>CP053136.2:2500000-3750000 GCA_022674325.2 Grapholita molesta | reverse complement strand
CTCCGTAACATGTCTCGCGAGGGTCTAAATAGCCGTGAGTGAAACCCAATTATTCATAAATTCGTAGGTTGTTTTACTAGAAAAAATCTCCATTATGCGGTTTTTTGTGTATAAAAATAATTCCACAACCTTTTGTGAATTGCAAACATGTGTGTATAACTGTACATAGCTCTAATGGGTCCAAATAACATACTAAAAATTCAGAGATACATCATGCTTTACAATATTCGCTATTTTTGTGTGTCGATTTAGAGTGGGCTAAACTTATTAATATCATGTAAGTATTATTATGTACAGTCAGCGTCATAGAGTTAGTTGCAGTCAGTATGGCCAAATATATTGATACAAATCTTTATTTGTATACTTAGCAATAAGGTTGTGTATCGATATATTTGACCATACTGACTGTAATTATCTATATAACGCTGACTGTAGTACAATCTTAATGCCAGTAAAGTCATACTAGTTAGTAAAATAAATTCATAGCCTCTGTGAATAAGTCCCATACGGACTTGACCAGTTTATGTAAACCCTCGTATGATTAGCCTCCATCTAAATACGGCTCACATTCATTCATTAGCAACGAATTAAAAAAAAACCTGTGAAACCCGAACTATAATTAGGTTCGCTAATAATGGCCATATGGATCGATCCGCCCCGGGTCTAGACTACCTCCAACGGATCTCGCTTTATGCTGTTATTGTAACGGCACAGCGATATAGGAAAAATCTTGGGTTATAAGTGTATACGTATATATGTTATATAATATATTTGTTGAGTGCCTAGGTTGTCACTTGTTGTGATAAGTCATTTCAATCGAATTTGCTTGCGTTTAATGATCACTGGTTTTTTTTATACAAAGACGGTGGTAAACTAGCATACGGACTACCTGATGGTAAGCATTTACCGTAGCCTATGGACGCCTGCAATTCACATGCGTGTTGCCTATCCTACAAAATAGCAATTATAGGCGATATAACGAGTAACGGGACTTAAACTCAAGTATAAAGGTTTTTTGTATACGCGGTTAGTCCCATTTAATTGTAAAAATGTGCGAAAATTGTTAAAGTATATTTCGTGCATCTTTCTCTTTTACTATAATTAAGGCGTCATGCGAGTGCAAGATGACAATCGTCTGAAATTTACGAATTTACGAACCCAGAAAATATACAAAAGATTCGAAAACGACCGAATATTAAAAATAGGCCAAACAACATGGCATTCTTATTTCTTAGCCGCGAGTGTATATAATATATGCTCCATCTACTTCGCCGTCTGTGGCTCAGGTCAAGGCGGGGCGAGCATGCCTGCCCTATTTTTCCGCCCAAATGCCGACTCGGCAAAGGTGAAGTTTATTAACGTTAGTGTTATTGTTACATTTTTCGCCTTTTTTCCTTCGAAAACTACGAAAAAACGCCGGGAGTCCGTGGCTGCAGTAACGCTAGATCGATCCCTGTGTCTATAGGCCTATATGTCTAGTAGTAGACATATGTTGCTGATAGATTTAAAATCAACCAAATGACATGAAGTTCGATAACAGGTTTGGTCTAGTGGTTACCCAGGACCATCAGCTTGGTCCTGGGTCCTGGGTTTAAAACCTCGGGCATTTATTTTTGTGATGAGCACAGATATTTGTTTCTGTGTCATGGGTGTTTTCTATGTATCTAAGTATTTGTATATTACACATATCACTGAGTATCCACAACATAAGCCTTCTCGAGCTTACCTTCGGGCTCAGGCAATTTTTGTAATAATTTCCTGTAATACTTTTTTTTACCAAAAATTACAATCGTATTATGATATATATATGACTACAAGTACTTAACTAATAAGCCCTACTGGGGAAGTACCTCCTCCTTACAGAAGACCACAGCCATAATAGCACTGGTACTTTTCAGGTATGTAGTGTTGTGTTCTTTAGTAAGGTTTCCAGAGCTCCATCCCCCTTATAGGCCGGCTTAGCACTTGTGCCATCAGGCAATCCGTCTGCTCGTTTGCCACCTTTGTCATAAATAAACCGTCACCGTGATCGGTGTGTCCTGACTCGGCTTGAAGATGGGTACCAGAGCTTACCCGAAACATGTCGCCTAGTGCGATATAAGTACACGTGAGTTCATCCGTTTGTAACTAAGTGGTACAACGGCCTCAATATCATACCCGTATATTGCAAGCAACCCAATTAACTGGGAAGGTATTACCTGGCTTAGCCGTGTCAGTGAGCGCAAAACCTCGAGAGAGAATATAACAAAAATGTTGCACCAACTAGACTTGGTCGGGTATATGTCTATTTCACGCTCTAATCGACCAAAACAAACACGCTCATATAGGTGAAAAACTTAACTGTAGTACAGTCAGCAGCAGAAGTTGCTAAGCGTTTGAGGTGTTCAAATTGAGTTCAACACATCTCTATTGTCAAGAGAATAAGAGCGTGCGTAGGTCATTTTGAACACTCCAAACGCTTAGCTACTTTTGCTGCTGACTGTACCATGTCTATGTTGAGAATCAATATGGAACTAACGTCAAAATTTGAATATAGAACGCCGATACGTGTGTACAGACATAGGCCAGGTGCTTTAGCTACATTTTTGACCTAGCGTAAATCAACATTTTACGCTAGGTCACAAGTTGTCATGGAACCGGTCCCCTGGACGACGCAAAATAACAACAAGAAAGCTGATGCTATACTGTTAGCTATGACTCTTTCGGTCATTTGTAATTTTTTAAGAATTTTATGCTTTTAATTCTAATAGTAAAAAATGTTCCTAAAATCCTTCATTTATGTTACCGTAGATGGTAACAGAATAGGAAACAAAACGCCGGAAAATTCATGAATCAAAACAAAACAAAATTAAATGAAAATAATGAATGATATAGCGATAGTAATGATCGCGGCAACTGAAAACTATTTCAGGATTTGGCGTAGGCACTAGTTTTACGGAAGCGACTACCATCTGACCTTCCAACCCAGAAGGTAAACTAAGCCTTATTGGAATTGGTCCGGTTTTTTCACATTGTTTTCCTTCACCGAAAACCCACTGGTAAATATCAAATGATATTTTCCCCTCACTAGCTCGTAAAGCGCTTGTTTATCCTAATACGAGAGGGTAAAAACGTATTTTATCTACTAACTGCAAACCACTTTCCTCGCTGAGTGAGTTTTGTGTTACACAAGGGTGCAATTGTAATTTACTTCTCGTGTATTGAAACACTCGCTACGCTCAGGATTCTATTTTAAAACCACTCGCTTTGCTCGTGGTTAAACTATAGAATCCATTCGCTTGCTCGAGTTTCAATCCCACACTCGCAGTTAAAATACAATTATGCACCCTTGTATAACAAATAAGTAATAACTATTTCGTACATAAGTTCCGAAAAACTCATTGGTACGAGCCGGGGTTTGAACCGGGGATTGCAAGTCGCACGCTCTTACCGCTACGCCACCAGCGCTTCTCAATCCACAGAAAATAATACAATTATAAAAATTGGCGTACTTAATCGTTGGAATATTATGCTTGGTCTGTGCTTCCAAAACTACGATATCTGCTTACTTAAAAGATAAGATAACGAAGCAACACGTACAAATAACATTTAACTTGTACATTCGTAATCTCATTCGTGATCTGATGGACGCTGTCCAAACTTGCACAAGTTGTGCAGTAGTTGAATGCACAAGTTGTTCAACCACGCTTTTGAATATGCGCATAATAGGTTTTGTACGGGAGAGTGTGGCACGTGTAAGCCATTCGTCAAGGTTGCCAGTTAAAACATTTACACATATAACGGTAGATGTCGCTAAGCACCTCTCTAAAGGCGCGCGTAAAAAGGATATGATGGATAAATTCGCAGTTAACACAGGATTCTTAGTTGCTCAGTGCTTGAAAATGGAGGCATATTTTCTCCGAAACATGTCGCACGAATGACTAAATAACAGTAGAGGCGCGCTAATTTTTTTCTTAGGCAACACGAAGCCGATATGTCTTAGCCTTTTTTTCATGAGCCCAAGGAAAACCGTTGAACTGTAGTAGGTAAAGTTAGTCAAACCGGCGGAAATCGGCTTGTATAAACGCGCCGCCACTGCTAAATAAACTCAAGTAGAGCCGTGTTACTGCAATACTTTGGCCAAGTCTCCAGATGTGATAACTCTATGGAACGGCTGGTCGTACAAGGAAAAGAGGGAATCAGACCACGTGGCTGGCACCTATGCGCTGGACTGATCAGATGAAATCCGCAGTGGGAAACCGCGTGTCAGACTGCGCCAGACAGTCTGCACATAGCGAGATATGGCGGGAGATCGTGACGAAAGCTGTGTCCGCCTCTAACGCTAACGTGGACGTCTTGATGTGACTACGACCGCTCTATCAATGTAATAACCAAGGATCGGACAAACGCCCGTCATTTTGAAAATATAACCCTGTTCCGTACAGCAGAGACTTCCTTATGTTAATAAAAAAATTGTATTTTATACATTTATTGGACCATAATTTATATCCAGTGACAAATTAATTTATGACTGACATTCCGAAATTTACTTTCACCAATAAAATAGAATGACAAAGATTTTTTTCTAAATTTTCAGTTGTGAGGCTACTAAAATGTGAATTTAGGACCCATTTATGCGTTGAAAAAGTCCGTTCACAGTCTACGACGTCATAGGGGCATATGTTATCGTTGACATTGGTATACTGTTTTTCCAAAATATTTTAACATCATAAAATAAGGAAGTCTCTGCTGTACGGAACAGGGTTATATTTTTGAAATGACGGGCGTTTGTCCGATCCTTGGTAATAACAGTGCAAGTTAAAGTTAAAGGATATGCTTATCAACTAATTTAATTAAACAAACTTAGTTCTTAATCAGGACATATGTACTTAGTCACGTTAGTATGTATTAGTGTAAGGTAAGGATAAAGAGTGCTCTTTTTCGCCAACAAACTGTTATACAGTTTAGCGAAGCTATGAAATAGTGTAAGCATATAACTTTATCTTTATAATAATAAGCGAAACGACAGAGAAGAAGAAAGCCGTGTTTATCATTTATAACAGAGAAGTAATTCACGTTTGAAAGTAAATTTCTGTTGTCCAGTCAGAATCAATAGTAGCTTATACGTTGCTATTGATGCTGTCTGTACAACGAACTATGCCCGCTTCCCTCTACAGTCAGAAATAGTCACGTTTTGCTGAATAGCGAAGTTGAATGCAGCCATGTTTGAGCTAAAATTACTTAGTCTATATTAATCTGACAGATTTATGTATGCTAATATGTATATACAACACCAGCGATTTGAATTCATCGTAGTATTTATAAATCCATGTGAAAAATATTGTTATTTTTATATTTTTCATTAGAATTGTCACTAACATTAACAAATACAATTTAGGAACGGGGTTAGGGTTAAATCCAGACAGATTGCAACCAAACTGCAAAACAACAATTTGTATAGAAAATAATGCAGTTCCCATACATATCGACGGCTGCTGATAGGTGTTAAATAATAAACTGAAATAGATGACAATAAAAAAAAAATAACACGTCCATCGATATCCTGCCCGTCACAGCTGGTCACATTTTTGTCAGCCTGTCATCAACTCATCATGCAACTGGTTCACCATGCCCTGTTACATCCATCCCCCTCTTCCACAGGCAAAGTGGACGAGAAGGCGACACAGCTGCACGCCATCGCGTCGCTCAAGGTCCTGCTGGAGGCCACGAAGCCAGCGGCGGGCGGGGCGGGCGCGGCGTCCGCTCGCAACTCCGCCGCCGTTGCCAAGGAGACGCCGCTCGACCTGCCCAACGGAGGGGTGCAGGATGTACATTTAGATGCTATAGAAGAGGTAATACTTTGAATATAGAGGTAATACTTTGTTTTTTATGAGAGGTAGGGCACAGCGATGACCATCACGCTTGAATCTGGGGCAGCCCAACTGGGGAAGTACCTCCTCCTTACAGAAGACCACAGCCATAATAGCACTGCTACCTTTCAGGTATGTAGTGCTGTGTTCCTGATGGTGAGTAAGGTTGCCAGAGCTCCAACCCCCCTTAAAGGCCGGCAACGCGCTTGTGACTCATCTGGTGTTGCGGGTGCCCATGGGCGACGGTAATTGCTTACCACCAGGCAATCTGTCTGCTCGTTTGCCGCCTATGTCATAAAAAAAAAGAAATCATCATAATTTCAGTCGAAAATCCAATGCTGGAGAAGGGGCGGTTAGTCTGGCAATCCTTAGGGGTAGACCCCGTTATATTGTCGCAGTGACTGTACTTTTCACTAGAGCGTGAATGCTTTTTTTATCGACTATCTAAATGTCGATAGTGTATGTCACTGATAAGTTCAAAGAGGTGTCACTAATAGGTACTACTTATTATAAAGAAAATAAAGATACATACAACGTGTTTTCTGCCCCACTGAAAAGCCTGAACGGGGTGAATAAGTAGGCCATACTGAGCAACTTTTACTATGCGGCCAGTTATCTAAGGTTATCGCTTCACGTAAGACCAATAAGGTTATGTACTTATTTGTAAACAAAAAGTTTTAAATGAAATTGAGTATACACTTAAAAGGCGAAAGTTCTATTGCATTATATAAACATCTATATCAAGAAGGTCGATAAAAACATCATTCACACTCTACTGATAAACAATATTTATGTGACAAGATAACGGGGTCTACTTAGGGGCTTGCGTCAACGTCGAGAGGCAAGCTGCAGCATCCGAGGAGGAGCGGTCAGTCTGACAATCCTTAGGGCCTTGCTTAGGATTGCCAGACTGTCTTCTCCTCGGATGCTGCAGCTTGCCTACTACAATGTTGACGAGATCGTTGGACCACCTATTCCAGTTCGTGGTCGCCAATCAAGTAGTTTTTGGCTCCAGAACAGAGCGAATGGCTACATTCGTGCTTCTGGCAATGTGTCCTGCCCACTGCCAATTAAATCTCGCAATGCCTAAAGCAATGTCGGTGACATTGATATAAATGTAGAAATAGTTAATCTTGTATTTCGATGAAAAGAAAAATAGGATATGTACTACATATGTATGTCAAAATTTCTACTTCAGGTTTAAAGGGAATCGTAAACTCTGCCTGAACATATTTTCTTCTCGTCTTTCTGATAAGTATGATAAATAACGAATTTCTAATGATAATGGATAATAGAATACAGATGCTGAATGAATGAATACAAAATGACCTGTGTCCTAATCTATTGCTTGTCTCCAGATAGGGGACCTGGAGGAAGACACGACGCCGTTGGACATGTCGTGGCCCTCTGGGTTCCGTAAGCGACTGACCTACCTGTTGGTCGCACCCATAGTCTTCCCATTATGGATCACTCTCCCGGACACTAGGACTCCGAGAGGTAAGCACAAATACCCGTTATCTCATGCCCTTCTGTCACCACTGAACATGTGATCCGCCGGGTTCTGTAAGCATGATAATGAGGACCCGGTCGACCATGGGCGCGGCCAACAGGCCAGCAGGCCGAGCCCATAGTCTTTCCATTATAGATCATCTTACTATAGGATACCGAGAGTTAAGCACAATTGAGTTTATTTCCAATAGCTTAGGAAATAATATAAAATTTCTATTGTTTCAAAATTGAACGAAACAAAAGAAATGAAACTGTGTTCTTATTGGAAAAAGAACTATTTTCATTTAAGTAATTGGTGCTGTATGTAGGACTTAGTTTTAGCTTTGTGGAAATTGGTAACTATAACTATAAAACTCTAGCTTTTCCTCGCGACTTCGTCGGCCAGCCATGCACGTCTTTAAAGTATCGTTGCGGGATAAAAAATATCCTATGTCCTTTCTCGTAGCTCAAACTCTCTCCATACCACATCCCAATTGGTTCAGCGGTTTAAGCTTGAAGAGGTAACAGTCAGACAGAGAGAGTAACTGGGTCAATTTCAACAGTACTAGTTTTTAGTGTCATTCCGGTGTAATTCTTTATTTACGTTTCGTAGATGTTTCTTTTAATGTCAATCGACACCTCACACTGTCCTTTGTTAAGCCTCTTACAGAGCACTTGATAACTTAAGCCTTTTGTGAATTATCGGAGAATAAAAAAAAGTACTCGCACGTGAATGATAAGTATACACAGGAATGATATAACACTCCACCTGAATGACATTTTTCCACCGGAATGAAAAAAAATACTCGCACGTGAATGATAAGTATACACAGGAATGATATAATACTCCACCTGAATGACATTTTCCCCATCGGAATGAAAAAAATGAACACAGGAATGATATATATACACTAAAATGAGAAAAATGCTAAGAATTGCCTAAATCAGCCAAGTTCAATAATTAACCGAAAATTTATTTCGAATGCCCATGTTCAATGTAGAACTACTCCAATCTAGCATATCGAGTATTTCTTTAAAAAGTGCCACTTTTATCTCGCTCCTTTCCTTGATGAGTTTCCGACTTAGAGCCGGAGCTGTGAACAGCTTCTACAAACCCGTCGTTGAGTTCGTCCATCTTGCTTCCTAGACAATCAAAACGGTTCCGGAGCTCTAATGAAAGCTCTCGGGGTTTTGGATTAGGATTGGTGCTGGCCGGAGTGTAGATCTCATCAGTCGCGAACGTTCTAACTTAACACTTATATTCAATGCGCCTTTAACCAGACGGTGATCACTACCGGTCTTAACCGTATTGATCACAGAGACATCATTGAATATATGTTTTTTCGTCGACATGATGAAGTCAATCTCGTTTTTTGTTGCACCATCGGGACTCATCCAGGTCCATCATGCTCACGTTTCTTGAAGAAAGAGTTCATCATATAGAGTCCCTCTTACTCCAAGAAACCAGCCAGTAGTTGGCCCCGGTGGTTCCGACGTCCGTATTCAAATTGCCCTACTCTCAGCTCTGCGCCGTCTCTCTTGCCCAGTTTCGCGTTGAAGTCCCCCATAACAACGGTGAAGTAAGTTTTGGAGCTATGCATGGCCTTTGAGATGTCCTCATACATAGCCTCCACCTCGTCGTCGGAGTGTGTCGAAGACGGCGCGTATACCTGGATGACCTTCAACGAATATCTCTTGGATACTCTGAGTATCAGGTACGCCACCCTAGACGACATATTCTCGAACTTCACCACGTTGTTTGCGAGGGACTTGTGGACGATGAACCCGACACCTCCTTGGGACTGGTGGTCGCCCTCCCGGAAGTGGAGCAAATTGCCGGACTTCAGGGTTATCCTGTCCTCCCCCTCTCTTTGGACTACAGATAACCCTAGGTACTATATCCTAATTCAACCTGCTCAACCCTTCCTCCAGTTCCACTATCTTTTCTTCGGTCCGCAGCGTACGCGTGTTGTATGTTGCCAGGGCCAAGAGTCGTCGGTAGCAGGATGCCGCCCGGGGATTCTTAGCACCCCTGATCCCTTTTGTACCCTGGCCGCTACCGGTATAACCAGGGTACCAGGGGCCGTCGGGGACTCGAGGCCGTGGTTTTAGGGTGTTCATCTCATATGGGGGTATATGCTATAATCGTCACGCTTGGCATGCGAGTTGGCGATCGCAGTGCTTCCACCGCACTCTAGGGATGCTGCTGTCATCCCCCGGTGGTCTTGGCCGTAGTTTTAGGACATACCCGGGTTCATTTTTTTTATTCGTGGCATTCCAAAAGCAAATAAATCTCACATCAAAGTTGGTCAAAATCGCGAAATTTGTTGAAAATTACGGACTCTTAAAAAAATGAAGTAGCATTTGAAAAAAAATAATGGTACTAAACATATTATACTAAACATATATATAAACATCACTGAAGTGTTATTCGAAAAATAGTTTTAATGAATAATTAGTAATTACGTACTTGGGGAATTTTGACAAAATTGTTTACCGAGAAACACCCAATTGATGTTAAGGCCTACTTTGTAACCACAAATTCAGGGGTCTAGCTTTACCCATCATAAAACGACATGAGGTTAAATAGCTTGTAGAATAAGATGGTACAGCCGGAATCTTATTTTATCGGACTTGGCGGGGGCATGGCAGTGCCCCCAAATAATACTTAAACACAAAAGTGAAGCTACTTTTGATATCATTTCGGTGTTATTTTCATTCTGGTGGGTATTAAAGCCATTTTACTACACCGGAATCACCGGAATGAAATTGGTGGAATGATAAACCGAGGTGAAATAAAATTATAAAAAAATAACTAAATCCCACATTCTTTAACTATCGCAACATTTAAACTCACAAGTACAAAATACACGATCTGTAAATATTTGAAAAATAACAAATATGAAACAAAAAACATATAGCAAACTCCGGAATGATATTTTTTTTGTCCCCGCAACATCGAAATGACATTCTCACGTGGGTAGCGGATCTATTTGGCATCGTGTCGACGTCTTATTGCGGTGAGAGCCGCGGCACAAGTGACTCTAAAAGTGCGCAGGAGGCGGACGGAGTACGAAGTCAAACTTAGCCAATAAACGTCGATGAAATTTGTCCGCGGTAATAAGGATTATTTAGCCGGACAAATTTCTTTACACATAATAAAGGGGTTTATTAAACAGTTGGTAAACAACAAATATTTTAAAGGGTTCTTTATTGATATGGTATTATAATGAACTAAAAACAAATTTGATATCTTGTATAGTTTTAGAGTTATGTGGCATTAAACAAGAATAACTGGGTTCCGGACAACCCACCTGAATGAAAAATTGGGCCTTTATTATTTTTTTTCAATTATTAAATCATTTAATATTTTAATATTAGTTATTGCCCGAGGTCGATAGCTAAGAGATGTTTTAAAAAAAAAATAGTGTATGGATATTTTAACTTTCTGCACCAGCGTTTTCAGTCTTGCCATCAAATTTTATTGCTTGGGATATTCACCCAACTGTCGCATTTATAATATGTACGTATGTATTTGTACGCAGTATGGATATTATGGATTTGTGAGCCTAAGAAATATTTAAAGCAAGTTACTAACCTCCCACACAACTTTATTGTCAATAACTTCAGGTTTAACACCTTCGATGCGACAATTAGCTAACATCGCAATTAACCATACTTATACGGGGTCGAATCGAACTCGTGTCGCAGTGGCCGTGGATGATATATCGAGCATTACCTTAATTTTTATCGAATTCGACTCGACATGTTTCGAATTTACTATAAACGCCTCCAGAGCCTTGAGTGTAAGTTTTTAACGTAACAAAACGTCACCATCGCGTTAGAGTTACCCATATAAATAACATCACTTACGCGTTCGAGACGTGTTTTTACGTCAAAAGAAATTAATACTAGAGCCTCAGATGTCCATAGTAAAGTCTGAACATCCGAACACACTCCGTTCATAATCAAGTGACCTGATTTTTATATTGTATAATTTACATGCAGTCTGGAAGTACCAACGTTGACCGCGCGATCGTATTTCATTCACTGACTTGCTTCTTAGTTGACGGATCACCGTTTAGCGTGTGAAAGCTCACCTACTTGAGTTTCCGCTTATTTTAGTTAAATTTCCTTGTTGTTTACGTCAGTGTTTGTGGTTTGGGTTTAAATAAAAACACGTTTGGTCGGGTATTCTTGATATTGAATAGACCCTTAAATATATATCATTGCCGAGTGGTGGTTGACTAGAATAGCACCACGACATCTCCTACGGCGGGCGAAGGCGAAAAAAGCGACGGATAGGCAGTAGTTTCTGTCGAAACCTAAACTACAGCTACATGAAATAATATTTCGTACATAAGTTCCGAAAAGCACATGGTTACAAGCCGTGATTCGAACCTCTGGATCGCAACTCGCACGCTCTTACCGCTAGGCTACTACCACTTGAAAATTTTAAACATCAAGTCTTATTGCATGCATTCAGGATTCAAAACTTTTCTGTTACCCATTTATGAACATCGTAGATTCCAACTTGGATGGCAGCAAGCGGTGCTGCCAAGTTACTAGACATTACTAAGCATATTCCAAAGTTGAAGGCAGGGAGATAACCTCGTTTGGAACTCAAGTCCCGGAAGCTTTTTAAGCTCGTTTTGAGCTTTAGCTGATCTGATTTTCAAGCTTGCTTATTAAGCTCCTTTGTTGTTACATAATAAGCGTTTTATGAGATGATGTGATTAACAAGTGCTGACTTAAAGTAATAGTTTCAGAAAGCAAGCGCGTGTTTTCAAAGTTTTTAAGACGTGAATTTAAACACACGTAAATTTAAACCTAAATTTAAAACAGGCTCTTTAAATATTGTTGTTTTTGACCCGAGGGCCAATTCAATAAATTCATGGGAATTCTATCTTGGTTTTTGGCTGACATGAGAGTTTAATGATTTTGTTTGTTTTGATTTGTGAGGGAGTTTTGGAAAGAGGCGATTAAGCTGCGTACGACTTTTTTAAAGAATAGTATAGTATCAAGTTAGCACTATAGTATACGATTTTAAGTTAACATCATAAATATTACTTAAAACGGTTCACATTACAAGTATTACTTAAAACGGTATAGTTAGCAAGTATATTGCATGGTATGAGTTTCCAATATTTCGGCACTGTTGCAAGCGCCTAGGAGGATATATAACCAATATGGAGTAGCCATTAACAGGCGTTCCCCTCTGCCAAAATTACTCGGCCGCCGGTCATAATTCTTGAACTTATGTGAATATAGTTTATGCTAGTGTTTGATAATTTTGTCGTGTGCGTGTGTAGCGACGCACGTAAGAATGCATTAGTGTTAACATTATTTATGTGTGTTACCTCACCCCCGCGCCGAAAACGGCAGAATTTTTCCGATAGAAATTAGTGCGTGTGTCGGCTCCATATTGGTTATATCCTCCTAGGCAAGCGCTATCCTCACGGAATAACTTATTCCGAAACCGGCGAAATATCAGAAACTCATTCAACGGCATATACATGGTAACTATACTGTTAAAACAGTATCAATAATAGTTGTAAAGCACTATAGTACGCTCAATAAGGGTGTGTCGCGGTACATCACGGCGATAATTATATATAACAGCCAGCTACATATAATTACCTAAATACATAGGTGACGACCGGTGTGGCCTAGTGGCTAGTGACCCTGCCTATGAAGCCGATGGTCCTGGGTTCGAATCCCAGTCGGGGCATTTATTTTTTTTTTTTATTTTTTTTTTTTATTTATTTTTTTTTTTTTTGACATAGGCGGCAAACGAGCAGACGGATTGCCTGGTGGTAAGCAATTACCGTCGCCCATGGGCACCCGTAACACCAGGGGAGTCACAAGCGCGTTGCCGGCCTCTAAGGGGGGTTGGAGCTCTGGGAACCTTACTCACCATCAGGAACACAACACTACATACTTGAAAGGTAGCAGTGCTATTATGGCTGTGGTCTTCAGTAAGGAGGAGGTACTTCCCCAGTTGGGCTGCCCCAGATTCAAGCGTTGATGGTACTTCGCTGTGCCCTACCTCTCATTGTTGGACGTAGTTTAAGGACATACCCGGGTCCAAAAATTATTTGTGTGATGATGACAGATATTTGTTCCTGAGGCATGGGTGTTTTCTATGTAATTATATGTACCTATCTATTATATATATCGTCGTCTATTACCTACAAGACAAGCCTTATTGAGCTTACCGTAGGACTAGGTCGGTTTGTATAATATTGTCCCGAAATATTTATTATTATCATATTTATAGATATTTTCCATAACCTAGGAATGAATTTTTATTGGTGACGTGCAATGTAATCACATTGAGACTAAATCTGATTCCGCCTACTAACTACCACTTTTCTTTTCCAGGGAAGAATCTGTTCCCCCTAACGTTTATAGGGTCCATAGTATGGATCGCGTTTTTCTCCTACCTCATGGTGTGGTGGGCGAACGTAGCCGGGGCCACGGCCTACGTGCCTCCGGAGGTGATGGGTCTCACGCTGCTGGCTGCCGGGACCTCGGTGCCGGACCTCATCACGTCGGTCATCGTCGCCAGGAAGGGGTTTGGAGACATGGCCGTCTCCAGTTCTGTGGGCAGCAATATTTTTGATGTTACTGTTGGGTGAGTACTTCATATATTGTTTATTGCGTGGTGTGCTGATCGGCCGGCTGAGAATAGCTTAACATCTCCTGATGTCGTAAGAAGACTAAGAAGCGACAGTAGGAAAAACCTACGGTTGGGTGACTGGCAACACTCCCCTAAGATGATATAATTAGTCATATTTGGGGGAGGCCTATGATCATCATCATCATATCAGCCAAAGAAGTCTACCGCTAGACATAGGTGTCCCCCATAGCCATCGGTTTTGCGCCACCCGCATCCAGTGAATTCCCGCGACCTTTACCATGTCGTTGGTCCACCTTCCTTGGTCCTTGTGGGGAGGCCGCCCACGCTGCGCCTTCTGGTTCGTGGTCGCCAACCTTTATCAAGCTCAACAGCGAATTGAGTGATGTACATCAAAAAGTTTTTTCACTTCTCATGCTCTAAAAGTGTGTCATATTATGCTTTCCAAGGCGGACTATCATCAAGCGGGCCGCATGCTTGTTTGCCACCTTTGTGGTATAAAAAAAACTAAAGTAGTACATTTAGCCTCTTGGGAAAATATGTATACATATTTATGATATACAAAACGTTATAAATTGACCAAAGAGAACACTTCACCTTATTAAATCCACAAATCACGACACATATCGAAGTTAATCGCAACTCGAGATTCTATTTTGGTGCGAATACTGTTTAAAATTGTGAAATCATTAAACAAAACTTTGTATAAAGTATTAACCAATCAGAATGCCGCAATATTAAAATCGGCCAATGAGGAAACGCAATCAAATTCTCAAAGCATTAGGTGTTTTTTAGTTCCTACTTCACAAGCATTAAAAAAAAGTTTAAATCGTTGGCAAACTCTTTGAAGCCCCAATTATATGTTGTCTATTGCATTTATTCACGCCGTAGATATATCCTATCTGTATCAAAGCAGTGAAAAAAATACAAAGACTTCCAATTAAACATTTTTGACTCAGAATTCATTGCGGGCGAATAAAATTGTATTTGTTAATTGTTAAAATGTTATTTTTTTATTTTCTCGCAATCGAAGTGAAAACTAGTATTTTTAACTGGGGTCTAAACGCTATATTACCCCTCGAACATTTTCCGTCACTTCGTTCAGGAAAATAACCAGCTCGTGGTACTCTGTGGCCTACTTTAGCCCCTTGTCAAACAATCTACTATTTAATTAACCTCTTCAAACATGACTGAAGTAACTGGCACTGGTTTTAAGTGTTTTTATTTACATTCACCCATTCATTCACTCTTTTTGCAATCAGTACTTCATACAGTTGTGTGCGTAATCCATTCGCCTCAACTATTGTGGAACTACCTATACTAGTTCATCAGGTTTCTTTAGTACCTAAACATTATTACATACACTTTTGTGTAACTTGTACTGTATTACACTTTCCCTTTAACTTTGGTAATATTTCACAATGTGAAAGTAATCTGTAGCAACACGTGTATTGCATGCCTTTATATCTAGTATTGGCACAAACAAATCGCTATTGATAAATCCATTTGCAAAACGGATTTGGTGTATAAAATATTACGAGTACGTAATCGACGCACACAATTTTATGTAGGGTTCACATCATCAGGCGACGCGCCTCTTCCTAATATAAATGAAATTTAAATCTTTGCAATTTTTTGATTCCACCGTCCTACTCTGCACCGTATGGTCTGTTTACCGATCTATGGATAACTTACGATACTATGAAATCCAAGTTATTCCTCTGTGGTTATTACGACAACA
Source organism: Grapholita molesta (assembly GCA_022674325.2). Classification (NCBI taxonomy): domain Eukaryota; kingdom Metazoa; phylum Arthropoda; class Insecta; order Lepidoptera; family Tortricidae; genus Grapholita; species Grapholita molesta. Next base: position 3,734,282 of record CP053136.2, on the reverse strand, counting down.
TAATATTATAATCGCCCAATAAATTGTGGGAACTGAGACCTAGATACTGTCGACTTGTGGGAATATTTACAAAAATTGTGTCGCTTCGTTATATTATAGGTTTTGATCCTTCAAAACCTACATACTCCTATAATCCACTTAGTTTATAGCATAATATTACATTTGAAAATTTTATTTATCCGAGTTTTAAGTTAAACGATCCAATTTGGTATGTTGAATTTTATAACCAACTTGCACAGTTAAAGAACTGCCTCGATACTGACAAAATTCCCCTCGCAAACTAGTTTTACAAAGAAATATAACTTCTGTATAGATTTAAAATAATTCAACTCTCAGAAGCGAGCCGATTGTAGTCGTTTGATGTGGATCTTACTTAACGATGTAGATTCGAAGAAAACTCTTCGTCTTCTGATAACGAAGTTACGAAGAGCCCGCGATGCACATTTTTAAATAACCCGTCCGAGATCTTAACAATCGCCGAGTGCTGGCGCGCGGCCAGGGCTAGTGATGTGCCAAATTATATTCCGGGAATATTGTCCCGGAAATATGTATTCTTATACACTGTAGATTCCTATCTACTTTTGTATCTATTGAAATAGTGCATAGGGATATTTTTTTGGTCGTAAGTCGTATCCGAGTGACAACAGTGCACAAAATTTAAGGAGTATCCGGGGCTGATAAAAAATGTGCTTGGTGAGACACTAGGAGAATGTCCTTGATGATGAGAGAATGTGAATGGTGATGTCCCGTAAACTGTAAACTGAAAAATTGGATTGTTGCCAATTTTTCTACTGTTGGCCGACAGTATTGGTAATATTTTATAATCATCTTCATTTTAGCCATATGTCGTCCACTGCAGGACACATACCTCCCCCAAATATGATTTGAATCATCTTGGGGGGTAGTTATCATAGTCGCTACGCTTGGCAGGCGAGTTGGTGACCGTAGTAGCTGCAAAATGGGTTTCAACGGACGCTGCCTATCCGCCGGTGTTGTCCCTTTATCGCCTCTTATCGCATTCGTTGCAGAAAATGTAGTACCGCTATTCTGATCAGCCGGCACCATACGGAATATTTTTTATAGTATGTATAGGTAATTCAGATTATTTGAATATTGTAATGTTTAATAGGTTTATGGGCGACAGTAGTGCTTACCATGAGGCAATCTGTCTACTCGTTTGCCAACTTTACCAAAAAAACAGGGAATAGAAAAATTTTCTTGGTAACGACACTCGGCACATCACTAGCTAAAACTAGGCGAAGGTCGAGCATCCCTTTTCGGCTATTAGGCAGCTTACGGCTAAAGAATCTGCGCCATTGTGGTAATATTTTACAGCTTGAGTGCTGTTTCTTGGGTCACCAGTATACTCAAACTAATATTACAATACTTAACTATTATAGTAGGAAGTAGTGGTTTTACTCTTTTAGTAATTATATGTCATTAGTGTCGTTACATAAAAGTGGCAGTAAACTCATCATCACTGTATGTATGCACGAGGAGGGCGGCCATCAGTTACATTACCATGAAAGTCACAACTCATGGTAAGGGTACAGAAAGGAATGGCGGCGCGTTGTCAAGCTTGCCAACAGCTGAAGTGGTTACCACGACCACTCTGTCAAGAGTGACACCGACAAAGAAGAAGTGTCATTATCAATAGTAGGGTTGGGGATATATTTTATATTGGAAATTTGACTTAACTTGCAAAACCATATTTATTCTTTAAATCAATAGAATAGATGATCCCCATATTCAGTCACGATTCTGATAATGATTTCCAAAAAGGTTTCTATTTAAAAAACGCCTACAATCTGGTTTTAGAATGCACTGCATAATATCAGGTATCAGCCTTTAGGCCTAGGTACGAAGGGTAGCGAAAGTTCAAGGGCAGGTCAGGGTTCGTGCCAAAGATCGTAACATGATACCTAAGGTCACGTGGAGTCCTTGAAGCGTGTTGTTTTATCGGCTATAGTTCCGGGCTGACGTGACTTCAAGATCACAACTTTTGATGTTAGCTAGATAGATAAACTACGGTCTTGTCGCCTAGTCTGTCTGATCCTGCCTACGCAAGGATGTCCCGGATTCGTATCCTGGAAAGGACGTTTCATCATCATTTATCAGCTGAAGGACGTCCACTAATGGACATAGGCCTCCCTCAAAACGACCCACAGTGACCGGTCTTGCGTCACACAGTGGATTCCTACGAGCTTTACCAGATCTTGTCCACGTGGTGGGGGATCTGCTAACGATGCGTGATTCTGTATGCAGTCACGACTCGAGAACCTTTACGCCCCAATATCCATGGGTTCTACAGGCTATGTGGTATAAACACTTAACCAGTTGCAGTTGAGTCTTCTTGCCTCGAATCTGATCCGCAAATTCACCTCACGCTGTCACGGATATTAAGCCTCAGTCTACGCTAGCAAGAACCTTCGGATTCGCCCGCCTATTTGTCTCGGTACACGAGACCATTTACCGTCATAAATTTACGATTTCATTCGCCAAATAGATCTGGCGTATTTTACGTAAATAGCCAGCTAATAATGTTTTTTTTGTAGCTTAAACTACAAGGTAATAATCATCCATTGTTCAGCTTTAAATAAGTCATAAATAAAATTCAACTAATAATGCGCCGCACACGCGAGGAAGGTTGGTTTCACTGCTGTTGTCTCAGAATTAGCAAATTGACAGCTACTAAGTAAAGAATTTTTTTTTTTCGCAATATGGTGAAGTTTTTTTTTTCTGATCAAGAGTCTGTTGTAATGTCATCAGTGATCAGTAACAATGTTAGTTTAATCATCAGTCATCGGTTTTTTGGATTCACCCTCACGGGATATCATGTAGAAAAGTTAATATAGACATGACAGTTTCCCGCGATACCGAACAAATTAATCAAAAATAAAACAATTTAAATTGTGTGAAAGGGATTTTTTACTTACTCGTCGAACTTTTGTACAAAAAGGTACAAAATATGCCGATTTGGTGGCAGCAAATGAGCTGTCAGTGTGAAAACTTGTGCTCATTTGTTCAATTTGGACAAAATAACGGCGAGTAAGTCGCATGCCTATCAGCTACCTAGATGTTTTAAAGTGTAATAAAATAAACACAATATATTTTTTTGTCTTTTCTAACAACCTAAAGCCCGGATTCCCGGGGCATTTCCATACTAACATAATGTTTGAGGTCGTTCACCCCATGTCGAATCCAAAAAACCGATCACTGTTAATCATATATGGTGACTACGGAGGCAAGTAGGCCGTTAGTTTATAAATCATTCAACCAGAATTAATTGTGTGCCAACTGTTTCAATTTTACGTGGCAGCTTGCTATTGGCTAGTTGCCAGGTTACCGTGTTCCTCTTACGCCATGATTGGACAAGACTTTGTGAAACATATAGTATGCGGTTACTCCTTTGCGGTCCATGTTCGAAATATGAATTATGAGTATATTTGGCTAAATAATAACAACTGAACACCGATCAATAAATAAATAAATATTTCCGGACAATCTTACACAAATAGACCTAGTCCTACGGTAAGCTCAGTAAGGCTTGTGTTGTAGGTACCTACTAGACGAAGATATATATAATAGATAGATACATAAAAATACTTAAATACATAAAAAACACCCATGACTCAGGAACAAATATCTGCGCTCATCACACAAATAAATGCCCTGTCTGGGATTCGAACCCAGGACCATCGGCTTTATAGGCAGGGTCACTACCCACTAGGCCAGACCGGTCGTCAAACCAGGGATCGGACAACCCTTTCCGCGGCAAAAGCCATTAAAAGGGCAACCCTTAAATACGGCTAACACATTGAAAGACTTACCAGTTTGAACTGCTAGCCCATATATTTGACTATCCCTTACCGTACGACTAAGCCAAACATAAAACTAGCCCTTTACAATCACTAACCGCTATCCTTTATGCCTTGCTATCCCTTATAAAGGGTTACCCTTATTACTTAGCGCTTTTTACAAAGCTTTCCCTTTAGTAATGTCGTAGTTAATCCTTGCGTGAAAGAGACAGGTTTAGTATATACTATGACATATGTCTAAGCTAGTGTTCGAAAAGCGCGCGTACATCAAATCAAAGAAGTCAAAGAAAACGTCAGATCAGAGCAATGTGTGCTTTATGAACAAGGCAGACGATTTCATTTAGCACGCTTGTATGTAAAAGGGAAGCCCTTTTATAAGGCTAACCCTTATAAGCAATATGTAAGGTTTTGGTGAGCGGATGATTAGGGTTTTGTTAGGGTATTGGGATAGCGCTTAGTTATAAGGGTTAGCGCTTTTATAAGGGCTTTAAAAGCAAAATGAAAGGGTATTGTCAAATAAGGGTATGGTGAGTAAAGCCTTATGTAAAACCCATACAAAACCCTTTATAAGGGATAGCGGGCCGGTCCCTGTCAAACCGGTATACTAAAGCTGTTTATCTCACATTGACAGTGCTCGTAGTTAACGCGAATTCGCGATATAATCCGTTTTGAGTTGTTCCATTTCATTAATAAATATCGCAGCACACAGAACAAACAAATAAAACATTAAACTAGGCTTGTTCGGTAAATATGCAGTACACTCTGCATCAGAAATGATTATGTTACTGAGGTGTTCAAATAGTTCAAAATAAAATCAACACATATTTATTGCCAACAACATTTAAAAATAAAATAAATAAAATAAAAATGTTGTTTATTACAGGTATAAACCCATTAATTTAACATAAATTACATTTGAAAAATTTAAATGAAATTATTTAAAACTCACTTAAAACTTACATCAATAATTAATGATTGAGACATTGCCATAAAGCCATTTAAGCCATTTTGAACGACACATCCCTGTAGTATATTTTGCTTTTATACAACCAGTCTATAGTTCTAAATAGTAAAGCTTCTCAACGCTAGAACATGCTAAGCGTGTATTCAAACCCTAATTTCAATAACCCGGCTCAATTGTCAGCTATTACGTTATCTGTGGCAGCATCCTATTGGCCGGCGCTAGCTGCGGGGAACTGATAAGCTACCTCATAGGTGGATAATTGTTGCAATTCTGGAACGTTATTGCAATAAGCTTAAACGTCATTGGATTCATTGAAATAATTTAAATGAAAAGGCTGTCGAGAAAATTAAAATGTGAAGTTTATTTGTCTATTGACTCAAATAAATAATATTTCAATCAATTATTTATTTTAACAAGCTTTTATAAAAGCAAAGCCTAGCGACCAAACGAGCTGCCTGCCAAGCGCGGCGACTATGGCAACTCCATACTTCGTTATTTCTCGACAACGCTCGTCGTAAAACACAAGACCTATCATCACTTCAAATAGTACGAATAGAAGTCATAGTCACACACACATACACACCTTTTATTATTAATCAACAATGTCAAAGTGATACGGATTATATCGCTTTGTCTACTAGACGCATTGAAAGTTACATAAGACCAACCTGCTTGGTCTTGTTATTATTACGCTTCTTACGTCTATTAGCTGAAGCGTTCCCCAGACCGTAAGGCATTCAAGAGATCTCCAGAAACCCCTAAAAGTGCTATATTTCAAAAAGAAACGGAAGGCCCAAAACCCCGGGCGACCTACATTTAAACAAATCGGCCCATAAATCTTCGGGCCCCCGGCGCTCCAGAAATGGGTTCTCGCGATAAGGAATAAGGCTGGGTTTCGCTTGGCAAATGTGGATCGTGAAAACTGAAATGAATCGTTAACAATCTTTGGTCAAGTATAGCTGAGGCGCGTATTGGTTGTGTTCACAGTATGCTGGAGGGTCGTGTGTTTAATTAGTGTGTGTAGCCATGTTTATGAGCCTATTTTATGATAAGTAGGCGTACGCCATACTTAATCGAGTAATAAAATAGCAGTGAATATTTTAATCAAGGCGGGTAGGATGGTTGTCATTTTATCACCTATCGTGTTATGTATCGTGTCACTTTCGCGAGAGTACAGTTGATAAAAACGTCGATCCACATATATATAGCAATAGCGTTACCGGTATAAATAAAAAATAGACAGTAATGGTTTTCTTTTTATATTGTTAAATATTACTGAAATTAGGATAATAAATCATTTCTATTATTGAACAAAATGGAAAAATGTGCAATAATAACCGAAGCACCGGTGTTGTTTTGTGTAAATATTAAAAATAAATAAATGTCGCTTTTTTTTGTGAAACATGTGAGGAAACCGGACTAATCCCAATAAGGCCTAGTTTACCCTCTGGATTGGAAGGTCAGATGGCAGTCGCTGTTGTAAAACTAGTGCATTTGCCAATTCCTGGGATTAGTTGAGGAAGATTAAATAAATGCCGCTTTTTGTGGGGGCCCATCTCGCGCAGGGCGAGTCACCGTCTGCCGGAAATGAAATTGTATACCATTTTATTAGACAGGCATCCGGTTTTTTATCCAATAGCCCAGTAGCTAGTCCATCCTTTCCACCCAATAGCCAAGTAAATTTTACATTTAATTAAAACTCAATAGTCCTTTTCCTTACACCAAGGCGGGTGCTGTATCTGTGCGCGTCCCATGACACGGACAGGGTAACATCCGCTTAGAGTAAGTAGACCTTACATATCATTAAATTGTCGAATGGGCCTCTGTGCTTTGGCTCGATCCGGCTCCGCATACGCCTCCTAAATGTCCGGATAACCATTGTTCCGTATACGGCAAAGAAATAAAATAAAAAAGACCAAGATTATTAACAATTCAATACAAAGTATATCAAAGTATACAAAGTGCAAAGTTACCGCGCCGTCCATTAGGATATGACTGAATGGGCTAATACTTCGCGAATAATAGACTATTCAACCACAATCGCCTTGATTACGGAAAATATATTAGATGACAATGACGGAAATAACCTTAATTTATAATATGTATAGAACTAAGCTATGCTCGTGACTTCGCTTTCGTTGACGCCATTAAAACTTTTGACTGTATTTTAACACCACAATTGTCAAATTAAAAATTACTTAGTGGAGCTTCTGCTAAAAAGTTTCAGAAATGTCTGATAGCGAAACAATAATTCTTAGAAATAAAGGAAAACTGCCTCGGAATAGCATCGAACTCACGACTCTGGGATACATGCCCGTCGCTCTGTCAACTAAGTTACCGAAGACATAGAAACCCATTGGTAGCGAATTTCCCCACCATCATACATACATTTCAGCCGTATGCAGTCCACTGCTAGACATAGGCCTCCCACAAATATGACTCATCTTGGGGGTAGTTGCCATAGTCGCCACGCTTGGCAGGTGGGTTGGCGACCGCAGTAGCTGTAGATTGGGTTTCGGACTCTGCTGTCCGTCCGTAGGATTTTTCCCTTTGTCGCCTTTTACGATACCCGCGGGAGGAGATGGGGTGGTGCTATTCTAGTCAGCCGGCATCACACGGCGAACCATATCCAACGATTTTCTGTTTTTGCTGTATTTTATAAAAGCGGGTTAGTATTAGCGGCAATGCTTCTAAATAATCATATTCGGTGTTCAAAACCTTCCCTCCGCTCGTATTTTACGAGCACCGCAAATCGTAGCAAATAGTCCTTCTATCTCGTATCAAAAACAACTATTATACAACACCGACAACTTCCCGGCCACGGGACAAACCCACCTTAATCCCTTGATCTAAAGTTGAAAATCCAGTAACCCGGCCAGCCTTTGTCACAACTTTGCAGATAAACCCCAACTGTAAACAGGCCAGGCGAGTTTGATTTTGCATAGGAAAGTCTTTGAGGGATTTCCCAATAGGAAACATGGCGTCTTTGTGGCTGTTTCACAGATTATAAATTATTGTCTTCTGTTCTGTTACGTGTTTTTTGTGTACTAGTATTGTTTTTATACAAAGCTTATACAATAACAAAGTCCCACGACAACAATATTGTTCCTAACTTAGTAAACATCTAACGATTACTTACTTGTATGTTGTGTCTCTTGCCGAAGGAATCGCCTACGAGTCACAGATGGCCATGAACATCGGAGTTAAAAAAAATCGTGCATATTTCTCTTTTATTCCAATTAAGGCGGTATTAGAGTGACAGAGAGAATCGTTCGAAATTTGCGAATCTCTATTTTCGCTTAGGGATCCTTACCGGTATTACCGAAAACCGAAATAATGCTGTAAATTTCAAATTTTTCATTCATAAATATTTGAAATAGTAGTATATTTAGATAAGTTAAAACGTTATCGGATTATGAAATTATTATTTGTGTGTCTTCCGTACATGGAACAATGGTGTTCCATTTGGGAAGCGTACGCGGAGCCGGATCGAGCCAAAGCGCAGAGGCCCTTTCAACATGCCCCTGTCCGTATCATGGGACGCGCACAGAGACAGCACTCGCCATGGTGTAGGGACTTAATGAAATCTAGAATGTACTAGGCTATTTTGTGGAAAAGATGAAAAAAAAGCGACACATGGGCAGCAGCGTCCGTTGAAACCTTATATACAGCTAGTGCGGTCGTCAACCCACCTGCCAAGCGTGTCCACTATGGAACTAACCCTCAACCTGATACAGGTCATATTTGGGGGAGATCAATGCCCTGTAGACACTGAAATGAAGGTCAAACCTCTGTATATCCTCCATTTTCTTTACAAATGTAAATTGTATTTGCTTTTAACATACGGAAACTTTAACGTTTACCTTTCGTGACAGTGTCCATTTAAGGCAAACTTTGCTGTCTTTTAGGACAATTTATTGTTCATGATGGAGTCGATAGTTGTAGGTATATAACTGCATATAATACTGGGTAGCATGAGTGATTTAACAGTATTTACGTTTTTTTCCTACAGCGACGGGACGGGCCTACTTAAGGTTGTATTACATTATAGTGGGACGGATCCATCAGCACGGCTGCAACCCAGAAAATTACTGTGTTTCAGATTAGAGCATTAAAACCTGTGTCGTATAATATATTTCGTAATGTCAATATAAAAAGCCGGCGGCTGGCAGGCAGCGTGCTTACAGATACCAAACGACGCGTCGTGCAAGCTAGGAAACGGGACGACTGCGCCACGCCTGACCACGTGTTGGCGGTGATAGCAAGCTACACACCTTGCGGATGGCTCGCTGCCATACTAGCTTAAAGCTTTTCCTCGCGACTTCATCGGCCAGCCACCCGTCTTTAAAGTATGGCTGCGGTATAAAAATATCCTATGTCCATTCTCGTAGCTCAAACTATCTCCATACCAACTTTTAACAATGGGTTCAGCTGTTTAAGCGTATAGTGGCAACAGAACAGACAGATAGACAGTACCCTTACCATGAGTTGTAACTTTGAGATTTTCGATAACGAGTATCAAGTTTACTATCTGTGCATCTCGTTCGCACTAAAATGGTACAAGCGAGATTTACAGATAGTAAACTCGAAAACGTCAATGTCACAACTCATGGTAAGGGTACTGAGCTACTTTCGCATTTATAGTAGTAATATACTAAGTATAGTATAGTATGGAAGTATGGATATGGATGGATAGTATGGGTAAAACGAAATAAAATTAATAATTAAAGGTACATATATCATAATTCACAACAGTAAACCAGTTGGTTTGCTAAAACTACCGTTTTCCACCTTTAACGGATTTCAATAAACTTTGCATTGCTTTAAAATTTAGATCACTATGAGCCAAACGTAGTAGGTCAAACAACGAGACAGCTTGCCGACTCAAAAAAGTTTCCAAAGCTCCTCTAAAAGCTGGTTGAAATGTTTCCCTTGCGAGTGAGTCGAAAGCTTGCGTTAACCTGTAACTAAAAATAAATATGCTTTTATTTGAGTACGATAGGTTTGGCCTAGTGGGTAGTGACCACAGAACAATAATCTATATCGGTCTGTGGTAGTGACCCTGCCTATGAAGCTGATGGTCCTGGGTTTTAATCCCAGTGATGGCATGATAAGATAAAAATACATCTCGACTAAATCAGGCACTTGCGCCATTGTACCAAGAATGCTGGCGGTTTTTCCTCGTTGTATCACAATGCTGATACGTTGTGCGAGGCAGCCGCCAGCTCTTCGGTCACAAGTTATGTTTTAACCAGACGTCACCGCGATTTCTGCAAAAAGTTTATGCGCGCTGCGACCCTATGGACCTAACGTTTCTACGCCAAAGAATTAGGTCTCCATTTTCAAGGAGTGACGAGTACCATCCGCACAACCGGCTTGTCACAGACTAACTTTGTGTGGTTCATAAAACGTTAGGATGACTCAAGAAAGTTTAAATACATAACTACATGTCCTGCAAGTTGCAATTGCTGTATTGTTGCTACACTGGCCCGATACCGCGAACATCGAAGCTTGTATATTTCAAGCATCTTTCTCTTTTACTGCAATTAAGCTCCGCATCCTATTAGGGCCGGAGTCCCGCAAGGCTCCGTTCTCTCTCCCACGCTCTATTCGTTGTTCACGAACGACATACCTAGGCACCCGAGTGTCCGACTAGGGTTGTTCGCGGACGACACCGCGCTCTATACGACGCACGTTCGCTACAGTCTTATTCGGAAATACCTCCAAGAGGCAATCATTGACCTCGGTGAATGGTTTCGTCTTTGGCGTATTGAAGTGAATCCGGATAAGAGTGCAGCGATACTCTTCCATCCTACTCTCAACCCGCGCACGGCGGAGAGGAAGATGGATCCGGTACGGCTCTTTGACCAACCCATTCCGTGGGTTAGCGAGGTCAAATATCTCGGCGTTACTCTCGACCGTAAACTGACTTTCCGAAGCCACATCCGTAGGGTGCGTAACAGAGCGCTGTTCGTATTAGGAAGGCTGGGAACGATGATCAACAAGTTTAGTAAAATGTCACTTAGAAATAAGCTGACACTTTACAAAACTTGTGTTCGTCCAATCATGACATACTCAAGTGTGGTTTTGCCCACGTGGGTATGTCACGCCTCGCCGCTTCAGGTAGTTCAGAATCGTTTTCTCCGTAGGGCGACTGGTGCTCCGTGGTACCAGACGACCCTCAGTTTGCACCACGACTCGGGGCTTAACTCCGTGTATGGTTTCTTTAAGCAGGCTTCCAGGCGTTACTTTGATAACGCTCCCCACCATCGTAATCCGTTAGTTAGGAAGGCTGCGAGCTACACTCCCGTCCCTCCTCCCTCACAGGACTGACAACGCGTCACACACTGATTAGGGGCCGCTCGGTCCGGCGGCCTAGACACATTCTCTCGGACCCGGACGACGCACTCACAGCGACCCTCGAAAGATGGGCCGCTGTGCGTGCGCCGTCCCCCGCGGACACAACGCGTACACTTCGGCGTTCCCGCCGGCGGGGACGTCCACCACGCGACAACACCGACACATTCAGTCCTTTATCAACACGGTACCGCCGCGTACCGGTTAGAGTCACTCCGACAGCAGTCGGGCCTGCTGGGTTTCTTGCTGGAGTCTTTACCAGCAGGCTAGGAGTAGCGAACCAGCAATAAAACTCCCATTAGCTCGATACCATTACACACCACTCAGATCAGGTTGAGACCGTCTCAACCAATCTCACTGGAAGCGAAAACTCAGTAGGAGTATTCCAGTAGTACAAGTCAAGTCTGGCGCGGAAGGGTCCTGGATTTTCCCCAGGCTACCTTCCCCCCACACAATCCGCCTGCTCTATCGCACCACACGTGTGCATAAAGCCCAAGTCAGGTTCCAAAAAAAAAAAAAAAAACTGCAATTAAGGCGTCATGAGAGTGACAGGAGACACCCGTCTTTACGAAGATTTCACGGAACTGGTTCACGGAGGACTCGCCTCTGCTCGTCTGAGCGAATCTTTCCATTACTTAAGCAACGGCCGAGTTTTTACGAACAAATGTGCCGTTATTCAAATGTGGCTTCACTGGCGTGGTAGCAAGCGACGTGAAATGGAATACATCCTCTACCACGGGTGCCATACAATTGTCACAAACATGACTTCGTGATCAGAGGCTCTAGTGTAAGTTTCTTCTGACGTAAGAAAACGTTTACGAACGCGTAAGTGACAATGATATTTATATGGGAAACGCAAACGCATTCGTGACGTAAAGTTACGTAAAAAACTAAGGGGGCTCAGACATGTTTGCTCGTCATTCACGTCGCTATTCGTCAAAACGTTCGACGAAACTTTGCCTATACAAGATGTCCGCATAGAAATTCGCTAACTCGCAAATGGATAGGAATTGTACACGAATATTGGCACTCGCAAGTGATTAAGAAGTTATATGTCAATGTCGAAACAAAACTAATTATCCGTTTTCGTTACCTAGCCCACTTATTATATATAAGAGCTTACTGTTACGCATATAAAAATCAATCCATTTTAGTTTATAGAATAATTATAACGCACGCTCACTGCCACAACTGGCACCATGGCGAATATGTGATCACCACATTCGTGTCACTGCTCGTTGTCATTGGCTCGCGCCCGCAAGACCGCCTCCCGCGAATGGCGATGCGCAGGAGGAGACGAATAACGAGACGTCCGCGTACACATGTGTGCTCGTTATTCGCCTGGCTTTTGGTGCGATTGTGTGGCCATAGCGTCATGTTTTTTACGTCGATTTTTTTGGCTCTTTACGATTTCTCAATACAGTCATACATCATTTTATGTAGACGCTTGCGAGTGTGTTTCTGTCATCTCGTGGTAAAGGGTACTGTACCGCGAGTTGCCACACTTCACAAACGCCATATTTTTTCTACATAGATTTTTTAGATTCTGTACAGTTTTCTCCACACAAATATTATACCCAGACGTTAGCGAGTACTGAGCGAGTCGTTGGCAACTCGTGATAAGGGAACGAATGTATTTCTTTTCATGGGATTCTGTTTTTTAATAAACGTATTTTTTCTTCTTTCTGCACTTATTTAACGAAGAATTTAGAACTCTCCTAAATTAAGTGTGTTTTTCTGTTTAATATATCGGTTACGGTAGGGTCTTTTAAATTGTTACTACATAAATATAATTTCTTTGTTGGTATGGGCAAATTCATTCAAAGTTCTACTTACCTTCACTCATGTTTATTTGGAGCATTAGGTATCCATTTTGAATCACTTAGACTGCTGAACTACGTTCGTGTCGTTAGAAAGTCGGTGACACTATAGGACTCTCACATAAGACTTACTGGAACTCACACAGGACCCATTTTTATCTAGCCAACGCGAGATAAGATGTTTAAATAAAGTTTTATATTGTTTCATAAAAATTTAAATACAAGTAAAATTTTATAATCTACAGTCAAGTGCATAAATTAACCACCACGGCGTAAATGCGTTGGGGACGGTCGCAAGGTCTGCGATGAAGCCTGGGTAGCTGATAAAAGGGAAAACGAAACCCGATGACACGTCGCAATCTGTCGCAAACTTCCACTGACAGTTCTGTAGCAAAGTGTGTCGCGTCCCATCGGACTATTTAGCCGCCAGAAGCTATGTTCTCGGACATTGCGCCATAAAAGAAGACTCACGTTCCACCGTCGCGTCTCCAACACGTCGCCCTAACGAATCCGAGCCATCCGTTGACCCACCGGGACGGCCCGGGCCAAAGCGGCCCTATATTCGAATATTGACATTAACACCAACGTCGTTCCATCCAGCCATTTGTTGTGAGTAGACGATCGTCGCACGCCCACCAACTTCGCATCAACATCACGTCGCCTTGCCATCACCGGGCCGAGCTGAGCCTTTTTACATAACTGTAACGGCCGTGGCATGACCTGCCCGAGCCTGGGCCGAGTAGCTTGGCTATCGGTGATCACGTGATTCATTCCATACTAAATGTAGCGACGGTGCCCTCGGCACGGCGACGGGCCGCTCTAACGTGCCTCAACCTTTACCCTTACCATGAGTTGTGACATTGACGTTTTCGATAACAAGTATCGAGTTTACTATCTGTGCATCTCGCTTGTACTATTTTAGTGCGAATGAGATGCACAGATAGTAAACTCGATGCTCGTTATCGAAAACGTCAATGTCACAACTCATGGTAAGGGTACTTAAATCGTCCGTAATATAACCTAACTCTATTATGATAGGTTAAAGTATATTTATGCTCATATATCTGTACCTAAAAAGGATTAGAATTTTATAGCTATCAGATTGAGAGATGTTAGGTTCACTTCAGTACCCGTAATAAAACAAAATCAAATTATATTCCAGAACATTCTAAATATATCTTCCGTATAATCAGCTTAGAGACACATAAACTTTTTACAGCCTTCATATTTCTTCAAGACACGTGTAATAAAACTTCTCCGTTCGTATCCCCAACCCGTTGTCTTAAGGTGGTGTTAACTACCGATGACGTACAAATTGACGTATCTTGAGTATTTTAACAAAAATGATTATGCTCCTCGTTACGGAGTGAAACATATCGAGCAATATTCGACTTATAAAACGTGGGTTACTCCCTTCTGTAGAATTAAAATGGTCGAATGTCACGATAGTTTTGTGTTTAGAATTTTAACAAGAAGGATAAAAGGGCCATATTTTTTTACATTTTTGATAAACTTGAACAAGTCGACTTCATCCTACAGAAAGCACAATATTGCTTGTGTTGTAGTGAAGGTACAGACAGCATCAAATATATATATATATATATATATATATATCGTCGTCTAATACAATATTGGGTCTTTTCAAGGCAAGAGTGAATAGGCTGTTACTGAACCAGCGTGCTACACCCTCGACCTCGTCGACACTTACAGGTGTGGCTGAGGTCAAACGCTGGTCAGTCTTGTATACAAAAAAATCAGCAGCAGAAGTTGCTAAGCGGATCAAGTGTTCAGGATGATCTTGACGCGCTCTTATTCTCTTAACAGTGTGTCACATTTTGACCACCATGTCGGCTTAGAAATTTCTGCTGCTGATTGATATATATCCTCTAGCCGCCCGGAGACGTATAAAAAGGTCCCATAAAATGCCATTTTGAATTTTAATTATAACAAACCATAGTTGCCTTTGGCAAATTTTGATCTCTGGGCAGCTACAGGAAATTATAGATAAATGCATATAAATACACATAATTAACGACCGATTTAAAATGTTCCAGGCTCCCTCTGCCCTGGCTGCTGTACGGACTGATCAACGGGCAGCCGGTGGAGGTGAACTCCAAGGGCATGGTCTGCAGCATAGTGCTACTCTTCGCGATGCTCCTCTTCGTCATTCTAAGCATCGCCTGCTTCAGGTCAGTACAACATTTGGTGTATCAATCTTCTTTTCCCGTCAGGGATCCTCTAATGTGGGCTGTGTAGCTGGTTTCTCTTTTCCTCACTCGGAGAAAGAGAAGATGAGAGACCTCGCTCAGGCTTGAAGGGTCGGTGCAGAAAGCAGTTCATTCTCATATATCTTTAAACTTAAAATTCCCTTTATATACTACGACGGTTGCAATCAAGCATACTCTTCTGATGGAAAGGAGTCATCGTTGCCTATTTTTTTATACAATGACGGTGGCAAACAAGGTTACGGCCCGCCTGATGGTAAGCAGTTACCGCAGCCTATAGACGCCTGCAACTCCAAAGGATTCACATGCGCGTTACCTGCCCTAAAAGTTGTTGGAGCTCTGGGAACCTTACTCACCATCCAGAACAACACTCCATACCTGGAAGGTAGCAGTGCTATTATGGCTGCGGTCTTCTGTAAAACTCAAACGTGATGGTACTTCGCTGTGCCCTACTTCTCAATGTTGGACGTAGTTTAAGGACATACCCGGGTCCAAAAAACCTTATGTACGTCCTATGTATTGTGCCGGGCCTATGTACGTCTCTGACTCCAGAGGATTCACATTCGCTTTATAGGAGCTCTCAGCTCTTTTCTGGAGTCCTTACTCACCGACAGGGACACAACACTATGAGTAGTCTAATTGTATTTGACTGCGTTATAAGACGAAATTTTATTACATTTCCAGGTGGAAAATGAACAGAGGGCTCGGATTCACGATGTTTCTGCTGTACTTCGTGTTCGTAGCGGTCAGTCTCAGCCTGGAGTACGGCTACCTCCACTGTCCTAGCGAGTAAGAAAGTTCGGGATTCCAGAAGAAGAAAGAAGAATTATTAACATAAGCCACTTCAGCTATCAAGAAAACTTGGAGTTTCACAGTCTTCAACAATTTTTAAATTTACCGTTTGAGAGTTTAAGATGGAATCCGGTTACGTATATGTATTCATTGGGAGTGGTTAGAGATGAAAACCGGTTACTCAGTTGTGAATTTTCTCAGCGGCTACAGATGACAACATGTTACTTACATGATTCCGTTGTCAGTTGTTAAAGAGGGAAACCGGTTGCTTATAAGTCAGCTGTCAAAGAAGGAAATGGTGTTTGAAAAAAGACGTACAAGTAGAGACAAGTTTTAACCATAAATGAGCATTTCTCAAAAAGTTTGTTCATTTGGATCACGTCGTCCATTTTGATCTAAAAGCGGTAGACTTTTGGGATTTTGGGAAATATGGTAGATCTTGCTAAGCATCATTTGCTCTATCAGTCTACCGCTTTTAATCAAAATCGTCGACGTGGTCCAAATGTACAAACTTTTTGAGAATTGCTTTATAGAAAATATTTGCTTTGGTTTTTCAAAGTTTTAGTTTGACGAATCCATTAGTTGACAGCCTGTTTGTCATTTATTTTAAGGATTAAGAATAATGAACAATTAGGGCAGTAAACACTGGGAAATTTACTTATGAAGTTTCAAAATAAATTCAACTTAATTTGATACCGACGAAGTATATAAAATGATTGTGATATTTCGATTGTCATGGTGCTTCCCTTATTGTTCGACTGAACTATATAACGAAATTATAGTTCTATATTTGGGTTAAATACTACTCTGACAATTGATTATATTATGTGGGTCACCACAGATAATAAAAAATGGCTTGAAGTGGCTTATGTTAGAAAAACAGTGATTCTGATTTAAGAAAGTTGATCTGATTAGGAAAACAATTGGTCCAACATGCATTCAAATCAATAGGAAACTGTAGGCGTTTGGTGTAAACTAGAATTGTATACATTTGTTCAAGTCCAGTTATGTTAGTTTAAATTAGTTATATTTGTGGTTCCATGCATGTCGAAGCACAAAATGTTGTTATATTGCTCAAGTTCATATATAATTTGTTATTGCTTTGGCTTGTTTGTTACGCTTAGTTTGTAAACAAGAGAGAATTATGAGCACCAAAAAGTCAGATATTCATTTGCAATAAATTGGACGAGTGTATTATAGTTAGAATAGAAATCCTAATTGAATGCAATAATAAGCGTAAGCTTCAGGTTAAAACGGCTGCGTGTCATGCTAGCAGAACATCTACTATCTATTTTCTACAAGTTTGATTAGAAATTTGCGAGAATTAAACAAGTAGCTGCTAGTGTTGATACGCTATAATCGTTTTCATATAGCTTGAGCTCTATGACATCTGTCAATTCCATACAATTTATAACCTCAAAACGTGAAAAAGGTTATAAATTGTTCGAAATGACAGCGGCGCTACCGCGAACAACGATATTCGTAAATTTCGGACAACTGTCTCTGTCACTCTCATGACAGCTTAATTGGAGTATATGAGAAAGATGCCCGAAATATACGAACTTCGATGTTCGCGGTACCGCTCCGTATCGCAGGAGTCGAGCTATTTGAAATGGATTATAAAGGTACTTGCAATGGGCGCAAACGGCTAATATTTTTTTTGTATCAAAATTGTAAATTAAAACGAGTAGCCCACACTAGAGACTGTAGATATTTATATAAATGTTAGAGGTTCATTAACCGTTGAATAAAGGCGCTTTTAATGCCGTTTTAGCGTTATTGCTAATTTCTAATATATTTGATAGTACGTGTCAGCTATAATTGTATGTATGTTTTGTAAATATTGTTTGAGAGATTACGTTGGGTCCTGGACCCATGTCCACGTTTAGTTGGGAGGTTATAGTGTTGTGCACACAGTGGTACATGTACATAGCGTAGTCGGAGCGGGGCAAGAGCGGCATAAGATAACGCATTCCATAAAATGTGCCTAAGAGTTCATAGGAGCTCCTTTACATTGTTAGCTTCGTGTATATTCAAGACAATGTTGATTCGTAAATTTCATCTAATAGAAATTAAATACGGTTATATAATAGTGGCTACACTTGAGGACGCTGTTGCCCCGCTTTAGTGTAGGTAACTTTTTACACTTTCCCTAAACGTTACTTTCTTCTCTATCTTCAAGTATACTCAACTACGGATTTGTATATGCAAGAGCTGTCAATTCTTAAAATAATCTGAAGTATTAAAAATATAGTTACTGAAAGTCTAGGAGGGTCCGATGAAAGGATTAGTTTTCGTCTTATATCGTAACTTTGCCTGGGGTGTACATTTTTGAGATAGATTGCTGTGGAGTTGAGAATTAATAAGATCCATGATAAAGTTATGTACCTAATCTCATATATCGCCGAGAGTTGGTCTTAGATACTACAAACATACAACAAACCATGAATATGACAATCGATTTTAACTTGTTTATTTGGAATTTCATGTTCTAATATATATACCAAAATACGTATACCACATTATAGCTAAATAGGTATGCGTAAAGAATTATCCATTTTAATATATAGCGGAAATCAAACACAATATGTCTGCCGAATATCTGTCCGAAAACAAATCTGATAGAAGGATTTGTCCCCTGGTCGAATTTAACGGACAGATCTTTTCTTTTATCCGGGACTTAAAAATTAGCTAAAGGTTTTTTGTTCGAAGATTGTTTAAGAAATACAAGAATACGGGTAAAAAATATATGCCATTTAAAGTACCCTTTTAACAGGTAAGTTAAACCGTTTACCATTTCGTTACAATTAATACCGGTAAAAATAATACTTTGCAGGCATTACCGGTATCGAAATCCCCATGTCTGTAGACTGTGGTGAAATAACCACAAATAAAATTAGTTATTTGGTTGAAACGTTGAGTAATGTGGTTATTACTAAAATCGGAGCCATTTTGAAACCTGTCAATTTCACAGTTTGTTGTGTAGTCTTTCAATCTTAACACATTTGGCAATAATGAGAATTTTGCTTGGGTAAATTAATATGGGTCGCTTTGTTAAAAAGAGTTTATAGACAATGGCTGGTTTTGAGTGTATTTTCCAGAAGTAACATTAATTAGATTAGTGATACATCTGGGAAGGAGGGTACATTCACAGGGCAAGTATTAAGACCACTTCTCGATATCCGATATCAAAGCTTATTATCGATTCTATTCGCTATTCGTTGCTTCTTCGAACATTCGCTACGAATTCTTTTATATCTAACCAATGATAGAAAGTTTGTAATGTTTTGTAAGTTCAACTGTTGATATCCCACAAAGTTTTTATATTGATAACCCGCCTATTTGACATAGCAATAAATAGTCTAGAATAGGTAGTTAAATATTTCTATTGATAAGCTTTAACAACTCAGACCATTGCGTAACGCTCATGTGGTAACCAGGAAACGACTTCGGGAAATGTTTAATCTAAATGCGCACAAATCCCTAAGTCACTTGCTTGCACAATGTCATGGAAAAAGGTTGACACTGGTATTACCTTGGTTCTATGGAATAGTTACAGCTAACGCACTGAGAAAATTGTGTTGCCATGTAAGGCATGCAGTACCGGTATTAATAGAAAAAACCGGAATACCGGTATTCATATATGTTTAATAATACCGGTATTGCGTGCCCTAATGTCGATTGCCGAATATTCTAGTGTTAATACACTGCGCGAACATACAACTGAACTCAGTACCCTTAGCATGAGTTGTGATATTGAGGTTTTCGATAACGAGTATAGAGTTTACTATCTGTGCATCTCGTTAGCACTAAAATAGTACGGGAGATGCACAGATAGTAAACTCGATACTCGTTATCGAAAACCTCATTGTCACAACTCATGGTAAGGGTACTGAACCGTGATTGGCTTACCCGGTAAGTGACTATAATGTCCTCGCAAAATCGGCATAATAGTTAGCGCCAGCGCGATAAAAGTAATAAATCTGTGAACCTAAAGGTCTTCTATAAAACGGTATAGCAAAAAGTTTTTTTGCTAAATAAAACGACATATCGATAGGTACTGGAAGTTCGAGTAGTCATAATTTGTGATAGAAGCATGCTTATGACGTATTTGTAAAGAGCCATAGACACGGAACAACCTCACGTACTGTAAATATGGGTAAGCTTGACTTTGATTAATTAACTTCTGTAGTTCGCTTAGCGCCGCTCGGTCCAAACAGTTTCAGGCATTTTCAATTTTATCGCGTAAGGTCAATGTAGGTAAGACCGTCTACCTGGAAAGACCGTCTACCAATCAATTTCCTACATTATCTCACAGGTATTTAGTGTCATATGAAGGACTTCCCTTAAAAATATAGTATGCCGGTCTTATCCACATTGACCTTAAACATAATTTTCTTTTTTTAGCATTTTCAAAGACATTGAGATAACAGGCAACCCTGTACGCGAATAATCAAAGTAATTTCCAGAATAAAAACTTGAAATTGGTTTTGTTTTAAGCAGAAACGTCTTCTAACGAAATCATAACAGAGTTCGAGTCTCGCCTGTGGCAGTGGGTTTGTCAATTTTATCATAATAAAAATTGTATTCCGCTTAAGGCTAAATAATATTCTAGTTGCCTGTTTATCGCAGTTATCGTATGATTTCCGAAATGTCTTTACTCAGTTCTTTAATGGCGAGAGTTTTACGGAACTTTAAGACTCACACAATGTTCATTATATCGTTTCTTCTATTACTTAGGCTGCCATAATATGTTTATATACAAGCAAAATACATATTAAAAAAAGCCTAGGCAGCCGGTGGTTATTATTTTGTATTGAAGATCATGGTTTTAGTCCGATAATAAAACAAATTTGAAGCAAGTACGCGGTGCACTTGCTTTTAATTAATTAAAAAGGCTGATTTCTTAAAACAATGCAAGAAAAATCAATCATCATTACTAATTAGAAAAATATACAATTCCTTCTTGATAATGCTAATAGGCATAGTTAAAATCTGATACTACACTTGAGAAGACGCTCAATTTGACTCAATATAATGGTTGTTTACTTATTGCGTTACGACGTATAATTCCGCTGTCTATTTTTCTACCTAAGGTCAATGTGGGTAAGACCGTCTACCTGGAAAGACCGTCTACCAATCAATTTCCTACATTATCTCAAAGGTATTTAGTGTCATATGAAGGACTTCCCTTAAAAATATAGTATGCCGGTCTTACCCACATTGACCTTATGCAGTCGTTAGAAAGAGAGGAGAACAGTGCAATTATATCGTGTAGCAGATGTGTAAACACTTTTCTTCTTCGCTAAAACTGAAACTGTTCGATCATTAAGTGGCAACTCTTTACGACTAATCTAAGGTTCCAATGATCTTTGCTATATACTCGTACGAGTTTATTTAAGATTTGGTGATATACAATTTCGAGATAGACGCTCGTAGAATTCAAAATATATCCTTTTACATACTTGTAGTAAATGTGTAAGCACAAAGTACCAAAATGTGTACGTCTGTACGTAAGCCTTACGCTACACATTCTATATGCTAATATATATACTATTTTACACTATTCTATCTATCTCTTGTAATATAAGTAGAAATTTGTAATTATTTATCCTTCCATAATTGTTTTTAGTGGTAATTGTGGCTTGGGAGAGGAATCGAACACTTTATAATATATCGGCATTGTTTTGATAAGGGTTGGCGTAGGATTAAAATAAATCTTACAGAAATAGTGTCTCTCGCCAACTCTTTTTAAATATAGTAGTGGTATGTTGAGTCTGGTGGAATTGGTTAACAATTTTATATTTATTTTTTATTATGCAGAAACGTCTGCTAGCGAATATCTTCGATATTGAAATCGTAAGAGAAATAGAAAATTTTTGAGCCGTAGCTACTGGGCTCTTACTTTTTTCGACTGGGCTAGTGATCCAGTGGTTGTGGGTTCGAGTGCCGTTGCGAGTCAAATTTTTTCTATTTTTCTTTTGATTTAAATTTTATATTTATTCGTGCAAACCGAACTTCAAAGATTTTGCGAGTGATTATTATCTAAGAATTACAGCATAATAAGAGTTTTCAACCTACTAACATTACGAGTACGCATGTAAATTACAAGTCAATCTAAAAGCTAAAACTAATTAAAGCTAAGACTAACTTAAACTAATATAAATTTAATCATACTACTAAAGATTCCGGCAGTAGTCTTTCAGTTTTTCTCCAAGTCTTAAGTCTTGAAGTATCAAGTATAAAGTAATTTACGTAAGTTTAAAAGTCAGGGTTGTATCGGACAACAGCAGCTATAAACTTAATGATATTTCCGTCTAGTGTAGAAATCCGTCAAAGTATCGCGGACCCGGTCTCAACACAAACATCAAAATTTGCAAATTTCGAGCGATTATCCGGTCACTTCTAATTAAACCTAAATTAGAGTTAAAGAGAGATGCCCGAAATTTTCGAACTACGATTAGCTGGTGGGCGAATCCGGGAGGAACTTGCTAGGCCATACCTCATTCGAGATATCATCGCCCGATAGATTTGTGTATAGCTGACAATTTCACCAGACTCAAACCACCAGGGTGAATGGGAACCATATTATGCAGCGCCACCTTGTAGCTACATCAAACTTGCATTCGTTCAAAAACAACAGCACAAGCCGATAGATGTCATTGTACACTCCGTTGATTTGGTGGAATGTAAATTTTATAACAGAATGTATAAACATCGACACAAATATCAGTCGCTTTGAGCTCTCCGAAACAGTCGAAAAAATGCTATGAATTAACTAGCGGTTGAAGTCCGAGTGGCTAGAGGTCACTGGTTAAATAGTATCGATAAAATATACACTTCGCATCACTAAACTAACGGAGTGAAAGCTAAACAACTGACGAGCGATTGAATAAATACGTGTATTCTGTAACTCGAAAATTTAATGACTTTTAGAGTCAGATACATGCGTTTACTCTAAAGCTCCTCGGTGAACTTAATGTTTCAAAGATTTGTTATAAATTCTATTTATTAAATGTAAGAGTTGAAATTACTTGGGCGATATGCCGCCCTAATACACTATAATGAATTCTTTGTAGTATAAGATAGGCTTAAAAGCTATCATTATATTTAAAAATATTAATTAACGAAAATTTAAATATGATATTCAAGTAGAGATTGTTATTAGAGTGATGATTTTTATATAAAATTATGATATAGTTACGAGATTATGTGCAGTGCTGCTCCGGGTGCAGAGTGAACACCACGTAACGTAGGTATCGGGTAAACATAACCATAATAATCAGCTTTAAGCAAGCTCGCCGGGCAGCACTGGCGATTATTTGTAGCTGTTACTTTGAATTCGAGAAACTTCTGCAACTTGGCTGACTTTAGACTATATTTAGAGTACTATAATATTTTGTGAAATTGGATTCATATTACTTGACGTTACGTATTTCATAGTCCTTATTTAATATGCCTTAAATAATTCAATCAAACTGTAGTAACCGTTTCGTTATGGAGTTAAAATAACAAAATAAGTTTGGTTACTTTAAATACGTATATAGTTAGGTAATAATCACCTTAAATTCATATTGTATCGTAAATACTAAACTTCTAATATTTAATATTCTAGTATATTTTAATAATTCAAAGTATATAGTTGCTACTGGAATTTTAATTATCCTATAATATTAATTATGTCACTCTAACTTCAAATAAATCCAAGAAATGTTACTCGAATTCAAGAGCTCAGCGTAGATTGTTAATAGTGATATAAAATATACAAAATAAGTACTTCAAAACTAAAAAATGTTATTATTTCAATAATGTAGGTAAGGTAAGATCATGTTGAAGGCAAAGAAAGATCTGCTCTTCCCTGTAAGGGGCGGTGTCGACTATATATTGGAAATTTACCTTTGTTTATGAAAGTCCTAAAACCTTTGATTTTTTGTCTAATAATAACAATAAAAATATCAAAATATTACGATACGATTCTAAACTTCGTGGCCAGATACTATATAATTGTCATATTATCTTATTTTTTCTAGTGTAAGCAGTTATTACATGTATCCCGCATGCGGGATCAACTTGCAGGAGTGCATGAAGAATGGCGTCTACTGTAATTTGACCTTTATTCGGCTTCAATCGTCGTAAGCATTGCCATTTGTATTTGTTAAAGTTTCAGCAGACTTAAGTAGTAACAGAAAATGCGATTATAATGTATATTTCTTTCATATTTTTAAATATAATGTTGTCATATTACCTTCAGTCATTACGTTCTGAAATCGATCCTGCAAGGTGATCCCGCGTGTGTGTTGTAACTGCTTTAGTAATGCAATAATAATTGCAAATGTTCATACCGAATATATTGTTCAATTTTTTTTTTCTATATCTTATCAATATAAAGTCAACACAGTTAGGGTCCGGCGACTGGTTGGTTAATTTAATATCGGCACATTATTGTGATTTGATGGAGCAGTATTATTATACATTTGATTAGTAGCTTTGAGCTAGTTAATTTGTAATTTACGGCGATTTGTAAAACACCCTGTATGTGACTCTGTAAAAGGTGTAAAAAGCACAACATTATGTACAATTTTTTTTTTACAGAATGTATTTTTTATGTAGATAGTTTTTTTTTTTACTTTATATCAAACGATGTGTATACAGGACGTTTTACAACCTGTATGAGGTTTTGCTGTAATAATTGTGTAATTTATACTTATTGTTGCTCTTGTCAAAGCTTTTAATGATTGTTAATGATTACAAATGTGATAGTCATAGCATAAAATAATGAGTAATGTTTTATACATCGGTCAAAAGTATTTTGCTCGCTGTATAAAACTTTGCTTATATTTTTTATGATAATAGTTCAAACTCACTAGTTTATCAGAATCTAAAGTTTATAGGTTTTTTATTTATCGTTAGTGTATTGTATTGTTTTGTATAATTTCGTCGTCTAAGAGCATTGGCGTGCCCGCGCGCCGTTTGTCGGCGGTATTATGAAAAATTACAATAAAAATTATAAAATAGTGGGTGACATACTTATTTCCTTTTCCCTCTTCGAATCCTGACAGAGTTGTGTGACAACATTTTTTGTATATAGTCAGTATCAATACTTATGTAACGTAACGTGTGGAACAACGTACCAATACAAACCGTATTTTTAATTGTAAACAAATAAGATATTTTCTACAGTTCGCGTTTCAAAGTTCCTATTGCATTTCAATATCAAAATACGGTAAATACTTTTGGTGCGCTGATTCATACGCTACTATTGCCGCTACTGTACCTTCTTGCAATTTTAAGCGCGATGTAGAGTTAAAAAGTGACTGTATATTAAGAAAAAATATCAAGTAGGTACTTATACTCCTCTGGGGAGGGCGAGAGAGCTTTTCACCCTCTTAGCAATTTGCGAGGGCGCCATAGGATTCCGAATATTTTACCAGGCGCCCTCCTGCGGCTCCAGCTCAGCGCCCGGCTATCCACACAAATAGGAGGGAGAGACCAAAAAGGCTTCATCTACCTCCATTGCCACCTCAACCTGCTTTATCGTCAGAGTTTAACTCACACTTGGCCGATTCTGAAGTATAGGGATAAATTAAACTCTGAAGAAATAACAATAAAACACTAGTTAATTTTTAATATCTTTATAATATTTAACAGTAATAGACACTTTAAATTTTGGACTGTTGCGTGAGATGAATAAGCGACGGACAGTTTTATTTTTATGTGACTCGAAATTTATTATTACAGGTAAAATATAAAAAAATGTAAATTATTTATCATTAAATACATTATCGGATTTCTTGACTTAAAAATCTAGTCATTGCATAATAATTTTATGATTTTGTTGTAGCGCAAAATAAATCACTTTATTTTATTAATAAATCGCTTTATTTTATTAATAAATCACTTTATTTTATTAATAAATCACTTTATAAGCATTTTATTTAAGCGTATGTATCTGTATCTGAGCCAAATGTTTTTTGTTTTTGTTATTTTACATTCTCCAAAGACGTATTAAGAATACATTATAGGGACCATGCGTAATGGAAGGGCCTGGCATCTTGTGGTTCAAATGTTGAACTAACTATTCCACGCCTACACAGGTGCTGCCCCCTACAACAGATGCATTCACTCTTGCGCTTATAGGTTATTCCATGGGTCTATATTGACTCCCATAATGTTAAACTTTCGATTTTTTTTATCCATACCGATGTTTGTCATACTCGTTGGTAGCCATATTGTCATTAGTCATAACTTCAAAAGTCAGAATTTTCTTTTACCCGTTATCATTAGTCATAACTATTGAATTTCATACCGTTATTGGTCATAACGTTCAATATAGTAATTGTATTGAAAGGTAGAAAGTCGAAAGGCATACTAGTTGGATTTGTGGGGGTCGCAGTTCTAACCTAACCTAACCCACTTTTCTGGTAAAAGTTCGTGTCTGTAGGGGTTGCAGTTCTAACCTAACCTAACCCATTTTTTTGATAACAGGTTGGATCTGTGGAGGGTCACAGTTCTAACCTAACCTAACCCACTTTTCTGGTAACAGTTTGTATCTGTAGGGGTCGCAGTTCAACCATAACCCACTTTTCTGGTAACAGTTCGTTTCTGTGGGGGTCGCAGTTCTAACCTAACCTAACCCATTTTTCTGGTAACAGATCGTTTCTGTGGGGGTCGCAGTTCTAACCTAACCTAACCCATTTTTCTGGTAACAGATCGTTTCTATGGGGTCGCAGTTCTAACCTAACCTAACCCATTTTTCTGGTAACAGATCGTTTCTGTGGGGTCGCAGTTCTAACCTAACCTTACCCATTTTTCTGGTAACAGTTCGTTTCTGTAAGATTATGAATTTTGATATTATGCCGATTAGTTTTATGACTTTTGTCTGATATGACGTGTAACATTATTGCATTCAATTATTATATTTATTTAGTGGTATGTCTGATATCTATTCTGACTAATGATAGTTATGACTTAAAACAATATGGGTAACAATTTCTGACTTTCGAAAATCGGACTAATAAAATTATGGGAATCAAAGGGATCCTGTTATTCCATCTAGTAGAGTCAATCGTGTGCTGCCCTCTACAGTTTACCCAGGCACCCCATATTTATGTTTAGACCGTATTAGTAACTTCGATATCAAAGTAAATTTACAATTATTTTTTAAACTATTTATATGTAAAAATATTTAATTAGTTTTTAATTTTCCTAACACTAATGTAGAAAATAGTTAGTAAAAATGTAAAAACAATATTGTAGAAAATAGTAGTTTATGTATCTGTGCATAATGAAGGGCATTACAACAAGAGTGTGGGTTTATGAAACGAGCCGAAGGCGAGTTTCATAATAATATCACACGATTGTTGTAATGCCTAATTATGTATAGTTACATACACTACTTTATCTACACACATATCATTAAGTGTTTTAAGATGGGTTCAGAAACCGTAGGGAAATGACATTACTAGGGTTACTTGTAAACATTAAAAAGTCAACGAACAAAACAAATGACAGCTTGGAACGGCGGCGTTGCGTATTTCGTATCTCAGTCAATTTTTTTTTAAACCATAGACAAGCGAATGAACTCCCTATTCTACTGTCACTCGAGTTCAAATATCGTTCGATTTATATTTAAAAAACATATCGAATTGGCGTTTCGTATCAATGGCTGTTTTAATATCTATAGATACTAGATTAGACACCCCACTTGAATTTGACAGCTGTTCCAAATTTAAATTCATAACCTACTGATTTCAGTAGGTAATGTTAACATTACCTACTGAAATCTTTCTGATGGTTGGTAATGCTGGTCATTGCCTACGGTTTCTGGACGCATTTTAGAGCACTTATGAAATGTACGTAGATAAAGAATATTTCGCAAATGTTCAGAGTAAGCATAACCCAATCTTTGTCACGATTGGGTAGAAGCAAGTAAGTTGTATTATCATTAGCGGAACCATAAACTATATTTAATGCTAATTTATGAATAAAGTGAATGACCCGTCTTCTATACGTAAATAATTTATGTAAATCAACATAGTCTTAACTTCAAACTGTAGCTGCATAATTTACCAGTATATGAAATAAAAGTATAAGAAGTAAGCGATCTTAAGAAGAAAATCTGAAAATTCTTAAATTAAGAACCCTTAAATTTTATATAGCTTTCAGACATAAGATTCAATCAATCAATCAGTCATCACCTTTGGCCCATCTCATTTATTAATCTAGCACATACAAAACTAAGTCAATTAACTTTTGTGGTTCACTCTCCAAAATCTACCTACGGTCATCACAAGTTTCATGCCATATCACTTGACAATTTACAAAGGTAACTAACTACCCAAACCATTCTTTGTGTAAAAGGCTACCCACCCTCGATTTTTAAGAAACATTCACTGATTCGTAATTTTAAACTACAACGTTACAATTTGTTCTTCGTTCGAAATTTGAATTCGCCAATAGAGCCCTCCAATTGCTCCATTTGGTAGGCATCAGCCAATAGAATTTTATGATTGCTGCGATTGGCAATCTTTCCGCCAATGCGGTACAGGATACCCAAGTGTGCATGAAGAGGGGTTTAGAGGATGGAATGGCGAAGCCGCGTACGGCAGAAGAGGAGAAATGCTAGAAGCGCTGCAACTGCCGCTCCGGCTAGAAGTGTGCTCTCTTCGCGGCGATAGCCGCTTGCTTTTTCCACCACGTTACTCTGAAAACGGAAAAAAACTCATAACAGCTTTTTGTTTTTTATTTATCAAACAAACTTGTGGCTTCCGAATCATGTCCAATTGACTATTTTTACAAATTTTGTACAGTAATTCCAAGTAACTTAAGAATTTTGTTGTGTTCTAAGTAGCAGAGACGTTGTGGCATATTTCTGCTATAATAGGCAAGATATTTATGTTAATCGATCTTCTGATAAAGTAATAGCCATTTAAAATAATTAACAAACTTACTTCTCCGCCGTAACGTAAGGACTCAGAGTGTAGCCACCAGCGCATGTTGAGAACCTTTCTCATTTTGACCTGATGGTGTAGTGAAACAAGTCTATGTTAGACATACCCATCCACCGTGCCTGATGGCCCAGGGTGTGGCGTATTGCGCAACGTGTGTAGCAGCCCAGTCCGTGGCGCGGCACCAGCCTCCAACCCGCACGGCGCGTGCGCACACTTCGCAGAGGAACGCCAGCACCACCAAAGCTCGCTGCTCCACATGAGCGCAAGCCTGCGGAACATATAGATAACTTAAAAAGAAGAAAAAACTTCAGTACTACTATTTGTCTGACATTACGGACTGTCAATCTTACCTGACACAGTTCCTGCATTATGTCCTCAAAGGCCACCTCATCTAGACAGAGAAGGGGGATGTCCTCCGCCCTCTCGGCTAGCCGACCTCTGGCCTTCGTGTTCCGAAACCTTTTGATAGCCCGTTCGAGTGCTCGCCAGTCGCGCCAATACATCCACCAGCCTCTGGAATATTGCGGATGACATTTATGAAACGTAGGTTTAGCCAGGTAGAAAGAAGCTGCAATATCTGTAACGGTATTACTTTGTCATAAATGAGATATATACTATACATTAATACCGTCTTCTCTGTCTGTTTAAATATTGTTTAGAAATACCACACTAACACGATGGCCAAAAACCATATCATTTCAAAATCTACATCTTATGCTTACCTAGGATCAGGCCTTGCACTGGCCACAATACACGGCGGTGGCCTCAGATCCTCCAGCCGCAGATGCTGTAGCAGCAGCGCCCGGAACAGCCTGATGCCTTTCTCCTCTTCCTCACCCAGGAGGTGGGTGCCCCGCCAGTGTCCCTGGCAGTCGTCGCGACGTTCTTCGTCCAGAGAGACTTGTCGGAGGAGAGGAGCTCGGGGAGCGTCGTAGTCTTCTAGTGGCTGGACGCTGCATGCGGCTTGAAATGTCATTTTTCTTTCTAGCACATGAGATAAGTAAAATACGGTATCTAAGACAGTATAATGGTAAGCTGCATATCGAATTTGAAATGGACTAATGAATATTTGTGGATGCCTTTAGGTATAATGAGTGTGTTGAAGAAGATGACTGTATTTATTATAAACTTAACGAAAGCAGGCCATCATTACCCTATTAATTTGCCCCATAATGGTAAAATTAGCATCAAGGTAAACCTCATTTTACTGAGCAGGCTGATAATGCCTAATAGTTGACACCCACCCAGTTTTCAATTTGAAATGTAGGGGAACTGTGATGAGCTGGCGCGGAGGTCAACATTTTAACAGTAGCGATAGCAAAATTATGTGCTATTACGAGTATGATATCAGCATTAAATTTATGTATGTATTAGAGACGAGCCTGATAAATTAGTATCAACTATAACTCGACTGACAATTAGATCAAAGAAGCCAAGCCAAGGTGTTAGTGATTAACCTGGATATAAATTGCTGAACAAAGGCTGAATGGGACTTGTTGTGACTGGTTATCTAGGTGACCCCTTTTGTCCCAGACATGAAACCAACGTATGGCAATTATAATGGTTATACCAATCTTCAATGGGGAGTAAACAGCATAAACACGCGATGTTATGAGCACGCTAAAATGTTGCACACAATATTTACCTTCGTATTTTTTGCAGAACTACAACTGTTATATTCCAAATGGGAGTATTTTGTACATGATAATTATTAATTGTTGTGTTAATAGAAAGTTTTCCACAAACATGATTTGCCAAATAAGACCTACACACTACTATCTAATAATAATATCTACACAAGATTATTGGAAACAGGCTCCCAAGAGAAACAAGATTGGAGAATACTTTATGTAAGAAAACTACTTAGTAGATTGTTTTGTTACTTTTCCAGAGCAATGTCAATTCATTCATATTTGCCCTATCTAATACTAAATAAAAGGAGTAGATTAGTAGTAGGTGCTAGACATAAAACATCAGCCATTCAGAAAACATGCTTAGGTATCTCCAAATAAAATTAGCGAGACAAATAAAATTCATGAGATATAATCTCCATAGTTTGAGTATAAACAAAACCCTAAGTCCCTAACGGAGCAGATTACTTAATTAGTTGTTGCTAGGCAACCAGACAGAATACAAATTAACTTGAATATTTAATTACTACCCTTATTCTCATTGACATTCAAATAAAACAAAGGAAAAATCAATTCAGGTGACTTATATGGATGTTTGTTTTGGAAAGATATTATCACTCGTTTTTAGAAATCTAAAACTAGCTTCGCAACAATTTCTAATAAGATCGTTGGATTTGATTACAAATGAAACCCTAATAGGAAGAAACATAACATAACATCAAAACACTTGATTATATAAATCGTAATACACACAAACAACACGATTGATCTACAGAACAATGACAAAGAACACTTCGTCATCATTGAAATGCCTGAATCGCAACAAAGAACATTTTTCCAAAGTTCCTCACCTTGGACAGTGAATGGAGGCACCAGATTCATTTTGGCACTATTTTCCTCACTGATCTCCAACCACGACTGGTGAGCTGGAGTCTGAGACACGATATGTCAAGTAGGGTTGCTGTAGAAACAGCGCCGACCTTGAGTGTCGACACGACCCTGACACATATTTCTGCGCATGCGTGATGCTTTAGAGGGAAATTCGAAGAAGTGTGTCGTGAAAGCTATTGTGCCATCTTCCTTTATGATAATCATACCTTGATGAGGAAGATATATGGCTGGCTCGAATTCATAACTTGCTCACTATTATGACGACCGATCTGGCCTAGTGAGCAGTGAACCTTTCTATGAAGACGGTGGTTCTGGGTTCAAATACCAGTCAGGGCCTTTATTTGTGTGATGAGCACAGTTATTTTCTATGTATTTAAGTATTTATATGTAATTTATTATATTAATAACTTCTATAACTCTTTTCTAAAATACCATATATAATATAACTTCGTTTGTGATGTGTGCGATTATATTCGTACTCAAAATTAAGAACCAAACCTTCCTAATGCGGACTGCTATGGAATGGAATTCGCTCCCTTCGTCTGTATTCCCGGAAAGATATAATTTGGGTCTTTTCAAGGCAAAAGTTAATAGGCTGTTACTGAACCAGCGTGCTACACCCTCGACCTCAACAATTGTACTTTTTAAATAGTATACATATTATATGTCTAATCGTAACAATAATTGTTCTATTAATAAACTAGGTAACTCATATTCGTAGGAACCTTATTTGAATGCGTTTCTGGAGATATGGGGCGTATCCGTATACCATTTTGTAAATTGTGTATCAGATACCAGGGGCCGACACCACACAGATACACGGGAATCCTAAAAGGCAGGGAATGATAAATCAGGCTAAACTAAACCCCAATTATCAAGACTACTCTGATTCGATCTTTTTTTATTAGCCTATAAGATTGTACCACTTCTGGGCCTCCCCTCTTTCTCACCATTTGGTCCTATCCAATAAAAAAATGTATCAAGGTCGTCCCGCCATCTTTGTATTGGTCTTCTTCTTCTTCTACCCCTACATTAGAATATAAGAAAAAAAACCAATGTCACAGAATAAATGAGTCATCAAGAATTCAGCCAAGATTTGATTTGTTCTTAGTTTCCTAGTTAACTATTAAATACATAATTTTAAGCATTTTTCATATTCGTATCTCTTTTCACCAATAGAGCACCTTCGTGCTGGCCCGGTACCGCGAACATCGAAGTTCGTATATTTCTAGCATTTTTCTCTTTTACTCCAAGGCGTCATGAGATGAGGGTATTAGAATTATACGAGAATATCTATCTATGTTAATAAAAGAAAGTTGTGTTAGTTCCGGCTTTATAACTCGAGAACGGCTTAACCGATTTGGACGATTTTGGGTGGGTTGTCATCTTGGCCAAAAGTTTAATAGTATGCTTAAAAAAGAAAAAAACAATCAGTCCTAAAGTTTCAGGCGGTACAAAGTTCATCGGGACAGCTAGTATTAAAATATTTTATATTAAAGAATATTATACCTTTTGGTAGAACGAATACTTTCACTGATTGAAGAAGTACGTTATAAGTATTTCTCTGATGATGTACTTCTTTCAAGAGCAGAAAAGATAAAGATGACTATTCCAACATGATCATATTGCGTTTCTAAATTTAGTTCTAAACATAATATCCCTATGGTGTAATATACTTGGTGTTGCTAGCAGAGATGTACAAAATAGTTTAGAAAAAGTATTTTGGTACTTAATGCAAATACTTTTCTAATAAATTTACATGTAAAACACAATCCTTTTTTGTAGATTGCTTCTACGCCACAATGCGCAAGTGAGTCATCCCTGGTGCACCGGAGTGGTGCCAGTCCTACCAAACAGCATTTTGAAAATATTCACTACTTGATGATACATTTAAATCGAATTAAATTTGTATTATATAATAATGTAAAACAACGAGGAAATGCCGCCAGCATCCTTGGTACAATGCCTCAAGGGCCTTTTATAGATTTTATACTGTAACTGTTGTTATCTGTCGGGATGTCTCTCACCTGATGGCCTCATCGGAAGACCAGCGCTGGCAACACGCTAGCAATATGCTGGGATGGGGTCATTTCGTGGCACTTCCTGTAATGTCATATCGTCTGTTGCATGTTTTTTGTAACTAGTATGTGTTTTACGAATAAAAAAAATTCTATTTATATTTCTAACTAGTTAAGTACTTGTAGTTATCATAATACGATTATAAATTCTGTAAATAAATATATTCACTTTAAAAAATAAGTGTACCTACTAACAAGAATGATCCAAGTGGGTCTCTGATAAAAGAAATTAAATTTACTGTTACAAAACATAAAATACATATTTTACATTGGTATTTGTATTTCCAACAAGCCGCAGCCCTGGTCGCTAGTACTATTTGTAGCCCTACTCCTGTCGATGCTCTGATTGAATCAGCTTTAATAACGACCAATTGCGTTATCAAGCCCGTTGTGCAACGCCGGAAGACGCACATTGCCGGATTATATTCAGATATCAGCGTCCCATGCTGCTGGGCGTACTATATTTGATCGACCATGTACCGAAAGACACAATTAAAGATATACGAGTTTGAAGAACAAATTTTCAAAATCTTCCGCGGGTGATTTGTGATAAGAATTTTTGGAAAGAACTTGGTGGTTTGGTGTGGTGTTTTGACAGTGGAGTGAAATGTGACATGTCTAGTAAACGTGATTCAGAACTGTGCAGTCGGAGGCTTTCGATCTTCGCGTGCACTTGTGCCGTCCTCTCCCTGGTGATCCACACGTACAATGTGAAGAGTTTGAATAAAGATGACCTGATGAATGTTCTAGAAGATGGACTGGAGGAGAAGATTGAAGCGTATCTTTCGAGCGTGCATCGCTTGAAGAGGGAAGCCATGCTGGTAAGAGTATGTATTGTATTCGTTTCTAAAGGTAAATAGAAACGTTTTGATGTCTTAAATATATGGAAGTACATTAAAAAAACATTACTTAGCTCACACTCTGACAACTATTTATTTGGACTAGATAATTTTTAACCGACGAAAAATCAGAGGAGGTTCTTAATTCGACGCGTATATCTTTTTCTAGAGCTAGACAATGATAATCTTCCTAATTTGAGAAGCAACATTTTATTATAATGACGATAGGTACGAAACACTTGTTTTTAGGAAAAAACAAAAAGACATTCCGTTGAAAGTTTACCACCTTCGCTGCGACAGTTTAACAACGCAGTTAACCAGTGACAGGGTCGATCGACCCGATAACACAGCGAGCGTATAAAGTGTCTTTACTACCACTATTTCGGCTTGCTTTTTTTATTCTTGTTTCTTTTATATTCTTTCTTCTCTTCTGTAATATTCTAAGTTCTTCTTTATTAAATTGAAATCGCTGACATACTAGAACATGTGACGAGGTCCTCTGGCGTCAGAGGCTGGATTTGTACTCCAGCTATCGCAGCACTTTTTCATAAGTATTTCATCTATTTCAATTTATCTACACTAATATTATAAAGGTGAAAGTTTGTGAGTGTGTATGTTTGTTACTTCTTCACGTCTAAACGGCTGGAGCGATTTTAATAAAATTTGGTATGGAGTTAGCTGACACCCTGGATTAACACATAGGCTACGTTTTTTCCCTAATAAACCGCGGGTTACGCCGTGGGGCTCAGCTAGTAATTTATAAAGTAGTGTGACTACATAAAAATCAAAGCAAATTAAAATATCGAATAAAAAATAATTTGATTTGTTCTTAGTTTTTCTTTATTGTTGGTACTTAATACTCCCTAAACGACAAATGAAGTAAGCATAAGTAAAATGGCAAAGATCTCTTTATTAGTACTTGTACTTATAGGTAATTCTTTTTTACAACGATACAATTTAAATATACCTAAACACCCATTTAGTGTAGATTAGAATATATTCCAAAGTGTAGTTGAAAAAATTCAGTGGCCATCTTAAAACTTAGACGGCCGCCTTCGATAACGATCTCCGACCACATACTTGAATGTAACATTTACTTATAACATGTGTAATTCCAGAAACCATCGCAAAGCCAGGAGGACAACACAGTGGCGCCCCACGTGGAGTTCTTCAATCCGAAGATGCGTGGAGAACTGGAGGATAAGGATGCTGAACAGATAAGGAAGACCGGAGCCAAGGGTCCGGCGCCCGGAGGAGACACGTGGGTGTGGCTCACCAGCTACTCCAGGGTGCCAGTAAGTGTGGAACAGTAATTTTGACCGAAAGATGTCCACTGCTGGACTTAAGCTGTTACTTCAACTTCTAAATAAGAATATTGTTCAAATCTTCTCTTATAATTTATATTCCAGGACACCAAACCAAAGCTATTGTAGGCTAATGAAGCATTATAATTATATATGTACCTATAAACGAAACATGTTTTTTTTAATAAGAGTCTGAGCAGCGTTTAACCCCAAAATTGTATCTTACCGGAAATACAGACGAAGGGAGCGAATTTCATTCCTTAGCAGTCCGCATTAGGAAGGCAGAAGCGAATCGCTTCGTGCGAATGAATGGGATATTCACAACGTAAGGATGAAACCGCTCCTCTCGTCTAGACGTCCGGTGGTGGAACGGAGATACCGGAATTAAATCTCTAAATCGAAATGATCTAAAGAAAGAAATAAATTAACTATCCAAAACAATTAAACAGAACTAAAAACCATTAATTTCCACCAATTCCTTAATATTTTCTTCAACTAAGTTACATTTATCACATTCTAGTACAAAGTCGTCCAAGGTTTTTGCAAAGCTACTCAAGACTACTGCCCACCTGGAGTCCAGGGCCCCAAAGGCCCCATTGGCCTGCCCGGGCCTAAAGGGGAAAGGGGGGATGCGGGGGCGCCGGGTACAGCCGGGCATGCGGGAAGCAGAGGTCCGGTGGGTCCACCGGGGCCTAAAGGCAAGTAACGGATTCTAAAAAATCGGTAACATCTTTCCAATATTGGTCACCATTTTGATGAAGACTAACGTTAATTGTATCTTTGGTTTCCAGGAGAAAGGGGTATGCCAGGAAGTCCTGGTCTGGATGGCCGGGATGGAGTGCCAGGAGAACCTGGTCTCGATGGCATGTCAGGGAGAAACGGCGCTGATGGAGCGCCGGGGAGAGACGGGAGAGACGGGATACCGGGCAAAGATGGGAGCCCAGGCAAGAACGGGAAGGATGGAAAAGATGGTAAGTATAAACTATAAATCTTTTTCATCATTTGACATTCATAACACATAAAGACGGCCTTCTGGATGAACTAATTCTATTCCACTTTTAAAAACTAATCTTTTATGAAAAAAAAAATGCATTTGTATTATGAGTTTTAACTCCTCGAAATGGCTACACTCGCGTCACATTATTTAAAGAACGCATGACCAAGATGGACCAGCATTAAAAAGTAGAATGACCTTTCTCTACTTGACTCTGACAAGCCATAATTCAAATCGGAGCATCTACGTTCCCGAGAATTAGTTCAAACCTAGTGACCCAAAACCTTACCGGTTTACCTTATTGGTACCATCAACTCCTGGTCCCCGTCATCTCGGCCTTTGTACTCCGTTTCCCTATCCAGCCATTGCTTCCTGGGTCTACCGTGATTCGAGAACCGTCGAAGGCATCTCATTCTCTACGTAGTTTTTCTATAATATTCCAACATTTCCAACGTAGGGACGTTGGAAATGTTGGAATATTTATTAAGTAGTGTAAATTACAGGAAAACCGGGCGTCATCGGTCCTCAAGGACTTCGGGGCTTCAAAGGTGACCGCGGGCCCATCGGACCGAAGGGTCAGCGCGGAGACAACGGCAAGGACGGTGCTCCTGGGAGACCAGGCATCTCCATGTACAAGCAGGGGACTGCGGAGGCGAATCAGGAGAAGGAGCTCTTGATACCGCCGACCTTTGCCCGTAAGTGGAATGTATGAAATCTATTGACATAAATGTTAAGAATTGACATTTATTTTAATCGCCGTTTCTTTCTGAATTAAGGTGTTCTTTCGAAAGTAATAATTTCGGAAGTCTTTGCTTTGATGCCCATATGTTGTTGTACGTCAAAAGTTGCCATTTTTAATTCTATCATGCTAACATTGCTAACGTTTCTTAAGAGCGACGCTGGTGTTTAAAAGATTAACTATTGTGTCTGAATGAAACGTTTCATTGCACAATTCTTTCGCAGTTTATCTGATTTTGTACTAAAATTACAGGTATATAGGACACGTTATAAAGATTATGTGTAATCACTAATCATTGATTAATTTAAAAAAAATTGGCGCCATAAAAAGGCGACTTTAATAATGGTTGACATATGGAAGTTTGACGTTAAAAGGAGGTATCTTTCGTTACACAACAGAGCACCATACAAGAGTTATCGTCACGGAAGGTGAAACCCTCCGTATCAGCTGCAACCCCGCCGGCAAGCCCGAGCCTGCCGTCGAATGGCGCAAGGCTGACGGTTCTGCTATTATACAGGTAACACCATTTTAAATAATAACTTATTATCGGTCTTCCACTTCCTCTCTTACCCTCAATCTTGCCTTCTATGATGTTCTTTATAAACGCAGCATGTCGTATAAGGTGGCTAATAATTTTCCCTCCTTTGTTGTCTATAGTCTTTCTCCTACTCTGTTCAATACTTCGTTCGTTACGTATTCTGTCTAACAATTTTTTTTTCCATTCTCCTCCTGGACTTCTCCAAAGTTTCTCTGACTCTTTGTTTCGAAATCCACGTCTCACAACCATATAATGCTATACTCCAAATAAAAGTTTCTATGGATTTATTTTTAATCTTTTTAGTTTTCATTGACCTGATCTAATTTCTTTAATAAATACCAGTCATAGAACACCGTGGTACAGGTGAAAAACTTAGCTAAAGCACCTGGTCTATGTAGTAGTAACGTGTCTGTACACGCATTTCGGCGTTCTATATTCAAATTTTGACGTAAGTTCAATTTTAATTCTCCGCACAACTACATCGACATGGTGACTTCCTTAAGTTTTTCACCTATACACGAACTAAAGGTGACAATACTGTATCATTTCCAGGGTTCATGGCGCGACGCGTCCGTGAGCGGGCCGCAGTTGAGCATACCCCACGTGTCCCGCTGGCACACGGGCCGCTACGCATGTCTGGCCAACAATGGCTTGTTGCCTTCTGCTAACCAGACCACCGACGTCGAAGTCTACTGTAAGAAGTACTTGAGAGCAAAGTCCTAAACCAATCAAACTTCATTTATATGCGGGGCGGGCGATAAACACTACCATTCATTTCTAGGAATTAATTTCGCACTTTTATTTCTATAAATACAGGCATAGACGGGTTCGAATCCTGTACGAGTGTTTGTATATATTCCTGAGTCACGAGTGTTTTTATATATTACTGAACCGCAATTAGAGAGGGATTGAGATAGCTATCAATCCATATTGATTTTGACGTAAATATGTTTTTTCTTTCTTTCTTTTCGCGGTGTGATAATATTTGTATAATATACACAGTGTTGGCTGTGTACCGTCAATCTAAACTTTCATTAGCTTACCGTAGGAGTCAGTCTATTTGTGTCATGTAACATTTATTTATGTATATTATATACAATATGGAAGAGACCGTGTCGACACCGGAATTTCAAAGTTAAGTTACCGATTCAATTTTCTGGTATGGTATCTGTATGGCATACGTATGTTCTGATATGTTGACCTCAGGGGCCCGTCCCCCATAAGTTCTATATACGCCCATAGTATACATACATTCAGCATCATATTTAACAATTCATCAAAAGTATCTGCCGTTTTACTCAAATTACGATAATTTTCTACAATTTGCGTGAATATTTTGTCACATGGCAATTGTTTAATTCTCAGTGCGTTGACTCACGTTAGACCGGCCCGCGTCCGAGCCGAGGCCACCGTCGCGACATTTTGTATGGAATTAATCACGTGACCACCGAGCCGCCCGAGCCACTGGTCCGGGCACGGGCCGGTCGCGCGACGGCCGTTACAGCTATGTAAAAAGGCTCTGCTCAGCCCGATGAAGGCGATGTGATGTCCACGCGATATCGACGGGCGTGTGATGATCGTCTACTCGCAAGAAATGGCTGGATGGAACGACGCTCGTGTTAATGTCAATATTTGAGTGTCGTTCCGCTCGGGCCCGGGCTGCCGCGGTGGGTCGACGGTAGGAAGGGCGACGGTGTAACGTGAAACATGCTTTAAGCAATAAGATAATGAATGTTAAGTGTACTGTTCTGTAAAAATATGATGCTAATTGTTTTGTTTCCAGTCAGCCCTTACATCCGAGTTCAGAATAATATCGCATACGTGTTCAACAAAACTGCGAAGATCCAGTGCGAGGTAATTAGACTTCACTAGTTTTCCTATCGAAGAGGGTAATGTTTATTTATTATTATTATTCTCTTCCGTACACGGCACAATAGTGTTCCGGACATTTGGGAGGCGTACGCGGAGCCAGACCGATCCAACGCGCAGAGGCCCTTTCGACCGTTTAATGAAATGTAAGGGGGTACACTAAGCGGATGTTGCCCCTGTCCGTATCATGGGACCCGCACAGAGACAGGTACCGGGCTATTGGGTGGAAAGGATGGACTATCTACTGGGCTATTGGATATAAAACCGGGCGTCTGCCTAATAAAATGGTATTATTTATTTAAGGACTACCAACAGCTATTACATAAACAATCTCAGTAAGGCTTGTGTTATAGGTACTAGACGACGATATATATAACAGATGGATACATATATATACTTAAATACAATAGAAAACACCTATGACTCAGGAACAAATATCTGTGCTCATCACACATATAAATTCCCTGACTGGGTTTTGAACCCAGGACCATCGGCTTCATAGGCAGGGTCACTCTCCACTAGGCCATGATTCAAAGTCGAGTAAAAGCTGTCCGCCAATTAGGCAGGACTCCAGTTTCCAATCATTCGAAGTTCCGTTCGCCGCAGTTCAGAGCTACGAAATTGATTTCCTAATGAACAGTAGAAAGGAAGGAAATTACAATCAAAAATGGCGGTGGTCTGGTCTAGTGGATAGTGACCCTGCATATAAAGCTGCCGGTCCTGGGTTTAAATCTCAATAACGGTATTTTTTTATACAATATTGACCAGCGTTTGACCTCAGTTGCACCTAATGGTAAGTTATGTGTGTGATGAGCACAGTTGTTCCTGAGTCATAGCTGTTTTTTTATGTATTTGTATGTTGTATATATCGTTGGCTTAGTACCAATAACACAAGCCTTCTTGAGCTTGCCGTGGGGCTCCGTCGATTTATTTAAGCATGTCCTACAATGTTAATTAATTGATCAATTTTTATTTTAAGCTTGTTTACCTGTTTATGTGAAATGCGAATAGTTTTTCAT
Source organism: Grapholita molesta (assembly GCA_022674325.2). Lineage (NCBI taxonomy): Eukaryota > Metazoa > Arthropoda > Insecta > Lepidoptera > Tortricidae > Grapholita > Grapholita molesta. Next base: position 3,693,454 of record CP053136.2, on the reverse strand, counting down.
GTCTTATTGTTAGTCAACAGTGGTAAATTAATCTTAGAACAAGAGAACATTTTAAAAATGCTTACCTTCAAAATTACAACAGGACTATCATATTTCTTTCACTATTTCTGATGGATGTATTATATAAACTTAAAATACAATGGGCCTGCTATGCTACTCCTAGCCTAGTATTCTAGCTTATTGTTTGTGAAATAAGGAAGCAAACGAGCAGATGAATCGCCTGAAACACCATTATAGGTGTCACAAGCGCACTGCCGACCTTTAAGGACTGGGGATTGTAGCTCTTGGAATCTCACTCATAACCAGGACACTGCAAAAAAATACAATAGCAATATTATTATGGCTGTGGTCTTTTGTAAGGAGGAGGTATTACACCAATCGGACTGCTCCAGATTCAAGGGTGATAATTCGCTGTGCCCTACCTTACATTATTGGACGTAGGTTAAGGACATACCCGGGACCAAGATATTGGTTCCGCCTCTACTATGTAGGTAGCAAATACTTCTTTGGTAAAATAGGACTTCGAAAATGAAGTATTGTTGTTTCTTCCAGGTTCAAGCCTGGCCCGAACCAGTTTTGGCCTGGGAGACCGACACAGGCACCATCGAAGGTGCCCGTTACCGCACCGAAGTCGTGACCACACGGGACCCTTGGCGCTGGATCATGCGACTTGAGATCCATGGGGTCAAGGAATATGATCTGAAGCAGTACAGCTGTGTGGCCAAAAACGAGGTGAAGAACCAGACCGCTGACGGGATCAGAGGCAATATACAGTTGCTGTGTGAGTACTAAGTTATGACATTATTTTCGCATTGCTACTTGCACTAGATGGCGCTGAAGGCACTGTGACGCGGCCGCAATCATTATAGCTGCGTTCACATTTATCGTCGGGCAGTGTTGTACAGCAGCGATATGATCGCGACCCACAAAAATGGTCCCACCGGAAGATCAGTGCTGACTCTGGGGTCAGCATTCATGCTGAGGCTGGTCCTTTTCGTGGTAAACTTTTCAATTTACACTTTTTTTAAATATTATAATTGTTTTTATGTTACATTTTTGTAATGTTTTGTAATTAATGTAGTTTATCACGAATAAAAATTTGAATTAGAATTTACTTACATTAATTACAAGACCCAGACAATGACAAATCTTCACCAGAACGGTTAGCATGGTTGTCATATTGTCTATCGCGTTATGCGTCGCTTTCGCACTCACATACTTGTTGGAGCGTGACAGATTTTTTTTGTACAACCACGGTGGCAAACTAGCATACGGCCCGCCTGATGGTAAGCAGTTACCGTAGCCGATGGACACCTGCAACTCCAGAGGATTCACATGCGCGTTGCATACCGTAAAAGTTGTTGGAGCTATGGAAACCTTACTCACCATCAGGAACACAAAAGTACTTCTGAAAGGTAACAGTGCTATTATGGCTGTGGTCTCCTGTAAGGAGGAGGTACTTCCCCAGTTGGGCTTCTCCGGACTGGACAACGCCCATGTGAATCCTCTGGAGTTGCTAGCGTCCATAGACTACGGTAACCGCTTATGACAGTATGCTTGTTTGCCACCGTCGTTGTATTAGAAAACCCACTCCAGATCTGTAAGTGTCATTCGCTGACCATGAAATTATTAACCTCATAAAAAACTTTTGTGTGGTGGGCACAAAAGTTTTTATGAGGTTAATAATTTGTCAATATTTCAGACCCTAGCCGCAACATGACGATGCCCCCACAAGAGCACCCCGTGGAGTTTGGAGACCCCCCGCCCCCGCCCACGTCCCTGGAGGACATCTGCCCCGTGAACCAGGGGCACGACTGCCCCACCTGTCCCCGCTGTGATCGGAGCAAGATCTTTATCTCGCCTCTTATCTCCAACATGACCAATAAACCGAGGAGGAATACTAGTAAGTGTGTTTAACAACTTTTTGAAAATTATTTTTTATTATGCAGAAATGTCTGCTAGCGTATATCTTCGATATTTAAATCGAAAGAAAGATAGAAAAATTTGACTCGAACCCACAACCACTGGATCACTAGCCTAGTGCACTACCAATTGTGCTATACGAGTACCGCTTAGACTTGTAAAATTTTTCTATCTATCCCTCGTCGTATACGTCACCATGGGTGACGTGTAAACACAACTACCGCCAGCGTATTAAACACTTAACGCCATCGAAGTCTCAATTTTAATTGTGCTACCCCTTTCTAAACTATTGTATTATGCAGAAACGTCTGTTGCAGAAATCGTCTTCTAAAATACCATAATATATACTCACACACGGCGTTTGTAACGTGTCCAATTTTCATCCTCAAAATTTAAAAGAATGTACTTCAAAAAAATATTCTTATATTTCTTATGTGTGCTTTTTCTTTAGGTACCTAAAGTAGAGAATTTATCATTTTTAAAATCCACCTAATACTCAATCGTTTTGGTTGGAGAGAGCTGGTGGCCTGGCAATAAGAGCGTGCGACTTGCAACCCGGAGGTCGCAACTTTAAACCTCAGCTCGTACCAATGACTTATGTACGAAATAACATTTGATATTTACCTGTCGCTGTTTTAATAATTGTATGAAACTCACTTGTTAATTACAGATTGTCAACTTTACGCTATTGGGAAACCGGTCTACCACAGATTTAAAGATGAAATGTTCGGAGCTTGGCTTCGGGACTCAAATTCTTCAGATTCTCAGGTCACTTAGCTTTTGTTTAGTAAACATAACTTTTCTTAGATCAATGTAGATCGAGACACACTTTTTAATCGTTAGAAGTAATAGAAAATTAAGAAGAATTAAGATTCAGGTTGGGTACAGTCATGTAAAGGGATTGTTGAGCTACTTGCCAATGTCCGATATTTAAATGCTTAATGAATAACCGAGGTCTCCCCAATTAAGAGACCGTTCCCGCTAAATTCCCAATATTATTTTGGGGAATATTTCCAAATGGTAAATTTTCCATTGTAATATTGGTAATTGTTTCAATGACTCAGTTGTATCTGTACGTAACTATACATGTTTTTCTTATAATGGATAAGACAATTGTCGTTATATTTTTGGGTTCAAATCCCAGTATGGGCATTTATTTGTATGATGAGCACAGATATTTGTTCCTGAGTCATGGGTGTTTCTATGTAATTAAGTATTTGTATATTATATATATCGTTGGCTGAGTATCCTCAACACAAGCCTTCTTGAGCTTACTGTGGGACTCAGTCAATTTGTGTAAAAATGTCCTGTAATATTTATTTATTTATTTATTTTCAGAAGGACAAGCTTTGGACGACACAGGAGAACGATGTGGAGCGTTTAAGAGAATATTGGAGTAAGGCGAGGTTCAAGAACGACCAAGTAGACCAGCCCCATAAACTACAAAGACCATTTTTCGTAAGTTTAGTAATTCATGAAACCGTAATGTATGAAACACTACATAATCTACATACTATAGTAGGTATTTTAGATGTTAATAAATAATTCAATTCAATTCAATTCAATATTTATTCATAAACAATACAGTGATTGTGTTTGAAATAATTAACATAATAATACATAACACTTATTTTCTAAATACAAATAAATAGTAAATCTAGAGATCTTTACAACACTAATTATTAATTTATTATTCATGTCAGTATTTCATTAATTAGTTTTTGTCAAATATGCCATCAAGGCTATATAAGCACCCTCTTAGCAAATATGTTTTTAATTCCTTGCTGAACGCAACACAGTCAGTAATCGTTATTAAGTGAGAAAAATACTTATGACAAATGTTTTGTAAAAAAATCTAATATTTCAACCAGTCGCCATTTAACTTTATTGGTCCTTTGAGCCCGATTTGTGCCAGCTAGCTAGCTGGCTGGCACTGGCTAGCTAACGTAGCTTGTCAGTGTTTGTGTAGTTGTGCTAGTAATATAGCTGGCAGTTTCTTAGGCAAGCCGCACCCATCATAGCCATCTTTTTCTTCTTGAGCAGAATTATAACTGTCGAACTGTATAAAATAGCCAATCCCGTGGGAATCTCCACTCATATTCTGTTGAGACCGCCTCAACCAATCTCACTGGAAACTTAAACTCAGTAGAAGTATTCCTGTATTAAAGTCTGGTGCAGAAGGGTCCTGATTTTCCCCAAGCTGCCTTCTTCACACTGTCTAATCGCTAAGCCGAATAGTTTATAAAGCCTAAGTCAGGTTAAAAAAAAAGAGGACATGAATCGGATTCTATGGACGGACCTCTCTTTTCGTGCGAGTAAGTTTTCAAGATCCTAGCATAAGATGGCGTGTACCAAAAATTATTTATTTGCCAAAAACTTATCTCTTATTTATTTATTTAATCTTTATTGCACAAAAGAAAATCTTACAGTACAAAAGGCGGATTTAATGCTAAAAAGCTTTCTCTACCAGTCAACCTTTACTCTTCAAATTGTTCCCAGGGTAACGGTCACATAGTGTACAGCGGGTCGTTCTTCTACCAAGCGAACGACTCGGGCAAGCCGGGAGATATCATGCGCTTCGATCTGACTCAGAGCCGCATCAAGTTCGTCCAGCTGCCACACCGCGGCGGAAGGCTCTACAGCTCGCAACACAATCAGGTCTGAACTAGGAGGAATAATGACTGGAGAACGCATCTGCGTGCCCATGGGACAAAGATATTCTGGCTTTTGTAGCCCAAAATGTAACAATTCATTATAGTTTTGCTATACAGAATGTTCTTTATAACAAAAATATATGCTTATTCTGTGTTCATTACCGCAACTTCGGTTGAGAACTCAAGAAAACTCCAATTGTATTTGTTTGTTCCCCTCCAACTTTGACAGTACTGAAGGCTCCTGTTTGGAGGGGAACAAAGTGTGTGAAACTATGACAAGGACGGACGAAAATAGTGCCATACCCATGGAAAGTTATATAAGGCTATCCCTTTTGATCGTGGTATTATTATTAGCACGCACCGTCTAGTTAAAGGTACGTCTATGGGTCTGAACCTAAGATGGCCGTTTTATAGTCTGTCTCCTTATAACAAGTATGTAAGTACTGAGGAAGTACCTCCTCCCTACAGAAGACCACAGCCATAATAGCACTGCTACCTTTCAGGTATGTAGTGTTGTCTTCCTGATGGTGACTAAGGATCCCAGAGCTCCAACCCCGCTTAAAGGCCAGTAACGCGCTTGTGACCTTGGTGTTGCATGGTAAATGCATACCATCAGGCAATCCGTCTGCTCATTTCCCACCTTGAACCTAGCGTTTCTACGCCAAACGGTACAAAATAGTCTCTGCCCAGACTCTTATATTTGTTACGTAAACAAATTTCATTTCAGTTAATGTTTGAGATTGATTTATTGTTTTCTTTAAAAGGTTGACTTCAGTGCTGATGACAATGGACTGTGGGCAATTTACTCTCTGGAAGGTTCTAACAACACTGCTGTAGCTAAGGTGAGATTAACAAAGGCATATAGGACCAAGTGTCTTAAACTAAGCTAAGTGGAACTTGAAAGTCGTCTTCATTCTCAAAGTTCATAGCCCTGAGTGTAAGTTTTTAACGTAACTTTACGTCACGAACGCATTTGCGTTTCCCATATAAATAACATTATCACTTTCGCGTTCCTAAACGTTTTTTTAAGTCAAAAGAAACTAACACTTGAGCCTCAGAGCCCTAAGTGTAAGTTTTTAACGTAACAAAACGTCACCATCGCGTTAGAGTTACCCATATAAATAACATTATCACTTACGCGTTCGAGACGTTTTTTTACATCAAAAAAAACTTACCTACACTAGAGCCTCAGTTTTCCAAAGTGCAAGCTGTTGTAATTTGTAATGTATCAAGAATGTAATTTCACTTACACTTACTGTAAGTAATCCTTTTTCATTGTTCTAGTTAAGCTTTGATCCCAACAAGGACGACCTGAACATCGATTACATTTGGAATATTTCGTTGAATCACAAACAAGTAAGTAAACAAAGACAAAAAAGAGAACTTCATGGAAGATATTTTGTAATTTTTCTAAGTAATTGGGTATAGGTATTATATTTTTATTTTTCAAAGCTATTATATTAGTGTGTCAGAATATGTGTCAGAATGTTTATACCTTGTGGACATTGGGTTTTAATAATAGTAATGTTACAAAATTTTGATATACCCTACCAGGAGTACGAGGGTCCATGTATCTATTTAAATAATATGTACATGTAGTATCAAAAAATGTACTTGGATGCAAGTCTATCTATCTATCTAAATATTTAATAAAGTAAATGTCAGACGTTTGTCTCTGTCACTCTCATGACGCCTTAATTGGAGTAAAAGAAAAAGATGCTCGAAATATACGAACTTCGATATTCGCGGTACCAGGCCTGGACTTTACGCGGAATAGTGTGGCGCACATGCTTGCTTTTCCATAACCTGAATTTTAATTTTAAGGTAGTGTTTGTGCTTTACCTATTTTGAGTAAAGCACTATGCCTCGGCATTAAAAAGCTTGCCAGTCTCTTTTTCATGTCCCTACTCTTTATATATTCTATACCTAGTCTCACTCATGGATCCCACAGTCAAACAGTTTTGCGGGACAAAGTTTTTATTTTTAAGTCATTATTCATTGTTTTTACTATATAATATAATAAATAAAATAAAAAAAAAACTAGTTTTTCCGCTCGACTTCGTCGGCCATCTTTAACGTATGGTTGCGGGATAAAAAATATCCTATGTCTTTTCTCGTAGCTCAAACTTTACCCATACACATTTTCATCTCAATTGGTTCAGCGGTTTAAGCGTGAAGAGGTAACTGACAGACAGAGAGAGTTACTTTCGCATATATAATATTTATATGGATAAACCTTAATATATGTCTTGTCAACTAACATAGAATGTAAGTAGAAATGTACCTTTAAAAACTCAATAAGGTCAATGTGGGTAAGACCGGCACACTTTATTTTTAAGGGAAGTCCGTCATATGACACTAGATACCAATGAGATAATGTAGAAAATTGGTTGGTAGACGGTCTTTCCTGATAGACGGTCTTACCCACATTGACCTTAGATTTTTTTTTTTCATGCTGTGTTTTTTAGGTAGGCGAGATGTTCATTGTCTGTGGCGTGCTCTATGCTCTAGACTCCGCGACAGAGCGCGAGAGCAAAGTCAGCGTGGCCATAGACCTGTACCAGAACAAACAGCTGGAGGTATCTCTACCCTTCACGAATCCGTTTCGGAAGACCACGCAGCTTGGATATGACCATACACATAAGGTAGACTTTACAACTACTATTCAAAACGAGGTTTACTAAAGATTCAACAGATATTTATTTTATTTACGTACATATCGTTAGTGCTCTAAAATGCGTTTAGATACCGTAGTGTCATGTCATGTCACATAACATAGTGCCTAATTACATTTATCTAACAATGCCTAACAAATTTATTAACAATAATTAGAATACAACTATATGTATTATTTTAATCTGACAGCTATAACTCAATTAGACATAGTACTGATTATTTATGGTTACCGCAAAGGTTATATAAAATGATAAATTATGACGAATTAATCGGAATCATACTCTACGCAGCGTGACGTCATTTTTGCTTTAACGGCATGAAAATTACGGGCCCTGGTTATGAGTTTAAATTTGGAACCGCTGTCAAATTCAAGTGGGGTGTCTATTCTAGTATATAATAGATATTAAAACAGTCATTGATACGAAACGCCAATTAGTTAGGTTTTTTTTTATATAAATCGAACGACATTTGAACTCGAGTGACAATAAAATATGGAGTTCATTCGCTTGTCTATGGTTTAAAAAAATATTTGACAGAGATACGAAATACGAAACGCGGCTATTCCAAGCTGTCATTTGTTTTGTTCGTTGAATTTTTAATGTTTATAAGTAACACTAGTAATAAGTAATTTCCCTGCGGTTCCTGAACCCATCTTAAAACATTTATGATATGTATGTAGATTAAGTAGTGTATGCAACTATACATAATTAATGCCTTTCATTATGCACAGATGCATAAACTACTATTCTCATGCATAACCATTTATATTATAGCATGCTGGACATTTTAAAAGTTCATTTATATAAACTTTGTATTGTTTCAGGAGCTGTATTCTTGGGACCGCGGAAATCAACTGACATACCCAATCAGAGAAAGAGAATTATTGTGAAATGTAAATTGATGACATTATGATTTTATACTTTGTGATTTAAGATATAATACCATTACAAATATGATTAAGTATTTATTTCATTACTTCTCCCCGTATTTTATACAGTTCAGAAAAAAACCGTTTAGAGGAAATATTCATAAACATGTTTATTTAATATTCTATTTCTATTAATTCGCGCCTCATAATATTAAATAATACATGCATATTAATTCTTGCGTTCTGCATAGTTGGTTAAACTCGGGATAAATACTAATGAAAGTGCCATCTACCGACATCCTGTGGTACTATCGAACCCAGCGAGCAAGCGCTCAACTGAACAACTTCGCTTTGCAAACAAGCCCGTTCTCCTTACTTAGAAACTAGATGGCGCTGGTAACATCATTTGTTGTACTAATTAAACAGCTGGTTTGAACTAATAACACAATACTTTGCTCAAGTATTTTCTTATGTTTTGAAGAAATCGCAAAACGTCTGTTTGATTTATACAGACCGAAGAGCTGGCGGCTTTGCTTCCTCGCATAACATATCAGCATTGCGATAGAACGAGGAAATGACGCCAGAATCCTTTGTACAAAATCTTTGAGAGGCTTTTTTTAAATTTAATGTAGAAAATAGTTATTACTTATTATAATTTTGAATATTTATTTTAAAATAAAATATGGTCTTTATTGGGTCTGCAAATTAACAATGGAAGAGATAAATACAACGTAAACAATAAGACTAAAGATAAAAATAAAATAAAAATTAAAAAAATGTTAAAATTGACCCCCTTTGGCATGGTGACGAGGATGCTGGCAGCAATCCCCCGCTGTATCGCGATACTCATATAAGTTGAATAGTTACCTATTGTAACACCTTGCTTAGCTGTATTTTATTTGAACACAGAACTATAGTAGGTATTTCATGTTAATTGTAGAATTAACAAAGGTTATATTATTTCTATGAAACAGTATGTGACCTTTCCATTCTGGGGACCAAATACACCTACATCACGTCATCTGACAGACTATTTCATGCATCCCAATGAAGACTTAAACAATTCAAATTTGAGTAGGTTTTATTTGAATACTACGACGGTGGCAAACAAACGGGCCGCCTGATGATAACCAGTCACCGTAGCCTTTGGATTCCAGAGGATTCACACGCGCGTAGCCTACTCTTTAAGACAGCTCTCTGGAGACCTCGCCGGCAGGAACACAACACTATGAGTCTAGTGGTAAACATCTGAACATGCACTTTATCGCCTTAGCAATAGATGCGATTAAAAGTTGAAATAGATAACATATACTTAAGAAAAAACGACGAGGAATCCCGTCTCGAACACCGGAGGTCCTCGTCGTTTTTTCTTAAGTATATGTTATCTATTTCAACTTTTAATTTATATAGTAGTATTACTACTTAAAAATCAAAGCAAATCAAAATATTTCATAAAAAAATATTTGATTTGTTCTTAGTTTAATAGATGCGATGTTCAGAAATTTTGATAAAAATTAATTATCGTTGTTATCAAAACTATACATTTCGTAGAAAAATAATGACAAGTCTGTGTGCGATTATTTTCGTCCTCAAAGTTTTTGGAATTAGAGTGCTACTCTCAAAAATTGGCTACCGCTCTTGTCACAATTAAAAAATGTTACTTCAACACAACAACCAATCAACATTTCGAGGAACAGAGGCCTTTAAGCAGCGTGACAGCAGATAAAGGGTTATGGAGGGGGGTTAATAGCCGTGATCTACAGTCGAAGGGGTGATACCCAAATATTTTACAGTCACTACGTTTGTCTAGTGTAAGTTGATCTTTAATATACGAGTATATTGAAGATTGCCGTGTGATGCCGGCTGACTAGAATAGCACCACTCCATCTCCTCCCGCGGGTGTCGTAAGAGGCGACAAAGGGAAGAATCCTACGGACGGGCAGCAGCGTCCGTCGAAACCCAATCTACAGCTACTGCGGTCGCCAACCTGCCTGCCAAGCATGGCGACTATGGCAACTACCCCCATGATGATACAAGTCATATCTGTGGGAGGCCTATGTCCAGCAGTGGACTGGATACGGCTGAAATGTGACGAGTAGCCAAGTTTTATGCAATGGTTCGAAAAATGGCACAAAAAAAAAACCACGAGACGGGCCTCGTGACTGCCGGGTGGTGACCAAATAATGGAGAAACGCGTCTTGAGATCAATTCTTCATTAGCTGCATGCTTTAGATCACTGCGTTTGCATATTACACATTAAACAACGTTAAAGAACAAAAAAATCTCAAGATATCACGCCATTTTAAGGCTCAACCGGAAGTCTCTCAATAATTTTGTAAGTACAGTTTTGAGCTGAAAGTGCGAATGTCAGAATTTGACGCTCATTTCTGACTTTTGTGTCGCTTTAACGCATTCACTGCCACCGACGCACATGTGCGTTCATTTCCATACATTTTTGGAGGGGTGACAGCGAATGTGTTAAGGCTATTATTCCCTTACAGGCATTTGATCCTTACAACGAAGCGAATCGATTGATATCTTAGAAAATCCAGTCAACTAGCCAATTATAACGGGTGCTGTAAAAAACGTGACACAAGATTTTCAAGCCGGCATTAAATAGTACCCTTACCATGAGTTATGACTTCGAGGTTTTCGATAACGAGTATGGAGTTTACGATCTGTGCATCTCGTTCGCACTAAAATAGTACTACAAGCATGAACTACTATTTTAGTGCGAACTAAAATAGTAGTGCAAAGAGGTCATGATTTGGAACAATTTTTACTATCGGGTCAACTTTGTAAATTGTAAAAAAAAAACAACTCTCTAAACCTTTTCTATGGAACAGCTCCATTTTTATTTCATTTTACAAACTTGACCCCATAGTGAAAGATGTTCAAAATCATGAACAGATGCCGGTTTGATAATCTTGTATCACGTTTGTTTTGGACCCGGGTATGTCCTTAAACTACGTCCAACAATGAGAGGTAGGGCACAGCGTTGACCATCACGCTTGAATCTGGGGCAGCCCAACTGGGGAAGTACCTCCTCCTTACAGAAGACCACAGCCATAATAGCACTGCCACCTTTCAGGTATGTAGTGTTGTGTTCCTGATGGTGAGTAAGGTTCCCAGAGCTCCAACCCCCCTTATAATAATGGCCGGCAACGCGCTTGTGACTCTGGTGTTGCGAGGGCCTATGGGCGCCGGTAATTGCTTAACACTAGGCAATCCGTCTGCTCGTTTGCCGCCTATGTCATAAAACAAAAAAAACGTTTTCATAACACCCAGTAATATGAAACGCATTTCTCATCCAGATCAGTTTCCCCAAGACCAAACACCACCACATCAAAATGCACCCAAACGACCCCCATTTTCGGCAACCAATACATTCCGTGACTTGGCACTACTCTGTCCTGCTCCGATCAATACGTGCGCATAACGCCATCTAGCCCCATCGCGCAGCCAAATTGCACTTTAATAGTTCATTAGATTGCAAAAATGGCGGGGACGGCCGTTTAAATTCGGAACGTATCGATTCGCGAACGGAATATAGGCAAGATGGCGGAGTGGCCAAATTTTTTTTTTAACGGTATAATTGGTCAACCCCTTTAAGAGCTATGGTGTCACAGACAGACATACATAGCGGTCGAAGTAATACCACTCCTCTTTTTAGCAGTTAAAAAAAATACTTATGTGATGTAATTCGAGTTATGTGAAGAGTATTTAAATATTATATTATAGTATTTAAATATCTACACGACAACACTTCCATCATCACCACTTAGATAGTTGGCAGTCCTCAACTGTGCGTTTTTCTAGAAACTTCCTGCCTCGCACAGCAAAACTCTGGAATAAATTGTCGTGTGCAGTATTTCCGGACCGATATGACATCCAAACCTTCAAGAAAACAGCATATAGGGATCTTAAAGGCCGGCAACGTACTTGTGACTCCTCTGGTGTTGCAGTGTCCATGGGCGGCGGTAGTTGCTTACCATCAGGCAATCCGTCTGCTCGTTTGCTTCCTATATCATAAAAAAAAATAACACCACAAGCTCGTATAAGGGAAAAAGTGTCACATGTTTTTTTTGCCATAGATTTATTCCGCCACTTTATAACGGCGAAATTAATTGTGTGTGAAAATGAGACGATTAGGTTGAGCAATCGCAATATATAATTTATTTGAACATAATTGACATAATAATGATTTATACTTTCACGGTTTTTACACGCCGACTTTAAAAATTACCTCCGATGTTTCGAGTAGGTACGACGTTGTCCTCCTAGTTTCGGATGGAGACTGGCTCAAGTTCACATCAACATGTATCCGCGCGAGTTTTTAAACTTTTCGTCGGTTAATCAATGCAAACCGCTTATTATTATGCTCCTAGTTACGAAGTGAAACATGTCGAGCATTATTATAAAACTAGCGTGCCCCGCGGTGTTACCTGCGATTTATTAGGGAAAAAACGTAGCCTATATGTTAATGCAGGGTGTCAGCTAACTCGATACCAAATTGTATTAGCCGTTTAGACGTAATGAAGTAACAAACATAAATACACACTCACAAACTTTCGCCTTTGTAATATTAGTGTAGACGTAAATTACCCGCTTCTACAATACAATACAATTAATAATACCAGCAATTGATAATATACGTAGATGACGAGTTAAGTCTACATAATACCCCACAAAAATGTTTCCTCAGAAGGCGGAGTCTAAGAAAAGTGTCCTTCGATTCCAGTTTTACACCTCCTAATATTATACCACCGCGTGCGTTTGACGAGTGACATTTCATTTTAGCCAATCAGAGGCTCTAGTGTAAGTTTGTTTTGACGTAAAAAAAACGTCTCGAACGCGTAAGTGATAATGTTATTTATATGGGAAACGCAAACGTGTCGTATCGTGTTCGTCAAAAGTAACTTACACTAGAGCCTCAGAACTTTGATAGAGCAGATTTTTTTAAATAGTGGGAATTGGCATACTGCATAATATCTAAAGTCGAAGAAGGGGTAAGAGGATAACTGTCAGTAGAATTTTGGGGTTAATTTTGAAGCCATTTTATACTGTAAACGACGTATAAGTATGTATAGTTGCTGCATATCCTTTATACTGTTGTGGCAGTTGGTTAAAAAGAATTAAGAGAATAGCTATAGCCAGAAGTTAAATTACACAGAGGTGCCAATGCCCTCCTCCCGTAAATCATCCCTCTTTCCCCCCTCGTTTGTCATCCATCTGTCACAGTTTCGTAATCTTCTGGGATGGAAACCCACGGAACTTTCATTAACAGTTGTACAGAGACAATTCGTTAATATTTTGAGCAGCTGTGTTACCGCGAAAAACGATAACTATTCTTAAATTTGCACGATTGTATGTCACTCTCACGACGCCTTAATTGGATTAAAAGGGAAAGATGCTCGAAATATACGAACTTCGATGTTCGCGGTACTGGGCCTTGTATTTCACACACAGAGCGAAACCAAGTGACCGTAAGTACGACATATTTAACCGACGAAAATAACAATAAATAATAAGTCATTAAGTAGCTATATTCCCAAACCTGCAGACAAAGTGTTCAATCGGTTTTGTACTTTTTGTAGGGACCTGTATGACAATACTATTAAAATTTGAATAAAGGAGGTTCTCAAGTCGCCGAGTTTATGTATGACCACCACTCATACAGGTAGTTTCACGAGAGTTGAAGTCACGCTCACAACAACATCTCATGTAATGATAGGAAGATTTTGAAATTATTCATTCATTTCATTCATTCAATCAGTACTTCATATATATAGTTGTGTGCGTAATCCATTCGCCTCAACTCTTGTGACACTACCTATAACTTTTTACAGAGTAGTTTTTTTTTTTATGACATAGGCGGTAAACGAGCAGACGGATTTGATGGTAAGCATTATTCAACCCGCGTTGCCGGCCTTTAAAGGGGTTCATTACTCACCATCAGTACTTCAGCAGCGCTATATATGGCTTGTGGTCTTCGTAATACTTCAGTTTGGCTGCCCCAGATTCAAGCGTGATAGTCATCGCTGTGCCCTACCTCTCATTGTTGGGCGTAGTTTAAGGTTCGATATTAATAATGTTTTTTTTTATTGGAAAGGGTATACCCCGAACTTGGTCCTATATATTATATTCCATTAAATTATCGGAATATCTATACACGATAATATAGTAAAAATTTGCGCGTTCGCTCCGGCGCCGCGTAACTCCTTCCAAATGTCCGGAACACTATATATTGTGCCGAGTATGGGAAAGACTCAAAGTATAAGTAATTATCACACCTCGAACAAATCATGCGGATGACGTCAAACCACTCATAGGATGATTACAAAAAGTATTTTCATAAACAATTACTACTTATCAATTATTAACCTCTTTAATAAAACGATATCGCCACCTGACATGAGGAGGTACATAACATCTTTGACTGACATTGTCATTCAGTTGAACAATAAAGTGACTTCTTAATTATTTACAATCTTTTCAAAAGACGCAAAAGAATAATAATAATTTGAGACTTGTTGGAGAAATAGTTGTATACATAATGTCATTAAATATTTTTTAATAACATATTGACTTTCATTATATCATTATCAATTATCGTACTTACGTAAACAAATCTCGTAACATTTATTTTATTCACTAAGTACATCATCCTATCATTCAGTGAATTCTGTATAGATATCTTGAAATTATACGCGGTTAATCTGTTACTTCGTGCAATATGTCATACGGATGTTGCAATACAGACATCATCCTGTGTGCAAAATTAGCTACGTCATTTTTACGTCATCCGCATGATTTGTTCGAGGTATGGTAATTATAAATAAATAAATAAATATTTCCGGACATTCTTACACAAATCGACCTAGTCCTACGGTAAGTTAAGTAATTATGAATATTAAAATTACATTACTTTTGGTATAGTCGAAATCAAAGAACCCCGGATCCGTGTATTGTCCTTAACTACGTCCAACAATGAGAGGTAAGGCAGCCTACCTAGGCACAGTGATGACCATCACGCTTGAATCTGGAGCAGCCCAACTGGGAAAATACCTCTTCCTTACAGAAGACCACAGCCATGATATCACACCTTTCAGGTCTGTAGTGTTGTGTTCCTGATGGTGAGTAAGGTTCCCAGAGCTGCAATCCCCCTTAAAGGCCGGCAACGCGCTTATGACCCTCTGGTGTTGCGGGTGCCCATGGGCGACGGTAATTGCTTACCACCGGGCAATCCGTCTGCTCCTTTGCCTCCTTTGTCATAAAAAAAGAAGTCTCTACTCTTTTGGACCCGTTGTAATAAGACTGTAATTCAAATATAAATGTATCTAATTCAAGGCTAAATAAACAAAACTAATTCCGAACACGCATCTTTTCGTGTCGGAACCTATTTCTAGACTAGAATTCTCGGAAACCGTCTACTGATTCCTAGATCCATAATTATTAGTAAAATATAACAGGTTCTAGGAATTTGTTTTGGAAGATCCCCAAGGTTTGGAAAAAATGTTTTGGCTGCGAATGTGTCATAAAACAATTTATTTCCCAAGTCTCCTGATTTGTACAAAATATGCTGATTTTTTTATACAGCGACGGCGGCAAACAAGCTTACGGCCCGCCTGAATGTAAGCAGTTAGCGTAGCATATGGACGCCTGCAACTCCAGAGTATTAATTCACATACGCGTTGCCTACCCTTTAATAGCCTATACATTTTTAAAAACCTCGGCAAGGAGTTCGTGATTGTACAGTCGACGTCAAAGATATATTTACACTTTCGCACCTTGTTACAAAGGATTAAAGTGAGAAAAGTGTACCTGAACATATATTTGACGTCAACTGTACAGTCGACATCAGATATTTCGGAGCTGTGGAGGTGGTCATAAATATCGGAACATGCACTTTACCGCCTTGACAATAGAGGCGTTGTTCCGATATTTTTGACCACCTCCACAGCTCCGATATATCTGACGGCGACTGTACTAGAACATTACAATTAGAGTTTATATTCCTCTAATAAGTATACAAGCAGCATAACATATCCATCTACATTTAATACAGCACCAAGAGGCCAGGACGGGAAACGAGTTTGACGCATTTGACCCTGTGACCCTAATCTGACCTATGATGGCAAGGTCTAAGGTGAAGTAAACTTATCCATGAAATAGTGGACAACTCAGACGTCTTTTATTTTACAGTATTATAAACGTTTCATGACTTATATGCGAGCTTTCTAGTTGCTTTTATAAGACCAGTGGGGAAAGTAGGTGGTGTAAAGGTGGTATAAACGGCGCTGAAGAACAGTCGTAGGCAATATTTTTTGTAGAAAAGTGACTGGTACAGTCAGCATCAATAATAGCGACTTCGTCGGCTAACCATGCTCGTCTTTAAAATGTATGGTTGCGGTATGAAAATTATACTAAGTCCTTTCTCGTAGCTCGAACTATGTCCAAATTTCATACCAATTGGTTCAGCAGTTTGAGTGTGTAAGTAACAAACAGACAGAGAGTTACTTTCGCATTTATAATATTAGTATGGATGTTTATGATTTATGAAACACACTGACACAACAGTTATTTGTTATACAAGGGAGCAAAGTGAGTGTTTACCTTCTCGTGCTAATATTGAGACCCGAACTAGCGAAAGATTCCAAAATTGAACCACGAGCATAGCGAGTGGTGTGGAATCTTGAGCATTGGGAGGGTTTCAAAGCACGAGAGGGGAACACACTTTGCTACCGAGTGAAACACACAATTTTTAACCTACTACTGCGAGAAAAAAAACTCTAAATCTTTAAAAAATTATTTATAATTATTGGCATCCATCATTCGTCATTCAAAAACATTAAATAAAAAAACATTTAACCAGCTAACATAAAAAAACACTTCATTAATAATAAACAATTTGTATGAAATAACTTTGCACTCTTGTGAATAAAACAACTTTGCTATCCGTTTTTAAAGAATAAAACAGTTCTTTCCGAGCTAGTGAGGTGAAAATAAATATACACACAACATATCAATAAGCTTATGAGTTATTTATAGCACCAATTCTACAAATAAATGCATTAAAATAACTCCTCAATGGATCAGCTGATAATTTACTGTATATAATATTGTTTATTACGTAACGTTATATATAGATGTATATATACAGTCGGGATTTCCTCTGTCTACGTCCGAGACACACTTATCCGTACAACTCAGCGCTTTAAGCGCTGTATGTAAATTAATTCAGCTTGTAGGCACATTTTTTTTGCTTTATTGCGAATGGACCAATAAAAAAGGTAGGGCACAGCGAAGTACCATCACGCTTGAGTCTGGAGCAGCCCAACTGGGGAAGTACCTCCTCCTTACAGAAGATCACAGCCATAATAGCACTGCTACCTTTCAGGTATGTAGTGTTGTGTTCCTGATGGTGAGTAAGGTTCCCAGAGCTCCAGGCCCAGGGCAGGTGTTCAGAATTATCTTGACATGTTCTTATTCTTTTAACAATAAAGTCGTGTCCAGATAATTTTGGACACCTCGTCCGGTTAGCAACTTCTGCTGCTGACTACATACATTACTTGTATGAGAATAAACTTTTCATAGAAAAATGTTTGTAAAGAATTTTGTATGTGCAATATGTTATAATTATTTTTTATTATAAAAACTTATTTCCCATACGCAATGTCCAGTACTTACTTAACGGAAGTTTCCTATTGTATTTTTTTAAGACAAAAGTAGCAAACGAGCAGACGGATTGCCTCATGGTAAGCAATTATCGTCGCCCATGTGCAATTGAGCACCCGCAACACCAGGGGAATCACATAAAAACTACCTTATCTATAAAAAAAACTTAATTCAGCATTTTTATATTGTTATTATATTTTTTGTATTTTTATTATTCTTTTCTATTTTATGTAATGATGATATTGTTAGTTTTTTTTATTATACTACACTATTATATTTTAAGTATAAATTGAATTGGATTCAAATCAGGTACCTATCTGTAGCTATATTGATCAATAGTCTTATATAGGATAGGGCTAATCTGGCTATCCATTGTTTTAATAGCTGTATAAAATAAAGAGGACTTCCATTAATTACGTCATGTTCAGAGAGAGTATAGAATATACAATAAGATACATGGTAGACGGTCTCGGTCACCACGGCCTCTCATGCAGCCGTAGTGCTGGGAAAATCCCTCGGCATGCCAGCATCAACGATGTCATCCGTCGGGCTCTCGTTAGTGCCAAAGTGCCGGCAGTACTCGAACCCAATGGTCTAAGCAGAGACGACGGCAAGAGGCCCGACGGAATGACATTAGTGCCATAGAGTATGGGACGGCCCCTCGTATAGACACCCTGGCGCCATCCCACATTTTGGGCACAAAAGTTGATGCTGGTGAGGCTGCATCCTCAGCTGAGAACCACAAGCGTCGCAAGTATGTCGCACTGGGCAGTAGTTACATATTTGCGGCGTTTGGGGTTGAAACCCTGGGGCCGTGAGGCCCTAGTGCGCGCCGACTCTACAAGGAGATATCGGCGCGTCTTATAGGTCTCTGATGACCAGAGGGCTGGCCACTATTTCGCCCAACGGATTAGCATTGCTATCCAGCGCGGAAACGCGGCCAGCCTTCTGGACACCCTACCTAATGACCAGGACCTAGGTCAAATTTTTTATTTATAGTTAAGTTTTTAGTTAGTATCTTTATTATGTTTTTATCTCATTTTTATGTGGTAATAAATGTTTGAATAAATTAAGATACATCCTGACGTCACATCACTAAGTACATAGTATAAATATAAAACAAAGTCGCTTTCTCTGTCCCTATATATGTACCTATGCGTAAATCTTTAAAACTACGCAACGGATTTTAATGCGGTTTTTTTAATAGATAGGGTAATTGAAGAGGAATGTTTTTATATATAATAACATCCATTAAATAGTTAGTGGAGATATACTAATATCAGCATTGAACCCGTGCGAAGCCGGGGCGGGTTGCTAGTACTATATACAGTACAAGTGAGAAAAGATACTAAAGTTAGTATTTGTTTAAAGTAATGGTGTAATGTAATTTATGGATGAACCCAAAGGTGTAACCCCAATTATATGTGTATATCAGCAAAATTAGGCAAGCCGGTAGCGATCGCGTTTTGCGGGCACTCCGCTAGTAATATCTGCAATTTAGGTAATTCAGCTTAGGTAATCCATCAATACCCAATTTTGCTTCATATAATCCCTTTTCTGCACCAACTTCATTGTCTGTTTAGCTCAATGGTTGACTGAATAGAGAATGTCATTAGTTGTCATTCGCCGGTAGCAAAAAATCACACGTCCCGCCTGATGGTAAGCAGTTATCGCAACCTATGGACGTTTGTAAGAGAGGTGTTCCATGCATGTTGCCAACCGTTATTCGCCTCAATACAAAACTGGCAAATCGTAAATCTAAAATTTATGCCGTTTTTTTTTCGATTAGATCTTTATATTCTTTATTATAAGACAAATTGCTAGAAAAGAAACATAAAAAACTACATTTTGTATAAACAAAATGCATTTTTATAATGCTAGTAAATATTTTTTGTTAGTCATTTCTGACTCTGTCACTGGTTGTTTCTGGGAAAAGAGGTGGGTAAGGTTAGGTTAGTAAGCTGCTAGGTAGTATTAAACGTCTAATAATAACATGCAATAGTGCTATTTTCTGTAAGGGATACAAGTCATATTTGCGAGGTATATGTTAAGAATTGGAAGTTACGGTTGTATCAATAATGATTAATGATTCTTACAACCTCTAATAATAACATGTATTCCATGTTATTTGGCTGGCACTTTTTTCTAGGTCACAAGATAATAATATGTATGTTGTTTCTTAATTATTAGCTTTCTTATAGGTAATTTTTCTTATTTTTGAAGTAAATTTAATCTCATACTTAATAAATCATGGTCATCCTACGACATTTGACTATGCTATATTCATCACAATAGGTACTTGTTATTCAATGCAACTACAACACAACATCAACTACAATTGATAAACAATTTTTGTAAAATTTTAATATTCATGGGATGTTAAATTTAATATAAGTAAATAAAATATTACATATTTTTTAAATACCCAGATCCCAGATGGCGCTAAATACCTACTTACTTGTTTTTCCCATGAAAAGTTGAAAATAACATTCCGTGTACAGTCAGCAGCAGAAGTTGCTAAGCGTTTGAGGTGTTCAAATTGAGGTCAACACATCTCTATTGTCAACAGAATAAGAGCGCGTAGGTCATTTTGAACACTTCAAACGCTTAGCTACTTTTGCTGCTGACTGTACCAATATTCTAACCCCAACCTAAGTATCCTAACGGAACAGGTACATGCCCAACAATCCAGACCAAAACCGTTCCATATTCAAAAATATGATCCGTGAAAAAAACAATAAACAATAAAGGTCAACGCTCCCTCATCCAGCGGATCCAGCGCTTTGAGCCGGCAATCTCAGCTGAGCTCCGCACTCGCACCAAACAACAAAAAGCGTAAAATACCTAAGCACCACATTGCGCTTAAGCCCTTCTCGAATCGCGCGATTCAACATGGCAGCGACACCTGACGTCGTCACTGGCCCCTCCCCGCGCCACCCGCCCCGCACCCCGCCTCCGTCAGCTGTTAATGCAAGCCCCGCGCCCCGCCCGCTTTCCCCTTCGTTTGTCTAATGCGAGGAGACCGGGCTTAAATGGATAAGGAAATGTTTAATTTAATAAGATGGATTGTAATTTGTCGAGTTTTGTTGTGCTGAAATGTAAAAGTTGAGTGTTTCGGTATGATGGAGTTTCAGAAGTGTACTTAAGTAAGTAAACGTAAATATAAGGCGGTTTAATCATGAATAATGAAGACATACGGCTATACTTACGATATGCGTTATTTAAATGAGGAGACAAGTACAAAACGAGTAGTAAGATTTTTTCACTGCAGTTACAATGTAAATGCAATCAGGTTCGCTAAATAAATGATGACCGCCGTTTCCACAAAGCTATCGATTTTATTCGTAGCCTCGGAGAACAACACAAAAATGCCAACTTTTAATAATATATCGCACATTATGCCTGCCAAATGAATAATTTATCGCAGTGTGTCGATTCGGGGCGCGCGTCCCCGGGGGCCGCGGAGGGGCGGAGGGGGTCCGCGCGCGGGGAACGCGTCAGTCCGGCGCGAGCGGCCGAGCGAGCGCCATGTCTGCGTGCGCGCCGCGCGCCTGTTGCAGGCCGCGCGCCCCGGCGACGCTCCTCGACATCACCGCTAAAATAGTGGCCGCGGCGATTCCGTTCCAACGCATCGAGGAGCGCTATGAGCGCATCCCGGAGCCCGTGCAGCGCCGTGTGGTGTATTGGTCGTTTCCTAGGGATGAGCGGGACATTTGCATGTACTCGTCCCTGGCGCGGGCGCCCCCGGACGACCACCGCAACATCGCCTTCTGCCGCGGGCTGAAGCTGCTGGAAGCCGGCTGTGTGGAGAGCGTGCTACAAGTCGGTGAGTGTCGCTGCCGCGCCTGCGCCTGTTTACTAATATGCGCCTCGCCCACCCGCGCCGTATAAATAAAAACCTCGACGTGTGCGATCGATACCTCCTCCTCTCGGGAATTATTCATGCGTCGGCTCGTAAAAGTTTCAGGAGATTAGGGCTGCGGGTGTTGGCCAGAGA
The DNA here is from genome assembly GCA_022674325.2 of Grapholita molesta. Lineage (NCBI taxonomy): Eukaryota > Metazoa > Arthropoda > Insecta > Lepidoptera > Tortricidae > Grapholita > Grapholita molesta. The sequence continues at coordinate 3,671,658 of CP053136.2, read as the reverse complement.
TCTAGAGGCCCTCGAGATTCCAAGCATAACCCTCCCCTGTACATCCAGGAAGTGCAAGTAGAGGCAGCATAAACAAGACGCTGTAGCTTCCAAGAAGTCATTAGCGCCTTGTAACCCCATTAAATCAAGCCTCGGTTTGTTTGCAGCTACATACTAATAGCTCTGACTACATGTCCACAATTCGATACCAGGTAGCATGTATAATCGATTCGCAAGAACACATCAATCACTACGTGCTGAATAGAACTATCGGTAATGCCTTCCTGCATAAACCATGAGGAAACCGCTAGCAATAAATTCGTTCTAAACTGGAAATGTCCATAATGCATGCTATCAAAATCCAGCGTTATCTTAGGCCTAATTAAAATCTACTTTCAAAAACGTGAAATTCTGATATTAACATAACTGGACGGTCCGTTACGTGTTACGCAAGCTGAATCTTGGAGTTTGCAGTCCAGGGCTCGTTTGTTACTGTCGCGGCATAACGGGCGCGTATAAACAATATTAATTGCTGTTTTTATTTTTATTGGGCCGGCCTGGCCGTGGGAGGAGCGTTACATATTCATTTGGGCTTATCTGCCATCGGCGCGGCGATTACTGCTCGCCGGGGCCGGCATAAGCCACGAGCGTGACGTGATAAATTTAGGACATTCGTGTCTGTGGAACCAGTATGAACACCGGTTCCGATTGATACTTGAATATAATCAGAACAGAAGCACGATCCGAGGAAACCTAACGATAAATCAAGCGACAACGCAAGGTCCAAGCCGACACGTTCTCAACAAAGTGGTCAATTACAGGTTTTGAACTTGTAAAGCCTTAAGGCTCTCGGCCCGAATGCGGCAAAACCACACGAACAACTTCGCCGGCTGAATCACGCCCGCAGTCCGATTTTAGGCACTGGCGGACATCCAACTTTAGGGTAGAGGAACTGCCTCGGCAAGATGGCCGTGCCGATATGAATCATGTATTTAACTGCGAGATAAACGCTAGGTTCATAAAGTTCCCGGTTCCCACCGGCTGACTCACAATCACGCCCACTTTTACTAAAACACGCTGAAATATGTTCCGAGAATCTGTTGTAGGCCGTACGCGAAGAATATATATCGGCCAGACGCCGTCAGCAGTGGATGGACCAAATATAAATATTGCTCTGGATACATTAATGATGCCGTATTAAGAGCCGACATTATGCAAATGTATACAAAAGTGGAATTGGATAAATCTCGACAAACGAATACTGGTTCAACGCTGCTTTAAATACCTTTATATCTGAGACCAGCTTTGGCACATTGTTAGCCAAATGGCGTAAGTGTAGATAAATTCAGATGCAATTGTATCGTTTTGAATTAACATTAGACTGGTTACCGAAACGAGAAAAGCGAGAAACATGAATAAAACAACTGCACCCTGAAGAATAAATCGAACCCTACATTCTCCAGGCATACATATTTAATTGTCATGCAAAAATAAACGAATGCACCCGGCGCCGTTCTTGTAAATATTTTAATTCAATGTTAATAACTTTATATCGGTTTGAACGAAGCGGTTCGGCTGAGATCTGATAGGGATGCGATCGAATAACCGATATTGGGCCTTTGTGAGCCATTAGGGACTGAGATTGGGTACCCCGTCGATATCCTGTTATAAAAGAAGTTAATTACAGTGGAATAAGCTGAAAGTATTGTTGAACCCTTGGTTGAAACCGGCAGGCGAAAATCTGCTCTTAAACTAGAAAATAATAACAATACAAATATTTTAAATTAAACCATGAAATTTTACTGGAACAATCAAGTTCCTCCCAGATGCTTTATTTCACGAACAAAGCTGCGTAAATCGTTCAAGACGTGTCAGATTATCTTCAACATTGTGGTTAAACCTAAAAAAAATTGAATATGATATTGTCGTTCACATCACGTTTGCCCATAGATGCACTTCTGAGAAGTTTGGGGGTTTATAGCCCGTGATTCACTCGTTATGATGTCTGATATCCTTTCATGTCCATAACATGTTTCTTGAGAACTTAACTTATAAGTAATGCTGATGGCTCCACCGTTCTACGAATGTTTTGGTTATAATACATGTTGTAATGTAAACAAGAAGTTTGTGGAACTGGGAAAGATTAAGCTTCTCATTTGGATATGTTTTAATCTGAATTTAATGTGAATCTTGTGTTGACTCTGCTAGAAATGCTGACGATTTACCAAACTTGCAATAACTTTTATTAAGCATTTTAGTTTTATTGCGAAATACTTGATATAAGCACTTTTCATTTTTGTCCTCATTTCTCGTTTTGTGTTGTCTTAGATTTAAATTGACCTTACCAGTCAATTTTTGAACGAGACTGACGTCATGTCAAATCTAAATTGCCTCATTCAATTCTAATAACTCTTTATTCATTGATTGCTTGTCATTCTCAATTTGGAAAGGTCAAATAGAGCGAGCGATAGATTGGCCACACGTCATCATCTGCTATCAGTTTCTCAATTCTAAGACGATGTTGTTATGTTGTTCCCACGTTTTGCTTATCGGATCTAAGTACATCTGTGTTATAGTTACTGTGTTGTGAGTTATTTTTGAAGATCTACAGTTTTGAGTAGGTGAGTAAGTAAATGTTTTGTTATTTTGATCGAAGATTTCAACTCATCTAACTCACTTGTGACGATATGTTCTGACCTAAGGCTCTAGTGCCAGTTTCTTTTGACGTAAAAAAACGTCTCGAACGCGTAAGTTATAATGTTTTATGGGAAACTCAAACGCGATGGTGACGTTTTGTTACGTTAAAAACTTACACTCAGGGCTCAGCTATTTAAGATCCATGTCTGATCATTGATTCCTATGTACTAGCGGACCTTAATGACCATTTTCTATCAAAAGTTTTCCAAAATAAACAAATATTTTATGCTTCTTTCTTACCACAAATATCTCCAAGGATAGTTCTATATATAAAGCCACCCGTTTTCATTGCTGTCGAGCAAACGAATGCTAATCTATATCCTTGATTAATTTGTTATTGTACACTACACTATTTCAGAAATGATTAATTATTAAATTGGCATGCAATATATAATTATCAAGTTTGATACAATTATAGTTCAGATTAGTTTTGGTAAGGGCTTTCTATTTCTTAACATTAGCTGAGCCCCGCCTTGGCTATAAATTCTGGATTCCATTCTAAAGCCTGTGGGTCAAGGGAGCTATAAAGCGTGGCTACCTGCCGTGTAACAAAAAAGGGGTCGTCCTCGTGGCCATTTCAGTTTTTGCCGAACTATCTACTCCATGAAATGGTCAATGGAAATAAAGTAAAAATTGTCGTGTTCTGCTTTAGAGGAAGCAAATAATACAACGAACAGAATGCCTGCAAAATATTTGGGCGAATAGTAAACATTGAAGACTTGGTCGTTGCATTCCGAATCAACCATTAAGAAACCAATGTCAGATTTTTATCTTTTTCTAACTAAGATACATGTGCAAATAATAAATAAATAAATATTTGGGGACAATCTGACACAAATCGACCTAGTCTTACGGTAAGATCAGTAAGGCTTGTCTAGTTCTAGTACCTACTAGACGACGATATATATAATAGACAGATACATTTAAATACATAGAAAACACCCATGACTCGGGAATAAATATCTGCTCATCACACAAATAAATACCCTTACTGGAATTCGAACCCAAGGACCATCGACTTCATAGGCTGGGTCACTACCCACTAGGCCAGACCGGTCGTTAAAAAAGAAAGATAAAAACAAAAGATTTGAAAATGATGTGAAGATTTTCATTTATTTTTTAAGTCTCTAAAGCAGTTCCTGAATATAGAGTAAGTATACAACGAACGAAGAACTTGGAGTTATCAAAACTGTGTCAACTGAATCTTAGGTGTGGAATTAAATCGGTAAGTATTTTGTATGAGAATTACTTACAAATGATTAACCGATTGTCTTTCTATACAACTACACCGGTTGTTTTCTACTTTACAATGTGTAGATCTAGTTTACACGCACAACAAGAATAGCTTGTTTCCTTTAACACGGAAAAGGATTCTGGGGCCTACCGCAAAGACAAGTTCGAAAAATTCGCGCATCTTTTTCTTTTACCCCAATTAAAAGCGTAATTAGACTGTTCGAAATCTGCGAATTTGTTTTCGTGGTAGGCCTTCTAGGGAAGGTGGGCAGACACAGTAATGCAAGACAGGTTTTCTTTTTCCTATGCTTGTCCCATTAGTTTTGTTAATGTCGTTCCATAAATGTCCGTTCGTTCCACACATAGATAACTTTGTAACGAAACTGATAAAAATTTAATCTTTTCTGAGGTTCGTTCCGAAAATTTGCCATGTAATTATATAACGAAACTGGTAACATTATGGGACAAAAGTACACAAATTCACCGATATGGTTCCGACTTTCCGAGAGATGGGTCAAGATGGCACCCAATCAAAAAGATGGGAAGACGAAAATACAGTGGGACCACTGTAGACAACGGTGGCATGTGAGAAGAAATACTGAAAGGATATGGAAGCACAGGTACACTGAACTAAGAGTTGAGAATCAAAGATTAAATAAATGAATGGAGCATCGGGATTCTGATCCCTTGTCAAAAAAGTATTCAGAAACTCATCAGAGACACACCATTATACTCCTTATGGCTGTAGCTATATGTTCTAGAACTCTAGGACTGTTCACATACAGGGATTGTTAAGTCACTTGCCAAAGTTCCTAGCCGCTTAATGAACAACCGACGTCCGATTTGTGCCGCGCCCGATTTCCATTAAACAGCTAAGTTACAACAGATGGCTCAACAATCCCTGTACGTGATTGTACTTTACCCGCTCTGAATTGGAGTAATTCCTCAAACAATGGCATTAATACGCCTAAAGGATGTGACCGGCCAGATGTGACCGGAGCAATTACAGTCGCGTCACTGATGCTATAATTAGAGGCAGGAAGACAGAATTGAGACATTATTGCATTAGTTATTACGGCTACATTGTTAATGTATAGGTAGTGTCTCCTAGAGACGTGTCTTGTGACTCTCGATACATGGGCAGATGTCACAGAGGGTATTGCTAAATTATTTAAAATCTATCATCCATGGAAGTCCACTGCTATAGCAGGAAGCGTTCTCTGAGCACGAGGACTTCAATGCTGTAATCGTCACGGTGTGCAGGCGGGTTAGCGATCGCAGTCTGTCATCGCTTTATAGAGACGCTGTTGCACGTTCTCTTGTGGCTTCTGATATCAGTTTAAGGGCGATACCCGGGTCCTTGTCAAATTATCTGTACACAAGCCTACTTGAGCTTTCCATAGGGCTTAGTCAATTTGTGTTATGATGTCTTGGAATATATATTTAGGATTGACTGAAGCATCATAAACAACTGAAGACCGGCCGTGAAAATCTAAATTCGAACATTTATCCATCTCCATCGCAATCGTTTTTGCATATACGAGCGATGGGAGGCAAATAGACTTATAAACATGTTATTCGCGTTAGGCCTTTTGTGTCACTGTCGACAGTAAAAATGTTCGAAGACTAAACCTAGTTCCTTAACAAAACTACATTGTATGCAACAAATAGTGCTCATTCACTCTAAATTATCACTAGTATTTGAACATCCAGCTACGCCCACATCTGTCAATAAGCACAATCGCAATTCATAGCAACAAAGACTGACAAACATACAGACTGAGCCTCTCTGTCCCATAACAGAGTTCCGTAGTGCTGACACAGAGTCTGTCTGAGCTCACTAAACCACCCTTACTAGACCTTCTAACACTCATATATCTACTTCTGAAAAGACTATTTTGGCCAAAAATTTGGGAGGCAGGGAAGACCATGCTATACTGGACTATTTACAAAGAAGCTTGTAAGTTTGGCAAAGTTATCCATGCTGGTTAGCTGGACTTTATTCAAAGGGTATAAAGGCGGATTTTTATAGGTTTAGTTGTAATGGTTATAATAGTGAACAGTTGAGAGCGGATTGTCAAGAACTGAATGCTTGATTTGATGGCGTTAAAGATGGCTGCTTTCAAAGGCTTGTCGTAAATAAACAATTGTTAAGGAGTTGTGAAAAAATATACGTACGATCAAATAGAGCGTTTTCTTATATCTAAAATACGATACCACTCCAAAGATACTGTATCATGTCTATCGGGTGATACATGTAGATGCATCGAAGATTTCTGATACATACTTAGTTTTATCAAATATTATCGCTGGTGAGAACTTGAGCGGAAGACAAGTATTTTGTCTATGGCGATAAAGCATACTTAGCGATAAAGCGATAGTATGTTAAAGCAATGTTGGTACAAATCATTCACCATCATCTTCCATGCGTTGTCCCGCCATTTTGGACGCCTGGGGTCCGCTTGGCAACTTATCCGTAGGCACGAAAGCGACTGCCATCTGACCTTCCAACCCAGAGAATAAACCAGGCCTGATAAGTCCGGTTTCCGCACGACGTTTTCCTTCACCGAAAACCGACTGGTAAATATCAAAAGATATTTCGTACATAAGTTCCGATAAACTTATTGGTACAAGCCGGAACCTGCGTCACCACCACAGCAAGTAAAATTGTATACATATATACAGCAAGTAAAATTGTATACGGGTATGTCCTTAAACTACGTCCAACAATGAGAGGTAGGGCACAGCGATGACCATCACGCTTGAATCTGGGGCAGCCCAACTGGGGAAGTACCTCCTCCTTACAGAAGACCACAGCCATAATAGCACTGCTACCTTTCAGGTATGTAGTGTTGTGTTCCTGATGGTGAGTGAGGTTCCCAGAGCTCCAACCCCCCTTAATGGCCGGCAACGTGCTTGTGACTCCCCTGGTGTTGCGGGTGCCCATGGGCGACGGTAATTGCTTACCATCAGGCAATGCGTCTGCTCGTTTGCCGCCTATGTCATAAAAAAATAAATAAAAAAAATATAACCTCTACTATACCTCATAATCTCATACACGGATATGCACTCATACATGTTTTAACACGGTCAGCTGTTAATATAATGTTAGCTCACCCATGGGAACAGCTTACTAATGGCTCCGGTATCTACAATCCAGTCTAACCCTGAGCTCTGACCACGTATACTTATTAGGAATATACAGATCATTTTGTAAAGAGAATAAGGCTAGAAAAGTATAGGAAATTCTCAGCCTGTCTTCGAATCTGTAACCTAGTTGTGATTTGATACCTCAGCAGTATTCATGCCGATACATATTTTGACACGCAAATGTGATTTCTTGATGAGTAAAATGATTGTCATGTATAATTTGCGTTTTTTAACTAAATGTAACACATTAGTAGACACTGCTTGTTCTTGTTCTTCGGTGGATTCTTGTCCTAATATTGGGATAAAAGTATTAGTGAAAGAATTTCTCATGGCAAAAATCAATTGTCAAAAGGGTTGGAATGTTACATTTTATCGACTATCGATGAAACTGAAATAATATTTACCACGCGTATATTTATTTATTAAACGAAATTCCAAATTCATTAAGCAATGGTATATCAAAGCAACCATACATTTGGGTTCATGCTTTATTATAACGATATCGTGTAGTAAACTATAAAACAAGTCCCGTTTCCATTGAATTTGTCACGAGCAGAAAACAAATGGAATTCTCGCAATAAGCTCCTATTTGTAAATAGCTTCCAAGACTAACTGGACCTGTTGGTTTTCTCGTGAAGAAATTGAGACCCGTGGTACAAACGAATGAAAAAAAAAAAATTTACAAAAAGGCCTCAAGTGCTTTTTTAGATGCTAATAATGACACTAACTATTTGACGCTCGCTATGTTTACAGAACTATGAACTGTTAGGTACCATTTTCGCACGCATACCCTGTTGACGGGTGTTATGAGCCAATCACCTACCAGCGCTTAGTAATAAATAAATGAATAAAAAATCATATAAATAATAATCGGCACATCTTGCATTCAATATAATTAAAACTTGTGAGCCATGCTACGTGCGGAACGCCGTGCTAGGCAGCGGACAGCAGTGAGCGATACACCCTCAACCTCAACGCGAGCGGTGTGTCCTGACTCGGCTTGAAAATGGGTACCAGAGCTTACCCGAAACATGTCGCCTAGTGCGACCCGATATAATCACACGTGAGTATATCCGTTTGTAACTAAGTATCATGCATTCATTTACTAACAGCATATCTTGTGTGGGAACTGCACGCCGATCAACTGCACAGTTTCTTGCAGTTGGGTTGTAGTCCGTCTGAATCTGCCCTAGAACTTTCACATATCCCTATCTTTTACCTAGCCTGAGACCGCCACAGCGAACTCTGAGGGTGGGTAATGCAATAATAGTCACGCTTGGCAAGCGGGTTGGCGATCTGAGTATCTTCCATCGCTTTTGAGAGTCGCTTCTGCCCGTCCTCCAGTGGTTTCTTATCGTATATAGCAGTTTAAATGCTAAATTACACGAGTTAAGTAATATATCCTCCTGACAACTAAGTTCCAAAGTTTGCCAGCGTAATTTACACTCTGTGACATTAACAAAGAGTCATCATTTAATTGGAGCTTATGTACTATAGGTAGGACACCAGTCTTCAGGAGGATACCAGTTGTAAAACATTAATAAAAATGTTTAATAGCAACCCACGCCAATACATATGTGTTTAACATTGAATTACATCCTTCTAAGAACCATTATGTCGATAAAAACTCCAGCTATCCAAACGTATGTTACAAAAATCCATCACAGCTTTAAACCAACTCCTGCCAATTGAATATAGATCTTAATGCTATAGGCTTAAGGTGCGTCAAATGCAAGTCTGATCAGCATCATTTGTTATTGTCAATTATAATGATAGACCAGACGTATTGTGCACGGGATGTCTCCTGTGACATGACATGTATAATCATTGTAGTTTAAAAGGTTTTGTATCCATTATATTGTTAGAAACTTAATATCAGAAATAACTTGACATAGGAACTAACGCCATCAGTTAACGGTGAAATATATCGTTAGGATGCCAAAATATAAATAATGTTTTAATTAAAAACAATAGTACAGTTCTTTATCTATGCTTTGACATATCCAGATAGACATTTTTTGTATGACAAAGGTGGCAAGCAGATGGATTTCCTGATGGTGAGCAATTACCATCGCCAATGGGCTCCCGCAACACCAGGGGAGTCACAAACGCGTTGCCTGCTTTTAAGGGGGGTTGGAGCTCTGGGAACCTTACTCACCACCAGGAACAAAACATTACATACCTGAAAGGTATCAGTGCGATTATGGCTGTGGTCTTCTGTAAGGAGGAAGTACTTCCCCAGTTGGGCTTCTTGAATGTTTACGAAGTAATAACGTAAGCCCATTTCCTTTCCGGTGTCATAACCGTCAGCAGCATCCGTCGAATCAACAGTTACTGAAGTCGCCAGCCCGCCTGCCAAGCGCGGCAACTATTGCAACAAAAAAGTCATATTTGGGGGAGGCGTCTGTCTTACAGACTACATTATATCAATTTATAACCATATGTCACTTTTTGGAACCGAAATGAAACAGAAAGAAACGAAAATATCGTAATATTTTCATCTTTTCCCCTCTCAAGGAACCTAGTATTGTACAGTCAGCTGCAAAAGTGTCTGAGCGGGCGAAGTGTTCAAAATGACCTACACGCGCTCTTAACTCTTAATATCTTGACAATAGAGATGTGTTGGCCTCATTTTGAACATCTCAGTCGCTTAGCCACTTCTGCTACTGACTGTACAGTCTGTACATCACAGCGACAAAGTACAAAAGACATGTCTGAACTAGCCTGAAGCCGTACCAATAATTGCATTAAACTGGGAAGGGGCGAAAGGTCGACAATTAGCCCCAATCAGCGGAATTAAGGTGGTACTGACCCTGCGCAATGCGTCCACATCTAGCGCTGGTACACTCAGCATCACTTAAGGCCCGGCCACGACAATGTGCGACTTGCGGCGCGGCAAGCGTTTTTTTTTTTATTTTTTTTATGACATAGGCGGCAAACGAGCAGACGGATTGCCTGGTGTTAAGCAATTACCGTCGCCCATGGGCACTCGCAACACCAGGGGAGTCACAAGCGCGTTGATGGCATTTAAGGGGGGTTGGAGCTCTGGGAACTTTACTCACCATCAGGAACACAACACTACATACCTGAAAGGTGGCAGTGCTATTATGGCTGTGGTCTTCTGTAAGGAGGAGGTACTTCCCCAGTTGGGCTGCCCCAGATTCAAGCGTGATGGTCAACGCTGTGCCCTACCTCTCATAAATCTTATCTGTTAGTTGCGCGGTCAAGACGCGCAATGCACTGCGGTTAGTTGGAATCACACGCAATGAACAGATAAAACGCTTGCCGCGCCGCAATTCGCGAAATGTCGTTAGTAGCGTCCACTGTTGGACAGAGGTGTCCCCCAAATATGACTTTTATCTTTAGTATCGGTTTCCATTTATTTAATCGTATGGCGTATTTTACATTGTAGGTATCAGTACTACATTACAAATCGACATCCAGGTCGAGCAGCCAGTGGATCGCGTCAGATTTAAAATTACATTTTCTTAACTAGTGCGTAAAAAGTGCACTTTGCGCACGCTTCGCGTGCGTAAATTTCACTTTTTAAGGCACTTGTTATGAAATATTGGGTTCGCTACACGTGTAAAAACTTATTTAAGACTCGGGTGATTGTCACCCTCGTTTCACTCGGGCTCCAACTTTCACCCTCGTCGAAATAATTTGTTTTTTTACTAGTATCGAAATGTACTATAGTGTAGAGGTCCTACGGATCGCCTTCGATCGTTCGATCAGTTTCCATAATCGCCGCGCTTGGCAGGCCGGTTGGCGACCGCAGCTGTTGATTCGGTTTCGACGGACGCTGCTGACAGTGACGATACCGCGGGAGGAGCTGTACTCGCGTAATTACTTAGTAAAAAATCTTCTATTGCGTAACAAATTTGCTTTTACCGGCTTGCTGCTTTGGTGCAAAGATGTACTTATAGTAAAAAGTCGCCTTAGATTAAGAGTTGTCTATTGTTTTTAACTATTATCTACATTGCTTTTAAAAAATCTCGTATCTAAAATACATAAGTAAAAACGCAGTATTTTTTTATGACAAAGGTGGAAAACGAGTGGACGGAGTGCCTGATGGTAAGCAATTACCGTCGCCCATGGGCAACACCAGGGGAGTTAGAAGCGCGTTGCCGGCGTTTAAATGCGTCGAGTAATAGTAGTTATGGCGTTTCTCCAAAATGTAATACACGTCAAATTCAAGTAGGAAATCAATTAGATTTATTATGCAGGGTTATTCCCCCAGTGAGCTAGTCGTCACAATGCCATAAGAAGGTAAATAGAGTGCTAATATTCTGTTTTAGGGAATTCCACAAATACATTTTGTTTTCATCACATTCGGTTCGGTTTGTTGATAGAGAAATTCCCGCACGTCACATTCGGTGACCCAAGTGAAAAAAGGTATATGTCAAATTGGCTCAGTAAAAATGGCCACATGTCCTATAAAAAGTACGACACTTGTACCCTTTTTCACTGTATTCATTTGACTTAAACCCTTTTGCACTAGGGCCACAGAGAAGTTTTTGAGGATTGATAACTTTCTAGCCCTAAAATTTCTTACGTAGCTTCATTTTGTTTTGCCGATTAGTAATTTAACCTACTCCCGACGCAAAAATAAGTACGCAATTAGATATAAGAAACCACAAATAATACTAAAACTAGTATTATTGATGTTAATAACAAAGCAACAATATTTATAACATAGTACTACGCCGCAAGAGTTATTTTTAGTTTTAGTTTAATATGTATTTCCCGTACATACCTGGATCGAGCCAACGCGCTGACTTAATGGAATGTAAGGGGGTATACTAAGCGGATGTTGCTCCTGTCCGTGTAATAGGACGAGCCCAGAAACATCACGGTGTTATAAGGAGGAGATTTAACTATCAATTGTTTTGTAGGTATTTAGTTGCCTTACAAAGTTGTAATAACATATAATTATAATTATTACGAGTCCCTATTGTCCCACTGTTGGGCAAAGGCTCTTGCTCTTCCACGTATCCCGATCTTCGGCAGTTTTCCACCAGTCTCTGTCAAAGGCGTCAAGCTCGTCCCGCCATCTCCGACGAGGTCTGCCGCAACGCCTTACAGTTTGTGGGATCCAACGGGTAGATGTTTTTGTCCACAGGTCATCGGGCATACGACAGACGTGTCTTGCCCAGTCCCATTTGATTTTGACGGCAGCTTCAGCTGCATCACTTATTCCAGTTCTGGAGCGTAGTATTGAGTTTTTAATGCAATCGGTTATCTTCACCTTCAGAATACTACGCTCCTAATAACACTTACACACTTCAGCCTCAAATCGTCCAATGCTGGGCATAGACCTCCCCCAAATATGACTTGTATCATCTTGAGGGGTAGTTGCCATAGCCACCCTCCTGGCCCGGGTTGGCGACCGCAGTAGCTGTAGATTGGGTTGCGACGGAAGCTGCTGCCCATCCGTCAGTTTTTTCTCTTTGTCGCCTCTCACGCTGTCGTCACTCGCGGGAGGAGATTGGGTTCTATTCTACTCAGCCGGCACCACACAACAGATACACGCTCCTAATATCATATAAGTATTTCGTTATTGTTATTGATATATCTAACAAACCATCATAGAGTTTAACTAGATACAGCTTATCATTATTGGGTCAACAGTTGGACTAGTTCAGTATCTGGCCGATACGGTTCGTTTATTGAAGGCCCGATATGATAAGGTTGCTTAAATCTTGCCCAACCCAACCTTTATTCCCAGATTGGGGTAGGATACTAGGATATAATCATTTCGGTCTGCCGAAAAAATCATGGTTGAAAACTTGAAATAGAGCTAGCTTAATAGATACCGGTATCATTAGTGTCGGTCATCCCGGATTTTTTTTTTATGACATAGGCGGCAAACGAGCAGACGGATTGCCTGGTGGTAAGCAATTATCGTCGCCCATGGGCACCCGCAACACCAGATGAGTCACAAGCGCGTTGCCGGCGTTTGAGGGGGGTTGGAGCTCTGGGAACCTTACTCACCATCAGGAACACAGCACTACATACCTGAAAGGTAGCAGAGCTATTATGGCTGTGGTCTTCTGTAAGGAGGGGGTACTTCCCCAGTTGGGCTGCCCCAGATTCAAGCGTGATGGTCATCGCTGTGCCCTACCTCTCATAAATAAATAATCCATAATATTACCGGTATTGCATGCCCTGTGTTGAATCTTTGGTGGGTTCACGGCAAGCAGGGTTATTGCTGGTATGGGTCTTAATAAATAAATGAATTACAGGATATTCTTACACAGATTGACTGAGCCCCACGGTAAGCTCAAGAAGGCTTGTGTTGTGAGTACTCAGCCAACGATATATATAATACTAGCTGTGCCCCGCTGCATTACCTGCGGTTTATTAGGGAAAATACGTAGCCTATTTGTTAATCCAAGGTGTCAGCTAACTCCATACCAAATTTTATTAAAATCGCTCCATAAAGAAGTAACAAACCTACACACTCACAAACTTTCGCCTTTATAATATTAGTGTAGATACAAATTCTTAAATATTATATGTAGATACCCGTGACCCAGGAACAAATATCTGTGCTCATCACACAAGGCATTTACTGGGATTTGAACCCAGTACCAGCGGCTTCATAGGCAGGGGGTACCCACTAGGCCAAACCTGTCGTCAAATCATTCTCCAACAGAAATTCCAATGTGACACCATTATGCTCGTTTCGATCAAAAATGAACAAGGTATAGCGAGTTTTTTTTAAAGGACCAAAAGAATCACATTTACTGTGGACAGGGAAATGATGTAATTATATTTATGATCACCCTATCGCAGTCCAATGCTGGACATAGGCTAGGTCTCCCCAATTTCACGCCATCGTGTTCGATCTTCGGCTGTCCGCATCTCCTGCCAGGCATCTTGCGCAAGTCGTCACTATACCTTGCCTATGGGTGGCTACACTACGCTAGCCGAGATGCGGCCTCCAGTATAATTATATTAATATTATTCTGTAACTCTACTGGTTCTTAACAGACAGCTCTTCGAACGCATCCTGGCTTATGTCTGGTGGAAACAGCTTTAAAGCATACATGTCGCACCTCAAATGTCGTTTTTCCTTACATTTGCTATAGGCTACACCATGATCCTTAACTGTCGTTTGACCTGCCGCTATTTCCACTTTAGGGGCGTGAACGACTAGTGGTTTACGATGCAACGCTTTTCTTACAACAAAAACAACAATTTCTAATGCAAAAAGCATGGTGATTCCGACTTTTTGTAGCTATGTGCGTTGTGGGCTTACTTAGTTTTAAGAAGGCAAATGGTAGTATAAAATATATGGCGGTTAGGATGTTTTGTGGTTAGATGTATGTGGCTTAATGGGTGCATACTTTGTCGTTTATTGGCGAGTTTACGATCTCGCCATCTTGTATTGCTGTCCGTTGAAGTTACAATAGTTGGCCATATTGGCTGTCTTTGTAAAGACGTTATTAGGCTTCGGATATTGTATTGAAAGACATATGGTATGGAGGATAGATTTATATGTATGTAATTAAATATTTGTGTGTGTATTAAAATTGTGATATTGGAAACAAATGTTCACTGACCAGCGATAAGAACATGACAAGTAAATACAAAACAATGAAAGATTGTAGGAAAGATTTTAATATTAATGCTGCGTTTTCCATTTAAGATCATTGTTGGCGTTGACGGTTCTTGAATGAAAGTATTAATATCAATGATATTTGGCGAGAACTACCCATACTTACCTAATATTGTTAAAAACAGCATGTTAAATTACATATAGTTAACATAGTCCATAGAACTACGTAATACTTAACTGGTGACCAAAGAGCTGGCGGCTTCGCGCAACGTTATCATCATTGCGATACAACGAGTAAGTGCCGCCAGCATCCTTGGTGCAATACCTGAAGGGCCTTTGTTAGATTTAATGTTGTAAATAGTTAAGGTACACCTAATATTGTACACAAAGATTTTTCCTTGTCCATACATAGCAGAAAATCACTTTCTGATCAATTATTGCATGACATTTTATAGAAATCTCAAGTTTCAAAGTCAAATAACGACTTTTTTCACCTATTTTCATCATATAACTGCATTCGAACTGCATCTTAACTGAAACATGAGCAGCAATTCAATACAAATTAGTTGGAATGCAGCTCTCCACGAGACCGTTTCCCGGGATCAATGTTCCCAAACACGGTATTTTCAATTTTTTCGATAACCCCGAATCTGACCACAGCAATTTGGATTATTGATGAACTATTGGTCCAAATTACCCATGATTGGCCGTTAGTTACGGGGTCTGGAAAATATAGGCCGTGTATTTTTGGCTATTAAGTTTGATTACTGTTGTTGGAAATGCGAATGTGGACAAATATTGGACAAACTTTTGAAAAGAGCGATGGTGCCTTTAGGATTTTGACCTTTGAATTATCTTTAAACCAGTGGATTTTCAAATTGGATTACTCTGATTTAGGTATTCCATGTGATTTTGATCAGGTCGATGGCTCACCTTGACTTGAGGTGTTTTCTCCTGCTAATTCATCATTAGTTATCCCTTGATGCGTGTTGCAGAAAGCGAGTGTCCTTTCAAATTCATAGGTCTAATATAATAGTTCAATATCATATAGATAGGTCTGGCCTAGTGGGTAGAGACCCTGCCTATGAAGCCGATGGTCCTTTGTACAAATACTGGGATTTGAAGAAGGGCATGTATTTGTTCCTGAGTCATGGGTGTTTTCTATGTATAATTAAGTATTTGTGTATTATATGACTATATCGTTAGCTAAGTACTCGCAACACAAGCCTTCTTGAGCTTACCGTGGGGCTCAGTCAAATTGTGTCAAATATCCTGTAATATGTATTTATTATTCTTTTATATGTATAAATGTTGGTAATGCAGAGTACCACAATGTATGGAGTTTTATATTATATGTCTGTATTGATTGTCGAAACTGTTCACGATAATTTTAAGCCCTACCCCTAGATACCCTGATCATCTTAGTTCTTCTTTAATATTGTGTCGATATCATCAAAGTCCACGATAATTTATAAAAGCGACCATTTAGTTCTTTCATTAGATTATTTCTATTAGGGTGTCCCCAAATCTTATTAGGGCTCGCATCAGCGGAGCTACCGGGAACAACGATATTCGTAAATTTCGGAAGATTGTCTCTGTCACTCTTGTGACACCTTAATTGGAATGAAAGAGAAAGATGCCCGAAATATACGAACTTCGAAGTTCGCGGTACCGCTCCAGCTCTGCTGGCGTCGAGCTGTACAACTTTCTGCTCATATTACGTGACCATAGAGGTTTTAAGACCGGCTTTGCCGAATCTGCGTCAAGAAAGGAGACTAAAATACACTTAGGTACCGTTAGTGGTAAATAAGAGCCATCATATACATGTAAAGGTACTTTATATTTCAAATGTTCAGCTCGCGAACAAACTTTAGATACTTCGCACTTACTTGTAAAAATGGTATGTGCGAGAAATTCGTCAGGATAGTCATTTACGCACACATACGTAATATTTCTTCTAATTCTAATTAAGTACATCCAAGTGTGCACCTGCGATTATCGCGCGTGGATCAAAACGTCCAAATCAAACCCGTTTTTCTGAAATCGCCTCAAGAACTAGCGGGTGGCCCAACAAAAACGGGAGAATGCTAAAATGGCGCCGGAACAATGGCTAGAACCTGTTCCACTGGTCTCTTGGACCAAATCACACCAAAATATGCCTTAGGTGCATGTGTTAAAGAGTAGTTTACTGTGTCGTGCATCTGCATATTAAGCAGTATGAAAAGAGCTGACTCAATTTGTATTGAATAAGGATAAACAAATGAAAATCGAGTTACGACGAGGTATTGAATAACTCAATCTTCATGCTTATTTTCTTACTAGACAGAAGAATATATATGGATGGAGCAGACAAACTGTGTTTAGGTACTGTAAGTTGGATAACTTTGCCTTCTATTATTTATTAAATCCCATAAAATACCGTTATTACACTCCCTACGACTTCTACCTTGGAAATTCTCGAAACGGATGTCACGTTGAGCAAAACAGAAATGCTTACATTACCAAAAAGTCTTGTTACAAACCTAAAATTACTTACAAGGCTTAAAACCCAGGTTTTAGTTAACAAAAACTCCCCAAACTAGCTACTCTTCATCAGGCGTTTTTCATTCGTCAACCGTCCCCGTTTCAAAGCAAATGACAAAAGCCCCCCAAACCACTTGCGTAAGACATTTTTCACAGCACGAGAATGCAAGTGCATCTGGGCGCATTAATACGAAGTTTTTGTCGAGACCGCAGGTACGAGACGAACAAAAAAAAACTAAAAAAAAAAAACACAAAAGCTTTCTCCCGGGGGGTAAAACAAGTTTAGCACCAATGCTCTGGTAAAGGAAAACAGTCCTTGGCATGTGGTATTAAGGATCATGAAGAGTGCTCGGTATAATGTTGTTTTAGGATCTCGCATGGCAACGCAGGGGTCTAATGACACGCGAAGCTTTTTATATATACTTTTTTTTTGGATTTCAGTTAATTAGAGCTATTGGTTTTTTTCTCTAATTCTGATTTAATGTACTGGGGGTAGCTTAGTGGCGCCTAAAAACTATTTTTTGGTCTATGACGGTTTGGATTGTTGAAGAACGGCGCGCGTTGCTCAATTAGTTGCATCTGTTGTATGATGGTTGTACAGTCAGCAGAAGTTGCCAAGTAGGCCAGGTGTTCAGAATTATCTTGACACGCTCTTATTCTCTTAACTATAAAGTCGTGTTTGGTAATTTGAACTTCTGCTGCTGTGAAGTAAAGTGTTGTGGCTATTATCGATTTTGAGGTTTTAGTATTCAGCCATACATGTCCTGATCTTAATCCGCAACTTCGCCGAAGGCGGTCTCGGAGATTAGATTATAGTATGCAGTAGGAAGATCCACAGTATTTGACTAATTTTTAAGCGCCACATGAACGAATTTGTCCATCTGATTTAGTTAAACTCTCATGCTACCGCCACACTTTCGCACGAGTAGCGAGGCGAATAACGAGGCGAAACACGAGCACGCATGTGTACGCAGACGTCTCGCTATTCCTCTCGTCCCTAGCATCGCGTTTTTGTATAGGCAAAGTTTCGTCGAACATTTCGACGAATAGCGAGGCGAGTGACGAGCTAGCATGTCTGATTGCGGAATTAAGATTTTGACACATAAAAACAAAAGCAGGATTTAATCGCGTTAAAATTATAGATATTGTTACCTAGATTTTTGCCGACCTGTGACTTCTATGGCCATGGCTAGGCTACACACTAATCTTAATTTGACATTATTTGTCCAACATCTTCGCTATATAAATCCGGCGGGTGAAGTCTTAGAAATCTTTGGTTGTGCAGTCAGCGATAGAATTAGTAGCACACAAAGTTAGTGACCAATTTCAATCATCCATATTACTATAAAAATAATCTCTACCAATATTGGGCTACTTTAGTTACTACAAACTATATGGTAAGGTGTTGTAAATGCTATAGCCACAGGCCATTCTTGGGCCAATCTTGGCCGGTCGATGGCACTTGGCAGCATCCCCCACGGAGACTGCCAACTGCCAATGCCCTGTCGGAGTTGGCAGGACTACCTTGGCGGCGGAAATGTGTTGGGATTATGGAGGGATAGTAAACAGTGGAACACAGCAGTCACCACTAAATATTCTGGTGAATCAACTTTTTTTTTTTTTTTTATGACATAGGCGGCAAACGAGCAGACGGATTGCCTGGTGTTAAGCAATTACCGTCGCCCATGGGCACTCGCAACACCAGGGGAGTAACAAGCGCGTTGCCGGCCTTTAAGCGGGGTTGGAGCTCTGGGAACCTTACTCACCATCAGGAAAACAACACTACATACCTGAAAGGTGGCAGTGCTATTATGGCTGTGGTCTTCTGTAAGGAGGAGGTACTTCCCCAGTTGGGCTGCCCCAGATTCAAGCGTGATGGTCAACGCTGTGCCCTACCTCTCATTGTTGGACGTAGTTTAAGGACATACCCGGGTCAACTATTTCAATATACGATTTATTCACATTATAACTATTACTTAAAGTGGAATAGTTACCATATAGTTAATTTGAATGCGTTTCCGATATTTCGACACTGTTGCAAGCGCCATCCTCACGGAATAACAGAGGCGCTACCGCTAAAAACAATATTCGTTTTCGGGTATCTTCCTCTTTTACCCCAATTAAGACGTCATGGGAGTGACAGAGACAATCGTCTGAAAACGAATATCGTTATTGGCGGTAGCGCCTCTGAAGTCACCATGCTCCTTACTCTCTCCTAAGACTTTTTGATGACTGGTACACCTAATAGCTGTACAAAGAAATCGCACACATGTTTTTTAGCATTTTTACTTACCAAAACACTAATTTGTTATTTATTTGTTTACAGGTAAGTTGCTGATCATCCTTGGATAATAAGACGATGTTAAATGTAACTGGTACATTTAAGTAAGTGCTTGATTTAAATATTTTTTCGAGGGCCCTCTTTTCTTTCAAAGAAACTCAGAGATATCATAGAAGACCGAAGAGCTGGCAGTTACCTCGCTTAGAGCTTCCGACTCATGATTCAGCGAGGAAATCTGCCAGCGTCTTCGGCACCAAGCCGTAGGGGGCTTTTTTACATTTATGTTAGCATTAGTTGATTTTTTAGGTTATTTTTAATTGTTTTCTAGGTATTTTAGTAGTATTTAATTAACAAAAGGTTATACAAAAATACCATACTTATCTGATCTTTGCCAGTTCAAACCCCGGCTTGCCAAATGGCATGAACATTGTAACAAGATGAAAAAGTACACAAAACTTAACTAGTTGCCTAAGAATAAAAAATACTAGCCGCCACTGTATACCTTTTATTGCTCTACTATGTCTCATCTTTCTACATCTTCCTCGCGCTTTCCCGACATTCTGCCACGGCGCCTGGGGTCCGCTGGGCAACTAATCCCAGGATTTGGCGTAGCGAGCCGCAATGGCACTACACAATGGGCTATCATAAGGATACAGCTATGCGTTAGAAGGAGCAAACGATACAGCTATCTCGTTCCGTTGTATAGCTGCGTCCCTTACACTCGGCCATGACCGTGGAGAACAGCCTTTAAACTTAAAGCCACATAGTCGAATACACGCTGTATAATAACCAACCATTCAAAAATCGACCTTTTCCTCATAAACGCAAGGTTCAATTTTAATGTCGCTCAGTTTTCTTTGGTTTCTTAAACTTGGAACTGCTAGGCCGTTTTTGGAACAATGGGTCTCAGGTCAGTCATTAGTTCCGACGGAAGTTAGTTGTTATATCGTTTCTTGTGATTTTGGTATTGTTTGAGGCTAAAGATAAAGTAGTTTGAGTGCTTAGTGCTTACGGAGCGTATCATCATTATCATCTCAGCCATAAGACGTCCACTGCTGAACATAGGCCTCCCCCTTGGATCTCCATGTACCGGTTGGAAGCAACCTGCATCCAGCGTCTTCCAGCGACCTTAATGAGGTCGTCTGTCCATCTTGTGGGTGGACGTCCTACGCTGCGCTTGCTAGTCCGTGGTCTCCACTCGAGCACTTTTCGACCCCATCTGACGGAGCGTCAGCTATAAGTAAACTGTGCCGATTTTTTTTTTGTTATTTTTTTTTATGACAAGCGGCAAACGTGCAGACGGATTACCTGGTGATAAGCAATTACCGTCGCCCATGGGCACTCGAAACACCAGGAGAGTCCAAGCGCGTTGGCGGCCTTTAAGGGGGGTTGGAGCTCTGGGAACCTTACTCACCATCAGGAACACAACACTACATACCTGAAAGGTAGCAGTGCTATTATGTTTGTGGTCTTTTGTAAGGAGGAGGTACTTACCCAGTTATGCTGCTCTAGATTCAAGCGTGATGGTCAACGCAGTGCCCCACCTCTCATTGTTGGACGTAGTTTAAGGACATACCCGGTCCAGAAGAATTTTATTCTTTAACGGTGGCAAACAAGTATACTGTCCGCCTGTTAGTAAACGGTACCGTAGCCTATGGACGCATGTAACTGTGGAAGATTCACACACGCCTTGCTATAAGTCTGAGCTCTCTGTCGACATTTCTTGCCTTGACTTGGTTGACGACAGCTACCAAGCTTGGTGCTACCGCGAACAACGATGTTCGTAAATTTCGAACGATTGTTGATGTCACTCTCATGACGTCTTCATTGAAGAAAAAGAGAAAAATGCTCCGAATTTACGAAGTTCGATGTTCGCGGTACCACTTATGGCATAGTGGGACCCTGCCTATGAAGCCAATCGTCCAGGGTTAGAATCCAGTAAGGGCATTTATTTGCGTGATGAGCATGGTATTTGTTCCTGAGTCATGGGTGTTTTCTATGTGTGTAAGTATTTGTATATAATATATATCGCTGGCTGAGTAACCACAATACAAGTCTTTTTGTACAAGTGTTGGGCTCAATCTGTGTACTTAAGGATACCCTGTAATATATTTCTCATCGGTTCGAATAGTACAACTGAACGCTATGGGTGGAGTCTAGAGCTACTTAGTACCTTGAGAAATGATATTCGTAAATTACGGACGATTGTCTCTGTAACTCTCATGACACTGTAATTAGAGTAAAAGAGACGGATGCTCGAAATATAGTTAAGAACTTCGATGTTCGCGGTACCTCGGCTGGAGACCATAGAACTGGCGAGTATCTCCTTCGCTGTAAATAGAGGTAAAGCCGCCAGCGTTATGGCGACCAATCTTTCTAATCCTAAAAAACATAAGATATAAGTTCAATATGTACCCGTAAGTACTAGAAGTTAATAAACACAAAATCCTGTTAATATAGAAGTTAAGCTATTTTACATTTTGCTTCAAATACTCAATGTCGTTTATAGTAATTGTACAGTCAGCAGAAGAACTAGCTAAGCAGCTGTGTAAAATGATATCAACACATCTTTATTGCCAAGTAGCAAGAACGAGTTTAAATTTGAATAATATAAACTCCTAGCTGTATAATGTAGGGGGACGCAGATAATTCTAAAATTCCCGATTGAACGCACCACACAGCATAGAACTCACGATCGCCATGACACTACAAAATTAGAAGGAAACCAAACAACGCATTATATCAACAAATGTCAGAACCAAATCAGAGGGTGGACTAGCACGGCCACTTAAACCCTATAACACCATCCTTTTCCAACATCCACTATTAAAGAGGGAACGACGAGTCGAATCAGATGACTCGCAGCCATGCTTCAGCGGCGATAATTCGTACTAACCAAATTGAGAAACTACGTATATGCAAATATTGAAATGCGAATCTAAACCTTAGGGTATTCAGTGTCGGTTGAAATTGCATTGGGGGGAAATGTGATTTATAGCTTTCTGGATTTGGGTGGTTTATTTATTTGGGTGGGAATCGAAATCGGGCGTCGGCTTTCAAATGCAAAGATGGTCGGAATGGGTTAGGGCCGGAGTGGTGTTGTATGCTCACGTCTGATTCCAGACAGTTGGGAACTTTTGGTTTGGACGGAGTTTTAAGAATTTGAATCGTCGTTTAAAACTAGTTTTAGTATATATCTTTATTTATATGTTTAATCTTAAATGTACAGTATAAAAAAGATACACTGTACAAAAAGCGGGCTTCATGCTGTATATCTTTAAGTAATTTTTAAGTATTATCGTTATCGTGTGAGATGACTATGCATCAAACACCTTTTTTAATGAGATTTATCTAGAAACAGATACTTTTGACAGATGTCTTTTTTATTTAAAATAGTACATTTCGATACTAGTGAAAAAAAATTTTTTTTCGACGAGGGTGAACGTTGGAGCCCGAGTGAAACGAGGGTGACAATCACCCGAGTCTTAAAGAAGTTTTTACACGAGTATCAAACCTAATGTTTCATAGCAAGTGCCTTAAAAAGTGAAATTTACGCACGCGAAGCGTGCGAAAAGTGCACTTTTTACGCACTAGTTAGGAAAAATATATTTCTGCTCAGAATCACGAGTTGTTTCCATTTCTGTAAGTATACAAAATAATATCAAAATTGTACGGAATTTCCTCTTGTATATGTACCATTATAACATAAAATACCTATATTGAAAACGGTAAAAATGTAGGTAAAAACCTTATAAGTAAATAAATTTTTCTCCTCACTGTTTTAGAAGGAGCAAGTATAGTATGCTCGTGAGTAGAAAAAAAACAAAAAAGGCTGTGATGTGCAAACTGTGACAAGGTACGCAGTTACCCAGAAATCATATTGGTTGTCTGTACTTCAGGTTATCTATACAGAATAAGTACCTAAGGAAGGTACCAAACCCCAAATTAAATTAGACCTCCGAGTCTTGGAGTTCAGATTAGGAGATTATCGGGACGTGTGGACTTAAGGCTCAATAGCGATGTGCTCGTTTAATTAAGATACGTGTGTATGTTACGTGACGTAATCAAGGTACAGAATACGAACCCTGGAAATTTTAACTAGGAACTAGAAGATAGTTGGGAGTTCACTGAAAAAAGTGCGAGTTTGGAGTTAAATTATGTCAATTTTTTGACGATAATTAAGCATGAACTCAATGTAAATGGAAATTATTTTTTGTCTTTTTTTGCATGGTATTAGAAAGAAAGAAAGACAATAAGTTTATTAACACACATATTAACAACAACAAAAAAAAGAACTTAGGCTAAAGGTGTATTTTGTGTTAAAAGGTCCTCACTCAGTTTTGTGTCGCGAAGTGTTCCGTGTGGAACATTAGTGCTTTATTTTATGAAACGAGCACCAAATCAAAGTATTTACAGAAATTTGATAATGAATTATCGTCACAAAACTCGCATAGGTACCTAAGTAGTTAACTTCTACAAGCCCCGCTAATGGGTTGACGTATTTTGCATACGAGTGGCTTACGAAGTATTAATTTGTTGACTTCCGTAAAAGTAAATTAACAGCTTATTAGAAAAACAGTTTAAAGATGATACCAATAGTTAAGTATTGTACAATAAAAAGTCAAATGAGCGATACACTCTCAATGCGATCGGTGTGTCCTGATTCGGCTTGAAGATGGGTACCAGAGCTTACCCGAAACATGTCGCCTAGTGCTATATAAGTACACGTGAGTTTATCCGTATGTAACTAAGTAGTAACATGGCTCACAACAGTTTTAATTGTAATAAAAAGTCAAGTCAAAATGAACCAGGAACGGAAAGTTGAGAAAATGGGTCGACGGAATGCCTTTCTTAGCTTTGTTTAGGTCAAATCTTCGAAAATCCACCCCAAGTCAAGCCCGTCGTAACATCACTAGGTATTAAGCCCAGAGCCTCAGGGGAGGGGGACTTAGTCCCGTTCTTACAGATTGAATTATTAAGGTTTGACGTTTAGGAACGTGGAATAGCGGCCTTATGCGTGCGAATCGATGAGAAATTGTAAAGGGCGCTTAATCGTTTATGTTGTGTAAGTTTTAACAAGTTAAAAAAAAAAAAAACTATTTAGTTCTTTTTGTCATCCGTACTTACTTATATAAATGTGGAAGTAACTGTGTCTGTTACCTCTTCACGCAAACCGCTGATCCAATTCGGGATGAAATTTGTTATGAAGAGAGTTTGAGCTACGAGAATAGACATAGCATTTTTATCCCGCGATCATATTTTAAAGCAGAATGGCTGGCCGACGAAGTCGCGAGGTAAAGCTAGTTACTAATTTCATAGTGGACTTTCTACATAGATGTCCATAAAATTTGATTTAGGTATTTTAAACAAGAAAAATGTTAAAAGAAAAACATGAATCTAAGACTTTAAAAGTACAAAATAAAATACTGAATAAAATCGATTGAGACACTTTCAAACTATATTTTTTAAATATATAACGATATGGTAATACTAAATCCACACCCTGTTTACAATGCAAACATACACCACCATCGCCCAACTAGTGATGTGCTGCAATATTCAGAGAATCCCGATCCATAGACACATCCATAAATAATCGAACGGGTCTTAAGTGGTGTACTCCCGGAGGCCGCCACTTGACCACAGACTAGGGCGGGGTTAAATTGTGGCCGATGGTTTTTAATATTTAATTTGTGTTTGACTATTTTTATTTCATAGAGACCATAATTAAGCATGGATGTCTGCAATACTTAGTGTTTTTGGTTAGTTCCTCTAAATTTTCATATAGTTAGGAGATTTTAAGGCTACTTTAATAGTTTCAACAGTCATAAAAGTAACAATATTTAAAATTTACAAGATCTCTAACTTACAGCTATAATTATATATAGGTTTTCGTACAGATAGTACCTTTTGGCGTAGAGACGCTAGGTCCATGGGGTCCCAGCGCGCACAAACTTTTTGCAGAAATCGCGAAGCGTCTGGTTGACGTAACTGGTGGCCGAAGAGCTAGCGGCTTCCTCGCACAACGTATCAGTATTGCTATACAACGAGGAAATGCCGGCAGCATTCTTGGTACAATGCTCTTTTTTAGATTTAATAACTCGTATTTTAATGAATGTAAGTTTTTCATATTACAACAGTCTGGCGTTGAGAAAAGCTGTATTTTTTCGCTCTTCTTCTGTCAAATATGATACGTCTACATATATATCGATAGATATTTTATTTGTACACATATTCCGGCATAATAAATAGATGCTCTATAATCTATGTTACTCGAACAGTAACGCCCAAACAATTTTTAATTAAAACTCATAATTTAATACTGGAAGTGCCTCGTCACGATCTCACCTCACGATTCCTAAAGGGAACCCTGCTGTTAACCGACTATACTTGACCTAACACCCCTCTCCCTCCCTCTCTACTGGGAACAGATTTGAAGTGAGAGAGGCACACATCACTTCAACTTCAAGGTGGTATAAGACAACATATGTCCACTACCTAAATGTCGCAGTTATCTATTGGATGATTCGTCCAATATCGCATATTTTTATTTTCAAATATATGACGACAGGTTTCACCCTGCCTATGAAGCCAATAGTCCTGGGTTCAAATCCCAGTAAGGGCATTTATTTGTGTGATGAACACTGTATGGGTGTTTTCTATGTATTTAAGTATTTGTATATTATATATATGTCGTTGGCTGAGTACCCACAACACATGCCTTCTTGGGCTTACCGTGGGGCTCAGTCGATTTGTGTAAGAATTTTCTGTAATATAATATTATTGTTTTTTTTTTTTTACATACGAGTATATATACTTGTAACTTGTAAGCTTCACAATAACTACAAATATTAAACTAGTCTCTAAGAAAGACAATTAATTGTACAGTCAAGTGCAAAAATACGTACCGAAAGAATCCTTTCATAAATACGTCCTACAACCTTATTTACTGTACAATAGAGTTGCTTCGGTACATATTTTTGAAAATTTGGCAGTGAACAAGTTTTTACACTTGACTGTACCGATGATGCTGGCGGCTCCTCGTTGGATCTCAATAATAGGTACGTTGTGCGAGGAAGCCTCCAGCTCTTCGGTAACCAGTTACCTACGTTAAAGTTATCCAAACGTCGGCATGTAAGTTCAGACGCAATATAAACCCTCTTACCTATAGTTTTTAAATCTCTATCCAATGACTCCTATTATTAAGTGCATTATTCGAATAAACATAAAAAACCTAATAAAAGTCAAGAACGAAAGAGAAGAAAAATACCGGTATCATCTTGAGCTAATACCGGTATCAGAGCCGTACGTCATAACGCTAATCTGCGGGTATGCTCAGCTTATACTGGTCGTGTCGACACATCCAAGATATCGATCTTGGGTTAAAACTCCCTCGTGTAAGAGCGTTTTGCCTGAATTACTATTAAGGTTTGGAATACGTGGGACAACGCCTCGAGCAGCTTTATTGAATTTTAAACTGTATTGCCTTGGGATTAGGTTTATATTAAAATGTAATAATGTTAATGGGTTGAACGTTTAGCTACGGTATGAATTCTATCGTAATAACATATGTAATGTGATTTTTGAACCACGGTACAGTATAAGCTAATTGTACTGGAGATTTTACTAAAAATACTGTACAAACATGAAATATATGAGATATATCTGGCTACATAGGACAGGAAATAGTTTAATATTCTAAATTAGTTTATTCCACGTGGGACCTGTTAATGTATTTAATAGTTCGTATTATAATATCAATTTTACAGTAATTGTAGGTAATAAAGTTTTAATGTCTTATGATTCATAGAATACGAAACGAACGAACAAGAATATACCGGTATAACGTATGAAGATAATACCGCTTATCACCCGGCTACCGGTTACCTGTACCACTTTTATATGTATATTCAAATGTAGGCTTTGCCTTTCCTTAGTCTAGATACCTACTCTTACGTTATCTATAAATGAATTTCTGTAATATCGGTTCCAATTCCAACCCGCCGGCTTGCCTAATTTTTATAACGACTCATAAAAAAGATCAAACATATTCCGGCGAAATTACACTGTATACAACGCTGTATACACATGTATCCAAGTATTCGTATACAATATCAAAGTATACGTATAGGTACAATGTAAGGCGTTCAAGTTTGGTGGTTAGCCAACTAATGTTTCAGACGGAATAATGGAAGATGTTGAAGCCGGCCATAAACTAGCGTAATGTTGGCTCTGATTTATCTCGTACGAACTGTTTTATTATGTTATTAAATACTCCTTTGATAAGTAGTGTGGTCGCGGCTGAGAATAGCACCTCGTCTCCTCCGAAAAAACTAGTGGTCGCCAACCCGCCTGCCAAGAGTGGCGACTGGCCATTACCCCCAAAATCATATGTTATGTGGGAGGCATATGTCGAGCAATGGACGTCTTACGGCTGAAATGATGATGATGATTGATATTAGACACTATTTATATTTTATTGCGGCAGAAGTTATGGCTAGTGTTTTCAATACCGGTAAATTCTGTACCGGAATTACAGCACATAAATAGTATTGCTGAACCTCGTCAGTCAATAAACATGTAGGTAGTTTCATATGGATTTATTTCGAAAGAGTGAAAATATATGTATATTATACATTGCCTCTGGGTGTCGGTTCGTGTAACTTGTAATATTAGCGGAAGTCCCTTCCGAATTTATTTAATTAGAAAGAGAATTCCGCTAATATTTTTACTTGTAAATTGTTACGTAACAGGCACCTTATGACTGATTTTAGCGAAAACTCAGAGCTTGCTAGTAGAGGCCGTTAAGAAAAGTAGGCATCAACTCGGACAGTAAAATTAAATCGTAAAACCGCTTTAAATAAATCGGCTCAAGTTCTCAGATAAAAACTAGTAATTAAATGCGTTGATTATGCTCTGATGATATATGAAGCTAATAGCATTTAAATGATCTCATCATTAAAAACCGTGTCACATTTACTTACTAATCAAAATCTCTATGACTCAAAATCATTCCGTTCGGCAACAAATTTTTACGACGCCCTATCGCACCAAACAACTCGTGTGGGGATTCTTATCTGCGAAGCACATGTGAGCCCCAGGGCCTTTAAACTAATGCCACTATAAACGGCCCCCTTCCCCCCCTTTCGTGCCCCATAAACTTGATCAGCTAGGGTGGAGGGTGTAGAAAACGGGAGGTCAGCGTAAATTGGACGGCCGCTTGAAAGCTTTTGGCCGATTACTCGCTAGCTGCGCCTCGTTCTATTTTCAAACTTGATAACCGTTCGATGTTTGAATTTTACTTTGTTCGAGTTTTTGTGGTATGCGTCAGTGGGATGTTTAGAGCATATACTGAGATAATCATTCTGTCTTTTTCTGGCGCTAGTAGTATCACGTCAAAAAAAAAGGATAGTATTTTTTTTACTCGTTTGATTTACATACAAACTACACTAGTTTGGTATTGGTCTTGCAAATCGAATATATCAGTAGGAGTAGAAATTGATAGGTCGGCCATTTTCATGATGTGTCAGCAAGAGAAGGACATAACACTAACCCTTTATGGGGTAAGATAAAGACAATATGATTATATCTGCCAATCGTCTCTGAAATATACTTCCTGGCTTACTTAAAGGTATTATATTTAAAAAAAGCATATTATTAAATTGTTTATTTCAAACCTAGTTGGTTAAAAAGTGATTTAGAAAATAATTTAGATGTCAAACTGAAATGGAAAATTATTAATACAAGCAGTTTTTAATGCAGTAACTAGTTCTCGTAGTTATCATGATATTGTTATTATTGTAAATAAAGATTTTGCCAATTCCAAAAAAAAGCAAAAAGATAATAATATAGTCCATATAGGCTATATGTTTTCCGGTAAATTCAAATTTCAATTGGTAATGTCAGCTTCATTTCAACATGGCCAGCTTATTGGAAGTCAAATGTAATTTTCAATTCACATTAACTAACCATAAATTGTATCGTGACATTTAATGTAAACAGATAATATAACAAGAACAGAATAATAAAACCATTATAATTGTATTCAATGACATAAGTAATCGGCAATCGTGCGTGCAGCCATGCCCTAATTGTAGTTCTTGTATTTACTATAACGTAATTCGGTCAAATAGTTAGACGTGCGTGCAAAAATATAGTTATCTCTCTTTTTTGGGTCATAGTAGCAGTGTGAGAAAAAAACAGAAGCGGTGGAAGCATACTGGCCGAACTAGCTCGTGTATTTTATTTCCCTTAATTTCGACATATTTGGCACATTAACATAAGGTTTTTTTTATGACATAGGTGGCAAACGAGCAGACGGATTGCCTGATGGTAAACAATTACCGTCGCCCATGGGCACCCGCAACACCAGGGGAGTCACAAGCGCGTTGCCGGCCTTTAAGGGGGGTTGGAGCTCTGGGAACCTTACTCACCATCAGGAACACAGCACTACATACCTGAAAGGTAGCAGTGCTATTATGGCTGTGTTCTGTAAGGAGAAGGTACTTCCCCAGTTGGGATGCCCCAGAGTGAAGTGTGATGGTCATCGCTGTGCCCTACCTCTCATTGTTGGACGTAGTCTAAGGACATACCTGGGTCATAAAATCAAGGTTTCCATACCTTAAGTATTAACATGATTAAGTACTGTTTTATTTATTATTAGTATTATTACTCATGTATGTTTTTTTTATTTTCCAGGTAAGTCTGAGACTCGTGGAGAAGTCTAGAAATCATAAGGTATTCATAGATATAGAGTTACTTAGGTATTGTGTTAAGACTATGATTTATTTTATGATATTAGTCCAAGTTTTTTTATGCAGGATAAGGCTGCGTGTCCACCAGAGATGAGCTAGGATGCGTTGCGAGGATTGTGTTTGTTAACCAATAGAATAACTTAATTCCCCTATCCTCGATAAATAATGTGATTCTATGCTCGTAAGGCCCAGGGGCCTCCCCGTAGTACTAATTTATTTTCTCAAACATGCAATGAAATGTCTTCGTTACGTGCGTCATAATAGGCTTCGAAGTATCACGTTTAGGGCGGATCGACTCCAGAGGACAGGTAACGTATTTCATATAAAATTGAAGGCCTAGGCCGGGAAGTAATTTTTTTTTAATTTTTATGTATACCTGGCGTCTGTGTTCATGAAGCCTGTTCAAACAACTGAGTTATATTTTTTTATCATTTTTAGTGACTAAATGATTAGCGGGCTAAAAAATAATCTCGCTTATTTCAGACGAAATGGTATGAAGAGATTTATTTTATTTATCATGTAATTGAATATTCATATCATCAGGTTATTACATTATTATATTTATTATTCATGCTCTCAATTTTAAAATTGTATTGGCAACACCAAACACTACTCCACGCATGCGCGTTTTTGAACGCATTTTTGACTCAACCAATCACAAGACACTTTTACTTGTTTTAATAATGGCGGAATGGAAAAGTTTCTCGGCTTGTAAAACTCTGTTTATTAAGACTAAATAGTGGTAAATGGTGTGATTCAATGCTTTTGTGACTTAGATATAGTGTTACGGGTGTATAAAAATTGAATAATCTAACCGGGCCCGGTTTTATTTATCTATATTTTGTTATTGTGTACCACCAAAGGCAGATGCCGTAGCGCCATCATTTAAAAGGTAAGTGCATTCTTTTTTGGTGGTTTTTCTAAATGTTGTATATAGTAATTATAGCCAGACTATTTATGATAGTCATTAATTATTACATCGAAGGCAAAAATACTACAAAGCGGGATTGGAGGGAAAATTAAAAAACTTATGTCGTGAAGCTGTTTTGTTCAGTGGTATTTTTTTATTTATTTCATTGCATTAGTTTGAGAAAAGCACTATACATGCCTAGCCGTGAAAGGGTCTTGAAGGCTTCGTATACTATCCGGCCTCCTTACAGTCGGCCGTATATACAACTCAGCCTTCAACCCCCTTTTTCCCGGCGGCTGCAGTAATGTACTATTAAACAAATTAGAATTTGATTTGTTTTCCTTTCTCATGCTCGTAAATTTCTACTTAGGTCATGCGTGGACGACATAAAGTCGATGGGCTCTTGTGCATAAAGTTTTTTTTTTTATAAAACTAAGATAATGAGGCTGAACAGCCAACACAGTCAAACAACAAAATTAAATTGAGCAGTAAAATTTCGTAACAACTGAAGATTTTCCTTGCAATCGAAATGAAAAGCAGAGTGTACCTATAACTCCGGCATAAGTATCTATTTTTATCCTCGACTATATTGGTCCTCGCCGCACTCGGACCAATAAAATACCTCGAATATAAAATAGATAACTTTATGCCCTTGTTGTACAATCTACTAATCCTTCTTCACCTCTCAAGCGTGTTAGCAGAACGAGGCGCTACATTTATAACAAACCAATAACATGTGAACTTAACCTAACCTAATGGCATTCTAGGGCGGAATGCCATCCCCAGTCGAGTCGGGCATGCCATCAGAAACGGCCTGATGTATCCAATGAGGATTTCCTCCCTCTTCCCAAAAACCTAACCTAACCTAACCTAACCTAACATGCTCAGTCAAAAGTAGTTTTGACTGTTTTTGTCGGTTAAAAGTTCTTTTGACCAGTTTTCACTTTTGACTGCGACATATACAAAATACACGGTATAAAAAGCGGAATTATAAAAGGTATGGCATTCTATACCAGTCAACAAATATATGTGGTAGTCAACATGGAAAGGTACCTTATGGCGCTTGGCGCTTACGTTGCAAAATGTCTCATTAGTATTGAAGTGTCACTAACAATAGCGTAAGCGCCAAGCGCCACAAGGTACCTTTCCATGTGGGCTACCACATGTAGTCTACCAGTCGTTCTTTATAAGTTGCTTATGTAGACTTGTTTATAAAAACTATACTTAACGCTGACTTGATATACTATACTCTTGTTTAAATATGAAATTTCTTTGAACATGTTTATCTTTATTTGTTAAGTCAGTCCATAAATACTAAGAAAGATAAAACCATATGTACTCAACTATTTGTATGAAAACTACAAAGTGTGTTTGGAATTATAAATAACTAGCTTTTGCCCGCGGCTTCGCTCGCGTTAATTCGGGGTCCGCATACCAATTTTTTGCTTTCTACCTTGTTGAAATTTGCGGAATGCTCTATACAAATTTCCTCTCCCCATTTTAGGAAAGTGGGGGGTTACAAAGAGCCAAAAAGTAGCCTATGTCACTCTCTAACCCTTCAACTACCTTCACTTAAAAAATCACGTCATTTCGTCGCTCCGTTTTGCAGTATATCAAAAATTGAGACACTACCGTTATCTCGTGGTACGAGGGCGACGTTTTCTTGGTACAGGGACATTTGACATTGACATTTAAAATCAGGTCTTTGCCTTCAAAGCCCCATAGTCAAAGACACTTTGTATAGTATAGTATATTGAATATACATGTCAAAAAAATCTTCTTTTTCATCAGAACATGACACCAAATACGCCATTAAACGAATAACCAGTATTTTTGTAATACCTTACTCCGACTTAAAGTAAAATTAACTAATCAAATTATTTACTTACTTCGTCAAAAACAATAGAAACCTTTTGTACAGTTTTTCTAACAAATTATTTTCCTACGAAGTCAGTACCCTTACCAGTTGTGATTGTGACTTTGAGGTTTTCGACAACGAGTATCGAGTTTACTATCTGTGCGTCTCGTTCGCACTAAAATAGCACAAGCGAGATGCGCAGATATACTCGTTATCGAAAACCTCAATGAAATTTGACGACCGGTCTGGCGACCCTGCCTATGAAGCCGAAGGTCCTGGGTTCGATTCCCAGTCAGGGCATTTATTTGTGTGATGAGCACAGAAATTTGTTCCTGAGTCATGGGTGCATGTTTTCTATGTATTTAAGTATTTATATTTATCTATCTATTATATATATCGTCGTCTAATACCTACAACACAAGCCTTACTGAGCTTAGCGTAGGACTAGGTCGATTTTTGGACCCGGGTACGTCCTTAAACTACGTCCAACAATGAGAGGTAGGGTACAGCGATGACCATCACGCTTGAATCTGGGACAGCCCAACTGAGGAAGTACCTCCTCCTTACAGAAGACCACAGCCATAATAGCACTGCTACCTTTCAAGTATGTAGTGTTGTGTTCCTGATGGTGAATAAGGTTCCCAGAGCTCCAACCCCCCTTAAAGGCCGGCAACGCGCTTGTGACTCCCCTGGTGTTACAGGTGCCCATGGGTGACGGTAATTGCTTACCACCAGACAATCCGTCTGCTCGTTTGCCGCCTATGTCATAAAAAAAAAAATGTGTAAGACTGTCCGGAAATAGTACAAGCGAGATGCACAGATAGTAAACTCGATACTCGTTATCGAAAACCTCAATGTCACAACTCATGGTAAGGGTACTGCTCGCACATCAAAACTGTGGAACGATTTCCCGCCAGCGTATTCCCGGACCGATACGACCCTCATACCTTCAAGAAAAGAGCGTACTCCTATCTTAAAGGCCGGCAACGCGCTTGTGACACCCCCGATGTTGCCCATGGGCGACGGTAATTGCCAGTGATCGGAACTGCGGGAGTAAAACTTTAGCAAAACTTTTGACAGAACCTTTAAATTGGCATAAATGAAAGAAAAAACCACAAGAATATTATTGGCAGATCAGTACACAATTTAACTGTATATTAAAAAGATTTTAATTACACAAATATTATTATTTTCGCAGCTAACAACTACATAAAACGTCCATTTGGCAAGTTTGTTAAAGTTTTACTCCCGAAGTTCCGATCACTGGTAATTGCTTACCATCAGGCATTCTGTCTGCTCGTTTGCCGCTTTTATCATAATAAAAAAAATACACATACGAATACAAAGTACGACTTACAAAACTCACGGCTTAGCGGCGCTACCGCGAACAACGATATTCGTAAATTTTGGGCGTTTGTCTCTGTCACTCTCATGACACCTTAATTGGAGTAAAAGAGAAAGATGCCCGAAATATACGAACTTCGATGTTCGCGGTACCGTTCTAGGTATATCACAAAAATCATACGGCAAGTTAGCAACATAAAATCAATAAGTTGCGCAAATATATCTTCAAATGGCTATCGATAAATCTTTCTCGTTTATCTTTGTTTAATCGCGTGGGATTCTCGAGTACACACAGCAACACTCTTAACTATACATCGGTGGACTTTATGCCTTATATAATAAGGTCGGATGTATAGCTAGGAGTGTTGTTGACTGTACAAACGTTTAGGTAACCAAGTTCTGAACACTCGATGGCAGAATTGACTAACCTTTTTTACTTCTTATTACAACGGAATAAGGACTACCATTAGATAGCTAATTATTAGCTAAACTGTTTTGGGAATAATATTACCTAATGCAGGGCTTTAAATACCATCGGTTACCAAGTAGGACTGAACCAGTAAAACTTGAACCCTCTTTAAATATACTTGTTAGTCGTCACAAGACTACCCTTAAACTGGGTGGTCATAGACAAATATCTACAGTAAGTACTGAGCTCATCAATTCGCCCACAATGTGGTGCAACTTTAATTGTAAACAGAATTATAGACCTTATTATGGCCAGAGTAAGGTCGATATTGCAATGAGAATATTAGCTTTAGTATTTGGACAGGTGAAACCTTCCTATTTGTGTGGACTTACTCACCTACTCAGATTGCAGGAAAAAATCAGTAGGCCTACCACGAACAGCGAAGTTCGAAAAAGAATCTTTCTTTTTTACTCCAATTAAGAGTGACAGAGACAAACGTTCATAATTGACGAAAATCGATTTTCCCAGTAGAACTTAACGGCACAAAACCCATGAAAAATTACGTATCAGTCACGTATTTATCACTTTCTCACTGGCCCATTCGGGCCTGGTGTCCGCTTGGCATCTTATCTCAGGATTTGGCGTAGACACTCGTTTTATCCAGAGGGTAAACTAGGCCTTATTGTGGGATTAGTCCGGTTTCCTCGCGATGTTTCCCTTTACCGTAAAAACATAATAAAGATACTTAACTAAAAACTAAACTATAAATAAAATATTTGACCTAAGTCCTGGTCATTTACTAGAGTGCCCAGAAGGCTGGCCGCGTTTCCGCGCTGGATAGCAATGCTAATCCGTTGGGCGAAATAGTGGCCAGCCCTCTGGTCACCAGAGACCAGAGACCTCTATAAGACGCGCCGATATATCTTTGTGGAGTTGTTTAATACCTACTTATAATACGCCGATATCTTTTTGTAGACTTGTTTAATACTACCTACTATTGAGATTAACAATGTGAAGTAAGCGCTAAATGGCTCAATAATTAAATTCACTGATCGTACGGGAGGCTTAAACTAAGGACGCAATTTTACAAAACTCTATGAAATGGCTCTATCTACTATTCTTTGTCCCTCGTTGCCATGATTACGTCCTGGGTCACACTTCAAACAGAGTTTAACTGCATCTAAATACGCAAAACATGCACATTTGTGGTCTATATGTCTCTACCATAATGGGTCATCCACCAAGCGGTCAGTAGTACGCAGGGCCACACTTATTCTAACAAACTATGCTTTAGTTGTCCCCTGGCTGATGGGACAGAATAACAACAACAAATAGTTGATTCACTCAAATAATTTATAAAAAATTACTCCCGCAGTGACATATTTTATCCACCAATAGACATACATACATACAAATCGGCTAAAAAGAGCAGTTTTCATAAAAAAATAATCCGCCACGCGCATTTTTAACGTATTTATGGTACAAGCGAAGTTAAATCGAGTTACAATAGTGCCGCTTATTTCAGGTAGAATCCCAAACAAATATTTTTTGAGCGTCTATAGAGATTATATTTCTTAGTGCCGAACAGTCAGAATGCATTCCACTGCGTTTTAACTATTATTTTTGTATGTCTTTCTCGTACACGGAACAAAATGGTCCGGACATTTGGGAGGCGTATGCGGAGCCAGATCGAGCCAACGCGCAGAGGCCCTTTCGACAATTTAATGTAATGTAAAGGGTACACTAAGCGGATGTTGCTCCTGTCCGTATCATTGGACGCGCACAGAGACAGCACCCGCCATGGTGTAAGGACTATTGAGTTTTACCATTAAAATCTAAAATGTAAATGGTCCTTCAAATTAGTTTTTCTATAAACTAGAAAAAGTTACTTAGAGATAGGACTTTTTTTCTCTTGCACGCAAATTAATTAATACGCCTGGGGTTATATGGATATCAGGACAATATTATTTATGCATATGTATTATGTAAATTGTGAACTAATTTGTACGTAGATATCTAATATGTGACGTTATCTATGAAATGAGACCTTACAGTCGATGGCGCTTATGCCGTTATTCAAGATGACACAATACAAACGCAACGCGATTCGACATAAGTGCCATCGAAAATAAGGTACCTTTTCTTTATGAGAAAAAGATTCACTAATCCACTTAGTCAAGCTACTGGAATTTATAAACTTGCAATTAGCTGTCTTTATTGCTAAACGCCTAAGTGGAACGGTGTATTTACTTCGCCGACAAACATAACTTAAAACCTAATATCAAATTTTTGTCTCACTGATCTCATTAGCTGATAAAAACATCTATAGGTACAATAGTAAAATAAACTAATACAATATGTTAACATTTAAATTACACAATTAGTTTCATTCGAAAATATGCATACATTTTATGTACAAAAATATTCTAAGTATAAATTATATATGTTCGACACATATTATAAAACACGATAACATTCAGTAACACTTTATAACATTTTGTTATAAATTGTTAGGTGTTTTAGGCTCAATCAACTATTTTATGTCACTAACTGCCATTACGTTCCCCTGGGTCACTCTTAACCATAGTTTTTGGCGGCTAAACACACAAAACATGCATCT
The DNA here is from genome assembly GCA_022674325.2 of Grapholita molesta. Lineage (NCBI taxonomy): Eukaryota > Metazoa > Arthropoda > Insecta > Lepidoptera > Tortricidae > Grapholita > Grapholita molesta. The sequence continues at coordinate 3,634,336 of CP053136.2, read as the reverse complement.
TTGTGGTAGAAATTTATGTCCCTTCCAGAAGGATCCTCCCATGCGTATCAGTAGAAAGCGTTGCCACATTTCTTCTAACAAACTATGCTTCAGTTGTCCTCTGGCTGATAAGACAGAATAACAAACAATAGTTGATTCGCACTTTAACGTTTTTGACGCCACGTGGCTCGTGGCACAATGGCCATATTGGCCACCAACGCCACGTCAAAAATTGCACGCATACAATCCTGATCCTGACCCAAACCACGACTTGATATAAAGTGTGCTGACTTTATATCAAGTAAATAGGGGTGTAAATGTAAATGCTCTCGCATTGGTAAGAATGTTTAACGCATGTTATATGTAGTGTTTATTAATAAAAAGTTATATAACAGGCAGTGGCAGCACGTCCGTACAAGCCGATTTCCGCCGGCTTTACTAACTGTCTCGCAGTCCAACAGTTTTCTTTGGGTTCATGAAGAATCGGCAAAGCCATACAGGCTCCGTCTTACCTAAGAAATAAATCGACGCGCCGCCATTGATACAAGATAACAATGTGTAGCTTTTGTTACAATTTGTAATAAAATGTTATAAGAGATCTTATATAACATTTATAATATAATATAACACAATAACATAATAGAAAACAGCATAACATAAGTTCTAAAAATTCAGAGATCGTCAACTCTTTCACAAATTTTGTTCCCAATCACTCCCACGAGTGCGCATCAAACTATGACAGTTGCAAATTTGATCGCATCCCCTCCAGCCATTGTTATCCAATTACCAACTCCCGCGCGAGGAATTAGGAAGGTCGCTGACCCCTGATCGGTCGCGAGAGGGCGCCATTTTGAACTTTAGTTTGAAAATGGAATAGTTACAAGTTTCTTTTTTCCTTACGGGTTTTGTTATTGAATTTGACAGTTACTGAAGAGCGTTTTTATAAATTAAATAAGTATGCAAACAACTTAAAAATTCGGTAATGAATAAAGTAACTCAAATATCTATTTAAAATCATCAAAAATGTCCGAAACTGAAATACTATGCTATGATTTACACGTTTGCAGTTTGTTTAAGAAACAAATTAACTTTCTCTATGTAATATTGATAAATCTAATAACCATCTCAACATTTTGTTGCGAAGCCTTTAAAACCTGTTATCCACTATTTCTTGAAAAACCATATATACGACTATGTAACAAATCAAATTAAAATATAATGACTATTTATTGAATATTTATGAATGATTCTTATGTCTAAAGGGAAGTTTAACATTATGTTATGACAAATATTTTAAAAGTCCTCGATTCTGAATATGAACCGGCATTTTCGATTAACAGGAACGCCATATTAAGTCTAAGAAATCTGCAAAAACGACACAGTAACATAAAATGCCATTGTCACGCACCCACGGCGCATGCGCGCAGCTAACATCGTTAGTTCGGCAGTAAAGAGGGGGAGACACTGAAATTCTATTACACTTTATACGCGGGGCGCGCCTTAATACCAGCGTTATGTTATGTTTAACCAATATACACAGGACCGCAATATCAAAGAAATAGCCTACAAGCGCGGGGCAGCCTATGCTGGGTTATAAACGTGTTGTAAAACACTCCCATCATATTTCGACCTGGCGACTCTTAGCGCTATAACACCCTCGGGGGTCACGTCTTTTTGGAACACGACCAGCCTAACAGCTAAAAGTCCTATAAAAGCTGCACGGCTCTTCTTAACTGGACATAACTTTGATATGACCAGGTTCATTTGAGCTGTCACGGCGTAGATGTGTAATAAGTACATAGGCCGGGCTATAATGGTGGTAAAGGCAAACATAACATGAGCTGTTATAGCAACAGGGTGTAATAAAAATGAGGATCTGTTTATACTGGCGTGTAGCCAAGATAGGGACTCTCAGTTTTACTGGCAATAAATACTTGGAGGGTCTCATTACAGTGGCGGAGGTAGGGGTGAGTTGGCGATTCGATGCGCGCAGTTTATTTTAAATTATCACAGTTATTGGAGGGGTGGTTTTTAATCTGGTGGGGATATGTTAATCTCGCTTTATATCTGGGGCGATTTTGTTCTCGTAACGAAACGGATAATGTTGCAGTGTTGCAACTGTGAAATAATTATTTTTTTATGGCAAAGGCGGCAAACGAGCTTTGATGATGAACGGATTGCCTGATGGTAAGCAGTTACCGTCGCCCATGGGCACCCGCAACACCAGGGGAGTCACAAGCGTGTTGCCGTTTAAGGGGGGGTTGGAGCTCTGAGAACCTACTCATCGGGAACACAATACTACATATCTGAAAGGTAGCAGTGCTATTATGGCTGTGATCTTCTGTAAGAAGGAGGTACTTCCCCAGTTGGGCGGCTCCAGACTCAAATGTCCTTTCTCGTAGCTCAAACTCCCTCCATACCAAATTTCATCCCAATTGGTTCAGTAGTTTAAGCGTGAAGAGGTAACAGACAGAATATTAGCATGAATAAGCGCTCCCTTCGTCTCAGTGGTGGCGGGTTAGGATTTTTCTTAAGCAAACCATAGCCATTATGGCTTTCCTTTGCTGTAGGATGTAATGGTAAATCGCTCTAGTACCTATATGAAAATTAGTCAAGCGATCAGGAATCGGGTTCTATAGATGCGCCGCCACTGCTTCGTCTGTATTCCCGAAAAGATATAATTTGGGTCTATTCAAGGCAAGAGTAAATAGGCTGTTACTGAACCAGCGTGCTACACCCTCGACCTCGTCGACACTTACCATCAGGTGCGACTGAGGTCAAACGCTGATCAGTCGTGTAAAATAAATACATAGGTATGTGTTATGTTTATATAATTGACGTGTAATTGGATAGGTATTTAAATACCAATTTTCTGATACTGTGACATTGTTTACGTTCTAATTAAAAATTAATAGTTACAGTGCGTCGTTTGCCTCAGGGGATTTCCATGTTTTTGTGGTTTACATATTTATCCTATATGCAGTTGGTGTATTTACCTCATCATCATCATCATACCAACCGAAGGATGTCCACTGCTGGACATAGGCCTTCCCCGTAGCGACCCACAGTGATCGGTTTTGCGCCCGCATTCAGTGGATTCCCGCGATCTTTTGCTATGTCGTCGTTCCACCTTGTGGAGGGTGTGCACGCTATATTTACTTAATTAAAATTAATTCCAGTGGAGTGTTATAACTATTTTTAACCGACGAAGGCAAAACATGGAGGAGGTTCTCAAATTGACGCATACCACGCATAACTTTTAACATGGAAGTCCAAATTTGAAAAATATTATTTTTATTGGAAAGGTCTCTTATAATTATACCCTAATTTTGGATATAGGTACATTGGAAGCTGTATCAGTTAGATGTCTGAATAATGATTGATTAAGCAAGATGCTGAGATGAAGGGCGAAGCTGGAAACATAGGGTTCAATGGATTAGCCGCCACTAAGTAGTTAGGAAATGTTTTTAAAAAAATTCAAGAAATCTGTGGGTTCAAGTTTTTGGATACTTTGATTTCTATTTCAAAACTTAATATACAATTGCATAATCCCAATGAGAGAAAGAGAGGAACTGTATTTTTGGGATTTTTATTATTTTCTTAAAAATGTTTTTTTAAATAAACCAATTTTATATCAAAATACGGCATCAGCAGCGATAGATTACTACGAATATTTACGAATCTGAATTTTAAATTAAACATTAACACGGCTCTACTCACGTTTATTTAGTCACTCGCGCGACATGTTAATCTCAAGTAAGTAAGTGTAAGTCTTAGTGCTTGATAATGGAGGCCTATGTTCTCCGAAACATGTCGCGCGAGTGACTAAATAAACGTGAGTAGAGCCGTGTTAATGTTTAATTTATCAGTCATGTCTCACGTAAGTTTAAATACAAAAAATCTGAATTTTATTTAAATTTTCACCAAAGTTTGCCGACCCCTGCCCTTTTTGCCTTCCGACACCTACGGGAAGGGTGGCCTAACCAAAAACCGACCTTATAGCCACAAGCTGTCACGACACAGATGTAGATAATTGCCCGTTAACTTAAGGTGCATTTTCCTTTGAGCGGATGTTACAAGTGGCCACATGGCGATATTTTGGAGTGCTAAATCTGCAAAGTGGTTATGTACAGTCTACGCCAAAAATATATTTATATTTTTCGACCTTATTGCTTTGTAATAAGGTTCAAAAGATGTACACATATTTTTGACGTCGACTTGACTGTATGCAACTGTGCAGTGCACTTGAAAGATCTTAAGGGGCACTTCCGACCCATATTGACCTTAAATTACCTGCATAAGAAGGTATAGTATGTTTACTATATTATCACCAATCGCGTCTTTAGTCAGTATTGTAGGATTCTTTTTTTTTAAACTGACTTAGGCTTTGTGGGGGAAGGTAGCCTGTGGGGAAAATCCGCACTAGACTTTTGTACTACTTGAATACTCGTACTGAGTTTACGATTCGTTTTGGGGGAGGCCTATGTCCGTAGCTGACGTTTTTCGGCTGCCATTATGATGATGATGATGATGATGATGATCTTGATGAGTTTTCGCTTCCAGCTAAACTGAGGCAGCCACAAACCCCCATTCTCGGTGACCGATTAGTAAATGACATGAGGGTGGGGCAAACCGATCATTGTGGGTCGCCATGATGATGATGTGATGATGATTTTAGTGTAAGTTACATAAATGATAAAAGTAATATCGTGGTGGTAAATTAAAAAAAAAATGTGTGGTATTAGTCTCAAAAGCATGAAATGTATAGCATGAATTGGCCTGGAGGCCAATTCTCGGGCCGTTCGAGATTATCACTCTTCGAGATCATCTCGAAGGACGTAATGTCTATGGAAAAATCTCACCAAAATTTTTACGTATCATTTCGTATTCTCGGGCACCAGGTACCGCGAACATCGAAGAAATATTTCGAGCATTATTCTCTTTTTCTCCAATTAAGGCATCATGAGAACGACAGAGACGACAGAACGACAATCGTCCGATTCACGAACATCGTTTTTCGCGGTAGCACCGCTGTTGTATCCAAGCCGTACTCTTTTTTTTTTGTTTTTTTTTATGACATAGGCGGCAAACGAGCAGACGGATTGCCTGGTGGTAAGCAATTACCGTCGCCCATGGGCACCCGCTACACCAGGGGAGTCACAAGCGCGTTGCCGGCCTTTAAGGGGGGTTGGAGCTCTGGGAACCTTACTCACCATCAGGAACACAACACTACATACCTGAAAGGTAGCAGTGCTATTATGGCTGTGGTCTTCTGTAAGGAGGAGGTACTTCCCCAGTTGGGCTGCTCCAGATTCAAGCGTGATGGTCATCGCTGTGCCCTACCTCTCATTGTTGGACGTAGTTTAAGGACATACCCGGGTCCAAACAAATAACAACTCGGGTACAAACTCGTCCGAATAATACCAGCTTCGCCTATGTAGTAATCCTTCGAGCCGGCTTGACGGATCGCTGTAATCCATAAACTGTCAGAAGGCGCCAACGCCTAATATCGATATCTATGGCTGGTATTTTCAGGTTATATCCGATGTCAAATATTTTTGGAGAAGTCAGTATCATTACTTTTGATGGTAGAAGGTTTTTCTTGAATTTTTGGTGATTATTGTAGGAGACAAAATGGTAAGATCGTCTTGAAAACAGTCGGTCGTTTTTTTTTGTTCATTAGGTAGGTAATGTTTAGTGGGTATTGGTAGTTTATTATGCAGCGATCTAACGCAGAATACTGCATACATTCTGTATGCATGCGTTTGAGATTAATTTTTCCGATCGTTACCGCTCGCTGCGTTGCTTAGCTACTCCGTAAATTTCGGACGATTGTTTCTGTCACTCTCATAACGTCTTAATTGGAGTGAAAAAGAAAGATGCTCAATATAAACAAACCTCGACGTTCGCGGCAGCCCTGGCCCTACAGGATTCAGGTACCGTTTCTGGCTTGAATAGGTTGGAAAAGAAATAAAACAACTGAAACGGGCTACCTATATCTCGTATACTAATTTAAACTTCATCCCCTTAGCAGTCAGTACCCTTACCATGAGTTGTGATTTAGAGGTTTTTGATAACGCGTATCGATTTTACTATCTTTGCATCTCATTCGCACTAAAATAGTACTAGCGAGATGCACATATAGTAAACTAGATACTCGTTATCGAAAACCTCAATGACACAACTCATGGTAATGGTAGTAGCAGCCTTTAGCAGCGCTTGTGGTCTTTAGGTGGACTGAGGAAAATATTATTTCACCTCCATCCAAAATCCAATCCAATCCGTTTCAATCTTATGCTGGAAAAGAACTAAAAAAACTTTTTTTTTTAAGTATTATCCACCGGCGGCGTCAAAGGTAACCGATCCAAATTAGTGCCTTCTCAGCTGTATGAAGCTCCAGTTCCTAAAACATAATTAAAAACTCCATACAAACAAAACCATCAAACCTTCCCATCAATACTTGACCGCAAGCAAAATACCAATTATAATAGAACTTAACACACACGCAATAAGGTCGTCAATCGCCTGGCAAGCTGACTGGGTAACGGCATCTCAGATTCCCACACTAGCAGGATGTGACATAATATTACTAGTTTTTTTACCGGTTGACCGACGCGTATAGCTGTCCTTACTGCACTATCGGGCGAGTCGATAGGTCGGAGGAACCAGTGTAAGGAATATAATATAGAACAGTAAGTAGCAGAAGTTATTAAACGGGCGAGGTGTTCAATATGAGCTGCACACGACTTTAAGCTTCATTTAGACCATGCAAGCACTTGTATACGGTTCTCATTACATTGCGGGGTTATATAAAGCGACCGAATTCGCCGTACGCCCATAGCCCGCAATGTATTTGGAAATCGTATACAAGTTCTTGCCTGATCTAAATGGGGCTTTACTGTGAAGGGAATAAGAGCGTGTCTAGATCATTCTGAACACCTAGCCGGTACCAAGTTTTGCGGCTGACTGTACAAACTAAAGTAGCCTAGATACAAACTATACACACAGCTGGCGCAAATTAAACGGGACTTAATCTAGTTAAAACTAAAGTTGTAACAATCGTCATGACTCATGACTTGTATCACCTTGGGATGTTTAACGCCTTTGTCGCCACGCTTGGCGTGCGGGTTGGCGACCGATGTAGCTGTTGATTCGGTTGTGACAGACGCTGCTGCCCATTCGTCGGTTTTTTTTCCTTTGTCGGGCCGTGGGACATGTTGGGGTGGTGCTTTTCTCAGCACAAAGCGGCACTTTCCTCCCTTTATTATCCACTGAGGACGCGGGAAACAACGTCTTTTTGCTGTGCAAGTTTTTCCAACTACCCACACTTGGAGGTCTTAGTCTTGGTCTTCCTAGGCCCGGTACCGTGAACATCGAAGTTCGTATATTTCGAGCTTTCTCTTTTATTCCAATGAATCCGTCTTGAGAATGACAGAGACAAGCGTCCGAAATTTACGAATATCGTTTTTCGCGGTAGCGGCGCGGTCCGGCCGCGAACATGGAAAATCTTCAAAAAAAATAATTATAAGAATTATGTCTGATAGTTTAAATCAGTACAAATAAATGGCAGACCAGAGGCTCTAGTGTAAGTTTGTTTTGACGTAAAAAAACGTCTCGAACGCGGAAATGATAATGTTATTTATATGGGTAACTCTAACGCGATGGTGACGTTTTGTTACGTTAAAACATACACTCGGGGCTATAAATGGCATACCAGTAGTGACTAGCGAAAAGCGATCGAAGCAATTGGAATTACCCATGCAACCTATCAACATGCTAGGCCGGCTTTGTCTATGGTCAAGAATACTAAGTAACCACTGTTTTCTTCATGTTTTTTACTTAACATCCTTTTCTTATATTATGTAGTTAGCTGGCAGGAAATCATGTTGGCTTCAAATATATCTAACCTAACTTAGCCTGTCTCTTCAATTTCTCGGCGTTCCCATATAAAATTAATAGCGAATAATTATGCTATACCCGGTAAAACCTTTCTTCCGCATCGTAAATTGTCTCGTGTATTTAAAAAAAAAAAACAACAAAATGAACATTCCATTTTCAAATTATCCTCACGGCCTGAACTCTGATTGGTCGTTGGCGCAGTTGGTAGCATTGCGAATTCGTTATTGTTATTATTTTCACGGTTTGTTTCACACGGATCTGTTTACTTTGTTCCAGGTACGTACAGGATACATGCTGGCCAGTTGCGAATGGTGGAAACATTACACATATATGCGTATAAGTGAAAAACTTGACTGAAGGACCTCGTCCATGTAGTTGTGCAGAGAATTAATATGGAACTTACGTCAAAATTTGAATATAGAACGCTGACGTGCGTGTACACACACGTTACTACTACATAGGCCAGGTGCTTTAAGTTTTTCACCTATAATGTTATGGTGTGAGCTTTTAAATTGGTATGTATTGGTGTTTGTTTATGTGTTTTATAATTATAAGGTGTAATGAAGATAACCTAGACTATTGTAATCTCCATATAAACTATAAACTAACTTTGTCAGTATGTGTTCGTTTGTAAGAGGAAATAACACTGTATGTTCGTCCCTTGTTCTGAAGTAGCAGGAGCTAGTAGTGACGAAAAGGACAGTATGATTTTCGCTGTCTATTTTCAAAGAGAGTAGGTAACTCTTGGTAAAATTATTATTAATTAATAATAATTTACGCAATATTAAAAAAAATGTTTGACATTATGCATCTGCGAATGACTACCTACGCAGATTTTGTATATTGAGAAAAAAGGTATGTTTGTACCAAAAAATCATATTTCTTATTAGCGTAGATTTTTTTCGAATTTACTTATAGTGTTTTAATTTAATATATGAATGAATTCGGAACAAGCAAGGCGTATCAATTACATTTCAATAAAGTAGGTACAACAGAAATACTTCCTAATAATTTGTGAAAACCCGACGGATGGCCAACAACGTCCATTGGGACCCAATCATTAGCTACTGCCGTCGCCAACCCGCCTGTCAAGCGTACAAGATGACACAAGTAATAATTGGGGGAGGCCTATATCCAGCAGTGGAATATCGGCAAAGATGATAATGATGATGATCCATTTGTGAAATTCACGTCTCGACTTATGCCTAGTGGCGTGGTGTTAATACCGTAATTTCTATATTTCGGTTCTTTTTTACGCTAAATAAATAATGTCTATTCTATTAATAAAAGGTTTATTTGCGAAGGAAACAATGAACCCACGCCTTACGGTGAGCTAGTACTATGTTTACTTTTTCAATGGCTGCCTTCAATACCTACAGAGTAAATGTACGATTTGTTTGTACTACGATAAGGTCATTAACTTGCTATCAAATAACATACAAGACATGGAATATTCTTACAAAACCGCGATTCCCGCATCCTGGCAAACACATTAGCGATCTATCAAGTTTAACAGCAGTACGTCTTAGTACTATACTAGGAGGAATAATGACTGGAGAACGCATCCGCGTGCGCCAGTAAGAAACAAAAATATTCTGGCTTTTGTAGACCAAAATGTATCAATTCACTATAGTTTTGCTTTACAGGACATTCTTTATAGCAAAAATATTAGCTTATTCTGTATTCATTACCGCAACTTTGGTTGAAAACCCAAGAAAACTCCAATTGTAGGTATTTGTTTGTTCCCCTCCAACTTTGACAGTTCTGAAGGGTCCAGTTTGGAGGAGAACAGAAATGTGTGAAACTATGACAAGGACGGACGAAAATAGTGCCGTCTCTGCCATACGTATGGAAAGTTACATAAGACCATCCGTCTCTCTCCGTCTAGTTAAATGGTATGTCTATGTATAGTAATACTAGTTCTACGGAGATGTCTCGCTGTCAAAATACCGCAACATGTATCCATAGATGGCGCTGTGCCACATAGTACAAAAAAGAGAGAAATAGACCGCATGACAGAGGAACGCGACTTTGTTTAGACATTGCCATTTCATGTCTTTTATGTTCCTTGATTGCTAGGCAAAAAAATAAAAATACACACAGAGATAACTGATAAAACATACATATAAATATTAGTCTTAAAGGATACGCGCTTTGGACCCGGGTATGTCCTTAAACTACGTCCAACAATGAGAGGTAGGGCACAGCGTTGACCTTCACGCTTGAATCTGGGGCAGCCCAACTGTGGAAGTACCTCCTCCTTCCAGAAGATCACAGCTATAATAGCACTGCCACCTTTCAGGTATGTAGTGTTGTGTTCCTGATGGTGAGTAAGGTTCCCAGAGCTCCAACCCCCCTTAAAGGCCGGCAACGCGCTTGTGACTCCCCTGGTGTTGCGGGTGCCCATGGGCGACGGTAATTGCTTAACACCAGGCAATCCGTCTGCTCGTTTGCCGTCTATGTCATAAAAAAAAATACGCATATGAAAATATCAATTACTAATGTATATAGTAATAAAATAATGTCACGCGTTTCACAAAACAGTGGCGACATTTCCCCACAACCGGTATAAGTCCTGATTAACCTCAAAATACGTTATTAATGTTTCATAAAATAAGTGTAATATTGAGAGTTGTGTTGATTTAATGCACCGTTGTGACATTTAAATATCGTGCCGACTTAAATATCAGAACAAGTTCCCTTAGCACCGCTATCTCGAATTAACATTTCACTTACGGTGATCGATTTGAGTATCCGACTTTTGGCGTGCAATCTTTTGGGGCTTATTTTGTACACATTTTGTTGTTAAACCCCGAAAAAAAAACATTCTGAGCAAGAAAAGCAAGCATTTAACAGCTACACTAAAGTCTCACAAGAAATTAGCTCTAGTAGTTTTCCGCAATATGGCGAGGTGTTTTATTTTTACTCAGACATTTTTGAATCTTATTCCTTTACCAACTACTTTATTACTTAATTGGGTCAAGATCTCTGACATCTCCATTAAGTTAAGAAAAACTATTTATAGCTACAAAAAATATCTTATCCGATCGCGATTACACAATAGAAAATTAAAAAATTCAAGGCTCTGACCTATTATACGTTATTACATAAACTGGCGCCCACTTCGCATAATTAGTCTTATCTTTCATTTCCTTATCTGCCAACTGCTACACAAACATTCATTCGAAAACAACCTAAACGCCATTGACGCTCAAATATTATACGCCGTTTCTAAGTTTATATAAACCCAACGGACACTAACAATTCGAAACCAAACATCTGGCCCGCATACAGTTTTCCTGGACTTAAAGTCATATATTTGTCCACATGTAACATGTTAATGCCTGCATCATTTACATTTGTTTTTGCGGATGTAATAACGACTTATAGCCGCAGAGACAGCTGTCAGCCGGACCTTTGAAGGTACTTGATTACTGGCTTTGTTTTACGGAAGTACTTAATAAATAACGAGCTCAAAAAAACATTTGAATGCTGTCTTATGCTGTAAAATCTGTGTTTAGTGATAAAAATATTTTTGGAGAATGCTTTTGAGATGCAAACACGTAAAGTTCGCTGTGATGTAAATTGATATCGCCAGAGGCAATCGACGAGGTCACAAAAGGAAAAAAGCAAAAATTATCTCGTCAAAAATTTAAATTTCGAATCGAGTGCCGTTACAAATATGGCAACTTTTGGTAACAGGGCCGAGGCGATTGCGCGTAAAGCTACGTCCACATCATCATGTGATGGCCCTACTTATAGGAAGCCCGCCGGGAGATATTCTGGTTCTGGTCTGAATTTTAATACCACACAGTTATTCACAGGTTTAATTAATAGGATTATTTTATTACAAAATACTCTCTTAAAACATTCAAGTTAACGCTTAAAAAACAGAGATTCTAGTTGCCACAGATTAGATATCGACGTCTTACGCGCCAAGTGTTTTTTTGGGTTCGACTAGTATCCTTTTGACAGATTCTTTATGTTGGTACACTGTTTTAGTTTTACTTTTTTATTTACAATTGTGGATGAACTTACTATGATTTACAGATATAATAAAAATAATATTAAAGTAGGTATATTTCTAAATTATTAGCATACATGGTTGTAAAATAATATAAAAAGCTAACAAATACTAGGGACAGATTTGGTTAGGAATAAAATAGTGAAATCATCATGAATACGTAATCGCTATTCTATTGTAATATAAATTCACTATTTAAAAGACATAAATTTATTTAAACAGAAGACATAAGTAACCAAGTCCATTGGCATCGGAGTCATCGGACGGTTTTTTTTTTGTTATTTGGTAGGTACTTTTGTATAATTATTCTAATGATACCATTTTTTATACCACAGCTTAAAAAAACTTCTATATTTCATGTTTAATCGCATGCCCCAATCTGCATGCATATAAGGCTACGGTGCTACCGCAAAAATCGATATTCGTAAATTTCGAACGACTGTCTCTGTCACTCTCATGACGCCTTAATTTGTGTAAAAGAGAAAGATGCTGAAGTTCGCCAGGCCAGGGGCGGCCAGTCACTTTTTTTCTAAAGCAACAGAGTAAATATGGATTTGCCTTTTCTACAGTCGCCATCAGATATATCGGAGCTGTGGAGGTGGTCACAAATATCGGAACATGCACTTAATCGCCTTGACAATAGAGGCGTTGTTCCGATATTTGTGACCACCTCCACAGCTCCGATATATCTGATGGCGACTGTACATCAGCCAAAGGAAAACTGTTGGAAATGTAAGAATGATAGTAAAGCCGAGGGGAACCGGCTTGTTTGGAGGATTTGACGCTGGTGTAGAGCCAGCTTAAGAAAGGGTGCTGGAACAAAGGGTGCATTAATAGATATCCGGCACCTGTGCGACAGGTGCGCCATATTGGTTTTCTTCCAGATTGTCGTTGGTTATTGAAACTTTTTTTTTAATTTACACTTTTAACTGGAGTCGAGTTACCTTTGACACTAGAGATGTAACATAGTTTTTATGTTTAACATGATTAAATAAAGATTCGTCGGAAAGTATAATGGGAAGTAACTACCGCTACAGTTGTGTGAAACTGCGGCGCTACCGCGAACCACGATATTCGTAAATTTCGGACGATTGTCTCTGTCACTCTCATAACGCCTTAATTGGAGAAAAAGAGATAGATGCCCGAAATATACGAACTTCGATGTTCGCGGTACCGGGCCTGGACGTTTTCCCTAAAAGTCTCGCATCAGGCTTAAATTTCTTAATTTATGTTTAGTCTGTTTCTAACAAACACAACTGTCAGAGTGACAGATAAGGAGAAAAGGATATTAGGTAGCGACGTTTATGAATAAGGGTGTTTATGTACACGTATATGTATTTAAAGTATTTGTATATTATATATACCATTGGCTGAGTACCCACGACACAAGCCTTCTTGAGCTTACCGCGTGGCTCAGCCAATTTGTGTTAGAATGTCCTGTAAAATTATTTAGATATTATTATTTATGTGCAACTGTGTTTAAAAATAATTTCAATAATATGCTTTATTAATTTCTGCTCAAGATTACTCGTAGTACTTCGCCCATCTTCAATGTGGCCAGTTCACACAATATCTTTAGAAATTAATAACTTACATTTATAACCCATATTATTGAAATCAATCATCATTTCAGCCGTATACTCCACAGGCCTCCCACAAATATGATTTGTTTCATCTTAGTAGTTGCCTCGTGGGTTGGCGACCTCAGTAGCAAGATTGGGTTTCGACGGACACTGCCTATATCTGTCAATTTTTTTTTTTGAAAAATTAAATTAATCCGTTAAGTAGTCCGCATGAAAGAGAAACTAACATCTATCCATCACACACGCGTTTATATGATACTAGCTGACCCGGCGAACTTCGTACCGCCTAATAAGCGACAAAAGTAGTGATAGCTTTCAAAAATCACGGGATTTTTGTGATTCTTTAGTACTTAAATGTCTCAATCAGGGCTGTGACGATTCCAAACAATCCAAAATAATTTTATTCGGTTCAGCCGTTCTCGAGTTATAAGCGGTAGAACAAACCCCACTTTCTTTTATATATACAGAAGATTAAGAAAATAACGAAATTTTAAAACGTATTCCAAATTCAAAATAAAAAGGTCTGTTCCACTTTCGCCCGTGAACGTTGCCTTGTAGCCGAGTAATAATTCCGTGTTGATTACACGCCGAGCGACAAGAAACCGCCGACAGCTGTTCGGGGCCCATTAATGGTCGCCAGTGTAGATAAATCTATAATTTACTCGGTTTGGTGGCCGTTTTCTTAAATTACTTGGACGTTTTTTTGATGAAATATGTATTTTGTATGTGTGTGATGCTGATGAATGTGAAGTTATTATATGATTTACTTATTGATAGTGCTTTGGGGTTATTACGAACTTCGTATTATTTTGTTGTTTCTTAATAAAAGATAATTTTCAATCATATCAGACGATGGACATCCACTGCTGGAAATAGGCCTCCCCCAAGTGACCGGTTTAACCTTTGAGCTTTTAATGTTATAGAATATTATATTAATAAAAAATAAATGAATAAAAAATAATTAACAATGAGAAATACATTTATGAAATGACAATACATGTATTTTATCATAAAGTTTTAATTTATTTGTAGAGTTCCTGGTTTAATGTAGGTATATTAATAACGTATATTATTATTACCCTTTTGCAAGGTACTTTAATGTGAATTAGCGATATTATAAGAGTTTTTTTTAAGTATGTAAATATTTAAAATAGGTGTACCTTTAACCTGAAACACACTTATGTAAGTTTAGTGACAATGCAATATGGTACCACTGATCTGATGCTGCAGCCAGAAAGTAGCCATAGCAACTCCTAAAGTCGCCATCAGATCTATCGGAGCTGTGGAGGTGGTCACAAATATCTGAACATGCACTTTATTGCTTTGAGAATAGAAGCGTTGTTCAGATATTTGTGGCCACCTCCACTGCTCCGCTACATCATGATGGCGACTATACTAAAAATGTGATTTATCGCAGAAACATATTTAATTGTTTAGTTTGTTTACGGTACAGACATTAAATGCGTTATGCATAAAACATGAGAATAATAAAATGGGCACCAAGCAGAAATATTAAATATACCGTCTGTATCTTAACCTGTTTGCGATTTCAATAACCTTCCGACGAGATAATAAAAACCGAGTTTTTGTAGCCATTTTTATAAGTAACACAAAAACATCCAACTTGTGCCCAAAAGCCGGGGTGGCTGTGTAATAAATAAAACACACACACAAACAAAACTGCAATCTGCAACACATTTCTCTTATTGCGTTTCGAATCCAACACACAATACCCTTCTATTTACAGCCGTAGAAAAACAATATAACCCTTAACTGAACCACACAAGATCCAAAACAGGACAAGTTAAAAATAACCAACTGAAAACATATTTTTGTTTAACTAATCCTTATCTGCCGTCTGTGTGAGTCTTATTCATTAGGAAACAAGGTCTAAAATGGAGAAGTGCAAGTGTAAATTAAGTTGGTTACATAAATGCTTCCCCCAGGAGTCGTGATCGCAGATGTTCGCTAACACTTGTTACTCTCCTAAAATAACATGCAACTTGCATAAATCTTGCGCGACATGTAAAGGTTTAGCATGCAAGTTTATGCGAGTTTTTATGATTGTAACGTTATTGCGCGAAATGTCCAAGCCGTAGTATAAATATCGGATTGACTAATGTTTGATGTTCCTAGAAGCCATTTTAAAATGCCCTAAGGATTAAGGCGTGGGCACATAGGCGCGTTTTGTGAGCGTGGCGGTAGCGCAGCGTGACACCGGTGTGGCTAATGTAACGAAGTAAGGCACACATTCGGACAGTCGCGCCCCGCTACGCCACGCTCACAAAACGCGCCTAGTGCACAAGCCTATATGGGATTCAATTTACGTTTTTGTATGTGCTTCTACCTTCCTAATGCGGATTGCTAAGGAATGGAATTCGCTTCGTCTCTATTCCCGGAAAGATGGTCTTTTCAAGGCAAGAGTGAATAGGCTGTTACTGAACCAGCGTGCTACACCCTCGACCTCGTTGACACTACGATCAAGTGTGACTGAGGTCAAACGCTGGTCAGTCTAGTATAAAAGTCCAGTTTGACGATATTTTAACGTCGTGGCGATATTTTCATTTCGACTTGGAAAGAAAAGCAAAGCTACCTCGAACATCGAAGTTCGTATATTTCGAGCATCTTTCTCTTTTACACCAATTAAACCGTAATGAGAGCGACAGAGACAATCGTCCAAAAACGAATATCGTTTTCGCGGTTGCGCCGCTGGCGTGCCGTGAAAATAGAAGTTAGTAAATTTCGGGTATCTATCCTTTTTACTCCAAGTTCACGGACAGTAGTGACAGTCACAAAGACAATCGTTCGAAATTTGCGAACTTAGATTTTTGCTATAAGAAGGGCTATGCCAATTGAGCCTCGCTCATGGCTAGATCCACGCTACGCCACCACGCATAGATATAAACGCTGAATTGTCATCTAACTTATTGCTTCCTTATAAAACATTTATTACGAGAAACGGTCATCGTCATCACATAAGTTTTAAAGTGAGTTCCAAATTCAAATTTTTAAATAGGTGAATTCCAAATTCAAATTTATAAATAGGTCTGCTCCACTTTCGCCCGTGAACGTTGCCTTCATGTTGCGGAGTAATATATTCCGTGCTTTTTTAACTTACAATGTAAGTAAGTATGTGTGTTAGGCTGAAATCTTGCACTTTAACAATTGAGCTGAAATTTAGAAAGAAAGAAATTAGAATAGAAATTATTTATTCGTAAACACATACACTTATTTACACAAAACATGGAATAGACGATAAGAGACATCACAGGAAGTGCAACGAAATGGCCCCATCTCAGCATGTTTTTTTTTTATGACATAACGCGCAAACGAGCAG
This sequence comes from Grapholita molesta, assembly GCA_022674325.2. Lineage (NCBI taxonomy): Eukaryota > Metazoa > Arthropoda > Insecta > Lepidoptera > Tortricidae > Grapholita > Grapholita molesta. The sequence continues at coordinate 3,617,514 of CP053136.2, read as the reverse complement.
ACGGATTGCCTGGTGGTAAACAATTACCGTCGCCCATGGGCACCCGTAACACCAGCGGAGTCACAAGCGCGTTGCCGGCCTTTAAGGGGGGTTGGAGCTCTGTGAACCTTACTCACCATCAGGAACACAACACTACATACTTGAAAGGTAGCAGTGCTATTATGGCTGTGGTCTTTTGTAAGGAGGAGGTACTTCCCCAGTTGGGCTGCCCCAGATTCAAGCGTGATGGTCATCGCTGTGCCCTACCTCTCATTGTTGGACGTAGTTTAAGGACATACCCGGGTCCAATAATAATGTTGCCAGTTGTGCACTTATGTAAATTCGGTGACAATACAATACTATACCACTGATCTGATCTGATGCTGCAGATGGTAGTCTTAGAAACTCCTAAAATACACAAGATAACTCCGTGGTGTAAACCTAAAGGTTAAGTTAGAATCCTATTAGTAGTTGATGATTGTGCCAAATACGTAGAGCCTATAATAAAAGCTTATAGTCAACGTCAAAAATATGTTTACACTTTTGCACCTTATTACAAGGGATTAAGGTGATAAAGTGTGAAGATATCTTTGACGTCTACGTACCAAAAATGTTATTTTCCTAACTAGTGCGTAAAAAGTGCACTTTGCGCATGCTTCGCGTGCGTAAATTTCGCTTTTTAAGGCACTTATTATGAAAAATTGGGTTCGATAGACGTGTAAAAACTTCTTTAAGACTCGGGTGATTGTCACCCTCGTTTCACTCGGGCGCCAACTTTCACCCTCGTCGAATAAAATATTTTTCTCAAACATGCAATGAAATGTCTTCGTTACGTGCGTCATAATAGGCTTCGAAGTATCACGTTTAGGGCGGATCGACTCCAGAGGACAGGTAACGAATTTCATATAAAATTGAAGGCCTAGGCCGGGAAGTAATTTTTTTTTTAATTTTTATGTATACCTGGCGTCTGTGTTCATGAAGCCTGTTCAAACAGCTGAGTTATATTTTTTTATCATTTTTAGTGACTAAATGATTAGCGGGCTAAAAAATAATCTCGCTTATTTCAGACGAAATGGTATGAAGAGATTTATTTTATTTATCATGTAATTGAATATTCATATCATCAGGTTATTACATTATTATATTTATTATTCATGCTCTCAATTTTAAAATTGTATTGGCAACACCAAACACTACTCCACGCATGCGCGTTTTTGAACGCATTTTTGACTCAACCAATCACAGGACACTTTTACTTGTTTTAATAATGGCGGAATGGAAAAGTTTCTCGGCGTGTAAAACTCTGTTTATTAAGACTAAATAGTGGTAAATGGTGTGATTCAATGCTTTTGTGACTTAGATATAGTGTTACGGGTGTATAAAAATTTAATAATCTAACCGGGCCCGGTTTTATTTATCTATATTTTGTTATTGTGTACCGCCAAAGGCAGATGCCGTAGCGCCATCATTTAAAAGGTAAGTGCATTCTTTTTTGGTGGTTTTACTAAATGTTGTATATAGTAATTATAGCCAGACTATTTATGATAGTCATTAATTATTACATCGAAGGCAAAAATACTACAAAGCGGGATTGGAGGGAAAATTAAAAAACTTATGTCGTGAAGCTGTTTTGTTCAGTGGTATTTTTTTATTTATTTCATTGCATTAGTTTGAGAAAAGCACTATACATGCCTAGCCGTGAAAGGGTCTTGAAGGCTTCGTATACTATCCGGCCTCCTTACAGTCGGCCGTATATACAACTCAGCCTTCAACCCCCTTTTTCCCGGCGGCTGCAGTAATGTACTATTTTTCACTAGTATCGAAATGTACTATTTTAACAGAAACTTATTGATATGCCTGTTTTTGATTGATAATTAATAGAACCGATCAGACTAGAAATAACGTTTGTCAATATTTCTGTGTATCCTGGACAAGTAAGATAAGAAAAGTACTGTATCAAAATATAATACGAATTTCGTATTCATTAGATCGTATTCTTATATGTATATAGAAATGCAGGAATCAACAGTATCCTATATGTATACTGTTGAAAAACTTAGTAAAGGACCTGGCTTATGGAGTAGTAACGTGTCTATACACACATGTCGGCGTTCTATATTCAAATTTTGACTTAAGTTCCATATTCATTCTCTGCACAACTACATAGACATGGGCCTTCAGTTAAGTTTTTCATATCTCACTCTTAGTATGTCGAAGTTATAATATAGATATTTAATGTACTTATAAACAGCATAAGTTTACATCGACGTCTTGTAAGTAAAGCAGGATAAGATACGTAATTACTAATTACGTAAACCTAAGTACGATACGATACGCCGCCGGTTAAGGTCACGAAAATGTAACATTGACTCACGGCACGCACACTGGCGCGGCGTGACGTCACGGCACGCGAACACACCCACACGCGCGTGACGACACCGCCACACAGGCGCGCATGTAAACAATGTGACGTAAAGTATCCCCGAACCCACGCAATCTCTTATCTACACCCAGCATTGAAACTAAAACAAACCTTAAGACGTAGCGCTTAGAGGTTATATTACAACGCAATGCGATCACAGTTACAAGTTGTTAAAGTACGAATTATTTATGCTTACTTCCGAAAGCTCATATCTGACGAAACCACGTTATTAGAAAATGTACCTTGTTGCTAATGGAATAAGACTGAAATTTGAATATAATATTCATAAAAGAGGCGATGTCTATGATGATAATGACGTAGTCAATATACAATGAAAGTGTCCCGCACACATGCAAAGCTTGTAATGTAAACAAACCGGTCGGACGCTCGCCTCACGCACACTAATGCAATAGTACGGTTCCGTTTGCGACCGGTGTGTCAGCTTTCGTGATTTGACGTTAGCGTTTGTAGGTTATTCGTTTATTTACGTTCTAAATTTAGATTCGAACAGTTGATTGTGTTGGAATGTGTTGTTTAGAAATGTAGACACCTTTTTCTTGTTAATACAAGGTTCATTTTATTTAATATGATTATAATGATAAAAGCAATAAGGAAGTCAGTTTTACTTTTGAACGCATGCATTACATTTATTTTATAATGGAAAAGGTCTTTAGAGACTTTTGTAGAAAAGTAAAATTTGTAGTTTATACCCTAATTGTCATAAAGAAGACATATTTACAAAATATTTAGCGAAGTCTTCGCCAAGTTTATTTCAGTCGAAAGTGGAACGGATCTAAAATGCCCAAAAATGGCGGTTGAATGAAAATTACGATTCATAATAAATCATGGTTTTTGTAAGAGCCGCTCCTTTGTGTTTCCGCGTTGAAAAATGTAGGTTGCGCTATAATGTTGTTATAATTTCAACTATAATAGTTGCTCGCAGCTTTGTCTGCATTTGTGAAGAAATAAGGGTTTTTTTTTATGAAATAGGCGGCAAACGAGCAGACGGATTGCCCGGTGTTAAGCAATTACCGTCGCCCATGGGCACTTTCAACACCAGGGGAGTCACAAGCGCGTTGCCGGCCTTTAAGGGGGGTTGGAGCTCTGGGAACCTTACTCACCATCAGGAACACAACACTACATACCTGAAAGGTGGCAATGCTATTATGGCTGTGGTCTTCTGTAAGGAGGAGGTACTTCCCCAGTTGGGCTGCCCCAGATTCAAGCGTGATGGTCATCGCTGTGCCCTACCTCTCATTGTTGGACGTAGTTTAAGGGCATACCCGGGTCCAAATCCACAAACCAGACAACGCGTGTTCAGTCACCATCAGATATATCGGTGCTGTGGAGGTGGTCACAAACATCGGAGCATGCACTTTATCGCCTTGACAATAGAGGCGTTGCTCCGATATTTGTGACCACCTCCACAGCTCCGATATATCTGATGGGGGCTGTTCAACTAAAGCCGGTAAAAACCTTTATGTCACAGGGAGACCCTTGATTAGTACCTAGGTAATTAGTGTTTTTGCAAATACACAATATATTAGTATACACGAGCGATTTCTCTTTAGTTTTTTAATGTTTTTTTTTTATGACATAGGCGGCAAACGAGCAGACGGATTGCCTGGTGGTAAGCAATTACCGTCGCCCATGGGCACCCGTAACACCAGAGGAGTCACAAGCGCGTTGCCGGCCTTTAAGGGGGGTTGGAGCTCTGGGAACCTTACTCACCATCAGGAACACAACACTGCATACCTGAAAGGTAGCAGTGCTATTATGGCTGTGGTCTTCTGTAAGGAGGAGGTACCTACTTCCCCAGTTGGGCTGCCCCAGATTCAAGCGTGATGGTCATCGCTGTGCCCTACCTCTCATTGTTGGACGTAGTTTAAGGACATACCCGGGTTTTATACTACCTATTTAATTTATTATTTATCTATGGCATTTATTTGTGTGATGAGCGCAGATAAATATCTATTAATGATATAATAAAAAATAACAGCATTTTATTAAAACTGACGTGTTGGTGGCAAACAAGCACACGTCCCACTCCCATCCAATGGTAAGCTGTCAACGTAACCAATGACACCTGCAACGTTATTTACATATGTCGGGAATCGTGACAATTGTCGCTGTGGTGAAATAGGGGCCAGTACCCTTACCATGAGTTGTGACTTTGAGGTTTTCGATAACGAGTATCGAATTCACTATCTGTGCATCTCGTTCGCACTAAAATAGTACAAGCGAGATGCACAGATAGTAAACACGATACTCGTTATCGAAAACGTCAGTGTCACAACTCATGGTAAGGGTACTGGTGCTTTAGCTAAGTTTTTCACCTATACCCTTAAAGTTTGTTACATTTTTCATGTAAATCAACCAACATTATAAACAAAAGACAGTAAAGTTGTGACTGAAACACAAAAATACAGTCGCGCACAAAAGTTACAGCCGTCTGAATGTGAAACAAGTACAGTCATAAATAAAAGTGGATAGCGCTCCACAGTTATTACTTGAATTTATGGCGTTTACCCAAAAAATTACTGGTTGTAACCGGTTTTGGCTTGCGGTCCGATAGTTATTTTCAATGTATAAAATTAACGTTATTTAAACTGAGGCTTTTGATGCCGGCTGACTAGAATAGCACCACCCCATCTCCCGCGGGTGTCGTAAGAGGCGTCAAAATGAAAAATCCTACGGACGGGCAGCAGCGTCCGTCAAAACCCAATCTATTGCGGTCGCCAACCCGCCGGCCAAGCGTGGCGACTATGGCAACTACCCCCCAGCAGTGGACTGCATACGGCTGAAATGTATGTATGTAATGTAAGCTGAGGCTCTAGTGTTAGTTACTTTTGACGTAAATAAACGTCTCGCACGCGTAAGTGATAATGTTATTTATATAGGTATGGGAAACAGTATCCTTTTACCATGAATTCTGACGACGTTTTCGGTAACGAGTATCGAGATTACTATCTGTGCATCTCACTTGTACTATTTTAGTGCGAACGAGACGCACAGATAGTAAACTCGATACTTATTATCGAAAACGTCAATGTCACAACTCATGTTAAGGGTACTGTTAAAAACTTACACTGAGGGCTCTGTTAGCTTCGATCTACTCGTAAATGTTGAAATTGATTGTGTCAAAAAATATGTTAGAAATGTATTTACAATAATTACATTCATTAAAACAATTAAACTACGAGTAACTAGTTATTGTATTAAATCTAAAAAAGGCCCTTGAGGCAATGTACCAAGGATGCTAGCGGCATTTCCTCGCTGTATCGCAATGCTGAGCCCTGAGTGTAAGTTTTCAACGTAATATTACTTTACCATCGCGTTAGTATTTCTCATATAAATAACACCATCACTTACGCGTCCGAGACGTTTTTTTACGTCAAAAGTAACTTACACTAGAGCCTCTGAGTGTAAGTATTTAACGTAACTTTACGTCACGAACGCGTTTGCGTTTCCTATATAAATAACATTATCACTTACGCGTCCGAGACGTTTTTTTACGTCAAAAGTAACTTACACTAGAGCCTCTGATACGTTGTGCGAGGAAGCCAGCTCTTCGGTCACCTGTTACGTTAAATTAAGGACTTATTTTGTTTAAGGAACATCAAAGTAAGATACTTGAGCTGTTACGGTGTTACTTGAGCGGGCTACGGGTTAAAATTATTAAGCGGAACTTTTTTTAATCATCCTCGTAAGGCCCCGTGTACATTACAATGTACACTACCTTTCAATGGAGTTTAAATCTTTTGTAAAAGGAAATAGGGTAGAATTTCTTTTGTTTCATTAGTTTTCGTACAAAAGAAAATTCAACCCAATTCACTGCGTAGTAAGGTTGGTTTTAACTATTAAATACTTTAGTATGATCGGCGTTACGAGGTCATAGATATTTTTAAAGAAAAATGAAAAATTCAAATGTATTATGAACACTATGGACTGATAAATAAAATTTATTTAATTGACTAGAAAGTTGCTCGCCCAACGAGCTGTAGAACTGGAAATGTAACTTGGCCTAAATCATTGCATTAATTGTAGTCGGGTAATTTCGGACGTGTAAAAGTAGCGGAAAATTACGAAAATTGACTCTATTACAAGGGAATATAGGTGAATTTTGAGTAACCGACTCAAAAGCTTGATTGTAAAAGAGTCTTTCTCAAATGGTATATATAATAAATAGTACTTAGGTATAGGTTTTGACGACCGGTCTGGCTTAGTGGGTACTGACCCTGAAGCCGAAGGTCCTGGGTTCGATTCCCAGTCAGGGCATTTATTTGTGTGATGAGCACAGATATTTGTTCCTGAGTCATGGGTGTTTTGTATGTATTTAAGTATTTATATGTATCTATTTATTATATATATCGTCGTCTAGTACCTGCAACACAAGCCTTATTGAGCTTACAGTGGGATTAGGTCGATTTGTGTAAGATAGACCCGAAATATTTATATTTATTTATTTAGGTATATAAGAAATGCATTTTTTGTTAGGGCTGTTCGACTACTTTATATCTCGACATATGTATATATTTGTACTTCATAAATTTTAAGTCCGACTTTTTTATATCTCGAAATTTTTATACATTTTTAACTTTTTTTATTTCTTGACATTATTCAATATTTAGACATTTTTATACTCCCGTTATTTTTCCACGCCGACATTAGTCGCCTAAATCCACTTCATGTGTATCATTTCTATTGTTTTTACTTTTATTGGTTATTACTGTGATATGATATGTTAGTAGTAGTTCCTACCTATATTAAAATTAAACTAAAAACAAATACACATTTAAGCGTTAGTAATCATATAAACTATGAAATAAGGAACTAAAAAATCTTAAAATCTAATAATCCCCAGTTATTTATAAATCATCTTTTCACTTATTTACGGAATTATCTTCCGTTTTTAGTATACGAAATTAACCCAATATTTTTTAAGACATAATTAATAATCTTATTATTTATTAATTATTATAATATTAAGATATATATTCCTATTAAGTGAGTCAATACGCCGTGTTGAATAAAACACCATATATACACAAATGTGAAAACAACAATAAAAAATAAATTCGAAAATTAAGTCCACCGGAAGTCGATATATTTTAATAATAAACATATTAATCGAATTTTATAGCCCCAAATAAGGATAGCTTTCACTGACATAAAATATACATTAACATAATATATACTTATATGTGTCATTATCTAGGAAAAGGGACCTTATTGTCGATGGCACTTACGTCGAATCGCGTTGCGTTTGTATTGTATCGTCTTGAACAACGACATAAGCGCCATCGACAATAAAGTTCCTTTTCATGGATAATGTCACATATCGCTAAACACGTTCATAATTCACTGAGACTAGTTGGCAAACTGGTTTGACGTTTGACAATGGTAATGTCCATATGTTTCTCAATAATAAATTTCATTTATGTCGCAGTTTTATTTACTTTTTGATCAGCGCCGGCGCATCCTATCCGTTCTCTTATTGTTTACCTACATTTGTATTTAAAAGTATGTCAGACATATTTAATAATTAACGATTAATACGGTACTACTCACGTTTATTTAGTCACTCGCGCGACATGTTTCGGAGAATATAGGAGGCCTCCATTTTCAAGCACCGAACGGACACTCAGCACTCTTAGTGCTTGGAAATGGAGGCCTATGTTCTCCGAAACATGTCGCGCGAGTGACTAAATAAACGTGAGTAGGTAGTACCGAATTAATCGTTAATTGTTTACCTATACTAATGTTGAAATATCATAAAATTGTTTAACTTCATTTATAAAGAGATGGTTTTTAGACTTATAAGAAAAAAGTGCGCTTTTTGTGGACGGTGGCAAACAAGCATACGGGCCGCCTGATGGTAAGCATTTAACGTAGCCTATGGACGCCTGCAATTTCATAATGTAGTCTAGGTATTATAACGTTTTTCAGTTCGCTTCTTTATTTTAGTTATCACTTATCAATATTCTCTTACTTTTTTTCGCTTTGCACCAATGTGAATGTTTCTGTTTAGCAATTGTTGACTGGTAGAAAATGCCAGTAGGCATTAAGTCCACCATTTGTAATTATTTTTATATTTTGTGCAATAAAGTTTAAATAAATACTTTTGGCCAAGGCTGTACATAAAGCAACTATGTTCGGAGGATTGGATATGCGCGTAAACCCTAGGAAAATCAATTGTCTAACCGGCGCAGTGCCTGTAATTATCATACATCAACGGGATATTGTTAGTGCGTTTTTCTATAAAACAATGTGAATACATGAGACTTCGCCATACAATTCAAAATGTCTCAAGCTGAGAATGTGTATGGGACATTACGAGATAATACAGCATTGAGAACTGACAGGACATTAACGTATCTTGGAATAATAATTATAACCTCGAACATACTAGCAAACATTTAAATATACTAGACACTATAAGCATTGCGATACAATGAGGAAATGCCGCCAGCATCCTTGGTACAATGCCTCAAGGGCCTTTTTTAGATTTCATACTGTAACTAGTTAAGTACTTGTATTTATAATTATACGATTGTAATTTCTGTAAATAAATGTGTCATTATCTAGGAAAAGGGACCTTATTGTCGATGGCACTTACGTCGAATCGCGTTGCGTTTGTATTGTATCGTCTTGAACAACGACATAAGCGCCATCGACAATAAGGTCCCTTTACATGGATAATGTCACAAATAAACAATACTAGACACTATACCTAGCTTTTTCCTAGATTATATTGCTAGCGTTGATCTTCCGATGAGGCCATCAGGTGACAAAATTACGATTTAGCAAGATGAAATGTCCTTTATAATGGATACTGGGCAAGACAAGACAAGAAGACTACAGTAATACAATAAAATAATTTATTGCAATGTACAAGGATCGGACAAACGCCCGTCATTTCGAAAATACCGGGTGCGGCCTGTAATAGGAGCAAAAATTTTAGGGATCACTTCTACACCACGAACGTAACAACATTTGTTATGCAATAATTGGATAATTTATTACTTGTGATTTTTTCGAACAAAGTAAATAGTATTTTCAATGAACAGCATCCAATAGTCTAGTTGACGTTTACTGTCAGCCTACAAACTTCATAGTTTTTGCAATACATTGCTTGCTTGGAAAATCTTTTTTTATTAATATTTATTAAACTATAAGTTATTTTCAAAAGTCGTAGAACAAATGTTGCTACGTTTTTGATGTAGAAATGATGCCTAAAGTTAAAGCTCCTATTACAGGCCACACCCGGTATTTTCGAAATGACGGGCGTTTGTCCGATCCTTGTACATTGCAATAAATTATTTTATTGTATTTCCGTACAGCAGAGACTTCCTTATTTTATGATGATAAAATATTTTATTTTATAAGATTTATTTAATAACAATCTAACACAAAATATCTATTTAGGAGGTTATAGGCTCACAACTGAAAATTTGGTCATTCTATTTTATTGGCGAAACTAAATTTCGGAATGTCAATCATAAATTAATTTGTCGCTGCATATAAATTATGGTCCAATAAATGTATAAAATACTATTTTTTTTATTAAGTTTCTGCTGTACGGAACAGGGTTATATTTTCAAAATGACGGGCGTTTGTCCGATCCTGGGGCAATGTAGAACACGGGAATTTACAATTATATAGCTGTACACGTTAGTTGCGTGTCCATCGGATCTGTCCGTCCGTGCGTGCGAGATCCCAATTTCGTATTGAACGCAATCATGGGAATGAAAAAAGTTTTAACCTCTGTGTCTCACGAACGCCTGTAGCTTTGTCCGAAATGCTGTGTTATTGCTTAAATGATTTCGGTTAAGTTGGTGTTTTACATGTCATTTTAAAAAAAACTTCTAATTTTTCTCAAAAAAAAGTGGCAATAGTTTCAAAATTTTAATTAATTAGGTTATTCCAGCCTATTTTCTTTAGATACCGAGAAATTGAACCAGATCCAATACCGGTATTATTACCGGTATAATTTAAAATAACTGGTAATCATACTTGCGGCTGCTGCTTTTATTTCTATTTTTATATGTACTATTTTAGGCTGTAAGTGCAATTATCGTTTATGTCATACTAATTTAACAGTCAATAAGGATAGCTTAAGATAAAAAAAATCTTTATTTTTCAATTTAGGCACATTAAATGCACTTATGAACGTCAAAGAAAAATCTACAACCGGTTCTAATCCTACACCTCTGACCCGAGACGATACTGGCAAGAAACTACGGCGGGACTTATTTTTTCAAAACATACATCAAATATTAAAGTACATAATTATGCGTCCCAAAAGAAATTATATCAAACAGATGTCAATCCATTCAGAAATGTAAACCTTATTTTCAATATTCAGCTCAAAACCTTAACACCTTTATATCAGAAACCTATTTCACGTGCAAATATAAGATTACACGCGATAATTTGTAATGTACCTTGTATTTCACATCCGATAACAAATCGTGCAAAAAGCAAGCAGCTGTTCATGCGACGCCATTTTTGCTTTTTTCTTTTCTAACCTCTTTTCTCGAGTGCCAGTTTCCATGGCCCCTAAGGAAAACCTTTTGTGCTAAATACAACCTTATTTACACAACATCTTGGTACAAAATTGCCTGTAACCCGCGATCCCTTTTGAGTTTTTTTAACAATGAGGTTTGCAATTTCACCGTTTGATCGGTTCAGTGCAATCGAATTCATTGATTTATTTCTCACAAAATAAGACGAGGCCGTTTTTATGACTTTGAACGATAATTGGTTTCGTTTTTGTTGTGTTTAATGAGTTTTTTCTTTAGGTGTTTTTGAGTGAAAGTTAATTTAGTTTTTAAGAATTACCTTCTCGTTAAATGTACTTATTTCTTAAGCACCCACCTAATTTTGATAAGAGCGCCCCAGCGCCCAGCGTACTCGTACGTCAAGTACAATAACAGTTTCAAATTTCTGACAACGGAGTTTATTCATGTACTTTATGTCTTGTAGTAAGAAGGCCAACCGCAAAAATCAAAATTCGTCTATCTCCATCTCTATCGCTCTTGCTTATACGAGAGATAAAGAGGCAAATACGTATACAAACGAACGAACGGCGTAGTTCGCAGTAGGCCTTCAGAAGCCTCTGTTATGAATCAGATTAATAACCGTGTTACAGACCAAGTCTCATCTCAGTGGGTGGTAACGGCTTAGCAATAAAAAAATAAACAATTCGCCATGGATTTCTTAAGCCATAAGCATTGTTTTAAAGGCGGGACCCTAAAAGACCGTTGCGTCAGTTCGAATTTCAAACCCTGACGAATCGCAGTAGATTGCCTCCGTACGCTCGACTTCGATTTCTGAACGTGTCCATAATCGCTCCGTAATCGATTCTCGTTTGGGAACTGCTTTGCTTTTGTTTTGCGTGTTTATTACGATGCAACTGGCCGAATGCAAGCCTTGAAAAAAATAGGTGTAATGATTTAATTGTAGTAATACTAAAATAAGGAACTAGTCTATTAGAGCCCGCTCGATGCCGCGATAATTCATGTAAAACTGATTATAAAACGAAGTTTATAACCTCTGAAATGGGTTTCAATTCAATACATATATTTTCGGCATTATTTCCATACAACTATGGCCATCCCAAGTCATAATTATCATCATTTGAGGACAGGTCCCGACTGCACTGGGTACTTGGGTAGTGATAGTTCTAGGTTCCAATCCCAGTAAGGGCATTCATAAATTTTGTGTGTTGAACACACTGAACACACATATTCGTTACTGACTCATGGGTGGGTTTAAATTTTATATCTTAAAATGACACTTAAAAAAAATTAGCTTAAAGAGTATAGTTTGCACAACCATTGCGACTAGAGACTATGTTACGACGAATATACTGTACTTATATCGCAAATATCGTCTAGTGCGATATAAGTGCACGTGAGTTCATCTATTATATATATCTGACAGACCAGCGTTTGACCTCAGTCACACTTGATGAAGTGTCGACGAGGTCGAGGGTATAGCACGCTGGTTCAATAACAGCCTATTCACTCTTGCCTTAGGCCCAAATTATGTCTTATAACTAAGTAAGAGCACCAAGTTTTAATTATACCATTGAGATTTAAAGTTTTGGTCTAAAACTTTCATCATTGCTTGACTAAGAAATGTTACTGCACATAATGTAAAGGAATGCCCTAAGTACTTTGAAACTGTGTCCAATAATAGCCCGAGCCGTAAGCAGGATATGGTTTCGCAGCCTCGTCACAGGCCATAAACTCGGCCGTGCTAATATTTTCAAACGTCCGCGAATCGGTTGTTTACTAAATATTGACGACTAGCCAGGTCGTTAAATTGACTGGAATAGTGTTTAGAAACTTCGTATTTCTACAGTCAGCAACGTCTATTTGTCTAACCCTGCCTATGAAACCGACGGTCCTAGGTTCAAATGCCAGTACGGGCACTTATTTGTGTGTTTTTATATTAAGCAGAAACGTCTGAAAGAAAGGAAGGATAAAGTAGACAAGTCCACGCGGTACTCGTATAGCACAATTGGTAGTGCACTGGGCTAGTGATCCAGTGGTTGTGGGTTTGAGTCCCGCTGCGAGTCAAATTTTTCTATTTAAATATCACTTATTTGTGTGATTAACATGGCATGAGAATTTTCTATGTTAATATTTAGGTATTTCGTTGCTTGAGTCACAATACAATTCTTCATGAGCTTACCTTACAGTCAATTTGTGTAATAATGTCCTGTTATATTTATTTATTTATATCCGCCTAGGTCTTCATCTGCCTCCATGAGGATATAGGCCTCCACTATAGACCGCCACAGGGAGCAGCCTCGATCAGGGAGGTTCTTTAATTCCTAGCTTTAGGAATTTAAATAGTTAAATTGTTATCAATGAATTCTCACTGTAAATTGAGACTTCGATGCCGTTAAGTGTTCAATACTCTGACGGTAGATGTGACTACACGTCACCCATGATGACGTATACCACGAAGGATAAGATAGAAAAATTTGACAAGTCTGAGCGGTACTCGGATAGCACAATTGGAAGTGCACTGGGCTAGTGATCCAGTGGTTGTGGGTTCGAGTCCCGCTCCGAGTCAATTTTTTCTTTTTTTCTTTCGATTTAAATATCGAAGATATTCGCTAGCAGACGTTTCTGCATAATAAAAAATAAAATAAATAAATATTACAATACATCCTTACACAGATTGACTGAGCTTCAAGGTAAGATAAATAAGGCTTGTATTGTGGGTACACAGTCAATAGTACATATAAAAAACAAATACTAGCATATATATATAACGCCCAAGACTCAGGAACAAATATCTGTGCTCGTCACATAAATAAATGCCCTTACTGGGATTTGAATGAGCAAGGAATTTAAGCTTATTGTAAAAAGCATGTATTTGTTTTCTTTTCCATGCCAGCTGCTGGTGAAATATGTGTGTGCTTCTTACTACTAATCCATCTGTTGTACAATCGACACTAATATTATAAATGCGAAAGTTTGTGAGTGTGTACCTATGTTTGTTACTTCTTCACGTCTAAACGGCTGGAGTGATTTTATTAAAATTTGGTATGGAGTTAGCTGACACCCTGGATTAACACATATAATACGTTTTTTCCCTAATAAACCGCGGGTAACACCGCGGGGCACAGCTGGTATTTTATGGTAAAGATATTTGATTTGATTTGAATCCAGGACCGTCGGCTTTATAGGCAAGGTCTACCCACTAGGCCAACTAACATCAGTGTCTGTAGGCACTTAGCCGAAAGTCATATCATTTGTTTCTCTAAAACCGTCTGTATCTTTTTTTTTATATAAAACGCAACGCAGTACCATTACCATGAGTTGTGACATTGAAGTTTTCGATAACGAGTATCGAGTTTACTATCTGTGCATTTCGTTCGCACTAAAATAGTACAAGCGAGATGCACCGATTACAAACTCGATACTGGTTATCGAAAACCTCAAAGTCACAAATCATGGTAAGGGTACTGTACCCTTACCATGAGTTGTGACATTACGGTTTTCGATAACGAGTATCGAGTTTACTATCTGTGCATCTCGCTTGTACTATGTTAGTGCGAATGAGATGCACAGATAGTAAGCTCGATACTCGTTATCGAAAACCGTAATGTCACAACTCATGGTAAGGGTACTGGTCACGTTAGACTCCAGTCACACCTGATGGTAAGTGTCGACGAGGTCGAGGGTGTAGCACGCTGGATCAGTAACAGCCTGTTCACTCTTGCCTTGAAAAGACCCAAAATATATCTTTCCGAGTAATTCACGTAAGTTTTCATGGACGCATCTTAACAATAGTTATCTATGTCCAATGCCGACTGACAATTGATACTTCTGATCTAATATGACAGAACACAATCGGCACCTCAAGCGTGAATGGCTGTTGAAGCGTGTCGTTGCGACAGAACAGTCGTTGCGACAGAAAAGTCGTTGCGATTGCGCTGCGATTTTCTGCACGACTTGCCAAGCTGGGCTAGGTCAATAGGTTTCTATTAAATGTGGTATAGTGGCGTTATAATGGTAATTTTATGGCTCGAGTAAATTTTTAGGGGGGAGGAGTATTTCAGCACAATAGGACAGAATCCCACAACACAAAACAACTCAGGCCTGGTACCGCGAACGACGTTCGTATGAGTGACCCGTTTATATATATTTCTAGTAACGTTCGTATATTTCGGGTATCTTAGTCTTTTACTTCAGCGTCATGACAGTGACAGAGAGAATCTTCGGAAATTTACGAATATCGTTTTTCGAGCTATAAGAATAGCGCTGGTCACTTCGTGATTATGCAGTGTATTTACTTCTTAAAACATAAAAGTATCGTTAGATTAATATGGCGTATTTACCTCTTAACCCCTTCGCTGTGGCAGTTAGTTAACAATGCGGTTAATCATACTTGTTAGAGGTCGATCGGCCCGTTGGAGCAGCGAACATATAGCATAACCACGACTTAGGCGTATTTGCTAGCGCACGTAATCTACATTTGTATGAAGAATTTTTACAGAGCTTCTAGTAGTCACTTATGGAACTAAATCAGCAGTAACTAAGGAGTCAACATTGTAAAATAAAATGTGACATTATCCATGAAAAGGGACCTTATTGTCGATGGCGCTTATGTCGTTGATCAAGACGATACAATACAAACGCAACGCGATTCGACGTAAGTGCCCTTGACAATAAGGTCCCTTTTTCTAGATAATAATACAAATAAAAATGATGCATAGAAAATGTCCAGTATAAATTGACGTCGTTTGTCAAAGTATAAATTGACATAGTAAAAGTAGTTTAAAATCATGAACAGATGCCGTTTTGATAATCTTGTATCACGTTTTTTGTAACACCTAGTACTTAGTAAACGACTATACAGAGCATGTTTATTCGCTATGGACTAAAAAAACGTGACGTAAAGTAAATTAAATTGCTAGTAACTAGCCATTTAGAACCTAATACTACAAATATAACACATTGTCTTATAGGGTTTCAATTATTTGTCGCACTTCAATAACTGACTAACTCACACTAAAAGGAATTTTAATCGCCTATAAACAGAGTTCATTTTTAGTATAGTGAGCCAGCGGCGCTACCACGAACAACGATATTCTTAAAATTTCGGACGATTGTCTCTGTTACTCCCATGACACCTTAATTGGAGTAAAAGAGACAGATGCCCGATATATACGAACTTCGATGTTCGCGGTACCGCTCCAGTTCGAGGGTGGCCAGTTACTAGCGAATTACTCTATGTCAACTGTGGTAGCTCAAGTGTTGCCAACAGAATGATTGTCTTGCTAAATTCTAACGTTTTATTGTGATAAATGACATTTTGACTTATCTATGGTATTTGTTATCAGGTTTTCACTTGAGCGGCGTGGTGCGGGCGCCAGCGGCGGTCCCGCCATGCTCGGAGCCCGAGAGGTTATACAGGGTCACGGTGTCCTTCGACAGGTAAGTTATTTCTACCATTTTGACCCTAATATATCATGGTATCGAAAACCTAGCCGTTAACACTCTAAGGCATAGCTACCTGTGCATTCAGTACCGGTATCTGAACTCAGAAGTATGGATAATTCCGGGTTTCGCCGTACAAAATATACCGGTAGTGTCTGCGGTATTACTTAAATTTTGAGGCAGCAATAAGGCTTCTAATTTAACTCACAATCTTATGACATAAATTGATTAAATTGTTTATTTTTTTTGTGTCAAACCTCACAACACTTTCTCAGATAAATACAGTACAGTCACAGTCAGCAGCAGAAGTTGTTAAGCGCGGAAAATAACGTCCTGTCAAGCGCATTACGAACACCCGCTCAGATACTTTTGCTACTGACTGTACCTACTTAACGTTTGTGAATATTATGCTGCAGGATTATAATGAATCATTTACTAACCGAATGACATAATTGTCTATCGAGTCAGTGTCTGTCAATTCAGCCGTAAAGTGTCCACTGCTAGACATAAGCTTAACCAAATATGACTTGTATCACCTATGGAATGGCAACTACCCCCCACACTTGGTAAGCGGGTTGGCAACCGCAGTAGCTGTAGATAGGGTTTCGAAGGTCGCTGGCACATCCGTCGTTTTAAACGCTAAGTCGTCGCAAAAAGCAAAGATAGTAAACCATCGCAATTTGTAACGTTAGTATGAAAGTAGAACAAAATGCCCCAATTACTCCTTTCCTAAAACCAAAAGCCTTCCGAAGCGTAAAGTACTAAACGGAAAACAAAGAAAACGAAATAAAGGGGTCACAAACGCTTAGCCATTGTGTACACGGAAAGGCTTTTTTACTAGCGACCATCAATGCCTATACAAGAAACTTTGGTTATAATGGGCGTGACTTCTTTGTTAGCTTGCGGCAGATAGCCATTTGGAAATTTGCTTATTATCTGTGGTTTTTATGAAATCATTGTAGCTTCTGCGGCGCTACCGCGAAAAACGATATTCATTTTCGGACAATTGTCTCTGTCACTCTCATGACGCCTTAATTGGAGTAAAAAGAACGAAGCTCGAAATATAATTACGAACTTCGATGTTTTAGGTAGCGGGCACTCGATGCTCGAATCGTGACATTTTGAACTCTCAAACATGAAGTAGTATTTAAGAAGTGAATGATATAAATGAATAATCGTGGTTATCTAAACTATACATTTTGTGCAACAAACTTGTGTGTGATTATTTTAGTTCTCAAAGTTTTATATATTCGATTACATACATACATACATTTCAGCCGTATGCAGTCCACTGCTGGACATAGGCTTCCCACAAATATGACTTGTATCACCTTGGGGGGTAGTTGCAATAGCCGCCACGCTTGGCAGGCGAATTGGCGACCACAATAGCTGTAGATTGGGTTTCGACGGACGCTGCTGCCCGTCCGTAGGATTTTTCCCTTTGTCGCCTCTTACGAGGAGATGGGGTGGTGCTATTCTAGTCAGCCGGCATCACACGGCTAAAGGCCACGGCTGGATTCGATTACACGACTCAAATATCGGCCCCCAGTTTCTTACGTTGCAGAATTAATATTTAGGAGTAGGAGACCTTTATCAACGATGTTTTTTTGTCACCAGATGCAAGATCACCGGCGTGACATGCAGCTGCGAGGCGCGGGACATCTTCTGGTGCCAGCACGTGGTGGCTCTGGCGCTGTACCGCATCAGAAACGCAGACTCCGTCCGTCTCCGAGTGCCCATATCAGGTAATTGATGTCTAGAGACGACCTTTCTCTCTGATCTTCGGTGGCCATGAGCTCTAGGGTCTCTGTTCGGATTTATGTAGTCAGCCATGGGCTGCTGGACATAGCTGCTTATCCCTATAAAAAATATTTAAGGACATCCTTACATAAATTGACTGAGCCCCACGGTAAGCTCAAGAAGGTTTCTGTTGTGGGTACACAGCCAACATATATACGCCGGTTAGCTTGCAAAATACCAATTTTGAAACTTGCAGGTTGGGCCCGGGTATTACCCCTAAACTGTGATCAGTAACCATCGAAGGAAGGGCAGCAGCGTCCCTTACAGGACAGCAGCGGTGGCACACATGTGATCGCTGATCATGGGATTCAATCCCCTATGCTCAGAGATCGCTCCCAGTGGCGATCTACAGGGATTTTGACGGCAGGTCTGGCCGAGTGGATGTTGTCCTGAGTGGGTGGGAGGTGGTGATCTGAACTCAAATCCCAGTAAGGGCATTTATTTCTGGGATGAGCACAGGTATTTGTTGCTGAGTCATGGGTGATAATAATGATGCATAGGACAGTCTTCATCAGTTCATCTGCATGTATAACAATTGAAGCGTTCATTTTTTTCAAGCCAAAATGCTTTGTATTTTTATTTTATCTAATCAAAACATGATACCGAATATTAAGTTAAAAGGACTCACTATTCTTGTTAAACCTTGTATATGGTAAACAAAAAAGAGTGAAATATAAATAATACATATCCCTATATCCTTCTTTGAGATGGTCTTATAGGTGAAAAACTAAACTGAATGACCATGTCTTTGTAGTTGTGCAGAGAATGATTATGGGATTTACGTCGAAATTAGAATATAGAACGCCGACATGCGTGTACACACGTTACTACAACTTAGGCCAGGTGCTTTATCTAAGTTTTTCACCAATACAGAGTTATATGTGACGAACTATAAAACAGGCTCAACCCGTTCGCTGACAGTAGGCCTGTCGACGTACTGTCATATGAAACTGTATGTAAATACATGCCAGGTCACGTGACAGTGGGTACACCTGGCGACGTACTGTCAGCGAACGTTAAGTCATCTTGCACAAACTAAAGATTACAACAAACGGTCGACAAAGTACGCTGATTACCTTGACGCGCTTATTCGCCTGTGTCAAATGTGTAAGGTCTGAGTGGACACTCAGATTGGAGCTGAGCGTGCGACGTAGCGCCAAGCTTCCAAGGGATTTCAATTAATGCAGCGTGTGCTGCGGCCGCTCCCATACATATCCATTTGTTTAATGCAACGCCGCGCCGGCTCCGCAAGCCGCCCTCCGATACACGCCAACTCAAGCGTCAACCTAGGCCTACGGATGGATAGTGATACTACATAGATGTTTGTACTGAATTCACTCAGCGAGAACTGTCAAAGTTCAATATTGTTTTTTCAACAAACTAACATATGCTCGAGTATAACATGTGTGTAGGGTTGATACATACCTTCTTAACTTTTGATCTATCACTAAATTAGGCCTTCTAAATTTTTATTAATATTAATTTTCCTTAATTTCAGAAACCCTCCTCCAAATGGACAGACAGCAGCTCCAGAAGTTCGTCCAGTACCTTATCGCCGAGCACCACACAGAGGTTCTCCCGACGGCGCAGCGGTTAGCTGACGAGGTCCTACAGGCACGGTCGGCCATCAACAGGATCTGTGGGGCCCCGGACCCCACCGCTGGACCGCCGCCTGATGCCCACCATGCTTGGCATTTGGATGAGCAGCAGGTATAAAAAACTTCCAGACTGAGAAAAGAAAGGAATCAGTAGAAAAGACCCAGTAGACTGTTCTACTCTGATCATGCTTGGTGTAAAACTACTGTCACGTTTTATCTCTTTTCCACACGTTTCATCATCATCATATCAGTAGAAGGACGACCACTGCTGGACGTAGGTCTCCCGCGCCCACAATGACCGGTTTTGCTCAAAGTACATATACCTAAACACAAATACATTCCCTGACTGGGATTTGAACCCAGGACCATCATCTTCAAAGGCAGGGTCACTACCGACTAGGCCAGAAAGGTTGTCGTTGATTATCAATCGGAATTCCTGTCTCGAACAGTCAGCAGCATAAGTTACTAAGCGGGCGGGATGTGCAAAATGAGCTGGACATGTCTTTAATTGTTCAAAGAATAAGACCAATCTCTGCAAATGACTGTACTTACCACGTCGTTCGATAGTTGGTCTATTTACCTCCTTGTCGCTGGAATACACAAGAGCAATAGATAATAGAGATATAGAGAGGATGATAGACAAATTTCTTCTGCTTTATGTTGTCCGGGTGTTTATGAATAAATTTCTTATCTGTATTTTTTTTTCATTTCAGGTGTGCGAGCAAGTGAGAGCGTACTTACTGCAGGGGACTTATTACAATGCAAACAAGCAACTTAATTCATTATTTTCTAAGGTAATTGTCAACCTCTTGAGTTAACAAATGTAGCGCAAAACGAATGTCCATCGGCAAAACTCGGATCACAATCGAAATACGATGGCACCCGAACTGTCAACTTTTTGTTTTACATAAACACAAATTACTTATAAGATATGATATTAAATGAGAGGAATCAAAAATTGAATGAGTACCGTTTACATTACCTTTAATATGGAACTTCACTGTATTTCACTTTGACATTGGAGGTAAACAATGAAATTACATATGAAGGACTTTTATTGATATTAACTCGCTATGCTCGTAGTTAAATTTTGGGGTCTTTCACTAGCTCGGGTCTCAATAATTAACACGAGAAGGTAAACACTAACTTTGTTCCCTTGTATAACAAGTAATATCCAGAGGTTGTGTGTTCGAGTCCCGCCGCGAGTCAAATTTTTCTATTTTTCTTTCGATTTAAATATCGAAGATATTCGCTAGCAGACGTTTCTGCATAATAAAAAATAAGTAAATATTGTTCGTAGTTGGTATGAAATAAATTTATGAAATCATTCTTATTTCCCCATTGATCTGATGTCGAAATTGCCTAACATTTAATGACAATGATGACTTAAAGTACAACTATTTTATCTATTTCTACAATAGACACAAATTGGATGAACAAAACTATTAAGAACCACAAAGAATTCAGCTAAAGTAGTAAAGTCATTTAGTATAAGTGTAGTTCCCGTGCGGCATCAGATAAGGTTTGAGTACACGGCGTAATTATACGAGTAATAGTTGTCACGAGATATTACTGTACGATTTAGTACTGTAGTAACTTAGTTCTATTATAAATGTATGATTACGTATGTACTTTGTAATGGCGTGCTGCTTGTCTGAGAATAACGAAAACAAAAAAAAGTGAAACGCAAAATGTATAGAAAAAACACTAAAAGAAAAATAATATACTAAAAGAAAAATGTCAAGAGCGCTGGTGGCCTATTTTTTTTTTACACAACGACGATGGCAAACAAGCCCCGGAGCCCATGTACTCCTGCAACTCAAGAGGATTCACAGGCGCGTTACGTCACATGCGCTTAGCGGTAAAAGGGTGTGACTTGCAATCCGGAGGTCGAAGGTTCAAACGCCGTTCTGTACCAATGAGTTTTTTGGGATTTGTGTACGAAATATTAAATGATATTTACCAGTTGCTTTTCGGCGAAAGAGAATATCGTGAGGAAACCGGACTAATGCCAATTAGGCCTAGATTACCCTCCGAGTTCGAATGTCTGGTGCAAGTCGCTTTCGTAAAACTAGTGCGTACGCTAAATTCGGGAATTAGTTGCGAAGCGGACCCCAGGCTCTAATGAGCCGTGGCAAAATGCCGGGACAACGTGAGGAAGAAATACTAAATTACTGTTGATCAGTTTGATTACTAATAATTATTAATATTAAATCCTCGTGCATGCGTACCTTGGTCCTCGTGTCAAGATCAAAACCTATTTTCATCTTCAACTGTTCTTTCTTCAGGTACGAGAAATGCTTCGCGCCCAAGACTCCAATGGACCTCGGATGCTAATGCTCATGACAGAGCAATTCCTCTCGGATCCCCGCCTCCTTCTCTGGAGGAACCAGAACACTCCAATGACGGAGAAATGCCGACAACTATGGGAGCAATTAGGGGCACTATGGGTCAGCATAGTACTGGACCCAGGCAGCAACAAGCATCATAGGCTACAATGGAGGCATCTGTTGGAGAAATGGAGTGCGGTGGAGGTCTGTCCAACTGAGGATCCGGATTACAGGTCGTTTCCACTGGTAAGTTTTTTCGATTTTTTAGGTATAAGATAGGACCGAAAGCACTACCTTGCGTGACTCCACAGATATTCACAGAGAGTCCCACAAAAAAATGGCGAAGAAATTGTCTTTTTTTAGGTTAATAAAGAATAAGTCATAAGTCGCGCTTTAACTTCATATTTAGTACAAATTCCTTGGGCATTTTTCAAAAGTAGCACTTGAGTCTGTATCAAAGGCTTTAGTCAAATCCAATAAAATATACACCTATCTTACAGTTGTAATTAAACTGCAAAAGGAGCACAAATAAATAAGGATGAATAACTAAGAATATTTTTTTCTATTTCAGTACGCAAGAGAAAGGGAAAGAAACGAGAGAGATCGTGACAGAGATCACAGAGACAGAGATAGAGAAAGACATCGCGACAGGGAAGAAAGAGACAGGGAGAGGTTACGGGAACGCGAGGAGAGAGACAGGTAATTCGTTGTTAATTTTAAGTTTTTGTGATGTCATTATTGAAGTCATTTTTTACGGAACAGTGTTAAAAATCGATTTATATTTATTTCAGAGAAAGACATAGAGAGAGACAAAGGAGAGAAATGCATTCCCATTCAGAGAGTTCTGATGAGGAACCTAGACCTAATAAGTAAGTTCTATAAACTTGTTCTTTGACCAAATTTTATATCTCATCTCAGTAATTATTCTAAAAATTCTGCATCTTGTACTTATAATTCTACCGCGATTGGCACAAATAAGTAGCTCTCGGCACAGTGTATTTGTGTTTATTTTATGACACTTGATCAATTTGATTTAACTTTAAAAGATATATTTTAAATAATTCGCAGCAGCGAAAAGCGCAGAAATATTCGAACATAACAAAATATATTTTAGAGACCGTGCAGAGAGTACAATTTTGTACTGTTTAGCGTAGGGCTAAGATCCCAGGGCGCACGAAATTTTTGCAGAAAACGCATGCTGGCTGACGTAACTGGTGACCAATGAGGGCGGCTTCTCGCACGTCGTATCAGCATTGCGATATAGCGAGGAAATGCCGCCAGCAACGTGGTAAAATACCTCAAGGGCCTTTCTTAAATTTAATCTAGAGTAGTTACATACGTACGTACGACAAATGGAGTAAACTAGTCACCCAATAGTACCCAAGGAATGAAAAGAGAAAGAAAGGCAGACCACAAAAAAGATGGGATGACGATATAAGACAAGTTGCGGGAATAACATGGGGTAGAGTGGCCACAGAAAGGCAGGAATGGAGAAGATTGGAGAAGGCCTTTGCCAACTGGCAAACGGACACCCAAAAGTGGAAGAAGAAAGAAATCTATGAATAAAGAAAAGAAAAGACAAAAGAAAACATATGTTTATTATAAAATTGTTTGTGTCCGTAAATTAAGAAAAGGTTAATAATAATAAGTCACATAAGTAAATATTGTTATGGCTAAGCTAGGGCTAAGCATATTTGAAAATTGTTTTGTTGCAGTTATGAACGAGAATACAGGAGAGCGAGCAAGAGGCTAAGACTTCACAATCAGAGGCCGGCACCATCGCTCACACCACGAACTGTTTTTCACAAGTAAATATTATCCCAGTTAGTATATAACACCAGCGATCAAGTCTGGACTAGTTTAGGTTAGTAATTCTCATTAGAAAAAAAATCTTGTCAATTATACTTTATGTTAAAAAAATTACCTTGCAATTTAGATGTACAGTCAAGGATCTTTATCCTCCTAAGGGCTATGGCCCTACATGGGCTACAATTATTCGAATGCTTAAAACCACTTTCAATTACATAGACTTGCATGTACAACCTTTCTACAACCTTATCTGAAAGTTTGGTAATGACCTTTACGACACCAAAAACATCGTCGAGGTCTAAATATCTACCTTGTCAGAAACTATTTTATTTCGTTTTCTAACCCCTATAACTTTCTCCCAATTCCATACAGCGCCCAAATTCACAAACTTTAATCTTAAGGATTAAATTCCAATGAAATAATAATTCACCATTATGAAGTCTTAAGATCACAGATAGTATATTAGTTGCCTGTATAGCCTATTCCGTCACACGTCACTTTCGCACCTACTTACTTGTTAGAACAAGACAGCTACATAACAGATAATAAACCCGGCTATCTCAGGTCAGCAGAACTGTAAAATAATGGTGATCTCCACAGAGCGCTGGACGCAGTGGACATATCCTGGGAAAACGAGCACTTGAAGAACATTCTAGGCAGCGACGAGTACGCGGACTGCGAGAAAGGCAAGCCGGGAGGATCCAACACCAAGCAGCCTTACCCTAAGTTCAACGACCTGGGGCAGCCGCTGTGGCATGGTAAGTTTTTTTTAAATCTTTCACGTCTTTCAAGTTTCTAAAATGTATTGTAGTTATAAAATGATAAAAAAAATCTATTGCCAATGAGCCATGGAGCGTAGCATACTGGGAGTGAAACGGATTGACCGGGTCAGAAACTCTGTGCTGCGCTCAAGAACCCGAGCCCTGAGTGTAAGTTTTTAACCCAACAAAACGTCACCATCGCGTTAAAGTTACCGATATACTTTATCACTTTTTTTTGTTATTACACAACTTTGTTATTAAACTTCCTGCCTCGCACAGCAAAACTCTGGAATAAATTGTCGTGTGCATTATTTCCGGACCGATATGACATCCAAACCTTCAAGAAAAGAGCGTATCTTAGAGGCCGGCAACGTACTTGTGACTCCTCTTGTGTTGCGAGTGTCCATGGGCGGCGGTAGTTGCTTACCATCAGGCAATCCGTCTACTCGTTTGCCTCCTAAATCATAAAAAAAAGATACAATTTTAAGGGTAACTTGAGTCCCACAAAACTGTTTGCACAGTTTGACTGTGGAATCTGAGTTAGGTACACGTTCGAGACGTTTTTTACGTCAAAAGAAACTTACACTAGAGCCTCAGGATTGCAGACGTTGGGACCAAGACCACCAGGCTCAAATGGAAGTGGGCTGGCCACGTCTGCCTCATGCATCCACAAAGGTGGGCCATGGCCACGGAGTGGGTGCCACACGATGGGCGACGACGTGGTAGGCCAAGACGGAGGTGGCGGGACGACTTAGCTTCATTCCACAACGACTGGCCAGAGATTACACATGATAGGGAAGAGTGGAAATCAAGAGGAGGCCTTTGCCCAGCAGTGGGACACTCTAAAATCTGGGCTTATGAAAAAAAATCTAAGATGTCTCTCTGGTAGCGATCTCTGAGCATGTCAGGTTTAATGCCATAAGGCGAGTTGTCAATCGCAGTGTGTTCCACTGTTGTAAACTCTCTCTGTTGCCCGTTCTAATCTGGTGCGTACCACTAGAGGACGAGTAAAAAGTAAGATGCTACGTAAAAATATTTCTCCGTTTAAATATCTACCTTGCGTTGTACGCAATAAGGTTTAATTTGTATGACTTGAAATTAAGTCAGTAGCCACCTGACCTACCTGGGTGAGCTCTGAGTGACAGCCCTGACTTGAATAAGCCTTGGTGTTGATACAAGTTATAACCTGTTTGAAAACTCTGAGCTACAGTAACATGTTTGTTCACAGAACACTTACCAGTAGTTGGAGCCCGGATAGAAGCCCTACGGGCACACGGACGGGCGCCGGCGGCCTTAAGGCTAGCTGTCAGCGCCGCACGAGCCATGCGGCATCGACAGGTCAGTATAGGCAGCATCATATAGTTACTAAATGTCGAAATGGCTATCCGTATAGGATATCTGTTGATATCTGATTTGACCTTTGACTAAGAAACTCCCAATTCAGGTTAATATGCTTTTGTTACATCTTGGCAGGGTCGCCATGTACGCATGGTGGTATTTCTAATAAAGTGTTTATTCATTGAACTGACTTTACAAACTAACTCGGTTGATACATGACTGTTCTTGAGAGTATTATAGGTACATTTATTGAACACATAGTGCATAGACGTGGTTTTTTTTTTTAATTACAGTTTTTTTTCGGCAAAGGAAGCTAATGATGACACAAGGCAATGAACTTTGACAGGAGGTGGCCCAGCAGCGCTGGCAGGAGGTGGGGGCCGGCGAGGCGTCGTCCAGCGGCGGCGCGTCGTGCCCCGGGGCCGAGGCCTGCGCCGGCGCGTGCGGCGAGCGCGTGCAGCTGGCGCAGGTGTGCGCGCACATGGACCCCGGCGCCTGCCTGCCCGGCGCGCCCACGTGCGCGCTGTCGCACTCGCAGCGCTGCATCGGCCGAGGTGAGCGACAGGGACGGCGCGGCCTGCCCCGGCCCGAGGCCTGCGCCGGCGCGTGCGGCGAGCGCGTGCAGCTGGAGCTCCAGAGGAACCAGAATTCCAAACATGCCGCCGTGCCGAAGAACCATTGGGAAAAACACCCATATTCACAAATACGTTTATTTTGCTAATAGTCGCTCTAGGTTTGTTGTCTGCCTATGCCTGGCTATTTTAGGTACGTTGAATTTGAGTTTATATTTTCGATGCGTCTTCCATT
Source organism: Grapholita molesta (assembly GCA_022674325.2). Taxonomy (NCBI): domain Eukaryota; kingdom Metazoa; phylum Arthropoda; class Insecta; order Lepidoptera; family Tortricidae; genus Grapholita; species Grapholita molesta. The sequence continues at coordinate 3,590,703 of CP053136.2, read as the reverse complement.
TTCAAAAACTTTTGTCTGTGGCGGTGAACAATTATTTTATGACGCGGCAGGCGTGCCTTACGCCATAGAATGTGATGACACACCTCTCGTGTCATACGCCACACGTTAAAAACATGACTGCCACTTGCCATCCGCACTGAATTGGTTGATAATATATAGAGCCTAGTTTTGCAACATTACATACATACATTTCAACCGTATGCAGTCCACTGCTGGACATAGGCCTCCCACAAATATGACTTGTATCATCTTGGGGGTGTAGTTGCCATAGTCGCCACGCTTGGCAGGCGGGTTGGCGACCGCAGAGCTGTAGATTGGGTTTCGACGGACGCTGCTGCCCGTCCGTAGGATTTTTCCCTTTGCCGCCTCATACGACAACTATGAACCTTATTCCTTGTATGTTAAAACACAAGTCGGTTCGCAGACAGCCTATGCTGGACGGGCTGGACGCTGGAGGCCATCTGGTGCGTGTACGAGTGCCTGGCGGACGCGTGCCTGGCGCCCGACGACCAGCGCGCGTCGCCGCGGCTGCACACCTACCTCGACGAGGAGCCCAACACCGGCCTGCCTCCGAGGTTTGTTCCACATTCATATCTACAACGCCATTCGCACGATTAATACTCGATTCGCACAACCGGCGGGCGCGGGCGGGCGCATGCGTGCGCGAGCGGGTGCGTGTGGCGCGGGCGCTGTGTGAAGGTGTTCATTTAAAACTAGCTGAACAATCGCGCCGCGGGCCCACCGCTGGTACGCGTTGACACTCGCCCGACCCGCACCCGCGCTGTGTGTGAATTGACCTTAAAGGTTAACTCGCGTTAGACCGGCCCGCGTCCGTGCCGCGGCCACCGTCGCAACATTTTGTATGGAATGAATCACGTGACCACCTAGCCGCCCGACGCCCGAGCCACTCGGTCCGGGCACGGGCCGGTCGTGCGACGACCATTACAGCTATGTAAAAAGGCTCTTCTCGGTTCGGTGATGGGAAGGCGACGTAATGTCCACGCAACATCGATGGGTGTGTTATGATCAGATATCTGATTCCGTGGGGCGAAACTTCTTGACAGCTAAGGAGTTCCTATATCGATAAACTCATTTATCGATACTAGTTATTAAAAGTTTCATTACAACCGAAAAATAAACGAAATACCATTGATCACTTTATGAAATGTTGCTATGCTCCTATAACCTCCACAGAAATTGAATAAATCTTTTAGCCACCTGAAATGGATTATTCAGCCAAGACGGAGACGCTTAACGCCCGAAGATATGGAAAAAAATCTGGTGGTTTACTTACTTTAACAATAATAGATGGGACAGTCATGAAGAAATAAATTGAGACGAGTAAACTTTTAAAAACGTTTTCAAAAAAGAAGAAGAAAATTGAGTTCTTATTTTATTATATAATACTCTTTTAATAAAAAAATATTTTATAAGCAAACCTTTGTGTGATCGATCACTAGTATTTAGAACTAGTATCGATGAATGAGTTTATCGACGTAGGAAGTCCTTAGCTGTCAAGAAGTTTCGCCCCACGGAATCCGATGTCTGGTTATGATCATCTACTCGGAACATTTTGGACCCGGGTATGTCCTTAAACTACGTCCAACAATGAGAGGTAGGGCACAGCGTTGACCATCACGCTTGAATCTGGGGCAGCCCAACTGGGGAAGTACCTCCTCCTTACAGAAGACCACAGCCATAATAGCACTGCCACCTTTCAGGTATGTAGTGTTGTGTTCCTGATGGTGAGTAAGGTTCCCAGAGCTCCAACCCTCCTTAAAGGTCGGCAACGCGCTTGTGACTCCCCTGGTGTTGCTTACCATCAGGCAATCCGTCTGCTCTTTTGCCACCTTTTGTCATAAAAAAAAAAACAAATGGCTGGATGGAACGACGCTCGTGTTAATATCAATATTCGAGTCTCGAGGCCGCCCCGGTGGGTCGAGGGTGGGCTCGGGCTCGTGAGGTCGACGTGTAGGAAGAGCGACGGTGTAACGTGAGTCATCCTTAATTCGCGCGAAAATCAGTTCGTACGTGTTCGCCCTATTTACTCGTACGAACTGAATTTTAAGGTTCTCGGCAATATAAATGTGTTTAAAAATGCTGATGATGTTTCTGATCGGTGGAGGAATTATTTCACTACGACAATTGATGACAATTTTTTTTTGGGATTTTTGCGAAAGATTAATGGCAGATGCTGGATCTTCAGGGGAAATCTATGTCCAGCAGTGGACTACTATAGCCAAATGATGATGATAATGATGATGTGCAAATCTTATCAATAGTTTGCGTATGTAAACTTTCTGTATTACTCCCTAGATATTCTAGGCACGAACTTTCAAAATCAAATTACTTAATATCATATTTCTCTAACCAATATTCGTTGTTACAGATACCAGCATGTACCCGTGGCCGGCAGTAAGAACCCAGAGGAAACGTACTTGGCGTTAGCCTTGGAAGCGGCGTTGCTAGGACTTGGCTTGCAAAGGATGTTGCCAAGCGGGTTGTACGCTCAGGAGCGATACTGCAAACAGGTCAGTACAATAACCTATCAGCCTGTAACACTTTATTTAACAATAACCGCCTTAATAAGTGATCTGATTTTTGGACCCGGGTATGTCCTTAAACTACGTCCAACAATGAGAGGTACGGCACAGCGATGACCATCACGCTTGAATCTGGGGCAGCCTAACTGGGGAAGTACCTCCTCCTTACAGGAGACCAGAGCCATAATAGCACTGCTACCTTTCAGGTATGCAGTGTTGTGTTCCTGATGGTGAGTAAGGTTCCCAGAGCTCCAACCCCCCTTAAAGGCCGGCAACGCGCTTGTGACTCCTCTGGTGTTACGGGTGCCCATGGGCGATGGTAATTGCTTACCACCAGGCAATCCGTCTGCTCGTTTGCCGCCTATGTCATAAAAAAAATCTGGCATCATCACGGATAAGCTCCTGTTTCACTACGCTGATGAAATATGTCAGTCCTTTACTAAGAAGTGTACACACAGCAACACTCTTAGCTGTAGATCGGTGGACCTTATGATATAAGGCATAAGGTCTACCGGACTACAGCTAAGAGTCTGCGTTCTACGTCCTGCGGAATTCGGAACTCCTGACCGCTCTCTGTGTGCGCAGGCTCTAAGACTAATAGTTAAAAAGCCGTGTTAATTATTTCCCCAGGAGGAGCGGCTAATAGGGCAGCTGCAGCGCGTGGAGGGCGAGGCGGCGGCGGCGGTGGGCGCGCGCGTGGCGGCGGCGCTGCTGGGCGGCGGCCCGTCGTCGTGCCTGGGCGCGCGCGTGCACCCGCGCTCGGCGCCCGCGCACACCTTCGCGCGCTTCCTGTTCCTGGCGCTGCTGCCGGCCGAGCCCGAGCTGGCCTACCGCGTGGGGCTGCGGGCCATGAGGTGAGTGGCTAGTGACCGCTCTGGCCTAGTAGCGAGTGACCGTATGAAGCCGACGACGGTCCTGGGTTCGATTCCAAGTCAGGGCATGTGCACAGATATTTGTTCCTGAGTCATGGGTGTTTCTATGTATTTAACCCTTTGAACCCCAAGCACCACTAAAGTGGTCGCGTGATGTCGTGCCTGCCACGCCACCGACCACTAAAGTGGTTATGGCGGACGCTCTCAAAGCAAATGTCCTGCTGACAGATAAGGTTTATATTTGCTCTTCACTAGTCGATACGTTGGCGTACACGACACATTTTGACGCGAGAGAAAAAGCGTTCAAAAGGTGAAGTATTTATATGTATCTATCTATTATATATATCCTCGTCTAGTACCTACAACACAAGCCTTACTGAGCTTACCGTAGGACTAGGTCGATTTGTGTCAAATTGTTTCGAAATATTTATTTACCTATCAGGGCTGACAGCCATCCATTAGTCAACGGGCTTGGTTGTAGTCACTCAGCTACGAAAGTTAACAGCTGGACCTATTCCCCCTTCCATAGACCGCCACTGCAGTATAAGCTTTAATACCGTATCCATACCTGCCATGGATACATGAAATAGTACGAACTTCAAATAATTGACGCAACTTAAAACAATAATCAATGTTTGAGTCTGTAAGCGAATAGAATAGGGAATATGCATGAAATTTGTAGGGGTAGCGGCATGATGAGTAAAGACACCGATGACTGGTTGACTTAGACTACTTTATTCCTTACTTACTAGTGCATATATACATGTGTGCTTCCTTATTATTACGTTCTTAATCTACATATGTACAATCATAATCTTACAGAATCGGCGCGTGATAAAATACTATGAACCTATCGTCACGCGCCGAGATACTGCATACACTATTGCGTGCCTACCGCCATAAAATTTATTTTTCGCATTTCTCAACATAATAAGAAAATATAGTAAAAAAGAAGACTAAAAGTGAAATTAAAATTAAAATCTGTTAGGAAATGCCGAAGATATAAGCATTTTAAGCTACAAATTAGACGAAGGGATTGGACATAGTGACGTCAAGGTACAACGGCCATATAAACTCCATACTAGAAAGATAAAGGGATAAAACATTGATGGCTTATATCTTGGTTATATTTATAGATATTAGAAAAAAACTCTTTTTGTACTGCTTCTTACATACCTATTAGTACATTAAATCAGAGGCCGGGAAAATGAGGATTTCCGGCCATATGGGTATATACGGCCGAGCGAGCGTTTGAGCGAGGCCGGGAATCCGTTTTCACGAGACATGTATAGTGCTTTTCTCAAACATACATGAAAAAAAAGCAGGTCTACAAAGTTATATGAAATTCCATTTCTGTCCCCTTCAGTCGCCGCGTCCAAAAAAAAACATACGTCCGAGTCTATTATAAGGAATGTAAAGACAATATTTCGTTGCATGTTTGAGAAAATGAGCTTTTATGAAAGCCTAGAAAAAAAACCCTATTGTTGAAGAACAACAGTGTCAGTCAGTACCTATATGTGACGGTTTCCTCGCACAGACTGCCGATGGTGGAGGAGGCGTACGCGCTGGACGGCGGCGGCGGCGCGGGCGCGGCGGGCGGCGGCGCGGGCGCGTGGCACACGCTGCAGCACGCCGAGCAGCAGCAGGCGGCGCTCGCCAGCGCGCTGCTGGGTACGTTTGTCCGGCACGCCGATTTATTACCGACACGCCGACTTCACTTCAAACTTTCAGGAGTAGTCAATATTACTGAACCAGCGTGCTATACACTCGACCTCGTCCACACTTACCATCAGGTGTGTTCAAACGCTGGTCAGTTTTGTATAAAAAAATATATAATTATGCTGTATAACATGGGATAACATAGGCCTAGGATTTATAATAGTATTTAGTATTAAGCGATATACCTTAATCCGTTTTCTGTTGTTTTATTGCATAAATAATTATCGCGGCAACCTAAAACTTAAATGTATTTAACCTTATAGAGTTAAGTAGCACTGCGTAGGGTTAAATTATTTTATGGTTAAATTATTTTAGGTTTTTTTTAGAATTGAATTGTTTGCAAGTGCTCTTACATAGTGTAATGCAATACATTTTTAAATAAAGTCACATCATAATTAATTTATCATGTTATACTTATTACAGCATTATTTCATAGTTAATAGTTTATCGTAATAACTGCCACGTCTACCGCGAATATTCATATACGTAGTGATAAGATATGTAATTAGGCAATAAGTCCTTTTGTACAGTCAGCATCATATAGTTAGTGGCAAATGCAGTCAGAGTCGCCAAATGTATTGTCACACATCCTTACTACAAATAAATCTATATATTTGGCAACTTTATAGGTACATAGTTTATCAATTTTGAAATTTGTGTACTTTTAAATTGCGCTAACTTGATTGATGTATAGTCAACAGCAGAAGTGGCTAAGCGGTTGAGGTGTCCAAAAAAAAGATCAACACATTTTTTTTTGTTAAGTCAATAAGAGCGGGTGTAGGTCATTTTGAACACTTCAAACGCTTATCCACTTTTTATTTTTATTTTATTTTATTTGGAAAACCAACAGCTTAAATAACAAATAGGTTATACAAAATATGTTTCAAGAAATGCCAATTATAGGTTTCCACAGACAAGTTACGTAAGTAATACACAGGTTAACACAAAAGCATTCAAATCGTAGACAACAGAAAAGGATGAAATTTATACTTATACATTCTCCAATTGTACTATAAATAAACTATTCAGTAGCTGGTGGGGGAGCAAAGAAACTAGATGCCATATAAGTTTTAATTTTCGCGGGTGTCAGTAGGTGCAAATCAAGTTGATCGTCGCGATAGCACAGTTCATTCACCGACCTCGCAACGCGGACAAAGTATGAGTTTTGACGGTAGTTAGTTTTCCATGGCGGGACTGACAAAGGTCGGTAATACCTTGAGGATGCTTTGGGGATACGAAAATTAATACTCTCTGCTTTTGCTGCTGAGTGTACTTAGGTGTCACTACAAATATGTATCTGTCGGCGCTGTGAGTATGAAACGTAGCTAACATAGAGTTGTGTGCAGGCGCGGCGCGCGGCAGCCCGGCGCGGCTGCGCGCGGCGCTGGCGGCGGCGCAGCGGCACGTGCGCTCGGCGGCGCAGCTGTTCCGGCTCGCGCAGGACGCGCTGCGCCACGCCGCGCCGCCCGACGCGCCGCACCACCACCGCGACCTGCTGCACGCCGCCTTCGAGCTCGGCCTGCAGGTACAACACTATTCTGACCTCGCTTTTACAATGTTACGCAATAGTTATTTTCATCTAGCTCGGAAATAACTGTTTTGTTATTTAAAAACAGACGGCAAAGTTGCATTTTATTGACAAGAGTGTCAAATAATTTCATACGAATTGTTTATTACTAATCAAATGCTCTTTTGATGTTGGCTAGTTGGATGTTTTTTGTTTTAATGTTTTGAACGATAAATGATGGATGCCAATAATTTTGAATACATGTTAAAAGTTTAAGAGTTAGTTTTTTCCTCGCGGTAGTGCGTTTGAAAAGTTGTGTGTTTCACTCGGTAGCAAAGTGTTTAAAAACCCTCCCAATGCTCAAGATTCCACTCTTTGAACCACTCTCGTTTCAATATTAACACGAAAAGGTAAACACTAACTTTGCTCCCTTGTATAACAATAGTTTGTCGTTTGTTTAAATAATAATGGGAAATACCTACCTGTTGGCCCTAGTGAAATACAATATAAGTTTGGCGAGCTGGCTAGTAGTTCATCTCTTTTTCACTATGGTCACAGATATATTCCCTGAGTAATGTACGCCCCTCACCGAACTCAAGCATCGACTTATGGTAACATGGTCACAATCAACAGTGGCGGTGGGTCAACTTTAGCCAAGACAGAGGCAATATGACTTTACCTTTTCTTCATGAACCAAAGGAAAACTGTTGAACTGCGAGAAACTTAGTAAAGCCGGCGGGAATCGGTCCGCCACTGCAAGTCAACAAGGACATTTTTTTTTATTGCAGGTGCTACGAATGACTCTGTCGTCGGTAAACTGGCGAAGGAGAGAGATGGTGCGATGGCTCGTGACGTGCGCCACGGAGTTGGGGCTCGACGCGTTGCTCTCCATCATGCAAAACTGGTACGTACTACTAGCGATGTAAGTATCAAATTGCAATGACAGGTTTTACAGGATTGACTGTAATCTAGAGGAGAGATGGCGCGGCAGTGTACTGTCGACGCTTCTTTTTTTAGTGGTCAGCAAACTTTACTTTCAGTCTCCGAATGTTAATTGACATTGACGTTTTTTTTATTTTGTTTAGTTTATTTACAGAAATTACAATCGTATTATGATAACTAAAAGTACTTAACTAGTTACAGTATAAAATCTAAAAAAGGCCTTTGAGGCATTGTACCAAGGATGCTGGCGGCATTTTCTCAATTTTGCTGATACGTTGTGCGAAGAAGCCGCCACCAGTTACATTGACGTTTTATCTTTACATCGTGGGTTAAAAATGTAGTAGGTATGTACTCGTAAGAGGAAACCAAATTTTATATCAAATCTACGAAATTAGAAACTGTCACCGCTCTGACCAAGCCATCGACGCTTCTTAAGAGCGACTTTTAGTTAAGGAGACGTTGTGTGCAGGTACGAACTGTTCACGCCGACGGAGGCGACGGGCCCGGTGGCGGCGGCAGCCATGTCGCACGCCACCGCGCTGCGGCTCGGCCTCAGCTTCGAGCAGCAGGAGAAGCTGAGCGCGTGCGCGCGGACGCTGGCGCTGCAGTGCGCGGCAAAGGTACATCATTATTTTTTTTTATGACAAAGCAGACGGATTGCCTGATGGTAAGCAATTACAGCCGCCCATGGGTACCCGCAACACCAAGGGAGTCACAAGCGCGTTGCCGGCCTTAAAGGGGGGTTGGAGCTCTGGGAACCTTACTCACCATCAGGAACACAACAATTCGTCTCTTCACAGGTTTATTACATCGAACCGGCATTTATTTGACGTTGTGTTCGTGAAATTCGATTAGAATAGAAGCATAAATCTATAATAAATACGGCATATTTTGGTATTCATATTTGAGCGTTAATACCAATGTTACGAATCTTAGCTCGTGTTACTGCTGTTGCGAGCTGTTCAATGCCTCGGCTAATCATATTTAATTTGTGTTTATACCGTGATGTACTGTACAGGACCCACCGGGCTGCGCTCTCAGCGCGCTGTCGGTGTGCGAGGGCTCGGCGGGCGCGTTCGAGGCGGCGTGCGCGGCCGTGGGCGGCGCGGCGGCGCGCGGCGCGCTCGCCTCCAGCCAGCTGTTCGCCGTGGCGCGCTACATGGAGCAGCGCGGCCAGCCGGCGCGGGCCATGCGGCTGGCCACGCTGGCCATGCGCAACCTGCACCTGCACTACAACCAGGTGGGCACGGCGCGATGTCGAGGCGGCGTGCGCAACCGTGTCGGCGCGATGTCGAGACGGCGTGCGCAACCGTATCGGCGTGTTGATTATTTTTTTATTTAATCGTAAACCCCACACTAATTGTATCCGATAAGTCGTTTGCAAGGTGTCATTTTTGAAGAAGTTTATATGTTTCCCCATTTTAAAGAAGGCGTTTAGATAATTAAAGGAGTCATGTTGCTTCCCCGCGTAGTAAGTTTTACTTACTCCCCTGGCAACGGACGACAACGAAATTTAAATCTTTTTTAATTGTTTGGCTGGGATTCTTATTGTAATTGAGGCGGTTACCAGGCTATTTTGATACAGTCCCGTAGGACTCTAACAGAAATGTGGCACTTAAGGAAACATAACGCGTACCTATTCCCGAATCGAATTTGAACCGGCATTTTAATACTAAAGGAGTCTAATTAGGATAGGCCATTGTCGTTTTAACCCGCCGTGTGGCTTCTGCTGATAGACATTGGATGCCGCCGCCGACAGCGGGTGTTTGGCCGTTTTGAGAACCTAGCCATTTCCGAAGGTTTGACTAATTCAATCAAGTTTTTTTCTTTATTGAAATTGCCCATATTGAGCCAGCGTCCACCCGCCGCAATGCTCCAAAATAACTCCAGCCAGTCGTTCGTTGCCAGCGGGCGGCAACGATCGCTGAAAAATCCCAAACATTCCATACAGACGCCGCGGGCGACGGGCCGCTGTCGGCCGCGGGCGGCGGTTTATAACGACCGTGGCCTTAGCTAGTAGAGATGCCTTAACCCAGTTTTCCATATTCAGTGAATTGATACCTGCTCCTCAGTCCTGTAGGCGAGTTAACTCGTTTACAGAAATGAAGCTCTTACGTCCGAAAGACGACTTAACTCGTCTACGTAAAACTCTTGTCAGAGCCGGTAGACGAGATAACTCGTTGGCTAATATTGTCAAAATGAGGGTAATGCTGCCATATAATCTTGGTCAAGGAAGCTATGTGTCCGGTTGTGCAAGTGACTGTCGATTGCCCTAATCTAGGATGTAATGTCATTTTTTTCAAGGCGAGTTTACTCGTCTACCGCATCTGAGAGCACATCGCACAAGACGAGTTAACTCGTCATTCGGAACGAAAACCCTTTCGGGATTTCTTAAAGGGATTTGTTCGCCTCTGTACCATTTTATATTTTCAGCCTAATTTTGTGTTATCTGTACAGCAAGTCCAAATATTTAATAAAATAATTTGATTTTCAGGACAGCCACCCAGCGATAGCGGACATCCACTGGGCAGTGGCGTTGGCGCACTCGCTGGGCCGCGCGGAGCTGCAAGCCATGCTGCCTCTGCTGGTTAAGAACGTCCAGTGCGCTCCAGTGCTGGTGAGTAGCTGCCACTGATTGGGGACAACGTTTGTGCTTTACACTTGCAGCACTCACGGTTAGATAACTAAGGGCTCATTCAAAAATCATGTGATCGTTTTTGGCCATATTATATATTTGGGTGATATTTGGTGATCTTAACGTGGCCTCGCTCGGTCGCGGGTTGGTGTAACGTGAGTCAATCGATATTAACGATTTAAATGTTGTTTTGATTCTTAAATGGTATTTAGACAGCCCGTCTTTTAGCTTTATCGAGATCGTCGCTACATTTTGTATGGAATTAATCACGTAACCACCGAGCCGCCCGAGCCACTCGATCCGGGCACGGGCCGGTCGTGCGACGGCCGTTACAGATATGTAAAAAGGCTCGGCTCGGCTCGGTGATGGGAAGGCAACGTGATGTGGACGCGATGTCGACGCGTGTGCGATGATCTCGCAACAAATGGTTGGTTAGAACGACGCTCGTGTAAATATTCGAGTGTCGGGCTGACCGAGCCCGGGCCGCCGCGGTGGGTTAACGGAAGGCACGGGCTCGGGAGTGCAACGTGTAGGCGGGGCGACGATGTAACGCGAGTCATCCTTTAAATGTTGTTTTAATTCCTAGAAGGTATTTTTTAGGACGCTTCCTACTCTTTATATATCAAAGCACAGTTGTTCTACTACTTCTAGACACCGTTGCCCTACGTTTCCTGATTGATGATTTGCTGGTCGCAATTTAAGGACAACATCCGGGTTTTAGGGTTGGTCAACATTTATTTCCCTATATTACGTGTTTTAACATTCCTTGTGGCGCAGTCGGACGTGCTGCGGCGCTGCTGCGTGGCGGCGGCGGGCTGCTCGCGCGCGCGGCCGCCGCCGCCGCGGCCGCCGACGCCGCTGCGGCCGCTGCTCGAGGCGGCGCTGCGGGCCTACGCCTCCACCACGCACGCCCGGCTCGCGCATATCTCCCCCCGCCATTATGCTGACTTCGTAGAGTTCCTTGGTAAGTTTCATGATAATTTATTGTATATTATATTATATACGTTTTTGGACAGGCAGCGTTTTTTTTGGCATAGTAAGAATTAACTAATTCTCTAATTGCGCCTGTTACATATTATCTCAAAGTCCTCTAATCCTTAATCATTTTACTTGCAGGTAAAGCTAGAGACACATTCGCGCTGGCGCACGACGGACCTCATCAATTCGCGGCCCTGCTACAAGAAATCAAACTTAAATACAAGGGCAAGAAAAAACTAATGTTCCTAGTAAAGGAGCGCTTCGGTTGAACATTATATACATAAAATGGTTATTTTTATACGATCGCAATTATTTCAAATGACAAAAAACGGTTTCAAGTAATCAGTATTACATTTACTTTAAACCGGTTTTAACGAAATCTTCCAAACAATGACAATTATTGACTTTCAGCTAGGGTTTTATTGGACTGCGCTGAGTCATCAAGATTTATTTGAGGAATATTATTTTAATAAATTGCGTTTAAGAACACACTGGCATTAAACGCGCATAAAAACGACGAATACACTTATAATTTATAGGGACCATTTTATAGTCCAAAAGTCATAATGACGAACTCAAGTGTCCCATAAAGGCGTTGTAAAAACAGCATGCAGCTTTTAAGACCTAAGGTGACTTTTTATTGATACTGGATTTATATCTTTGGCTGCGACTAACAACTAACTTTGTTTTAAATAAGTTTTTGTCAAAGCGAGAAAAATGGCCTAAATTTTTGTTGTTGCTAATTTTCCTTATATACATGACATTATAAACATCTGCTAAGTTTACTATTTTGCATTATTTTACTTTATTGTTACATAAAATCCAAAGGTGTTTAGTGCCAGCAGATTGTTAAAGGCTGTTGTCATTTAATTTTTAAAAGTGCAATCACTCCGTTTACGTTATGTTTTTTGTTAAATTCGTGCAATATAGCGCCGCATCTTAACAATTGTCTTTGTATATGACCATAGACAAAATCGTACTTTTACCGGTAAGGTAGACATCAATACCTCATACATGGTAACACTGAGTACCAAACCAGTCTAACGTAAAGTATTATTTTTTATTTAACGCATAGAGAATAGACCTCAGAAATGTCATTTTAATGTAAGTAAATATTATAATGATCTCAATGATTCCATTTTGTGTAAATAGACTTAATTGGTGTAAATATAGATAAGCTTAGGGATTGGAGGTATGTACCTAGAGTTATTTTCGGTTTGTGCGAACGTTTTATTTTTCTGATCTACAAATGTAAATGAATCAAGGATACTCTGAACAGTATTTCTTATATATCAATGTATGTTAGGGTGTTTGCACAGACCTAGGATAGTATAGTTCGCCGTCGTTTAGCGTCCGTAATGGAATCAATCAATAAATATGATATGACACAACACCAAAGAAATATTAAAATAAGTCCAAAAGTGTGAGATAGACATGCCATTATCTCTTTTTTAAATGAGCGTCCACTATATTCTTCTCTCTGGTGTCATTTTTTTCCAACCGCCTTGTTCCATTTTTAAATATCTTTTTTTAAGCACTCTTCCGCCTTAACGTTTCATGCTCTCAAGTTTACTTTTTAATTTTAGAATTTTCAAAAAGTGTTTTCAGCCAGGAAGCGATTGCTTAATAAAGTAGAAGCTAATAAAAATATTAGTTTATACTTTATAATCCAATTGTTACAAGTATGTTTCTTATATTTTATTATACCTACATGTACTTCAGTCTTATACACTGGTATTTTTTATTAACATGTAACTTTCACTCTAACTTAGCGTAGATAAACTAACAAGAAGTGCATTTATAAAGATAGATGTTTAATGTTTAAATAGATTGGATAGTGTTCAAATATTAGTATGAATTGGAAATAGTTGTTAAGGAAAAAACGGGGAATTTTGTACTTTTTGTGGTGTTGTGGGTTGAGAAACCACTGTTGAAGCTACTTAACCTCGTAAGACCCAGTGTACATCACTCCTTATCAATAAAATTTAAATCTTTTATAACAGGAAATAAAGTAGCATTTCTTTTGTAACAATTTTCTTTCAAAAGAAAATTCAACCCAATTTACTGTATAATAAGATTGGTTCTAAATATAAAAAAGTATTGAGCCTTACGAGGTTAAATTTTGCGGGACTTGCCAACCCTATAATAATGTGTCAAATAAAAAAAAGAGTCACGCCACACATGACTGTCTATGATTCCTTTTTTGTATATAAATATTGTTGGTAAAAAAAAAAAATTTAGAACGCTGAGTGTTCGGATTCATTTTAAAATCGATCAGTGATTGGCATAATTTTTCAAAATGGTATAAATAGCTGTTTTGGTGAAAAACTTAACTAAAGGACTCCAAATTCAAATCTCAGTCTAGGTTCTATTTATATTCGTTATACTAGCAGCAGCACTCTAAGCTGTGCATTTATGGACCTTATTATAAAAGGCATAAGGTCCACCAATATACAACTGAGTGTTACTGTGTATACAACTAAATAAATATGACCCTTTAGTTAAGTTTTGCACCTAGTCTCCTGATCAACACGTTGGTGGACAGTAAATGACGGAATCTGTCCTAGGTCATAGGAAACAAAGACATACGCAACGCCTATAGGCGTACTGTCTACCAAAGTGTTAAGGAAAATAAACGTCAGACTAAGCAATCTGTAATCATACAATCTAACAAACAGGAGACAAGTCAAATTCTATAAAATCGACTTAAGTAAAGAGACTTGACTAAACAAACCTAGGTATGTTAACAAAAAACAACAAAGCGCCATAACAAATTAACTATGTCAATGCAAAACCATTCTAACACATATGATTTTAAAGTTGATTTTACCTTACTGTTCATAATGTTGCCATCAGATATATTGGAGCGGCCAATTGGTCACAAATATCTATACAATGTCAAGATGTTAAAGCGCATGTACTGATATTTTTGAGTGTCGCTTATAATATCTTACGATATCAGGGCCGCTATAATATCTGATAGCACCTTATATCAGGGAGTTTTCAAAATTTGGTAGGTACACCCAATTAGCGAAAGATGTAAAAAAAAATATAATCACTGTCAGTTTCATGACGAAAATTAAGCATTAAATCTTTATGAAGATCGACTTTTTGCCTTCTATTATGTTGTAATATCGATTGAAGTTTATAAAACGAACATCAAAACCAAGCTTTTATCGATATTTAATGCTTAATTGTCGTCACGAAACTGACAGTGATTTAACTTTTCTTAACAACTTTCACTAATTGGGTGCACAATTTTTTGAAAACGCCCATCAAGCGCATAAGGACTACCATTTTGTATTTTAGTAAATTGACTGTGTAATATAGAAGCAATAATTTCGCCTTAGCCGGCCTGCGTTTCAAATATATATTTATTATTCTGGACCAAAATAGACGTTTTAAACATTCCAGTTTGTGTACAGCAAATAATATGTTACAATTGATGCGCAAATCAAGACTATTAGTTTTTACTAATGGCTACGCATTGGCTTAAAGTTTGGTAATATTATTAGATGTATAGACGTGTGCCGTTCCCGGTAAATTCCTTTTTTACTATGACTTTTACTATTTGGGAATACCCCCCAAAGTACAGGTCGATTCACGAGAGTTGGCACGAATGGAATGAGTAACTGGATGAAAATGTCTATGTGTGTGTCACATTAACCAATAAAATAGTGACTCGATTGTATACCGGTACAAGTGTCACTCATACAATGAAAGTTTCGTTCAATCCATTCGTGCCAACTCTCGTGAATCGACCTGTAATATTGGGAATCTACCGGGAACGGCACATTTCTATGGTTTTCCGTGTTTTTAAATTTAAATATGGGGATTAAATTATATGAAATTGTCAGAATGTACAGTCGCCATCAGATATATCGGAGCTGTGGAGGTGCTCACAAATATCTGAACATCGCCTCGACAATAGAGGTGTTGTTCAGATATTTGTGAGCACCTCCACAGCTCTGATATATCTGATGGCGACTGTACAATGGAAAGCAATACAAATCTGTGATCCAAGTGAAAAAGGGCACAAGTAACGAATAACTAGTATGAAACTTATGCCATTTTTCACTAGGCCACAAAAATACATTAAGATTTAATTGATAACCCCATTTCAGGATAATTTAATTTACTACTTAATGAAATTTCCATAAACTAATTTAAATTGTCTTAATGAACGTCTACTTAATTTTATCTCATTCTGTAGCCGTGTAAGTACAGTCAAGGTAATACATCGACTCAAACAAAATGCCAAAATATGTATACATGTACCGTAATAGTAAGGCAGTAAGGTGCATGTATACAAATTATGGCACTTTGACCGCATCTATATCTTTGACCTTGACTGTACAGTCAGCATTATATACCTACAGTTGATAGCAGTTAAAGCCAAATATATCGATACACATCCTTACTCGTGTACAGTTACTTCTGAAAAAAAAAATGTTACAAAAATACGTAGCCACGACTCTGCTCATGGGGTAGTTATGGATACTTATTTTTGTTATATTAATGTATACATATATTTAGACGTGTCCGTACATAAATATCTGTGCCGATCTGCTTTATTTGACGTACTTGGGGCCGATTTTTGAGAGTAATGACCTCGAATTTCATAACTTTTGAGGCCGATAATAATCTCACACAAAAAGCCTACAGCACTATTTTTGCACATAATTTATACTTTCGATACCAATTATTAATTTATATCATTCATGTTTCTAAAATAGACAGAGTTTTAGAGAAATTCACGAGTCGAGAATTCTACGCTCAAAAATCGCCCCCTGTACAGTCAGCGTCATATAGTTAGTTACAGTCAGTATGGCCAAATATATCGATACAGATCTTTATTTATATAGCAGTAAGGATGTGTATCGATATATTTGGCCATACTGACTGTAACTAACTATATGACGTTGACTGTACACGAATGTAAACGTGACAGCATATATATTACACAGTGACAGCTAATTATGGAGACATTTAAGTTTCTTAGACTACGCCATGATGAGAGTCGTGGATACATATATATGTCACATTCAATGTATCCATATTTTCAGTCGTGATTCTTGTATTTCAATATACTTATTTTCCTTAATTCCATATTTGTAATCAACTTGATACAAAAGTCGACTTGCCCAATTGTAACGCCAAAACCTCAAGTGCCTTCAGGCGAGTCCATTGCGCCAGGCCGGCTGTTCGAATCCCAACCTTATTTGTACGTGCTCAGTGTCGATTATATTTTGTAATTGTGTTGTACGTAAAACGTGGACACCTTTCAGTGCTGGTATGACGGAGGTGATACTTTCAATATAAATAATTGAAAACTGTTTTGTTTTTTATTTTATTTCAACCTACACACTAAGGTTTACTACTAAACAACAGACTCAAAAAGAAACACGACAAATGTAAAAGAGATATAGGTGAAAAACTTGGCAAAGCACCAGGCCCGCAACCGCGAACAACGAATTTCGTAGATTTCGGGCATCTTGTTCTTTTACTCCAATTAAGGCGTCATGAGAGTGACGGAGACAATCGTCCGAAATGTACGAATATCGTCCTTCGCTGTAGCGCCGCTGGCCTATGTAGTAGTAACGTGTGTGTACATGCAAGTCGGCTTTCCATATTCAAATGTTGACGTAAGTTCCATATTAATTTTCTGCACAACTACATAGACATAGTCCTTCAGTTAAGTTTTTCAACTAAACAAGAGACTGCAAAAATTAAGCGTTTAGAAAAAAAGTAATTTATATGTCGATAATTTAGTTTAATTAATTTAAAATATAAAAAGTTACTATTTATATTTTATGAAAAAGACGTTTTTTAGTCATTAGCTCGATATCAGAGAGCATATGGATCTATTTTCAAGCATTAAGAGTGCCGAGCGCCCAATCGCATCGCCGGCACACACGCTTTTTAATAAAATGTTAACACACGTCAAATGCAAAATTCTACCACTCAAACGTCACCGAAATTACGAAACTGAATACTATAATAATTCAATGTAAATTGAATACTATGCAATACTCACAGAAAAATAAAACTAGAAGCGTAATGTAGGCGTGGCGTGTGTGGCATGAGTTAAGGCTTGGGCAGATAGGCGCGTTTTGAGAGCGTGGCGCAGCGGGGCGTGACAGCGGTGTGGCTAATGTAACGAAATAAGGCACACATTCGGACGGCAGCGTCGCGCCCCGCTGCGCCACGCCATAAAACGCGCCCTATTTGACTAAGCCTTTAGCGCAGTCTGGCCACAGACTGGTCAGTTAGCCACGAGCGGTTATACAAGACCGATCCGCAGAAAGAGTAACCAAAATTTTGTACCGAAACATTCATTAGCGTTGAATCCGCGGAGCCGATATAAGAGCTATTTATTGGCTCAGAAAGGGTGTAAATGGGTCGGCAACGCGTGAATGATGCCTCGGTATTGTAAACGTCCATAGGCTGCGGTGACCGCCTACCATCAAGCCGGCCGTATGCTTGTTTGCCACCTTTGTCGTATAAAAAAAGAGAAGTTATACCGGGTGTGGCCTGTAATAGGAGCTTTAACTTTAGGCACCGTTTCTACACCAAAAACGTAGCAACATTGGTTCTACGACTTTTGAAAATAACTTATAGTTTACTAAATATGAATAAAAATGATTTTCCAAGCAAGCAATGTATTGCAAAAACTATGAAATTTATAGGCTGACAGTAAACGTCAACTAGACTATTGGATGCTGTTCATTGAAAATACTATTTGCATTGTTCGAAAAAATCCTAAGTAATATATTACCCAATTATTTAAAGTTGTAGAACAAATGTTGTTACGTTCGCGGTGTAGAAGCGATCCCTAAAATTTTTGCTCCTATTACAGGCCGCACCCAATATACTAACGATTTATATTGCTAAATATTGCTCTTGCGAGAGAATGAAACAGATACAGCTACGATACTAATTTAATCCAGCGTGTAGTCGGCATTAGGCTCGGCATTCTCACTAATCTCGTCTCCCTGCTTATCTCCTCTCGTCGCACCCGCCCCCAGTAAACCGAGTTGTAAAAGTTTCCCCAAAGCATTCGCGGCCTCATCCGTCTGCTGGCCCAAGTCATTTTGTACCTCGTAATCATCGCTCCGCCTAGACTTCCCGGGCTCTTTAGACGAAGCTAACATATTTTGTCGCAAAAGTTTGCCCAATTCATTTACTATGTCGGACCGTTTTGAATCGTCCATATTTAATCGCGCGGCCAAGATGTTTTGTAACTGTGAATCTTCTGAATTTCGTAAGTTGCTTTTCCTATGGTTCGTAGAGGGCTCCTCCTGGACATTGTTGGGGTCCTTACTGGTGGTAACTTCGTTAGCTTCAGTTTTCTCTTCCATCAACTCGTCGTAACCAAGTATGAGAGGCGGCAGAATTATTAGTTCAGCTTTAAGATCTCTATCCGCCTTCATTCCAGTCTGAGAACATGTAAATAGATATATCTAATTATTCATTCGTCATATATATTCAAATAAATATACAACCCGTAGGTACAATATTATAATAAATAACTACTTAGTAGGTACGGTCAGGGACTCTAATTGTTGAGCCATTTAGGGTTCACTTTACATTGGGCATTTCATATAGTAAGTATTAAACAAAAGAAAATAGCTTGAACCGTAAGTGGCTCAACAATTAAAGTCTGTGACTGTACAATCAATAAAAAAAAATGACACTTCCTTGTTGTACAGCAATGTTGTGCGAGGAAGCCGCCAGCTCTTCGGTCACCAGTTACATCAACCAGAATATTATATTACCGAATAGCTGGCGGTTCGTTGCACTACGCATTGCGATACGACGAGGAAATACCGCCAGCATCCTTGGTACCAAGGATGCTGGATTCTTCTTCATATTTAATGAAGTAAACAGTTACATATAATAATTAATCCACAACAAGAAATCCATAATTAAATCAATGGAATAAGTTTCCACCTCATTAATGGACCACGGCACCAGTAATGGACACGGGACCAATCATGAACATTAGTGCTTATTTCAAAGGAGTTAAGTGTTGTGCATTAGTTGGGACATATTCAATTTATAACTTTATGATTTTTGAAATAAGAACTAAGTGTCTATCATTGGTGCCTGTCAGCTTAAAGTGTCCGACATTAGTGCCATTACCTTAGGCAAATTAAGGTTTAAAATACGTCAAACTCAATCCATCAAAGGTTGTGTCGTTCTGTTTATAATAAAGTTCTATTTATTTATAATAAATAAGCACTTGCCTCAAAAAACAATGCCATGGCAAGAAATACGATAGAACATTTCATGGTTAGGTATTTTGTTCCACAATGAAATTTTATGGTTTTAGGTATAAGAAAATGAAATTGATAAAGAACATATTAAAACTGTAGCTGCTACAAATGCATGATGCAATCGATAGCTTTGTCGAATATAACTAACCCAGAGCGGATTGGCATTTTATCGTCTATCGCGCTTTGCGTCACTTTCGCTCTCACATACTTGTAGGAGCGTGACAGATATTGTGAGAATTAGTCGTAATAAAAACACCACCATATTAGGCTAGCTGACGACAATCATACCTATGTAAATTAGGTAAGTATATCAAATTTAGGTACTCGTATTTTAAAAGACCTATGTAGCCTTTTTTGTACAGTCAGCAGCAGAAGCTAAGCGGTTGCGGTGTTCAAAATGAGGTTAACACGTCTCTTGCCAAGAGAATAAGAGCGCAGGTCATTTTGAAATTTTGAACACTTCACCCGCTCATCCACTTTTTCTGCTGACTACACTTACATGGTGTTCTGATGTACTTTTGGGAGCCGAAGCAAACGCTCAAGGGCCTTTACAACTGTTAAATATAATGTAAGGGGCGATGTTAAGCAATTTTCCATATTTGTCGACGCAATTTAAAAAACCTTTTCGTCCACGCAACGCAGTCAGAGCGAAACAAATCGAACTCCCATCGATTTGGCCGACGCCAATTTTCACTCTTACTGTGTGTAGATATACATTCTTACGACTTGCTGTAGCCGAATCCGTATACACTAATTACGGTGTTTGCTTAGTAGGCCTAGCCTAGCCAACTATTCGTTTTCGGGAATTAGTTCTAGTCAGCTGTCCGGTATTTGGGCAAGTGGTCTGTCAAGTCTCTTTTTAGTTGATTAGTCTTGTCAGAGTATTGTGGTGATTAGGGTCGTAGCACTGTTTTTGTAATTCATACTTTGCCATCCTATACTGAGGCATTGCGCACGCACAGATTTAAGGATGACTCACGTTACACCGTCGCGTCTCCGTCACTCCGCCCTCCCGAGCCCGAGCCTTCCGTTGAGCCACCGGGGCGGCCCGGGCCCGAGCGGCCAAACACTCGAATTTCGACATTAACACAATCGTCACTCCATCCAGCCATTTGTTACGAGTAGACGATCATCGCACTCCCTTCAGCACGTCGCCATCTTATCACCGGGCCGAGCCGAGCTTTAATATAGCCATAACGGTCGTCGCATGACCGGCCGTGCCCGGGCCGAGTGGCTCGGAGGGCTCGGTGATCACGTGATTCATGAAATACAATAGTTATTTGTTATACAAGGGTGCAAAATTGTATTTTAACTGCGAGTGTGGGATAGAAACTCGAGCAAGCGAATGGATTCTATAGTTTAACCACGGGCAAAGCGAGTGGTTTTAAAATAGAATCCTGAGCGTAGCGAGTGTTTCAGAACACGAGAATTAAATTACAATTGCACCCGTGTGTAACACAAAACTTTTCCCCTCACTACAGCGAAGAAAGTGAAACATGCAAAAAAACGTTTTGAAATCGCATTGACTTTTTCTTTGCGTTTAGATACATTCAACATTTTCACAAAAGGAGCCCTTAGCTTGGTTGGCCAGTACCATTTTCGAATGTTCTAATTCGATTTTCAACTCGGTGCGTGTGCGAGTTACCGCCGCCGCCGCTAGGACAAGTGAGCTGTACTTCGCGAATTTAGTTTAAAACCATAGCAATTAGAGCTATGAGAAGTCAACTTACATTAATCACTAGTGGATAAAATGCGTTTTTACCCTCTCGTATTAAAGGATAAACAAGCGCTTTACGAGCTAGTGAAGGGAAAAATATTGTGACGGTGGCCTCGACGACGGACCGCTCTAACGTGAGTCAACCTTTAAGCGTAATCCGATGAGAACCTTCACTTCATTAGTCCATTGCATTGAAGGACGTCTGGGTCTTGTATCATCCACTCTAAATGACAAACCTCTCGTTATGGCATCGGGTACCTTAAGCATAAAATACTAAATATGAATAATATACTTACAACCAATGCCGGCGAAACAAGTTTGGTGGCGGTTAGACCTCGTCTGCTGTCATATCCTCCTCTGGTAGATCGTCGGGCGTGTCAGCGCGAGGCAGGTGGTCTGGTAAGTTTGTCAGATGGACGCCAGCCTCGCGGAGACGGGCCAGCAGTGTGCCCAGGGAACTGCTTAGCTGCACACAAAAATATTACGTTTTAGCCCACAAAACAGAAAAAACAGTAGAAGTGGCACAAGCGGTGATTAGTATGGGAACCGATGTCGCCAAAACGCACACCAGCTCACGCACAAACACAACAATTTTTGATAGGTGGTTGGCTGTCAACTTAATAAAAAAGTCATTTGTGCCACGACTGATTACGATAGTTCAAACTTTAACATAAGTGGCGTCTAGCGTCAAGTAGTGGAACTACAATAATTATGGCATAGCAATTTGACAATAGAAGTCAGGATTAGCGCATATGTTCTTTCTCCCTTACACTTTTGTAGTCTTAGCAAGAGTGAGTAAGAAACCATGTAGGTAGTACATTACGGTAGAAAGATGCCATAGTGATGTCCAAGTGTCGGTGTGATATCGATAAAAAATATATACGTGGGTAATGTATGTAGGTACGTAAATGCATATTACAAAAATCATATTGATCACGCCTCTTATAATATACGAATAGATAGTACTTAGATGTATTAGATAACAAAATCAGTAGTGTAAGAGATCTCGAAATTAAATCAAAAATAAAGAGTATTGTATGATTTAGCTAGAAGAAAAAAAGAGTAAAGGGAAGTATTAAAACTTTGTGAGGATGATTTTGAATATAATAATGTATACACTGGAAATATTTTTCTAAAGTAAGATGTGACATAATAAAGGTACAATATAGTTAATTTAATCAGGTAAACGTTACATCAAGGTTGTTATTCAATATTTTTTAACGGAAAAAGGGGGTCACTAATTACATAATAACTGACCCCGCCTCATCACGGAAAGCCCCTGTTTCAGTATCCTTTATTAAGAAGTGTACTACAACACTACACGGAAATCAGACTGTAGAAATATTGTGAACATATTTTTGAAGTTTCTTCATTTGAATTCATCATCATCTTCCTCGAGTTGTCCCGGCATTATTCCCCGGATTACGGACAAACTAACCAAGAGAGTTAGCGTAGGTACTAGTTTTTACAAAAGCGACTGCCATCTGACCTTCCAACTCCTCTGAAGGTAAACTAGGCCTTATTGGGATTAGTCCTATTTCGTCACTGAAAAGCGCCTGATCAAATGATATTTCGTACATAAGTTCCAACAAACTCATCGATACAAGCAATAATTCGAAACCTCATTCATATGGATAAATAAAATAATCGTAAAAAATATTAATAGAATTAAAACTTATGGGCCTCCTAAACAAATATCGATATTCAGAAACTCGGACATTTTCCTCGCACTAGTTCGAGTAGCGTACCACAATTGACATGTTCGCGAATGTTCTGCTGATTGATGCTAGTTGGATTTCAACCTTATTTCTTAAGAGTAAAGTTGGAATTTATATTACGCGTACGAAAATATTTTTCCGAAGGAGAAATATGTCAACAAATTATTAAAATAATAATGAAATAAGATTAACTGATAGTGAATGATACCTTTGTGATCAAAATTTAAACACGATCTTTGGTTTACGTTCTCTAAAATAGCGAAATAAGCCATATTTCTATGATTATTGTCACTTTTAATGCTGATCAGTTATGCTTAGCCGCTCGTGACTAACTGAGCGCAGTCTGTGGTACGACTGCGCGCTTCTGCGCGTACTGTTGCCACACGCGCCACGCCCACATTACATTTCTATAGTTTTTATTTTTCTGTGTTTTAGCCAGTCTTTCAATAGCCTAAACCATCCCCGTTTTAAGTAGTATTTAAACCATGTTAGCTTAAAATCTGATAAAAGAAGTGTTGTGCGACAACCCTACGACATAGTTTCCATGGATCTGCAACCCACGATATGTTCATGGCCCAGAATTTTGCGTGCGGTTTTGGAAGCGTCTAAGGAAGAGTACACTTAACATTTATCGATGTATCGATAAATCGGTCGTGTACTCAAAGTTAAGAAGAAGTCATTGTGATTAATTTTCAAGCACTCAGGCTAGCGTTATGTAGTCCACAGGGATGTGTTATCTGTTCACGTTATAGGTTGTCGTCAATACACAATAAAGAGTGATGCATATTGTTTTGGACCGTCTCCTACATACTTCATTTTGAATAAGAGAGTATCACGTGATCTTTGGAGGTCACGTGATTAAAAATTGAAGTATCCTGTCAGACACCGTTCGGAACACTTAATCCTTAAAACGAATTAAACTGATTAAACTTTCCGATATTTCGTACATTCTTCCTCACTGACCATTGAAAGCATATTAGAATGAAGGTATCATCGGAAAGTGTAAGTTATATTTTTTTAAGAACGTCAATAAAAAACTCGGTTTATCGATACATCGATAAACGTTAGTGCTCTCCCTTAGACTTTTCTAAATCCCTAATCTCCTCTCCTAAAAAGGCGCTAATCAGTTCACCTGCGGATCGGGCTTGTCTGCTTGCAACAGGTCCGCCACGGCGCGCGCCTCGTCGGCGGCCCGCGCGGCGCGGCCGCAGCGCGCCAGGCGGCCGGCGCGGTTGAGGCGCACGAGCGCGTCGCCCGGCGCCAGCGCGGCCGCGCGCGCGTACGCGGCGTCGGCGCGCGCGTCCCCGAGCCGCTCCAGCGCGATGCCTATTAAAAGGACCTGACGAAATTGTTATTTCTTTCATAAACATACCCCGTGGTTTTCGGTGCGAGAATAACTTGAGAAAGAGTAGAGATAAACAGATAGGTTATTTTGATAAAATATCATATTGTGCCTAATGCCTACCTGCGAATTGTAAAGAAACTACAATTTGATTTTAACTTAAGTAGTAGGTACTTTAGCATTTTCTACCAAGCCCTACGAGATAATAATAAAAGTGTTTATTAATTACCTACTGTTAATTAGTAGTTAAGAGGTTGATAATAAATTACTGACCATTGTATTTGTTATTATACTAGATTTTACACGCGACTTCGTAAGCGTAGTTAAATGAAATATTTTCAAATAAACCAATAAATTAACGTATGTTTTTTTTAAGTATCTTTTTATTCAATTAATTATTCAGTAGGTAGGTATACATTCTGTTTTTTAAGTCAATACCTATTCTTTGGCTAATGTCATTCATTCCCGCACCGAAAACCCCGGGGTATGTTTATAAAGCAAGCAAATAATAATGGGATGAACTTTTATAAAGGGAGCAAAGTGTACTATATCGTGCTTATATTGAAACCATATTTAGAGAAAGATACGACCATAGCGAGCAATAAGTGGAATAGCCGTAAATCTTCCACTACTGGACATAGGCCTATCCTAAATATGACTTGTATCACCTTAGGAGGTAGTTGGGTGGCTGGTCTTTGTAATAGGGTCCCATTTTTACCCTTTTGTCGTAACAAAGACCGTTTACGGTTCTAAAACGTATTTCAGAACCGTAAAAAAAGCATTATGGAATGAATCACGTGACCACCGAACCGCTTGAGCCACTCGGTCCGGGCACGGGCCGGTCGTGCGACGACCGTTAGAGCTATGTAAAAAGGCTCTGCTCGGCCCGGAGATGGAAAGGCGACGTGATTTTCACGCGATATCGACGGGCGTGTGATGATCGTCTACTCGCAAATGGCTGTTTGGAACAACGCTCGTGTTAATGTCAAAATGCTAGTGTCGGGCCGCCCCGGTGGGTCGACGGCGGGCTCGGGCTCGTGAGGTGTAGGAAGACCGTAGTGTAATGTGAGTCATCCTTAAGCCGGCATAGTTTTTGGACCTGTCCTTAAACTACGTCCAATAATGAGTAGGGCGCAACGAAGTACCATCACGCTTGAATCTGGAGCAGCCCAACTGGGGAAGTACCTCCTCCTTACAGAAGACCACAGCCATAATAGCACTGCTAGCTTTCAGGTCTGTACTGTTCCTGATGGTGAGTAAGGTTCCCAGAGCTCCAATCCTCCTTAAAGGCTGGCAACGCGCTTGTGATCCCCTGGTGTTGCGGGTGCCCATGGGCGACGGTAATTGCGTACCATCAGGCAATCAAAAAGTAAATAGTAACGCAGTCACCGTGTAAGGCTGGTGCGGCTGCAACGCCGCGGCGGTGGCCAGCCTGCAGAAGGCGGAGGCCGGGCGCCGGCACAGCAGCAGCGCGAGGCCGAGGTTGTGCGCCGCGCGGCCGCTCAGCGGGGCCGACCACGCCGCGCGCTGCAGACACGTCAGCGCCTGCGACAGTATCAACAACCCATTGTATGCCGGGCTCACATTCCAGTAGCATTCCAGTCGCGACCGAACCAATGTTAAGCCCCATTTAGACTATGCAAGAAATTGTATACGATTTTCATTACATTGCGGGGTTATACAAAGCGACCTAATTCGCCGTACGCCGATAAACAAATGTAATGAAAATCATATACAAGTTCTTGCCTGGTCTAAATGGGGCTTTAGAATGCTACTGGGACAATGTGAACTGGAGAGCCCGTCTACTTTTTCATTCCAACTCATCCAATACAGCGGCAACTGGAATACTGTAGACAGCCAAAAACGTCCAGCTATGGATTACTTCTAGAAATCATGGTCAAAAGTGTTACCACTAAACAATCAAGAATCTAGGCTAAACTGAATACGATTATACATAATTGTAGTAATACCGCAACATATTTCTTCTTAGCCAGCAAAGCCAAGCCCAGGTTACTGTGGGCAGCGACACACGTGGGGTGGGCGGAGAGCGCGGCCTTCAATCTCGATAAAGCTGCATCCAGATCTCTGAAAGAAAATAAATGTGGCCTAAATGAAAAACGGTATAAATATCAGACTAGTTGTTCGTCTCTTGTACCCTAGGACCACAGAAATAGATGTCGATAGATCCATGAGATATAAAGGGAGCTTTCGGTATCGTCCTTCCTAGATACCGAATGACCTTCCGACCCCTAGCATATACTACTAGCATGTCGTTGTCAACTTCTAAGATTACCCATTGCTCGTTGGGAGGGTTTAAGGTAAGAGAGGGGAAAACTTTGCTACCGAGAAATCATAACAATATCACCGATACATTTGCAGTCTACCTACTGCTGGACAAAGGCCTGCGTCATCTTGGGCGTAGTTGCCATAGTCGCCACGCTTGGCGCCTGCCAAGGGTTGGCCGCGGCGGTAGCTGTAGATTGGGTTTCGACGGACGCTGCTGCCCGTCCGTACGATTTTTCCCTTTGTCGCCTTTTACGACACCCGCGGGAGAAGATGGGGTGGTGCTATTTTAGTCAGCCGGCATCACACGGCAAAATAATTAAAATTATTAGTATTTTCAAAATAATTAGTTAAAAAGCCATGGTTGGAATTACTAACGTCAATAAACATTTATAATAATCATAACCTGTATTAAATTACCTTGCTCTTTTAAATTAAATGCAGTTTACTCTTTTTAAAGATTAAAAAATGCGCGTTTTGCATCCATTGAACTAAAGTTGTTTAATTATTTATGACATTATCTAGTAAAAGGGACCTTATTATCGATGGCGCTTACGTCGAACCGCTATGCGTTTGTATTGCGACATCTTGAACAACGGTGTAAAGGCTTGGGCAGATAGGCGCGTTTTGAGAGCGTGGCGCAGCGGGGCGTGACAGCGGTGTGGCTAAATGTAACGAAATAAGGCACACATTCGGACGGCAGCGTCGCGCCCCGCTGCACCACGCCACAAAACGCACCCTATGTGACCAAGCCTTAAGGCTTTGGTCTTCTTTTTTTGTGCTACACGCGTCGTCTGACGTCAGCGTCAACGTTCCTGAACAAAAAAGACGCCGACGTCGACGTGTGAGAGACCACAACTGTACATCTCTATGGCCTTGGTCTCCTATAAACGCCGTCGGCCGCCTACAGCGTTTGCGTCATAATGCTGCCTATAGAGATGTACTGCTGTGGTCTCTCTCACACGTCGACGTCGGCGTCATTTTTGTTCCGGAACGTTGACGCTGACGTCGGACGTCGCGTATAGCACAAAATAGGAGACCAAGGCCTCAAGGCAGCATTGTGACGTTGACGCTGTAAGCGGCCGACGGCGTTAATAGGAGACCATAGCCTAAGCGCCATCGATAATAAGGTCATATATATTAGAGGGCGGAATACCGGTGGCAAATTTCACACTAAATGTATAGAGTCGCCTAAGTACTCGTATTCTTATGATTAAAGAAATAACGAATAAATGATTAATTTAGCATAATAATTATTAGGAACTTATAGAAATTATCTCACGAGCATACAAGTATAATGTACCTAATATGTTGTTAATATCTATAATAATACGACATAACATTTAGGTGTTCCTGAAATCGATTTATGAAAATAAATGTTAATTACTTACTTCCAATTTACTAGTAGGTAGGTACCAAACTATGTACATTAGGTAAATGAATAATTTTAATATTCAAGCCAATAATAATAATTATAAAAACTACTCCATACCTTTTGTGTGAAATTTGCCACCGGTACTCCGCCCTCTATATATAATGTCACATTCACCATCCCTATTGAGGTTCTAAACTGCAACTAACCTGTGCTGCAGCATCATGGCGGCCAGCGCGAGCGCCGCGGCGTGCTGTGACGGCCGCTGCGCCAACGCAGCGCCCAGCAGCTGGAACGCCTCCCGCGGCGCGCCGGCGCGGAGACGCAGCGCGCCCGCTGCGGCCAGTGTGTCCGCACCACATGCGTGTGTGCTGGACGGGAAAATATATATTCGGGGTCAATATAAAAAAATATAAACAAGCCCAGCTGTGAAGGTAAATACCTTCGCTTCGCTTCGTACTTACGCTCTTTTAAAAATCGAGTTACTTACATTATTGTTTAGTTCAAATATACGATAATGACCTAAATTCAGTGCGCAACGAATTTCTATAATAATATTTTGTAATGTGTTAAGGTCTTCTTTTGCTTAGAATTTTATGAGAGGTAGGGCACAGCGAAGTACCATCACGCTCGAGTCTGGAGAAGCCCAACTGGGGAAGTACCTCCTCCTTACGGAAGACCACAGCCATAATAGCACTGCTACCTTTCAGGTATGTAGTGTTGTGTTCCTGATGGTGAGTAAGGTTCCCAGCGCTCCAACCCCGCTTAAAGGTCGGCAACGCGCTTGTGACTCCCCTGGTGTTGCGGGTGCCCATGGGTGACGGTAATTGCTTACCATCAGGCAATCCGTCTGATCGTTTACCACCTTATGTCATAAAAAAAAAATTCAACTAGCTATCAATCAACCAAATTTGTTTGCCTTATTTTCTTTGAACCTTTTATTTATAAACGACTGACCAGTGTTTGACCTCAGTCGCACCTGATGGTAAGTGACGACGAGATCGAGGGTGTAGCACGCTAAAACCTGAATATACCTACTATAGTTAGCAAATCAACGTTCGACGCCACGCCAGAGTAATGTCGAGACTCAGAACGCCACGCGAAGAACTCAACTTACGAGATGGCCTGATCGTACGCCGCCGACGCCCCGACAGCGTCCCCAGACGCCAAGAGCAGACGCGCCAGAAGAGCCCCGGCGCGCTCGCCGCCCCCCGCCTGGACGGCCGCCCGCGCCCACTCGATTCCGCGCTCAACCTGGCCCAGCTGACTGGCACACTCGGCTGTAAATGGGCGTTTTCAAAAAATTGTGCACCGAATTAGTGAAAGTTGATAAGAAAAGTTAAATCACTGTCAGTTTCGTAACGACAATTAAGCATTAAATATCGATAAAAGCTTGGTTTTGATGTTCGTTTTATAAACTTCAATCGATATTACAACATAATAAAAGAATTTAATGCTTAATTGTCGTCACGAAACTGACAGTGATTTAACTTTTTTTTACATCTTTCGCTAATTGGGTGTACCAAATTTTGAAAACTCCCAAATAAATAAATATTTCGGGACAATCTTACACAAATCGACCTAGTCTTACGGTAAGCTCAGTAAGGCTTGTGTTGTAAGTACTAGACGACGATATACGAGTATATAATAGATGCCTTATTTTTATTACTGAAATCAAATTCAAAAAGTTAGTACGCTATCTAGATAGATACATATAAATACTTAAATACATAGAAAACATCAATGACTCAGGAACAATAAATGCTCCGATTGGGATTCGAACCTAGGACCATCGGCTTCAT
Source organism: Grapholita molesta (assembly GCA_022674325.2). NCBI lineage: Eukaryota > Metazoa > Arthropoda > Insecta > Lepidoptera > Tortricidae > Grapholita > Grapholita molesta. Next base: position 3,560,994 of record CP053136.2, on the reverse strand, counting down.
AGGCAGGGTCACTACCCACTAGGCCAAACCGGTTGTCAAGCTCGGCTATGAATACAAGATCATTATTAAATGAACTCTCTGTATACTTCTGTTTCTCTCTCAGCACGCTCTTTACCCATCAGCAACGGCGCGTCCATACAAGCCGATTCCCGCCGGCTTTACTAACATTTCCGCAGTTCAAAAGGTTTCATTGGGCTTATGAAGAAAAAGTAAAGTCATATAGCTCTGTCTTGCCTTAGAAAAATATTGATCCGTCGCCACTGTTACCCATTTTCATTTATTGCTACAAGTAACTGCACCAATGAAAGAAACAAGATGGCGCGTGCGCATATAATCCGTCAGGCTAATAATATACAACTATATAGTGTACCCGTTACATATCATTAAAATGTCGAAAGGGCCTCTGCGCGTTGGCTCGATCCAGCGACGCTACCGCGAAAAACGATATTCGTAAATTTCGGACGATTGTCACTGTCGATTTCATGACGCCTTAATTGGAGTAAAAGAGCCAGATGCTCGAAATATACGAACTTCGATGTTCGGGGTAACACCGCAGCTACGCGTACGCCTCCCTTGCTGAGACTGAAACCCATTGCCAGAAAAACTAATTAAAATATTTAAGCAGTGTTTAGTCAATAAGTAATGAATTTTAATTTTAATTGTAACTATTAGTTTATAAGTTATTTCTGTGGCAATAAATAAATGTGTTTCTTCAAAACAATTGTTTTCTTTACCTAAAGCACAGTAGATATCGCTATCTGGATGTTTTGCTAGCTTATCGGCTTCCAGATAGGCTTCGAGGGAGAGCTGGTAGCGACCCTGGCACGACCTGCAAAGTTACACCAGCATTTAACCCTGTGACCGCCAAGGCCGGCTGTGGCCGTCCTCGGAAAGCGGCCAAGGTATTAATAATCAGCTTGACAAGACTTTATTTTTAAGGTAACAAGAGCGTGTCAGGATCATTTTGAATAGTTGGCCCGCTTAGCAAATTCTGATGCTGACTGTACTGCAGGAACATATATTGACGACATATATTGACCACTTTGACAATTTTTTTTATACAAAACTGACCAGCGTTTGACCTCAGCCACACCTAATGGTAAGTATAAACGAGGTCGAGGGAGTAGCACTCTGGTTCAGTAATCCTATTCAGTCTTGCCTTGAAAAGACCCAAATTATATCTTTCCAGGAACACAGACGAAGGAAGCGAATTCCATTCCTTAGCAGTCCGCATAAGGAAGGTAGACGCGAATCGCTTCGCACGAATGAATGGAATACACAACGTAAGGATGGAACCGCTCCCCTCGACTGGACGTCCGGTGGTGGAACGGAGATGGCTGAATAGCAAAGACACGTCGTAGAAAAAGAAGACTATTTTAACAGAGTTTTATTCATTTGTGATGCACCCATAGATACGACTGCTATTATTCACTCATTTAATCCATACGTGCCAGAGGGCCTAAGGCGAAAATCGAAGTTCCAAAATTACGAACATCTGTCTCTTTTACTCAAATTTAGAAAGATAGAGCGAACTTAGATTTTCGCAGTAGCACTTCAGCTCTCGTGAATCGACCTGTACACGGATACTTACAAACTTTTGGCAACTTGCTTCAAAGGCTCAGGGTCGGAAGGTTGGAGGCGGATGCAGCTGTGGAACCGCTCCAGCGCATCCTGGTGGCGCCCCGCGTCCGCGTACACCAGACCCTGGCACCACCAAACCAAACCAATCGATAAACGTCATACTCGAACGAACGATGACTCTGCATACTACATAGACACGGTTCTTCAGTTAAGTTGGACCCGGGTATGTCCTTAAACCAGGGACCGGCCCGCTATCCCTTATGAAGGGTTTTGTATGGGTTTTACATAAGGCTTTACTCACCATACCCTTATTTGACAATACCCTTTCATTTTGCTTTTATAGCCCTTATAAAAGCGCTAACCCTTATAACTAAGCGCTATCTCAATACCCTAACAAAACCCTAATCATCCGCTCACCAAAACCTTACATATTGCTTATAAGGGTTAGCCTTATAAAAGGGCTTCCCTTTTACATACAAGCGTGCTAATTGAAATCGTCTGCCTTGTTCATAAAGCACACATTGCTCTGATCTGGCGTTTTCTTTGACTTCTTTGATTTGATGTACGCGCGCTTTTCGAACACTAGCGTAGACATGTGTCATAGTATATACTAAACCTGTCTCTTTCACGCAAGGATTAACTACGACATTACTAAAGGGAAAGCTTTATAAAAAGCGCTAAGTAATAGGGGTAACCCTTTATAAGGGATAGCAAGGCATAAAGGATAGCGGTTAGTGATTGTAAAGGGCTAGTTTTATGTTTGGCTTAGTCGTACGGTAAGGGATAGTCAAATATATGGGCTAGCAGTTCAAACTGGTAAGTCTTTCAATGTGTTAGCCGTGTTTAAGGGTTGCCCTTTTAATGGCTTTTGCCGCGGAAAGGGTTGTCCGATCCCTGCTTAAACTACCTACGTCCAATAATAAGAGGTAGAGGGCACAGCGAAGTACCATCACGCTTGAATCTGGAGCAGTCCAACTGGAGAAGTACCTCCTCCTTACAGAAGACCACAGCCATAATAGCACTGCTACCTTTCAGGCATGCAGCGTCATGTTCCTGATGGTGAGTAAGGTTCCCAGAGCTCCAACCCCCCTTAAAGGCCGGTAACACGCTTGTGTCTCCCCTGGTGTTTCTTAATTGCTTACCATCAAGAACTCCGTCTCCCCTCAAACGCTTTAAGGACTATATGTATCTCGGGATTCTACCTAATGAGGACCCTGAGCCATTACTTTTGTTTGCATCATACTATTTAATGGACGATCTCTTTGGTCATCATGATCTGTCTGATGTCTACTTGTTTGCCACCTTTGTCATAAAAAAAGTTATCACCTATCATTTAATAAAATATTTCTAAATAAGTGATCAGCGGCGCTGCCGCGAACAACGATATTCGTAAATTTTGGACGATTGTCTCTGTCACTCTCATAATGACACCTTAACTGGAGTAAAAGAGAGATGCCCGAAATATATGAACTTCGATGTTGACGGTACCGCTCCAGTCCACAGCCACTCAAGCTAGAAGAGTGTTACCTTGACGTAATGTGCGTATCTATGTGTGTTGTCTGACTTCTTCTGGAGTTCGTCAGCTAAGTCCAAACACATGGCGTGCTCGCCGCGAACGTAGCGCGCGTGAAGCAGCCAATTACGGGACCCGTACCGGAATTCTGAAGGGACAGACATTGCGTTCTTAACTTCGCGTTTAGACATGCTGGCTCGTCACTCGCCTCGCTATTCATCGAAACATTCGACGAGACTTTGCCTATACAAAAACGCGAGGCGAGGTGCGAGACATATAGCGAGACGTCCGCGTACACGTGCGTGCTCGCGTTTAGCCTCGCCATTCGCCCCGCAACTCGCGCGAATGTGTGGCGGCAGCATAACAGTAACATAGGAGCATTCCATGAAAACATAAGATTTTTGTCGCTTTCTTAACGCTATGTCAGCTACCATAATAAAACGTATTAGCCTTTAAGAAACACCATCAATCTTAAAGCCGATTTATTACATTGAATCGACAATAATTAGTGTCCTAAATGTATTAAAAATGTGGTGTCGCTTACGTAACGTTTTCATGGAATGCTCCCATACCGGGTGTTATAAAAAACGTGATACACAATTATCAAGCCGGCATCTAGTCATGATTCGGAACAATTTTACTATGGGATCAACTTTGTAAATAGTAAAAAAAAAAACAACTCTCTCATACATTTTCGTCAACTTGACCTTTTCTATAGAACTGCTCAATTTCTATTTAATTTTACAAACTTGACCCCATAGTAAAAGATGTTCAAAATCATTAAAGCAGGCCACTGACGAGCCTTTCAAAAGTTTCAAATGGACGCCGTTACAATGGATTCATCCAAGTGGAAGGCGTCCAATAGGCTAGTTGACTGTTTTATTTTTATTTTATCAATCGATCCCTTTCATTCTAGGGATGAAATGTCTGTATGGGAGTGGCCTTAAAACTACACAAAAGCCAGAAATGAGCGTCAAAGTCTGACATTCGTATTTCCCGTGAAAACGCTCCTTACAAAATGATGAGAACGTATGACGTCACTTATTCCTAGCCGCGCTCTTTAAAGTACGGAGAAATAATTAAATTGCCATTTTGACCGCGAAATATTGCGTTTTGGAATATAGTTGCCTTACAATTTATTTTGCAGTAAACTGCGAGAATTCGATGGGTACCACGGTTTTTTGAAATTTCGCAAATTAAAAATGCTGTTCTTTTTAAATTTTGTAAATTTAGTTTAGTTTTAATTGATTATATTCGTCATTGTGAACCAATTTCACTTAATTTTATTATTTTTACTTAATATGTGTCAACATCCCTATTATTCAGCACACTGATAAATCTGACAATCCATCCATTTCACAAGTCCAGAGGTGTTATTGCTACGTGCTTGTGTGTGCTTGAAATCCAGTAGCCAATTACGTAAAAAGGCTTAAAAACCAAAAAGGACGTGGACGAAGAAATGGTTAAGAAAAAAGCGCTTGTCTTTGTTGTGATGTGGTTGATAGTCGTCGTTGGTAACTTGCCATAAACATTGGATGATTACGATACTCTTCATTATAGATAAAACGAGGTCTCGGCCTGACATTTTCATAAATAAACTATGTCGCCTAGTTAATTAGTGAGATGTATATATTCATCTATTTTTTGTTTATTTAGTGAGATGTATATATTCATCTATTTTTTGTTTATTTAGTTAGTACGTGAGATTTACAAATTGTAGTGCCCTGCAGGGTTCATAGCTGAACTTTTGATGAAAGCAATAAATTATTGATCAATTAAAATGAAAACTTAGAATAAATATGTTTAATATAATTAAATTACCTTTCTCAGGATCTTTTGCAACAAAAACTGAAGGTCTTCTCATGTTGATGTTTGCACTCTGATTACCATAGAAACTTTAGAATAGTTTATGGTGCACTAGTTAGCACTAGGTGGCGCTACTAGTCGCTATATTTGCTTACCTCGTGTCATAATTTCAGCGGTGCTACCGCGTAACACGATATTCGTAAATTTCGGACGATTGTCGCTGTCACTCCCATGACGCATGGGTATTTTACATGATATACAGGGTGGAAAGATCGAATGCCACATGGATGGCAAGTACCTTAAATATTGTAAATAGCACATTTTGTGTAAGGGAGACTTTCCTTTGTTTTTAAAAACATTAAATTCTCCATTTCTGTAACATAAAATACTCTTTATTGCACATCTCAAAACAAGGAAACATGGCATATATAGGTTAATGGTCATAGTTATTTATTAGTGTAAGGCCTAGGGGGCGATTTACGAGCACTCGACGCTCGAATCGTGACATTTTAACTCTCTCAAACACGAAGAAATGCTATTCAAGAGGCATGAATGATATAAATAAACTAGCTTCTGCCCGCGACTTCGTCCGCGTAGAATAGTTACTTTTGGTCTTCGCTTATGATATATAGCCTTTATCTATAAATGGGCTACACACACACACTACTGAAAGGATTTTTCAAATATATTTGTTTGTTTTTACAATTGTAATTTTACAGAAGCTAGGCTTATATACCCGACGACGGCGGAGCGCGGGGGGCGGCGAACTTAAGTAATCCGTATTTGAATATTTGGAATTTGGAATCGAAGGATTAAGTATAATTGAATTGCAAACAACACTGTTAATTAGACACGTATGAACTTTATGTCGTAGCAATAAGGTTCATACGTCTCTAGCTAACAGCTTAGCTTAGTAGCTTAGAACACCGCCTGTTGTATGTATGTACCTATGTGTGTTAACACTTAAACTTTTAAACCACTTTCCCGTAAAACTTCGCTTTCTTAGGATTCCGTACCCAAATTGTAAGAACGGAACCTTATTGCTTAGACTTAAAACGTCGGTCTGTCTGTCTGTCTGACGGCTATATCTTATGAAAAGTGTTACCATAAAAAACTGTTTTATTTACCAATGATACGGAACTCTTCGCGAGCGAGTCTGACTCGCACTTAGCCAATTTTTTTATGCCTATTAAGTATATGAAACGTCTACAAACGACTGCACATTTGTGCAGTGTAGCACATCTTTATTTAAAGGCAATACGGACTTTTGACACCTTCATTTGCGTATGACTGTACCTACATTCCAACCCCATAAGCGATTAAAAAACGCTCATCTCTTTTCATATCAAATGACGCTGAAATTACTCATCTTGTTCCTTATTAAGTACTACTGTGAAGAGTGTGAAATGTAATTCTTTTTTTATATACTTACCCTCTTTTTGAAAAATACTTTTTTAGTGCACATATTTTAAAACCGTTGTTGTTTTTGTCAACAGCGACCCGATTAACCATAGGAAACATACACATGTCGTTTTTCAGACTTTTTATACCCCATTTTCTCCTATTAGGGGTTGAATTCTCAAAAATGCTGAAACACGTGTTTACTCATTTGTCGTTAGAAATACTATTGTGAAGTTTCAAATTAATTGGTGTAACTAATTATAAATCCCCATACAAACTTTGGACCCCCATTTCACCCCCTTAGAGGGTGAATTTTTAAAAATCCTTTCTTAGTGCACCCCTAGACCTTATAAGGAACCTGTGTGCCGAGTTTGGAAACTTTAGACCTAGCGGTTTGGGCTGTGCGTTGATTTAAGTGAGTCAGTCAGTCAGTCAGTCAGTCAGTCAGTCAGTCAGGACTTTGAGATTTATATATATAGATAATCTTGGGTATCGAAACTATACATTTTGTGCAAAATTAATGGTAATTATTTTCGTTCTCAAAGTTTTATGAATTCGAGTGCACGACTCTCAAAAATAACGGGATATACGACATAACTGGGATGATGACACATGTTGAAATTTGCTACGATTTCTAATTAAATGGATAGAAAATGTGCAATTTATCTTAAAACAGTGAAAATTGGAAGAATCGATTAAAATGATCCAAAGATACGAGACCTCAAAATTTCAAAATTTTTAGATTTTAAAAATGCAAAATTAAAAAAAATAAAGGTACAATTTCATTTCTTACATTATACTTAAACAAAAATTGTATAACAACTATATACATAAACGCAATATTTCACGGTCAAAATAGCAAAAACATTACTTTTCCATACTTTAAAGAGGGCGACAACGTAGCCGTGACGTCACCATTGAGCAAATATACTCTATGCCATTGAGTATCATTTTGTAGGGAGCGTTTCGAGCGTGTCGGGAGCGTGTAGTGCAAATGTAAGACTTTAACTCTCATTTCTGACTTTTGGGTAGCTTTTACGCCATAGGTCCCATACAGATATTTTATCCCCACAACGAAACGAATCGATTGATACTCCCGTCTCGTTAACTATTATCACAATTAATACGTTTAAAAATATCTCTGCCGTACAAACAATGTGCACACAGTTCAAGATTAAGAAGGGTTTGGATTTGGATTTGATTTGAGTTTGTTACAAAGAGTAAAGTAATATATAGGAAGGTTTTTTTTTTTTTTTTTTTTTTCTTTTTGGCTTTTGTTACACTTAGCCAATGTCATGTGGTTGGAAAGTTAGGGAAAACTATAGGAACTACTTAAAACGAGAATACGGGATATTTGGAAAAGGATTCATAAAGGATTGGGTTTATAGGAATATAATATATATTATATTTTTATATCATTTTTTTCTAGGAATACAGATATTACTTTATAAATATCATACGAATTCATATATAGTAAACAACTTATAGATGTAGGAAATGGAATTCGATGCAAAATAAGGTCTGAAAGAAATTCAGTCCTGTCATAAAGTGTGCAAGTAAAGAAAAAATGATTCAGGTCACCGTACTCCCCACAGGGACAACAAGGATCCGGTTTTTTATTTATTCTGTGTAAAAACTTTCGGAGTACAAACATGACCTAAGCGCATTCTACACAGAACAGAGGTACTGGATTTCGAAAAGGTTAATTTGCTGAACCATGGTTTTGTAGGAATAGATGGTTGGATTCGTTTGTAATGTTTACCTTTTGTAGAATCTTTGTTCCAAATCAGATTCCATTCCCGAAACAAATGCAACTTCGACAGATTTTGTAAGTCGTTACAATAGTTCATGTATGGGACAATGTCCCCAATGCATGTGGCCTCGTTTGCTAGCTGGTCAGCTCTTTCATTACCTGGAATACCGGCATGACTTGGCACCCAAGCCAACACGACAGTACAACCAGACTCTGAACACTTAAATAGAAGATTCCTGACATTAAACACTACAGGAGACTGTTTTTGGGATTTAAAAGGGAACCTCTTTAGTGCTTCTAAAGCACTACGAGAATCACAAAAAATTATACTTTTTGGAATTTTCAGCATGAGAGCAGTGTAAACGGACGATTCAGGAGGCAATTTAATAAGTTGTGTTACTTTGTATTGTGAATGGAAAACCCCAACGCCAACGCAACCCCTATCCCCATGTTTAGAGGCATCAGTATACAGACAGTGCCAATCAGCCCAATCAAAATTCTTTTTACTAACAAAGTCAATTTTAGGATTTAAATTGTTTTTTGAAATTCCAATGTCCAATCTAATATCGGGCTCAAAAATTATACTATTATAGTCGTGACAATATAAAGGTAGAACCTCACTTCTATAAGTTCGAGCTTCAACTATTTCAAAATTTTTAAGACTTTTTACTAGACAGGGAGAATCCTTGTGGGCCCAGTAATTACTAGACTCGATCTGTTCCACTAATTGCTGTAATTTAGGGATTAAAATATGAGAGCTTAATTGTAAAGATCGAAACAAAAATTTGTCACATAGAAACTGTCGTCTTAAAGCAAGAGGTGGATCACAGCATTCTATTTGTAGACAGTTTATTGGACTAGACCTCATTGCCCCTACAACTAATCTTAAAGCCTTAGACTGAACTGAGTCTAGTTTTTTAACTACATCAACATTACTGGGATGTAAAAGGAAGGTACCATAATCAAAAACACTCCTAATTAATGCATTGTAAAGAAGTCTCATGGTAGACGGGTGCGCTCCCCACCAGACTCCTGCTAGGCATTTTAAGATGTTTAAGTTCCGCTCACATCTCTGTGTAATGTATTCAAAATGGGGAACTCCTGTAAGTTTGCGGTCTAATATTAATCCTAAGAATTTGACTTTCTCTTTAATTGGTAACTGAATACCATTATAGCTGATATGGAGAGGTGGAATATGTTGTTTACGAGTAAATACTACGACAGAACTTTTAGAAGGCGAAAGATCAAGACCATTGTTGTCTCACCAAGTATTTAAGCCACTCAGCGCAATTGATAATTCATTACTAATGTTTTGTAGAGTCCGCCCAGAGACATAGATGAGCAAATCGTCTGCGTATTGCAAAACATTTGCTTGTCCTTTAACAGAAAGTTCTAAATCATAAGTGTAGATGTTATATAATAGAGGGCTTAAGACGGACCCTTGTGGTAGGCCTTTCCAGACTGTTCTCTTAATATATTCAGTGCCAGACTCTTGTACCGGATATTTTATGTACCTTTCATATAACATACTAATAATAAAATTAGTCAAAATGTTTGGAACATTTAATTCAATGAGTTTACATTTCAAAATTGAAATGTTAACGTTATCATAAGCAGCGTTTATATCTAAAAAGGCGGCCATTAATGAATCATTTTTAGAGAAACTTATTCTAATATCTGTGGTAAAGATGCTTAAACTGTCAAGAGTTGACATGCCTTTTCTGAAGCCAAACTGTTTACTAGATAATAGTTTATTATGCTCTAAAAACCATTCTAATCGGATCTTTACTAAATGTTCAGCAGTTTTAGCTAAAACAGTTGATAAGGCTATTGGTCTATATGACGTGGAATCTAGATTTGGTTTATTTGGCTTTTGCACTAATATCAGTATTTGAGTTCTCCAATCTCTAGGAACATAGCCTGTTATCATAATATTATTAATCAAAGAAAGAAAATAGAAGAGACTGTTGTCATTAAGGTTTGACAAGAAGGAGTAAGGAATCCCATCCTCACCAGGCGCAGAATCTTTGGTGGATGAAAGAACACCTTTCAATTCATAAAGAGTAAAAGGAGAATTTATGTCAGAGATAACATTGTTACTAGATGATACCAGTGGTCTTGGAATTATAGGGCACACAGGCACGTAAGGGGGACCCAAACGGTCCATGACTTGTTCAGCTAAAACTGGAGATATCTTACTCTGTGTATCCTTAAAAGCCGATCTAAACCTTCTAATATTCTGCCATACAATAGATGGAGCTACATTAGGACTTAAAGATTTACAGAACCTATGCCATCCTTCAAACTTTTTGGTTTTAAGAATTTCTTTAGTTGATTTTGCAACTTCTATATACCTGTCAAAATTTTGATCAGTCATTTGCTGACAATACTGTTTTTCAGCTGTTTTTCTTTGCTTAACTGCAGCAGTACATTCTGAATCCCACCAAGGTGGGGATGGAATAAATTCTGAGGCACTACTTTTTAATGGAAATGTTATGTCAGCAGCATCAATTAATGCTGTTGCTAATGCTTGTGAACATGCAAATATATTAAATTGGTTTATATCTGGAAGATCATTTATTTTATTTTCCACAGCCTCTCTGTACAAATTCCAATTAGCATCTGTCAGCTTGTGTTTTAATCGTGGTTGCCTTACTTGCTTTATAGGTTTATTAAATGGGAAAGTTATGAGTAGAGGGAAATGATCACTACCATGAGTTGATTCTGCAGGTGACCATGAAAGGGATGGAAAAAGATCTGGGGTACAAATTGATAAATCAATTGCACTCGGTGTTCTACCAAGACGAGTAGGGGCTCCAGTATTCAGAATACACAAATTACAAGAGGTGATTAGTTCTAACAGTTGTTCACCGTAATATAAAGTTTTAGTACAGCCCCAAAATTCATGATGTGAATTAAAATCACCTAAAACTACAAATGGCTTAGGCAGGAATCTAAAAAGTTGTTTAATTTCATTAAAAATATCATTATTAGGCTTTTTAAAATATAAAGATAAATAACAAATACTATTTACAATAACTGCTACTACACTTAAATCATTACTATGTACAGGAAGAGTTATGGAATTATATGTACAAGAGTTCTTGACAAGTATGGCTACTCCTCCATACCCATCAAGTCTATCTTCTCTAAGACAGACATATCCAGGCATTTTAAACACTGATTCTTTTCTTAGCCATGTTTCTTGCAGACAGATAAGAAAAGGATCATGCTTATTAATAATATGAATTAAATCTGGTTTCCTAGTGACTAGACTGCGACAATTCCACTGAACTACTACAGCTCTCTGATCCATAATTGTGTTTAAGTTGGAATAAAGTATCAATAACTATTGCAACGTTGGACGGTGATAATGATTTTGATTGAGAACACAGTTTCAAAAGCTCTCTTATTATATGATCAATGTTAATGTTAACTTTATCTTCATTGTTAGAAATTAATACAGGTTTTTCTCTATTTATTACTGGTTGTTTAATTATTTCTGAATGAGCATACCGATCGTACCCTTTGTCTAACTTTGCATGTGTCTTAGTGTTAAGTAAAACTGTTTTTTTCCTTGATGAGTGAGCAGAGTGAGTATTGAGGCTCGAAGTGTTAGTATTTACAGTTGTACCATGTTGTGTTTGAAAGGAAGGTGATATTTGTGTAGCTGTCAAGGCATCAGCATATGACACTTTTGAGACTGGTGGGTGAATTTTTACAGCTTCCATATAAGAAATGCAGCTTTTGCTCATAGTTTCTTTAATGGCTCTTTGTCTATTGTACTCTAAGCATTTTTTGCTGGTAGCTTGATGTGATCCCTTGCATAAGCAACACGAATAATCTTCCTCCTCAACATCACATGAGTCACCAGAGTGACCTTGACCACATTTGTAGCACTTTGGAGTTGACCGGCATTGGTTTTTCACATGGCCATAACGACAACAAAAATAACATTGTATAGTAGGATATATATATAGTTCAACTGGTAAGGCCATATAGCACATATATACCCGAGTAGGCAATACTTGTCCATCAAAAGTTATGATTACAGTACCAGTGTTCAAAAATTGGGTGTTATCATTGACTACACTTTTTCGCTTGACACGTCTAATTTTTATAATTGGGCCACAGCCAACTGGCAAATTTATACTAGTCTGCACTTCTTCGTCATTTAAATCAATGGGTACACCTTTGATGACTCCCATCCGTGTAACATTGAATGTTGGGATAAAAGCTTTATATTTATTTAATTCTAGTTTTGGGTTACTTAGGAAATTATTTGCACCTGTAAATGTGGTAAACTCCATGGTTATTCGATTTCTACCAATACGTTTAAGGCTGCCATCCACAATACCTAGAATATTATGTTGCTTCATAAACCGACCAAATGTTATGGGATGTAGGGTTGTACCATCAGTGTTGCCTTCTTTTTGTACATGTACTACAAAAGGTGAAATGTCGGACTGTTGGTAGCGTGTGCGGCCAACAGGTTCTCGGCTAATGGAACTTTCTTTATTATTTTCAGTGTACCGAGTTACATTGGAATTAGTGGGAGTTTCTATAATATTTTCTGTACTGGGTTTCGTAATATGGTTAACATTATGTATAGGGGCAATTTGTTTTATATTATGTTTACTGTTATCTATATCCGCGCAAATACAATCAGTATGCTTTACTTTTCCTGATCCATTTTTTCGTTTACGTTTATTGCACGTAGTACATAATCGAGATAGATGTTTTCTTTTTAAGCTTACATCATTATTATTAGATACCGATGCATCGGTGTCCATAGATGATTCCATTACAGCTACAAGTATATCCATTTTTGTGGGAGTTATCTTTTCTGACCCTGAGGAAATTGTTCCCCCAGGATCAGGGGGCTCGGCATCCTGTAAGGTTCTAGTTTATTTTAAGAATTCTGTAAATTGAAAGAATTCAAGAAATGTTTTATTGATTGTTCTTTTCAAATAATTGTAACAAACTTTGTGATCGAGTTGTGACAGTTCGTTTTAGTTTTACTTTTAAAAAAAAAAAAAACAAGTTGTCATAAATCTGACGCTTTGCGCGCTCTAAAGAAAAAAACAGAAGAATGCGCGGGTTGTTGTGTTTTCGATGTGAGTTGTTGAATGGAAGAAAAGCGATTTAGTAGAGTAATTACATGCCAATAATATTGTTAGTATATTAAAAAAACAATTGTGACTCAAGTGTTTTAATTAGTACACCCGGACTTTTTATACTTCAGTAAGTGGGATTGTCTGAACGTAATGCCGCCATTTCGGACACCCTCACCATCCTCAAGGAAAGTGAAACGTAAACATAAAAGCAAACATAGCCGCCGTCATGTAAACAAGAATGAAAGTCGCGCGATACAAGATGGTGACAATACTTCGCGTTCACGTACAAGGAGACTCACTACGCCAAAGCGACACGGCAATATGCGAAGTCGATCTAAGCACGTCCCTCGAGAACAGGGTCGAAAGAACCATTCAAAATCACCAGAGCGAACTAGTGAAGCAAGGTATAAACATCGGCGAACGTCGCGGAGTAGCGAGGGCACTCCAAATCTTCACTGCGCGCGTAGTAGACTACCGCAGAGAGAACGGAGATGCAGGGAGTCACGACAAGATAGTTCGTCGCAAGATAGGTGGAGTCACAACAGAAAAACGCAAGCAGGTGGCACTCCTACGCATCCGACGAGGCTAAGCAGGGACTCGGGTCCAATTTATGAGCAGCGACGTAGCACGACGCTGTTTCGAGATTGCAGTCCAGAGCATCAGCAGTGTGGTGGGAACCATCAGGGAAGTAAAACTATTGAGGAACAATATAATCCATACCAACAGCAAGCGGCAAGCTCACCTCAGCGGCCTATTGCAAGGTCAGGCGATACTTTCTTTAGTACTAAAGATTTGCATGATATTATTAAGAGTATAGGGTTAGCAAAAAAACCTACTTTTCAAAACAATGTTGTACCTACTTTTGATCCATCACTGCCAGGTCATCGCATTGATCTTTGGATAAATAAAGTAAATCAGTGCGCATCTATTTATGGATGGGATGATCTGCAAACAATTCACTTTTCACTACAAAAACTAGCCGGTAATGCGAAAACCTGGTATGATAGTCTTCCCACAATGTTGTCAACATGGAGTGAATGGCAGAACAAGCTACTTTCAGCTTTTCCATTTGAATTAAATTATGGTAAGCTACTAGATGACATGTTAAGGCGGAAATATAGACTAGGCGAATCGGTTGAAAACTACTTTTATGAAAAAGTTTCCCTTCTTAATCAATGTCAGATATCTGGTAAAAATGCAGTTGATTGCATTATCTATGGCTTAACAGATAGAACTCTCAGAACTGCAGCCCAGTCTCTTCGCTGCAAGGAGCCAGATCAATTGTTAGAATTTTTATCAAGTAGTAAAGACTTCTATACTAACCCTGTAAAAATAATAGATATAAAAGGTAAACAAAGTAATGAAAATTCAGTGAAAACATCTCAAATGTGTTTCAACTGTCGTGAAAGGGGCCATGTTTCCTTTAATTGTCCTAAACCTATTATTAAATGTACGAAGTGTAATAGAGTAGGACACAAAATAGAGAATTGTTATACAAAGATCACATCGGACAAACCCAAATCTGTTAATGTAATATGTAATGAGACTAATGAGGGTAGTGATGCCAAGTATTATAAGGAAGTGAAAGTAAATAATAAGGAATTCAATGGTTTTGTTGATCTGGGAAGTGAAGTTACAATTATTAGGCTTAGCGATGCAAAATTATTAGGTAATCCGGTACAAACTCCTACTAAAGCGATCAATGCTTATGGATATTCCAAAATTCCCGTTGTGGGTGGACTGGCAGTTCAAATTTCAATTGATGATGTTAGTGGTAATGTAGAAGCATTAGTTGTTGATGATCAGTACACAAATGTTCCGGTACTGGTTGGCCAAGATTTTACTGAGCAGCGGCATGTACTGATAGTTAAAATAATAAGCAGCTAAACTTTTACTCTGTTGATAATGAATTACCTTCTCTTAGTAATGAGGACATTGATAAAAATATATGCCTGATGGCAAATGAGGATAAAAATTTTCGGCCAATGTTTGCTTACAGTTGTTACACAACCAAAATATGAGGGTAACTTGTATATTCCTTCGGTGGCTATAGGTACTGTAGGCAGTGAGGTTATTATACGAGACGGTATATATTCATTTGATAAGGAGGGTCAGGGCTGTTTACTTGTGCTGCAGGGAGGTAGTAACTCGGCCTTTGTACAGAAGGGTACTGTGGTAGCTAGAGCGAAACAGTATGAGGTGCGCAGTTGTTTTCGAATTACACAAGAAGATTCAGTTACTCCTAAATATTGACCATATTAAAATCGGTGCTGCAATAGATGAAGAACGTAAGGATCGCTTGGTAACGCTTCTTAATAAATATAGAGATTGTTTTGCTATGAACTTGCTTGAACTGGGTTGCGCAAAAGATACGGAGATGAAAATTGAACTTAGTGATAAACGACCAGTAGTTTATGCGCCATATCGACTGTCACATACCGAAAGGCAAGTGGTAAGAGATATGGTGCAGGAATTAGTCGAGGCAGGTATTGTTCAAGAATCGGTATCCGACTATGCCAGCCCAGTGTTATTAGTAAAAAAGAAAAATGGAAAGTACAGATTATGTGTAGATTACAGGGCTTTAAATAACAAAACTATTAAGGAGCGCTACCCAATGCCAATAATTGAAGACCAAATTAGTAGACTTGCCAATCAGAAATATTTTACAGCGTTAGACCTTGCAAGTGGGTACTATCAGATCCCAATATCGCTAGATTGTCGTCATCTTAGCGCCTTTGTTACCCCAGATGGTCAGTATGAGTTTTGCGCATGCCATTCGGGTTGGCAAACGCACCAGCCGTATTCCAACGAATGATTAATCGCGTGTTGGGACCTGTTAGGTTCAGTGATGCCATAACTTACATGGACGACGTCCTCATTGCATCAAGTACTATAGATGAAGGTTTAGAAAAACTAAGCAATATATTAGAAATATTTAAGAGTGCAGGGTTAACGCTCAACTTGGAAAAATGTTTATTCTTATCTAATAAAATAGATTATCTTGGTTATGAAATTTCATCCGAAGGAGTACGACCAGGGCAAAAGAAAATTCAATCAGTAATAGATTTCCCACAACCGAAAAACCAACATCAAGTTCGTCAGTTTTATGGTCTAGTAAGTTATTTCCGCAAATTTATTAAGAACTTCGCAAGCATAGCTCACCCTATTACGTTGTTGTTAAAGAAAGACACCCCTTTTATTTGGACAGAAAATCAAACGGAAGCTTTTACGATTTTAAAAGAAAGATTAAGTGATAGACCAATTTTGACCATTTATGATCCTAACGCAAAATTTACTGAAGTGCACACTGATGCCAGTAAGCATGGCCTTGCTGGAATTTTGATGCAAAGAAAAGATGACCTTGAACCGTTGCGTGTAGTTGCCTATTACAGTCGCCAGACCGCCCCAGAAGAAAAAATTTCCATGCATACGAGTTAGAAACATTAGCTGTAGTAGAGTCTTTAAAAAAATTTAGAGTGTATGTGCTTGGAACTCCTTTCAAAATCGTTACGGATTGTCGGGCCTTAAGAACGACTCTCGTAAAGCGCGATCTTATTCCGAGAATTGCTAGGTGGTGGTTACAGCTTCAAGAGTTTCAGTTCGAGATCGAGTACCGACCTGGTACCCAAATGAACCACGTAGATGCTCTAAGTCGCAATATTGGCGGTGCCTTACAAGTAGAAGGTAGTTCGTTGCGTAATGATTTCTTTCCTAACGTTATGCACATCGAAGTAGATAACTGGTTATTAACACTGCAGCTGGGTGACGAAGAGTTGTGTCGCATTAGACGAATTTTAAATACAAAAGACAGTGAGGAGGAAGTAAAGTCAATTAAAAGTAGTTATGTTATTAAAAATAATCAGCTCTATAAGTATGTCGATGAAAATAAGAAAGAACTGCGCTGGGTGGTACCTAGAGGAGCTAGGTGGCAGATATGCAAGTTAAACCACGATGACATAGGACACTTCGCATTTGAAAAGACATTCGAACGTGTAAAAAAGACGTACTGGTTTCCACACATGAGGCATTTCATTAAAAAATACGTTAAAGCTTGTTTAAACTGTGCATATCATAATGATAATGTCAACGCTAAGGAGGGATATTTAAATCCAATAGAAAAAATATCGAAGCCCTTTCACACTTTGCATATCGACCACCTTGGTCCATTCGTAAGAAGCAAAAATGGTAATGCGTATCTTTTGGTCATTGTCGATGCATTTACGAAGTATGTATTTGTAAAACCGGTCAGAGACACAAAAACCCGGAACGTCATCAAGATCCTTGAGGACATATTTTATACATTCCGGATCCCAAATCGAATAATATGCGATAGAGGCAGTAGTTTTACATCATTCGGTTTCAAAGATTTTTGTCAGGAAAAACAAATCAAGGTCGTATATAATGCAGTAGCTTGCCCCAGGTCTAACGGGCAAGTCGAACGTTATAACAGAACGGTTCTCAAAGCGTTAAGTACTCAAAACCATGGACTAGACGAAAGGGTTTGGGATTCTGCAGCTGGAGTAGTACAATGGGGCATAAATAATACTTTGCACAAGTCAATCGGCAAGACTCCAGCGGAGGTATTGTTTGGAACTGCGATGAACTGCGAAATTAGCAGTCAATTCGATTCTATTCTAGAAGTGACACGGTCGAATGTTGATGTGGAGGAAATACGTGAAAAAGCTACAGAAAATATAGAAAACAGCCAGTTACAACAAAAGAAGTATTATGATAGTAACAGAAAACCCGCAACTTGTTATAGCGAAGGCGATCTGGTAAAAATAACTAAGGTGAGTTATGACAATGATGGTAAAAGCAAAAAAATGTTAGATAAGTACGTAGGACCATTTAAAGTAGTGAAAGTTTTAGGGAATGATCGTTACCAAGTATCTGACATCGAAGGCTTTAGAAGAAAGACTAAAAGGAAATATAAAAGTACTATTTCCGCCGATAGAATGCAACCATGGATTCATCTGGCTGCATTAGAGTTGCATAAAGAGTAGTGCATTAATTATAAGTAAGTAGTGAGATTCTTTAAATTAGTTATGATATATGGTAAATATAAAGTGAGCATAACGTAACTTGTACGTATATATCGATACCATAAGGCTGAAAGAGTGCTTGGACCCCTCCATTGTATAAATATAAGACTAAGATGTAATATGAGACTGATTTCTTTAACTTAAACGTATTTAAATAGACTTAATGTTTGATTTATAATGTCGATAAAGAAGCAACATTGTGATAATTAACTAAAATAAGTTTTAATTGTATTTACAAGTTCATAGATAGTACGAGTATGAGACATGTTAAGCTGCGGATACTGCGGCATATTAACTGTGACACTGTGTGTAGCACTGTCAGATGCTAAGCGCTGCGGATACTGCGGCATGTTACTACTGCGGATACTGTGGTATGTTAGCGCTGCGGATACTGCGGCATGTTCGTGCTGCGGATTTAGAAGCATGTTATCACTGCGGATACTGCAGCATGTAATCACTGCGGATACTGCAGTATGTATATATACATATATATAAAAGAGGCTACACGCGTTGAGAAGTGTTATAACTTGTGAGCGGTATAAAGGGCCTAGTGTAAGGTTCTGTGTGTGAGGACACCACACTTGTCAGGATGGACGAGTGTAAGGTTCTAGTTTATTTTAAGAATTCTGTAAATTGAAAGAATTCAAGAAATGTTTTATTGATTGTTCTTTTCAAATAATTGTAACAAACTTTGTGATCGAGTTGTGACAGTTCGTTTTAGTTTTACTTTAAAAAAAAAAAAAAACAAGTTGTCATAAATCTGACGCTTTGCGCGCTCTAAAGAAAAAAACAGAAGAATGCGCGGGTTGTTGTGTTTTCGATGTGAGTTGTTGAATGGAAGAAAAGCGATTTAGTAGAGTAATTACATGCCAATAATATTGTTAGTATATTAAAAAAACAATTGTGACTCAAGTGTTTTAATTAGTACACCCGGACTTTTTATAATCCCCTGTCTGCATTTACTTAAATTAACACTTACCGATGGAATTGTACAGCTAACTACTAAGTATAGTAAAAAAGTGAATCTAAAACTACAAATATATACACTAAATACAAACACCAATCCTTTAAATATTATTATTTAAGTTTGAGTGAAAAAACCACGTCCGCCGCGCACAAAGTTTCCCGCCCTTTCTATAGGAAGGTTTGTTACTTGATTCTGCATCTCAGTGTTGCCAGAGGACCCTGGCTGGATAGCATGAACGGATAGACAAAAAAAGGCA
Organism: Grapholita molesta; assembly: GCA_022674325.2. Lineage (NCBI taxonomy): Eukaryota > Metazoa > Arthropoda > Insecta > Lepidoptera > Tortricidae > Grapholita > Grapholita molesta. Next base: position 3,541,558 of record CP053136.2, on the reverse strand, counting down.
CGAAATCTGGGTGAAAAGCACGTTTTTTAAGAAAGTATATTTTCTTTTATTTGGTTCGTATCATAAAGCACAAATCAACTAAAAACCGGCCAAGAACATGTCGGGCTATGCTATGTGTAGGGTTCCGTAGCTCAAAAATAGTTCAACAAACCAAGTAAAAAAATATTTTATTTTGATGATTACTTTACTTTAATGTTTTTTTTTTTTTAATAGTTCATTTTACACTTATTTTTTGTATTTGCGTGGCGGTTCTTAAAAGAGAGGGGAAGGACTGCTGTCATAATCAGACGCTCATTATTTAGGAATATTTCAAGAAACATATCCGTAAAACAGATGTATCACAGCAGACATTCAAAAAGCACGGAAATAGCACATTTTTTCGTAGCGCAGGTTTATAGCACGTACGGGTTAAAAAAACATGTAAAACCGTGCTAAAAGCATGTTCTAGCAACGCTCTACTCGTATCTCTTGATCCCCTTGTTCACTTTCTAAAAGTTGCCGTTTCGAAAAATATATCATGTAGTAATACGCACAGACTCTTACGATACTACGTATGTAGTACGGCCGGTAGTAGACGGTAGTAAAAACCTATCCTGCATGTAGAGCCTCTTGCGTCTATTGAGTGTAATAAATCATAACATTTTTAAATAGGTAAAAACTTTGGTGGCATTGATCGACATGTTGAAGTAACGTTAGAGCGTAAGAGCTCTACTCAGGTCAATTCCGTCCAAGCGGCGCTACCGCGAACATCGGTATTCGTAAATGTCGGTACGCTCAAGTTCTCTTTGTTCATTCTTTTCTAACGTCGTCTCACAAGATCAACTGCATGCGGGACGGATGTAATAAACCCCTGAATAGTAAACATAATTCTTTTTTTTAAATCGGTATGCGGCCATAGACAAACTGTCAGTCGTGTTGACTGTCATGTCATTGACCGACTTATCACACGTAGGGTTTCTAATAGGATTAGATTTAATTATTGTTCAATATTTAACGTTAATATCATTACGAGGGCCTTAAATTAGTCGCCAAAATGTGGCTGGACGAAGCTGATGGCCTCACGGAGATATTCAAAGGCTATTTGCCGTACTATTTGCTCGTGGCCCTTCCTATTTTTATTATCATGTCTCCAGTGAGCCCGGTGGCTGCGTCTCACGAATTTTCGGTATATAGGATGCAGCAATACGACCTTCACACAATTCCTCATGGTAAGTTTAACATGAAAATGTATCTTTAATTTAAAATTGCGAAAATCAATGACAAGTAGAGGTTATAATTTCGGCTACTTTTTAAGTCTTACACAAATAGTTGTTAGGACACTCTTATCAGTTAGAAAATGGTAAGCTTTACTAGTACATACTAGTAAGCGAAATGCGTTGAACTCGGCTAAATTTGTTATTTACAATGTACATTTTTGGTAACTTACAATACAGTGACGACAGGTCTGGCCTAGTGGTGACCCTGCCTATGAAGCCGATTGTTCTGGGTTCGAATCCCAGTTGGGGCATTTATTTGTGTGACGATCACAGATATTTGTTTAAAACTGTCACTAGTAGGATGTTGACACTTAGGATAAATATCCTTCACCATAAAGAGGTACTCACAAAAAAAATCCTGAGTCCAATTGATTTAAGGGTTGACTTACTATGGAAACACGACTATTGCGTTTGAAAATGACGTCAAACATTCCTGTTGTTTATGAGCATCAAATGTCTGTATCAGACCAATTACATAAAAGTAATATAATTGGCACAAAATAGACAGGTACAGAAGTCAATCACATGTATGTACTTCACTTTTCATACCTACTCCCGGCGGTCGCTCTAGGGTTGCAAATTATGCTTATACACGAAAAACTATCGTGGCACTGGCGCTCCTATCTAGTTGTTTATGATTTATTGTCAAGAATGAAACGGGAAGAATCCTAACTATATAACTATCCTAACTAATCCTAACTAATATTATAAATACGAAAGTAACTCTGTCTGTCTCGCATTCACGCAATTTTTTATTTTATAGTATTGAAATTTGGTATGGAGAGTGTCTGAGTCGCAGGAAAGGACATAGGATAGTTTTTGTCAATCATCATCATCATCCTAATTTTATGCAGACGAAGTCGCGGGCAGACGCTAGTGGAAATATAAATTAATAATATTAAAAACAGTCCACTGAACAGATATAATAACTTTTTTTTCGTTGCTCCATTATTGCATTTATAAAATAATTTACGATGTCAAGCGGATGGCACTCACGCTTGCAGTGGTCCGAACTGGTCCGAGATATCGTGTCTGTGAGCAGTGTCTATGTGTGCGTTGATCGAGCGCGCTTGTATGGAGATTGATTTCTGTACCTGTCTATTTTGTGCAATTGGTCAGAAATAAGTATCAAATCACTTCTAAGTCACATGATATAATCTCGTCATACGTAAGTTTTCTCCAGTCCTAAATATATAAATAAATACTACAGGACATACTTACTAAAATTGACTGAGGCTCACGGTAAGCTCAAAAAAGCTTGTGTTGTGTCTACAATATAATATAATATACAAACACTTAAATAGAATACACCCATGACTTAGGAACAAATACTTGTGCTCATCACACAAATAAATGCCCTTTTTTATATAAGACGTCGGTGGCAAACAAGCATACGGCCTGCCTGATGGTAAGCAGTTACCGCAGCCTATGGACGCCTGTAACTCCAGAGGTGTCATGTGCGCGTTGCCGACCCAAAATCCCATTCCCACCACTCAACCCAGGATCGGTAGTTTCTAGTTAACTATTGTGCCCAGGATGCCGCAGCTCCAGCTTTAACCTGGAAGGCCGTTCCCTCACATCCTGGAGCACGTCCCGCCACTGCGTGGTCGCTCGCATCCAGGATGTCACCATCGAGCAGTTCTTGGAGATCAGGAACAAGGCTGGTGCGCTTCTACTGGTCCTGCCGAAGAATGATACTGTGCTCAGTATTGAAGAGAGAGAGGTACTTCATTTGCCTAATATTTTACGTCACACTGGGTGGTAAGAGAGATGTACCGCCCTAGGGCGCGACGGAAAAAATCTCACTTTACACCCAGGTGAAGACGTAAAAGTATGTACGCACCACGGGCGGTAATAAAGAAGGCCTCAGATCGCTTGTACAAATACAAATACCCGCGATCTGTACCATTCTTTGTTTTACCGTCCTGGGTACGTAATATTAGTATATTACGTACCACCGTACTATTATTCTTAAGGAAATATTTAAGTATAACTGTAAGGTTTGGACGCTTTGCTTCGGTCAGCCAATGCGAACGGACGAATTCTAATAAGGTCTAGTTTACCCGGCAGAATTGGAAGGTCAGATGGCAGTCGCTTTCATAAAACTAGTGCCTATGCCAAAACCTGGGATTGGTTGCCTAGAGGACCGAGGCGCGAAAACCGCGAGGAAGGTGATGGAACCTACGGCGATCGTCAACCTGCCAGGATCCTGCCCTTGCTCAGAGATCGCTTGTTATGGCGGTCTATATGAGAGCTACCCTATAGCAGTGAACTGGACTATATATTTTATGTTTGTGAACAGCACATCCAGCTCCTTGAAATGGCGATGGTGCAAGACGAGATCAGCGCTCCGGTCTACTTCGCCGACTGGTCTCCAGCGTTCGAGGATATTCTGGAAGACCTGCAGCACAGCTTCATAACGGACGACAAGTCCGGGACAGCGTTGGAAGCCATGTTTAATACTGTGTCGTCTAATGGATATCAAATTGGTAAATGTAACATTCTTTTACTTATTATTATTTATTTATGCAGAATTATTAAGAAAAATTTGACTCGCAGCGGGACTCGAACCCACAACCAGTGGTTCCAGTGGTTCAATCCAGTGGTTGTGGGTTCGAGTCCCGCTGCGAGTCAAATTTTTCTTATTTTTCTTTCGATTTCATCATCATGTCAGCCGAAAGACGTCCACTGCTGGACATGGGCCTCCCCCAGAACGACCCAAGAAGACCGATCCTGCGCCTTCCACATCCAGCAGTATCCCGCGACTCTAACTAGGTCGTCGGTCCATCTTGTGGGAGGCCTACCTACGCTGCGTCTTCCAGTTCGTGGTCGCCACTCCAGAACCTTTCCGCCCCAACGGCCATCGATTATGCAGAATATCTTTGATATTTCAATCGACAGAAAAATAGAAAAATTTGACTCGCAGCCGAACTCGAACCCACAACTAGTGGTTCCAGTGGATCAATCCAGTTGTGGGTTCGAGTCCCGCTGCGAATCGAATTTTTCTATTTTTCTGTCGATTTAAATATCGAAAATTCTTTTACTTGTATTCGGGGTCAATAGAAAAATGAAAATAATGTAAACAAACATGACTGACTGTGATAAATTGATAATCTGTCACATTTTTGGGGGTGGCAACACCCGATCTATGCTTGCCAATAACTAGCGCCTGTCTGTTTGTATCGTAATTAATTAATCTCATTTGACTCCAAAATATTATAATGACCAGACATCGGATTCCCTGGGGCGAAACTTCTTGACAACTAGGGACTTCCTATATCGATAAACTCATTTATCGATACTAGTTATTAAAAGGCGAAGAAGTTACATTACAACCGAAAAATAAACGAAGTACCATTGATCACTTTATGAAATTTTGCTATGCTCCTATAACCTCCACAGAAATTGAAAAGTCGTTTAGCCACCTGAAATGGATCTTTCAGCCAAGACGGAGACGCTTAACGCCCGAAAATATGGAAAAAATTCTGGTGGTTTCCTTTAACAATAATAGATGGGACAGTCATGAAGAAATAAATTGTGACGAGTAAACTTTTAAAAACGTTTTCAAAAAAGAAGAAGAAAATTGAGTTCTTATTTTATTATATAATACTCTTTTAATACAAACATATTTTATAAGCAAACCTTTGTGTGATCACTAGTATTTAGAACTAGTATCGATAAATGAGTTTATCGACGTAGGAAGTCCCTAGCTGTCAAGAAGTTTCGCCCCACGGAATCCGATGTCTGATAATGACAGACAGCTGAATTCTTTAGTAAAAAAACATTTGGCACAAAATGTAGAATGAGAAATATAGAAGTTTAATTGGACCGAATAAGTTCATTCCACAGCCGGAGCGTTCGCTGGAGTCTTAGTGAGTGAATCAACTATTTGTGACATTATCTACGAAAAGGGAATTTATTGTCGATGGCGCTTATGTCGTTGTTCAAGACGATACAATACAAACGCAACGCGATTCGACGTAAGTGCCATCGACAATAAGGTCCCATTTCCTAGATAATGACACATTTGTTGTTGTTATTCTGTCCCATCAGCCAGGGGACAACTGAAGCAAAATTTCTTACAAGAAATGTGGCCGTTCTTACTACTGACACTCTTAATAGGTGACCCACTATAGAAGAGACATATAGCTTCTACAAATATCTATGTTTTTGTGTATTTAAATGCAATTAAATTGTGGTATGAAGAGTGGCCCAGGGGAACGTAACCATGGCAATGAGGGACAAAGAATAGTTGATTGAGCCTAGTAATACTGTCCCGTTTTTACCCTATAGGTACGGAACACAAAAACTACGGGAACGGTATAAAGCCGGGGATAGACTAGGGGACAAATGTCCGGCGACGATTGTCGGCGAGATGTCAAACGAACTCAACCGACAAGTCCGGCGACTTCGCCAGACACTTGCAGGCATAGTCATGGCTTGTCGGGCGACGTCCGGCTACGTCGATCTATGTCACCCGACGTCGCTGGCGATACGGGTTGCAGGACATTTGTTCCCTAGTCTATCCCTGGCTTAATGGTCTGATTTTCCATCAGTTGTGTCAGCCCCGGTGCCTCAGAAGCTGGACTCGAAGCCGGTGTCTCTCCACGGGAAGCTGGTCGGCCGGTCAGGGTCCGCGCAGACCATCATCATTGCCGCACACTACGACTCCTCAGGGTTGGTCCCGGTGAGTATGGAACACTATTCTCATCGTGTTTCAGTGGCGGCGAATACCCCGAGAGGAGAAAAAACACTATGCAGTGGCGGCGCGTCAATATTTTTCTTAGGCAAGATGGAGCCGATATGTCTTAGTCTCTTCTTCTTGAGCCCAAGGAAAACCGTTGAACTGCAGTAAATTAGGCAAGCCGGTGGGAATCGGCTTGTATAAACGCGCCGCCACTGATATATAGGTATCAGCGTTTTTATTTTACCAAAAAATAGACTACCCCAACCGAAAAAGACTGATTAATCCACCAATATTCATGGCCGCGAATGTCAAATATAACCAATATAAAATAAGTTGCCTAAAAATGAGGCAACAAAACAATTCTTTATAGTATATGTAGTATCAGCCTATATTTGTTAAAGTAACTTGACAATATAGTTCAAATTATATTTAAAAATATAATTACGACTCGGGTACTAATGGAACCAAGATAATTATGGTTTATAAATGTCTATTTAATTTTCATATGCACTTTTTATAACGAATTAAACTAAAAAAAATAAGAAAAAGCTAATTTTCTGGGAAAGATATTTGAGTTAATTCGAAACTCTTATTTCCAATTATATATGTTTTTGGAATTTATACGGATATTATTTTTATCCTTCTTTCATATATTATTGTGAATATAAAACTCTTATCTTATTATTTTCCAAATGTAAGTTAGCTGAAATATAAATTAATGAAGTTGATTAAAATACCGTTACTTCCTATTACAGATGTGGGCTTATTCGTATTAAGATACACAAAATAGATTTTTAGAAACATATTTTCGCAATAAAATTACTGCTACCTTAATCGCTGGAAAAAATCACCTGTATTTGGGCGTATATTTTTTTAACTGTCTTCCGGAACTGAAATTAGGTGGATTCAAAAATATAGGTCCTTAAAATCGCTTTTAAATGTGATATAACAAAAAATAGCGAGATACCGAATTTATTTCAAAAATATCGGATAGTTCCTGGGCTTGAACTTTTTTCGAATACAAGACGGAGTCAATATGGCTATGCCTGTTCTTCATTAGTCTAAGGAAAACTGTCTAACTATCTCAGTGGGGTGGGTCATGTATCTCGGAGTTGCAAGTTCGATTCTCGCCCTAGGCAGTGGATTTGTGCAATATTACATACATTCTACTTTCTAATATATATTTATTTATCCAACGAACAAATTAAAAACACAAGGAAACTTAAATAAAATGAAATACTAAAAATATAAATAACTAAAAACTAAACCTAAAATACCTATCTAAAATAAAAGATCCCCCCGTGGCATGGTGCCGTAAACGCTGGCAGCATTTCCTCGCTGTATCGCAATGCTTATGCGTTGAGCGAGGAAGCTGCCAGCTCTCCGGTCACCAGTAACGTCGATAAGACGGGTGGCCAAATCTTTGAAAAAGGCATGGGCACTTGGTCCCCACGGGCCAAGGGTCTCGACGCCAAAAGGTACAAAATTGTATTCGGCCCCGAGACCCTTATATTTTGCCTTTTTCAAAGATTCAGCCGTCTCTGCAGCTGCCCCGGGCTTAACTGCCGTGCCATGGATATGGGGAGGGGCCAGCGTATCGACGCAGGTGGCGTCCCACACTAGCACCCTTCCCAACTTCCATGGAATCAGCGACATCCCGTCCGGTCTCTTGCCGTCGTCCCGGAGAACACCTGGTGGCTCGAGAAGAGCCGGTACGTTGACGCTGGCCAGAGACCGGCGGAGGATGTCGTTGATGGCAGCGTGCCGAGAGAAGCGGCCAGCGCTCCTCTGACACGACAGCCCGTGGTGACCCAGAGAGTCAACGTTGTTGCCGCAGGAGCATCTGTGTGGAGCGCACACGCGAATACCATTCTACTTAATATAAAAGTAATGTAATATTTTTCGTTTGATTTTTTTATAATAATTTATAGGAACTCTCCGTGGGTGCCGACTCTAATGCATCGGGCGCCGTGGCACTACTGGAGCTGGCGCGCATATTCTCCCGACTGTACGCGTCGCCGGCCGTACGCGGCGCGCCATCTTTGTTGTTCGTGCTGTCATCTACCGGGCATACGCTGAACTACGTCGCCACTAAGAAATGGCTGGAGGAACAGTTGGATTCTACTGACGCGTCGTTGCTACAGGTAATTAGACGTTACTGCTACGACTTAAGGTGCAATTTGCATAGAAAATGTCTGGTTAAAAAATTGGGCGCCATTTTGGCTATTCGTGCTGTCATCTGCCGGCCATACGCTGAACTACGTCGTCATTAAGAAGTGAACGGTTGGATACTATTGACACTTTGCTGTTACACATTATGAAAAATGTTATAGAAACTTAAATTGTTTTCAGGACGTATCCTTCGCCATGTGTCTGGACTCGATCTCGTCGGGCCCGAAGCTGACGATGCACGTGTCGAAGCCCCCGAAGGCCGGCGGCGCGGCGGCGTCCCTGCAGGCGCGGCTCGGGGCTCCGGTGACCCACAAGAAGATCAACCTGGCGGACGAGCTGCTGGCGTGGCCCCACGAGCGGTTCAGCATCAGGCGGATGACAGCCTTCACGCTGAGCAGCTTGCAGGTCAGTTTCCATCATCCCGTGACCCAGAAGGTCACCCTTTATGGCATCACGGGGATGACCGCCTTCACCTTGCAGCTCAGTCCCCACGCTGACCCAGGGTCACATCCCGGGACCCGGAAGGTCACCCTGTACGGGATCACGGGAATGACCACCTTCACCTTGTAGGTCAACCCCCACGCTGACCCAGTGCCACATCCTGGGACTCAGAAGGTCACCCTTTATGACATCAAATGATATTTCGTACATTTTCGAAAAACTCATTAGTACGACTCGGGGTTTGCCTTGGTTTGTATTGCAAGTCGCACGCTCTTACCACTAGGTTACTAGATTATATCATTTAATGTGTATAATTTTGCACCCAGAGCCACAAGGAGCCGGCGCGCAGCACGGTGCTGGACAGGCCCACAGAGGTCGGGCTGGAGCACCTGGTGGGCAACATCGCGGCGGCGGCGCGCGCGCTGGCCTCGCACGTGTACAACCTCACCGCCGGCGGCGAGGAGGACGCGCTGCTGTACGACGAGGCGTTGGTGAGTGTCTTCGGCTGGTATCCCTTTAGAAATAGAAATAGAAAACATTTATTCAAGGCAGTTTACAAAAAAAAAACTAAAACATATTCGACAAAACTGCCTCGAAATGGTCCCGACTCAGCATGATGCTAGCCCGGGTAGCCAGCGCTGGTCTTCCGTCGGGGCCATTAACGAGTGAGGTCACGAAGCGAACAGACTAACAACTAATATAAAACAATACGATAACAGTTCTCATACTTACAAATAAATAAATAAAATAATTAATAAAACAACAACAAAAGCATAGGGGCGCTACCGCGAAACACGGTATCCGTAAACCTCGGGCGATTGCCTCTGTCAGTCTCATGACCCCGTAATTGGAGTAAAAGAGAAAGACGCCCGAAATCACAAACACCGATGTTCGCAGTACTGGGCATGTTACTGGTCGCATCCGTACCAGTCCGTACGGTCGGGCTTTACTGGACTGCACATTAAGCTGCCCCACAGCGAGCAACAAGCGCCGCCCGTCTTAAGCACATGCTCGATTCAAGTCAAATGCGATCTATTAGGTATATAATTCTCATAAACATTATTCCTCCTAGATAATTCTAAAATATAAACCAATATCTAGCATCATATTTTGGACTCGGGTATGTCCTTAAACTACGTCCAACAATAAGAGGTAGGGCACAGCGATGACCATCACGCTTGAATCTGGGGCAGCCCAACTGGGGAAGTACCTCCTTACAGAAGACCACAGCCATAATGGCACTGCTACCTTTCAGATATGTAGTGTTGTGTTCCTGATGGTGAGTAAGGTTCCCAGAGCTCCAACCCCCCTTAAAGGCCGGCAACGCGCTTGTGACTCCCCTGGTGTTGCGGGTGCCCATGGGCGACGGTAATTGCTTACCATCAGGCAATCCGTCTGCTCGTTTGCCGCCTATGACATAAAAAAAAAAAAAATCTAACACATTAAATTAGTGGCACAATAAAAATAAGAAGAAAAGAAACAGCAAGAGATAAATACAACGCAGTATGTGAAATATTTGTGGTGACATGGAATAATTGTGGAAAAAGGGAAATAGTAAACATATAAAGATTGTACATTTTATTGCAGAACAAACGCCATGTGAATTGTACTATGAACTAAGTATGTGCCACTATTTATCCGTTAAGACGTATACTGCAAAAAAAAGGTGCAGGATAATGCCGTGTGAACGTAGCCTTAGCGGGGATCGGATATTCGAATAAGAACAAAAACACCACATGTGTTATCACCATACATCGTTATCGCGGGAGCAAATATAAATTTGTTGTAGAAGTAGTAAAACAGACTGTCCATTTAGGAAAAACAGACTTTTCTGCCTACACATTATAAGCCTCCAAGAAGTTCATTATACGCACGAAGTTTTTGCTGCATAATGTTAATAAATCTTGCTTTACACTCTGTTAGTAAAAAAATACCTGGAATTGACATATCAAGTTAAATAAATATAAATGTTTTAATTTAATACGACTTTATTTACTTTTTTTGATCTTAAGTGTGTCTTTCAGAGTTAAAATGACATTTCAGAGAAGATTTTGTTTGACAAAAACTGACAATGCACTTCGAGCAAAATAGTTTTGTATCGAGAGCCTCTAACTCAGGATAATCCTGTATAAACAAACCCACAAATTCATCACACGTTATTTTCCTTCGAACCATTTTAAAAGGCAACTTCTATTTGATTATGTTTTTACAAATACAGATTAATCAAGAATGACTAATATCTAAAGTGACTGAAGAGGTTGCGTACCTAATAGGTAATCTTTTTAAGTACTAATCAAGTCAAGTATGGAGGTACGATAGCATTGATATTCAATAAAATAATTATACATTTTTGAAGTCGTAGGTATAAACTTTCAGTACTGTCAAATCGAATTCGCTCCCGCGATAACGATGTATGGTTATCACTACATACAGTCGCCGTCAGATATATCGAAGCTGTGGAGGTTACTAATATCTGTACATGCACTTGTCACTTTGAAAATAGATGCGTAGTTCAGATATTTGTGACCACCTCCACAGCTCCGATATATCTGATGGCGACTGTACAAGAAAAAAAAACATTCTGTCATACATAGGTGTGCATTGCCTGCATTTGCAAATATAAAGTAAAAATATTTGTACCCACATGGGGCCTATTGCAAAAGTTTACTAATAATACTAGGAAATAATACTAGTTACAAGTCAATGATTTACAAGTCGTACTTATTTGTGTTTCATAACCATTTTTGATTTTACTAATAATACAAGAATATTCCTGTTGCATAAATTGCTAATAATATTTCTAAACTACAAGTTATAAGATTTCTAATTACTAGTACTAATATATTCTGTTGCATAATATATTTTTTGGAACTTGTAACGTTGGTGCTAATATTATCAGCAAATTATACAAATCATAAGTAAACTTGTTGGCTGAATGAGCAAAACATTTGCCTAGTTCATGTTTTTTTTCTAAAAAAGTAACATTTGGCGGCAATTTGAATACTGAATATTGACATATTTTCGGCGGCAGCTAATTAACAAAATATAATTGAAGTTTTTCAGTACAAACATCATCTTCCTCGCGTTTTGCCACAGCTCATGGGAGCCTGGGGTCCGCTCGTCAATTAATTCCAAGATTTGGCGTAAGCACTAGTTTTTACCAAAGCGACTGCCATCTGACCTTCTAACCCTAAGGGTAAACTAGGCCTCATTGGGATTAATTCGGTTTCCTCACGATGTTTTTTATTCACCGAAAAGCGACTGGTGAATATCAAAATGATATTTCGTACTTGTTCCGAAAATGTCATTGGTCGCAAGTCGCACGTTGTTACCGCTAGACCACCAGCGCTTTTGAGAAGTTTTTCAGTATTATACGTACTTACAAACGTTTTTCAATATTATAAAAAAATTACGGGAAAACAGAGAACATTTTAAATGTGCGTTTTGATTAAAATAAATGGTTAATTTTGATATAACTGTTTAACTGTTCATCATTGGAATACTAATATTTTAAAAATATGGTGCCCCTGACGTACGTAGAAATAATTACAAGTTTGTTCTAATAATTTGTGTTTTTGCTTATATTTTGCAACAGAAACTAGTAAAATTCACTAATAATATGAGTTATTAGTACTAATATTTTGCAACTTGTACTTCATTACTGCTACTTTATAATGCAACAAAAAATTATAAATTACAAGTCGAGTTACTAATATTATTAGCTTGTAATTTCGGTACTTGTATATTGTATCTTGTACTTTATTATGCAACATAAAAGTACAAGTTACAACCAAAACCGCTAATAATATTAGCTTGTACTTTGTTATGCAATTGGCCCATGGACACCACTCAGCATATGCTGTGGTATAAATAATTAAAAAAAAAAATGCGAAATTCAGTAAAAAATGATATTCAGTCAGCGCCATAATTTTTTCTAAAAACTTAAATGTATGGTAACTGTATACATAAACGCATTATTTTACTATCAAAATAAAAACAACATTATTTTTCCATATTTTAAAGTAGGTAGGCGACGACCTAGGCGTGACGTCATAGTTAAGTATCATTTTGTTTGGAGCGTTTTGAGCGGAAAGTGCGAGATTCAGACTTTTACTCTCATTTCTGAATTTGATTTACCTTTTACGCAATTGATCCCATAGCGATATTTGATCCTCACAACGAAACAAATCGATTGATATCATAAACAAAAAATATTCGTCTCGCTTAATAATTTTCATATAAAGTGGCTAGCTACTCAATGTTGAATTCTAATCACTTATAAATATAACACATTATCTAATGGAGTTTTAATAACTGGACCTCACACTACAATGAATTCTAATCGACTATAAACACTATACAGTGTGTATTTTTCATACGGGCGTATAAGTTTACCACATACAGTATCCAGTAATACGACTCGTATTATGGTTATAATTTTGTTAAATAGTGTTATAACATAGTTGTAACAATTTTTTTAAGTCTGACCGGGCAGCAATGTACGCAGTCCAACTTATTTTGACATGACAAGTAATACTGACATCATGACGCATCGGTACGTTAATTACTATGGATGCAATACATTGCGCGCTTAATTTTTATGTATGAAATAAAAATAACCTAATTTTTTTAACAAAATGAATGTAAATAGGTTCTTGAGGTCCAATACTAATCGCCACTACAATATACGCCCGTATGAAAAATACACACTGTATACAGGGTTAATTTTTAGTATAATATGGCCAGTTATTGGTGTGTGGCCAATTACTAGTGAATTACTTTTTTTTTCAGAGTGTAGACGAAGCTTCAGTGAGGCACTGGTATGAATATCTGTCTTCGCAGTCGAGAGCACCGCAGATCATCACCACTTCGGCACCTGGTGCAGGTCGGTATACCTTCTTCACTAAAAAAAAGTCCTTCCTTTTCGGTTACTGAGTGTTTAAAAAATGAGTTTATTTTCCCAAAACGAGCTGGCCATTGCCAAACTAAGTACAAGTATTTTTTTTTTTCAATGTATACAGATTTTCTTGTCCCTAATGACATGATTCCCGAGAACGATCTTCGTTGGGTAAATCGCCAATAACTGGTCACCTATCAATAACTGGCCTTATACTGAAACACATTTTCTAATGGGGCTAAAATTACTGGTCCTCAGTAACTGACTACCTAACGCTAAAATAGTTTCTATAAATAGGTAAACAAAATTCATTTTTAGATTAAAGCGGTCAGTTATTGCAAGGTGGCCAGCTACTGGCGAATTACCCGTCTGAATTAAAAAAATATGGTAGTTTGGAAAAAGTTTTCATTATTCGCCATTTCAAATGACTTTTCGTTTGCGGTTATAGAAATTATTATTGACAGCTTATATCGTAAGTACAGGTCGATTCACTAGTTCGCACGAATGTCACTTGTCACTGTGAGTGTCGTTCTTATACAGGAGTCACCTTATATTTTGTAAACATGTACCTAAAACGTTTTTGTTATTCGGGAAAAAATTAATTATATTATTAGAAGTTGAAATAGATGACATATACTTAAGAAAACAAGCGACGAGGACCTCCAGCGTCCAAGACGGGATTCGAACCCGCATCTCCAGCTATCGCGGCTGATAGCTGGAGATCAGCTGATTGCTGATGCGAACTTTTAATTTATATAGTAGTACTTAAAAAAAATCAAAGCATATCAAAATATTTCATAAAAAAATAATTTGATTTGTTCTTAGTTTATGTTATTAGTATCTGAACCAGGTATCATGTTAAAGTTCTTTGTAAATAAAACGTACATTTATTTTTCTGACTTAATTTTAATGTCACGAATCGAAAGTTTATAGCTTGTTCGGATTGTAAAAACTAAAAAGGGTCAAATTGAAGAGTCCGTCGTCAACAGAGTTTTTAATTTATTTATAATATAAGGTAATGGCACCAATGTTGGACAGGCTGACAGGCACCAATGATGGACACTTAGTTCTTATTTCAAAAATCATAAAGTTATAAATTGAATATGTCCCAACAAATGCACAACACTTAACTCCTTTGAAATAAGCACAAATGTTCATGATTCGGCCCGTGTCCATTACTGGTGCCGTCACCTTACTGTGTTTTCCTGTGTTCACACTGACGCCACCAGCAAAATGACAAACGGCAGTATACGTTAAGTCTTCTTGGCGTCCAAAGGTTTGCTAGTTTCTCTTAGATACAATTATCATAATTACAATGTGTGTGCAGGCGTGACGGGCGCGCTGGAGCGAGCGCTGTCCCGCTACATGGACGTGGCGGCCAGCGTGCACGCCGTGGACAAGCGGGAGCCCGAGTACTCGCTGTACTCCCCCACGAGGGCCGTGCTCTACGTCTACAGGTATTTTCATATCCTCGTAAGGCACTGGTCCCACCGCGAGCTAGTGAGCTATGATCTATCAGCTATTTCAAGGGACAAAAGATAATCGATCCCGTGTAAGTAAAAGATACACTTATGTCATAGCCGGGCGATCGTAGTTCATCGCCGGACGATGAGCTATAAATATATATATCTCTTTTATTTACACGGAAGCGATTTTCTTATGTCCCTTGAAACAGCTGATAGAAGCTGAAGAGTGCAAATGACATAAGGAACAGGACTTGTACCATAATGGAGTAGCTATCAGCGTAACACATTTTATACAGTCGATCAATTTGTCGATGTCATCGACATAATTATTTCATCGTTATTAATGGTGTTAAATTTAGTAATTTAGAGCCTAGTAATATTTTTTTACCAAATAAGTTTAGAGCGAAATTAATTTGTTTTCTGGAGAACAGTAATTCATGTATCTTCGGTATGAAGTGTTTTTATAACAATAATGTATTAGTAGGAGATTATATCCCACTCGCTGCAGATTGTGTGATTTTTGCCGTATTTTTAATGCTACTGCTACAACGCAATTGATTTATCCTTCTAACCTTTTTCATTAAATAAAAATTAATATAACCTATATATATTCCCCTTTCTAAAAAGACAAACAAATCATTTGTCAATAAGCACTTTGTCAATAGACTGTCACTCGAAATGACGGGTATATTTGATATTGACGAACTTCATCGCCTTGAAAATGAATGGCCAAATAATTACGTAGACGTTTTATCTACGACATCGACAAATTCATCGACTGTATAATAGTAGTTTATATATCTGTGCATAATGAAGGGCATTACAACAAGAGTGTGGGTTACTCGCCTTCGGCTCGTTTCATAATAATATCACACGAGTGTTGTAATGCCTAATTATGTATAGTTACATACACTACTTTATCTACACATATATCATAAATGTTTCCCTCCGGCCGTTTTGGCAACCAAGTTTCACAACCAGTTGTCAAAAAAGAATTAACATTCTTGTTACGCAACTAGTTGCCTAAAAATAAATAATATTCCTATTCCACAACTAGCGTTTATATTACTGGAGTTTCGCAACCAGGTACTTATTCCAATTTTATCATTTTGACATTGTATCGTGGGACAATTTAATCATTGGTCTATATTTATTTTATAAAATTGGTCGTTATAATATTTGGTCGGTTACGTACGCGGTCGAAGGGATTTGCAAAGGGAATGAATAATGAAACACATTACATTTACATACGTTACATTTCAGCCGTATGCAGTCCACTGCTGGACATAGGCCTCCCACAAATATGAATTGTATCATCTTGGGGGTAGTTGCCATAGTCGCCACGCTTGGCAGGCGGGTTGGCGACCGCAGTAGCTGTAGATTGGGTTTCGACGGACGCTGCTGCCCGTCCGTAGGATTTTTCTTTTTGTCGCCTCTTACGACACCCGCGGGAGGAGATGGGGTGGTGCTATTCTAGTCAGCCGGCATCACACGGCAAATATTATGAAATAACGAGCTAGGATTATTTAATGTATTTTTCTCGTATTTTAAATGTGTTTAGCCATTACATATATTTTTTCTTAATAAAAATATTAAATCGTGCACCTAAAGGTTAAGTATCCCAGATCTATTCTTCTTTGGCAACTAGATGTGAAACAGGAATATAATTTCTTTTTAAGCGACTAGTTACGTAACAAGATTATTGATTCTTTTTCGACAACTGGTTGCGAAACTTGGTTGCCAAAACGGTCGGAGGGAAATGTTTTAAGATGGGTTCAAGAACCGTAGGGAAATGACCTGCATTAGTACTAGTGTTACTTGAAACATTAAAAAGTCAACGAACAAAACAAATGACAGCTTGGAATGGCGGCGTTGCGTATTTCATATCTCAGTCAAATTTTTTTTTTAAACCATAGACAAGCGAATGAACTCCCTATTCTATTGTCACTCGAGTTCTTATATCATTCGATTTATATTAAAAAAGCATAACGAATTGGTGTTTCGTATCAATGACAGTTTTAATATCTATAGATACTAGAATAGAAACCCCACTTGAATTTGACAGCTGTTCCAAATTTAAACTTATAACCATACCTCGAACAAATCATGCGGATGACGTCAAACCACTCATAGGATGATTACAAAAAGTATTTTCATTAACAATTACTACTTATCAATTATTAACCTCTTTAATAAAACGATATCACCACTTGACATGAGCCGAGTAGGTACATAAAATCTTTGACTGTCATTGTCATTCAGTTGAACAATAAAGTGACTTCTTAATAATTTACAATTTTTTCAAAAGACGCAAAAGAATAATAATAATTTTAGACTTGTTAGAGAAATAGTTGTATACATAATGTCATTAAATATTTTTTAATAACATATTGACTTTCATTATCAATTATCGTACTTACGTAAACAAATCTCGTAACATTTATTTTATTCACTAAGTACATCATCCTATCATTCAGTTAATTCTGTATAGATTTCTTGAAATTATACGCGGGGTGAATTGGGTTAATCTGTTACTTCGTGCAATATGTCATACGGATGTTGCAATACAGACATCATCCTGTGTGCAAAATTAGCTACGTCATTTTTACGTCATCCGCATGATTTGTTCGAGGTATGCTTATAACCTACGGATTTCAGTAGGTAATGTTAACATTAAGTACATCTCCATTCATTTCTGATGGTTGGTAATGCTGGTCATAGCCTACGGTTTCTGGACGCATTTTAGAGCACTTATGATATGTACGTAGATAAAATATGTTACGCTGATAGCTACTCCATTATAGTATAAGTCCTGTTTCTTATGTCATTTGCACTCTTCCGTCCGATGCCTACTCATAGCTTACTAGCACGCGGTGGGACCACTGCCTTATATTCACCATCAGGAACATATATCAAGTTTTTTATTAGACCCAGTATACTGATGATACATTAATATATTCCCAGTGTGAAACCAGCGGTGTTCGACCTGATCCTGACCCTGGCCATCATCGCGTACCTGACCGTGGTCTACTTCGCCATTCAGCTGTTCCCGCGCTTCTACGAGGAGTACGCCAAAGTCGTCACAGGAAAGACCAAAATACATTAGGGTAAGACGCTACGTGTAAAGAGCAATAATGCCTTTTGAATTCCATAGTCGGTATGATACTGTTTCTTGCTATATCAAGGGGAAAAAAGACATTCTGTGATGTGCTATCGCGTTTTACAGCGATGTCTTAAATACTAATTAATTTAAAAGCCAATAGACAGAAAAAAAAGACGACCGGTGTGGCCTAGTGGGTAGTGACCCTGCCTATGAAGCCGATGGTCCTGGGTTCGATTCCCGGGTATTTATTTGTGTGTTGAGCACAGATTCATGGTTCCATGGGTGTTTTCTATGTATTTAAGTATTTATATGTATCTATCTATTATATATATCGTCGTCTAGTACCTACAACACAAGCCTTATTGAGCTTACCGTAGGGCTAGGTCGATTTGTGTAAGATTGTCCCGAAATATTTATTTATTTATTGGGTCAATAGTTTGTCTTACAAGGGAAAAAGTTCAAATTCATAAACGTATATCAAAACTACAGTTAATTTGTGTTTTGTCCTTTATCTGTCTTCTTCCTCGCGTTGTCCCGGCATTTTAACCATGGCTCATGGGAGCCTGGGGTCCGCTGGGCAACTAATCCCAGGATTTGGCGTAGACACTAGTTTTACGAAAGCGACTGCACTCTGACCTACCAACCCAGATGCTAAACTAGGCCTTGGGATTAGTCCGGTTTCCCCACGATGTTTTCTTTCACCGAAAAGCGACTGGTAAATATGAATTGTTAGTTCGTACGTAAGTTCCGAAAAACTCATTTGGTACATGCCGGGGTTCGAACTTGCGACCTCCGGATTGCAAGTCGCACGCTCTTACCGCTAGGCCACCAGCGCTCTTTTGTCCTTATTTGTCTCTTGGACAATTGTTTTCGTATAATAACGACAAAACATTATTTAGTGCTGGTAAGCTCTTGTGCTACTCAGACCCAAATCGAACCTTGAGCATTGGGAGGGTTTAATTAGATATTTATTATATATAGATTCTTACAGATTGTGGTATTCAAAAGGTGAAAGCAGAGACATAAAAGTGTATGTGTTTTTCATTAGATTATGTATATGTACAGTCGAGCGCGTTAATTAGTAACCCATTTCAAAAAAATCTTTCGAACTTCAATACTTTTTGACAGGACTGTCAATCTTAAGTGGGTTACAACTCACAAATAAATGCACGCGACTGTACTCGCTCGAATCCATAGATGTGTGTGTTAATAAGTTGTAAGTTGTCCTATTCCATATAGTCAACACTGAGAAAAAAACTTACCTGTTCTATAGTCTATGGCACTGGCCCCACCGCGAGCTAGTAAGCTATGAGCTATCAGCTATTTCAAGGGACAAAAGATAATCGATCCCGTGTAAATAAAAGAGACATATATGTCATAGCCGGGCGGTACTTCATAGCCGGGCAATGAGCTATAAATATATATCTCTCTTTTATTTACACGGGAGCGATTATCTTTTGTACCTTGAAATAGCGGATAGCTCATAGCTTACTAGCTCGCGGTGGGACCAGTGCCAGTGTAATAAGTGTAGCCTCAAGTTGAGCGTGCGGTGTACATGTTAAACAAATGGAAATGTATTGAAGCGGCCGCATTGTACGCCGCTCACATCGCTCCGCTTGTCGCTACGCTGCACGCCCGCTCCGAGCGTCCACTCACCATATGTACACTTTTATGACGTCTCTGCTCGAATTTGAATAAGTACAGGATTTATTTATAAACAACGATGTTAGAATAGCCGCCGCATTCCTATGTTATGTTTTTTAAGTCAAATTCCTTGGCATTATTTCATTTCTAATATTGGACTTGTCATAGGAAACACAACTATAAAATTAGTAGTAAATAAGCCAATAAGGTTCAGTTTTCCGTGGCATAATAACTTACATCCATAATTGTACAAACGCGTTATTAAACACTAACTTTTACCTCGTAAGACCATACATAACATTTTTATAGTTAAAATCAATCTTATTGTACATCGTATGGGATTGAATTTTGTTCAGCTCCCTTACCATGAGTTGTGACTAAGAGATTTTCGATAACGAGTATCGAGTTTACTATCTGTGCATCTCACTTGTACTATTTTAGTGCGAACGATATGCACAGATAGTAAACTCGATACTCGTTACCGAAAACCTCAAAGTCACAACTTATGGTAAGGGTACAGTTCGAAAAATAAAAATATAGTAATACTACTTTGGGAGCTATATGTGAGCAAAAGCTGGGAGCCTTATTAAAAAAAAAATCACCTCACTATGAATTTGAAGTAAGGCGTTTGTTGTAACAACTATGGTTGTAAATACCTTACCCAGACAGAATGCATTTTAAATAGTCACTAATTACAAACCGTTATAGGGTTATTCGCTAGTAACTGGCCACCCTCCAATAGCTGGCCACATAATACTAAAAATGTACTCTGTTTACAGAAGATCAGAATTCATTTTAGTATGACATGGCCAGTTATTGAAAGGTGCCCAGTAATTGAAAACCCATTAGATGATGGGTTCTATTTATAGATACACAGAATTCCGTTTCAGTATAGGGTGGCCAGTTACTGGCCATTTACCATATTCACTCACATTTTATTTATCATTGTTATGTACAGTTCAACTCGTATTAAACCAAATAATACCTTTGTACTACGCGATACATTAGGCCTAGAAATAGTTTTTTTTTTCAGTGATAATCAAAGATATATTGTAACTTCTAGGACTGAAATTGTCGCGTAATATAACCCTTTTCAATACAAATAAACAAAACGTATAAAAATATATACGAAGAACAAACAATATCATAACTACTCTAGCTGCTCACAGGTCAAAACTTGCCAAATGAAAAATCACTTTAATTTGTCAAGATTACAATTCAATATAAAATAAAGTCGATGACCATTTTAATGGCCTTTGGGCGGATAGCGGTTAGTGTTTAGAAATAATGGAAAGTACGCGCTTCCGAACGCTCTAGTAAAAAAAAATCTCAAGCCGAGAAAAAATCTCGGTGGAATAGTATCCCAGAGGAACGAGTTTGGGTTTGGGGATGTAGACGATTATTTTCCTTTATTTCTAAGCTTTATGGTATCGTTACCAGTCGTTAATACAAAGGTAATTTGATTATCTTGTAAGAATACCCAAGAAAAGGGTTAACCTTTTCGACGCCAAGGACACGTATATCGGCACCGCAATTACTCACGACCTATATAGGTCACATAACACAGAGCAAAATAGACATACGCGCACTTGCATAAAGTTCAACTTCAGTTTTGACATGGTGCCGAGAAGGTTAGAGGTAATTGAAAATATAGTTATTATAATATATTTTTGTTGTCAATTGTTGCATTTTAATTTTTTCGAACTGGTCAGTGTGAATCAACGTTGCGCCGCGGTTTTTAAATGTATTGTATAAAGTACAAGATCAGTTCTCTTACGAGAATTTTTCTAAGTCAGTTAACAATGCAAGGCAATGCTTCTTATACTCCACAAGAATGAGCTTTTTCTTGAGCCGTTCGCGTTGGATGAAGATCTTACAATGCAAACCAAGGCGCCTCATTTCTAGGAAACACATTAATATTTCTAGCATAACAAATTTTACATTCATTACTGACTTGTTGTCTAGCCTCTAGACTCCCAAATATTCAATATTTTAAATTATTTTTATTAACCTTTTGAACGCTTTAGTGTCAAAATATGGTAACATGACAACTAATATACCTTATCAGGAAAATTATTTTGACGGCGTCCGCCGTGACACATTTAGTTGTCCGTAGCGTTCAAAGGGTTAATATGTTATAGTTATTTATTTGTTCTTTATACAAGCACTTAGGACTTATCGAGGTTAATATACAAATTGTATGGGATAAAAGATTTTTACATTAAGGTTTGCATGTGTTTTAGAATCAAAATTTTGTGGATCAATTTTCATGTATTATACTTTTTTAAATCATAAAATTATCTAATTTGAGTGTACTATAACAGTAAAATGATCACAATTTACTATAAAATTGACTTTTTATTTTATTTTGGTTGCTGGTATTTAAAATGGTGTGTTGGAATGTTGTTGTTTTATTCTGTATTTTAATTATACAAAGTTTAGAAATTCCATTGAAGTGGTATCTTTTATATGTGGCCCCTAAAAATGCACTATGTAACAGAATTCCTTTTAGTACCATGTGGTCAGTTAACCGATTCGTTGCGTCTGCCATTTTCAAACACTCAATTGTCTGTGGCGGCGAATAACTATTTCATGACGGGGCATGCGTGCCTTACTCCATATAATGTGATGACACTCCTATCGTGTCATACGCCACACGTTAAAAACGTTGATGACTCGCCTGTCGGTCGATCGGTTAATGGAGTATGGCCAGTGAATGAATTGTTCTTTTAAAAATAAACCCAGAATTCCTTAAAGTATGAGGTTGCCGGTTATTTAAGGGCGGCTAATTACCCTACCATTTTTTGGTATATTTAGCCTACAGTCAGCGTCA
This sequence comes from Grapholita molesta, assembly GCA_022674325.2. Classification (NCBI taxonomy): domain Eukaryota; kingdom Metazoa; phylum Arthropoda; class Insecta; order Lepidoptera; family Tortricidae; genus Grapholita; species Grapholita molesta. The sequence continues at coordinate 3,519,059 of CP053136.2, read as the reverse complement.
TATAGTTCGTAGCATCCAAAGTACTCAAATAGTTCGGTACACCATAGAATGAGTATGGTGTACCGAAAAAATTGAGTACTTTGAATGCTACGAACTATATGACGCTGATTGTACCTCCGAAGTCGATCAGACGGAGACATTAACACTTATGAAAATTAAGAGTCATGATTTAACCCAGTTTAATTTTTCAAAATAATTTTGTATATAAAATAATGTTGTTTGTAATTTCTATATGCACACGGAAGAATGCATTTCTCGAATAATTTGAGTGATTTCATTATAAAATAAAAATGTATTATATGCAGTCTCCAATGAACTGTCACGTGCTAGCAAAGACTGTCCTGCTCATGCATGGCGTTCTCTCTCGCTGGGAACCGTTTGGCGCCCAATACCAGGAATTAGCGTAGGCACTAGTTTCACGAACGCGTCTGCCATCTGACCCTCCAAACCAGAGGGTAAACTAGGTCTTATTGGCATTAGTCCGGTTTCTTCACAATGTTTTCCTAACCTACAACCACTAATAACCTACAACTAATACTAATAACACATAACCTACAAATAATATTTCGTACATATGTTCCAAAAAACTTATAGTAACAATAAGTTCTTTTTTTGTATTTTTAAGCTGGGTTTTGAACCGGCGACCTCAGGATTGCAAGTCGCCTGATCTTACCGCTAGGCAACCAGCGCTCTAAAAAAAGCGATAATGAATAAACATACCATTTCAATTGATTTTTTAAATAATAATCAGTATAATTATGTTGGCCGTCCTAGCAGTTCCTTATTTAATCACCCTTGATCGGTTATTTGGATTAGACATGTTTTAAACACAAAACTATCGTGAGATTGAAACATATTAACAGTATAAAAGCGGGTAACTCACGTTTTATAAGTCGAATATTGCTCGACATGTTTCACTCCGTAACGAGGAGCATAATCATGAGCCATTCGCGTTGGCTAACCGACGCAGACTCTGCAGGGTCTCAGGCAATATTCGACTTATAAAACGTGAGTTACCCGCTTTTATACAATTAATATGGATTAGACATGGTTTTTTTCACAACAAAAAACCCCTTACAGACAATCTAAATTGTTTTATATTTGAACGATTTGTTCGGTATCGCGGGCAACTGTCGTATCTATACTAACTTTTCTACTTGATATCAATGATATCCCGCGAGGGAGAATCCAAATAACCGATCACTGTTAATCACATAAACATAATAGTAAATAGTTTAATATTCACAACAAATATTAATAATTCATAGTCAATGTTGGGTGGATCAACCTTTTCGTGTCACAGTAACGGTCCCCTGAACAACGGTTTAGGACCCGGTTTTATTGCCTTTAATGCATTGGAATTCAAAGTTATGAGAATTTTACATACAACCAGGCCATTTACAATTGTCCAGCTGACCGTTACTATGGCAACGAGTTACACCAAAAACTTGAATCACCCACTTTTTTTTTAACCAAGTATCAAGTATAAAAAGACAAAATAATTGTATTTTTTTCTTGTTATTGTAAAGATTAACTGTACAATCTGTATTTTGTTGTGGTGTGAATATCCTCTGTAATGCCATAGTTCATAAACACTTGTGCAACGTAACGCAATTGTGTGTCCTTTTCCGATTTTTTTTAAATTTTCATTTGTTAGACATAATTATCTGACTTTTGCCAAGTGTTATGAATAAGGGTAAATATGTTATTCATCGCCTGTTTTGTTTCAAGTTAGGTGTCCAAATATTGAATGGATTTTCCGAATTGTGAATTTTGTGATACAACCGAAATTCATCGAAAATTATGTTTGAAATATCAAAAGTATTATTTTATTGCTCTTTTGCTATTGAAGCCTATTATTTAAGACATGATTGTATAAGGATTGAGCAATTGTTGACCTGTGTTTAAAGCATCTTTGGGTGAATTAGAATTTCTGTGATGTCATTCTGTCCCGTCACCCAGGGGACATTAGAAGCATAGTTTGTAACAACATATGTGCCACTGCGTTGTACAGTAAAGAAAGATATCGGTAGGGAAAGAGTTCCAAAATATCTATACATATTATATGTGTTGTGCATGTATACATAATTTGACACTTTGTCCGCATGGATTTCTTTGAACTTGACTGTACTGACTCCTTGGTCGGTGACCCATTGCGGTACGGAAATAAAGTTACCACAAAAATGCATTTTAGTGACCCAGGGGACTGTAACCATGGCAACGGGTGGCATAATATAGCCATTAGTTTAAAAAAAATTGGTACAAATCAATTTCGATATCATACAGTGAACTAAAATACAATTTGATACCCTAAGGCTGATATCACACGTGTGATTTGCGAACGAGTTTTATATCCGAAAGCGGTCAAGTACTTTGAACGCTATTCTTTAAACACTAAGGTCTAATTTTGCTCAATCGGTTTGAGAACAAATTAGTCAAACTTGTGTCTTGTGTAAGTAAAAGTTGATGTAAGGGAATTGAGAATAAACCTTTGTTTTTAAATCGTTTTATTTTTTACGAAATTAAAAAATAACAGTTGTAGGTAAGTACAAAAATATTAAGTACAGATGTATTGCAAAAATATTTTTCAGTGGGAACGCGATGAGTGTCAAACGTCAAAGTCAAAAATGTTATTTAAGTCGAAAGAAAAATAGAAAAATTTGACTCGCAGCGGGACTCGAACCACTGGATCACTAGCCCAGTGCACTACCAGTTGTGCTATACGAGCGCCGCTTAGACGTGTCAATTTTTTCTATCTTATCCTTCTTGGTATATACCTTTGGTTTTTCTTTCGACTTAAATATCTTTGATCTGCTAGCAGACGTTTCTGCTTAATATAAAAATAATGTCAAAAATGTTATTTGACATTAATCAAGTTCCATGTTAAAATGTCACTCATTTGATACAATCATTTATCGGCAGTTCGGATATCGAGTTGTTACAATGGAAAATAGTTTTGCACTACATCTGATCAGATCTTTATTATCGCCATAATTTAAGCTGAAAAATGTCCACTGGACATATACCTCCCTCAAGGATTGCCAAGACAACCGGCTGTGCTGTTTATCTCCAGCTGATTCTGACCAAATCGTTCAGTCCGGCATATGGGAGGCCTTACACCTGCTTATAATTTATTTATGTCAATTGATGGCTTAACAAATTACACTACAAGCTACCTTGTGCTTAAACTAATTACGTATTTATGGCACTAAGTATTTATGCAAAAACATGTACCTACAGTTGCATGTACTTGCAGTTGAGGTGATCAAAAATATCAGCACAACGCCTCTATTGTCAAGGCGATAAAGTGAATGTTCAGATTTTTAAATAGAAAACTCCCGTGAGACTCAAGACATACTAAAATAAATATAAAACGGGTCACTCACGTATTTGAAGGTCGAATAACGCTCGACATGTTTCGGTCCAATTTGTAAACCATATTCATGAGCTCCGTGCCTGCGTGACTTTAAAATACGTGAGTGACCCGTTATATATATATTTTAGTATGTTTGAATGTTCAGATATTTGAGATCACCTCCACAGCTCCGATATATCTGATGGGTACTGTACAGTGAAGTGATATCTGTAAAGCTCTGAAGGTTTTAGCAGACTGAATATACATAGAATTCGAGTTCAAAATGGCTCCCAAAATGACCCCAACATTCTACTAAGAGTTATCTCCTTACCCACTTCATCGGCTTAAGATATTATCCAATAAGCAAATTCCCAATATTAAAAAATGTTCCAACAAAGTTTTGATTGGATACAAGATTTCGTACAGTCGCCATTAGATATTTAGGAGCTGTGGAGGTGGTTACAAATATCGGAACATGCACTTTACCGCCTTGACAATAGAGGCATTGCTCCGATATTTGTGACCACCTTCACACCTCCAATATATCTGATGACGACTGCGTCAAACGTCATGTTGAAGGACTGTTAAACTCCACCTCTGTGGACTAGTTTTTATGGTCATTGTTCAGACTTCATTTGTCATCTACGTATATTATCAATCGCTGATGGATAGGTACATTTAAAGTGACAACAGCATGTATCCAAGACTACGCCATGGTACTGGTTTTGTAGTCATCAACATCATGATTGCAGTCGTAAGTCCACTGCTGGACATAGGCCTCCCCCAAACAGGACTTGTATTATCTTGGGGGATTGCCACAGCTGTTGATTGTGTTTCGAAAGATTCTGTTGCCCATCCGTCGGTTGTTTCGCTTTGTCGCCACTTACGACACCAGCGGGAGGAGATGGAATGGTGTCATTTAGTCAGCCGGCACCACACGGCAACGCCTGTTTTGTGGTCGTGCCGACATATTTTTGCCACATTAAATGTATCCATATTCATGACTGTATGCGGTGGTAGGTATCTAGCTGACTATTTCGCGTATTCTATGTTTTACACGGCATTTTTTATCAAATACAGTATAGACACTGTAATACTGCAGTTGTGAGTAGTTTTGCTCTTATAATCTAATATGTATTTTATTACTAATGAAATAAGATCGATTTCAGCTTAACCATAACCGACACGTTGACAACTCTCAATTACCGTTAATTAAAAATGGTTCTTATTGCTAAGAGAATAGAATTGAAATCAGATCAGCCCTCGAGCACGTCGACGCTGGCGGCGCCTGTGATATCTCTCAGCTCTTTCGACTTGAATGTCGTCACTATGTTGATCTTCCCAAGTTTCTGAAATAACAAAGCATTTTAGAATTAGGTAATTTCAGAATGTTAATAATCAAAGCATATTTTTGACGACCGGTCTGGCCTTGTGTAGTGACCCTGCCAATGAAGCCGAAGGTCCTGGGTTCGATTCCCAGTCAGGGCATTTATTTGTGTGATGAGCACAGATATTTGTTCCTGAGTCATGGGTGTCTATGTATTAAAGTATTTATATGTATCTATTTATTATATATATCGTCGTCTAGTACCTGCAACACAAGCCTTATTGAGCTTACCCTAGGACTAAGAGGAGGTTGTGTAAGAATGTCCGAAATATTTATTTATTTATTATTTATTTATTTATATTGTCAAAGAATAAAAATAAACGTTAGCCAGCATCGGTTTAAATCGCTTTAGTTACCGAATACACGGGAAAATATATAAACAAATGAAATATATAAACATGTACGACTATTATTCTTAAGCTAAGTTGTTTATACCTAATCTCTAAACAGATGTTAAACTTTGTTCCTACACAAGCGAGAAGAGTAACCGTGCACGTAACGTGTATTATGTACACATAAACGTGTCATTATCTAGGAAAAGGGACCTTATTGTCGATGGCACTTACGTCGAATCGCGTTGCGTTTGTATTGTATCGTCTTGAACAAAGACATAAGCGCCATCGACAATAAGGTCCCTTTTCATGGATAATGTCACAAACTTGCAAAGAGATTTGCAACTACTCTAATCTAGTTATAAGTTTACTTAACTTTTTTATTTTTTTTAATAGCAGAGAATTCTGTGTAATTGTTAGATATCTAGCTGACCTTTGCCTCTAACTCTTTGGCCACATGTTTGTACTCACATTCGGTTGCACGGGCAGGCTAGCAACAACGCGCGCTTTCGCCGGTGTGTCTGGTGCCGGAACCCTCAGGGTTCGACCGGCAAGCCCCGGGGAAGTCACTCGGAACTCGCAGCCGGTCAGCGTTCGGTCCAGGGGGTTCAAAAAGGACAGAGACGCTTCAGTTGGCGTGTTGATTATTAAGTCGTCGTTGAACTGAGGAAAATTGAGTACTATTAGAATTTTTATTAGTGGTTAATGGTCCTACTGGAAGGTAGAAAATACAAGAATAAGAAAGTAATTATTGCCACAAAGAAAAAAAAAAGTAAAAACAAACATTTTTTTTATGCCAAAAGGTGGCAAACGAGCAGACGGATTGCCTGATGGTAAACAATTACCGTCACCCATGGGCACCCGCAACACCAGGGGAGTCACAAGCGCGTTGCCGACCTTTAAGGGGGGGTTGGAGCTCTGGGAACCTTACTCACCATCAGGAACACAACGATGACGATACGACGAGGGATACATAGAAAAAATTGACAAGTCTAAGCGGTACTCGTATGGCACAATTGGTAGCGCACTGGGCTAGTAATCCAGTGGTTGTGGGTTCGAGTCCCGCTGCTAGTCAATTTTTTTTATTTTTCATTCGATTTAAAATTTTAAATGTCGAAGATGTTGGCTAGCAGACGTTTCCGCATGATAAAAAATGTTTTACCTTGATGTTAATAGTGGGTTTGAGGACTTGGAAGTCGTCGTCGTCCGCCCAGGACTGCTTGGTCTCGTCCACGATGACCATGGCCGAGATCTTCATGTTGCAGTACTCCACCAGCTTCGGCAGGTAGTCGTCTGCCGCTACGTGGATGCTGATTTCTTCGTCTGAATGAAAATTAGTTTTTTTTAATACAACGATGGAGGCAAACAAGCATACGGCACGCCTGATTGTAAGCAGTTACCGTAGCATATGAACGCCTGCAACTCCAGAGGATTCACATACGCGATGCCTACATTAGATGGTCATATTAGATGATTTAGACAACAATAGTCGGATTAATTTAGAAATCTTTAATGGATGTCTCTCTTAGAGACAGCTTAACCTTGCTGAAGTTTTGAATGACATTTTTGTTGTGTTATACATAGCAGCAACAAGCCGTGGGTGTTAATTTAATTAAAACACTCACGTTTCCTAGGCCCCACAAAGATTTTTCCCTCAATCTTCTTGACGATATCAGCTCGCACTCCGTTGTAGAAAACGCTGGTCGCAGTCAGCACGGCTTTGATGTTTCGTGGCTGGAAACAACAGTAGGCTTTAAATTAAGAAGCAGTTGGACTGGGACTAATACAGTGTTTAGCGCTTTCAAGCTTAGGCATTGGTCCCACCGCGAGCTAGTAAGCTATGAGCTATCAGCTATTTCAAGGGACAAAAGATAATCGATCCCGTGTAAATAAACGAGACATATATGTCACAGTCGGGCGGTCGTAGTTCATCGCCGGGCGATGAGCTATTAGATATCTCTCTTTTATTTACATGTGAGCGATTATCTTTTGTCCCTTGAAATATATAGCGCATAGCTTACTAGCTCGCGGTGGGACCAGTGCCTTAAGCCAGGTTAGTTCAGTAGCTATAACTTTATTTTGATTGGCGTGAAAGAGAATATGGACACATAGTTTTTGGTTCGCCCCTAAGCAGTAATTTCATATTGATATCATTTAAGGTAAGGTCTTGAGCGAACGCTCTAAGCGGAGTATTCAACAGTGCAGCGATTTGCGTCGTACTTCCTTCCTTCCTTGGAAATCCGCTTCCTCGTCCGCTCAGACCTTAGACTTAGATGTGTCATAGACTTAGATGATCTTAAAAGTAGTATTTAGTGTAATTCACTGTTTTTTTTAAATAATGGGGCGACTACGACTATACGACTGTTAGAATTACGAATGAATGTGTCATTATCAATGAAAATGGACCTTATTGTCGATGGCGCTTATGCTTTTGTTAATAATGGCGCAGTGCAAATACAGTTCGGTTCGACCTAAGCGCCATCGACAATAAGGTCCCTTTTCTTGCCACAAATAAAGACTCAAATCAATCGCTTCCCTGCGGTTTTTTACTACTTGATCTATGCCTGTTTCACAATTTGAGTTTGTTAGTAGGTACCTATAGCCTCGTAACGCCTACCATGCTAAAATATTTAATAGTAAAACCAACCTTACTCTGCAGTGAATTGTGTTGAATTTTCTTTTGTACGAAAACTAATCAAACAATAGTTATTTTCACCTCACTCGCTCGGAAAACCTTAGTTTATAGCGCGAAATCTGCGTGGAAAAGCTTATTTTATCCGCTAGCGTGGAAAAGTCATTCGAATTTCGAAGCCGATCGTTGTAATTCTCTGTGGTGCAAATAACTTTTTTTTAAATATAAAACTCCTTCAACGCGTGACCTATGCCGCTACCGAGAAAAACGATATTCGTAAATTTCGGACTATTGTCTCTGTCACTCTCATCGGAGTAAAAGAGAAAGATGCTCGCAATATACGAACTTCGATGTTCGCGGTACCGAGCCTGAGTTCATATTAACCATAGATAATAACCAATCAGAAACCAAACAGAAGAAAGATTTTTAACTTCTTTATGTTTACCTACACTTTATTTTATGTCAAATAGGTTTTATTATAAATACTTTTTTTTTTTATGACAAAAGGTGGCAAACGAGCAGACGGATTGCCTGATGGTAAGCAATTACCGTCACCCATGGGCACCCGCAACACCAGGGGAGTCACAAGCGCGTTGCCGACCTTTAAGGGGGGTTGGAGCTCTGGGAACCTTACTCACCATCAGGAACACAACACTACATACCTGAAAGGTAGCAGTGCTATTATGGCTCTGGTCTTCTGTAAGGAGGAGGTACTTCCCCAGTTGGGCTTCTCCAGATTCGAGCATGATGGTACTTCGCTGTGCCCTACCTCTCATTGTTGGACGTAGTTTAAGGACATACCCGGGTCCAAAAATACTAATATTTTATGTCAAATTGGTTTTATTGTAAATACTAATAGTATTTCTGTTATAGTATTTATGTAATTTACATATTTTGGCTAATTAATCCATTAAATAAAACACAATTATATTGTTTATTTGATAAAGAAATTGACATGTACTTAATATTGTAATATCTGAACGCAACCGAAAAAAAAGAAAAATTTAATAAGTTTTAAGTTATCACAATTCACGTAATCGCATATTTGTCGGATTTGTGCTGTGCTAAGCTCTTTGAACTCAATGTTTGAACTATAAAAATGTGTGGTTCTAGCAGCGATGCCGATATGATTTCCCTGAAAAATCGCGCGATATGTTTCTTTTATTGTTTTTCTTCCCGCTCGAATTTTCCTCGCTGTAGTGAGGTGAAAAGATGTGTGTTCCGCATGGCTGCAAAATTATTTGGCGTCTCGTATCTTGAAAGCCTCGCTACGCTCAGGAATCTATCTTTGAACCATTCGCTTCGCTCATGGTTCAATCATAGCTTCCTTCGCTTGCTCTGCTTTCAATTTCAACACTAACGCCAAATAACCACTTTGCAGCCTTGCATAACAAATAACTATTGTTTATGAATTTGCAGTTTTAATTTCGTTTATTTAGTTTAAAACCAGTTGTTTTTATCTGCGTTCTGTGTTAATTGTATTGTTTGAGTGCAACAGTCTTGGGACATTGTTATCTCTGCGAACTAACAAGTGATTTTGGTGGACAGTGATAAAACTTAACTTAACCTATAAACATTGTTCGTTAAAAGTTACGTATTTGAAATGGCTTCCTGTTTCCAATGTAGTGTGATCCTATCCGTTGACGAAAAGAACCCGAAAATAATTTGCCATGGTTGTGAAAGGCAAATATGTGTTAAATGTAGTGGGTTGCTAGCTACCGAGTTGAGAGTGATACAGCTGCAGTCTCCGACTCTGAAATACTTGTGTCCCGAGTGTGTGCTGGGGGTTCGTCAACTCCCAGCATTACGGAAATTAGTGTCTGAATTGAAAAGTGAGATTGAGGAGCTAAAAAAGAGCCGCAATGATGGTGCTAATATTGAATCAGTCTTGCAAGAACTGGGAGACAGGAAAAGGAGAAGTTCCAATGTAATCATGTTTGGAATGCCAGAATGTGGCAGCGCCGATGTAGAAACTCGTAAGCAATATGATCATGACCAGGTAAAGAGGGCTTTATCATCGTTGCCTGTGAGTGCCTCTGGCAGTGTAAATTTGACCCCGGTGGTTGTGGTCAGGCTGGGGAAGGTTCGGTCTAATGTGCCTTCGGTCTCCAACTCCGGTGTTGATGCTGCAGCACCCCGTCCTGTGAAGTTAGTGTTTCCAAACAAGCACAGTGCTATACACGTTCTTAAGAATTGGAGTAGGTTACCCAGGGGCATTAGAGTCCAAAACGACCAGACTCCATACCAGCGTGAGTACTATAAGCAACAAGGGAGAACTGGATCAGCGCACAGAGAACGGTGAGACAGATTTAAAAATTAAATATATTAATAACTCGCCTAGGATTATAAAAGTTGATTCCACGGCAAAAAAGTAATTAACCATATTGTCGAACTTACCTTCTTTTATACGAACTTGGCTTCCCTAATGGCAAAACGAGATTTACTACTTGTGGAAATAGACAAATTGAAACCTACTTTTATAATTATAACCGAAACGCATCTCAAACCGCAAATAACAGATAATTCAGTGAATATTAATGGGTATGTACTATATAGACGAGACAGAGCCGACAGGAGTGGGTGGGGGTGTCGCTATTTTTATAAGTTGCTCACATCTTCAAATTCCAATACATGCAACACTTCACCCCACTTTGAACAGCGTCCCGGAATTGAAGCTTTATGGCTAATTATAACTTATGGAACTTTTGAACTATTGATAGCTGGAATTTATCGACCCTCGCATTATCATTATGAGGACTCAGATAGAATATTATTCAACACAATCAAAGAAGCAGCTAGCGGAAGTAAGACCTTATTTATTATGGGTGATTTTAATCTGCCTGACATAGAATGGCCGTTAACAAGATTCGATGGATATAACTTGCTGCATGAAAAATTTATTGATATGTTTACAGATACCAGTTTACAACAGATTGTAACAGGAATAACACGCAAGAGAAACGATCAAGAATCCCTTCTTGACCTAATTATGTGTAATGAGGAAGAATTATGTACCAAGGTTGAATACCGTGCTAACATAGGGAAGAGTGATCACTTGGTCTTACTTGCTACTATACAAATCCAGCTGCAGGACAAAAAATGGAAGGTCAACAAACCGCCGAGGAGAGACTATTTAGCAGCCGACTATGATCAAATGATGCAAACAATGTTGGAAGATAATAGTCAGATAAGTAATCAGGATGCAGCAGCCGCCTGGCGTGACTTTACACAAAAAGTAGATAAAGCTGTGAGTCTGTATGTGCCACTAAGGCATTCTAGAGTTGCTCATAATAATAAGAAACCGTGGATCGGACCTACCATACTTCACATGATTAAAGAAAAAACCAAGTTGTGGGACGCGTATATGCATAGTAGGACTAATGAGAACTATAGCCGATATCGTAAAGTGAATAATGGTATTATATCAGTAGTGCGACGTGCCAGGCTTAGTTATGAAAAAGGAGTCATCAATCGGGGGCCTAAATCACTGTACAGTTATGTCCGAAAGCAACTTTCATCAAAAGTGGCTGTCCCGACTTCACTGAGAGATGACCTAACCCAGCTAGTGACAAGCGACTCTCACGAAGTTGCTAATATATTTGCCAAACAATTCGAAAATTCATATGTGCGTGAACCATTGAACGAACCAATCCCCGATGTTAATGTAGCTAGAGTCGACAACACAATCGAAAGTGTCGAGTTTACACCGGATTTAGTCAGTAAGGCGATTTTGAGTTTTGATGAGAGCTCGTCAATGGGACCCGATAATATACCTGCAGTTCTGCTAAAGAAGTGTATCAAGTGCCTTGCACCCCAGCTAGCCCATATAATGACACTATCATTTCGTGAGCACCAATTGCCCCTTGACTGGAAAAATGCTACAGTAACGCCTATATACAAGAAAGGCGACAAACTCACAGCAGGAAATTATCGTCCCATAAGCCTCACTTGTATAGCTTGCAAGGCAATGGAAAAATAATCACAGGCGCGTTGAGAAACTTTATTGCAAGAGAACACGTCATTATAAACGAACAGCACGGCTTCACGCCAAAGAGATCCACGGTAACAAATTTATTATGCTGTGTGGACAAGTGGACAAGCAGCTGGAATGAAAAGCTTCCAACAGATGTTATTTACCTGGACTATGAGAAGGCATTCGACCGTGTCCCGATAACCAGACTCCTTGTCAAGTTAGAGCATTTTGGAATTCGTGGGAATCTTCTCAATTGGATAAAAGACTTCTTGACAGGGAGGAAGTTTCGTGTACGAGTTGGAGAACACCTTTCTGACCCGCATGACGTCCACAGTGGAGTTCCGCAGGGTTCCGTGCTTGGACCAACTTTGTTTGGAATTTTCTTAACGGACCTTAGGCAAGTTGTAGAATCGGACTTGTTTTTATTCGCTGACGACACAAAGATTATGGGAAATCCGCTTATCAGTCATAACATCATTCAGCAAGACTTAGACCGCATTTTACAATGGACCAAGGATTGGCTGATGACCCTCAACGCGGAGAAATGCACTGTACTTCATATAGGTAGTATGAATCCTGAGCACACATATAAAATTGGCTCCAAAAGTTTAAAAGTGTTGATTCCCAGCGAGATCTTGGGGTCACTGTGGCCGATAATCTAAAATGGGAGGAGCACATTTTAGGAATAACAAAAAGCTAATTCTGTTTTATTTTTGATCAAGAAAGCCTTCCGCTATGTAGACAAGAATATCTTTATAACACTTTACAAGACATACATAAGACCTATATTGGAATATGCATTTCAAATTTGGAATCCATATTTTAAAAAGATATCAATCTTATAGAAAGGGTTCAAAGAAGAGCTACGAAATGGGTACCTTCTCTTCGAAACTTACCATACGAAGATAGATTGAAGGAATTGGGCCTGACAACCTTGGAGCAGCGAAGGCAACGTGGTGACTTGATAGAGACTTATAAAATACTCACAGGACATTACAATGTACCCACATTAAGTGATATTTTCACTCGGAACATGAACGTGAGACTGAGGGGACACTCTATGAAACTGCACCGGACGCATAGTAGTAGCAACCCCAGACGACACTTCCTGTCTAACCGTGTAGTGAAAGTGTGGAACGGTCTGCCCGAATTAGTGATCAGTGCACCCTCAGTGAACTCTTTTAAAAATAGACTTGATAAACATTTTCAAAGTGGACAAAACACAAGTGGACATTGATATGCACGTATCAGCTAGAAGCTGCCTGTGCATTAATAATATATATATATATATATATATATACAAGGGTGCAAAATTGTATTTTAACTGCGAGTGTGGGATTGAAACTCGAGCAAGCGAATGGATTCTATAGTTTAACCACGAGCAAAGCTAGTGGTTTTAAAATAGAATCCTGAGCGTAGCGAGTGTTTCAATACACGAGAATTAAATTACAATTGCACCCGTGTGTAACATAAAACTTTTTCCCTCACTACAGCGAGGAAAGTGAAACATGCAAAAAAACGTTTTGAAATCGCATTGACTTTTTCTTTGCGTTTAGATACATTCAACATTTTTACAAAAGGTGCCTTTAGCTTGGTTAGCTAGTGGTGGCCAGTACGATATTCGAATGTTCTAATTCGATTGTCGAACTCGGTGCGTTAGCGAGGCTCGCCCGCGCCCGCCGACGCCGCCGCGGGGGCAAGTGAGCTACTTCGCGAATTTAGACTTTAAAACCACAGCAATAAGAGCTATGAGAAGTCAACTTACTTTAATCACTAGTGGATAAAATGCGTTTTTACCTTCTCGTATTAAAGGATAAACAAGTGCTTTACGAGCTAGTGAGGGTAAAAAGAAATTCTACCCTATTTCCTTTTACAAAAGATTTCAACTCCATTGAAAGGGAGTGTACATTGTAATGGACACTGGGCGTTACGACGATAGAGAAATCTTACTTCATCGGAGTTGTTATCGATGTCGACAATGATCCTGAAGTCGTTGCCAATTGCCACGGTGTCGATGTCGCGCAGTTTGAACGATACGTCGCTGGTCAGGCTGCTCGCTACCGCATAATATCTGAAACATTTGACTGTGTTACCAAAACGCCGAGCGACAGTATTTATTTTACGCCTGGAGGGAGCAGTCTAATCGATTTTGGAATCTAGTGTGGTCTTTTCAATTAATCCTCAGATAAACACGAGCATAGAGTTATTTGAAGAGTAGGGCGCATCTGAGAATTAAAAAAATCAGGGGGCAGATTATTGAGCGTCGAGTACCTACTCGAATCGTGACATTTTAAACTCTGTCAGAAAAGAAAATATGGTGATATAGGTATAGGTAGAAAAGGTACTATTTGAGAAATATGAAATGATATAAGATATAAATTAAGGCTCCCATGAGCCGTGGATAATGACGGGACAAAACGCGGAAGATGATAAGGGTTTTTTTTATGACAAACGAGCAGTCGGATTGCCTGGTGGTAAGCAATTACCGTCGCAACACCAGGAGATTCACAAGCGCATTGCCGGCCGGGTTGTTCTGGGAACCTTACTCACCATCAGGAACACAACACTACATACCTGAAAGGTAGCAGTGCTATTATGCCTGTAGTCTTCTGTAAGGAGGAGGTACATCTCCAGTTGGACTGCTCCAAATTCAAGCGTGATGGTCATCGCTGTGCCCTACCTCTCATTGTTGGACGTAGCTTAAGGACATACCCATATCCAAAAATTATGAGGTTATTTATCATGTCATTATAAACTCCATGGAAAAGGAATATAAGTTTTTACTAACCGCTTGGCCCTCTCGGAGTGCCGCACTCCGTTCATCAGTGCGAGCCGCTCGGAGGCGGAACCTTCGCGGTGCTTGTACTGGTCTGTGATGTCTTCACGGTCCTCGTCGCCCAGGGGGTCGAAGATGAACGGCTTCTTCGTAAGTATCATTCGTCCGATGCTGTTGAAAAAAGTAGCTTGTAATAATGTCATAAAGATTAATTAGATTACATTTCAGCCGTATGCAGTCACACATGGGCTTTCCACAAATATGACTTGTATCATTTTGGGGGTAGTTGCCATAGTCGCCACGCTTGGCAGGCGGGTTGGCGACCGCAGTAGCTGTAGATTGGGTTTCGACGGACGCTGCTGCCCGTCCGTAGGATTTTTCCCTTTGTCACCTCTTATGACACCCGCGGGAGATGGGTGGTGGTATGCGGCATCACACGGCAAAATCAGCCGGCAGCACACGGCAAGCCGGCATCACATTGCAATCATTTATTATCAATCAATTAGTTTCGTTAAGGGTTTTAAAGCCAAATATTTGATTGTTTGAAATATCAACATAAACCGCTACCCCCTCACATAATACTTTACCACAAAAACATCTTGTAATCACATAAACCGTTAACTATACCACAGTAAAGACGATTTTTGTTTTAGTAAATCTCTATGACTAAATATGTAGCAAAGGAACAGAGTTGCCAGATGGGTAGGTTAGTCATTTTACATTTTACAAAAACTTATTCTATAAATATCAGTGGCGGCCCGTTAGGATTTTTCATAAGCAAACCATAGCCATTATGGCTTTCCTTTCCTGTATGAGCATCAGCTATCTAGGGCTAGGTAAATCGCTCAAGTATATGAATATTAGTCAAGCCTTCGGGAATCGGCTTCTATAGATGCGCCGCCACTGATAGATTTAAGCAGTCGTCAGCAATTAAATTACCGACCTTAGAAAATCCTGAATCCACAAGATTTGTCCACATTTACGGTCTCTGGGAGTAATACCTATACTGTACTTGTAAACTTACTCAAATAACGTTAAACAGCATGCCTAATTCTACTTACTGGTAGTTGTTGGTGTCGACCATAGAGTATCCCATCTCAGCATCGGGATCCTTCCTCCACCGCATCAGATCAGCATTAACTGACGCCAGCATGAACTCGACATCGTAGTTCATGCCAAGGACGCCCTGCTTGATGGCTTCGAGTGGCGCAGGTCCGCACTGGAAGGTACCTGCTGACATCTCCTGTGGTGTCGCGTCAATGGCTTGCCAGCCTCCATAACCTAAAAGTTATAAGTAGTTAGATATAACATAGCCTCCATAACCTAAAAGTTATAAGTAGTTAGATATAACATAGCCTCCATAACCTAAAAGTTATAAGTAGTTAGATATAACATAGCCTCCATAACCTAAAAGTTATAAGTAGTGAGCTTGACGACCGGTCTGGCCTAGTGGGTAGTGACCATGCCTATGAAGCCGAAGGTCCTGGGTTCGATTCCCAGTCAGGGCATTTATTTGTTTTTGTTTATTTGTGCGAGCACAGATATTTGTTCCTGAGTCATGGGTGTTTTCTATGTATCTATCTATTATATATATCGTCGTCTAGTACCTACAACACAAGCCTTTCTGAGCTTACCGTAGGACTAGGTCGATTTGTGTAAGATTGTCCCGAAATAAAATAAAAAATAAAATAAATAACATAGAACACTAGGGATTTTCGATCTTATATACCAGAGAAGAAGGATATACTCGTACTTTAAGCGAATATGGTCGTTCACATTATAACTATTACTTAAAACGGGATAATTTACCATGTATGTTAAATTTAATCGGAAACTCATTCAAATTAACACACATAGTAACTATCCCGTTAGTAATTAATAGTCGTTATATAAAAGGGATAAGGGTATCTTACTATTGAATCAGAATCATTTGCTCGTCAAACATAGGTATCATACAACAATACATTGCAGAATATGGTATAGTAAATTGACTCACTATGTTGTGCCCAAAGGACATACGAAGTCAATTATAAATCACTACATTTAGTGCAAATATACCTACCGTATACTGTATTGAGGCTACCAATTGATCACAACTGATCTAGTTTCCGCAGTTTACTGGTAAGAAAACGGTTTGCCCAAAGACACATCCCTGAATATTAATTGGGGAATAGCACTTTAGAATTCCAGGGAATGGAATAAAAAGAGTCTCATTAAACACAGTTATTACCGACTTCAGTCTGATTGCAATTTAGCAACATAAGTTTTTTTGCAACAAAGAAGAAAGAGGGACTGTGTCCTGGACTGTATGTGTAGTTCCATGTCACAGTGAAAATCTATATGAAAGACGCAAAAGATCTCTTATTAACGACTGTGACAAAGTTCGAAGTGGCCCAGAAATCAAAATGGTTGACTGTATATTAGACCTGCTATTAATTACTGAAGTACTTTCTCACCTGGAGGCAGATCAGGCCTCGCCATCCACACATCATTCCAGACATGGTAGTTCCAGATGGAGTCAGCTCCTGATGGATTGTTGGGGTCGTAGTCCAGTTCTTCCATGGTCTCAGTGTAGTATTTGTCGACAGTGAGCGAGCTGTTCGCGTCGTGGGCTGATACAAGGTTGGAGACTACGCGGGATGGAATACCGAGAGCGCGGCACACTGTAATATGTAAGACATGGTGATCTACTAATAAGAATTCCCTTATCTCGTTAAGAACTAAATTGACGCCGCTAGGCAGCCCATTGGGGACGGAACTTGACAGACGGATTGCCTGGTGGTAAGCTATTACCGTCGGCCATCGGCACCCGCAACACCAGGGAAGTCACAAGCGTGTTGCTGGCCTTTAAGGGGGGTTGGAGCTCTGGGAACCGTACTCACCATCAGGAACACAACACTACATAACTGAAAGGTAGCAGTGCTATTATCGCTGTGGTTTTCTGTAAGGAGAAGGTACTTCCTGAGGGCTGCTGCAGATTCAAGCGTGATGGTCATCGCTGTGCCCTACCTCTCATTGTTGGACGTAGTTTAAGGACATATCCGGGTCCAATCCAGTAGTCCATCCTTTTCAGCCAAATAGTCTAGTACATTTTAGATACAAAACTTTGCTGTAAGAGACCATAGTGCCAAATAGTGAAACACATGACTTACCAGTGGTAACAACGCTCGCGAACACCCAGCACTGTCCATACGGCACTTCTTGCTGCGTCTGAAGATACTGCTGAAGGATCTCCACAGATCCCGTCCAATCAGAAGGCGCTGTGCCATCCTCATACTGCCCGTCCCAACGGCCAATCAAAACGCCTCCGTCGTCGTTGGAGTTGACGATCCGAGAGATGGTGCGTGAGAGACGGACTGGGTCGCCGCGTCTGGAAACCAAGCCGATGTTAAAACCGGGTTTAGGTTAAGGTGCAAGCTGCAGCAATGAATTTATTTATTAATCATTAGCTGTGCCACCTGTGTCAATAACTGGCTAATTCATCCCTAATTTTTCTCCCTCTCCTCTGAAAGAGGAACTTGTTTATTGATTAATTAATAGGTAGTTCTTACCAATGTAACTGGTCCTTACGGTTCATTGTCTATTGTTATGTAAAACCTCATTAAATAAACCCTCAACGTGCTACTCACCTCAAAACATGTTCGATTACTTTAAGATTGTTGAATCACGACTCTCTAGAAATTGCAATAAAATTCAAAACGAACTGAACTCGCCAGCATCCAGCAACAGTAGGGACTGAGGCCCCCACAGTTCCGAAAGATTTTTCCATTCGTTCACCTATTAAAGTACCAGTTTCAGATCTGTACTCACAATTTTCCATGTGTGGTCTTTATGGGGCCATATAAGGTGTCATATTCTCAGGTAACTTATTGGTTGGACTGGTTAATCATGGTCCAGCAATGAACATAACTGCACTTAACAAGGAGATGTCCCACTGCCCGTAGACTCACGACTGACGGGCCCACTCCTTGCCTACGTCATGTCATATATGGTAGTCCACATGGAAAGGTACCTTATGGCGCTTGGCGCTTACGTTGCAAAGTGTCAAATTAGTATTGAAGCGTCATTTTTTTTATGACATAGGCGGCAAACGAGAGACCGATTGCCTGGTGGTAAGCAATTATCGTCGCCCATGGGCACTCAAACACCAGGGGAGTCACAAGCGCGTTGCCGGCTTTTAAGGGGGTTGGAGCTCTGGGAACACAACACTACATACCTGAAAGGTAGCAGTGCTATTATGGCCATGGTCTTCTGTAAGGAGGAGGAGGAGGTACTTTCCCAGTTGGGCTGCCCCAGATTCAAGCGTGATGGTCATCGCTGTTCCCTACCTCTCATTGTTGGACGTAGCTTAAGGACATACCCGGGTCCGGGTTGACATTAACAATAGTATAAGCGCCAAGCGCCATAAGGTACCTTTCCATGTAGACTGTAGACTACCACATATGTGACATTATCCATGAAAAGGGACCTTATTGTCGATGGCGCTTATGTCGTTGTTCAAACGATACAATACAAACGCAACGCGATTCGGCGTAAGTGCCATCGACAATAAGGTCCCTTTTCCTAGATAATGACACATATATTCACAAGTAACTTACTGGTTGAACGGCAGTTCAGCACGGTCCAGCATGAACATGACAGCCGGCAGCACGTCGATGTCAAACTGGCCGTAGACCCACGGCTTGCCGCGAGTGGTCTTGATGGGGCCCACCCACACTTTGCCTACGTCGTTCAGGACGTATTCTTGGAGTAAAGCGCAGTCTTCCATGTAGGTTTGGTCATCTGAATAGAAGTTTTTATATTAAGAAGAAGTTTAATAACTACTAGCAGTGCGCCACGGTGTACCCGCGGTTTATTAGGGAAAAAATGTAGCCTATGTGTTAATGAAGGGTGTCAGCTAACTCGATACCAAATTTTATGAAATTCGCTCCAGCCATTTAGACGTGAAGAAATAACAAACATACACACTCACAAACTTTTGCCTTTATAATATTAGTGTAGATTGTGGATAAAATGTATAGTGGGTATTGCTGGCCTGGCCTGTTCCAATTCCGAGAGGGATATCTTATATTTCAGAGATTACATCAGATGTTATGTACATCTTTGTCATTTAGTTTGCCTTATCACGATATCGCGGCAGAAAAAATGTATGAAGTTTACAGACTGAAGTATCTCACTGTTCACGGTCATTTAAAAGCGTCTGCAAACAACCCCAAACCTCTGCAATATCGTGACAACATCGGATTATCGCGTCATAGACAACCACGCTAAATAAAGGTATAGTTACAATTAATACTTATTGCAACCTGAAGAAGTTCAGATATTTGTAAGCACTATATACGATTTTAAGCTAAACATGGTCATTCATATTACAACTATTACTTAAAGCGGGATAGTTACGGGAAATATCGGAAACTCATTCAAAATTATATATACATGGTAACTATCCCGCTTTGTAAGCACTTTTGTCGCGTCGATACAATTGTGTTGGCAACGCAACTGTCTTAAAGTTGGAAGGTAATCCCCGACTTACCAGGGTTCCACGGGTTGAAGAGGATATAGAAGTCCTGATCAAAGTCGTATATCTCTCTCGCGGGCGAGTTCTTAACACGCGTGACAACGCGCAGCGCCCAGCATCCCACTGGCGTGCTGACTGGAGTTGATATCTGAAACATAGCACATTGTATTGTATATATAGCAGTTGCATTGTATCTGACACATGGTGTGCAGGTATATCTATACTTCAACACCACTAATATGAAATATTTGATTGCTTAATTGTATTGATTATGCCAGAAACTACATGAGCATTTCTCAAAAAGTTTGAACATTTGGATCACGTCTTCGATTTTGATTTAAAGTCGTAGACTGATAGAGCAAATGATGCTTAGCAAGATCTACCATATATTTCCCAAAATGTCCCACAAAGTTTGTATGGAACTTTTCTTTATTGTTACCGAAAGTCTATAGAAATTTGGTAACAAAAAAGAAAAGTGATCCAAATGTACAAACTTTTTGAAATGCTTACATACAAAACCGATTTGAAACATTCGAATCCAACATGCCTGGATATAGTATAAAATATCTTTAAAAAGTTAGGGAACCGTATGAAAAATTCAGTACTGTAACTCGAGGTGTGTTTTTTGTTAAATGCCTGGGCGAAGCTCGGGCGGGCTCTACATTTTTATAAAGTTAATGATAGTCATAGTCATAGTTAGTCATAGTTTTTTATTCATGAACAATAATGAAAGGGTTGAACGTTTTTTAATGCCTTTAATAGGTATAGATAAACAGTATGGAGTTATCCACATCTTACGTCACATGAAACGTTTGACTTTTTGAACTGAAATTGACTATTGTATTTCCCTATCTATCGCTCTTTATGCTACCGCCACACATTCGCACGAGTAGCGAGGCGAATGGCGAGGCGAAACGCGAGCACTCAAGTGTACACGGACGTCTCGCTATTCCTCTCGTGCCTCGCATCGCGTTTTTGTATAGGAAAAGTCTCGTCGAACGTTTCGACGAATAGCGAGGCGAGTGACGAGCCAGCATGTCTAAACGCGGAGTTAGAATACGAATGAGCCGAACAAGCTTGGTACCGCGAACCTCGAAGTTTGTATATTTCGAGCATATTTCTCTTTTACTCCAATTAAGGCGTCATGAGAGTGACAGAGGCACATTTGGTGCACTTTTTGTAATGTGTTATGATCGTCTGTTTCATCTTTTGTGTAAATAGTATATGCTCACTAATTAAAAATCGTCGGTATGGCCGCGGACGAGCGAACGGATGTATTAGTTTGAGGTAGGCCATCATACTATTACTGTTATACAATCCATCTCTGCTCCAAAATGAAGGTGATGGAACCCTAAATAACAGGTAAAGTGTTAAAACTGGTTCGGTGTTAATAAAACGTTTATAAAAACAGTTTTAGATATCAACTGATAAAACCCATTAAACTATAAACAATGTATTTTACGATCACGAACAACAATAACTTTAGCGGTTTTGTCACATTTTGCTATAAAACTTCGCATAATTTGAATAAATTTGTATTATCATTATCAAATATCTGTGTGGTAGTTAATGATAATAAGAACGCGAACACATTAGCGTTTCTGCCTCGCGTTTTTTCGGCGTTTCCTTATAAAATTGCACGCCGCGGAGACGCCGCGTTCACGCTTTTTTTGGCACATTAGAACCATCGGACTGTGTGGGGGGAAGTTAGCCTGGGGAAAATCCAGGACCCTTCCGCACCAGACTTGATTTGTACTACTGGAATATTTCTACAGAATTTACGCTTCCAGCGAGATTCGTTGAGACGGTCTCAACCGAATCTGAGTGGTGTGTAATGGTATCGGACTAATGGAAGTTTTGTCGCAGGTTCGCTAACCCTAGCCCGCTGAGAAGACTCCAGCAAGAAACTCAGACCGTTGTCCATACAACCACAGTCCAAAGTCTTATTATATCTTGTTATATCAGCTACCTACTCGTGCCACCAATCTTGAACAAATTAATAATTTTTGGACCCGGGTATGTCCTTAAACTACGTCCAACAATGAGAGGTAGGGCACAGCGTTGACCATCACGCTTGAATCTGGGGCAGCCCAACTGGGGAATTACCTCCTCCTTACAGAAGACCACAGCCATAATAGCACTGCCATCTTTCAGGTAATGTAGTGTTGTGTTCCTGATGGTGAGTAAGGTTCCCAGAGCTCCAACCCCCCTTAAAGGCCGACAACGCGCTTGTGACTCCCCTGGTGTTGCGAGTGCCCATGGCGACCAAAAAATTCAACGTAAGCCGTACACTTTTGATCCAATTTACTTTTATAATTTGCAACGTCTATTTTCCAAATTGTATTTAAAATATAAATAATTGATAGTTTTGTTATTGTTATCTATTTTAACGCAATCTATTACCCTATATTTGTCTTTGTATTACCTGTTTGACGATGAAGTGCTACTTATCGATAACAGGACTGTCGATGTTTTTATTTTGTCAATCACTTACAAAAATATCGTTCTTGCTAGAAAAATATCTTGGTGTAATCATTACATACAGCATATTAGCGTATTTGATAGCACATTAAGCATATATATATGTATAGTAGCTAATAGATAATTACGTGAAAATACGTAATTTATGCAAAGTCGTGGCTAAAATATTTATCTTGGACTGGTTTGGTGTTAGAGGTCGGAATGTGTAGGTAAACGTTGTAGTACCTAATGGCAATGAGCCTTAATATAGCTTCGTATGAGTAGAATTGCATGTTGCAAATTGTATATGCGTTTGAATGGGCTTTTTATAAGGAAAACGGTATGCAAAGTGTAATGTTTTATTTTATTACACTTTGCACAAGTAGTAGGTGCATCTTGTCTTGTAAGTTATTTATCGCCAATACAGCGTAGTAATAGTTCTCAGTAAAGGTTGACACACATTACACCGGCCCGCATCCGAGCCGAGGCCACGGTCGTAACATTTTGTATGGAATGAATCACGTGACCACCGAGCCGCCCGCGCTACTCGGTCCGGGCACGGGCCGGTCGTGCGACGGCCGTTACAGCTATGTAAAAAGGCTCTGCTCGGGTCGGTGATGGGAAGGCAACGTGATGTGGACGCGATGTCGACGGGCGTGCGATGATAGTCTACTCGAACGACGGTCGTGTGAATATACCAGCGTCGAGCCGCTCGAGCCCAGGCCGCCCCGGTGACTGCCCGGTGGGCCAACGGAAGGCTCGGGCTCGGAAGGGCGACGTGTAGGAGGGACGACGTCGATAGAGGAACGTGAGTCATCCTTAAGTCTTAACCCTTAGTTCAATAGACTTGCCGGCTCTCAATATCCTTGAGTATGTATTGCATCTTTTTGCTGGTAGGTATAGGTAGCACGTGCGTGCGTAGGTACTTACAATAGACTAATAATAGCCGTAAGAGCCGCAAGGTGCTTCAAAGAAATGAACTACACACCGTGTTTAATGTTACTGTTACTCAGGAAAGATTATTACTATTGATAGCTTATACAGCCAGCAGCACAATAGCTAACAGGGCCTGGGATTAATACTGATCTGGGTACAGCTTGCGCGTGCGACTGTACATTGTGACATTGTATTTAATTTACATAATTCGTAATTTAAATGCGAGATTCGTAAGTTAGCTTCTAAAACAGAATTTTTATGCCGTTTAAGTGGTTCAATATTGTAATTTGAATTCAATTTAAATAATCTTGAATTGTTCCTGTGTTTTTAGTCACTTCATTATCATTTGCATTTGGATATGAATTTGTAGTTAATAATCCAATGTTTTTTAGGTTGCCGGCCGCGGGAAATTACTGTGCATGGAATTAATATGGACCTATAAAAAATAAAAATAAAATATTTATTGCCAGAAAAATCTTAATGCCAAAGTTTTAAAGCCGTGTTTTAGCTAAGTTTTTCACCTATATTACTCTATTTTGACATGACATAATGTACTTTGTACATGACATAATGTACGCTTATATATTTTGACGGTACCTATATTAATCTTGAAAAGTTCAAAGCAGTTACCTCAGAACCTATGTAGGTTTTTTGTTACCCACCCATCTTGAAATACAGTGTGACAAATAACCACAAACGTTCACCTCACCTACCTCAAAAGATAGTGTGACAAATATCCTCAAAAGCACACCTCAGCTCAAAAGACAGTGTGATAAATAGCCTCACAATGCACACCTCAACTTCCTTTAAATACAGCGTGATAAATAACCTCAATCGTTTACCTCACCTACCTAAAAAGATAGTGAGACAAATAACCTCAAAAGCACACCTCACTTACCTCAAAAGACAGCGTGATAGATAACCTCAAAAGTTAATCTTACCTACCTCAAAAGACAGTGTGTCATTCTGCACGTCTGTGAGCCGCGCACTCCACCCATGCTTGTCGGCAACGGCGTCACGTTTCAGAAACATGGAACCCATGGTCTCCATCGCCGGCTTGTCGCCTGCAGAATATAAATAAATAGTATAAGCAATTCTATAGCTATGTGTTAATCCAGGGTGTCAGCTAGCTCCATACCAAATTTTATTAAAATCGCTCCAGCCGTTTAGACGTGAAGAAGTAACAAACATACACACTCACAAACTTTCGTCTTTATAATATTAGTGTAGATGTAGATTACTGATTTTTGTTTCTTGGGCATTATTTCTTATTGCTATTTTGAGCTATTATTTGCGCCGCATCGACCAGTTATGATCTATTGTGGCAGCCCTTTTTATAACTCATTACTGATTCCCGTTGAGTCCAGAAAGCTCCAGAT
The DNA here is from genome assembly GCA_022674325.2 of Grapholita molesta. Lineage (NCBI taxonomy): Eukaryota > Metazoa > Arthropoda > Insecta > Lepidoptera > Tortricidae > Grapholita > Grapholita molesta. The sequence goes on along the minus strand of CP053136.2, from coordinate 3,494,311 downwards.
TCTTTGGGCTGTAATGTTGTGTACCTCATAAGGTTTTAGTACTTGATACTTATTTTATGCATTAGTGGCCCGCAGGCGCAGATAATGTGCATTGCAGTTTCCTCTGATTCCTGGCAGAACCTGTATGTTGCATCTTGTTTCTTACCCATTAGAAACATATGTTTGTTCAACTTGTAATCCGACAGAGAACCAAAGTCATCGACATAGCCCACCGTATTTAGCAAGTTGAAGTGGAAGTGGGCTGGCCATATTAGCCGTAGAACCGATAACCGTTGGGGTAAACGAGTTGAGTGGAGACCGAGTCTCGGCAAGCGTAGTGTAGGACGCCCTCAGGCTAGGTGGAGTGACGACTTGCGCAAGATGGCTGGCAGGAGCTGGATGCGAACAGCCGAAAATCGAACACGATGGCGTGAAATTGGGGAGGCGTATGTCCAGCAGTGGACTGTGACAGGGTGATTCAACTTGCAGTGCCCGGTTAAAATTCTCGTTACTTTCTTGGACATACCTAATGTGAAGACAAGTTGCACCAGATCAGAGTTCTCGTCGTAGGGTCTGGTGAAGCGGACCACGCCGTTGAAAGGCTGGCCTCGTCGCACGATGGCCACCGTCGGGTCCTCCTCGTTAACTACCTCGTACCTATTAAACACAAAACCCTGTTAAAATTCCACTGGTGTCGCCATTCATTGACAGTTTAGCCCGCCAGACCTAGGAGGAAATAACCAATATGGAGCCGACACACGCACTAATTTCTATCAGAAAAATTCTGCCGTTTTCGGCGCGGGGGTGAGGTAACATACATAAATAATGTTAACACTAATGCATTTTTTACGTGCGTCGCTACACACGCACATGACAAAATTATCAAATTCTAGCATTAGTAAACTATATTCACACAAGAACTTCAAGAACTATGACCGGCGGCCGAATAATTTTGGCAGAGGGGAACGCCTGTTAATGGCTACTCCATATTGGTTATATCCTCCTAGCGCCAGACAGATCTGGGCATATTTGTACCTACGGATATGGTTAGCTAATAGAACAAGCTCAAACTCAAACGTTTATTCCATTCCATCTACCCATAGGATTGAGTTTAATGTTCAGAAAAAGATCAGAGAACCAAAGAGCATGCAACGGGTGAAAATTCGCATTTTGCACACTTATATATTTCTATATTTTTAGTGTATCAAAAAGATACACACAAAAAACTAAACCACCATAACCCCGCTTCTGTGGGAATAATTTTGACCCAAAATGCTATATTCCCTCTACTATATGTATAGGTATACAATGACAATGAAACCACATTTTACAATTTTTAATAATTATGTTTAATGTAAATCTTGTCCTCGTCCATGTACAAGCATGGTTACCCTAGCATTTAGTTGGCTTTGCGTTGCCACAGGCGGTGACTGAATATATATAGACACAGCTCTCCATACAAAAATGCCTTCCAAAAATGACCCCAGGCGCGCTGACACTGACAGCTATCCCCTCTTCATAAATATGTCAGAGCAGCTTAGAATTTATCCAATAGACAATTTCGCGCTATTAAAAAAAGTTGTGATTGGTTAATAAAAGTTTAAAGTGTCAAACCTCATGCGCGGCGTTACAATATTATGGCGTTGTCAAACTTACAGGGATGATACTAACCGAGATGGAACCAATTTATATGAATATTATTCCACACACGACTTTGTTATTGAGATTCCTCTTGTCCATATTTTATAAGAAGGTATATCGTTAATAACGTGTTGAAGAACACTGCTACGAATTTGCGTCAGTCTTTCCCCAGTAAGTACCACGTGGGTTATGTCGCTCTCGACACATCGGAGGCGAATTTTCGTAAATTTTTGCGCGATTAAGCCCCGTTTATCCTTAAACTCAAAAGTTGAAACATGTTATTAACGTGTAGTATATCTGTATTTTAGATTAATCATAATAGTGTGAGTACAGTCAAGTAATTTGTTTTCTAACCTAGGTGGGTTAGAAATTAAATTCTATATCGTCTAGCAGTCTGTCACCATAAGAGCAAGTTAGAACAGTATATTACTTTGATATATCGCACGCATTGTTTTGTTGTAATAACTAGGCAACAGATTTACTAAATTGACGGAACTTTGCCAAAAACGGATAACTACTCAGTAGTTATCCGTTTTTGGCGTGCGCCTGTAAGGGACAAAGATATTCTGGCTTGTGTAGCCTAAAATGTAACAATTTACTATAGTTTTGCTTTACAGGACATTCTGTATAAGAAAAATACTAGCTTATTCTGTATTCATTACCGCAACTTTGGTTGAAACCCAAGAAAACTCCAATTGTATTAGTTTGTTCCCCTCCAACTTTGACAGTTCTGAAGGGTCCAGTTTGGAGGGGAACAAAAATGTGTGAGACTATGACAAGGACGGACGAAAATAGTGGTATCGTCGTCTAGTACCTAGAACCGGTGACTGAATATATATAGACAGAGCTTTCCATACAAAAATGCCTTCCAAAAATGGCCCCAGGCGCGCTGACACTGACAGCTATCCCCTCTTCATAAATATGTCAGAGCAGCTTAGAATTTATCCAATAGACAATTTCGCGCTATTAAAAAAAGTTGTGATTGGTTAATAAAAGTTTAAAGTGTCAAACCTCATGCGCGGCGTTACAATATTATGGCGTTGTCAAACTTACAGGGATGATACTAACCGAGATGGAACCAATTTATATGAATATTATTCCACACACGACTTTGTTATTCAAACTCAAACTCAAACTCAAACTCAAACGTTTATTCAGTAAGTAGGCCACAAGGGCACTTTTACACGTCGAGTATACAAAAGAAGAAAACATAAAAACTACACCGGTTCTAACCCTACACCTCTGACCCGAGAAGCATTTCGACTTTTATGACCGGCAAGAAACTCGGCGGGACTTATTTTTTCAAAACAGTATTACAAAAGATATCTTATACATATTACATAAAACTGCGTTATTCTTTAAGAAAACATATCCAACAATTACAAAAAATTTCTGCCAAAGGAAAAATAAAAATAATTATTAATTACTTAAAAGTCCAAAGCTGACTGCTAAGAACGAAGTTAACAAAACGTTCGATATGCTTTCTTATCTAAATTGTGTCCTTTATTCTAATTTAGAAATTACAAAATTAGTAATCAAAAGTTTCAAAAAATATTATATGTATAGTTATTTTGTTTTCAAAATATACACAAAAATATAAATACATGCTTATTACAAATACACCTCAGAGATGTATGTATAAGGTCTCCAGGTGTCATGATTTCAATATACTAACACTTTTTGTTTTTTAAAGATAAACAAGCACCGAATGAAGTGTATCACGTAAATAAACAAGAAGAAATGCAATAAGAAGAAAACTACCTAAAACATAGCCCCAAATAGCCAAAACAGACCGGTGTCCACAAACAGCACCCGTTCACGAGTATGACGCGTATCTCAGCCATCGCCTCCCTCAACCTTTCTTCGGGAAAGTGGCGACCCGATCAACGACGCCACCATAAGCAAAGACTTTTAAGTGAGCATGACATGTTCAGGCTGGCAGGCTTCAATTAACAAATATTGAGATTACTCTTGTCCATACTTTATAAGAAGGTATATCGTTAATAACGTGTTGAAGAACACTGCTACGAATTTGCGTCAGTCTTTCCCCAGTAAGTACCACGTGGGTTATGTCGCTCTCGACACATCGGAGGCGAATTTTCGTAAATTTTTGCGCGATTAAGCCCCGTTTATCCTTAAACTCAAAAGTTGAAACATGTTATTAACGTGTAGTATATCTGTATTTTAGATTAATCATAATAGTGTGAGTACACAGTCAAGTAATTTGTTTTCTAACCTAGGTGGGTTAGAAATTAAATTCTATATCGTCTAGCAGTCTGTCACCATAAGAGCAAGTTAGAACAGTATATTACTTTGATATATTGCACGCATTGTTTTGTTGTAATAACTAGGCAACAGATTTACTAAATTGACGGAACTTTGCCAAAAACGGAGAACTACTGAGTAGTTGACAGTTTTTCATTTTTCATCGAAATATAGGGATGCATTTAATGAAATTTCTATTTTCGAGGTTCGCAGTAGATAGATTCGCAAAGAACATAATACTCACTAAGAAGCTGACACGCTTTCAGAATTAGAAAAGAAAATGGTAACTTTTCGCGAAGAAAATAAGTGAAATCACATTAATATTATCATACGTATTGACATTTCAATACTATTACTGAAATACAACTTTCGACCTTAAGGCATCGCGAATGTCTAATGATATGAAATAGGTAGGAAATTATTTTCCATGACTGTACGTACATACTTTCATAAAATTATTTTTAATAATACATTATTTTTGGGGCCTTCGGGAAACTAGAATAATTATGTCGGATTTTTTTTTGAGATATAAGCAAATGTTACTTGAAAATTACATGAATAATTCACTTGTTAATATAAATGACGCATAACCTAATCCCCATTCTGTCACTCAGCATCATAAAGGCATAAGTCATCATAAAATTTGTATAGAGATACGACATTTGGTTCAGCGTATTAGTCTATACAACAATATGTTACTTTAAATAATTGTTTATTATATTCAGGGTTAAATTTACACAAACCAATGGATCCCATCGTTTTTCTTGTCTTTTTGTGCAGTGGTTTTGGGAGCATCTTAATGCACAAGAAGGCATTTTATAGGGTTATTTAATTTAACAATTTTATATTAGCTGACATCTTATGTCATAGAAAGCTTCTGTACTACTAAAGCTGTCAAACTCCGCCGCGGCTCAGTCGATCGTTCGCGGCACACTAACCGTGGGGTCATTTTTGAGCTCGAGTCAGGTTTCTATAGTATTACTAGTTCGTTGGCCACAGGTAAACATTATTTACACCACGTTGATCTTTGTTAAGTTATTTTGACGGGATTATTTTATTGTTTTACTATATTTATCGTATAATTGTACTTTTAATAAATAAAACTAGTGAAGCACATTAGTCATTTAATTTATTTACACTTCTTACGTAAAATAATTTGTTACCAAATGTAATGTTATTTTTGGAATGGCATCATTCAGAAAGGGACAGAGGTCTGTGTACTAGCTGTCCTAGTCGGCTCGCATTTTTTCTCCACATTGGGCGAGCAAAAGTAAACCTTAAAATGATGCTTACAAAGCACATTTCACTTATTGGCATTTTTCACAAGACTTATTCCAGTTATATATAAAAAATTCCTTGGATGGGAGTCAAATGGGAGTACAGATGTTTTTCAGAGTGAATTTTCATTTTTTTTTTTCAAATCAATCAATTTTTTTAATTTTTTTATTCAAGTCCATGGGGAAATAAACTTGTGCCTTTGGCAAGTGTGGTGAAAAAAGTGTTTAAAACTAAGTTTGTACAGGATAAAAGTAGCTGGCCACAATGCAAGGCATTCCATGATGAAATATTGAATATAGAACATTTAGTCTATATTATTCGTGACATATTTCAAGATTGTCTGATTTTATTCTAGATTTTAGAATCGGATTAGATCGCTAGTAATTTTGTTTTCTCCTCTATAACTATGCCATATTACGGTGATAATAATATATCAACGGTTGTAAAAACAACTTGTCCTGATATGGTAATTAAACCGTAAGTATTGTAGACTATTTATGAAGAATGTCCACTGCTGGCCATAGGCTTCCCCTAAAATGACCCCGGGTTTACATCACCCGCATCCCGTGAATCTTTAGGGCGTCAGTCACGTGCGGGATCTACCGGTGGTCGCCACTTGAAGAAGAACCTGTATGCCCCAACAACCATCGGTTCTACGTTGGTACAATGTGTCCCGCCCACTGCCACTTTAGCGATCCAGACGCCTATATCGTTTAGATTGTGTTCTGCTGCGAACGACAATTTCTGACGCAGAGATACTCCCAGCAATGACCTCTCTATTGCATCTTTGGGTGACTCCGTGCCTTATGAGACCCAAATGAGATTAAAACCGTGGTCACAAATATCTGAACAACGCCTCCATTGTCAAGGCGACAAAGTGCATGTTCGGATATTTCTGACCACCTCCACAGCTTCGATATATCTGATGGCGACTGGTCTCCTGAGGATGCCTCGTAGATAGGCGAAACACGTGTCGAGTTTTGGTATTATTGGTGGTGGTTTGTTATGTTTATTTGCGTATTTAATTTTGCGGTGGGAGGGAGGGAACATTAATGCATGAAAAAATACGCAAGTAAATATAACGGATTGGCACTGATTGATTAGCACGTTATTAAACAGCGGAATAGCAAAGTAATATTATTGTTGTTAACTTATGATTTATAAACATAGTTCACATATTTATATTTAACGACAGGTTTGGCCTAGTTGGTAGTGACCCTGCCTATGAAGCCGATCTGTTGAAATCTCGGTAAGGGCATTTTTTTGTGTGATGAGCACGGGTATTTGTTCCAGAGTCATGGGTGATTTCTATGTTTTTAAGCATTTGTATATTTTTTATATCTGTGACTTGGGTACTGACCCACAACGCAAGCCTTCTTGAGCTTAACGAGGGGCTCAGTCTACTTGTGTAAGAATGTCCTGTAATATTTATTTATATTAATTTAAATTGCAGATCTTGGACAGAGTGCCGTCGCGGATCTGTCCTAAACCTCACCTTTCAGGTAAGGACTGTTGTATCAAATGCTATTGAACATACGAGTAATAATAATTATTGCCATAAAACTATTGTCAATAAAGGAGGTGATAAAGGTGCTTCTAGCATCTTGTCCACAACCTTTGACATTGATGGCTTAGCACAAGTACGCTACAAATTTGTTCAAGTTCCACTGAAACCCAATGATAGTTTTTACGAAAATGACCCCATCGCTATAAAGATATCGAGCAGATTAAACGAATCAGTTCTACCCGAGAATCGAGGAGAAATCGTGTACTTAAACGTACATTGTAAAGAGCTCGAGTTTTCTAAAAAATGGGTTTGCTCGGAGGAATGGACAGAATGGATAGACATAGGCAAGATAAAAGTTAGCGAAGATCATAGGGAGAACGGTGAATATTATCAAATGGAAACTTTTGAATTGACTTTAACTGTAAGTAAGAAGAAGTTGGGGGTCGATGTTGTCCGCTTCCGTAGGTTAGAATTACTACCCGAAATCTGTAAAACCCTACAAGTGACCCCTGGGTGGTGCTAAAAGGACAATCAAACTTACCGGTGGTAGGCTTCGGCCGTGGCTGGTTACCACCCCTCAGACTAAGTCGTGCCGCCAAACGGATTCCGTGTTCCGGCACCTAGTCTGAGGTTGCCTCTAGGTGGATGTGTCCGAGTAGTTGCGATTGCCTTGGATACCGTTGCCGTTGTCTTTGTGTGCCACACCTTAGCGTCTGATTCTGGAGCTCAGCGGGATCCGAAGCACGGTGCTCCGCTGGCCGACCGCAGTTAGTAGGGGGCCCAAGTAAAGGGAAAGCCACCCTTGAAAGGCTGCCCCGCCAACTAGCGAAAAATCCCGGGATGGCTTCACCTTGCCGGTTGGCGACCGGATGGGAGGGCCAGGTGACCATTCAGGGGGGGTTCGGGCGTCCCCGCGGTCTCCGGGTCAGCCGTCTTTGTGTGTGGCGCGCAAAGACATACGGTGGGTCATAATGGCGGAATTGCCTTGCTCCACTTACATTCACCTGCTTATTCGCTCTCCACTTCCACGCACAAATTTAATGGTATACAATAAAAGGAAAAAAGTTAAACAGCGGTTGCACTCCCTCCCACTTAAAGTGCACCTCACTAACATACGAGGTCTGCACTCAAATATCACTGCGGTCCACCACCACCTTGAGGTCTGCACTCAAATATCACTGCGGTCCACCACCACCTTGAGACTGCAAAACCGCAACTGCTGTTCCTCACCGAGACGCAGATCAGATCTCCGGATGACGCGGCATACCTCAACTACCCTGGGTATACTCTCGAGCACAGGTTTCTTCCTCGCGCCGGGGTTTGTGTGTATGCTCGCGATGATATCTGTATCAAACGTCTCCAAAATCTTGAAGATTCCAGCCTCTCTGTTGTGTGGATTTGGGTGGACACGGGAGTTGCACAAATTGTCTATGCATGTATTTACCGTTCGCATAGTGGAGATCAGGAGACAACAAGGCTTTTCAGTTATCTCAGTGAGGCAGTCGATGAGGCTCAGATTAGGTATCCTGCGGCGGAGTTAGTTATATTGGGGGACTTTAACGCTCACCACCAAGAATGGCTGTTCCCATACCAATTAACCGACCATGCTGGAAGAGAGGCTCACAAATTTGCTTTAACGCTAAATCTCTCCCAGTTGGTAAACTGCGCCACTAGGGTACCAGATGTCGAGTCCCATACACCAAACTGCCTTGACCTTCTGCTGACTACTGATCCAGACAAATATTCGGTGGCAGTAACAGCCCCTTTGGGTACCTCCGATCACTGTCTGGTTAAGGCTGTATCCGTATATTCCCCACCAGATCAGGGCCCTAGGGGTACGAGACGGGTGTGGCGATACAGGTCAGCAGATTGGGATGAGATGCGTCACTTTTGCGTCTTATCCTTGGCGTGCCTCGTGCTTTTCTTCCCATGATCCTTCGAGCTGTGCTAGCGCTGTAGCTGATGTCATCCGGCAGGGTATGGAATACTATATTCCCTTCTCTGATGTCTCGACCGGTTTTGATGCTCGCCCGTGGTACAATGCTGAGTGTGACCGTGCTGAGGCACTTAAGCAGGCAGCGTACCTGGCTTGGGTTAATGCTCGCAAGCGCAAAGCACCCAATGCTCGTAAGCTGAAGAAAGCCTACAATAAGGCCGCTAAGTCTGTAAAAAAGCAGTTTCGCAAGGCACGCTTCGCCCACATATGCCATATCGGGGCTAAACTCGCCTCTTATCCGCCTGGAAGTAAGGCTTTTTGGTCCCTGGCTAAGGCGACTGAGGCGACGTGTGGACGACCATCACTGCCACCTTTGATGAAGCCTGATGGTTCGCTAGCGCATACTGCTGACGCGAAGGCTAATTTGTTTGCCTCGCTATTTGCTGCGAATTCACGATTAGATTCCGCAGGAAAAACACCGCCTATTCTCCCGCAAGTGGACTGCTCTATGGGCGTGGTTCATATACGCCAAAAGGAAGTGCTAAAAATCCTGCGGAATCTGGACGTGAACAAGGCTAGCGGTCCAGATGGAATTCCAGCCATTGTCCTGCGAAACTGTGCAGCCGAATTGTCTCCGGTTTTGACTCGCCTCTATCGCCTCTCACTCGCTGCTGAAGTCGTTCCCTCGGGCTGGAAGCTTGCCAATGTGCAGCCTGTACCCAAGAAGGGCAGTCGGGCAGACCCAGCCAACTATCGTCCGATCTCGGTCACCTCCATACTCTGTAAGACTATGGAGCGTGTACTGAACAAACGCCTCATAAGATACCTAGAAGACAACGATTTACTCAGCGATCGCCAATTTGGGTTCCGTTCTGGGCGGTCGACTGGTGATCTTCTAGCCTATGTCACTCATCTTTGGAGCGAGGCTATCGAGGGTTATGGCGAAGCTCTTGCTGTGTCCCTTGATATCTCCAAGGCTTTTGACAGGGTCTGGCACGCCAGTCTAGTTGGCAAGCTTCCAGCATATGGAATTCCTTTTGGCCTGTGCAACTGGATTGCAGATTTCCTGAGAGGGCGATCGATTCGCGTGGTCGTAGATGGGTGTACTTCCGACCAACGGGATATTGATGCCGGTGTTCCGCAGGGATCTGTTTTATCTGCAACCTTATTTCTGCTGCACATCAATGATTTGCTAGTCCCGGGAATTATTGGGTACGCTGATGACAGCACGGTTGTAGATAGGTACTTGTCCAGTGCGAAGGCCAAAAGGGATGAAGTCCAGTCTTGTCGTGAGAGCATGGTGGATCGATTGAATTTGGCTCTCGAGGCAGTAACCGACTGGGGAGAAGCCAACCTAGTCAAGTTCAATGCCACTAAGACACAGGCCTGTCTGTTCTCCACTAAACGGAGTCCTTTTGAACTGACTCCAACTTTCCAGGGTGTATCCGTACCCATTTCTGATCACCTGGAACTTCTTGGCATGAGCTTATCATCCAATTTGAACTTCGGACACTATATTGAATCTTTGGCTAAAACTGCAGCCAAGAAACTTGGAATTCTTTCCAAGGTGCGGCGGTACTTTACACCTAAACAGCTTCTGCAGCTTTACCAAGCGCAGGTCCGGTCGTGTATGGAGTACTGCTGCCACCTTTGGGATGGATCCGCGAAGTACCAACTTGCTGCCTTAGATTCAATAGATAAACGTGCCAAGAAGCTCATTGACGATCCTGATCTGGTGGGGGCAAAGCTGCAAAGCCTCGAACACCGAAGGAAAGTCGCATGCCTATCGGTATTTTATAGGATACATTTCGGCGAGTGTGCGAGTGGTTTGCATGAACTCATTCCACCATCTCCATTTAAATATTATGGGACGAGGCGTGCGTTGAGATTCCATCCCTATGTTGTGGATATTCCTTCAACCAGAACAAAGCGCTTTGCTTCTACTTTTCTGATTCGCACAGCTAGAGAGTGGAATTCTCTTCCAGCTGATCTTTTCCCGGAGCAATACAACCTGGGTATCTTCAAGTCGACAGTGAATAAGCACTTGCTAGGTAAGCAGGTTCCATTGTCGGCCTCATCGTCACTTACCATCAGGTGAGATTGGGGCCAAATGCTAACCTATCATTTATAAAAAAAAAAAAAAAAAAAAAAAAAAACTCGTTTCTTTTGCTAAGCTTTATGTTGATAGAGTACTGACCGATTTCCGATTCGGCGCTGCTGGATGTGAAGAAACTGTGGAAGTACACAAGGTACTGTTATCAGCTCACAGCGACGTGTTTAAAACAATGTTTTGCAACGAATGGAAGGAAACTACCAATGCTATTATTGAAATGAAAGAAGTCACATTGCAGACTCTTAAAGACTTGAAAAAATATATTTATCTTAACATATTACCAGATGATATGAACCAATTACGTTCACTACTGGCACTAGCTAATTATTACATGATGGATATTCTGGTGCCGGAATGCATAACGAAGATAATAGAAAATGTAACAGCGAAGAACTTGCAAAGCATTCTAATATTATCTATATTCTCTATATTCTCTTTATCTATATTCTCGTCTGATAACAAAATACTGAAATTGACTTTTGCTATAATAGAGCAAGTCCCGTCCCATGTGGTTCATGGCGCTCAATTAAATAGACTAAAAAAGGAAGACAATGAAGAAAATGTGCAGCAAGCTAATGAAGATTTGGAAGAGTGTTAATTATTTCATGAAAAATTACTTAATTTTTTCTATGACTACAGGTACATTACTTTAGCCTGTAGTTTTACCTTTATATTATTAGCAAGGTTCGGACAAACGCCCGTCATTTATATGAAAATATAACCCTGTTCCGTGCTACGGAGACTTCCTTATGTTGTAAAATATTATTAATTTTAAAAATTTTATATCATAATTCGTAAGTATACATTCAGCGACAATTAATCAATGAAGCTGGAATGGTAAGTGGAGTTATGTCAACTGTCGTGGTTAAAAAATAACAACTAATTGTTTCCATCACTTACGCGATAAATGAAAGGTGCAATTGCCTTCAGGTCGGATAATAAAGATAAGCGGATAATAAAGAATATAAAATATAATATAGTAGCATCACAAGGAAGTCTCCGTTGTACGGAACAGGGTTATGTTTTCAAAATGACTGGCGTTTGTCCGAACCTTGTATTACCTACTTTTAACCCTTGGAATGCCAAGTACCCCTGAAGTGTTAAGGAGATGTACCTACACGCCACCGACTAAGCTAGAGTGGCTATAACACCCGATGTCACAGCGGATAATTGCTTAATATCACGCAGAGTTCGCCATATTACTCTATTAGATGGCAGATGTACAACTACAACGACGTTCAAAGGTGAGACACAGGTCTGCATGTATTAATGCATCAATGATTTATGTTATATTTTTATTAGCTACCCAATGTTATGACTAGTCATACTTATATCGGATAAGACAGTTATGTTATTTTAATTTATAAATTTTAACCCTTTACCAGGCGAAGGGATATATTCCTCCCACATCTTATATCGGTTACCTAAGTCAGGTTTTAACTCCAAACCTCCTACAAAATATTTTGTCAATCCCTGAAAATTGTATTTTATAATTTACATTCACAACACGCTTCTAAATCGCGTAATATATCTTTGGCAGACGTTTAATTTCACTTGAACGCTAATTTCAGTAAACTAAGGAGAAATTCGAACACTTTCCTTAATTTAAATGAAAGAAGTACAGAGGTCGAACAATTTTTCGACATTTTGTAGATTTTGAGCGTCGAAAGGTAATGTAATCGTAAACATTGCTAAATATTTACGCCTTATTGTGTATGACCAGAATTAGGATGTGGGTTAACATTATCCCATGGCCTTATTAGAGTTTAACTGTGTGGGAGCTATTCTTCCCATGGCCCGGTAAATTGTCTTGTCATGTCATAAAAAGTCTTTAATTACAATTAAACTGAAGATCATAAAATAAAAATATTCAGTGATTGATATAATGTTTCATAGTAGGTTTGGAGTTAACCTTAACTGTAATAACCGATATAAGATGTGGGAGGAATATATCCCTTCGCCTGATCAAGAATATAATAAGACAAAATCGAGTATGACAGATAATTACTTAGACAGGTGATGGGATAACCGTAACCCACAATTTTATTTCTGGTTTAAAGGAGCATCTCCGACTTTCGTAAATGCATTTTTTACTAGGCGTTCAATACGGTTGTAACAGTACAGTACGTATGAAGACACGCTAGTTCTGTGGGGCCTGGTAAAGGGTTAATATCATGCAGAGTTCGCCATATTACTCTATTAGATGGCAGATGTACAACTACAACGACGTTCAAAGGTGAGACACAGGTCTGCATGTATTAATGCAACAATGATTTATGTTATATTTTTATAAGCTACCCAATGTTATGACTAGTCATACTTATATCGGATAAGACGGTTATGTTATTTTAATTTATAAATTTTAATAAATTTATTTAAAGATGACGTTTCTGACTTTTTACTAAATGCGAAAATTATTTAAAAGTTTCGGTTTACGTATTTGCTATGCAGTACGCATTAACCTGCAGGCGTACCGCGAAAATCGAAATTCGCGAAATTCGAACTGTCTGTCTCTATTAGAATTAGTGGAGTAAAAGAGAAAGACGCAAGAAATTTTCGATTTTCGATATTTGCGGTACGCTCTGGGCGACTTTGTCACTAACGGCCCGGCCACGACAATGCACGACTTGCGGCGCGGCAAGCGTATTATCTGTTCGTTGCGCGGTCAAGACGCGCAATGCACTGCTGTTAGTTGTGATCGCACGCAATGAACAGATAAAACGCTTGCCGCGCTGCAATTCGCGCAATGTCGTAGCCGGGGCGTAACGCGCGTTAGTCGCATTTGCAACGCGCTACAGAAGTGGAGAAAACGGAGTAAACCGAGCACAACATCATTTGTATCGCAAGCATTTTTGTACCGTTACTAAATCGCGTTTGGATCGCGACAGAAGCACGGCGGTATTGCGTTTGCATCGCGACTGAATGGTGGTTATGTAGGCGAGGGCACACAGCTAGCGACCGCATCGCGCCTGTATCGATGCGGACGCGCGACTGCATCTACTGAAACGCTCGCCGCTCAGTGACCCATGCAGCTTGAAGGTGCGACCAAACCAACGCTTAAAAAACGGTGACGGTACGAAATCGCGGTCACGTGACTCATGCGTGACGTTTTTTACTTATAGCTATTTCTCTGTCACTCTCCGCGATTCCGTACCGTCAGCGTTTTTTAAGCTGCGGTGTGGCCGCACCTTGAACGTGTTATGTAAGGATTTACTTGGATGTACAGTCAGCCTCAAATAGTGGCAATCAAAGTGGTCAATTATCGGTATATATCTTTATTTACTTATATAGCAGTAAGGATGTGATCTACGATATATTTGGCCACACTGACTGCAACTAACTATGTTAACTGTAGAAGAAAAAATTAAAATAAATATATTATTTCGGGACAATCTTACACAAATCGACCTAGTCCTACAATAAGCTCAGTAAGGCTTGTGTTGTAGGTACTAGACGACGATATATATAATAGATAGATACATATAAATACTTAAATACATATAACACACCCATGACTCAGGAACAAATATCTGTGCTCATCACATAAATAAATGGCCTGACTGAAATTCGAACCCAGGACCATCGGCTTCAAAGGCCACTCACTAGGCCAGACCGGTCGTCAAAAAAATGTTTTGTATCGGAACTGAAAACTGAACGCGCTAATAAACAAATATAAGTGTGTCGCTTAACTTCAAACTCAGATAAATCCATTCTGTTTTGATGAGCTTTCAGATTATTATACTTTTTTTTAGATAATCAACCTTAAAACAGAATAGATTTACCCTAGTTTTAAGTTAGCGACACAAGTATAGTCTTAAGAAGATTTCGCATTTGGAAAATTCAACAGGATCCCATGGATTAAGTAAGGGTATGGATGGACTTACTTGACAGTGTTGTGTGGTTGTGCATTTTCCCGAGGGTAGAAGTGAACTACGTCGACCAGTAGTGGCTCCATGGTCCAATATCTGAAACGTAACGAAAGATGTTTAACCTTTTCGATGCCATTGAGTTCAAGACAACATTTCGTGGCCCGCACGCCGTCTACACGATAATATTATAAAGGCAAAAGTTTGTGTGTGTGTATGTTTGTTACTTCTTCACTTCATAAAATTTGGTATGGAGTTAGCTGACACCCTGGATTAACACATAGGCTACGTTTCCCTAATAATCCTCGGTTGACACCAAGGGACACTGCTAGTAACTAACTATACATGTATTTAGTCGAGGTTTTGGACTTACGTACTACTTAAAGATAAGGTTTATTTTCGCTTGTTTACAAAAACCTTTGGCGTGTGGCGCACTACAGTTTTTTTTTGACGTGGCGGTAAAGAGTTTAAATAGATGTATTGAGGTTAAATATTTGTATAAATTATTCAATCATTCGTCTACAGTTCGCGTATTCATGTACCTAATGATCGAATTCGCTAAAGTTTTTGAATGACGAATAACAACTAGAAATCAATCAAATCATTCTATAGCATAGTTTGGTTTTTGGTTCTTAAATCTGGAGAGGATAAACGTTCAAAAGGTTAAATAAAGGCGAATGTATGGGAGTGGCCGCAGTACACGCTGCTCGCATCCCTAAGGAGCTCGACGCCGCTATACTGCACGCCCAGCTTTTAGCGTTCACCGCCACAAAAAGTATATTAAAAATTAATTATTCAGAAAAAAAAAACAATATACAATAAACAAAAATCCTCTGCGAGCTGTAGGACAGTTTGTTGGCAAGGGGACTCTCTCAAGACATATATGGGTAGATTTAGCTAGTTGACTAGTTACTCGCTAATTTTTAGGTCACTTTGGTACTTTGACTTAATTTTGTTTTTAAAAAAGAAACATTTTTATTTTATATTTGAACAACCTTAGCGTTTTACATTCCCTTATATCATGCGGTATCTTATTAAGGCTTGGGCAAATAGCCGCGTTTTTTGAGCGTGGAGCAGCGGGGCGCGTCACCGGTGTGGCTAATATAACGAAATAAGGCACACATTCGGACGGCAGCGTCGCGCCCCGCTGCGCCACGCTCACATAACGCGCCTATGTGACCAAGCCTTTATACAATTTATTTCAATAATATGACATGTATTTCAATTTATGACGAATAATTCATGTTATTTACTACTTTAACCTTTTGACCTCAGCAGTCTCTCATCCGAGTCATCTAGTCGTGACAGCCAAAGGGATGTCTCACACGCCACTGTCATCACTGAATGACAAATATGTACTAAACTGTCATTTCGTGGCGTACAGTACGCCACGTCATTCGTGTAACGGCAGGCAATAGGTTAAACTACAAATAATGTTGTTATGTGTATAATTTTGTATTTTTTAAGTTTGTTATTTTATCAAAATGCTGCATATTAAAATAAATAGGTTTATTAATAGATCCAACATCTTAGAAAATTATTAACTGGCAGATTTATACATTTCTCTCCTGGCAAGTCGCCACTTTACATAGTCATAATTTACATTTCAATGTACATTTTAGTATGGTATTTTTAGACATACTTTTTCACGACTGTTACCAACTCTTGGTATTATAGCAGTTTCTAATACAAAATGTTATTTAACCTAAAGTTAATAGTATATTAATAGTTTCTTGTACGCTTCAGCGGGTTTCCTATCGCATATTTAAAAAAAAATGTTTGAATATAAAAATGATGCGTTGACCATATTGGTAAATCATTTAATCATACCGGGTGTTATAAAAAACGTGATACAAGATTATCAAACCGGCATCTGTTCATGATTTTGTTTTTTTTTTACTATGGGGTCAAGTTTGTAAAATTAAATAAAAATTGAGCTGTACCATAGAAAAGCTCAAGGATAAGTTGAAGAAAATGTACGAGAATCGAGAGTTGTTTCTGTATAATTTGCAGGCATTTGTAGCATATTTTTTACTAGGTGACAAACAAGCACACGTCCCACCCGACGGTAAACGGTCAATGTAACCAATGGACACCTGCAACGTTAGAAATTTACATATGTCGGGAATCGTGACAATTGTCGCTGTGGTGTTATACGGGCCAGTATTTCATTGTAAAGAGTCTATTTTCGAAATTATCCGCGACTCGAACAGTATCAAAATTATCCCAGCACTGGTACCGTGAACGTCTATTTCGTATATTCGAGCATCTTTCTCTTTTACTCCAATTAAGGCGTCACGAATGTGACAGAGACAATCGTCCGTTTACGAATATAGTTTCTCGCGTTAGCACCACAGTACACATCACCTAAGACCAGTACCCTTACCATGAGTTGTGGCATTGAAGTTTTCGATAACAAGTATCGAGTTAACTTTCTGTGCATCTCGCTTGTACTATTTTAGTGCGAACGAGATACACAGATAGTAAACTTGATACTCGCTATCGAAAACTTCAAAGTCACAACTCATGGTACGGGCACAGAGATGACGTTAGCTTTAGGCATGCCAATTGTAGTACCTATGCGTTAGTAACCTAGGTCTATTTCAATATTAATAGTTTTGCTTGGAAAGCTAATTTTGTCCATGAGTTATAGTTTGTGGCTAACGAAGGTTAAGCCAAATACAATGTACAGATATATCGGAGCTGTGCAGCTGGTCACAAATATCGGAACATGCACTTTATCGCCTTGACAATAGAGGCGTTGTTCCGATATTTGTGACCACCTCCACAGCTCCGATATATCTGATGGCGACTGTACAGATGTAGTGCAAATAGATTTTCTATCTGAAAACTCGGGTCCTGACCGAAATACGACGACACCCGAACTCTGTCAACCAATGATTGTATTGAGTAACTTTTTCATACCCTTTAATATGGAACTTTATTGTTTAGTGTCAAATGTCAAAAAGCAAAATGACATTTGACGTTAACAAGCTTGAAGTAGATGCTTTCAAACAACGAAAAATTTTTTGAAATCGGTCCATAAATGACGGAGTTCTGAAGTAACACACATAAAAAAAAAACAACATGCCAACCGAATTGATAACCTCCTCCTTTTTTTGAAGTCGGATAAAAAATGTATTTCCATACGCGACGCCTATAGGCGTACTGTCCGCCAAAGTGTTAAGACCGCAAATTTCCTTGAGCTTCCGCAAAATGAAATATTTTTCAGGAGAAACCTAATAAGTCGCACAAAAGGGCTTTCGAATTTTAAACTTTTATTACTTCAATAAAATATTATATCGATTTATTACGTTATAATAATGGTACGAGTATAGAGTGAAAAATTATGATACATTTTATTGTGACGCATTCTCGGATAATTCTGAAAAACAAATCATCATCATCATCATCATCTCAGCCATAAGACGTCCACTGCTGAACATAGGCCTCCCCCTTGGATCTCCACAAGTACCGGTTGGAAGCAACCTGCATCCAGCGTCTTCCGGCGACTTTAATGAGGTCGTCTGCCCATCTTGTGGGTGGACGTCCTACGCTGCGCTTGCTATTCCGTGGTCTCCACTCGAGCACTTTTCGACCCCATCTGCCATCTTCTCTGCGTGCAATGTGGCCTGCCCATTGCCACTTCAGCTTGCTAACCCGGTGGGCTATGTCGGTGACTTTAGTTCGCCTACGGATCTCCTCATTTCTGAGTCGATCTCGTAGTGAAACTCCGAGCATAGCTCTCTCCATAGCTCGTTGAGCGACTTTGAGCCTTGAGATGAGGCCGATAGTGAAAGACCACGTTTCGAAGCCGTAAGTCATCACTGGTAACACACATTGGTTAAAGACTTTCGTCTTGAGGCATGAGTCATGTCGCAAGGATTTAGATATACGTCTATTGAGCTGCCTAAATGACTCCGCGTCATCGGGAGACTGCAGCTGTAGAGAGCGTCGTTCAGCCATGAGGTTTAAGGTTCGCTCGGTTAGTTTCTGAGGTCTATCCTTACGGCGGGGTCTAAAAAACTTAGACCCTACTGTGTGGACAGTTTCCACTAGCCCGTTGTTGATCTCGTCCACTGAAGCTAAGTTCTCTAGGCAGGCAAAGCGATTACAGAGCTCAAGTTGAAAGCTCTCGGGGTTTTGAATATGGGCTCGAGTAGGTCGGAGCGTAGACTTCATCAGGCTGGACCTTTCAAGTCTAACATTGATATTCAGTGACGCTCTTACGATTCGGTGATCACTACCGGTCTTTACCTTGTTGATCACAGAGACAACACTGAATATCCGTCTCCTGTCGGTCATGATGAAGTCTATCTCATTTCTCGTGGAACCGTCCGGACTCATCCATGTCCATTTCCTGTGAGGCGGCTTCTGGAAGAAAGAGTTCATCATGAAGAGTTCCTCTTTCTCCAGAAAGTCGGCCAGCCTCTGGCCCCTAGGGTTCCGCTGCCCATACCCAAATTGCCCCACTCTCAGCTCATCACCGCTTCTCTTGCCCAGCTTAGCGTTGAAGTCCCCCATAACAACAGTGAAGTAGGTTTTCGAAGTATGTATGGCCCTACTTACTTCCTCATACATAGCATCCACTTCCTCATCGGAGTGTGACGAGGTCGGTGCGTATACCTGAATGACCTTCAGCGAATATCTTTTGGATATTCTGAGTATTAGGTATACCACCCTGCTCGACACACTGTCGATGGCTATTATGTTGTTTACGAGGGACTTGTGAACGAGAAACCCGACACCATCTTGGGACTGTTGGTCGCCCTCCCGGTGGTAGAGCAAGTTACCAGACTTCAGGATTATGGTGTCCTCCCCCTCTCTACGGACTTCAGATAACCCTACAATGTCCCAGTGTAACCTGCTCAGTTCCTCTTCCAGTTCGCAGATCTTTTCGTCAGTCCTCATAGTGCGTATGTTGTGTGTTACCAGGGCCAGTGGTCGTCGGGGTGGGTAGCCGGATCTATTCCGGAGATTCTTAGCACCCCTGACCCCGCGAATGCTCTGACCGCTACCACAATAGCCAGAGCACCGGAGGTCGCCGGAACCTCGGGGCCGTGGCTTATTTTGACTTTTCATTGGGGGGGGTTTGCCATACGCGCCACGCTTGGCAGGCGGGTTGGCGCGCGCAGTTTTTTTATTTAACTGGTATTTTATTTTAGGAGATGCTGCTGCCCATCTCCCGAAAAACAAATATTCATGTGATTTTCGGTATTATTCGTAAAGTGCCCTTTTCTAGGCCGCACCTATAAAAATCCCAAATAGTATGTGCTCACTAATAAATAAATATTCTATTCTATTCTAAATAAGTATACTAGTATTTTTACCCTTTTTTTGAAGTAATATAACTGAACATTCTGTAAAGATTTTCGAGTAAAAAAACGAGAAAATGACTTATGTTGTAGGAGCCCTTAAACAGAATAAAATAAATTCTGTGTATGGTGTTTTAGCGGCAATAAAAATACGTTCTCACAGAAAATAATAAGAATCAATCAATAATAATATCAATCATGGTTTATTAGACAGGGGATTATAGAATACATAGATTACATATTAGATTATATAGGTAATAGGGTCCCGTTTTATTGGTAAAAAATAAAAAAATTGAAAAAAGTGTCGCACTTACCCCAACAACTATTAAATCGCGTTATTATAAGTCCAAGGATCGGACAAACGCCCGTCATTTCGAAAATATAACCCTGTTCCGTACAGCAGAGACTTCCTTATTTTATGATGTTAATATATTTTATTTTATAAGATTTATTTAATAACAATCTAACACAAAATATCTATTTAGGAGGTTATAGGCTCACAACTGAAAATTTAGAAAAAAAAATTGGCCATTCTATTTAATTGGCGAAAGTAAATTTTAGAATGTCAATCATAAATTAATTTGTCACTGGATATAAATTATGGTCCAATAAATGTATAAAATACTATTTTTTTATTAACATAAGGAAGTCTCTGCTGTACGGAACAGGGTTATATTTTCAAAATGACGGGCGTTTGTCTTGTCCGATCCTTGATCAAAACATAACACACAAAATTATTAATTTGTGAGCTTACATAGTACATTCGCCATCAGATATATCGGAGCCGTGGAGGTGGTCACAAATATCTGAACAACGCCTCTATTGTCGAGGCTGTAAAGTGCATGATCCGATATTTATGACTACCTCCACAGCTCCGATATGTATGATGGCGACTGTACAGTCAACAGCAGAACTTGCTATGCGGGCGTGATGTTCAAAATGAGTATAACACGACTTTATTGTTAAGAGAATAAGAGCGTGTTTAGATCATTATAAACAAATGGCCCGCTTAGCAACTTTTGCTGTTGAGTGTAAATAAATAAATATTACAGGACATTCTTACACAAACTGCCTGACCCCCACGGTAAGCTCAAGAAGGCTTGTGTTGTGAGTCAGCCAACGATATAAACAAATATTTAAATATATAAATACAATTAAAACTGTTGTGAGCCATGTTACTACTACTTAGTTACAAACGGATAAAGCTTACCCGAAACATGTCGCCTAGTGCGATATAATTACACGTGAGTTTATCCGTTTGTAACTAAGTAGTAATACTTAAATACATCTATCTTCTATATATATAAAAGAAAGTGGGGTTTGTTCAAGCGCTTATAACTCGAGAACGGCTGAACCGATTAAAATGATTTTGGATTGGCTGGAATCGTCACAGCCCTGATTCAGACATTAAGTAGTAACAAATACCGTGATTTTTGAAAGCTATCACTACTTTTGTCGCTTTTTAGGCGGTACGAAGTTCGCCGGGTCAGTTAGTATTATATAAAAGACCCATGTCTCAGAAACAAATATATGTGCTCATACATAAATAAATTTACTGGGATTTGAACCCAGGACCATCTGCTTCATAGGCAGGCTCACTACGCACTAGGCCAAACTTATCGTCAAGAGTGTACTCGTATATCATCGGAAGACCAGCGCTGGCATCATGCTAGCAATATGCTGAGATGGGGCCATTTCGTGGCACTTCCCTTAATGTCATATCGTCTGTTACATGTTTTGTGTAAATAGTATGTGTTTTACGAATAAAAAAATTCTATTATATTTTATTATATTCTATATAATTTGTTTATTGATGACAAGCTCATTTAAATATTTAATCAATTCACTTTGTCTGAATGAACATAAATTCGATGTCAATATTTACTTAATAGATTCTCGGCGTTATTTTTACCAGCGTTTATTGGTGAAGATGAAGATATTTTAAACTTTTTTCTTATTGGAGACTTTCGACGGATCTGATAGAAGTAACATTAAAAGTAAAAAACTGACTTTATACAGGGTGGCACATTTAGTTCTGTAAGTAAATGCAAGTCAGCGGAGGTACCGCGTAAAACGATATTCGTAAATGTCACATTATCCATGAAAAGGGACCCTATTGTCGCTTATGTCGTTGTTCAAGACGATACAATACAAACGCAACGCGATTCGACGTAAGTGCCATTGACAATAAGGTCCCTTTTCCTAGATAATGACACATGTTCTCGGCGTTATTTTTACCAGCGTTTTTTGGTGAAGATATTTTACCGGTTTTTATTTTAAACAAAGGCAAAGGGAATTTTAAAGAAAGAGGGGAGGCCTTTGCCCAGCAGTGGGATACTCTTATAAGCTAATAATAAATATATAATATTATTTTAAACTTTTTTCTTATTGGAGACTTTCGACGGTAATATCTGATAGAAATAACTTTATGATAAAAAAAACTAACTTTATACAGGATGGCACATTTAGTTCTGTAAGTATATGCAAGTCTGCTGCGGTACCGCGTAAACGTACCAATCATGTCTTTGATTTTAGGGACAAGAAAATGTGCATACAGGGTGAATCTGTGTGTGATATTATATAAAAACCAGTCAATTTGTAAGTTTTAAGTTAAGTTATTTTTAAAGTGATCATATATCGCATTTAATCTGTTATTGCGACAACAAAAACATTATCAGTGAAAATATAAATTGTCTAATTAACGGTTCATGAGATAGGTACACCCTGGTGATGGAACAGCGGAGTCATAGTGTTCGTACGGAACCTTAAAAAGCGATAAAAAAATATAATTATGAAGTTTTCAAGTTTTAAAGGCGTACCTATAGCAATTTATATAATTACAATTTTTTTACAAAAACCATCTATCGATGAACATTAATCATTCAATCTTAATTACATTTCCGACATTTATTTATTAAAAAAAAAACAAAAACACACATACCGGTTTAAAGGAACAAGTCACTACACAATTTTTTCACAACACTGGCCGGTCGTTATTTTCGGCCCGCGTTCGATTTATAAAATTCAAATTCCGAATGGCCGCGCGGTTGCGTGGAGCGAAACAACTGACGCGCGGCGGCGCCCGCGCCGATGTATATAGGTAATATCGATGATACGTCATCTCATGTGTGATGAATTGATGATGCCGATGATGGCGTGTCAACATCATAAATGAATCTATTCACTTTAATATACAAATGTGACCGCCGGTCCGTCAAACCCCAATCTGCAGCGACTGTTGTCGCCAACCCGCCTGCCAAGCGTGGCGACTATAGCAACTACCCCCCAAGATGATACAACTTACAAGTCATATTTGGGGGACGACGTCCAGCAGTGAACGTTTTACGGCTGTAATGATGATGATTATTAGTATTATTTTATAAAATTGCCCTTTTTTGTTAAGTCTTTGCCCTAAAGAGTACTTAATTTTCATCAAATTTCTCAATTCATCCATGAATATGCAACGAAGAACAAATCAAATAATTTTTATTAAGTAGCACCTACATTTATTCAAATTATATATGTATAGCCAGGATTCGAACCCGGTACCTCTCGCAACATAAGTAGGCTAACCAACTCTCCACCGATATCGATACGAGAAACGAACATTGTTGAATAATAAGAGTAAAACCAGGAACCTAATAGTATTATCGGAACTCTCTTTCTAATAAAAGGGATTAATAAGGGACTTCCGCTAATATGTCCCGCTCCGAGTCAATTTTTTCTATTTTTCTTTCGATTTAAATATCGAAAAGTGACCTTATTGTCGATGGCACTTACGTCGAATCGCGTTGCGTTACAACACAAATGCAACGCGATTCGACGTAAGTGCCACAAACGCAACGCGTCTTGAACAACGACATAAGCGCCATCGACAATAAGGTCCCTTTTCATGGATAATGTCACATATTCGCGGTAGCTACAATCGTGCTATTCATAGCGACTCAGTCGTATTTCCCAAAGGTCGCGGTCGGTGTACACGTCAGCGTCCTACTCGGGACTTTGTCCGGCGCCGGGCTTGTTCATGGTCATACTAGTCGAGGGCAAATGTATCGATACGGCCAAAGTGCCAAAATATGTAAACATCCTTCATCATATCAGCCGAAGGACGTCCACGGCTGGACATAGGCCTCCCCATAGACCTCCTACAGTGCCATGAAGGTTAAACGGCCACGCTAGGCAGGCGGGTTGGCGATCGTGGTGATGTGACTCCCCTGGTGTTTCCTCGTTTGCCACCTCTGTTATAAAAAATATTATATTATATTATATTCGCGGTAGCTACTCGTACAATTGTGCTATTCATAGCGACACAGTCGTATTTCCCAAAGGTCGCGGTCGGTGTACACGTCAGCGTCCGACTCGGGACTTTGTCCGGCGCCTGGCTTGTTCATGGTCATACTAGTCGAGGGCAAATTTATCGATACGGCCAATGTGCCAAAATATGTATACATGCTTCATCATATCTGCCGACGTCCACTGCTACATAGGTCTGCCCATAGACCCCCTACAGACTGCCATGAGGGTTAAATGGCCACGCTAGGCAGGCGGGTTGGCGATCGTGGTGGTGTGACTCCCCTGGTGTTTCCTCGTTTGCCACCTCTGTTATAAAAATTATTATAGTATTTTATATTCGCGGTAACTAGCTACTCGTACAATCGTGCTATTCATAGCGACACAGTCGTATTTCCC
This sequence comes from Grapholita molesta, assembly GCA_022674325.2. NCBI lineage: Eukaryota > Metazoa > Arthropoda > Insecta > Lepidoptera > Tortricidae > Grapholita > Grapholita molesta. The sequence continues at coordinate 3,469,722 of CP053136.2, read as the reverse complement.
AAAGGTCGCGGTCGGTGTACACGTCAGCGTCCGACTCGGGACTTTGTCCGGCGCCGGGCTTCATCATGGTCATACTAGTCGAGGGCAAATTTATCGATACGGCCGAAGTGCCAAAATATGTATACATGCTTCATCATATCAGCCGGCGTCCACTGCTACATAGGTCTCCCCCATAGACCTCCTACAGATTGCCATGAGGGTTAAATGGCCACGCTTGGCAGGCGGGTTGGCGATCGTGGCGATGTGACTCCACCGGTGTTGTCAGTGCCAAGGGGCGATGGTAAATGCTTCCATCAGGCAATCCGTCTGCTCGTTTCCCACCTCTGTCGTAAAAAAAAATTGTAATATGAATCCCGTGTATTACTCTGAAACAGTAATTTTATTTTGTTTCCTTAACCGGTAACCAAACTTCATCAAGTTACTGCGAAGTTACAGAACTGTGTCAATGTCGTTGCGTACGCGCAGTTAAGTGAACCCTCTTTTTCACCTTCGGTCACACTGAGAGAGAAAGCACCAAAATGTTCAAGGCCAAAAACAAAGTTAAATAATTATACAAACAAACGGGACTTAACCGCGTATATTAACTTGAAAAATAACCTCCTTAAAAATAACCTTCTACGTTTTGAGAACGACGTTGTTCTCGTTGTCTCGGATAAAGACTGGCTCCAGACCAGACCACGTTTACCGCTAGACCACCAATGCTCTTGAGTTAAATTGACCCCAAATATTGAAAATAACTCATTATTTCAATTCCCGTTACTCCGTGTTACTTATTGTACTACGAAATAGTGGTTATTAATTATTAATTCATAATTTTCCTTCCCTCTAATACCAAACACATAATGGACACCAAAACAGCCAATACTCATTATTTAACAGTTTACACATTACACACACACACACACACACACACACACACACACACACACACACACACACACACACATTTCAGCCGTATGCAGTCCACTGCTGGACATAGGCCTTCCACAGATATGACTTGTATCATCTTGGCTGGCATATTGGTAGTTGCCATAGTCGCCACGCTTGGCAGGCGGGTTGGCGACCGCAGTAGCTGTAGATTGGGTTTCGACGGACGCTGCTGCCCGTCCGTAGGATTTTTCCCTTTGTCGCCTCTTACGACACCCGCGGGAGGAGATGGAGTGGTGCTATTCTAGTCAGCCGGCATCACACGGCATAATAATTACACATTAATGTTTTATAATTGTATTTACGTTGTCACTCGCATGAGGTTATCGCCTAAGTTCATTGAACTTCGCGTTTATTTGAACAAATATTACTACTTATCCGTATTATATTTCTACAAACTCAAACTCAAACTCAAATAGTAAATTTCGATACTAGTGAAATAATTTTTTTTTTCGACGAGGGTGAACGTTGGAGCCCGAGTGAAACGAGTATCGAACCTAATTTTTCATAGCAAGTGCCTTAAAAAGTGAAATTTACGCAAAGTGCACTTTTTACGCACTAGTTAGGAAAATAATTTATTTGCATAAACACGGGTATATTACCTCCAGTTCTTAAATTATTGTTTGGTATCACCGTGTTTCACCATGTGGTATACAAATAGCTACAACTATCATGCAGCATGCATATAATTAAAACTAAGACATGACACTTATGTTTCAATAAGATACCATGTCATTTCGATTACAATAACTTAATAATAAAAATATAACAATTGAGTAATAAATAAGAAAATATAAGAGGTTAGTTTTTAGCCCAATATATTATTTTTCACATCACTAACTCGGAAAACCTTTTTTATTATTCAACAACTGAAAGAGAAACAGCATTTTATTCATAAGAGTGCAAATAGTATATACAGTTCACATTGTGAGTGTTTTTTTTTATGTTAGTTGGTTGGTTGGATAAAATCGTTTATTTAAAAAGCATTTTTAATACACCTTTTTATAACAACAATATATTTCTTATTCAATATAGTTTCAAAATAAGCTTTATAATATAAGTCCACTGAAAAAAAAATGGCTGTTTCTATTACTCCCGCTCCGCCTGACCATAATGCCACGCTTTCTGTGCAAGTGTTGTGAAAAACAGCAGATATTTTTGCAGCAACGCTTATCTGACATAGACAGAATGTTATTATTTTAGTCTGTTCAAAATATCTAGTTACTAAAAACACTTTATTGGTCTATAAATTGAATTTTGGCACTGAACCAGTTTTAAGTGCGCGATCCACTACATGATAGCACACCACTAGACTATGAATGCTATATACAATCTATATGACATAGTAATTTTTTTTTAGCTACATATAATTTTTTTTTTATGACATAAGGTGGCAAACGAGCAGACGGATTGCCTGATGGTAAGCAATTACCGTACGTAGTAATACGTACGTAATTACGGACGTAGTTTAAGGACATACCCGGGTCCAAAAAAATATAGCTAGCAAAATTACTTAATTATTTTTTATAATGCAGAAACGTCTGCTAGCGAATATCTTCGATATTTAAATCGAAAGAAAAACACACGTCACCCATGATGACGTATACGACGAGGGATAAATAGAAAAAATCGAAGTCGAGGCGGTACTCGTATAGCACAATTGGTAGTGCACTGGGCTAGTGATCCAGTGGTTGTGGATTCGAGTCCCGCTGCGAGTCAATTTTTTTATTTTTTTTTCGATTTAAATATCCAAAATTTACCCAACAGTTCGTCACACACATCATTTTCACCTCACAAGCTCGGGAAAAACCGTTTTGTTATTTAAAAACTAATACCAAATATGCATTTTAATTGCAATAGTGCAAAGTCATTTCATCAAATTATTTATTATATATATGTAAAAGTGCCCTTGTGGCCTACTTACTGAATAACCGTTTGAGTTTGAGTAGTACCAATCGACGGCTTATTTGAGATGTGCTGGTTGAATGTTCTTTTATGTAATATTTTTGAATGATAAATGATGGACACAAATAATTCGATCAAGATTCCATTATTTGAACTAATTTTGGAATCTTTCACAAGCTCAGGTCTCAATAGTAACACGAGAATGTAAACACTACATAAGTGTGCTTTCTGGTAAAATAAATAACTATTTAAACAGCAGGCTCTGCTGCTGATCTTTCTTCCACAATTTCCAAATCAGAACATCTTCATTACAATTTTTATGTTTATCATTATCACACGTCACACCCGAAATATCTAGATTTACCAAGCTTTATCTTAGCTATCTATTAGCTTCGCATGTCACTGTGAGCGGGCTTTATAAAATCAGTGTTATAAATATTTTATCACGTATCTGTTTATATGAGCTGGTTTTATAATTATCTCGACACGACAATATAATAAAAATAGATGATGGTTGGATGCATCCATCAATTTTAGTAATTACTTTGTTGTTTTTCTAACCGACGAAACGGAGACGGTATATGGGTTTATTATTATGCACATGAAGTTAGTACTTAAAAGTGATCATCATCATCATATTAGCTGAAAGACGTCCGTGGTACAAAGACCGGTTTTGCGCATCTATACCCGTTGGGGCGTAAAGGCAAAGTATAACCCGTAAAGGTTCTCGAATAGCGACCACGTACTCGAAAGCGCGGCGTGGGCAGACCCCCCACAAGGTAGACAGACGGACTGTTAAAGATCACGTGAATCCACTAAATTCGGGTGGCTCAAAATTGATTTAAAATAATTCATTATTTATGGCTCTCAATAATCTAAGTATAGGTACTACAAGCAAATTCCGTGTCTTTGCTAATGTTAAACAGCACATTAAAAGAGAATTATCTTATCTGTTTTTTTCCCAACGCTACATGTGTAATATTGATGATAGAATTGATAGAAATGATGATAAATGTTATAATAATGACTTCTATTTTCCCGGTATTATTTCCCATAAAAGTTATATTATATCCGTGTTGCATTTGTAATGTTAAGTTATGTCATGACGCACATACACAATTTGCCTTCGATAAGCTTACCGATCAAAGGGTCTCTCGGTTTGGCGTAGAAACTTCAGGTCCATGGGGTCTCAGTGCTCACGACCCAAAATGAACAAGGTTAATGCAGAAAACTATTTTGCACCGTTTGGCATATAAACTCTAGGTCCATGCGCCCTAGCTCTAACTATTGCAGAAATCGCGGTAGCGCCCCTGTGCTTTTGTTGTTTTATTATTTTTAATTTTAATTTTTGAAACTGTTATCGTACCTATTGTTTTATATTAGTGGTTAGTCTGTTCGCTTCGTAACCTCACTGACTTCGTGACCCCGACGGAAGACCAGCGCTGGCTACCCGGGCTAGCATCATGCTGAGTTGGGATCATTTCGAGGCAGTTTTGTCAAGAAAGAAATAGTTTTTAATTTCTTTTGTAAATTGCCATGAATAAATGTTTTCTTTTTCTATTTCTAAGAGTCTGGTCGACGTAACTAGTGGCCCAAGAGCTGGCGTGGCGGCTTCTTCGCACAACGTATCAGCATTGCGATACAATGAGGAAACACAGCCAGCATACTTCGTACAAAGCGCGTTAAGAACTTTTTTTACATTAAACCCGTTAGTATCTGTACTAGTTTCTGTGCACGACTTCGTCTGCGCCAAATTACGATTACTTAGAGAAACCTATTTTTAATGTGGTAAAAGATTTGCTGCAAAATAAATTATAGCTCATGTATTTTTTGATATTTTCGTAATTTTTTTAGTACGCGTAGTAGTTCAGACGCTCTAGTGTAAGTTTCTTTTGATGTAAAAAAACGTCTCGAACGCGTAAGATAGTAGAAGCGAGATGCACAAATAGTAAACTCGATACTCGTCATCGAAAACGTCAATGTCACAACTCATGGTAAGGGTACTGAGCCCCGAGTGTAAGTTTTTAACGTATCTAACGATACGTCACCATCGCATTAGAGTTTCCCATATAAATAACATTATCACTTAGATACGCGTTCGAGACGTTTTTTTTACGTCAAATGAAACTTACACTAGAGTCTCTGTAGATTTTGCCTGAAAGAGTAAATACGTACAAACATAAATACATACTTAGAAACGTTTGCGTTCATAATATTAGTAAATAAATAAATAAATATTTCGGGACAATCTTACACAAATCGACCTAGTCCTACGGTAAGCTCAGTAAGGCTTGTGTTGTAAGTACTAGACGACGATATATATAACAGATAGATACATATAACTACTTAAATACATAGAAAACACCCATGACTCAGGAACAGATATCTGTCTCATCACTCAAATACATGCCCTGAGTGGGTTTCGAACCCAGGATCATCGGCTTCATAGGCAGGGTCGATACCCACTAGACCAGACCGGTATAGGCCAGACCGGTCGTCAGTAGGATTAGTAGTAATAAAAAGTATGTGATGTTTTTATTTTTAAATTAACCATGCCTTACATAATTGGAAGTCGATGATTAAGGCGCCTCAAGCGTAAGGAAATCGGTCAAGGGTACTTTAAGCTGGATAATTACGATGAAAATGATGAATCATCGTTATGTCAATATGGGTCCGAGAATCGAGAAGTGTACACAAAAAAGTATCTACTCATGGTAAGTATGTAAATAAAATGATGGTACTATGGTTGTGAATTGGAAAATCCGGTCAAAACTTATAGGACGATATGACTGTATTTTGTTGGTGTTTAGTTGTTTTATAGTTTATAGGTTTATCACACTGCCGTAGTTAAACGCACTTAAATGTACCTACCGATTTGAATTAATATTTATTTAAAAGTAGTATCGGCTGGCCGCTTCGGATTCGATAGAACACCGAGCTCGCAGACTCATTGGCGGAATTGATGAGGGTAAGGTTACAGAGCCTTGAGCACCGTCGCAGGGTTGCTAGTTTGTCTGTGTCTTTTACAGGATACATTCTGGAGAGTGTGCTCAGGAATTGCACGATTTAATTCCACCATCTCCTTTCCACCACCGGACGTGGTTCCCTCGCCTGGGGAGCGGTTTTATCCTTACGTTGTGAATATTCCATTCATTCGCACGAAGCGATTCGCTTCTACCTTCCTAATGAAGACTACTAAGGAATCGAATTCGCTCCCTTCGTCTATATTCCCGGTAAGGTACAATTTGGGTCTTTTCAAGGCAAGAGTGAATAGGCTGTTACTGAACCAGCGTGCTACACCTTCGACCTCGTCGACACGTATCATCAGATATGCCTGAGGTCAAACGCTGGTTTAATTATTAAATCACATGCGTTTAATTATTAAATCACAGCAATAGTGGGTGGGGTCATGGAAACTTTGACAGTACAGTCACCATAAAATATATCGGGGCAGCCAAGGTATTCAAAAATATCGGAACATGCACTTTATCGCCTTGATAATAGAGGCGTTGTTCCTATATTTGTGACCACCTCCACAGCCAATATACATATATGATGGCGACTGTACAGGATTGAAAGGTAACATGATAAAGAAAGATTTCATAAAATTAAAATTCCGTGCGGATGGCCCTTAACCATATTAGAACTAAATGACATATGTTATGAAGTACTTTAAGCAGTGACACAAATACTTGTCGGTGTTGCTGTTTTTGCCAATCCGGGACGTATTAACATACAGTTATGTGCCGATGTCTGTCGTTAAAAAAACTGGTCGTTGAACGGGTTATATAGTCTGGTAGAATTATGTGGCCCTAGTGAAAAACGGTATAAGATTCATACTTGTTGTTCGTCACTTATACCCTTTTTCACTCGGGTCACATAATTCTCAGTCGATTAAGTCCTGTTTTGGCAATTAGACGAACTCCGACTGATGCAACTTGAAGTAAATACCTACCTAAAACTAGTGATATTGTTTTACGTAATATAAATACTACATATATATTTATATTACATGCTTGTCGATGTCAACGGTGACAAAAAGGCGTGGCTTGGGCTTGGGCATAAGCATTGCAGTTCTGCGAGGAAACGCTGCCAGCATCCTCGGCACCATGCCACAAGGGCCAACTTTGGAATTCGATTTTTAGTTTTGCCTTTCTCTTAGTTCGTATATAGATTTAATAATTATATTGTTGAATATTTATTATAATATTTCCTACATACATACATCATACATTTCAGCCATATGCAGTCCACTGCTGGACATAGGCCTCCCACAATTATGACTTGTATGATCTTGAGGGGTAGTTGCCATAGTCGCCACGCTTAGCAGGCGGGTTGGAGACCGCAGTTGCTGTAAATTGGGTATCGATGGACACTGCTGCCCGTCCGTAGGATTTTTTCCCTTTGTCGCTTGTTACAACACCCGCGGGAGGAGATGGGGTGGTGCTATTCTAGTCAGCCGGCATCACACGGCACACTAAATATGCAGTATGGCGGCAATATGTACTTAATTATAATTAAAATAAACAATTTTACATTTTACATAGTTTGACAACCGGCTGGCCTAGTGGGTAGTGACTCTGTCTGTGAAGCTTAGTTTTTCCTGTACACGGAACAATGTTCCGGACATTTGGGAGGTCTATCCGGAGCCGGATCGAGCCAACGGTGCAACAAGCAGAGTCCCTTCCGACAATGTAATGGAATGGGATACGCAAGATGTTGCCCCTGTCCGTATCATGGGACGCGGAGATTTAATGGAATCTAAATTGTACTAGGCTTTCGTCTAGTACCTACAACACAAGCCTTACTGAGCTTACCGTAGGAGTAGATCGATTTGTGTAAGATTGTCCCGAAATATTTCATCATCATCATCATCATAATGTCAGCCGAAGACGTCCACTGCTGGACATAGGCCTCCCCCAGAACGACCCAAGAAGATCGATCCTGCGCCTTCTAAAATATTCACTTATTATTATTTTGGGTGAAAAGGATGGACTAATTACTAGGCTATTGGATAAAAAACCGGACGAACGCCTAACAAAATAGTACATAATTAATTATATCTCGGGCAGACGGTAACTCGCCCTCAACGACATGCGCCACAACAAAAAGTAATCATAAGTATAGTTAGTTAAGCACTCACTTAAATACGATAAAATGTTATTTTGAAAGCTAATTAGAGTCAAAGGTGTCTTATCAGCCAAAGGCCAGCTGCGGCCAACCCGCGATTGCCAAAACTTCACCACAATCTTAATATTGTGTCTTTTGTGCTTTTGTGTTTTGAACCTTATTTTAAACATGATAGATATTATTTTTACTTGAATAGCTATATGTCTAGATTTAAAATTGTGATCGTTATGATAAATGGTACAAGTTTCATACTAGTTATATGAGACTTGTGCTGTTTTTAACTAAAGCTACATAATCTAGACGATAGGATCAACCAGTTTTAAATAGTTTTTTTTGGTAATTAACGGGTTTTTTATAACAGGCTGACCGGTTTGACTCTGGTCACACCTGATGGAGTTTACCAGTTCAGAGGCTCTAGTGTAAGTTTCTTTTGATGCAAAAAAGTTTCAAACTCGTTGGTGATAATATTATACACATAGGAGTATCATCACCATATCAGCCAAAGATCGTCACTGCTGGATATAGGCCTCTCCTAAAGAAACCTAAGTGACCGATTTTGCTCCACCCGCATCCAGTAGATTCCCGCGATCTATACTAGGTCGTCGATCCACCTTATCTGTCCGCGCCTTCCGATACGTGGACACTCGAGAAGGCTTTACGCCCCGAAGGCCATCCATTCATTCTACGTGCAATGTGACTTGATTTGTACTACTGGAATATACTGCTGAGTTTACGTTTCCATCGAGATTAATTGAGACGATCTCAACCGATTCTAAGTGGAAAAACAGTTTAACAAAGTTCATCATCATCATCATTTCAACCTTCACTGTTTGACCTAAGGCTCCCCTAAATATGACTTGTATCATCTAGGGTACATACATAGTTGCCAATTGCCATAGTCGCCACGCTTGGCAGGCGAGTTGCCGCAATAGCTGTAGATTGGGTTTCGACAGACGCTGCTGCCCATCCATCAGTTTTTTTCTTTGTCGGCTCTTACGACCACCGGCGGGAGGAGATAGGGGGGGAGCAAGTTATTTTCTCTTATTTTTAGCTTTCTCATAGTGAATCTGCGTGGAAACTATTTGAAGTAGAAACGTGACGTACACGTGGTAGATGGACCGAGTTCTTTGATCTGCTAGATGACTAAGTGCCTACAAGATGACAGCACTCGCGGATGTCACGCAGCGCTGCGCGTACGCAGCCCATGACTAACCGCTTGGATCTACACGTCAGAGTGTTTGCCAAGTTTGGGAGAAAAAATGTGAAGCATCCAGGAAGATACTAGTACTGTTTATAATTATCATATTTTTTGTAGGGATTATTATAAGTACCTGCTTATTATTTAAGACAAGTTTATTTTAACTCCTATTAAAGTGACAGTTAGCTTATTAGGCGTCGTATTTAGATTTTTTATCGATTTTATATTGTTTTCTTCTTATATCTTATTACGTTGTGATTATAATCCTTTTTTTTTCAAGTAAATATACGAGAATCACAATAATATAATAACTACTTACTACATTAAATCTAGAAACGGCCCTTGAGGCATTGTACCAAAAATGCTGGCGGTATTTGCTCGTTGTATCGCAATGCTAATATGATTTTTAGTCACATTAGTTTTTAGTACAATCACATGTATGTATAATGTTCTTATATGAAATAGTCGCTATTTTCCACCTATGGTTCTGTTGAGAGCCACAGATCTGAGATGTAATCCGGCTGTGAAGTTTACGGAAAGTTAAGGCGCTAAGGCAAAGGTACAGTCGCCATCAGACATATCGGAGCTGTGGAGGTGGTCACAAATATTGGAACAACGCCTCTATTGTCAAGGCGGTAAAGTGCATGTTCAGATATTTATGACCACCTCCACAGCACCGATATATCTGATGGCGACTGTACCTCGCTTTATATTAAACCCATACGACGACTCATTCAAGGCAACATATTCAGAGAGAGACGAGAGATGAAGGCCATTAACCAACTAATAATATTAACATTGCAATATTGCAACCAATGTAACGGGCACGAGTGAGATAGCGCTATTTTATTGCTACATAAGAACCGTTTCTCTCTTCTCTCTCTCGTCTTTTTTAATCTTTCTTGCTCTGTAATAGTTTAGTCTGTCATAAACGTAATAGTCCATGTTAAGGTATTTTTTTATTTAAATAAATCCTTATTCATTATCATATCCATCGAAAGACGTCCACTGATGGACATAGCCCCGCTCACTTTTAGTGATCTGGAGGGTTATATTGGTTACTTTTGTTCTGATGCGATTGCGCAGAGATAGCTATATCCCTCTCCTTTGTCCTTTGGGTGACTTTGAGCCTTCATGCGGCCCATAATCAGCGAAGCGACCACGTTTCAATGCCATATGTCATCATATATGGCACATCTATTTAATGTTAATCACCTTAACGTACAAAACACAACACCTTAACACCTTAAAGTACAAAAGGCTGATTTAATACCATAAGGCATTCTCCACCAGTCAACTAGGGCAAAGCGGAAAATATTTTTGAAACTAATAAAACTAAAACTACCTAAGACCGTTGTGAACTTGGCCTTTTCACTTTTGAAGGTTTTTGTGGGATTTATAAGATTACATATGTACATTACTGGCTTATTTACATTAGGATACATGTGGTATGTGAGAGATGCATGCCTCTGATAGTATACCAGGCAGGAGTTCGAAGTGCAATCTAATTGATTATGCAATATTTAAAACTTGTATAAAAAGGTCGTAAAAGCCATATGGATGTAATTGTTTTACTACCTTTTATGTTTCATGTAAATAGTACCTAGATGTAATTAGTTGTTTAATTTTCATGAGTCTTGTTAGCGAGAACCCGGGACTTAGTGGTGTCAATATGAACTAAATCAAACACTGATATTGAGATGAAGCATATACAATCTCGCGGAACTTCCATTTTGAGGTCCATTCCTTGATGCTATTGTCCGTACAGTCACTAGACTATGGAGGTAGAGGTTCCGTGTTTGAATCATGGGGCGGGCGTTTTCTATTATTTTTACTTTTTCTAAATTTTTGTACTTTTGTTTAGATATTGTTCCAAATGTGATTCTTTGGTTTTTTCCTGATTTGTTTATTGTGTCATCAGCCGAATAAACCACAACATTCTAAACCAGTGCCTATTTACCAACACCAACAGGCGTGTTACTATTTGTTCCTGGATTATCCTCTAGCCGCCCAGAGATCAAAACTTGACAGGCCAAATGCAACTTTGTCTTGTCATAATTAAAATTCAAAATGGCATTCAATGGGAGACCTTTTCATAGGTCTCCAGGCGGCTAGCGGTTGTAGATGATTACATGTTTTTACAAGTTTTTTTTCTACTCCAGCACTTCAATATACCCTACTTCGGTTTTAGTCTTAGTTATCGGTCTGGGATCGTTTCTGGTACTCAGGTACGTATGTCTAGACAAATATCCAGTCGAGGAAACGGTTTCATCCTTACGTTGTAGTAGGTACGTTGTGAATTCATTCGGACGAAGCGATTACAGGTTATAGGTAGATCCTTCCCAATGCGGACTGCTAATGGAATTCGCTCCCTTCGTGTGTATTCCCAGAAAGATAAAACTTGGGTATTTATAAGGCAAGAGTGAATAGGCTGTTACTGAACCAGCGTGCTACACCCTCGACCTCGTCGTCACTTACCACCAGGTGCGACTGAGGTCAAACGCTGGTCAGTTTTGTATAAAAAATATATATACTATAAACTGTAACAACAATAATAACCTTATGACTATCCTAATTATGGATACTAGGAATGATCTAGAAACAGAAAACGTTAATTTACTCTTTGTTGAACGCTATGTCTTCACGTTAAGGTGTACAATTGAACAGTTAAAAGGATGGTTCATCAAAAAGTTCACTTCTCAGAACTTCACAGACAACACTGTTAAAACTCATACACATAACGTATACAAATGTAAACCTTATTTATATACGCATAAGGTATTTTTTTATTAAGCTATAAACCGCGTATGTTCAACTTTTTCCCTTTGAAAAGTATGTCAAGAACTACAGGACACATCAGGCGTTTCACTTGAAAATGCATCTTTCTGCTTTGTAATAAGACTTAAATTGGCTTATACTGGCAAGCATAGCTTTGAGGAATGATCGCTAATAAGTCATTTCACTAAATGATAGGGTTTCTGACTGTTCTTAGTAATGGATAAATGCAGGATAAACCTTGCTGTTGGTTTTTTGAAATGCGTTTGGAACTCGCTCTTATTCTTTGAGCGTTAAGAATTGCGGTATCTTGCGTTGAGTTCATTTGTAATTTTGTCTTCCTGAATATTCTTGACCTACTATTAGAACTTCATCGATGTAGTGAATTATGGATCATCTTCGTATTTATATTATCAGAGACGAGAACATAAAGTTCGTTGTCTTCTGGGCTCAATCAACTATTATTTATCCCTCGTTGCCATGGTTACGTTCCCCTGTGTCACTCTTCAAACAGTTTAATTGAATCTAAATACACAAAACATAGATGTTTGTAGAAGCTACATCTCCCTTTGCCATATGATGCCGGCTGACTAGAATAGCACCACCCATCTCGTCCCGCGGGTGTTGTAAGAGGCGACAAAGGGAAAAATCCTACGGACGGGCAGCAGCGTCCGTCGTAACCCAATCTACAGCTACTGCGGTCGCTACCCCGCCTGCCAAGCGTGGCGACTATAGCAACTATCCCCAAGATGATACAAGTCATATTTGTAGGCCTATGTCCACCAGTGGACTGCATACGGCTGAAATGTAATGTATGTCCCTTCCATAATGGGTCACCTACCAAGCGCGTCAGTAGTACGCAGAGCCACATTTCTTATAACAAACTATGCTTCAGTTGTCTGTGGTGTGTCTTCAGGTGCCCTGGCTGATTTTTTTTTATGACATAGGCGGCAAATGACCAGACGGATTGCCTGGTGTGTGTAAGCAATTACTCAGGGAGTCACAAGCGCGTTGCCGGCCCTTAAGGTGGGTTGGAGCTCTGTGAACCTTACTCACCATCAGGAACCCAACACTACATACCTGAAAGGCAGCAGTGCTATTATGGCTGTGGTCTTCTGTAAGGAGGAGGTACTTCCCCAGTTGGGCTGCCCCAGATTCAAGCGTGATGGTCATCGCTGTGCCCTACCTCTCCTTGTTGGACGTAGTTTAAGGACATACCCGGGTCCAGACATGACCCGACAATAACATGGGACAGAATAACAACAACAAATAGTTGATTCACTTAGATTATCCCAGTCCTTAGGAGTTGGTTCGCCTCGTCATTCTTCGTCAGGCTTATCTGTGTGTTCTATGTTTCTATTATCCAAATTCAAGCTTACTTTTGCTCAATTTGTCATATTAACGTACTCTAATGATTTCAAATGTAAATAAATAAACGATGACCAGTGAATAAATGTACAGTATATTAACTCAATGTGTTAGAAACTTAGAACGCAGACGCGTCACGCTTTATGGCTGGGGTGTATTTATACTGTATTGGTGTAACATATTAAGATAAATTATAAATTAAGTGCGTAAAGTATGTAGGGGAGGTCGAGGTGCATTAGGCAGTCCACCATTTTGTAAATGATATACCTACCATTTTGTATATGATTTGATATCTGCTACACGTTTAGATATTAGAGAATCTAGTAAATTTAGGGTCGTCGTACCTAATAACAACGCCCTTAATTTACCAGATTGTCTAATAAAGAAACGTAAATGTGACATTATCCATGAAAAGGGACCTTATTGTCGATGGCGCTTATGTCGTTGTTCAAGACGATACAATACAAACGATTCGATGTAAGTGCCATCGACAAGGTATCTTTTCCTAGATAATGACACAAATAGGGAATATCGAGACATTTACAAAGTGGTGCCAAGTCTCCCGGCTGCCAAATGTACCCCTACGTCCCCTAGTACAAATATTGCAACCCATTATAGTTATTAACAAAGCAAAAATACACTGCTTTCACTGCTTCGGACGAGATTTGAACTAATACTCCTTATCTCGATCCGATCGATATGCCGAAGATCTTATGAGAGAGTCTCGCTTGAGATAGGGAATTTTCACAATTTTTTCTTTTTAAAAAAAAAATTGAATTCGTTAGCAGACGTTTCAGTTTAATAATAATAATTTAAAACCATTTTGCCGAATATCATAATCATCTTTTCCACGGCTGATGGGGTGCGCTTGGCAACTAATCGCAGGATTTAGCGTAGGCACTAGTTTTAAGAAAGCGACTGACATCCGACCTTCCAACCCACAGGGTAAAATAGACCTAACCGAACACCGTCTGGTAAATATCCAATAATTTAATAATAGTGTTGCTTGCTGTGCTTAATATGTATATAGTAATGCTTAATTAACCAACCAACGAATATAAACGATAAACCGTGACACAGTTCCGTAGAACAGGGCGAGTAAGGATAAATGACACTTAAAATAAAGTCCCGCTTCGTCATAAAAAAATATATCCTCCTAGCCTCTCCAATAAAAATAAACATTTGTGACGATTACTGGTTACAATACTGCCTCTGTATACCGTAATATTATGATGTCATTAAATAAATAAACATGTAAGGAGCTGTCATGCGTTCTCGTTAAAATGCGCATTAGGTAAGCTAATGATATGCTAACTGTCGGTAATGTGCCTTAAACAGAATATTTACTGGTACAGTCAGTCTTGCTAAATATATCGAAACATACCCTTACTACTATATAAATAAAGATCTGTATCGATATATTTGACCTTACTGCAACTAACTATATGACGCTGACTGTACAGTACTGCCGAGAATTTTTTATTTTTATATTTATATTTTTCTACCTACTTATCAGCCACAAACTATGTCCACTGGTGGACAAAGGCTTTCGTTATAGAACTTAATCGTCTTACTTTATAATTAATTTTTGAGACCAAAAAGGTTACATAATATACAAATTTGTAACAAAAACTACATCACATATACCTACTTAGACATAGAACTACTCGCTAACCTAAGTCCCCTAAGTCTTTTTGCTTCTAAAATGAAATTGGCACCTTATTTATTTTACAATTATTATTTTTTTAATTTAGGAATTAGTACTACTTTTGAATTTTTAATTAATTTTAATAATGTCTCTTTATTAATCAACCAAATATTTATTTCAGACAAAGTCCATGTTTGTTATAACAAAGGAATTTAAAATCTACATACAAAACAACATAAAAATTACAATAATTGACTTGTAATATGAGCTAAATTTTGTTAAAATTGTTAACATATAACGTCATATGTATCACATTACATTAGTCAAAAATAACATTAACCCTTCCCCTCTCCCCCCACACACTTTCTTTTTCCCAAACTAACCCGAATTCAAACTGATTATATTTATTAACTATGTATGTGACTGTACCTACTCAAAACAAAAGAACTACTCTAGTTGGTAATGCTCATTATAATTTCATGGAATTTCCTCAAGAAATCTACTTATTGGAATATTTACTTAGCCTGATTTTCTTTAGAATCGAAAAACTTGTCTAGGAATATGAACATATATTTATTAACCTCCTTGTGCTCTATAAAAAGGACAAATAAACTATTTACTTTTATGTAAAATTAAACAAAACGAAAAACTAAGAGTACTTTGTAACTCTTTAGAAATGCTTTTAAATATTTAGTTACAGAAAATTTAAAAAGATGAAAATACTGTTTATGTTTATTGTTGTTTTATTTTTAAGTTTAGGGAAAGCGTTGGATGGAAATGACATTGATATGATCGTGTCCTTCTCAACCCTCGACGACAGAGCCACGGCTGTGCTGGCTCCATACGTCTGTTGGAGCGCATGTAAGTATCACAAGATATTAAACATGCACAGTCAACACGTCTCTATTGTCAAGAGAATAAGAGCGCGTGTAGGTCATTATGAACACTTCAAACGCTTAGCAACTTTTGCTGCTGACTGTACATATATATGTGGTAGATAATCAGTGATCGGTTATTTGGATTCTCCCTCGCGGGATATCATTGATATCAAGTAGAAAAGTTAGTATAGATACGGCAGTTGCCCGCGATACCGAACAAATCGTTAAAAAATAAAACAATATAGATTGTCTGTAAGGGATTTTTTACTCTTTTAAATTGCAACCAGTTGAGAAAAACCCGTGTCTAATCCAAATGACCGATCACGGTAGATGCTAAGTACGGTCACGGTAGTACAAGCTAATTTAAGCTATGCAATTTCAATAACTGTAAAATAGTGTATATTATAATATATAGTATACTGTAAATCTAAATCAGGCCCCGAGGCATGGTACCAAGGATGTTGGTGGCATTTCCTTGATAAGTTGTGCGAAGAAGCCGCCAGCTCTTCTTTCAGCAGTTACATCTGCAACTATTGAGAACAACACACACTATCACAAACATCTGTTAGACTCGAGTTGGGCTACTACGAATACTCGTTATCAAGGGGAGGATATCTACAGGTTTAATAGAAAACAAAAAAATCCGCTATGTTAGATAGGACAATGTTTCAAGAAATTTTATTAAAAAGTATGTTTAAAATGATATCAACAAAAAATCGAGGAGCGGAGACGACACGTGTTTATTAATCTTTTTTATTTTACTTTTTTTAACAAAAAAAAATAACCAAATTTAAATTTATCTATCGGTTGTTGTGCGACATGTCCCACAATTTCTCAGCTTTGCCTAAAGGTTGACTAGTAGAGAATGCTTTATAGCATTAAGTCCACCTTGTGTACTGTAAGATTTTTCTATTCTGCAATAAAGATTAAATAAATAAATGTTGAAATACAAAGTAAAAAAGTATTTACATTTTCGTCATTTTTCCTAACAGACTTTAATCTTAATTTTTCTTTCTTTACGTGTACACATTCTGGGATACCTTTTTAGGGAGCATCTAAAGATATTCTTGTACTTATGTTTAGATCAGGGCACACAATATTACCTAAATAACTAAGTTCCTAATTCCTTGTTCAGATGAGCTAACATCCCTGGCGAAGAATCTGCGCGACAATGGAATCAGCATGGCTGCGTCATTGCAGCCGAACAGACCGGAAATTTTTCTGCAGAACCTCATCATACTGGCTGACTTGAGGTGTAGAGGAACTGAGGAGTTCTTGGTCAAGGTATTGGAAATAGTCTTAAAATCTAACTTAAAAAAATAAAAATAATTAAATATTTACAAATAAAAAACTGGCTCTAGCTTGGAGCCTGACGGAAGGGTGCCCAGAAGGCTGGCGGAGTTGCCACGCTGAATGGCGATGCCAATGCGCTGGGCAAGGAATGAAGCACCCCTCTGATCACCCGTAGCGTCTTTTAGACGTTTGCTCAGCTGTTTGAAAATTGCGTGTGCTCTGGGTCCCCAGGTCCAAGGGTCTCCACCCCCAAAGGCACAAATATGTAGCTGGAATCTAATGCTGCATATTTGCGCCTCTTGAAGTGCTCAGCTGTTTCGGCAGGTATTGAATAATCCTGCTTAGTTTCCTTAAGTATAATAGTGAGCTAATATACTGCAACTAAATTGTGGGTTTGGGTGGGCAGCATTGTTCCTAGAACAGTGGAACTTCCCGTTGTATTCTTCTCTGATAATATAATTAGATATAACGATGAGAGGTAGGGCACAGCGAAATACCATCACGCTTGAGTCTGGAGAAGCCCAACTGGGGAAGTACCTCCTCCTTACAGAAGACCACAACCATATTAGCACTGCTACTTTTCAGGTATGTAGTGTTATATTCTTGATGGTGTGTAAGGTTCCCAGAGCTCTAACAACTTTTAGGAAAGGCAACGCGCATGTGAATCTTCTGGAGTTGTAGGCATCCATAGGCTACGGTAACTGCTTACCGTAGGCTTGTTTGCCACCGTCGTTGTATGAAAAAAATGTGTATTTTTAAGGCAAGAGTGAATAGGCTGTTATTGAACCAGCGTGCTACACCCTCGACCTCGTCGACACTTACCATCAGACGCTGGTCAGTCGTGTATAAATAAAATCGTTAACCATGTAGATAGAAATCTAAAATATTGTAAACAAATTGATTTACTTTCATTGTTACGTAATCACGCACTTTTCAAGAACTAATTTAGTCGATTATGGCAATGGCATTCCCATGCTGGTCGTGGCGTGAGGAGGCCCACGTCCAGCAGTGGGCGCCGGTGTCCGAAATAGTACATTCATCATCAGATCAGAGCCCTGAGCTTTATCACTTACGCGTTCGTAAACGTTTTTTTACGTCAAAAGAAACTTACACTAGAGCCTCTGGAGTTGTGGAACTGCACTTTTCTTGAAGAGTGAGAAATAATCGCGCGTAATTATTCAAGGGTGAAGAACTTACATTTTCGGTAAAAATGCATCATGCGAATGCTCAAATATGAAAAATTAAGAATTATAGCACTTATGACAATGGAAATTATGAGAACTAATATAAAAACGATGAATCTTTCAGGCTAGCGACGAGGGTTTCTTCAAATCTCCATACAGATGGCTTTTAATCAGCCAGGACTCAGAGCTGAACATCTTGGATCGATTAGTTATGCTGATCGACAGTGATGTTGTTGTAGCAGAAAAGAGAGGAAAAGGTTACCAGTACGTCGAAGGTGAGACAGACTGTGTTGGTAATGGCGGTAGTTGATGACTTCGAGATCAAAAGTCAAGTTAAAACATTATTCCTTTGACAAGAGCCACTAAAATGGTCGCATGATGTCGCATCTCTCGCGGCTATGGCGGACGCTGCCAAAGTAATTTTCCTGCTGACAGATAAGGTTTATATTCGATCTTCACTAGTCGAGACGTTGGCGTACACCTTACATTTTGACGAGAGAGTTATGATCAATGGTACCGTCACATAGTGGCAACCAAAGTGGCCTATACCGGGTGCGGCCTGTAATAGGAGCAAAAATTTTAGAGATCGCTTCTACACCACGAACGTAACAACATTTGTTCTACAACTTTAAATAATTGGGTAATTTATTACTTGTGATTTTTTCGAACAAACTAAATAGTACTTTCAAGGAACAGCATCCAATAGTCTAGTTGACGTTTACTGTCAGGTTAGAAACTTCATAGTTTTCGCAATACATTGCTTGCTTGGAATTTTTTTTTTATTAATATTTATTAAACTAAAAGTTATTTTCAAAAGTCGTAGAACAAATGTTTACGTTTGTGGTGTAGAAACGATGTCTAAAGTTAATGCTCCTATTACAGGCCACACCCGGCATAGTGATACACATCTTTATTCAATAGCAGTAAGGATGTGTTACGATAGCCAACATACTGACTGCAACGAACTATATCATGGATCATGCTGACTGTATAATACATTTACAATAAAATATAATATATTTACTTATGGTAAAACTAATGAAAACTGGAATCATGTAAGAACATATAAATATAACCATTTTATCAATAATACATTTTACCGACTAACTTAAGACTAACTTAAGCCTAGTCAAATAGTCACTCTCGAGTCGTCCCTGGTGCAAAGGTACCCATTACACTAGCCGCGTTACCACGCTGAATAGCGACGGACAACCTTTGCACCAGATACGAATATTAATAACTTGCCTTGACCAAATCCTTGTCAAACATTAAAAGTATATGTAGCCCGTATGCGACCTTTGTATAACTTTGTCTGTCCTTTATGTAACTTTGTCCAAGTTTGTCGTCGCAGTAGGACATTTTAAGGACGGGAATGACAACGCATTCATTAACAAAATTTGACCAACGGCTATTTAAATAATATTGTAATTCTAGCAATTTGTTAAGTTGTCTCAATATCGTTGTGTTTTTAATTTATTTTATTTACTGTATATCAAATAGTCATACAAAGATATTTTTACAAGCTAGATTTATACTTAGACATAGTTTTCAAAATTAGTAAACTTATATATGTATATTTATTAACACGATTTTTACACGACAAAAAATTACAGATGTTGCTCAACTTATATTTTGAATACTTTCTTTAATGGGCTTTTATAGTACAGTTAAATATGTTGTTTTATACTACTTTATTCCAATTTTTTCTTATTATTATGTTTATATATATTTTATTTATTTATTTACATACTTTGTAAGTTTATTTAATTTTTACAATAATAAGTAGAATCACAAAAAATACGAGTCAAATGCTGAATACGAACTGACGGCCGGTTGACATCACCAAAATATAAGGGTTTCGTTCTGCTATTTCGGCTACGGATCCCTAAAACTGGAGACATCTGACATTTTATTCAAGTTTTAATCACGCTATACATACGGTAATATATATCTAGCAACAGATTTGTTGATAAACACAACTAAAAACCTAAAAACAATTCGTAATATAAAACGCAACTAAAAATAATTTTAACATTTAAAAAGGCCTCTCTGGCATGGTACCAAAGACGCTGGCAGCATCTCCTCGCTGAATCGTTAGGCTGATAACTGCGAGGCAGCTGCCAGTCTCCTGTGACATCTCTTAGTCTCATGTCTCTTTATTTTATTATTTATGTATTCTCATTATGGGAAATACTGCCAGCCTTCTAGACACTATGCCGCGGGGGGCTTATGACATGTAATTTTGTTTAAATTAGTTTTATGTTGTATTTATTTTATTTATGTTCCGTTTTTCATTTATGTTGTGTACGAATACAAATACAAATATTCTTTTCACCTCACTCGCTCGGAAAACCTTTCTTTATAGCGCGAAATCTGCGTGGAAAAGCCTATTTTATCCGCTAGCGTGGAAAAGTCATTCGAATTTCGAAGCCGATGATTGTAATTCTCTGTGGTGCATGTAACTTTTTTTTAAGTATAAAACTCCTTCAACGCGTGACTGAATGCGCGTGATATTCGTAAATTTGGGACGATTGTCTCTGTCACTTTCATTGGAGTAAAAGAGAAAGATGCTCGCAATATACGAACTTTGACGTTCGCAGTACCGCGGTGAGTTCATAATAACCATAGATAATATCAGAAACATGTTTATGATTACAGATTTTTAACTTTTTTATTTTTACCTACACTTTATTTTATGTCAAATAGGTTGTATATACTAATACTACTAATAGTATTTCAGTTAATTTACATATTTTGACTAATTAATCCATTAAATAAAACACGATTTCAATGTTTATTTGATAAAGAAATGCACCTTTGCACCTTTGCGCCTGGAGTGACGCGAGGCGGGTTATTTGACTAAATATGATTGTGTTCGTTTTTGTGTTGCTCGTGTTTGTATTTTTAATGTATATTAAATTGTGTAAGTTAGTTATAAATATAACAATGTTATTAATTACAATTTTTATAAAGAAATTGAAATATAGGTTTACTTAACATTGTAGGGAAAGGAAGGTATAACGGACCCTGTAGGTAAAACGGACCAGACTAATAACTTTAAAACTGTTATCGCCATCTATTACCGACTTATGTCAACTTGACAGTCGCCTTTCACTCAGAGTCAGTCAGTGTCCTTGGAGCAGCCATGCAATGGCACACGTTTTTGTCAAGCTAAGTTCATTTTTGCAAATTTTGATGTAATAACAGCAAATTTTGAATTGCCTTCAGTTTTATTGCGTTAAAGTTATTAAGTATTTTGTGTTTTTGTTTGGGATGTTGTTTATTTTACTTACTTTTAACGATAAATAGGCAAGGTTCTCTTCAATTTTAAACACAAAATATTTTATTGTTTATATGCCTACCGGAAAGGCAAAACGGAACGGGCAAAATGGACCTCGAGGTCCGTTTTACCTTCAATATAAATTATTTGTGATTATACTTATATAATTTGATATTTAAGTACGTATTTTCATTTCAAATGGTTAACATCTACAAAAGAGAGTCAAATTGACAATCTTGGCGAAACGAAGACTGAAATGAAAACACCTTTGAAAAAGTAATTACGCGCAAAATAGGGCTTAACAAAACGACCTCCACATGTAATGTTCCAAAGACTGCATTAGTTAGAATACTACAAAGAAGAACACTAAAGAAAAGCAAAGACTCATCTAGCGAAGATGAAGAAGACGTACGATGTTTCTATTGCTCTCATTTATTTTCTGAATTAGCTGAATGCTGGGTCCAGTGCCCCGCTTGTTTCTTATGGGCCCTCTGAAGCTGTGCCGGCGTCGAAGACGACGACGAATACGTAAGATTCCTTTATGGAAGGTGTGTCGTGGAATAGACGGTAGAGATTTTATTTTTGTTCTTATGTTGCCATAGGTCCATTTTGCCTTCATGCCTGGTTCGTTTTACCTTCACGTGTAGGCAAAATGGACCAAAGCAAGGGTTTTGGAAATCATCCAATATCTTTTGTATCTGTGATTTGATTGAAGTGTTTCTTAACAATAAGTTACATTAATAAATGCTTAATTATATAATAGGAAAGAAATAAGAAAAATGATATTTTTTTGCGTTTAACATTGATTTTCCCTTAAGTGGTCCGTATTACCTTCGCTTCCCCTAATTTCTGAACGCAACCGAAAAAAATTTTTTTTTAAGTTTTAAGTTATCACAATTCACGTAAATTTGTCGGATTTGTGTTTTAATGATTATAGTAGCGATGCCGATATGATTTCCCTGAAAAATCGCGCGATGTGTTTTCTTTTATTGTTTTTCTTACCGCTCGAATTTTCCTCGCTGTAGTGAGGTGAAAAGTTGTGTGTTCCGCATGACTGCAAAATTATTTGGCGTCTCGTGTCTTGAAAGCCTCGCTACACTCAGGAATCTATCTTTGAACCATTCGCTTCGCTCATGGTTCAATCTTAGCTTCCTTCGCTTGCTCAGCTTTCAATTTCAACACTAGCGCCAAATAACCACTTTGCAGCCTTGCATAACAAATAACTATTATTGCACACCATGATAAAAAAGGAAAACAAAAATACAATACAGGTATGAATGTATATACCTACGCTTTATTTTACACAATAAAAACTAAACTAAATAACACATTTTTTATAATGAATGTACAAATGCAAGCTTATCCTTAAGATGTTGTTTTGTATAAATATATACATATTATTTTAATTTTGGTTAATTTTTAAGTCAAATAACAATAATTTAATTAACATTCATTTGTTGTAGTTTACAAAATAACAGAGAACTCCCAAATAATGTACAATACCCGAGCTTTGTGGCAGCCGACAGACAACAAAAATAACACAGCTGTAATCAATTACTACAACAAATCAAAAACAACAATTAAAAAGTATGGATTAGTAGAAGACTATAGAAAAAGTAAGATCTTGTCAACAAGGAGAAGGGACATAAGAAAGCATGTTTTGAGGATGGTGAATGTTATAACGGACAGTAATGAGACTAGAAAACATATGGATGATCGGTTGTAAGTAAAAAAAAAACAAATATTTTTACCTAACTTTTTTTACGTCACACTGGGCGGTAAGTGAGATTTACCGCCCTGGGGCGCGACGGAAAATCTCACTTTACACCCAGATGAAGACGTAAATCTATGTACGCACCACGGGTGGTAATAAAGAAGGCCTCAGATCGCTTCTTGTAATACCCACGATCTAAGCCATTCTTTGTTTTACCGCTCTAGGTACGTAATATACTATTAATTCCGTTCGTCACATGCTTTGAGACTTTGTCTTTTGGTTTTACGTCACACAAGCATAATAATACCGTAATTATGTAGTTCACAATCGCCATCAATTATATCGGAGCTGTGGAGGTGATCAGTAATATTTGAACACGCACTTTATCGCCTAGATGGCGAAGGTACAACAGTAATTTAACAGTACTATAATATAAAAAATCGCGGAGGTATATCCCGCGGGTGTCATAACAGGCGACAAAGGGAACAACCGACAAATGCAGCAGCGTCCGTCGAGATCGAAACTACTGCGGTCGTTAACTCAAGGCCAAGGCTCAAGGCCAAGGCTCAAGGCCAAGGCTCAAGGCCAAGGCTCAAGGCCAAGGCTCAAGGCCAAGCGTGGCGACTATGGTAATTTCCCCCCAACATGATACAAGTCATATTTGGAGGAGGCTTGCCAGCAGTGTACGTAATACGGCTGAAATGATGATAATATTATCTACAACATCCCTGTTTTTGGATGACGAGCCTGGGTTTTGAGTAATCGGTTATTTTAGTGACAGAACATTGCAATAACTATGTTTTTTCCCAATCAACGGTTTGAGATCACGTTTTGTGGTTATGAATAATCTATATGATATAATATCTATGTACTTAATATAATATCTATGGTATCATAATCAATGAATATTAATAATTCCGTCGAGGGGTATGGTAGACCTACAATTCCAATTTGATTCCAAGCTACAACCTAGGGTATGAAAATAGGGCACATTTTGCCACGCGAGATCATGAATCATAATAGACTCTTTTCCTCCATTTAGTTCTGTGAGGCAAACCCATGCTCTGTCCCACTTAGTTGTATCTCAGCTCAAATGAGTGTAGACGTTTTACTTTCCAGACACTTACACCAGGACTCCATAACGAAGATGTCGTACATGGTTGCGAAAATCTGTTTCGAAATGATGAACGCAACAGAGAAGTTGCTGTTCACCAACACCTGGGGCTACATGGACAAGAACGGCTCTTGGAACGGCATTGTGGAACGGCTACTCAAGAATGAAGGGGATATCGGTGAGACAAACTAAAATGACAAAAGATTGAGACAATATTTCAATGTCTCAACTGATAAATTCTGATACAAGATATCAATCTTCAATTCATAATTCAATATGGCTTTGGTGCATAATCCCAATGAATACAGTTGAACTGTGGGAAAGCTGCATCACTGTAGATTTTATGTATCTATGTAAACACTCTAAGTCGATGAAATAAAAATAAATTCACATGGCCTGTATAGTACTAACATGTATGTAAGCGCATGTCGGCGATCCTTATTCAAATTTTGACGTAACTTCCATATTAATCTTCTGCACAACTACATAGACATGGTCAGATTCGTAGTAAGGTTTTCACCTAATGTGAGTCGCCCAGTAGTCGCCTCAGTGCACACTGTTCAAATTCTTTGGCAGCTGGACGAACTCCTTGCTCATTTTTTTACATGGTAAATGGAACTAGTTGTTTACATGGTAACTCCCTTTGTTCAAGGCACTTTGACAATTTTTACACAAGAGCGCATGAACATGATCGACTACATCGCCATGGTGGGCACCACAGCAGTCCGGTTCGTGTTCCGAGAGCCGCCACTGGCCTATGTCTCCAACATCTTCGCGCTACCATTCACGGGCGCCGTCTGGCTGGCCGTGCTCGTCTGTGTCCTGGCTTGCGCTCTGTTCCTGTATATCACGTCGAAATGGGAAGCCACCATGGGTCTGGTGAGTCGGCTTGACGTTAGGAACTGAATGTGCCAGTGAAATGGGAATTTCTTGTGGGCCGTTTTTGTGTATTTTTTGTTTGTTAAATGATTGTGATCAGCGTATATTTTCAATGTACATATACATTAACTAAATACTTATAGTAGGGGTCGATAGAGAACAAAAATAATCTAAATTGATTTTAGACATTTTGACACGGGTTACACCGGTCATTCACCAATCAATCAAGCTGATAATAGTGTAAAGTAAACCATAGAAAAGGCGAAAGTTTAAGTGTTATATACACACATTTAACTATATGTATAAACAGTGCACATATGCAGGTTTCTTTATATCCTGTCGCGTCATCAACTTATATCAAAGTTAGATAAGTATATGGGTTACTTTACAACAAGTCACTACTCTCTTCACAAAAATGGATCGGCTCACAGGATTTGAACGCCATCTCCAGCTTTCGCGGCTGACTGGCTGTTTTCTAAGGCCCTGCCCAGAAACACGCGCAAATTGGATGCGTATAGTACATTGCTTCTTTACGATGCGACGTAGTTTTATTAAGCGTGTCAAATGCAAAAATGAATATTAAAACGTGTTCAAAATTGCGGCAAATTCGCCCCTTTTAGACAGGGCCTGAGTCTAATGCGATAGCAACAACTCCTGCTTCCTTGTTTTGCAGCATCCTATGCAGCTGGATGGGTCGTGGGCAGACGTACTCATTTTGATTATTGGTGCAGTCCTGCAGCAAGGCTGCACCCTGGAGCCCAGACGCGCAGCAGGTACGAACACATCTTAACTACTATGTATTTAATATTGTCTTCTGTTGCCGCGATAATTCATGAAATAAAACAATTGAAACGGATTATATTGCGTATATTTCAATGTCATCCCCATATTCGCACCAACTACTACGTATGTCGCGCAATTGTACCTTCAATTTTTTAATTACATAGGGTAGGGCTCAGGGTCAGGGTCAGGGCTTCCCAAACTGTGCGTCGCGGCGCGGTCCCAGGGGCGTCGCGAGGCGGGGTGGGGGTTGAGGGAGGGTCCAGTGAAAATCCGGCAAAATGCTTGTCGCAGCACGTATAATGTCTGTAACTTTTGGTTACCTATGTTAGTTTCATGTCTTATCGTAGTTTTAGGATAGAGAGAGGCTTCGCATCAAAACAAAGTTTGGGAAGCCCTGACATAGATAATAGGTAAAATTGCGAAATAATATATTGAAGTTATTTTTAAGTAGCTACTTTTATTACAAATTAAAAAAAATGAGTTTTGTTAGAAGGCCAAGGTAGTCTTATATAAAAAACGCGAAGATCTTTTTATTTTTGTCCTAACAGCTTGTCTGCCTTTTCGCATTCGCTGACAGCACGTGGACAGGCGGGGTAGTTGATTGCTTAGCCGTCACGCTTTCAGCAGCAAAGAGCTGAAGGTTTACCACTATTCATGGTTCCTACCAAGAACAGAATAGAAATATAATAGAATCTTCGGCGAAAAGTGGTGGTATACTCGCCTAGTAATATCACCACTTTGTGCCGAACATTTTTGGAGAAACGTACAAATCTCTCGTCATCTCATTTTCGGTCTAACTGATAATTATTCATCCGATTCCATGACATATTATAATAAAGTCGACGTCAAAGCACCTTACACACGTTTGCACTTTATTACAAACGATTAAGGTGGAAAAGTGTAAACATATCTTTGACGTCAACTGTACCCATGTCTAGTACCCTTACGATGAGTTGTGACTTGTGACATTAAGGTTTTCGATAACGAGTATTGAGTTTACTATCTGTGCATCTCGTTCGCACTAAAATAGTAGGTACAAGCGAGATGCACGGATAGTAAACTCGATGCTCGTTATCGAAAACTTCAATGTCACAACTCATGGTAAGAGTACTAGTTCCATGAACGTGAACATTAAACATGGCTAATTAACGTATTCCACATTCTCAGGTCGCATAGTAACTTTGCTGCTCTTCATCGCCCTGACAATACTCTACGCTGCATACTCCGCCAACATCGTGGTGCTACTGCGAGCACCCAGCTCCTCAGTCAGGAGTCTACAGGACATATTGAGCTCCCCTATCAAATTGGGTGCCAGTGATTTTGCCTACAATAGATATTTCTTTAAGGTAAAAGATTACATTTTAGAACTATGCTTGGTAGGAGAGTATACCACCACTTTTTGTAGAAAATTTTGGGAGAAAAGTAAAAATCTCTCTTCTCCTTTTCAGTTTAACTCATAATTATTCTTCCAATTCCATGACATATTATTGAACATTCGACGTCAAAGATTTGCACATTGAAATATATATACATACAGTGTACACAGGAATTGCACGATTTAATTCCGTGGTTCCATGCTTACGTTGTGAATATCATTCATTCGCTCGAAGCTATTCGCTTCTAGCTTCCTAATGCGGACTTCTAAGGAATGAAAAAGCTACCTTCATCTGTATTCCCGGAAAGATATTATTTGGGTCTTTTCAAGGCAAGAGGGAATAGGCTCTGTTACTGAACCAGCGTGCTACACCCTCTACCTTGTTGACACTTATCATTAGTTGTGAACTTGTGACTAAGGTCAAACGCTGGTCAGTCTTGTATAAAAAAAATATATATATAAAGCCTGTGCTTGTACTTACTACCAGTGGGTATATACCCATAGTTGCATGCACGGTGTAATGGAATAATTGACGTTGTGGCGTACCTTTTGTCTATTTAGGTAGTCGTCTACCCGTGTAATGACGTCTATTCATGGAAGAAAAGCTAGGAAATAGGATGGAAATCTGATATGTTTCAGAAATTAAATGATCCTCTACGTAAAGAAATCTACAATAAGAAGATTGCACCGAAGGGAAAGAAGGCCAACTTTTACACAATGAAAGAAGGAGTGGAGAAGATCAGAAAGGTATTCAATTTATTCATATATTTTTCTTGGTTACCTTGGTTTACTTGGTTGAAGGTATCTTAGTAACAGAAGTGCAGAAGTCTAAGTACTACATTGTTTTTCATGTCATATATGTCGTCATTACTTTGAAGA
Organism: Grapholita molesta; assembly: GCA_022674325.2. Classification (NCBI taxonomy): domain Eukaryota; kingdom Metazoa; phylum Arthropoda; class Insecta; order Lepidoptera; family Tortricidae; genus Grapholita; species Grapholita molesta. Next base: position 3,441,392 of record CP053136.2, on the reverse strand, counting down.
AATCTCGTATTTGAGTTGAAAGCTGTGTACGAATCCCATACATAGTTACGTAATTTTTCTTGTAATTGACAGATCAAGTTAGGATTTTTTTTTTCATAGTATTGACGATATATTGATTAGAATTTCTAAAAGCGTAGTTTGTTATTCACTATTACTGTGTTGACAAAGAGGCTTTTACGATGGGCTTGATGTTGCTTGCGCTAAATTTACTCATCATCATCATCATTTCTACCGTAAGACGTCAACTGCTACAAATAGGCCTCTCCCAAATATGACTAGCATTATTACCATAGTCGCCACGCTTGGCAGGCAGTTTGGTGAGCGCAGTAACTGTTGAATTTGATTCGACGGACGCTGCTGCCCATCCGTCAGTTTTTCCATTTCTCGCCTCTTACGACACACACGGGAGGAGATGGGGTGATGCTATACTCAGCCCACATCACAGCTGCACACGGCTTAACTATAAATTAATCTCTCTATGATCTACAGGGTCTCTTCGCTTTCCACATGGAACTGAACCCGGGCTACCGTCTTATCCAAGAAACTTACCAAGAAGACGAAAAATGTGACTTGGTTGAAATCGATTATATCAATGAAATAGATCCTTGGTTACCAGCACAGAAGCGCTCGCCGTACAAAGACCTTTTCAAGATAAAGTAAGTACCAAAGACAGAAAGAGTCATGAAGAGCTGTTCTGCTGATGACATCTTAGAAATAAAGGAAATATGGACGCGCAATCGCAACTTCGGGGTACAGCCCCATACTGTGGCGCTACCGCGAAAAACGATATTCGTAAACTTCGGACGATTATCTGTCACTCTCATGACGCCTTAATATGAGTAAAAAAATCTGCTTCTCCATATATACTGGGACTTAATTGTGGGTTAATGTATAGAGCAGCAAATATTTTTCGGGATTTCAATATTTGGTCCCATGGGAAAAGTTGTTAAATAATCGTAGATATTTAAGTCGAAAGAAAAATAGAAAAATTTGACTCGCAGCGGGACTCGAACCCACAACCACTGGATCACTAGCCCAGTGCACTACCAGTTGTGCTATACGAGCGCCGCTTATGGTAGTGCACTGGGCTAGTGATCCAGTGGTTGTGGGTTCGAGTCCCGCTGCGAGTCAAATTTTTCTATTTTTCTTTCGACTTAAATATCTTTGATATGCTAGCAGACGTTTCTGCTTAATATAAAAAATAATGTTAAATAATCGTCTTTATCGCTTTTTGAAATTTTGGATTACGACCAAGATTTCATCCAGTACATTTCTTACTGATAGCGTATCACAGTTGTCACTCCTGACCTTATTTATCTCTAGATACTTTGCTGTGATGTTACAGAATGGACCATCCATTCTGCTTTAACCCCTCGTATGCGGATGTCAAAATTCTCCAATGAAAAAACGACCTTGAAATTTATTCCGTTGATTTCAAATGCTTGACACGGCTCCGTGTCTAAGCATACGAATGGTTAAGGTTGATTATCTAAAAATAATTATAATCTGAAAGCTAATCGACTTTAGAGCAGATCGGATTTATTTGAGTTTGAAGTTAAGCGACACACGACCCAGTGCGTTCTGCTCGTCATGACATACTGAGCTACAACCACATTTACCTACACTTAAATCTTAAATATAAGCTTATGTAATTAAGTACGCATATTATAGTTTGAAATGAGATAAATAGGTCTCCAGTAATTCTGTAATTTCCAGCTTCATAAAGATCCGTGAATCCGGAGTGCAAGCCTGCATCCACCAGCGGCTCCACGTGGGCAAGCCGAAGTGCCTCGGCGCTGTGAACACGTTCAGCAGTGTGGGCATCATGGACATGTACTCCGCCATGTTGGCTACGTTGTATGGCATGTTCATTTCACCAGCGGTACTACTGCTGGAAATTGCCTATAAACGTTTGTAAGTTGAGAATTAGAAAAATGTGCAACTTAAATTTTCACGTTTTTATATATTTCTTGTAAAATTACTATGAAACTGTATAAAACTAATATCAGAATATTAATATTCTACATCTTCGTTTTGTACACGAAAATGATACCAAACTTGCCCTATTACCCACCGGGATGAGTAGATTTTTTTAAAGAGAACGGGTGGCGGTCATCTTTGCGGCCATTTTCATTTTTTATTAAACTACTTTATCCGCGTGATTGATTTACTTATTCATTAAAACAGCTATCTAGGACTAACGGTCGCTGAGCATAGCCGGGAACAGACAGATATGGCGAAAGTATAACGATTCCTTGTTGACTACGGAATCCTAATAAAAATACTATATATTTTTTTAATTTAGGTATATCTTGGATATTTAAATCGAAAGAAAAATAGAAAAATTTGACTCGAAGCGGGATTCGAACCCACAACCACTGGATCACTAGCCCAGTGCACTAAGAATTTTGCGCTATTATAATGGTTTTTTTTTTTTTTTTATGACAAAGGTGGCAAACGAGCAGACGGATTGCCTGAAATAAGGGACACAATTTACCTTGCTTGATATTTGACGTTTCTTAAACGTCAAAACAAACAGAAGCATACTGTCAATTTCATGTTGGACTGTGTACCTACGTACCAATATTGAAATGAACATTTATCTACTTACATAATTATCATAAGTGCTCTAAAACGCGTCCATAAACCGTAGGCAATGACCAGCATTACCAACCATCAGAAATGAATGGAGATGTAATATTAACATTACCTACTGAAATCAGTAGGTTATGAGTTTAAATTTGGAACAGCTGTCAAATTCAAGTGGGGCTTCTATTCTAGTATCTATAGATATTAAAACAGTCATTGATACGAAACGCCAATTCGTTATGTTTTTTAATATAAATCGAACGACATTTGAACTCGAGTGACAACATAATAGGGAGTTGATTCGCTTGTCTATGGTATAAATTTTTTTTTGATTGAGATACGAAATACGCAACGCCGCCATTCCAAGCTGTCATTTGTTTTGTTCGTTGACTTTTTAATGTTTCAAGTAACACTAGCAGGTAATGTCCCTACGGTTCCTGAACCCATCTTAAAACACTTATGACATGTGTGTAGATAAAGTAGTGTATGCAACTATACATAATTAGGCATTACAACAATCGTGTGATATTATTATGAAACCCACACTCTTGTTGTAATGCCCTTCATTATGCACAGATACATAAACTACTATTAACATGTATGATAATTGATAATAATACAATTAATAATGAAAGTGTTTTTTTTAATTTTGCAAAACAAAAGGCTCGGTTTGGGGAGTAAAATTAAACCTTCCATGCCCCATGGTCCTGTATTAATATTTATAAACTAAAATAAAGAAGTGTTTTTTCGTTTTCAGAATGGTAACCCGAGAAAAGAGAAGAATGCAGCTTAGAATGCAACGTTAGACATCTGATATATAAACACAACACGAACACATTTTATGCACTTCAAATCCTGCATCCGGTAATGGTGGTGGATCAGCTGTTGGGCAAGACGGACACAATATGGCTTTACCCTTTCTCCACGAGCCCAAGAAAAAGTTAGAAAGCAGGCGAGGATCTGCTAGTATGGACATACCGCCGCTGGCAGGAACGGTAGTCCGCAGACAGAACGGTGGAACAAACCAGGGATGTTAATTTGTTGGAACCAGAAACGACCCGGACCCGGACCCGGGTATGTCCTTAAACTACGTCCAACAATGAGAGGTAGGGCACAGCGAAGTACCATCACGCTTGAGTCTGGAGAAGCCCGACTGGGGAAGTACCTCCTCCTTACAGAAGACCACAGCCATAACAGCACTGCTACCTTTCTGGTATGTAGTGTTGTGTTCCTGATGGTGAATAAGGTTCACAGAGCTCCAACCCACTTATAGGTCGGCAACGCGCTTGTGACTCCCTTGGTGTTGCGAGTGCCCATGGGCGACGGTTATTGCTTACCATCAGGCAATCCGTCTGCACGTTTGCCACCTTTGTCATAAAAAAAAAAAAAATCGGAACAGAAAACGTAAATGGAACCAGAACGGAGCCCCGAGTGATAGGTGGGCGAGATGTTCAGCGGCGCTGCCGTGAACAACGATATTCGTATATTTCAAGCATCCTTCTCTTTTACTCCAATTAAGGCGTCATGGGAGTGACAGAGACAATCGTCCGAAATATACGAATATCGTTTTTCGCGGTAGCTCCACTGTTTTGCAAGTAACGGAACCGGAACCGAAGTTGGCTAAAACTAATCGGAGGTTCCGAATTAACGGAACCGAACCGGAGCTCTGTAACATCCCTGGAACGCATTGCGATTGCGAACCGTAGCGACTCTGGTAATAAGGCAGTTGACGGCCGTCGTCGATGATGGTCTTTTTTTATACAACGACGGTGGCAAATTAGCATACGGCCAGCCTGATGTTAAGCAGTTACCGCAGCCTATAGACGCCTGCAACTCCAGAGGATTCACATGCGCGTTGCCTACCCTAAAAGTTGTTGGAGCTCTGGGAAACTTACTCACCATCACGAACATCATAATGGTGGTTGAATACTGCACTAAAACATGTTTACGTCTGTAAATAAATTAAGAAGCACTAACAAACGTACAATTTAACTCGGAATTCACAATCAATAATTAATTAGTAAGTCAGCTATCTGTAATTATCGGCGGTTACGTGCTATCATGCTTGTGTTCATAATTATATGTTTTGAAGTCAATAAATATAAATGTTTATTGCAAGGTAAAAACTATTCCTTCTTCGTGGTTATGTTATCTGGGTATCTTAAGTTACAAGTTTTAATTCAACTCAATTAATTTAAAGCCATAAATCGTTAGGTGACAACCAAAACTTACTAACTACTAAAAAATAATTAGACAAAAATCATCCTTATGTAAGTATTAATATGATTTACAGTTGTGACCAGGTGAAATACACATGTCAAATCAGTTTTGGTAGAACTTAGTGCCCCGCTTGTAAAAATCAGCGGGGCGATTTATAATATGACCTTCATTTCCAAGTATTTTTTGCTCGATGTTTTGTACCGAAAACATCGACCAAAAGTGCACACAAATAATGACGAGAAATGGCCATTATTTGTGCACGAAATGTAATGTATATTAATACGAAAAAATGTCCCATGCACACGATTAAATGTAAATTCTATTTCTAAAATGCCATGTCTTCGTTTCTGAAATGTCAGAATTGTGTGAACTACTCACAACTCGACTGGGAACGTTACGCGTTAACCTACCTAAATTGAAAATTAGTGATTTTCTAACATTTACGACCCATATTATATTATAATTATTTTATTTCTGCTTGTTTAATAAAGAAAAGTGAAACGCGGACGGTGTTTTTTTATTAATCTGATCCCCTGAAAAAACTAATTTAATTGCGTATTCTTGCTTTACTCCTATACTAATAATGCGAGCAAAATCCTCAATGAGAATGTATGGAAAAGTAGGTAACACGTAAACGACAGGCGTTTATATTCATTTGTAACCTTATAGTAGGTTACAATACAGGATTTTTCAAGGTCTCGATGGTTCGATTAATCGAAATAAATAGACGAACTTTTAAAATCCCTTTACTCCGACAGTAGGATTATAAGACTTTGTAAAGACTAAAGACCTTATTTCTCGATTAATTGAACCAATAAGAAATAAAAAAAGACATGCACATGAACTAGCCGATCGGATCACGAGGCCTAAGGGTATTTTGTCAATGCATGCCGTATATTATCTTATCTTATCTTATGTTATACCCTTTCGGATACTTCGACCCATTGGGATCTTTAGTGTAGTTGTCCCCCGTTGCTCCTAATCCGGAGCATTTTTAACCGCAGCCATGTATTGGATAACGGAGCTCAGGGATAGCGCTCTGAAGTCTTTGCATGCATGTCATAAAGAAATGGTTACTATAAAAACGAAATGTATGTATATATCTAGTAATACTTATGTGAAAATCTGTGGCCTTAGTGAAAAACGGTATAAGTGTCATACTAGTTGTACGTCACTTGTACCCTTTTCACTAAAAAATAAATATTAACTCTTTCGGTTGCTACATGATTCTAACTAACTATAATTTTTTCAGCACGGGATCTTTGAAGATAGTGGATCCTGAAAGAGAAAACACCATTATTAGTTAAGGCATGGAAGTCACAATCTGTTTATCAGTTTATCCCACTCTACGGCCCGGCCACGACATTGCGCGAATTGCGGCGCGGCAAGCGTTTTATCTGTTCATTGCGTGTGATCCAAACTAACCGCAGTGCATTGCGCATCTTGACCGCGCAACGAACAGATAAAACGCTTGCCGCGCCGCAAGTCGCGCATAGTCGTGGCCGGGCCGTAAGAGCCAATAACGCTATAACTCACTTTAATGTTAACAGAAAAAAAAATGTACGAGACGAGATAGGGATGCCACTCGGTCGACACACTACACTAACGTTATTCTTAATTTGTGGTATTTGACGCCTGCAATTACTAATGACTTTATTCGAAACCAAACGTCGGAGGTAATCTTTAAAGTCAATATACGCGGCTAAGTTTATATGTAATAATATCAATGATTGTTACCCATGGAACACCACCAGCTCAGCCACCAAAACGACGACGCTCAGCACCACTCCATACGCCATGAATAGCAGCACGGGCCGCATCTCCACCACTCCCACACTGGTGAACATGGCCACGGAACCCTGGACAGAGGAGTTCCATTAACTCTTCGACAGAACACCTAATATGTGCCACAGGCTTAAAATGTAACACGACATGAACACGCCCAGTCGTGGGTGTCCTCTCGACAACCATTTTTTTACGGCCCAGCCCGTGCGTCGATCCCAAAAAAAATTAAGTTGTATACAAATAAAAGGTAGTTACTTGTACATAAAAAAATTATTAAAAAATCGAGTACTTATCGATATCGACATAACAAATATGATTAGTTGATTACCCATCCCAAAGAACTTGACAGAGACCATTTTGCACCTCCGATAGCGGGGTCTAGTCTCTAGTCATTACGCCTATCAGTCGGATTAATTTCTAACGTTTATTTTTCTTAAAAACTCCGAAAAACACAGGTAAAAACGTAAACTATATAAATTCCCGAAAAAGAAACATTTGATTTTGATGAGCGAGGTGTTCAAAATGAGCTTGCATGACTTTATTGTTAAGAGAATGTCAAGATAATTCCGAACAGTCCTGACGTGCTACCGCCAAAAACGATATTCGTAAATTTCGGACGATTGTTTTCTGTTACTCTCATGACGTCTTAATTGGGGTAAAAGAGAAAGATGCCCGAAATTTACGAATATCGTTTTCGTAGCGCCTCTGCTTAGCAACTTCTGGCGCTAACTGTACATGAGCGAAATAATATTCTTAACACGGAAAAGAGTATCATTGATGTACCTACAATATATTTCTCAGTGTTCGTACCGTGCATGATGGTCTGGGCGATTCATATCGATATTTGACCGCCGATTTCACGCCAACTTCCCGCAACCATTTGAAACTGCGAAATAAAAAAAAATAATATAAAAATAAATTTAAAATGTCGGACATTTTAAATAATATATTAAAATGAGTAACTGTCGTTTTCTAAATTGTAATAAAAGACATTTACTTGAGAAAAAGGGACTAGGCCCGCCGGCGTCACTACTACAGCTACTTATTAGTAACGAAAGCAAATAAAAATATTGAATAAAATACTTTGTATAGATGGCAGCACCATCTATATCAAAATCCTTAAGTGATTAGAATATGTGTAAGCACCTACTGATTCACCTTAGAGACGGCCAACGGTATTGACAACCGCTAATGCAATGCTAGACCCCGGATTCTTGTCGCGAGGAGGACATTTTGACGGGTTCCGCTGTAGCCGGGTAGTCTAATAGGAGCGTCAGCCACGTAAGCTGGAGATGGGAGTTCAAATCCTCATGGCGTTTGTAGAACCCCGTTGGTCCGTAGCCTTACGGCCCGGCCACAACAATGCGCGACTTGCGGCGTGGCAAGCGTTTTATCTCTTTGTTGCGCGGTCAAGACGCGCAATGCACTGCGGTTAGTTGGGATCCCACGCAGTTTTTTTTTAAATGAAATATGCGGCAATCGAGCAGACGGATTGCCTTCGCATTACCGTCGCTCATGGGCACCCGCAACACCAGTCACAAGCGCGTAGCCGGCCTTTAAGGTGGGTTGGAGCTCTAGGAACCTTACTCACCATCAGTAACACAACACTACATTCCTGCAAGGTAGCAGTGCTATTATGGCTGTGGTCTTCTGTAAGGATGAGGTACTTCCCCATTTGGGCTGCCCCAGATTCAAGCGTGATGGTCATCGCTGTGCCGTACCTCTCATAACACAGATCTCAATGTACAGATAAAACGCTTGCCACGCCGCATTCGCGCAATGTAGTGGCCGGGCCGTCATATAAGTTAGACTAACGTCACTCTCAACAGTTCCAAGTAGGGTGACTTCTTGCTCCCGGGCACGTGAAGAGCTGCGTATCCCGCGTAGTCCAGCACCATCAGGTCGCATTTCTCTTTCTCTTGGAACGTCTTGTCGATCTGACGGTACACTGTCTCCAGGACACAGTGGTAGGCGAACAAACCCTGGGACAATACAAAAATATATAGCATTCTGTAGGTATAGTTGTTAGGGTTCTAGCTGGTCCTTACGTACTCTTTGTTTATTGTGAAGTTGTAAACTAACAATAGACGAAACTGTACTTGCTACAGCTGCTACTTACCGCATAATTAAACTCTAAATATATGTGAAAAACTTAGCTAAAGCACCTGGTCTATGTAGTAAGCGTAATTCATCGATAAGCAATATCGGCTTTAGCCGCATCCTTGTTGACAGCTCGATTCATTACCCCATCGGTACTCGTACCATGAGTTGTGATATTGAGATTTTCGATAACGAGTATCGAGTTTACTATCTGTGCATCTCCTTCGCACTAAATTAGTACAAGCTTCGATGCCGATAAGTGCTTAATACGCTGGCGGTAGAGATGTTCACACGTCACCATGATGACGTATACGACGAGGGATAAATAGAAAAAAAAATTACAAGTCTAAGCGTTACTCGTATAGCACAATTGGTTGTGCACTGAGCTAGTGATCCAGTGGTTGTGGGTTAGAGTCCCGCTGCGAGTCAATTTTTTTCTATTTTTCTTTCGATTTAAATATCGAAGATATTCGCTTGCAGACGTTTCTGCATAATAAAAAAAAGTAAGTTATCACACAACTGCACATTATCTGCACAACTACATAGGCTTGGTCGTTCAGTTAAGTTTTCACTTATACGTTGCAACTTGCTGACTGTACATTTACTCATGTATTAAACAAAAAAGTACCTGTCGAATTTTCTCAACGCCCTCAGTCAAATTGTAGAATGGTCTGGGTCCTTTATCTGAGTATACTTTTTTTGCTATTTCATTTCGTACTGGATCCGAACTACCCTGTAAAAATTAAACCGATTTTTGCATTTAACAATTTTGCCAGCTCCGTGTATTACCGTGATCCGGACCTCTTAACCTATCACTATTGAATAGATTCACTATTACCACAAAATATTACTATTATATTAGCTTACAGAAAGTTTATTGACATAAATATACTTAAGCATAATTCTTCATTTCTCATAAAATGTTTTCTGTAACTGTAGACTTTTTAGGATTATTAAAATAAACCTAACTTAACCTAATATGTTTAACAGAAGGATGACTTAAAAAGTCGTGAAAGCAAGCAACACTGAATACAGAATTACTGAATAGCCGACGGTCCTGGGTACGAATCCCAGTAAGGTCATTTATTTGTGTGATGAGCACGATATCTGTTCCAGAGTCATAGCTGTTTTCTATGTATTAAAGTATTTGTATATTATTTATATTATATCGTTTGCTGAGTACCCACAACACGCGCCTGCTTGAATTGCTTGGGCTTAAGTAAGATATGGATCAAGTCTTGCCTTGCGAGAGTCCGGGCGTTCAATTGCTACTTGTTTATGGAGTTAGAAGTATAGCATAGTACTGTTCACGATTGAATGTTCACCCTGTAGTTAATTTAATACTTAGTACGTAAGAAAAAGTTTTTACTTCTAACAAAAAAACTTACTCTAAACAGAAAATGGTTGTAGTTAACATCGGCCGCGCCCAGCGTCAGTTTGGACTTGGCCAGGGTCGCGAGGTTATTGATGGAGTTGGAAGGTGCCTGCAGCAGCACCACGATGTTGGCTCCGTATGCTGCGTACAGCGCCATCATAGACGTGAACACCACCCAGAGGACTAGGCGAGCTGAACAAACCAAATCATCTTTATTGGTATAGGGAAAACTGGGCAGGGTCGCCATGTAGTGTTGAGGGATTTATTCATCTGTTTTTGACTCTGTAGTTAAGACACTGGTCCCACCGCGAGCTAGTAAGCTATGAGCTATCAGCCATTTCAAGGGACAAAAGATAATCGCTACCGTGTAAGCAACTACAACTATTACTTAAAACGTGATAGTTGCCAAGTTTGCCAGTATGCCTTGTTTCACATCCTCATGTAATAACTTACATAAACTTATGAAATATCGAAAACTTATTCAAATTTATATACTTGGTACAATCCAGTGAAAATCCGGCAAAATGTCCGTAATTTTCATGGTTTCAAGAGGAAAGCAAACCATCGGAACGAATATATCTGGGAAGTACCTCTGTGGTAGTTAGTTTTAGGCTAGAGGGGGGCGTTGCAAAAAATGGAGGATGCCCAAGTGCGTAGCATCAAAAAAAGTTGGGGAAGCCTTGGTCTAAGTAATAGTTATAAAGCATGTTAGCTTACCTGATAGATGTGTCGGCTGAACTTCGCAGCCCTGCTGGCTAAGCGCACTCATTGTCAGCAAATAAGCGTCTCTCACCGTTCCTCCCTCTTGACTCGTCTTTATCAATCTCGTGCTCAGATAGAAAATCGCACCAGCTATCAAAGAAGACACGGCAACTGCTACCCAAACTCCAGAAGAGAAGGGAAGAGAGAAGATGTTAGCTGTTAAAGAGAGCGCTGGCTGACGGAAGACGAAGCGGGGACGGCCTATGTCCAAAGGATCTAGGAATGCCACTTCATTGAGACGAGCCTTGCTCATTCCGATATTTGTGCCTAAAAATTGAAAGTTAATTAGGCACAACACTAAAAAATAATTGTGTGAAGTTCTGTTAAAAGCACTTTGCGACTGCGTTCAGTCAGACAGTTCATAGTCCGTACGAGTCGGAATTTCGTTTTATTTGTATACCTTGTTAATAAATATGTATAAATAATAAATAAGTACCTTGAGAGCGCTGGTGGGCTCGTGCGACTTGCAATCCGGAGATCGCAGGTTCAAACCTCGGCTTGTACTAATGAGTTTTTCGGGACTTATGTACGAAATATCATTTGATATTTAAGGTCGCTTTTCGGTGAAGGAAAACATCGTGTGGAAACCGGACTAATCCCAATAAGGCCTAGTTTACCCTCTGGGTTGGAAAGTCAGCTTCTTTTGAGGACATATTTAAAATTATGGCTTTGTAATCCTCAGCAGTGATTGAAACGTTAGCATTGTTTTGTATGGCAACAAAAAAAAAATCCAGTACACATGATATTAATTTAAAAAGTTAGACCAGAAAGAAAGTGGCCGGATTTTAACGTGTACAGTCTTTAGGTACCCCTGTAGGTACCAGGGATTGTGGAGCCACTCATAAGCGTGTAATATGTACATCGCGCTTGACACAACATCAGAAGACGTCGGTTCGTTACTGACTGAACTTCGATCATTGGGAAGTGGTTCAACAAACCCTGTAGTGCCTATGCTGGGATAAAAAGAGAATTACCAAGATCGGCTTCATATTCTATCAACTGCTTGACTACTCCGTTCCATTTGCCGTTCAGCAAGTAGCCAAAGCTGGTAGTGAACTTGGCTGTTGGTGTTGCGTTCAGCATGAGGAAACCCTCTTTTACAAGTGTGTACGAGTTTTTGCTGATATAGTCGTGTTCCAACTCCCTAAAAAAATGCGAATGTAGAATACCGCAGCTATAGAGTACACACAGCAACACTCTTAGCTGTACATTGCTGTCGACGAGGTTTTATACTGTTTTACTGTTTGTCTATATCTTTATTTTGAATCCTGTTTTTGTATACATTCTATTCAGTTGTCATTATATTTTTTGCCATACGGTCGCTTTTTAGTTTTCAGCCCATTTTTAATACTCTTCTAGTTATCGAATTCTCTACAATTGCAATTGGTGGACCTTATTATAAAAGGCATAAGGTCCACCGATGTACAGCTATGAATGTTGGTGTGTGTACCTATTCTAACTACTGCTTGCTAAGTGTAATTGTAAGTGACATGTAATTGTTACAATTAGATCTGAGGAAGGCAGAGGCGCTACCGCCAAAAACACTATTCGTCGGGTATCTTTCTCTTTTGCCAAAATGAAGACGTCATGAGAGTGACAGAGACAATCGTCCGAAATTTACGAATATCGTTTTTGGCGGTAGTGCCTCAGTATTTCTTAGGAGGACAATGTAGTTCTTGAAACGTCAAAGGTTGTGTCATGATAGACTATGTTAAATGGAGTGGAATCTTGAGCATTAGAAGGTTTTGGAGCTACGAGAGGGGAAGAAACTTGCTGCTGAGTGAAACTCAAAAATTTTCATCATACTACGGCGAGGAAAATACTAACTCTAAAACATGAAAAATTTCCCAAATTATTAGTAGGAACACTTCTTTCATTAAAAATAATCATTTACAATCAACCCTACTAACAGAAAGAAACATTCACTTTGTAAGGAATTACTTAAATAAAATTAAGTTATGCTATCTGTTTTTGAAGAATAACAACAGATTCATCAAGGGTTCGGAGTCCCGTCTCGAACGCTGGAGGTCCTCGTCGCTTTTTCTTAAGTATATGTCATCTATTTCAACTTTTAGATTCACCAAGCTTGTGAGGTGAACATTTTATTAAACGAAGTGAAACTTTAGAATGCAAGATCCAAGTAAACTCACAGAAAATCTTCTTGCAATAAATGATACTTAGAAGAGTTGCTGTCCTGAATAACATTAGTCATAGTCATGGGAGCACCCAGCACGTCACGTCGGCGGCGGAACAGCTCCCGGTCGCGACGGGTATCCGTCAGAACATGTTGGAAGTGGCCGCGGGCTGTCAGGATCATGGGGTAGTTGGAGGCTGGCTTGTAGACTGGAAACGAGAATGTTAGGAGACAACTGAATTGGGGCCTATTTCTCGAACTTTAAATCCCTTTTTGACACCTGTTGTTAGAAAGAGACTTCCGCTTGTTATTATAAGTTACAAGTCTTCGAGAAATAGGCCCCTGGTCTTTTACTTACAATCGCTCTAGACTGTTTCCTTCCACAAATTTTAACGAATATTAATTGTGTAGAAACGGGCAAATAAAGTCGAATACTGCACGACATGTTTCGAGGAGCATAATCATGAGCTTTCATCGTCATCCTACCTTAACAGCGATTATGGATGGTCAGTGCCCGCTAGTTGGAGAACTGTTTTGTGTGGACGGTCCTTTACATAGTGACAATATTGCTGAAAATGAGGGTAGGTACTTTCTCGCCTCCGCGCCAGGTCGCGGAATGTCTTGGTTCGTCAGTCTTGGTCGGTCAGCCAACGCGAATGGATCATGATTATGCTCCTTGTTTCGAAGCGAAATATGTCGAGCAATATTCGACACTTTACCTTATTATATGGAAGTAAAAAGGGTATTAACATTTTTAAACTAGAGGCACCTAGAGGACGAACTCGGCTTTCCTTTAACACTTACTCTCAGTCATCCTGTAGCCTGTACCCTCAGGAGTAGCCACCACCAGTTCACTGTCCACGAGGAACTGCTGCCAGCGCGGCGAGGGTTCCGCCGGCGCATTTGACAGCACCAGCCAACGGTACGGCAACCGGTGTAGTTCCTGTTTGGTTGCCTGTACGATACGCTTTCATCATCATCATAATCAGGCATAAGACGTCCTCTACTAGACAGAAGCATGTGATACAATAAACGTACTTTTATATACAAACACTTAGATTGTGGTAAAGAAGTATTTGATTCGCCTGAAGTAAAGCTATCAAAGCCCATAGGCGCTTACGCCTTTGGAGATATGTACATGCGTTGTGGACACTTCAAGTATACATTACATACATACATTTCAGCCGTTTGCAGTCCACTGCTGGACATAGGCCTCCCACAAATATGACTTGTATCATCTCGTGGGATAGTTGCCATAGTCGCCACGCTTGGCAGGGGGGGTTAGCGACCGTAGTAGCTGTAGATTGGGGTTTCGACGGACGCTGCTGCCCGTCCGTAGGATTTTTCCCTTTGTCGCCTCATACGGCACTCGCTGGAGGAGATGAGGTATACAAGGAAACTATCGAAGGTTAGGAGACAAATACCAAACGCGAACAGACATGTGGGTCAGACATTTCTTCTTTGCGGCTTTTTGAGAGATTTTCTTGTCGAAAGATTAACTAAGTAAGTACCAGCTACAAATCTTACGTTCATTATAAATTCATCAGCTTCCGGACATTCCAGGTCGGCGAGTAGCAGCAGTGTATGGTCTTCGAAAGAAGTCCACTTCGACATGGAAGAGGAGCTCCGGATACCAGCCTTGAATAGCTCCTTCATCACATTAGCTTTGACATCTAAAAATACCGGCCTGTTTATTGTGGAACCCAGGGTGAGCCTGGTCTGTAAAAGGGTGATTCGGGCGTTTGAACCGTTCTTATTACTCTGTCCATATTTCTGTAGAAATGATCACACAATTTGGTGTTATTTTAGGTTTACTGGTGACAGCTGCGCTGGCTAAACGACAACCAAAACCTACTTAATATAACGCAGGCACTTCTACAGAAATCTGGACAGAGTAATAAGAGCGGTTCAAACACCGAATAATCACCCAAAACTGACATACTGCAATTTCTAAAGGGTATCCCAAATTTCTGAGGTGGGCCTGTGCTCATACTGTTATAATGTGTATAAAATTATGTGTAAGCATTGCCTTGATGTCTTTAAAACTACCGGCATTGGCCTGTATAGAGTTATTGTACAACTTGGGGCTGTTCTTTAAAATACAAAACTGAATGATTATATTTTAATACAAGATCGTCAAAACAGTCTAACTACAGTTTCGAAAGGGTACCATCCACCTATACAGCGGCGCTACCGCGAACAACGATATTCGTAAATTGCGGACTATTGTCTCTGTCACTCTCATGACACCTTGTTTGGAGTATAAAAGAGAAAGATACCCGAAATATACGAACTTCGATGTTCGCGGGACCTCTCCAGGTGTGAGCCTGGCCCAGCCTGCTTCCCTCTTACATACATACGCCGAAAACCACTTGACAACTGTGTAAGTGCTAAGACCAGAAACCAATTACCAAAATCGAAATTTACACACAGCAGTTGTCTCTGTCACTTTAATTACGCTTTAATTAGAGTACAAGAGAAAGATGCCCAAAATTTTCAAACTTCGACATTTGCATACACACTGTTCAGCCGCGCTCCATCCCTTGCTCTCACTGAACATTATTTAAATTATTTCAACTCTCCTCTCTCGCCTACACTATTTTCTGCAAATATATGACTATGATCCTGATTAGATCATTAAGATTAAACGGTAGGTACAGTGTGCACAGCTAGTCAAACGTAAGTATAAATGTATAAAGGTAGCTAAATTATAGAATACACATACGTTTCTTCCAACAAATTCCCTGAAATACCACCATCGTGGCCTGCCTCTCATTGTCCACAAAACTTCTCAAAAATCTACCAACTCCAGATCGGCTTTCGATATGAGTCACGAAAAGCCACGCCATGGTTACAAGTTTCCAGATATCCATTATTGCTTTTCGAAAAATAAATAGTGCAGCGAAGTGCAGCTTTATTTTATACTGACGTTAATCATAGGCTGTGGATATAATTAGTATAATTACCTAAAGCTCGTTCGCCATTCTCGTTCAGAGAATAGGTAACCCACAGAACTCTCATCTTCTCACAAAACAACGAAGTATACTAATGATCACAATCACAACTGGCTTTGTCGTCTGCGTAAATCACGACAGAATTCAAAACGAGTTTTGTTTTCTATGGCGATTAAACGATTAAAGGAATGAAAATTGCGGAAGCTTGTTTGGTAAATCTATGAAGTCGCGGGAATGGATCAGTATGTATTTACATGCTGTCAAACAGGATTTGATTTTCAGGAATAGAAGGGGAATTCCAAGAAATACATAATTATTATTCTGTCGCAGATTAGTTCACTAATAATTTCACAAATAATTATAAATGTAAATAAATAGAGTAAGTAAAAATGATTATTCATTTAGCAAGTAAAATGTTCTTAGGGTTGTTTCACACGGACCACAACCACACCACGTCGCAGCGTCAAAATGTGGTCACGCAGTGGTTACGTGTGAATTGTGTAGTTGCTGGCCGTTGCCACAGACGTGGTCCATAATGACTGCAAAATGTGGTACGTGTGAATTGTACTATTTATTTCTAATACAAAATTTGCACCTGACCACGTGGTCGCGCTTGTCGCGTGGTCGTGGTTGTCGCGTGGTTGTGGTTCGTGTGAAATGACCCTCATATCTTGAAGATCTGTTGAACTGGTTCGGTGGCTACAGAATGCCGTCGGAGCCTTTTGTCCTCTAAGAGAACCTCTTAACAGCACCTAACATCCCTTGTCTCGTCTGAGCATTTATTCTATGTCTCTTACAGCTTAGAATCTGAATTTACAAATAATGAGACATTAGCGTTCTGTTATTATTAATTGTATGTCGCAGATAAATAAAGGTTCTGTGTTCTGCCTCAATTATTGTACAGTTAGCATCAGAACTTGCTAAATGGGCCATGTGTTCAGAAAGATCCTGTCAAGAAGAGAACAAGAGCTTGTCAAGAAGCTCTATCTTATTCTCTTAACAATAAAGTTGTGTCAAACTCATTTTCAATGTTCAGAAAAACTCGGATTGTACTCTCTTACCGCTAGGCCACCAGTTCTGACCTAGGTCACCAGTAATATTAAATGCTAAAACTTGCCGTAGGTACCTACTTTGTGAATTGAGTGCGACTAAAAATAGGATAAAAAAAGTCTACACGTGACGGTAAAGCATTTATTTTTGAAAATATCGCCAGTATTTTTAGTATAATATTAGTATTGATTCCTACAAATACATAGAAAACAGTATCTCATCTCAGGAACAAATATCTGTGCTCATCACACAAATAAATGCCCTGACTGGGAATTGAACCCAGGACCATCAGCTTCATAGACAGGTGCACTACCCACCAGGCCAGACCTGTCGTATGTGTACCCGGACACGGACCCGGGTATGTCCTTAAACTACGTCCAATAATGTGAGGTAGGGCACAGCGATGACCATCACGCTTGAATCTGGGGCAGCCCAACTGGGGAAGTACCTCCTCCTTACAGAAGACCACAGCCATAATAGCACTGCTACCTTTCAGGTATGTAGTGTTGTGTTCCTGATGGTGAGTAAGGTTCCCAGAGCTCCAACCCCCCTTAAAGGCCGGCAACGCGCTTGTGACTCCCCTGGTGGTACGGGTGCCCATGGGCGACGGTAATTGCTTACCACCAGGCAATCCGTCTGCTCGTTTGCCGCCTATGTCATAAAAAAAATGTCGTCTTTTTGGTTTTTTAATTCTCTGGGCACGTAAGTATTGTTTTAGACTCGGCACATCAGATAGAGACGGCAATATTTAATATTTAAATAATAACCTCTTTATACCGCTTCCTTAAACTAATAATTAT
Source organism: Grapholita molesta (assembly GCA_022674325.2). NCBI lineage: Eukaryota > Metazoa > Arthropoda > Insecta > Lepidoptera > Tortricidae > Grapholita > Grapholita molesta. The sequence goes on along the minus strand of CP053136.2, from coordinate 3,423,623 downwards.
AATTAACTGCCAAAACATCCATAGTCAGTGACAGGTGACGACCGCATGGATATCAATATTCTCTTTGGATGACGGGCTAAATGACATAAGTAACATGTACGAAAAATTAACAGTTTAAATCTACAAAAAATAAAATGCAACGCAGCAACTTTGTATCACTCGACGCTATGCAGAAAATTGTTAATTCATTTAAACAAGTCGAACGAAAACTCGACCGCCTTCAAGAAGACTTCACGGCTCAGAGCAAGACGATAAACGACCTTCGCATCATGGTAGGGATCCTGTCCCTCCAAAGCCGTGAAGAGGAAGAAATAAGAACCAAAATTGGGAAGCGGGACATGAGTCATGCGTCATTAAAACGAAAAGCCCCAAGGAATTCTTACAAAGTAATCAAGGCTAAGAGTTTCGAGCCGGTAAACACGAAAAGTCCGTTAATAACTAAACGGCCATTGAAGATAAAGAAGGCAGACGGATTGAAGAAGGGAAGTCACGGAGTGACAGTCAAGACTGTCAATAATATGGACTCGGCGATCCGTGATTCGAAACTGACAAAACATTTCTAAACGATATTGTGAGCGTTGCTTCGAGGATAGTTCCTTGGTATTTTAGTTGTGTTGGAATGGTGCTTTCGACACTTATAAAATTGTTAGTGTAAAACTTGGGCGCTATAAACTAATACTACTTCTACTACTAGTTATACCTATAGTCAACTAAAACTCACAATAAACCCTCATACGTACTGGCTGTTTGATTATCTATATATTTAAATAATTTTGGTTGAACTTAGTAATGTGAAAAAATCATTAATGTATAAATAGCGAAAGTCCTCGCAATGCCCTCCTCCTAGCTGAGCTCTCAGTACAGGTGTTCAAAATGAGGTCAACACATCTTTATTGTCAAGAGAATAAGAGCGCTTGGCCACCTTAGCTGCTGACTGTACAGCCCGGTACCTCGAACATGAAAGTTCGTAAATGAGCATTTTTCTCTTTTACGCCTATTAAGGCGCCATATGGTTGACAGGCAATCGTTCGAAATTTACGAATACTTAAGGCTTGGGCACATAGGCGCGTTTTGTGAGCGTGGCGCAGCGGGGCGCGACGCTGCCGTCCGAATGTGTGCCTTATTTCGTTACATTAGCGCCACCGGTGTCGCGCCCCGCTCCGCCACGCTCACTAAACGCGGCTATTTGCCGAAGCCTTAACCTATTTTCGCTGTTCCGCCACTGAGTGGCCACTGAGATCTTAAATATACTCTAGGTAGGGCCAGCTGCAGAAAAAAAGAACCCCCTTATGTCCCAGCATGTACCTACAGAGAGGGTACCTTTTCTATGAAGACTGACAATCAGCGTTTGACCTCAATCGCACCTGTCGCATTTCGTCATTTCCCCTCTATCTAAAGTTAAAACCTACTTTTAGTACAGATCAGGGAGTTTGGAGTTTTCAATATTTGGTACTTACACGTTTTTTTATGCTGCCGGCACACATTCGCGCGAGTAGCGAGGCGAATGGCAAGGCGAAACGCGAGCACGCATGTGTACGCGGACGTCTCGCTATACCTTTCGCACCTCGCCTCGCATTTTTGTATAGGCAAAGTCTCGTCGAACGTTTCGACGAATAGCGAGGCGAGTGACGAGCCAGCATTTCTAAACGCCGAGTTAGGATTCCGTAGTAACCCTTGTAGTTTAGCCATATCATTCTGTCTGTCCCCGGTTATGCAGTAGTGAACTGGAAACGCTGAAAACTGGTAACTGGTAAAAAAAAATAGGGTACATCCCCTACATGTAACAAGCCATTGAAAATCATATTACCGTAAAATTGTTATAGGACTTATTGGACAAGCTAGGTCCCAAGCCCGATGCAAAATGAGCGTGACACTACTTTATTGTTAAGATCATTCTGAATACCAAGCCCGTTTAGCAACTTCTGCTGCTGACTGTACTTGAAAAATATGCCACCGTTTCCAACAGAGACGATGCGTTGTGAGTTGTGGTTTTGGGGTCCCATATTTTTCAGTCGATGTTTAGTGAGAGAGACAGAAACTGTTTACCATCAGGCGAGCCGTATGCTTGTTTGCCGCCGTCGTTGTCTAAAAAAAATAAAACAGAAAGATGCATGTTATTACTATGCTCCCTTACCACCAACCACTTCAGACGTCTACTTCTGTCCTGGCTAAGTTATATTAACACTCCTCAATGCGCTTCTGACATCATCACCTGAATGTGACCTGTTTGCTTGGAGATGGACGGCTGTGTGCCGTGAATGCTTGAGGTTTTGTGAGGTGATGGATGATAGGCCATCCAGCACCTTACTATAAATAAGTTATTTTTTATTACTTGATTATGTATTTTATATGTTATTGCTTTCTCAGCGCATTGGTTTTTACTGTAATGCTGAGTTACATTGTTCTTGTAAATAAATAAATAATAAATAAATTATTGATCACTTCTTCCTTTGATTGTAATTAGCGAGGAGAGGTAGACACATGAAGAATTTTTTAACATCTTATAGCATTCTACTTAGTAGTATGTGGTAATATGAGCCGTTAATGGCAAGTATGGCAACAACGGAGGTACGAAATCCCCGGTTCCCTTACCACCAACCACTTCAGACGTCTACTTCTGTCCTGGCTAAGTTATATTATTGATCACTTCTTCTTTTGATTGTAATTAGCGAGGATAGGTAGACACATGAAGATTTTTTTAACATCTTAGAGCATTCTACTTAGTAGTATTGTGGTAATATGAGCCGTTAATGGCAACAACGGAGGTACGAAATCCCCGCGAATCTTCAACTGCCTAAAAGGGTTATTACATCAATCCTGCGTGTCGATCCCATTACCGAGATTTGTTTCCATGCCCGGTACCGCGGTCATCGAAGTTCGTATATTTCGAGCATCTTTCGAAACACCAACGAAGACGATCGTCCAAAATTTACGAATATTGTTTTTTGCGGTAGCGCCGCAAGATATATGCCATAATCTTGTAAACGCAGCAATAATTTGGATCAAAATGAAATAAGACTCATCACATTTTATATTTATACATTTTATCCAGCGTCGTAAATCTTATATTTAATATACTAGTACCGCCTTCTGATATTGACGTGTAATAATCCCTAAAGTGATTTTGCAAAATGAATACTTGCCTTAGTTGGCCATAAAATTAAGAAAAAAACCTGATTTTGTCTATGTCTTGTTCGTCTGTCACTGTCAACTGTCAGTATTGTGATGTGAAGTTTCAGTACTGTCAGGAATTAGTGGCTGGTGTCGAAGATTTTGCCGCAATGGGAGACTCTGCAGCCGACGCAATCAAGGATCTTAACATAAACGACAAGGCAGGGCTTTAAACAGATTAATTTTAACCTAACAGCTATAGTTTAATTGCTCCGAGTGATGTTAAAATTGTTCAGTATTCGTAGAGTCAGCGTGCGGGGAGGCTATGCCACATGGGTAGGATTTCGTCATCTAACTAGAAAACCTATCATAACAATAACCCATAATATACCTAGAGATTGCGCTAATTACTTTATGGTTATTAACAAACGTAAACTATTTGAGGACTGGCTATGAAAGTAGCATATGTTTCCAGCTGATTTTACTTTATCTATGCAATATTGCGTTCTTTTTAGTTTCTTGCCTGAATTAGTTTTTAGAATATTGCTCATTATAAAAATAGGTACTTTGCTATTCAAATGACAAATTGACTAACCCCAGAAAGTCTAGTTTTAACAGAAGAAGTCTGCCTACATGGAAATTGCTTTAAATTTTAAACATTTTCCCGTACTGATTAAGTATAAGAGAGCCACAATTTATTTTAGTTGCATCCAAGGTTACTATTTAGCCTTTTTGTATTTTGTTGTTTTAGAGTGGTGTGGTAGCGCACAATATTTACTGAATTTCATACAATCATATAAATAAATTAAGTAAACTGAATGCTATTAGCATAGCTGCTCAACTAATAGCTTTGTGCAAATAAAATTATTTCATGAGTCACCTTAATCTATTTGTTAAAGCTTACTGGATCTATAGTTTGTTGTAGAATAAGAATAAAACAAATGTTTTTATTAGGGTTCTTATTTAACCCTGTGCGACTGACGTGGTCACGTCCATGTTAATTATTCAATCTTGTTGTCAACATCATAATGGTGACTTTGAAATACATAGGTGTCTGTTAGACGTGACATCAGTGGCAGAGGGTTAACCAACATAATCTTTGTATTACAAAAATGATTGAGGAGTCAATAGCAGATATCCTTTAAACCTTATAATCTTGTTTCAGTCAAAGACCAAAGCAATGAAGGAGAAGAAGAAGAAGACGGAAGACTCAGGTGGCGTTTCTGAGCTCAATCCGTGGCCAGAATTCATACAAAAGAGGATTACGCTGTGGGATAAATACAAAGTTCAATATGCTGAAGAGTTGGCAAAGAAACCTGATGTCAGTATTGTTGTTACTTTGCCCGATGGCAAGACTGTTGAGGCTAAGGCATGGAGAACTACGCCTTATGATGTGGCTAAGGGAATCAGGTAATTGGAGATTTTTACATTATTCTCATAACTAGAAAATTACATTGACTGGTGAACCCCATTACATTATGTCCTAGACTATCCAGAAAACTTAGATTGACTGTCTAGAATCTGCAATAATAATGCAGCTATTATGGTATCCTCAAAGTGTTTGAATTTAAAACCTTCTCTTGTTTCATAGAGAGTTCAAAACTCCTATGGAAAATTTGAACTCTTATGAGATTAAATTTAAAAATGATAACATTGCCTCGGCTTTACAAGGTTATAATTATTTAATGGCTTCATAGCCTAGTTAGTACCCTCGCCCAAAAAGGTGAAGGCCACAACGTCTCTCATGTTCCAGTTCCATTTTATCTAAATCAGGGATGGTAATAAGTCTTGAATAGGCAAAACCCTTACTATATATAATTGTTCCTGCATTTGTACATCTCAGTTGCATAAAATTTGTTTCGTGACAAACACCTGCAAAGCAACTTCAGTCAAGTGCAAAAATACGTACCGAAAGAATCCTTTCATAAATACGTCCTACAATCTTATTTACTGTACAATAGAGTTGCTCGGTACATACCTATTTTTGAAACTTTGGCAGTGAATGAATTTTTACACTTGACTGTAAGTACATATGATACTCGATGGATGGCGCTTTGTGCACTTAGTACCAATATATTGAGCCAACAGTATGAAGTAATGCAGTTTTGTATGGGCTTATATAAGTTTATTTCTTTATGAAATGGTTTTGGACCCTTGCTGACACAAGGAGAAATTGTTCAATTGTAAAATTAATACAAATGGAAGGAACTGAATTGTGCAATGGCCTAAATTTTGGGAATGTATAAACATTATCAGTTCAAGTTTGTGATAAATACATTTGTACCAAAATTCGAATAAGTGGAAATGGTCTTCATACTGTATTTTTTTAACTCAACTCAACTCTAAGTCAAACTAATTTATTGCCAAAACATGTTACAAAAATAAAGAACAATATTCTGGTACAAAATAATATCAACAAACAGTTTATGACCTTCATTTTTGGTTAATTATTAGCTTATAAAGTATATAAACTAATATTACAAACACATGTTGGCCATGGGTACCAACCTCAGCAAATGCCGAACTAATGTCCGGCGCATAATAAATCAAAATCATGCATGCGCATATTAAATCATTGCTTGTGTATAGCACCCCTAACTAGTAAATTATGTTATTTAATGCCCACCAGCGAGTTTTGGACTCAGTTGTAAGTATTTAAAATTGAGTATTGAAACTTTAGATATTCATAAACAGACTTGGGTATAATTAATTTATTACAATGCTTTATGGTAAATAATTATTTGGAGTTTGACAGCTTATAAAATGTCTTAAATTATGTGTAAAACACATTCAAATGTGTACATTGTAAAAAAGTGCCTAGAGCAATATATTGACTAAACCAAAGTGTCAAATTACGTATACATGTACAGTCAGCGTCATATACTTCGTAGCATTCGAAGTGCTCAAATAGTTCGGTACACCATACTAATTCTATGGTGTACAGAACTTTTTGAGTACCTTGGATGTTACGAACTATATGACGCTGACTGTACCTTAGTAAGACAAAAAGCATGTATACAAATTATTTTTTTAAACACAAAACTATTGTCAGACTGAAACATATTAATTGTATAAAAGCGGGTAACTCACGTTTTATCAGTCGAATATTGCTCGACATGTTTCACTCCATAACGAGGAGCATAATCATGTGCCATTCGCGTTGGCTAACCGACGCAGACTGATATACAAATTATGGCACTGTGACCGCATCTGTATCTTTTACATTGACTGTACACATTTTGTAGAATCCATGACAAAGAAATCCAGATATAATTGAAATTTAACTTAGCTCCGGATACGATGAATATATGTTTTTCGGGTGCATTAAAAAGTGTGAGAGAGATGCGAGAGATTAGTGTCAAGTCAATATTGTATCATTATAAATAAATAGGCAGATCCACATCCCTGGCGGTCTCGTGAGGAAATTGCTTCTTGAAGCAATTCATCATCATCATCATCATCATCTCAGCCATAAGACGTCCACTGCTGAACATAGGCCTCCCCCTTGGATCTCCACAAGTACCGGTTGTTGAAGCAATTAGGACAGTATAAATTTCTATATTATCCTCTAGCCGCCCAGAGATCAAAACTTGCGAGGCCAAATGCAACTATACTTTGTCATAATTAAAATTCAAAATGGCATTCAATGGGAGACCTTTTTATAGGTCTTTGGGCGGCTAGAGGATATGGAAAATATCATTGCCTTGGAAAAGACTAAGACTTGATACTGTAAATTAATACATTTATTTATTATAGCCTTTATTAGGAAAAAAAAAACAAAATAAATTCTTAAAAAAAACTACAGTAATCGGACTATGAATTATATTTCTGTGTGCCTTCAAAGGCTTCCTCCAGTCGTCTCCACTCCTCCCTGTCCCTGGCCACTCTGGTCCAAGTTCTCCCAGCTATATTTACAATTTCATCCACCCCAAATGAATACTACAGAAGTACGAATGTCTATTTCAGCCAAGGCCTAGCAGACTCCACCATCATTGCTCGGGTGAACAACGTGCTCTGGGACCTGGACAGGCCGCTGGAAGGAGACTGCAAGCTGGAACTGTTACGTTGGGACAACACAGATGCCCAGTCCGTGTTCTGGCATTCATCTGCTCATATGCTGGGCGAAGCTATGGAAAGGGTGAGTAGACTCGACGCTACGGAATCTACGGTATCCAATGCGTACCGTTTTCACCGCATGTCCACACTGTTCTTCAAAATACGCTGACGATGACGGTACGGAATCGCAGTGACGTGACGTAAATGTCATAAGTTTATCGCATGCTCTCCACACCACTGCTCAAAGGGTCTAGCAGGCGAAGCTTACAACAAGTGCCCCCAACAACGGATTTTGTCAACCTTTTTAGTGGTGTACTGGCCGGTCCTAATGACCCTACATGCTTAACATCAGACCTCGATCTTCTTTTGTTTTTAAGTTATTCAGGATAACGTAAAATAATCAGGCAGACATTTTGAGCAGATTTTGATACTTTATGACTGTTTTACTAACTAGGTGCCGTCTAAAATATCATTTTTGGTACAAGCTTTTATTGCCGACGGTCCTTTTTTTGGCACAATCATTAACTACTCATCAAGATGACTCTAACGAGCCTATTTGTTGAGCGTTCATTTTGAACATACTTACATTGCAAATTAAACAAGTGATTGTAAAATGAACCTTAAGATATTCCAGTATGCTTCACTTCTGCGTGCACGAAAAGGGCATAGATTTAACGTTGTCTGTTTTAGACGTGACTTTTTAATACCTAACTATATTTAAATGAATATTATTTTTTAATAATAATAATATACGCATAAACGTCTGCTAACGAAACCATAATTCAACTATATTTGTTTTTTTAGGTATACGGCGGGTGTTTATGTTACGGGCCGCCAATAGAAGAGGGATTTTACTACGACATGTATTATCCGGAGAAAGGCGTAAGTAACATGTATATTAATAAAAAAATATATATATTATACAAGGGAGCAAAGTTAGAGTTTACCACTTCATGTTAATATTGAGACTCGAGCTAGCGGCAGATTCCAAAATTGAACCACGAGCATAGCGAGAGTAGAGTGAAACTTGAGCGTTGAGAAAGTTTCAAGGCACGAGTGACGAAAAAACGCATATATGAAACGTAGGTTATTTAATTTTGTTCATGTCAATTAAAAAATATATTATCTAGGATGTAAAATTTGCAGAAGACTATAAGCCTTATTGCTCATAAACATTTATATTGAAATTTAATTATAGTCTTATATCAAATAAAACTATATAAAAAAAGAAATAACTAAAAAGATCCTCCAATACTTGGCCTCTCGGCTTGCTCATCACATAAAATGGCACATGTCGTTTACAAAATGGCTGACTCCTTTAAACTAACGGTATTTCTTTTGTCACAGATCTCATCCACAGACTTCCACGTGCTGGAAGGTCTGGTGAAGAAGATCGCCAAAGAGAAGCAGCCCTTCGAGCGATTGGAACTCACCAAGAAACAGCTCCTGGAGATGTTCGACTACAACCCATTCAAAGTGCGGATCCTCAACGAGAAGGTACAGAGTTTTTGTAATTAAGAACGATTTTCATACATCATTCCTAATTACAGTATGAACTTATAAAAAGTGTTGATTTACCCGTCTGTATTTTTTTAAGTTTAAATCTTACAGAATTTATTTATGGCCCATAAAAAATGTTATCTAAACACGGACACGTGAGTATTTTTAAAAATATAAATAGCGCAAGCGAAATTTATATTTTATCAAATTTAATAAGTCATATTTGTATGCAGTTGTATGGGAAATAGTCTTGATCTTAATTATCTGACCACGACTGTAGATAGTGTAGATTAGAGTACTTATAGAAATAAATATTGTCCTCAGGTGACGACGCCAACTACCACGGTGTACCGCTGTGGGCCGCTCATCGACCTGTGCCGGGGACCCCACGTGCGGCACACGGGCAAGGTCAAGGCTGTCAAGGTCACCAAGGTATGTATAAAGTCCACAGGATGTATACACAGGTCACAGTGTGTATACACAGTTCACAGTGTGTATACACTGCCCACAGTATGTATACACAGTTCATAGTGTGTATACACAGCTCACAGTATGTATTCACAGCTCACAGTGTGTATACACAGCTCATAGTGTGTATACACAGCCCACAAGGTGTATACACAGGCCACAGGGTGTGTATATACAACCTACAGTGTGCGCGCACAGCCCACAGTGTGTATACACAGTTCACAGTGCGTATATACAGCCCATAGTGTGTATACACAATTACACAGCCCACAGTGTGTATACACAGCTCACAGTGTGTATACATAGCCCACAGTGTGTATACACAGTCCACAGTGTGTGTATACTGTGAAAAGATGTAATATAAGACGTCCACTGCTTTACATAGCCCTCCCCCAAATATGTCTGATCATCTGGGGTGCAGAGTTAAAAGCCGAGGTAAACCAAACGTTTATTCAGTAAGTAAGTAGGCCACAAGGAGCACTTTGTTTTACCAGAGGACACAGGTCAACGATTCTGTCACAGTTAACTTTTTTCACAGAACTCGGCTACGTATTGGGAGGGCAAAGCCGAAGCTGAGAGCCTGCAGAGGATCTACGGCGTCTCGTTCCCGGAACCGAAACAGCTCAAGGAGTGGGAGACGATTCAGGAGGAGGCGGCGAAGAGGGATCACAGGAAAATTGGCAGGGTAACCCATACTTACGTTCAGGTTTAATAGATGTATGTTACTTGTGTACGGTGGGCCTTAGGAGGTTATAACCAGTGGTCGGACAAGTCATCGCAAAACAATCGCAACACGACAATAGAACAAGATTAATAGAATCGTTTTATGTACAATATTATTTAATTATATTTTTTCAATGACATTTATTACTGCAACCGAAAATTCAGCATACGTGTGTGTTTAGCATACGGTTTTATTTATTATTTATTTATTATTAAAAATTCAACAAAATCATTAACTACTAAAAGTCCTACAAAACTGTTTTAACAGTTTGCCTGCAGGAAACTTATTATAATAACAGTAATATATATATATATATACATATATATATATATGTATGTATGTATGTATATATAGTTTGGCAATAAATATCTACTTATGAGTACAATTATTGAACGTATATTTATAACAAATAACTATTGTTTGTTCAGGAGCAAGAGCTGTACTTCTTCCACGAGCTGTCTCCGGGCTCCTGCTTCTTCCAGCCGCGCGGCGCACACATCTACAACACACTTGTCAACTTCATACGAGAGCAGTACAGGTATATCATATTCTGGCACATCCTATATGTACCCTGGGATTACCGGTTTAACCTCAAAATGGCGAAGCTGTGTTGAGATTTTACTTTTGTTTTTTGTTCGTTAACGTAGTTTAGTGTGTCATATTGTTTACACATCACGAAACTGAAAATGGATTCTCTTTACCTATAAATAGAACACAATTTCTAATACCTGGCCACTACAGTAAAATGAATTATGTTCGCCTATAAACAGAGCTCATTTTTAGTATAATTGGGCACTTATTGGAGGGGGGCCAGTTACTATAGCGAGTTACCCTAATCAAATGGTACCATTTTATCACTTTAGGATATATTAACTGTTTTTTTTTTTTGTTTTTAATTGTTTTTATTATTATAGGTGAAAAATTTAGATAAAGCACCTGGGCTATGTAGTAGTAACGTTGTGTGTACACAAAATTTTGACGTAAGTTCCGTATTCATTCTCTGCACAACTACAAAGACATGGTCCTTCAGTTAAGTTTTTCACGTATAACATCCCGTAGACTTTTATAATTTAAATATTTTAAATAAACCTTTTTACATTCCATTTTTTTAATACACATATTTCTATCCATATAAGATTTGTTATAGTTTTCATCATATGTCAAGTACCCAATTGCACAGTCGCCATCAGAAATATCGGAGCTGTGGAGGTGGTCAGAAATATCTGAACATAGCCTCTAATGTCAAGGCGATAAAACGCATTCCTTGACAATAGAGGCGTTGTTCAGATATTTGTGACCACCTTCACAGCTCCGATATATCTGATGGCGACTGTGCATACGAGGCACACGTCACAAATTCAGCCATTCCCAAAACCAGCTAAACTTCACCTACTTATTACTCGTAGTATTGTATTATTGCCAAGATATGAATTATTGTAATTTGTTTTGTTATACTTTATAACTATTACTTTTTATGAAATAGTAGATTGTTTGACAAGGGGCTAAAGTAGGGCATAGTACCACGAGATGGTTATTTTCCCGAACGAAGTGAGGGAAAATTGTTCGAGGGGTAATATGGCGTTTAGACCCGAGTTATGCATACTAGTTTTCACTTCGATTGCGAGAAAATAAGATAAAATAACATTTCAACAATTAATAAATACAATTATATTCACCCGCAATGAATTTTGAGTCAAAAATGTTTAATTTGGCATTCTTTGTATTTTTTTCACTGCTTTGATACAGATAGGATAAAATAATAATACACCGTGAATAAATACCATAGACAACGTATAATTGGGGCTTCAAAGAGTTTGCCAACGATTTAAACTTTTTTTAATGCTTGTGAAGTAGGAACTAAAAAGCACCTAATGCTTTGACAATTTGATTGCGTTTCCTCATTGGTCGATTTTAATATTGTGGTATTGTCTGATTGGTTGATACTTTATACAAAGTTTTTTTAATGATTTCACATTTTTAAACAGTATTCGCACCAAAAAAGAATCTAGAGTTGCGATTAACTTCGATATCTGTCGTGATTGGTGGATTTAATACGATGAAGTGTTCTGGTTGGTCAATTTAAAACGTTTTGTATATCATAAATATGTATACATATTTTCCCAAGAGGCTAAATGTATTACTTTAGTCCGCCTTGGCAAGCATAATATGACACACTTTTAGAGCATGAGAAGTGAAAAAATATTTAGTTTACTCAATGGCGACTCTGATGGCGACTGTAATACAGCCCGAGTCCTCAACTCGTTTCTGCTTGACTCCCACCAGGAGCCGAGGTTTCCAGGAGGTGGTGACTCCGAACATCTACAACGCGAAGCTCTGGCAGACCTCCGGCCACTGGGCACATTACGCCGAGAACATGTTCTCGTTCGACGTGGAGAAAGAGACCTTCGCCCTGAAACCCATGAACTGCCCTGGACATTGGTGAGAAAACTTTTTTTTTTAAGTTCCTTTTTGTAAGACTCGAGTGTGTCTGTCCGTCCGTCTGTCCGTTATTTACTGGGCATTGGTGAGTTGAAAACATTTCTATTTTTTTTAAAGTTCCTATTGTAAGACTCGAGTGTGTCTGTGCGTCCGTCTGTTTTTTAAACTGCCCTGGGCATTTGTGTGTTAAAACTGAAAAACTTTGCTCAGTTTTTAAAGTTCCTTTTATTAGACTCCTCTTGAGTGTCCGTCCGTCCGTCTGTCTGTATGTTATTTACTGGGCATTAGTGACTTAATAACTTTGCTATTTTTTTATAAAGGTTGCTATTATTAGTAAGATTCCTCAGTGTGTCTGTCCGTCTGTCTATTTTTTTTATCGGTCATCGGTGCATTAAAAATGTATATATGCTCAGTTTTTTTTTAAGTCCCTATTATTAAGACTCCACCGTGTGTCTGTTTTTGTTAATCTGTTTGAAGTAACCTTCAATGATATTGACATTAGTTGTAATGGGTTTTTATGTGTGAATGCTAAGACGTTGCACAAATTGACGTTTAAAAACTAAAGAAGGTTGTTTTTGAAATAAATTGTATATTATAAAAAATAAATTGGATCAAAAGTGTAAGACAGTTTGCGATGTAGACTAAAAGGGATATAGGTAAAATATTACACTAGTCATTTTGTGTCCTAGACAGTCCGAGACCAAAACATCAAATGTTGTTCCTGCTAGAGAAATATCTAGTTGTAGTTATTACAAGTGTGTTCCGCGCCGGCAGCCTGATGTTCGACAACCGCACGCGCTCGTGGCGCGAGCTGCCGCTGCGGCTGGCGGACTTCGGCGTGCTGCACCGCAACGAGCTGAGCGGCGCGCTCACCGGCCTCACGCGCGTGCGCCGCTTCCAGCAGGACGACGCGCACATCTTCTGCGCGCAGCAGCACATCGAGCGCGAGATGGTGAGCCGGCCTCGTGTGCCGCAGCTGGCGGGCTCCAGCCCGGCTGGACACGAGGGCATAATTATATATACTTCATCTACACACAACATATAATAGTACACTATTTTGTTACAACATATTTCTTATCTATGTAAATGTTATAATTGGTACGTTCCAATCGTTAACCTCACAATGTTGTCCTTCATTTTAAAGATAACTATCGACAATTTATTGAAACATTAAAAACTTATTCATGACTCATAAATCTCATGACCCAAATCCGCAGCGCAGACTTCGTTAAAATATATAATATATATTATATTGGGATATAATTATTATATCGATTATGATGTAATTATTAATCAATTATAACATTAATACAGATCAAATTTATGTTGGTAACTTCAATAATGTTAATTGAGACTTCAGTGGTTGTGGGTTCGAGTCCCGCTTCGATTTAAGGCGCTCTAGATAGTGAAAACACCAATTTTAGAAAATATTAATAAAATACTTTCACACAACTTACAACTGCAATTTTTTTATATGTATAATTTCAGTCTATTCTCTAGTTTTTGGCTTCATCAGAAACACGATTGCTGATAAAAACCTCGATAGATTTTTTTTTTGAAAATAACTCGTTTTTTACACCTTAAACCAAATATTTCGATAACTATTATGAATATCAACACAAAATTTGCTTTAAATAATAGTTTTTAAGTAGATTTCGATTTGTACTTCTTAGATTTTTAATAAGTTGTGTACATCAATAATACCAATTGATTTCGTTATTGGCAAAATAAAATGGTTCAGCGCGCGGCGGCGGCCGACTATTGCCCAGTCGCCAGTACGCTCGTGACCGCTGTCAACGTAGGACGTGTGCACATTTTCCTAACGCGGTAATATTACTTTAGACAGGAAGCAATACGGGTAATCGCAGTGTAAATAAAGTTAAGCGAAAGAGGAAACGATTAAGTGAACTAAGAGGACATATGACAAAGATTAGTGTGAATATTAGAATGACTAAACGGTAACCTACGTACCAGAACATTCAACCGGCCGCGTCGTAGCGGATTTCTCATGCGTTTTTACGTAGTTAGTTTGCAGGTCTGGTGCAGTTTTAGTAATTGTGTGTTGTACAGTTTTATTATATTCTATCTTCTTTTCAAGTCAGTAAAGTTACTAGTACAGTCGCCATCAGATATATCGGAGCGGCCGAGGTACTCAAATATTTCTGAGCAGCAATAAATTTCAATAAATTCTTTACAGTAAATGAGGTCAATAACATCTGAACATCCAATTCGCCATAAATATGTGAGCAGAGGTTTTTCAATTAAATCTGAACACACAACTCGTCAAAGTTATCTGCACAGACAGGTGATCATAAATATCTGAACATTTAGGGAAAATATACCTTAAGTCACTTCGCATACGATTTAATAGTTATTTGTTATACAAGGGTGCAAAATTGTATTTTAACTGTGAGTGTGGGATTGAAACTCGAGCAAGCGAATGGATTCTATAGTTTAACCACGAGCAAAGCGAGTGGTTTAAAAATAGAATCCTGAGCGTAGCGAGTGGTTTTAAAATAGAATCCTGAGCGTAGCGAGTGTTTCAATACACGAGAATTAAATTACAATTGCACCCGTGTGTAACACAAAATTTTTCCCCTCACTACAGCGCGGAAAGTGAAACATGAAAAAAAAAACGTTTTGAAATCGCATTGACTTTTTCTTTGCGTTTAGATACATTCAACATTTTTACAAAAGGTGCCTTTAGCTTGGTTAGCTTGTGGTGGCCAGTACGATTTTCGAATGTTCTAATTCGATTTTCAAGTCGGTGCGTGTGCGAGTTACCGCCGCCGCCGCGGCGGCAAGTGAGCTATACTTCGCGAATTTAGACTTTAAAACCATAGTAATAAGACCTATGAGAAGTCAACTTACTTTTATCACTAGTGGATAAAATGCGTTTTTATCGTCTCGTATTAAAGGATAAACAAGCGCTTTACGAGCTAGTGAGGGGAAAAATTCTTTAACGTAGGTACTACTACGCTCGAATACATTTTCAACAAAACCAGTAACCACCATTCGATTTTGTCAATGTCAAAACTAAAAAGAGATTGCTGGATGTAGGGTGTATACATACACTACCTGGGGTAGAGCGTGACGTCATCGTGATACTAATGGCGTCCTTATCTTACTCTTATTGTGCGAAACGTGCGGCATGCATGAGTCGCCCGGACTCAGTGACTCTTTCAGATATGGCCTTTTTGTACACATTTATGTTTTGTTGGGATCTAGTTTACATAACAATGATAATTTTAATTCCTTTTAATACCGCTGAACACATGCGTCTTGCGTGCGGATTTGTGCAGGGCCGCAACCTTGGTCGTGAATCGAACACCCTCTTATAGGCAAATCGAAAAGGCAAATTAAAAGTTCTCGAAGGGCCGCCGCCAACGACGGTGCGGCACGGAGCTCATGATTATGGTTCACGAATTGGACCGAAACATATGTCGAGCGGTTTTCGACCTTAAGATACGTGAGTGACCCGTTTATATATATTTCTAGTAAATCGAAAATGCTATCAGAACACATTAGCTTTACGCTGCTCGCTACGGTATTAGCGGTACGGAGGCTTGAACTCACTATGTTTTTTTTGTGGTTTTGAAAAGTAACGAGTTTCTATAAATTTTGATGTTAGGATTATGATTTCTTATAACTAAACCGCTAGGCCATGGGGACCGACGCAATAGTAGATGAAATATTGAAAAGCATTCGTACCTATTTTAATTTGGCAGCTTCAATATTACATATATACATTTGATACTTGCACGGAATGAATGACGTAGTGACAGATCAAAACGTGAGACACTCATAAATACGTGCATGGTTACCAAAGTGCATCTCATGACGATTTCGTAAAGCCCAAATAGGATCCCCCTACATTATTTGATCATGAAGTTCCGTTACCTATTCCGGCTACAAACATCAAATCAGGTTACTCGTAATATTTCATCAGAAATCCCTAAATTAAAAGTTGAAATAGATAACAAATATACCTTAAGAAAAAACGACGAGGACCTCCGGTGTTCGAGACGGGATTCGAACCCGCATCTCCAGCTATCGCGGCTGACGCTTTAACCAATTCGGCCACCCGTACACAGCGGAACCCGTCGAAATTAATCAAGTATATGTGATCTTGTTTATTTTAACGGTTTTTTTTGCATACATGTACCTTTAAAATTTTAAAAGTTCTCTTAATTCCTCGTGGATCCCATCATGATATCTGAGTTCTGGTAACAATGGGACTAACCTTGAAGTATATGCTTCCAATCAACGAAAGTATTTTTGAAATCGGTCCATAAACGACGGAGTTCTGAGGTAACACACGTACAAACAAAAACAACATACAACCGAATTGATTATCTCCTCCTTTTTTTGAAGTCGGTTAAAAACCCCGAAACGGCACTTACAACCCCGACACCGAGAGACAGTGCGTCACTTCCAAACTCAACGGATACCGAAGCCCCTAATCCTTCTTGTAATAATGTTATAAATTAAGTTTCATTACTAGGGAGGGCAGTTGCCCCAAAAGGTGACCGGCACCCAAAAGGTGACCGGCACCCAAAAGATGAACGAAACGTCTTATAATCTAAATAATTAAATCGTGTATTTTTCCGTAACGTGGCAACACTTCGCCGGCGTTTTCATTTAAGTAACGTGACTAAAAAGAGATATGAGTATCTCTTTCATTCACGTTAATAAAAATTACGTTTTTATTATTATTTAATGATATATTTGCTGTTCAAGTTATGTTTTCAATATTGTGACTAATTTCCAATAGATTGCCGGAGGTCAACTTGTGGGCATAGGCAACATTTTTCAAATGCTTGTATAATGACCAAAGTTGAACAGCACTTTCTTTCGCTACCACCTTTATTTTGGGGTTTATTTTAGTATGAAAACGTTGAACAATCAACCGGTGTTTCTATTCCCAAAAGATGAACTGAAAAACTTCATCTTTTGAGTTGGATTAATGGATTCCAATAAATGAATTTGGCCTCAAATTTGTTCGTTCATTTTATCAATATCGTGTGCAAAACTTGAATTAAAAAAATGTATTATTTCATGATTTGGCAAGCAGTTCTAAGCGAAACAAATTTAATGGCGATGGTTTAATAAAATGATATACAACCTAGTGACAACCTAGGACGGACATCGAAGTTTTAGTAGTGGGGTTCCCTTTACCCTTTTTACGGATCTCTAAAAACAAATAGCATTGTATAATTTCCGGAACGCTCTGGAATTTGCTTCAACCAGAATACGGTTACGAACAGAATAAGGCCATCAACTGTCTACGCGAGCGACGCGCGTGGCGTGGTGCGGGGCGCCCCGCATGCGCCTCCACCGCGTTCTGCTTCACCCCCGCAAATACCTAAAATACGTCTATAAGAGCGCCTTAAAAAACATCTATCGTATTAAATATCGAAGATCCCTAGAAGACGTTTCTGCATAATAAAAAATAATTCAATAATGTGTTTGGAAAAAAATAATATGTTATAGCCATCGATGTATAATAAACATAGATTCACAATCAGCCCCAAAAAAATGGGCCTCTAAAAAACAACCGCTTGAACAACTTGGGCGGCACATTTAGTTAGTCTTCTTTGAACCGCTGTCAGTGCAAGTGTCAACAATGACTGAAAAGTTATTACTTTATCAATAGTGAAGTTTGATACTTAATAATTAGAACACTGAGCTCTTTTTTGTTTGTTTATATTATCTAAAAGAAGATTATAAATTAGCATTATTAGCATAAACTGGAACGTGATAGAAATGTCATTTAGTGTCATATTTTTCTATATAATTTGTTCGCGTGTAGGAGTCTATTTCTTTATGTCATTGATGACCTACATAAATACATTTGTCTGTCTGTCTGTTGTGCAGGTGAGCTGCCTGGAGTTCCTGGAGGCGGTGTACACGACGTTCGGGTTCACGTTCCAACTGAAGCTGTCCACGCGCCCCGAGAAGTACCTGGGGGAACTGGCCACGTGGAACGAGGCGGAGAAGGTGGGCTTACTGTTATACTACTACCCGTCTGGCCTAGTGGGTACTGACCCTGCCTATGAAACCGATGGTCCTGGGGTCGAATCCCAATTTGTGTAAGGATGACCTGTAATATTTATTTATTTAACTATGAATGAGCCGTGATGAGCACTGTCATATATATTTTTTACGTCACACTGGGCGGTAAGTGAGATTTACCGCCCCAGGGCGCAACGAAAAATCTCACTTTACATCCAGGTGAAGACGTAAAACTATGTACGCACCACGGGTGGTAATAAAGAAGGCCTCAGATCGCTTGTTTATGCCCGCACAAATACCCGCGATCTGAGCCATTCTTTGTTGTACCGCCCTGGGTCCGTAATGTACTATTACATCCTCTTTGACAATACTATCAATGTAATGTCAACCGCATACGGCAAGCTCCTAGCAAATTCCATTAAAAAAAATCTTTTCATCACACTTGCTCGTCAATGACGTTGTTACTTGCGAGAGTACAGAGCAGTTATAGCCGATTTAGCTCACACGGGCTGTTAAGTTTAGTTTTAAAAATATATAGAACTTCATACTTCACTTCGGACTGAGGATGTTTCCAAACAGCCAAGGTGTATTTCATATCTTCAAAAGTTTGCTACAACCAACTTTTAATATGTATATCTTTATATTCAATTTGACTGCAATTTAATGTAGTATTTATTTATTTATTTAGTATTTATTTATTTATTTAGTATTTATTTATTTATTTAGTATTTATTAAAAATAATTGTTTTATATTTGATTTTGATAATTGATACTATTTGGCAGGATGATCTGTCAAATTCGAAAACAAAACGCAGTTGTTAACATTATCTGTGGAAGACATTGAAAAAAGTTGACATTGTTGACAATCTTTTTTAGTGGATGAGGTCTGATTGTAGTTTTCAAAGTGTATTTTGATTTTAAGCCTACATAAGTACTAACTAATATTTTACCAATGAATTTATAATTTTATTTCCTCGCAAATGTGATGAAAAACATTGTGTGTACCACGGGTGGTAAGTGTATAACAAACTTGAGTCATTAAAAGCCCTCCGACTTCGTCGTCGGGCTTCTAATTGACTCGCGTTTACTATACTTTACTTACCATCCTCGTTGCACAATGTACTATTGCGTGTTTTCTTTGCTGGCAGCTATCAAAAATATTGAGTATCTGTGTTTCTATTTTTTTTTTCTTGAACAGTACCATATTTATTTTATATATGTATTAAGTATAGTATGTATGTATAATTGACCTCATATTACTGTATTTAAGTATTATATATTATTTGGTAATGTTATTTCTTACACTCTTGAAAATGCACCGCCTACAACCTTTTCTGCTTTGCCCAAAGGTTAACTGGTAGAAAATGCTTCATAGCATTAAGTTCACATTTTGTACATTACATTTATTTTGTGCAATAAAGATTAAATAAATAAATAAATGAACCGCTATAAGGTTACGTTACGGGGGAGCCATTTCATTTATAGAATATTAACAATAATTGTTACGATCAAATAAATAAATAAATTTAAAAACTTGTGTTAAATCTATATATACTGAGTGTCACAATAAACGTGGTACAAGAATATCAAACCGAGATCTGTACATGATTTAGGCACGAGTCCCACCGCGAGCTAGTAAGCTATGAGCTATCAACTATTTCAAGGGACAAAAGATAATCGCTCCCGTGTAAATAAAAGAGAGAGATATATATTTATAGCTCATCGCCGGGCTATGACATATACGTCTCTTTTATTTACACGGCATCGATTATCTTTTGTCCCTTGAAATAGCTGATAGCCAGACCTCGGACAGAGTGAGCCATTTTTACGTCATTAATGTCAAATGTAGATGTTAATATAGATATACCTCAAGATAAAATATTAAAAATAATTCATGAATTAAAATTAAACTAAAATGACAGTGCATTATGCACAAAACGAGTAGGCATTATTTATTCTAATTTTTTTTTTGTTATTGGTTATTGTGATAAATAACTATATTATTTTCTAAATTTTCAATTTTTAACCCACTTCTTCTTGAGTTTAATATCCACTTATAGATGGAAAAAGACATTTCTACTTTCACTGAAGTGAGCGGAGTGAAGCTGTACATTAAAATACCGTCCACATCTGTTCCTTCAGAATTTTTTTCAGCATCAGTCCTTAAACAAATCTAAGTCTGGGTTTCTAGCTTAGACGTTTCGTATTACTAAATTAAATAAATATTCAAAAGAAATTCGACATCTGGACAATGTCATGTCAGGTTAATTTTCAATACACTTAAGAACTGTTTTTGCTTACTATTTCGGCATACTCAAATTCGGAATAATCTGTCTTCTTAATTGTTTATTTTTATTAGCAAACTCAAATTTCTTACAAATTAAAATAACACAACAAAACATAAAAATAATGACATTAATGACTTTGTCAGGATATTTCAATGATAAATATGGCATCGTTAAATAGAGTTATTGTCTATCTAAAGAGGTATCATATCATATCAGTTATTTTACTTTCATATGGATATGCTTATCATTTAAATAGGCTTGCTATACAATTAATTTGTTTTGCTAGTTATGTAAAGATCTAAATAGAATTGTCATTCGTGGTTCAATTACATCACATCTACCATAGAATGACTACGTATGTATGTCCATATTATGCAAACTCTTAAAACAGCTCACCCTGTCCGAGGTCTGCTGATAGCTCATAGCTTACTAGCTCGCGGTGGGACCAGTGCCTTAAAGCAACTTTTACTTAAAATATTACAATGACTCACGAGAGTTTAAGTACATATGTGAATGTTTTCACAGGCGCTAGAGGAATCGCTGAACAAATTCGGCAAGCCGTGGCAGCTGAACCCGGGCGACGGAGCCTTCTACGGCCCCAAGATCGACATCACCATCCAGGACGCGCTGCGGCGGTCGCACCAGTGCGCCACCATACAGCTGGACTTCCAGCTGCCAGAGAGATTCAACCTGAGCTACGTCAGGTAACCATATTTTTATTTGTCCTGGCATTTTGCCACAACCCATTCCCTTGAGCCGTCGTCCGCCTGGCAACTAATCACAGGGTTTTTATACAACGATTGGATTGGAATTCGCTCCCTTCGACTGTATTCAAGGAAATATATAATTTGGGTCTATTCAAGGCAAACTAGCAACTGACTGGGTCCCACAGGACGGGTCTCGGGGTAGAGGAATACCAAAACGAAGAGGGCGGGACGACCTTGACACATTTTTTAAAGAGTGGCGAGAGAGTGCATTGGATAGGACCAAATGGAGCGAAAGAGGGGAGGCCTTTGCCCAGCAGTGGGATACTCTTATAGGCTAATAATAATATTCAAGGCAAGAGTGAATAGGCTGTTACTGAACCGGCGTGCTATACCCTCGACCTCGTCGACACTTACTATCAGGTGTGACTGAGGTCAAACACTGGTCAGTCTTGTATAATATATATATATCGCCCGATATCGATACTCTACGGCCCCAAGATCGACATCACCATCCAGGACGCGCTGAGGAGGTCGCACCAGTGCGCCACCATACAGCTGGACTTCCAGCTGCCAGAGAGATTCAACCTGAGCTACGTCAGGTAACCGCCAAGTTTAACAGAACAGCTAGCCTTGTGGCGGCTGAGAAATAGCACCACCCTCCCGCAGGGTAATCCGTCGGATGTGATATGCAGTCCGTTGAAACTAGGGCTCCTGGTATCCGTGATGTACGCCGACCCGTAGCTACGTGTTCTTAACTAACTATTAACGTACTAAGATCACGAATTTCACGAACACGGCCAGGTACGTGTCACGTACCTGCATTCGCATCCGGATTCACGTGACACGCCGTGACACGCCGTGACACGTAGCCCGTACCTGCGTCCGTGTGTGGAGCTTCGGGCTCGATTCCGTTGGATACTTATCGCACGTTTCGTAATTTCGCCACGCCTGGGAGAAAAATAAATAAGGACTAAGTTTTATTGAATTGAGTTACCACTTAGTATATATTACGGGCGGACCGAACCGGCGTGTTCTTAAGATACGTGAAGGCGTGATCACGCCTACACGGATCTACACGGATTCACGTACCCTAATTTCACGGTTACATTTCACGTGCGGAACTAACCAGAAAACCGTTGTCGTGATTCACGAAACCGGGCGCACGGCTACGGGTTCACGAATCACGGACACGACCGCGAGCCCTAGTCGAAACCGAATCCACGGTCGCCAACCCCGCCTGCCAAGCGTAGCGGACTATGGCAGTGTCTTACCAAGATGATACAAGTCATATTTGGGAGAGGCCTGTGTTCAGCAGTGGACGTCTTTGAAGACGAGAAGCTAGTTCGATACTAATATAAATATCTATTTTAAATACACAACTATCGTGAGACTCAAACATATTAAAGGGATCTTCCGCCACCCAGGCCCAGCGTCCCGTAAGAGGTCATAGATCAATCTAATTTGTCGACGTTTAACACTGCACTTTTGCTATATGTGGGCGCCACATATAGCAAAAGTGTCCTACGGCTTTGATGGCTGGCATGCGAAGGCAGACCCGGGTATGTCCTTAAACTACGTCCAACAATGAGAGGTAGGGCACAGCGAAGTACCATCACGCTTGAGTCCGGAGAAGTCCAACTGGGGAAGTACCTCCTCCTTACAGAAGACCACAGCCATAATAGCACTGCTACCTTTCAGGTATGTAGTGTTGTGTTCCTGATGGTGAGTAAGGTTCCCAGAGCTCCAACCCCCTTAATGGTCGGCAACGCGCTTGTGACTCCCCTGGTGTTATGTGTGCCCATGGGCGACGGTAATTGCTTACCATCAGGCAATCCGTCTGCTCGTTTGCCACCTTTTGTCATAAAAAAAAAAGGTAACTCTATCTGTTTGTCTGTTCTGTTTGTTTGTTACCTGTTCACGCTTAAACAGCAGAACGAATTTTGATAAAAAATATCTTAGGACAGTTTTTATTCTGGAATTATGCCACAGGGGGGCGAAAACGGGAGTTAGATGTATGGGAAATTTATGTGCCGTGTTTTTTACTCCCGTTCAAAGAGATAGAGACTGAATGATCTCTTCTCAGCCTCTTGTGTAGTTAATAATGCTGCCAGGCTTGTGGATCATAGGGCGATAAACGCCACGTGTGTAAGGCGGGTTGGCTATCGTAATATGTTTCACCGCTACACTAACTAACAACGAATGTAAGCAGAGTACACTCGTCATCAGATGTATCGGAGCGATCAAGGTGGTCACAAATATCTGAACAAAGCCTCTGTTGCCAAGGCGATACAGTACATGTTCCGATATTTATAAATACCTCGATCGCTCCGATTTTATGGCGACTGTACCTTTAGATACTGATTCTCATGCACTTAATCTTTAACAGCGAGAGCGGCGAGAAGAAACGGCCCGTGATCATCCACCGAGCGATCCTCGGCTCAGTCGAGCGAATGATCGCGATCCTGAGCGAGTCGTACGCGGGCAAGTGGCCGTTCTGGCTCAGCCCGCGGCAGGCCTGCGTCGTGCCCGTGGGCCCGGCCTTCGACGACTACGCAGTCAAGGTAGCGTAGCAACATCGATAATTAACAGCGAGAATCGAGAAGAAACGGCTCGTGATTCAGCGAGCGATTCCAGGATCAGTTGAGCGAATGATCGCGATCCGGAGCGACAATCCTGAGTTTGGTTTGCATGGTGGCGTTCGACGATTACGCAAGGTAGCGTAGCGACATCAGTGTATTCAAATCGCTAATTAAACGCAGTTGAACGTAATCCGTACACTTTTGATCCAATTTACTTTTATTATTTGCAATGACCCGGACCCGGGTATGTCCTTAAACTACGTCCAACAATGAGAGGTAGGGCACAGCGATGACCATCACGCTTGAATCTGGGGCAGCCCAACTGGGGAAGTACCTCTTCCTTATAGAAGACCACAGCCATAATAGCACTGCTACCTTTCAGGTATGCAGTGTTGTGTTCCTGATGGTGAGTAAGGTTCCCAGAGCTCCATCCCCCCTTAAAGGCCGGCAACGCGCTTGTGACTCCCCTGGTGTTACGGGTGCCCAAGGGCGACGGTAATTGCTTACCACCAGGCAATCCGTCTGCTCGTTTGCCGCCTATGTCATAAAAAAAAAAGAAGTTCGATTTTTTTTTGAAGTATGTAAAATTTATATGAAGTATGTAAATAGATAGTTTTGTTATTGTTATTTATTTTTAACCACATTACCCTATTTATCTTTGTATTACCTGTATGACGTTAAAATGGTACTTACCGATAACCTGGTGTATTTTTAATAACTTACAAAAAATAGTTTGAGCAAGAAAAATGTCTAGGTATATTAATAATATAATATGGCAAGACGTATTTCTCTTAAGCGTGTAACTTGTAATACAAGCGAAGCTCACTAGTTTTACAAATTATAAAATTTCGAGAAATACGCCACGCTGGTACTTTACTTTAGAAACTTCGTATCTCAGAGCGAAATTGAACTTAACCAGTTGACCCCTATTTTATTAAAGCTGACGTTCATAGCCGTCGTTGGCGTGCAGGCCCGACGTTCCGCTGACGGCCACAGCCGTCTTTGGCGTTAACGGAGTTATTCTGGATGCAGGTGAACGAGCAACTGTTCGCCGCCGGGTTCATGTCGGAGGCGGACACGGACGCGGGCGACACGCTCAACAAGAAGGTCCGGAACGCTCAGCTCGCGCAGTTCAACTATATCCTGGGTAAGGCCGGATATATAACAAACTAGGAGGAATAATGACTGGAGCACGCATCCGCGTACGCCAGTAAGGGACAAAATTCTCGCTTTTGCAGCCCAAAATGTAACAGTTCACTTTAGTTTTGCTTTACAGAAAACTCTTAATAACAAAAATATAATCTTATTCTGTATTAATTACCGCAACTTCGGTTGAAAACACAAGAAAACGACCCCCCCTTTGGATTTGTTTATATCCCTTCTTTGACAGTTCTGAAGGGTTCAGTTTGAAGGGAAACAAAAATATGCGAGACTATGTAAAGGACCGACGAAAATAACGCCGTCTCTGCCATGCCTATGGAAAGTTACATAAGACCATCCCTTTCGATCGTGGTATTATTATTAGCACGCTCCGTCTAGTTAAATGGTATATCTATGAACAGAAAACAACTACGTGTAAGCCTGAGTGAATGCTTGAATAGGAACGTTGCACATGTTCAAATTAGTAACAAAATTAAGTAAAACGGGTACATAATGACCAATCATCATTATTTCAGCCGTAATTCGTCCACTGCTGGACATAGGCCTTCCCCAAATATGTCTTGCCTCATCTTGGAAGGGTAGTTGCATAGTCGCCACGCTTGACCGGCGTACACTACGGTACACCTACAAACGGATATACTCACGTGAAATTATATCGCACTAGGCGATATGTTAGAGAGTGAAACACCCTCACCCCGAGCGATGTTTCCTGACTCGGCTTGAAAATGGGTACCAGAGCTTACCCCATACACTACTGAAGAAAATATTACTTAAAATTGCATTTTTTAAGTATACCACAGCATATTAATTGATAATTTGTTATCACCAGTGGTGGGTGAGCGTGAGAAGTCATCCGGCACGGTGAACGTCCGCACGAGAGACAACAAGGTGCACGGCGAGATGTCCGTGGAGGCCCTGGTGGAGCACTTCAACACGCTGGTCAGAGACAAGACTTTAGCTGAAGACAGCCAGCTGCTCAAGTAAACGTCGCTTCAAAAATAGAACACGGATTGAGAATGACAACTAGCGCCATCTATCCAGTTTTCCCGCAGTTCCCGCGTCGAAGGCTAACTCTTGACTTCAATCACGGGTATACTAATTTAATCTTTTCCACGCCATGTCAAATGCTGAAGCTATCGCTCAGACGCCACGTCATCGAAATGTCAAAACTTAAATTGAACTTTGTGCATGTGCATATAGGTCTGTTTTGCTCTGTCCGTGACATATATGTCAGTCTTTGGCGTTGGACTTGTGGTGCCGATATATCAGTCTTTGGCGTGGAATACATAATAACATATTAAAAGGGACTTACTCGCGTTAAGACTTACATTCTTGGTTGAAGTTTTGATTTTGATTAGTAT
Source organism: Grapholita molesta (assembly GCA_022674325.2). NCBI lineage: Eukaryota > Metazoa > Arthropoda > Insecta > Lepidoptera > Tortricidae > Grapholita > Grapholita molesta. The sequence continues at coordinate 3,397,214 of CP053136.2, read as the reverse complement.
AAGTGATTTCTTCTTTCATTTCAATGTAGTAATTTATTTAGCGCATTCACTTTGAGAACACTGATGCTTTTGAAAAGTATAAAAATATCCATTTCTTGCATTTATTGAATCAAAATAACCTCTTGGACGCCACTGTCATCTAGTAGTGACAATAGAACCTCACGCCACGGTCATTAATACATGACAAATATGCTAAACTGTCAATTCGTGGCGTACATGGGAGTTTAAAAAAAAAAAATTAGCGTGAATTGTCTGAAGGTTTTCGCTCAGTTTTGTGACGAAAGTTAAGCATAAAATTTCGATAAAAACCTGGTTTTGGTGTTCATTTAATAAACTACTAATCGATTATACAACATAATTAAAGGCAAAAAATTTGATCTTTATAAAAAAAATATGCTTCATTTTCGTCACAAAACTGAAAGAGATTTAACTTAACAACTTTCGCTAGTTGGTGCAGTACTTTTGAAACCTCCGACATAGCATGTCACATTCTTAGTAATGTGGCGATTAAGAGGTACTTACTGAAATTTGATAATATATACAGGGTTGGGCAGATTAAGTGTCCTACTTTAAAATTTTCATAAAATGACAACAACTCCATAGATTTCAAATATTTTTTAGTAAATATATAAAACAGTAACTGTAAATTACTAAAATAATTCATTAAATCAAATTTCTCTCCATTGGCTTTAATTACTTTTCGCATTCTCCCATAGAAGGAGTTACACGCGGCACGCACTACCTCATCTGGAATATCGTTCCATATCTTCACTAACCGATGCTTGAATGAATTTAAATTCATGTCGTGTGTTCTCCCTATATTACTTAGCATAAATCCCCATATTGAAAAATCCAACGGATTCAAGTCTGGTGACGAAGAAGGCCATTCTTGCCAAGGTATAAAGTCCGTCAAATTCATTCGACACCAGTCTTGAGTGCGTTTGGCTTTGTGAGATGGGGCACTGTCTTGCTGAAAACAAAAGTAATCACTCCCATATAACTTTCGGGCATTTTCTAATAAATGACCCTGCAATACGTTCTGAATATAGTAATCTTGGTTGATTTTGACTCCTCGATCGATGAACAGCAGTGGTAATTTGCCTCCAGGCGATATTGCACCCCAAACCATGACAGCCGACGCACTTTGAAATCGCTGCACAGCTAATTTGTCCACTGGTATGTCCCTCAATGATACGCCATACACACGATCACTTTGTTGATTGTGGCTATCTTGCAATAGAAACGTTTTTTCATCCGAAAAAATAATGTCATCACCCTCGTGCCATGCTAGTAGCTCCTTGCATTTTGTGACTCTAGCTTTTTTCTGGGTGTCCGTTAATCCGTATTTTTTTGTTTTTGTCGGCTTATACTCTAAGATCCTGTCGCAATCTACGACTCATGGATCGTCGGGATATTTCCATATCTTTCGCGAGTTTACCTGCACTCTGAGCCGGATTTCGCCTAATACGCTCACGAACATTTTTGACCACTTTTTTGATACGGACAGATGGTTTGCGTCCAGGTTAGGGCCTGATTCGGGAAGACCCTGTTTTCCTGAATCGCTTGATGGTGCGCGATATGAACCTTGCATTGAAATTTAAATGTTTCAGCTTTCTTAATATCTCGCAAGGGCGAAAATGTTTCACGAACAAATCGACAACGAGCTCACGTTTCGCGTCCATTGTTGAAAACAATAGAAAATAAAAAAAAGTCCAGTTGAAGTCTAGCGATCATAAAGCCGAATATATTGCCTTTTTAAAAACATATATATACGGTAAAAAAAGTAGGATTACTTAAGAAAAAATATACGATATAAGGCTAGGACACTTAATCTGCCCAACCCTGTAGACTGTTTAAAAGGGGTGAACTTAATTTTATTGTAATACTTATTCTAAATAAGACTTGTAGCGTTTTCCAGACATAGTACAACTTACAGCACATACATCAGCACATCGTGTCAATTGAATTTCAACCTAAGCTTTCGAAGTTAAGGTTTAAATTAGATCGCACTACCGCAAAGTGACTCGATTTAAAATATATAACCAAAATACTTGGAATATATTTGACGACCGTTTTGGCCTAGTGGGTAAACCCCGCTTATGAAGCCGGAGGTCCTAGGTTCGAATCCCAGTAAGAGCATTTTTTGTGTGATGAGCACAGATAGTTATTTGTTCCTGATTCATGGGACTTTTCTATGTATGTATTTGTATATTGTTTAAGTATATATCGTTGTTTGGCAGGTGTCACATAAATGTGTCTTTAAATGCATTATATGGCGACAGCTTAGGTCTAGTGGATAGTCACCCTACCTATGAAGCCGATGGTCCTGAGTTCAAATACCAGTAAGGGCATTTATTTTTGTGATGAGTACAGATATTTGTTCCTGAGTGATGGGCGTTTTATATATGTATTTAAATATTTGTAATTTGTATATTAATGTAATTTGTTTATTATAAATATGACTAAGTACCCACAACACAAGCCTTCTTGAACTTACCGTCAATTTGTGTAAGGATGTCCTTTAATATTTATTTGAGATTCATGGGAAAACGATTTGGTACGGTGTGGTCTGGAAAAGGGTTATGTCTTTGCAAAGTTAGTAAAAATAACAACAAAAAAAATGTATACAACAAGATTGTATTTCCAATCATATTTAAGCTATGTTGGTAAATAAAAAGGCTTTTATTTATAAATATTTGTTTTTATTTATAACTTCAAACTGTATAAAAATATTTGGCATCACTACGACAAAGCGTTTTTGTCATGTTTTATGTAAAATAATTAACTTTTGTTTTGACAAAAAATTACACGCGAGCCATGCGAAGCATTTACTTAACTTACATATTTTCCCTTACCCTTATATTATTACCAGACATCGGATTCCGTGGGGCGAAACTTCTTGACAGCTAGGGAATTCCTATATCACACCCAAATGGGGGCGGTCACTAGTATTTAGAACTAGTATCGATAAATGAGTTTATCGATATAGGAAGTCCCTAGCTGTCAAGTTTCGCCCCACGGCGATGTCTGATTATTACATGAAAAGTGCAGCATTTTATTTCTAATATACTTATATAGAAATGTAGTTGCGTGTTTCCCTGGACACTGCGAAGTCTACCCATTATTTGTGTCATTATCTAGGAAAAGGAACCTTATTGTCGATGGCACTTACGTTGCGTTTGTATTGTATCGTCTTGAACAACGACATAAGCGCCATCGACGATAAGGTCCTTTTTCATGGATAATGTCACATATACAAATCTTTTGGCTGCACACAAGCATACAGGATTCTCTTGATAAACATGACTTGCAAGGACATAAATTGTTTGAATCTAAAGCTTTCATGAGTAGGAAACATAAAAAAAACTTTTGTTCGGTTTCTAGCTGGTTCTTCTTAATCAATACAAGTTTCAATTGTATTTAAAAATAGACAAAGCAACATTTGCTACTTACCCCTTAAAAAAGATTGTTGTGTTGCCCCGCGGGTACCGATGCAAAGGTAAGTTTGTTTTAAATCTTATTGCAATTTACATAGAGTCGTAATTCAATAACCAGTTAAAAGTGACCAAACCATTTTTTTATGTAGTGAGTAGCACGTGCGTTTTTAACCCTTTGAACGCCAAGCACCACTAAAGTGGTCTCGTGTGCTTGTCACGCCACCGACCTTTATTGCGGCTATGGTGGACGCTGTCAAACTGTCCTGTTGACAGATAAGGTTTATATTTAGAGAGTTGCGTGGTCAAACCCGATAAGTCGAGTAAATGGGATTTTGAAATTAGAACTATACGTGAATTGCGTAAGATTGTTACTTCAATGAAAAATTATATCGATTTATCGGGTTTGACCACCCAACCCTCGATTTATTCTTCACTAGTCAATACTACTTACTGAATAAACGTTTGAGTTTGATACGTTGGCATACACGCCACATTTTGACGCGAGAGGAAAAGCGTTCAAAAGGTTAATAAACAAAATACAGAGTTAGTAGTATAGTCCAGCAAGAAACCGAACAACTATAAATACCTACAGCTTTTTCGTAAAAGACGATAAAGTTATATTTTAAGCTACTGGCAGGGCTTTCTGTGGCCCTCAAAAGGTAAAAAAATAAGTTAGGTAAAATAAGTATACATGAAACTAAGAACAAATCAAATATTTTTTTTTTTTATGAAATATTTTGATTTGCTTTGATTTTTTAAAGTAGTAATACTACTATATAAATTAAAAGTTGAAATAGATAACACATACTTTAAAAAAAACGACGAGGACCTCCGGTGTTCGAGAGGTGCACCGTTGTTTCCGGTGCCCTAAACCCAAAAATAAAGATCACATATACTTGATTAATTTCGACGGATTCCGCTGTGTACGGGTGGCCGAATTGGTTATGGCGTCAGCCGCGATAGCTGGAGATGCGGGTTAGAATCCCTCGAACACCGGAGGTCCTCGTCGTTTTTTTTTTAAGTATGTGTTATCTATTTCAACTTATAAGCATACATATTTAAATAAAATGGTATAAGTAATCTCACTAACAGACAGTGTGTTGACTAGGGTGAACAAATAAATCGGGCTATATAAATAAATAGCTTACAAACAAAACACTAACCTACTACTAAAGTTTACTTAGGAATGTAATATTGTTATGTGGTGCCGTCTAAGAATACTGGCACCACCCCATCTCTTACCGCGGGTGTCGTAAGAGTTCATTTGTATTATAAGCATTTAACACTTTCGAAACCGGGCTCTACGCGGCGTTACGAAATTATCGCTACATACGGGTTTCTCCATGTAATCGGCTACGCGCCTACGAACGGTGTGCCCGACAGGCGGGTTCTTGGTTGCGAAAGTGTTAAAAAAATTATACTTAGCCTAAAAAAATATACTAATGATTTGATCGATCAAAGTAATATTGTCACAACTGTACCCATTAATTTTCCACATTTGTATCAGCACAAAACAATATATTTGCAGAAATTGCGAAGCGTCTGGTTGACGTAACCGGTGACCGAGCTGGCGGCTTCCTCGCACAACGTATCAGATGCGATACAACGAGGAGCCGCCAGCATCCTTGGTACAATGCCTCAAGTGTCTTTATTAGATTTAAGGTAGAGTAGGTATTGAGCACTTATTACTAGTCCTAAGTTTACCTACAGGAAACAAAAATTGTGGAATGATTTGCCGTCAGAGGTATTTCCGGACAGGTACGACCCTCATACCTTCAAGAAAAGAGCGTACTATCTTAAAGGCCGGCTACGCGCTTGTGACTCCCCTGGTGTTGCAGGCGCCCACGGGCGACGATAATTGCTTACCATCAGGCAATCCGTCTGCTCGTTTGCCAGCTTTATCATAAAATAAATAAAAAACTTACTGCGGTGCGTATCATACTCTAGTCGCCCAGAGGCCAATAAAAAGGACATTCATTTTAATCATTTTGTATACCTACACGATCTATCTTAGAGGTTATGTATGGACCTCAGTTGGGTTTTTTATCGACTTTTCTTTTTCAGTAGCGGTCGCCATACCGTTGGTATCAGAAATATACTCGCTATTAATTCCAGGACACTCGAAGTTTTTACACAGGTAAATCTGGAGAGTAAAAATAAGTAGGTTAAATGTCTTGCTTAGTATTTTGGACTCTATTGTCTGGGCAAGAAGGTAGCTTCTCGTAACCAAAAGTTATACTTATAAGTTTAAGTAATTTACTCAAAGTGAAATGTAATTAAGGGGAGGCCTATGTTCAGCAGTGGACGTCTTATGGCTGAGATGATGATGATGAAATTGTAATTTCTTTTGAGTAATAAAGTTCTTTAAATACAAAACTACCAAAAGCACATGCAGTAAACAAAATAAATTATCTACACTATATCACTATAGTGTACTCTCAAAATCAATAAATTAGTTTGAAGAGATAATTTATTTTCACGTATACGTGAATATCATACTCACGGTGTATAACAGTATGGGCAACGCGAGTGTGGCACCCGCTAGCACATCCCACCAGTGGTGTCGGTGATCAGACATTCGTGATAAACTGCAGTATAGCGCGCTTAGCAGAATCAAACCCTGTACGCTCCATACTGCCCTGGTCTCCTCTGTGCGCCGGCGCAGGTAATACTGAAAAACGTTGATTTATATATTGAGAGAGAGCTATGCTAGGAGTTTCTCTACGTGATGACGTGATCGACTCGGAAATGAGGAGATCCGTAGGCGAACTAAAGTCACCGACATAGCCCACCGGGTTAGCAAGCTAAAATGGCAATGTACACATTGCACGCAGAGATGATGGCAAATGGGGTCGAAAAGTGCTCGAGTGGAGACCACGGACTAGCAAGCGCAGCGAAGGACGGCCACCCACAAGATGGACAGACCACCTCATTAAGGTCGCCGGAAGACGCTGGATGTCGCTTCCAACCGGTACATGTGGAGGCCTATGTTCAGCAGTAGACGTCTTATGGCTGAGATGATGATGATATAAATAAATAGTATTTTAGACCTATGCGATAGGTCTGGAGATGGCGGCAGACCACGAGTCAGATGGTCGGACGATGTTAGAAAGACGGCAGGGCCGACCTAGCATAGACTCGCCGCATCAAGAACAACATAGAAATCTATGGCAGCAGAGGCAGAGAAAAAATAGGTCTATATGTAAATATCTATTTATGCCATAAATCATCATCCGGATATACTAGTCCACTGTTGGACATACGAGTCGTCCTCCCTAAAGAGCACCATAGCGTGTCTTCAGCGTGCCTGCAAACCCTATACCATCACGCCCTGACTCTTCTCAATGATATATTGGACAGTGACAGCAACCTGTGTTCCACAGCACTGAGTCCCAAATCCTCGCAAGTAGCAGCACTAGCAGCAAATACTTAGAGTTTATAACGACTCCAAGTTCCATATAATTGTAGTGTTGTATTGTAAACCACTAATCTAGACGTAAGAATTATCCTTCTGTACAACCTGTCTGTTAGTGTTAATTTTAAGGAATAAATAAATATAATAGAATATAACCTCTCGCAGATCGTCATCCCACCTGGTCGGAGGGCGTCCCACACATTTGCCGAGTCACGGTCTCCGATCCCAGCGGTTGTCGGTTCTCCGTGCGATATGGCCAGCCCGCTACCACTTCAGCTTGCTAATTTCGAGCTATGTCTATAACGCGCCACCCAAATACTTACGGCAATAAAGATGGCCGCGTGCAGTGCTAACGACGTGTGCCCCGAAGGGAAGCTCTTGTCCGACTGGTGTTGCCACACGGCTTTCGTGCACGTGTAGCTTTGCACGTACTCTGATCTATAACAAACAAATATGACCCTTTTTCACACCAATTTTCCATGGAAAGTAAACTATTTTCCTATAAAATAACGAGGCGTAAGGTTTGACGTATGATTTTTTATTTCAGCCAATCAACAACTTCTTGCTTATCCCTTTATAAGGCAGAGGCGATATATCGACCACATGCTCACTTGGAAATTCAACCATACTGTCTTACTATTATACAATGTCGCTTGTACTTGTTGGAAATTTAACTTGCTTTTAAAATAGGCTTTGAAATGTAGGCTTCCGATAACTGCAACGAATTCTGCGATACCAAGTCTTAGTCAGTGGGGCCTTATAAAGGGTTATTGTTATTGGATAATACATAAAACCGAGGAAGGAGGTAAGGGCCGTAAGGGGATACCTAACTAACAATGTAGGTACAAATTACAGAACATTCCCAAAAGCGGAAACGTTCTCGGGAATGTTCGCAGAACATTCCTGCAACATGAAACTTATTGTTTAAACAAGATAATATAATTGGAAAAACTTTAAATAGGCATAACTTAAAACCACATGTCATTGTGAATATATTATTGTCGTACAATTTGTCTAATTCGTCTAAATAGCCGATATAAGACTGTACGTCATGTCGTTGAAGTAGTATGTTCTTATCGATAACAGGATTGTCGATATTTTTATTGTGACAAGCATTAAGCAAATGTCGTTCCTGCTAGAAAAATATCTAAAATCAAATCCATAATTCCACAGAGTAAATTGACAGCATTTTGCATACTAATGTTGTCAAACGGCCTGTTAAATGTATGAAAACTGCTGTCAGTTTACTCCGTTTAATTATAAATTTGATTTTAAAGTTGTCATACATAATAAAATTATTGGCCAGCACAGAAAAAGATCGGTGCAATAAGGAATTTCTTACTATGTTGTGTACAAAAACAAATGTGTTTTTTAAATTAATTTATTTTTTTACACACTATAATGTTATAAACAACAGAACCAGGGGTTGGTTGTAGTACCGTATTTATATAATAATACCAATTAATGACCATAATAACTTCGATACACATGCACTTTACTGTCTGTTGATAAGATGATAATTGATAACTGGAGTAAACTTTATTTATTTTAAGTAATTAATTGAATCAGGCGTTACTTTGCGGAAGTCCATATTATTAACAACAATAATATTACTTTGCTATTCCGCTGTTTAATAACGTGCTAGTCAATCAGTGCCAACCCGTTACTTGCGTATTTTGAGTCTGACGTCCGCCCGATAACATCTCAAGCGTCTCCTGAGGATGCCTCGTAGAGAAGCGAAACACGTGTCGAGTTTTGGTATTATTGGTGGTGGTTTGTTATGTTTATTTGCGTATTTAATTTTTTTTACATTAATGCATGAAAAAATACGTAAGTAAATATAACGGGTTGGCACTGATTGACTAGCACGTTATTAAACAGCGGAATAACAAAGTAATATTATTATTGTTAATTAATTTATTTTATTTTATTTATTTAATAACAGCTACTATCATCACTATGAGTGCAGCTCATTAAATAATCATGTTATGACTACCTACACCTAAAGTATCATGAATGTTTATGGTAAAAACTACGAAGTTAATCCGATAAATTCTCGTTCTCGAGAACATTCTCAGAAGTTACAGAGAAATTCTCATGTTGAAAGTTTCGCAACTTTGGAAACTTCTCGTGCGTGCAGTTGAGGGATAACTGTCAGTAGCATATAGGTGTCATTTTGGGAGCCATTTTGTATGGCACTGGCAAACGAAGTCTGTATATTCAGCCGCTATTAGTCACTTCGTATTACACATATAAATAATAAATATTACAAGTTATCTAAGGCTCATTTTGGGGGCAATCTAAAATAGTGATGTTGCTTCACATAATTAGTCGATTCACATTTATCTATAAAAGTTATTTGTCAAGCTAAAATTCTTCTTTAGTGAAAGCTATAGAGACACATTAATTCCTCTTTTTAGTTAAATCGGAGGGCGACAATTATAAATATCGAATATCGTCAATTTGGGGTCCAATTTTTGAAATAGTCACCGAGTAATCTTCATAGAGATTCTCATTCATTCTCTATGGAAATCACTTGGTGACTATTTCAAAAATCGGACTCTAGATCTTTTGACATGTTATTGAGTGGGTAAGTCAACTTAATTTTTTATCGACTTAGATTATCGTAACTGCCCAATCACTTGCCCCTAAACTGAGCATAAGATAACGGGGTGTAATTACAAGACATTCTTAGTATTCTTACACACATATTTTGAGTCCCACGGTAAGCTCAAGAAGGCTTGTTTAAATTTCCTTATTACTAATTAAGGAAAATCACAAAATTAGTCGAACAAAGAGGCGGTCTTATCGTTAACCACGCGTGACAGTAGCGCTGGCAGCTTCCTCGCACAACGTGTAGGCATTGCGACACCATGTTTAATATATATTACGCGGGGGGATATTTTAATATAGGCAAACATTTATTACATTTGCTGTAATTACCTAATTTGTAATTTGTTGACGACAGGTTTGGCCTAGTGGGTATTGACACTGCCTATGAAGCACATGGTCCCGGGTTCAAATCCTAGTAAGGGCATTTATTTGTGTGATGAACACAAATATTTGTTACTGAGTCATGGGTGTTAAGACCAAAAACAAAATACTTAAATACATATGTATTTAAGTATTTGTATATTATATATATCGTTGGCTGAGTACCCACAACACAAGCCTTCTTGAGCTTCCTGAGTCTTGAGTCAATTTGTGTAAGAATGTCCTGTAATATTTATTTACTTATCAGTGGTGACGTGGCAATTTAGATTTGCACAACATAGGGCCAATTTGGATTTGCGTTTTCTTCATGAGCCCAAGGAACTGTTAAAAACCGAAAAAAAATATACGGACGCCCCTGTTTCTTATACATATTTGACTTGTAATTATAACTATAAAATTTGAACTTATAAAGCAATGTTTGGCGCGGATGTGTATATAATATTATAGATAGTTTTAAAATAATGGCTCCCATCAATTCTGATGATTTTGCCAATGTCAAAGTCGTCATGGTAATGATATCAGCCGAAGTATGGCCACTGGACATAGGCCTCCTCTAAAACGACCTCAATGACCGGTTTGACCCCGCATCCAGTAGATTCCCTCGTTTACCAGATCGTCTCGCCAGCAGTGGACATTCTCTAACTGATATGATGATAAAACCTTCTATCATTGTTCTTCACTAGTCGTTATCAAGACGTTGGCGTACACGTTACATTTTGACGCGAGAGGAAAAACGGTAACATTCATTTCAGCCGTATGCTCCACTGCTGGACATAGGCCTCCCACAAATATGACTTGTATCATCTTGGGGCCATAGTCACCACGCTTGGCGCTTGGCGACCGCAGTAACTGTATATTAGGTATCCAAGGACGCTGCTGCCCGTCCGTAGGATTTTTCCCTTTGTCGCCTCTTACGACACACGGGCGGTAAAACGGTAAACAGGTTATAATTATAACTCACCCGTGACATCTCAAAGCCTCTTCAGGTTGACATGTGTCAAAGAAATGTGGTCTTGGAGAGCCAACTATCAGCTTCAGAGTCTGCACAACTGTCACATTTATCAGCAAACCAAATAGATACTCCTTGTACCATCCCAGTGTTTGAGATTTAGATTGGCTAATGGATTTCTCATTTTTTTTGTATATTCTCTCAGCTAACAACATCTGTAAGAAGAAATAGTTATTTGTTATACAAGGGAGCAATGTTAGTGTTTACCTTCTCGTGCTAATATTGAGACCTGAACTAGCGAAGGATTCCAAGATTTACGCTCGTGGTTCAGAGCGTAGCGATCTTGAGCATTGGGAGGGTTTCAAAGCACGAGAGGGGAACACACTTTGCTACCGAGTGAAACACATAATTTTTCACCTCACTACCGCGAGGAAAAAATTAACTCTAAAACTTTGGCTTTACAATCAAATAAATGAAATAAAAAACATCCAACATCAAAAACACTCGATTTGTAATAAACAATTTGTATGAAATTACTTTGCACTCTTGTGAATAAAATGCAACTTTGCTTTCCGTTTTTAAAGAATAAAACAGTTATTTCCGAGCTAGTGAGGTGAAAAAAATATTAATGTGTTTTTTTGACCAATAATCTTAGATGCTATGGACCACAATGCGTGTATTTGTAATTTTCATTTAATTTGGTATGTAGGATTTGCCTTTCTCATTGTAATAAATATTTCTACTACGTACTATTTTTGTCTAAGAGATGGCCTAGTAGCAATGCGATTTAGTAAATATTAATAAAAGTAATAACTGTGCTTTATACTATCGAGGGTTGCGTGGTCAAACCCGATAAATCGATATAATATTTCATTGAAGTAACAATCTTACGTAATAGACACATAGTTCCATAACCAATAGACATAAATTCAAAATCCCATTTACTCGACTTATCGGGTTTGACCACGAAACCCTCTTATTTCATAAGTTGAAAGTGGTACAGCAAAACAGTGCAGTGGGCTAGTGATCCAGTGGTTGTGAGTTCCGCTGCGGAGTCAATTTTTTTCTATTTTTCTTTCAATTTAAATATCGAAGATATTTGCTAGCAGATGTTTCTGCATAATCAAAAATAATTATTCATAAGTTGTTATTTTCTTTTAATACCATCAGCGATCAGTCTATAGACTATGAGCAGATTTGGTGTTGTGTGTACAATGACAGTGCAAGCAAGCCTCCTTTGATGCCCGCTCCTTTTTAAAGCAGCAGTGCACTTTCTGCTAATCTGTTGGACTATGTTTGAAAATGTCTCTTCGGTTCTGTCTCTTTAAATAGTCTGGGAGTGAGTTTGACTGGTAGTCAGTTTGGGACTCAGGCGATCTTTGTAGTGTTTGATGCTGAGATTTAATTCTTCTCTTTACAAAGATATCAAACTACCGATACCTACAACTATAATTGGCAGAAATATGGTTGTGACCAGCAGCCATTTCCAGTTGACTGTGTCTCCGGTAAACGGGTGTGAGAGTGCAGGGTCTTTGCACCAAAACCCGACCTGACCTCCGGGGATCAATCGCAGCTCCACTATCAGAAATATTAAAAACACTGAAAATTACAAATATGATTATTATTCAATGGATTTTTTTTAGAAAGAATAAAAAAAAACTAAAGATGTTGAACCATTTTCTGAGTAGGAAGATAAATATGTATAAACAAATTAATAATTATAAACTGAATAAGTTTTTTTTTTCACAATTGTCAACTACATAGAGCATCTTCTCTCTTAAGGATCTAATGAGCCAAAAACAATGGGTTTCTCTTGCATAATTAAAAAGTTGTTCCAGCGGCTTCTGGCTTCATCATCAGGTCAGCTCAGTGGTACCATAATATATTATTATTGTATTGTTACTGAACTTACATAAGTGTGCCAAGTTTCATCTCAATCAGTGATAGGGTTTTTATTTTCTTTATTATGTTTAGAATAACTGCTTTAAAATTGAAACTAAGAACAAATCAAATTATTTTTCATGTAATATTTTGCTTTGATTTTTAAGTAGGTAGTAAAATAATAAAAATAAAATAAAAATCTTTTATTTCAGACAACTACAAGGTCTATAGACAACACATAACAACAATATCTTATATCCTAATGTAGTAATTAATTTAAAATAATAATCAAACAATACAATAATCAATCAGTCTCATGGTAGATATTTTTGGACATTACAAATTACAAGTGGTCAGTACCTACTGCCTGAATGTGTCCCGGCTCTAGTTACTACTAGTTACTAGGGTAGTAATACTACTATATAAAATTAAAAATTTAAACAGATGACATATATCCCGTCTTGAACACCGGAGGTCGTCATCATTTTTCCTTAAGTATATGTCATCTTATTCAATTTGTTTTAAAATTCTTTCAGTGTAAAAAGTTGCTACATTTAAGAGAAACAAGGCAAACCCTATATTCATGCTATACTGGGTGTAATCTCACCCATAGAAACTCTGTAAAAAACTACTGATTAAATGGTCTAAGAGTCAGTAAAATAAGACTTTTTTTACTCTTAACTAAAATGGCAATTGTGGCTTTGACTTATGCTCCATAAGATCCAAATTTCTAATTATAATACATAAATAATAATAATAAATAATAACTAGTATATTTACCCTATTACTCTGTTGCCTCTTAACTAGAGAAGATGTTCACTCGTTTTAAATGTGTTCATAACCTAATTTACTAATCATTTAAAATTACATAAACCAGTGAAAACAGATAACTTGCTTTACAAACCTCTGTGCCAACGATTCGTTTTCGACCAGAAGAATTTCGCTTTGTCCCACATTTTTAGTAGCTCCAAAATCGTTGAACTACAGTCACAGAATTACGATAATGATCGCATCTCCTCGCATATCGCAGCTCGACAAACAATCTTCTAAGATACTACGTTCCGACGCTAAAGTACCGAAGTGATACACGTCTCATCAGTTGTATGCGAGTGTAACGTCATTATGAATCAGGAAGTTTATCTATTTACATAATAATACCGGTGCAAAATTACGCAAACAGTACTTGAACTACACACACACATATCAGCTTGACATTAACTTCTTTAGTAGGATAATTAACAGTTTAATGCACTAATAGCGTTTATTTGTTTCTGATATCGTTCTGATGAGATGCGAACAGCTAAATAACATCATTTTACTGATAAATTATCAGTATATTGTCGAAAATGAGGAACAAGCTTTTTTTTTTTTTTTTTTTTTTTTCGTCCATCTGGACAGGCTAAAGCTCTAAGCCATACTGCCTTGTCATAAGTAGTTTGTTTTCTTTTTCATAAGTTCAATCCGGTCAACGTCTTCAGTAAGTACTATTCATATTAGGTCAAATCCGAGTTCAATGTCTTCAGTTACTTTTATTTTCTTATACAATTTCAGTATGTATGTATCATCCATTAATTAAGTCAAAACCGTACGTTCAATCTCATAATCCAGTTTAATTATTGTCCTTTCCAAACAGTACAATCCTGAAATATTCTAGTAGCGATATTTAGATTTATTTTAAATATATACAATTTACATTTATATGTTATCTGCATTAAGAACCTAAAATTAAAAAATTGTATTAAAATATTTACAACTTATTTATGGTGTTATGTACAAATTTATACAAAGACATATACGTGGTAGGCTCTCTTAGCAAATCTGGTACTGACAGCGGGATTATATTAGATGCCTCATAAATATTAAGCAGCTCATCCATCAGCACAAGGCGCTGAATGCCGAAGGACGGGCAAACGAAAATGATGTGGTCGAGAGACTGAACTTCATTCATTTGACAACGATCACAATAAGGAGAAGAAACTATATTTTTCGATGAAGATGAAAATTTAGGCAATAATGACCAATGCGCATTCGATTGATTATAGTATAGAAATTTCTATGAACAAAATGTTTAAGCTTGCAGAACCATGGCGTACTATTAACAGGAACGTCTAACAAAGAATATATATGAGCTTTATTTTCAACTTCTCTACAAAAATACCAATGTTTTCCCCAATTACTAATCATGCGCTTTTTAAGATTAGATATCATATCCGTATACGGCAAAGCGACATCCAACTCCTTGATGGTTAAACTTGAGCATGAATCAGAAATATTAACAATGGTTCTGGCTAAAAATCTGCATTTTCATTACCTAAGACTCCTATATGCGAAGGTACCCAAACGAATTGTACTACAGTGTCAGTTAAGGATAACTTCCACCATAATTCTTTAATAGTAAAAATCAGGTAGTTAATGTTAGCATTCATTTTGTTACTTGACAAACTTTTTAAGACACTCATACTATCACTGACTATTACCCAATTTTTGTTCAACTGATTTCTTTCCATAATATGTTTTAAAGCAAAAAGGATGGCTGTTGCTTCAGCAGTGAAGATGCTAGCATATTTATTAATTTTGTATCCCACTCCCTTATTGATTTCGGTCTGGTAAATTGCAAATGATACAGCATCATTATTTTTGGACCCATCAGTATAAATAAATTTATAATTAGTCCATTCTGACAATAACAGATAAACTTCCTCCTTAGAAGACAAGCTTGAATCAATTACAATATTCATTGCGGCATATTTACTTTGGAATGTGCCTGCATAACAAGGAAGAACATCATCGTTCAAATGTATATTAAACTCTTCAAGAGAATGAAAAAAGCAAGAAAAATCTTGCAAAATAAACATATGTTGCTTATAAGGAGCAGATTGAGAAGCAATTAAATTGGTAAGAAGATCATTATTAGGCAAACTATGAAGCTTCAAGATAAATCTTTCTTTCAAATAACGGAATCGAACACTAATGGGTGGCAGTTTTGTTTCGATTTGCAAAGCAGCAATAGGACTAGTTTTAAAGGCACCTAGTATTGTGCGCATACATTTATTTTGTATTTTGTCCAAACTATTCACTAATTTACTATCTCCAGCAAAACAAAGAAAACCATATTCAAAGTGACTACGAACGAGAGATTTGTATAACACTAACAATATTTTGGGATCTGCTCCCAAGTAGTCCTGCAAACAGATTTTAATACATTATAAGCCTTGTTTGCTTTTGTTGTTATATTATTAATGTATTTTGTCCATGAGAGTTTTGGAGTAAAAGTTACACCCAAAATTTTACTTCACTATATATAGGCAATGGAATTCTGTTATACAAAATATTAGGTGTAGCTACACATTTACGACCGAAAATGAAGACTTTTGATTTAGTAGGATTAACATCTAAATTAAGGTATGAAAAGTATTTATATAAACTGGAAAGTGCGTTATTTACAGTAGAAGCTAATTGACTTAAATCCATTCCAGATGTATAAACTACTAAGTCATCTGCATATTGTAAGTTTTTACATCTGATCCCAAAATAAGATTCAATCGTCTAATATATAAGATAAATATTAATGGAGACAGAATTCCTCCTTGACATACTCCTAACGACGAGCATCTTGGACCATATAAATGATTATTAAATTTAACAAATACTTTTCTATTGGTCAAAATGCTTGTATCCAGTTTATTAATTGCCCAGGTATCCCTATCACTGACAACTCGTTACAAAGAACCGAAATATTAACACTGTTAAAAGCACCAGCAATATCAAAGAAAACGCATAAAAGATATTGATTATTATACAGACTGTGTTGAGCATCTAATACTAGCTGACAAATGCTTTCACGAGAAGACTGACCTCTGCGAAAACCAAATTGGTTGTAAGGTAAAAGACCATTTTGTTCTACATAAAATTCTAGGCGTTGTTTTAAAAGCTGTTCAAATATCTTTCCAATACAAGACGTAAGAGCTATGGGTCGATACGAATCCGGCAACAATTTATCTTTACCAGGTTTTAAAACTGGAACCAAACAATCAGTTTTCCATTCCTCAGGTATAAAGTTTTCCTTCCACATACGATTAAGTAAGTTTAAAAAGATTATGAGACAATTTGGGGTTAATTTTTTAAAAGTATATATGGAATCCCATCTAGACCATGGGATGTATCTCTTCTAGAAAACAACGCAGAATGGAGTTCTTGATACGAAAATGGATCAGTCAAATAATTATTTCCAATATTATCAGTTTTATTATAATTTAACGGCTCATTCAAAACAAAGTCAGGAGTGTATTTACATATAAAATCTGGAATCCAACTATCATCAAGAGAATTATTAAGAGTAAATGATTTATTAAATTTACGCATGTACTTCCATACCAATGACAATGAGGTACATCTATTAAATGAGTTGCACAATTCCATCCAGCTGTTGGTTTTTCTGTTTTAAGTATTAGTTTTTAAAGCTCGCAATCTCTTAAATTCAATATAATTATCCTCAGAAGGGTTGTTTTTAAAATATATATAAGCATTCTTTGAGTTTTGAACAGCTTCTGAACACTTTGAGTTCCACCAGGGTAAACTAGGACACTTAGAATGTTTTGGTAAACAAGGTTTAGCAATATTATTACATTTATTAGTGGAGGTAGACTGTGGAATTGACTGTTCAGCAACAGAATGTATTATGTTACAAAACAAATTGTAGGATTCTGGTGGAGACATAGCATTAAAGTCAATATTTTTTAAATTTGAATCCATTAATTGACTATATATTTTCCAATTAACTAATTTGTAATTATGCTGAAATGGTAAATGTACATTATTGCATTGTATATTATTCTGTAGATTACTTTCATTTCCAACAACCAAATTTATAATTACAGGCAAGTGATAACTGCTACCCAGAGGATAATCATAAAGAAATGAAGAATGAAGGTAACATACAAACTTACGAAGGCACATTTAGGCACAAGGCAAAGCAAAGCAAATATCATTGTCAATATGACATTTGGTCAAACTGCTGCTCGTTCGAAAATGTGATAATACGTTTTTTCTATTACCTACTTAGTTGTTTACTTAAAAAATATATCTTATTCACATGTCTTGATGAAAATTATTCGACTATTTAGAAGAATTTATGAAACCAGTATTCATAATTCTCATTGTTTGATTTCAATAATCACGAAACACTTTGATAAGTTTACTATGTTGGTAACACTGCTTTGAAACTATATAGGTACTTTACTGAGTGGTTACTAAAACAGTGTGGCATTGTTTTACATATCCCTACCCTATTTCCGAGTATTTCATACAAAGAAGTTAACAAAGTTCCGATTACGTCAGTCATTTTAGTCACATACTACCAAGAATATTGTACATTTTAATTAATATCCGTTACTCGAATACACTGCTGTATAACTTCTTTTAGAATATACTTAAATTTTACGAGCAAACGCGTTCAGTCGTAATTTCAAAAGTCTACTGGAATCGCCTGAAAAAGTGTACCTCCCAAAATAAGTAATTAAGGACAAAACGATACACATATAATTCACCATGCCTATGATACTGTAAGTACCTACATACCTAACTTGTTCCAATTCCAAAATTTATCAGTGTTACACAATAATGTGTAAAATGGGTTACTTAAAGTACTCAATTTGCGCAAACGTAGTAGCAGGTCTGGCCTCGTGGATAGTGTGCCTCCAATGAAGCCGATGGTCCTGGGTTCAAATCCTAGTAAGGGCATTTATTTGTATGACGATATTTGTATCTGAGTCAGTCTAATATGCATTTAAGTCGTCATCATCTTCCTCCCGATGCATTTTGCCCCGGCTCGATCATGGGAACCTGGGGTCCGCCTAGCAACTAATCCCAGGATTTACCAAAGCGATTGCCATCTGAACTTCCAGCCCAGAGGTTCCGGTTTCCTCACGATGTTTTCCTTCGCCGAAAAGCGACTAAGTACCTAAATATCATATTATATTTCGTTCGTACATAAGTTCCGAAAAACTCATTGGTACGAGCCCAGATTTGAACCTGCGACCTCCGGATATGTAAGTAGGTACCTATATGCAGCCTATATGTATATATTGTTGGTTGAGTACCCACAAGATAAGTCTTCTTAAGCTTACCGTGGGGCTCAGGCAATGTGTATTAACCCTTTAACGGGTATAAGGGTGTCAAAAATTACGCAAAACTGAAGCCTATTACTTTGAAATAAAGTTCAAATAATGGTGGGAAATATATTCCCTACGCCTTATAAAGGCTTAAGACGGTCATACAGATTGATTAAAATAAAAATCCTCTTTTCCGTGGTCAATGGTTTACGGTTTAAGTCATATACGAGTAAGTTATGTTTTTCTGGTAGGTACCTATATTGTTACGTAAGAACGGTTTATTGATATTTCATAGAATCAAATATTTGGCTTTAATCCCTTAACTTTCAGTATCCACGGGAAAGAGGCGAACCTATAAGTCTAATACTTTTAGGTAGTTAAAAAATGGTAAAAAAATCTTGACTTGTTTTTTTATTAAAAATCACTTTTCAAATATAAATCATGACAAGTAGGTACCTATGGAACAATTATGAATCCCATATGATTATTTACATCATTTTACTTTCCTGAGTAAAAGTAACTGATTTTTAAAAAGCGTTTTTCAATAAATACACGTCAATACATTTTTTTAACTACCTAAAAGGACAAAATATAATTAATATGTATGACCCAAGGATGTCCTTTACCTTATTTTACTTAACTATACGTACAACTATTTGTATTTAAACTTACATGAGACATGTTTAATAATTAACGATTAACACGGTACTACTCACGTTTGTTTAGTCACTCGCGCGACATGTTTCGGAGAACATATGTGCGCGACGGGCCGGTGACGCGAGCGGCGAACCGATCGGACACTCAGCACTCTTAGTGCTTGAAAATGGAGGCCTATGTTCTCCGAAACATGTCGCGCGAGTGACTAAATAAACGCGAGTAGTACCTACCGTGTTAATCGTTAATTATTATACGTACAACTGTTTTACTTATTCCAGAAATATCAGTCAAAAACAACTTGGCCCATTCTTGAAATTACAATGCATTGTTAATATAATGGGAGAAGAAAATAAAGATTTGAGTAAAGAATTTAATGTCAATGACTTAGCTGTGGTGCGTCTAACATTTTTTATCAAAGATAGTCTCAGTGAACTTGAAACATATATTAGCGCAAATAATCATGAGAAAGCGAAAAATGACAAAGTTATGCTAAAAGTCAGCAGTCAGGACTTTGATGATCCATGTTATTTAAAGTGGATTTGCCAAAATAATAAGGATATAATAATTGGAAAAAAACTACATTGTGATGCAAGCATGAATGATGTACGGATTTGTATTATTAACATTATAATTTCTGCAAGTAAAGCCGAAAATGATTTTCTAGTAAAGCTTTACAATGATATGGATTTTACTGACTTTCATTTAGTAGCAGAAAATGGCCGTGTGGCTGTGCATAGGGCATACTTGGCAGCCCACAGTGAAGTCTTTAAGGCAATGCTCAGTCATGAGTGGAAAGAGGCAACTGAATATAATGTACAGGTCAAGAACATTACTCTGCAGACCCTTCAAGATTTAAAAAAGTACTTGTATTTAAAAATTGTGCCAAAACATGGGCTCCAGCCATTGCTACTGGTCGCTGCACACTACGAAATTGAAGACCTCAAAGAGAAATGCATTTCAACCATCGCCCAAACTACTAAAGATGAAGACTGGTTCAGGCTCTTCAAATTTGCAACCGAAAATAACATACCCGAGTTAGTATGTGCTGTAACTTTGGCAAACCCGGGGAGTGCCCTGAGCTACACAGAATCTAAGCCACTTAAGCAGATTTCTGAAATACAATCAGATGATTCCTCTTCTTCTTGTTAGGGGCTATGTACGGCTCAAATATTTCTGATCTATTGTGATCACCACCTATTACAACTCTTGGTCCAGCACTGCTGCTTCAAAGAGCTGCAGGATCTTTTTGAACTCAAGAGACTTTAACTGCTCCGGGCATAAGATGTGTCTGCCCAGAATTAAGTTATATGTTTAATTAGGAACTTACCACATGTTAAATACTATAACAATTTACTTAATCTGTGAATAAATCTTTATTACTTTTATAAAAAAAATATTGTTTTCACCTCAGCAGCTCGAACACGACTACTTTCCTCACTCCAGGGAGTGAGACAAAGTAGCTTTTTAATTGACGACCGGTCTGGCCTAGTAGGTAATGACCCTGGCTATGTAGCCGGTGGTCCTGGGTTTGAATCCCAGTCAGGCCATTTATTAGTGTTCCTGAGTCATGGGTGTTTTCTATGTATTTAAGTATTTATATGTATCTATATATTATAATAGGACATAATGGACCCCCTAAACACCACTAACACGTTCGGAAACTCACAAATTAATAAAATATTATGATTTTCAAATGTAGGTACATAATATATTTTAAAATGAAAAACATTTAAACAAAACATTAAGTAATGAAGCCAGTGCAGTTCACTGAAATGAATGTGGTTAACTTGATGTTATTTTTTTAAGATTTCATTTAACTTGATGTATGTATTTGTATATTTATCCGGGTGGAAACTTGCAATGTAACTCTAATTTGAAGCAGACATCTTAAACCGATTGAGCTGAAATTTAGCACTCCTATGTAAGTTCGGTTACAATGCAATATTATGGTACCACTGATCTGATCTGATGATGGAGCCAGAAGGTTACAAAAGCAACTCCTAAAATACACAAGATAAACCCGTGGTGTTTTAGGCTCATTAGAATCCTTTCGAAGAGTAGATGACGATTGTGAAAAAAATACAGTCAGCAATAAAAGCTTGTACTAAAAATGACATTTTTGGCAACTTATTTAACCTTTAATATGTTCTCACTACTGAGGTGAAAAGTTGTATGTGTCACACTAGAGTAAAGTTATTTTACATCTCGTGATTTTGAGTGCCTCGCTACGCTCAAGATTCTAACACTAGAATCACTCGCTACGCTCGTGATTCAATTATAGAATCTTTCGCTTACTCGGGACTCAAAATTAACACTCGCAAGAAAAAACAACTTTCCTCTCTTGTTGCACAAATAACTATTTCTATACAACCAACCTAAAGTCAACCACAATGTAAGTTATAACAAGTGAAACCCCGTACTTTAGGGTGATAACATGAATGTTGGACACTTTAAGCTGACAGGCACCAGTGATGGACACTAAGTTCTTAATTCAAACACCATGACGTTATAAATTTAATATTTAGGTACCAATAAATGCACAACTTAACTCCTTTGAAATAAGCACTAATGTTCATGATTGCTTCCTTGTCCATTACTGGCGCCGTCACCCTACTGAAGTTAAATTGGTAATATAATAGCATCACCAAATTGGTAATTAACTCTTTGATTACCAAATATAAAAGGTGTATCAACTATTATTCATTGTTTTCTCTTCCTATCTGCCAGCGGCGCTACCGCGAAAAACGATATTCGTAAATTTCGGACTATTGTCTCTGTCACTCTCATGACACAGTAATTGGAGTAAAAGAGAAAGATGCTCGAAATATACGAACTTCGATGTTCGCGGTACCGCTCCAGATACCACGTCATATGCCGATTTTGAGTGACACAGTTCAAAAGTTAACAATACGAGTGATCAGGGAAATTATACAAAATTTTTTTCAACAGGTTTATTAAGAATCGAGAACACAAAAAAAAAAATATTTTACAGAAAATAATAGAAAATCAGCGGTAGTCATAGTTCAGTCAATGTGCCCACATATATCTTAACATCCTAATGCTATATACATAAAGACCTATACACGTATATCGTCATTACTTTGAAAAAATCCCGCATCTGAGTCAGATGAAAAAAATCTGATCTGACACAGATACTTAAGTTGAAACGCAGTACCTCTGTATTCATACCATACCTACATAGTTGGGCAATTTCACTTGTTGGGCATTTCACACTCAGGGACACCCAATTAACTTAATTGTCAAATAAAAGTTAAATCAGTGGTCAGTTTAGTGATGACAATTAAGCTTTAAATTTCAATATAATCTACTGTTTTATGTTCAATCCATAAATAATACGTGTTATTGTAATAGAAAAATGCGAATAAGGATGATTTACATAAAGATTTCAAGCTTAATTGTCGTCACTAAACTGACCACTGATTTAACTTTTATTTGACAATTAAGTTAATTGGGTGTCCCTGAAAGTGAAATTGCCCAGTTACGTCATTTTTCTTTTGAATACCAGAATGAGTTACGAGGATTTTTCAAAGTAGTGTCGATATATGTGTATAGGTCTTTATTTATATAGCACGATATTTGGATACTTTAGTTGCTTAATACTATTAACTAGTCTTAATACTATTAACATATTGAGTACCACCATTCGCTACGCACTACGATCGTAGCCGAAACCCGTGTGTTCTCCGTGTGTGCAAAAATCTTCTAATAAGAGAACCTGACTGTCGGGTTCCTGGGGCTCAATGTGTTAAATATTGACTATAAGAGGAAATCTAACACCATTAGTGAATGGCGTGCTGAACATATAATCTGTAACGAGTGCGTTATAATACATTAGAAAAAAATTACTAACCTCGGTACAGTCAAGGTCAAAGATAAGGTAACGGCACCTTGGACAAGGAACTATTAGAGACGTGCACTCTTATTGTAAAAAAATAAGGTCCATACATAAATGTTGTGTCAACCATACGATCTTTGACTTAAGAATGACATGACCAAAAAACTGCCAAAATATGAGGCATTATCTAGCAAAAGGGACCTTATTGTCGATGGCGCTTACGTCGAACCACGTTGCGTTTGTATTGTGGCATCTTGAACAACGGCGTAAGCGCCATCGACAATAAGGTCCCTTATCATAGATAATGTCACATATGTGTACATGCAAAGGAACATAAAAGACTAGGAAGACATAGACCTCGGCCCATTAGGGTGACGGCGCCAGTAATGGACAAGGAAACACTCATGAACATTACTGCTTATTTCAAAGGAGTCAAGTGTTGTGCATTTGTTGGTAAATATTCAATTTATAATGTTATACTTTTTGAATTAAGAACTAAGTGTCCATCATTGGTGCCATCACTAATAAAATTACCGGAATTATTTTCTAATACAGTCAGCGTTACATAGTTGCCAGCATTCAAAGTAGTCAAATAGTTCTACACCATACAAATTCTATGGAGTACCCACAGAGCGTGTACCAAAAATGAGTACTTTGGATACTACCAACTCTATGACGCTGACTCGTTAGCGTCATAGAGTTGGTAGTATTGGTAGCAACCCCTCTATTGTCAAGGTGATAAAGTGCATGTTCAGATATTTGTGACCACCACCACAGCTCTGATATATCTGATGTTGAGTGTACAAGTAATTGGAAACAGACTTCACAAAATATTACAAGTCATTACTTATATAATAGGTCCCTAATTTCAGTATTAAAATAACGAAGACAAATTAACATTATTAAATGTTACATAATGATTATATCTTATTATAGAATTTTCATCATATTGTTGTGTTTCATAGTTTAGATAATATATTATAAAAATTGCTATTTAGATAAATAAAAAATAAAACATCATCAACATCAAAACCAAAACAAATATTCCTATATCCACTATTATTATATTATACTTTACTTGCCTATTATAATAAAATCGAAAAAAAAAGTAAGCACATTATTCTTTGCTTCTTTAAAAATATATCAACTAGACATATTGAAACAGAGTACAGTCAGCAGCAGAAGTTGCTGAGCTGGCCAAGTGTTCATAATGATCTTGACTCTTATTCTCTTAACAATAAAGCTGTGTCAAGTCATTTTATACTTTTGCTGCTGATTGTACAAAATAAACTTTTAAGGTATAAGCAGATAGTATGGCCATGTCTCAGAATATCTAGTTTAACACATTCATAGTCCAGCGCACCATATATGGGTCACAACTAAGTATCTATACAAGTCTATGACCCATGCATGGGTAACTTATAAACAACCAGGTATGCACTGAAATCAAATCACTACTGCATTCAATGATGCTCATAATATAAAGACTAATTCTGATTTCTCTAATATTTCTATTAGAAAGGAAACATTTTACAATACATATTGCAATAATGCAAGTACATACATGGTTGTTCCTTAGTGACCCATATGTGAAGCATTAATGTGCTATTGAAGTCATTTGCCTGGACATATGAGGAAATAAAAACATTTTGTATGGGGACTGTGAATGTGTTATGGTGCTCACACACTGGTTGTTATAAATGTTATATAACAAAGTGTAACAAGGATGCCGTTATGTTGTCACAATAATAGGATCCTTGTTACACTGTGTTATATAACATTTATAACAGCCAGTGTGGGAGCACCATTAATGTAACAAAAACATGTATCCAAGAATTCACACCATGGTAACAGAGTTCTACTTATTTTGTCACATTTAATATAATACATAAGTTCAGATGTGACTTATTACAAGTTATTACCCGAAACAACTAAAAATCAAACAAATAACATATACTTTGTTTTCAGCCCTTAGGGCCAGATGCATCGCACAAAGTTAACAACCCATGTTTATCATGGTAGTGCAGAATTATAAAAATCTCAACAATCTTAACAGTTAGCTTGGTGGGATTAGCAAGACCAGAAATTCTTACCTACAGTATAACACATATACAGTCAGCATCATGTGACATTATCTAGCAAAAGGGACTTTATTGTCAATGTCTCTTACAACATTGGTTAAGATGCCACAATACAAACGCATCGCGGTTCGACGTAAGCGCCATCGACAATAAGGTTCCTTTTGCTTATCATATATAATGTCAGATATAGTTAGTAACAGTTAAGTGACCAAATGTGGTATAAGTCAAATTAGCACAGCGAAAAGTACAAGTGCTGTACATTTAATGGGACTTGCCACCTTTTTAACTGAGCCAATTTGACTTATACCCTCTTTTACTAGGGTCCCAGCAACTATAAATTTAATATATAATGACACATTCTTACTGCTACACAAATAAAGATGTGTACCAACATAATTGGCTACATTGGTACACTGACTGTACAGTACTGTACTATACAACTGACTGTACAGTCAGCAGCAGAAGTTGCTAAGCGTTAGAGGTGTTCAAATTGAGGTCAACACATCTCTATTGTCTAGAGAATAAGAGTGTGCTTAGGTCTTTTTGAACACTTCAAACGCTTAGCCACTTTTGCTGCTGATTGTACCTATCACAATTATCATAATCAGCCTCTACATTTATCATAAACTATAATTCTACTCATCATTACCTTCTCCAATATGAGTTTCCTTTGTAATTTTTTCAGCATCACCGACAACAGTTTCTGGAGTTGCCTTTATTATAGCAAACGTTAACTCGGGCATCTTATTTTCAATGGAGTATTCCAATAGATTGTAAAACTCTTCAGGCTTAATGTTTACGGTGAGTTTTGATAAACACTCAGACTTGAGGTTTTCGATCATATAGCATGATGCAATTGACAAAAGTGGCAGCAGTCCTTCATCCGGCAGAGTGCCCATATACATGTAATCTTTTAAGTTCTGGAGGGTTTGTAGTGAGACACCCTCCATCTGTATTCGGCCTTCGTTTGTCTCCTTCCACTCTCGGCTGAGCATCATCTTGAATACGTCACTGTGAGCGGCAAGGTACGCTTTGTGCACTGCAACGCTTCCTTCCGCTGTGCTCAGACGGAAGTCTGTAAACTCATCATCATTATACAGCTTCTCGTTTATCATGGCTTCAACCTTATAAGCACATATAAGTACACTGAATGTGAATACTTTGGAGGTTTTGTTTTCCAAGGAAAACATTCTGTCACCCATTACATCCCAACATGTTTTCTCTGAACATATCTTTTTAGAGCAATAATTAAATTCCGGGGATGAGATTTTAGCTTTAACTATACAGTCTGTTGTTAGTTTCTGTACCTCGATTTGTGTGTGCAGGTTCCAATCACGCTGCTGGTTTTGAATGAATCGGAATCTAACTTTTACTAAATTCTTAATGGCGATATAGTCCGATTGTTCGTCATTGCCTTTTCCAATGCAGATAATCAGCACTTTTACTCTCTCTGATGAACCTTGAGAACGTGTTGTCAGCTTACTGAAACGAAAATTATTGTTGTATTTATTTTGATAAAGAAACTTCCGATATTTTCTCTGACCTGAACTTCGAATTCATAGAAAAGTGTTTAATTGTTTAATGTAATATATACATAGTATATAATTATGATATAAGCAAATCACCTATTATTTAAAAATTCATGTTACTTACATTTTCATATTAGACATGTTTAGCACGGCCACGGTAGTGTAAATCGACTTGAATTAAAACCTACTCATAAATAAAAGAGAACTTACAAACTGAACAGCCAAGAGATGTACTACTTGAGCAATGTTAAGTTTTATTTAAATTTCACGTCCGCAAATTAAATTGAAACGGCCAATCCAAAGAGAATATATAAATATCGGCTGAAAAGTGAAAACTGTGGCGCTAATGGCGCTATGCTGCCGCCTGCCGCGAAAAACGATATTTAATTCGTAGGTTCGGACTATTGTCTCTGTCACTCTCATGCGCCTGAAGGTTGGATTAAAAGATGATTAAAAGAGATACTTCGAACTTCGAACAAATTTCGACGTTCGCGGTAGATGACATTATAAAATCCGTTCCACGTAATGTCCGGTAATGTCGCAGTAACTAGTAAATTAATGAAAAAAGTTATAGTGCTATTAATATCAAGGAATTTTTATTTATATTGGAAAGTTTTGTAAAAATAAATATTAATAGGTGGAATGTGCTTTATTAACATGAAAGAAAAAATCGAACCGACAGGGACGTTTAGTATACTACACACCTCTGTCTCTTTCAAAATGTTGTAAAATATTATAATTAAAGTTAGATGGTCCAAGCGCGCGAGTCGTCGTGTCTCGCTCCTTCGCACGTTGAGGCGGAGCCAGTGTGTCGTACCGTGCGAAATTTCTATACAAAATCAAGATTCTACATATTTACAAAGGAAAAGACCGCATCAACGGATGACGCTGCAATATGCGGTGCAGTGTGACTACCGCTAGGACGACCGCCTAACCGCGTGTCGTCGCGCCCGCTCCGGAGCGGTACCGCGAACATCGAATTTCGTATATTTCGGGCATCTTTCTCTTTTACTCTAATTAAGATGTCATGAGAAAAACATAGACAATTGTCCGAAATCTACGAATATCGTTGTTCGCGGTAGCGCCGCTGACGCGCGGTTTAAAACCATGCTTGTTTTCTAATAACCAAGTAAAACACGTTTGAGTAATTTAATTCATTTTTTAATATGTTTTGTACAAAAATATACTTTAACTTATTGGACTAATTAACCTTATAATTAAATTATGGCCTTATACCAAAAAACCTCGCCATATTGCGGAGATTTCTGGAACAGAAAGTGGAATCTTGAGCATTGGGAGGGTTTTAGGCGCGAGAGGGCGACAAACTTTGGTGTCGAGCGAAACACAACATCTTTCACTTCACTACCGTTAGGAAAAAACTAATTACTAAGTGTAAAACATTACAAATTGAATCCAAATTATTGGTTACAATTATTTATCATTTTATCATTATCATATAAATGTTCAGTTAACCAGCTAACGAAAGAAACGCTCAATATTTGTAACGTTTTTAAAGAATAACATCAATTAGCGCCCGGAATTTTGCGTGGGGTAAATCATTGAAAGAGCAAAATGCATCATCGGATAGTTAGTTAATAAAAAAAAAAAAACTAATAAAAAACTCGGTTTATCGATACATCGATAAACGTTAGTGTTCTCTCCCTTAGACTTATCCAAAACCGCACGCAAAATTCCGGGCCCTATATCATACAGCGGCGCTACCGCGAAACACGATATTCGTAAATTTCGGACGATTGTCTTTGTCACTCTCATGACGCCTCAATTGGAGTAAAAGAGATAGATGCCCGAAATATACGAACTTCGATGTTCGCGGTACCGGGCCGGCTTTCCGAGTTAGTGAGGTGAAAAAAGTAATATTGTTTTTTTTCTATGGTTTCCTAATCGGAACATAATATCGATATAGGTGAAAAACTTAACTGAACGAAATATTGTCTTCATTGCCGCGAGAATTACTCATGAAATATAACAACTAAAAACTGATTAATAAGTCCACCCGATGACCACGAACGCTGCTAAAGGGTTCGAAACGTCGGGTTGAAGTTTAAATGAGTATACGTGATATAATCCGTTTTTAGTTGTTTTATTTAATTAACTGAACACCCATGTCATGTACTGGTCCAGAGACTACGCCTACATGCGTGTACACATGCGTTACTACTACAGGACAGCAAGTTTTTCACCTATAACATAACGTCCATAAATGGGTTTTTACAGCGGTTTTTGACACGCCATAAAAGTCAGGAATATCCCATTCTGCCGCCACACATTCGCACGAGTAGCGAGGCGAATGGAGAGGTGAAACGCGAGCACGCATGTGTACGCGGACGTCTCGCTATTCTTCTCGTCCCTCGCATCGCGTTTTTTGTATAGGCATAGTTTCGTTGAACGTTTCGACGAATAGCGAGGCGAGTGACGAGCCAGCATGTCTAAACGCGGAGTCAAATGGCAGCCTGCTTAGTGACCACCAGATCCAAGTCTGCTTGCACCGGTATTCGCTCCTTTTCGGTTAACGCTTTAAACAGTTCTATGGGCGGTAACTCGGCCAGTAGGCAGAGCGGGATAGCGACTAGATGGGACAATACGGATGTAGTCACCAGCAGCGATATCTGAAAGAGAGCATGATTCAGTATCGAACAGACTGTAGACAGCGAAAAAACGCTCAAAGTTACGCGTAGATGGCGCTGCTAAACAAAATCTTTATTCGATATTTGAAATCGATACAGAGCCCTTAGTGTAAGTTTTTAACGTAAAAAAAAGTCGCCATCGCGTTTGAGTTTCCCATGTAAATAACTTTATCACTAACTCGCTCGAGACGATTTTTTACGTCTAAAGAAACTAGAGTATAGACAAAAGTTTAAGTTGGATCCAAAACAAAAATACACTTGGAGTAAACTAAAATTTGTGGTTTTTCAATTTGAATAACCTAATGGGATTAAAAGAAATAAAATTGAAAACACGCATTAGGACAATCTTCCGAGCGTGTAAGAGCCCAGTGACAAGAGCATCTTCAGAACTCAGATCTTACCAAAGACAGCGGGGTAGGGTGACCAAGCTGCGGGTTACTGGTGACAAGGACTCGTAGGATGACGAAGTGTGTCAGGAACACGCAGTAGGACAGTCTCCCGAGGGTATGGAAGC
The DNA here is from genome assembly GCA_022674325.2 of Grapholita molesta. Classification (NCBI taxonomy): domain Eukaryota; kingdom Metazoa; phylum Arthropoda; class Insecta; order Lepidoptera; family Tortricidae; genus Grapholita; species Grapholita molesta. The sequence goes on along the minus strand of CP053136.2, from coordinate 3,367,146 downwards.
CTCGCCACGCGAACATGGAACGGAGTCCCGCTGCAACGGAAAATCAGTAATTAGGTTCAGCAGAAGATACCCATATCTTTTTAAGAGTTATCAGGAGAAATCAGCAGCAGAGTTACGGCCCGGCCACGACAATGCGCGACTTGCAGCGCGGCAAGCGTTTTATCTGTACGTTGCGCGGTCAAGACGCGCAATGCATAGCGGTTAGTTGGGATCACACGCAATGAACAGATAAAATACTTGCCGCGCCGTAATTCGCGCAATGTCGTGGCCGGGCCCTTAGCCAGGAGGAATCAGCAGCAGTGTTAGAGTTAGGTTAGGCTAGATACACCGTTTCACTTGGTAGACCCATTATGGAAAGGGCAAACATGACAAAAATGAATGTTTTTTTGAATGCATATGCCATAAAAACGTTTAAAGGTTAACACTGGGACCCTTAACTATGGCAAGGAGTGAGACATAATGGAGCCAGGGGCGCTACCGCGAAAAACGTTATTCGTAAAAGTCGGACGATTAGCTGTCAGTCTCATGACGTTTTAATTGGAGTAAAAGAGAAAGATGCCCGAAATATACGAACTTCGACGTTCGCGGTACCAGGCCAGGCATGTCACTGCGATTCCGTAACGTTAGCGTATTTTAAGCAACAGAGTGGTCTATTATACCATTTAACTAGACGGAGCGTGCTAATAATAATACCACGGTCGAAAGGGATGGTCTTATATAACTTTCCATAAGTATGGCAAAGACGGCGCTATTTTCTTCCATCCTTGTCATAGTCTCACATATTTTTATTCCTCTCCAAACTGAACCCTTCAGAACTGTCAAAGTTGGAGGGATACAAACAAATACAATTGGAGTTTTCTTGTGTTTTCGACCGAACTTGCGGTCATTAATACAGAATAAGTTAATATTTTAGCTAAACGAGTATTCTACAAAGCAAAACTATAGTGAATTGTTACATTTTGGGCTGCAAAAGCCTAAATATCTTTGTCCCTTACTGGCGCTCGCGGATGCGTTCTCCAGTCATTTCTCCTCCAAGGTGTGGTCGCACCTTTAGCTAGTTAGAGTGTCAAATATATATTTAGAATTACGTATACTCACATTTGCATTTGGTAACACAGCCGAGCATGAAGACGGCGAAGCAGATGGCGACGAGCGGACGGTCCAGGGTGCTGTATGTGATGGCTGCCCAGCGCGGGGGCAGGTCTTCGTGGAGGAAGAACACGCCCAACCACACGACCACTGTGCCCACGGGGAGGGACAGGTGGAAGATCAGGTTGAACAGCTGGAAAATACAGCGTGAAACTATACTACATACGAAGCCGTTGGATGATATAATTTTAAAGTTGAAATAAAAAAAAAAAAATTACGTCATTTTGCTTCGCTACCCTGAGGTTGTCTGGTAGAGATCGCTTTATAGCGATAAGATCGCCTGTTGTTTGCCTCCTTTTCTTTTTATTTTATTGTTCTTTTGTGTGATATTGTTCTACTTTTGAGGTGTGCAATAAAGCATTCATTCATTCATTCATTCATTCATTCATTCATTAAGTGATAAATGAGAAAAAACAGATTAGCTTTGATATATGAAATAGGTATTAACATAGAGTAATGAAATTCTCTTTACAAGATTTTCAATCTTGAATTAACAAGATAAAACTTTTTTGAACCATTAATGAGATCATGATGTATTTCTGATTTATAAATTTGTATCATGGTAATATTCAGTTAAAACATATCTCATCTTTATTTAGACAGAAGATTTATTCTCTGTCGGACGAGTCATTATAATTTATATAAGAATCCTTAAATAAATTGACTGAGTCGGTAAGCTTAAAAAGGCTTATGTTGTGGGTACTCAACCAACGATATATACACAAAACCGACACAAAACTTAAATACACCCATGACTCCGTAACAAATACGTCACAGAAATAAAGGCCCTCACTGGGATTTGAACCCAAGTCAATCGGCTTCATAGGCATGGTCACTGCCCAGGCCAGAATGCAAATCGACTTACACAGAAAAAAACGTTTTCTGAATAAAGATTCAGAGGCTATGGTGTAAGTTTTTTTTTACTTAAAAAAACGTCTTGAACATGTAACCAATGGTAAAATAATGATACGTTAAAAACTTACACTCAGGGCTCAGATATGTCTTAACAAATAGCTAGTTAACGTACCTTGCTGTCTCTAAGTTTGATACCCATTTTCTGGACTTCATACAGCACGAAGGCTGCTCCCAACCCACAGACGTAGCCCGCAAGGTTCATCCACATGGGTATGTAGAGTTTTGGCAGGATTTGGGACTTCGAGAATAGAGTGCGGAGGTCTCTGTGAAAGAATAAATCGTCACAAAACATTTTGGACCCGGGTATGTCCTTAAACTACATCCAACAATGAGAGGTATGGCACAGCGAAGTACCATCACGCTCGAGTCTGGAGAAGCCCGACTGGGGAAGTACCTCCTTACAGAAGACCAGAGCCATAATAGCACTGGTACCTTTCAGGTTTGTAGTGTTGTGTTACTGATGGTGGGTACGGTTCCCAGACCTCCAACCCCAGTTAAAGGCCGGCAACGCGCTTGTGACTCCCCGGTGTTGCGGGTGCCCATGGGCGACGGTAATTACTTACCATCAGGCAATAAGTCTGCTCGTTTGGCGCCTTTGTCATAACAAAAATATCATTTACATTGTCTATTAAGTCACGCATATCAGTATCAGCATTGCGAAACAACGAGGAAATGCCGCCAGCATCCTTGGTACAATGCCTCAAGGGCCTTTTTTAGATTTAATAACTAGTTAAGTACTTGTATTTTAATAAATGTTGTAAATAAAGATTTATAAGTCACGCTAAATAGTATCTACACGCTTTTCTGAAAAGTCCCTAACCTTTCTGCTCAAAACTTTTAACCTGTGTGCAAATTAAGTCAAAAACGTAAACTTTTGCAACTGAACTTACTCAGGACTCTGCGCAGTGATGATAGGTGTCAACTGCCACCAATAAACAACGAAGCCGGCCGCGGCGGCCGAGCACGCCAGCAGCGCGGCCAGCATTGGCAGCGCCACGCCCCGGTACCGCACCAGCAGCAACAGCAACAGCATACCCAGGATGTGGAGCTGCATGTCTACTGCCAGGTACCTGTGGAGCCCACATAACCAATTAATTTAAATTTGTTACAATATGGAAATAATAAAAAAAAAAACTATTTCAATTGGGTACCTTAAGTTTTTTAAAGTGGTCCATGTTATATTTTTTGTAGTAAGTAAACTGCTAATGGTGTTTAAAACTGTGGCTATTCTTTTTTTATTCCTTTCTGTTTTTTAGAAATATTTTTTTGAATACCTCATTTGACAGATGAAGCGGTTGGTGATATGAATAGAGCTCGCGCCTAAGTCTGCAATATGTGTCTTCCATTAAAAAAAAAGTAAAACCGTCAAGTTGTCATTTGACAGATTTAAAACATCGCCGCTATTATACTTATTATTTCGACTTTGTTTGTACGCTATGCTCCCTAATTTCTGCTGTTCTCGAGTGTTTTTCAACGGCTACTGCCTAGCCCTGGATTTTGTAGTGCCCGCATCTCACGACGACCACCATATATCCACTTTACCTACATTCGGAAAGGACGCCTTTAGGACGACGACGACGCTCACGTATTTCTGGACAACGATCAAGACAACAAACAACGACAAGAAATGTTAAGCTCCTTCACCCACGAAGTGTCTCATCCAAAGAAACCTCCACAAAAAAGAAGTTTTGCTCGGGAAAGTAATAGCTAGTTTACGCATACACGTCGAGCGTCTAATACGGCGAGTGAGGGAGTTTAAATATTTGAAACCTCACTCTGGAGTGAACCACAGTCACATCAGATATTTGAATGGTAGTGTTATCATTATCATAGCCTATGCTTTGATAAATTTGCAGGATAATTTAATAAACCTAGATTGATGGATTTTTTTGTTGTTTTATTGCAGTAACACAACTTATAAATAAAGTGACAAAAGCTTTCTTATTTTCACTTGTATGAGTGAAAATATATCTTTATACTGAATTCGTTTCGAACGCCACACTGCTACCATATAGTGTGGCGTTCGAACAAAACGATTCCACAACGTTACTACCCAAAACAGTGCAGTTGGTTGCACTTTGGACATAAACACTTCTAGAAGCCCTAAAAATAAGAAAACAATCATATTATAAGTGATAATAATGTTTTATATATATAGAAAAGACATTTTAACGTCAATCATGAAGCTTAAGCAACTTTCATCAATGTTTTCGCACCCCGAATCTCAGCATCGTTGTGCTTGTCGCCAGTCCTTGAATATTCCATAATAACCGCCATGACAAGCTCAATTTATTTGCTAAACTAGCTCGGGGAATCAGTCCTTAGGTCAGTGCAATGGTCGGCGAAAAAGCGGAATCATTGTCCAGAAATACGTGAGCGTCGTCGTCGTCGTAAAGGCGTCCTTTCCGAATGTAAAGCGAATGTTGGTGGTCGTCGTGAGATGCGGGCACTACAAAATCCAGGGGCAGGCAGAAGCCGTTGAAAAACACTCGAGAACAGCAGAAATTAGGGAGCATAGCGAACAAACAAAGTCGAAATAATAACGGCGATATTTCAAATCTGTCAAATGACAACTTGGCGGTTTTACTTTTTTTTTTAATGGAAGACACGTATTACAGACTTAGGCACGAGCTCTATTCATATCACCAACCGCTTCATCTGTCAAATGAAGTATTCAAAAAAATATTTCAAAAAAACAGGAAGGAATAAAAAAGGGATATCCACAGTTTTGAACACTATTAGCAGTTTACTTACTACAAAAAATATAATATGGACCACTTTAAAAAACTTAAGGTACCCAATTGAAATAAAGTTTCTGTCAAAAATGTCATTTTTGAATGAGTGAATGAATGAATGAATTATTTAATTGAAATACAAGCAGTAACAATAATATGCAGTAGCTAATCCATCCTTTCCACCCAATAGCCTAGTACATTCTAGATTCCACCATGGCGGGTGCTGTCTCTGTGCGCGTCCCATGATACGGACAAGGCCAACATCCGCTTAGTACCCCTTACATTTCAAAAAATTGTCGAAAGAGCCTATGCGCTTTGGCTCAATCCGGCTCCGCGTACGCCTCCCAAATGTCCGGAACACCATTGTTTCGTGTACGCGAAAGATATGCATGCTTAAATCAAGGAATATAAAACTGCGCTGTGCCATGCCTGTCTTTAAAGTATGGTTGTGGGACAAAATGACATATGTCCTCGTAGCTCCAACTTTCTCTATACCAAATTTCATGAGCGGTTTCAGCGTGAAGAGGTAACAGACAGACAGAGTCACTCTCGCATTTATAACATTAGTGTAGATTTCAGAACTGCGAGTGTTTTCAGAAAAGGATGACACTCCGTTTGAGTGATTTTCAGTGCACACGTGTGACTGCACTTTTGCACAATCATCATTATCATCAACTCATGCCCTCATGGAGAGGTTTCTAAAGGTTTTAGTTCTTGTGTATTTTAGGAGTTACTTCTGCTCCTGATGCTGGAGATCAGCGCAGAACAATACCATTATATTGCATTGTCACCGAACTTACATAAGTCGACTTCTATTACTTCTCAGCTGAATCGGTTGAGAATAAATTTCATGGGATAATTGTCAGTCTTGCGTGACGATGTCTTGTTTTCTTTGGTGTGCCTTTAAATAGCCAGATATAACACTGGACGTGGTCACGAAACACGAATAATTGTCCGGTGAAAACTTAAAATCCTATAAGGAAAGCTCACCAAGTATGTCCCATGCAGAGTTTGTTTAACGGCAGATGGTTGTGGAGGTACAGTAGGTGGTACCACCACCGCTCGCTGCAGGCCTCGGCCTCGCTGTCCACGTACCAGGCCCACAGAGGGCCGGAGCCCAGCTGTGGGAGCCAGCTGATGGTGAACCACAGCATGATGCCGGCGACTGGCGTTAGTCTGGAAATATGTATGGTTGTGAAAAAATAAACTTCATTTTGTTTTACAATTTAGACACAGATCTCATGAATGCTAATTAATGGAATTTGCTCCCTTGGTCTGTATTCCCGGTAAGATATAATTTGGGTATTTTCAAGGCAAGAGTGAATAGGCTGTTACTGAACCAGCGTGTTACACCCTCGACCTAGTCGTCACTTACCATCAGGTGCGACTAAGGTCAAACGCTGGTCAGTCTTTTATAAAAAAAATAACGAATATTGAATGAGAAGATTCGGGAAGAATATACGTAGGTATAGGTGTGGCTACGAATAGCACCATCTCATTTCCTCCCACGGGGAACGAAAGAAAAAACCGATAATGGGCAGCAGCGTCCGTAAAACTCGAATCTACAGCTACTGCGGTTGAAATACCCGCCTGACAAGCATGGCGACTATGGCAACTTCCCTCCAAATTGATACAAGTCCTATTTGGAGAGGCCTGTGTCCAGCAGTGGACGTCTTAAAGCTGAAATGATCATGATAATGAGGAGCAGGCTATGGCCAGCTATCCGTGGGCCTCACACAGGAAGGTCTAAGGTCTCGCTCCCTAACTACCCTATCTTTCCTGCTTATCTTGGACACCATCTTCACCCAACCCTCAGACGTTCAGGTCTTTGGTGATGACACTGATGACATTCCGCCCCCGCTGCCTTGGTTAGCCTCTACTTGGTCCAGGCAAGGCGAAGCCAAGTGCTCTGCTTACGTATTCCAGGGACCTTCTTCTTACATGCCCAAACCACGTTAGCCGACGCTCCTGGAGCTTATCCGCGACTCCAAGGCGTTAACGGATATATTCGTTTCGAACCCTATCTATTATCCTTAATAACCGGTTTAACGTAAGATAAAAAAATAAATAAAAGATCTTTATTATTCAATTTAGGCACATTACATGCACTTATGAACGTCAAAGAAAAATCTACACCGGCTCAAACCCTACACCTCTGACCCGAGAAGATACCGGCAAGAAACTACGGCGGGACTTAGTTTTTCAATACAGCGATAGGTACATCAAATCTTAAAGTACTAAGAACTGTATTCATTTTTTTTCTTAATTCTTAATTTTTTTCTTAATTTGAGTCTTAATCCGAGACCACGAGGACAACGTCGTCTTCGAAACGTCGGAGGTAAATTTTAAAGTTAATATACGCGGTTAAGTCCCGTTCATGTTTAATAAACTGTATTCATGTCAAAAATACATTTTACCGGCTAACTTAAGACTAACTTAAGCCTAGTCAAATAGTCCCTCTCGAGTCGTCCCTGGTGCAAAGGTACCCATTACACTAGCCGCGTTACCACGCTGAATAGCGACGGACAACCTTTGCACCAGATACGAACCCGCGCGGGCGTCAGACCCCCTCTCTCCGATTCGACGTCCCACTTCCCTTTTTTTTTTCTTTTTTTTTTTTATGACATAAGCGGCAAACGAGCAGACGGATTGCCTGGTGGTAAGCAATTACCGTCGCCCATGGGCACCCGCAACACCAGGGGAGTCAAAAGCTAAAGGTCACAAGCGCGTTGCCGGCCTTTAAGGGAGGTTGGAGCTCTGGGAACCTTACTCACCATCAGGAACACAACACTACATACCTAAAAGGTAGCAGTGCTATTATGGCTGTGGTCTTCTGTAAGGAGGAGGTACTGCCCCAGTTGGGCTGCCCCAGATTCAAGCGTGATGGTCATCGCTGTGCCCTACCTCTCATTGTTGGACGTAGTTTAAGGACATACCCGGGTCATAAAATTGGCTATTCCCTAATGAAGGCAATAGCCTCTGACCCCCAGCACCCAGTAGTCACGAATGCAAAAAAAAAAGAACTGTATAACTACCCAACTATAACTTCAACTCCCAATAATGGTCCAAAACTAAATTGTATATCTTCGTTTAGGCGAGAGTATTATTTGAATTCCGCAGTTAAAAGACAACGGCTGTTCATAAATGAATGAATCAATGAAGAAAAAATCAAAAAGAATATTAGGATTGATACTTAATTACGAATAAAAGGTTTGGACCATTTGCACTATTGGACTACAGTTGGGTATTTTTATGGTATTTTTATGAGGTTGTACAATACCTTATCCATCTGTTAAGAACAGCTATGAAGGCCTTTAACGGCGTGAAGGGACTGGATTCCACACCAATGAGGGAAGAATATGACAGCAAAAATCCGGAGAGACAGAAGAAGGCCTGGAGCCACACGGGAGAGTTCATCACCGCCTGTCCCGTAAAAGACTCGTACATCTGAAAGTCATGGTTGAAAAGTTATCCTAACTCTAAAGAAAAAATAATATCCTAATTTTTCATCTTTGTTGTTTCTTTACTGCGGATAGCGATACCATGTAAGTATCTTGTTCCTTATGCCGTCAGTTGACTTTTGTGCAGCGTTAGGCTTTTTTTATCGACGAGATAAAAGACGGTCATGGACTTATGGAGCAAGAAAAAAGGAATGACATATAATTTTATAATTCATAGGTGAAGTTATGTAAATCATAATTTTTTTTGTCATCGAAAATTACTATGAGGAATAATGGCTGGAGCACGCGCCCACATAACTTTTTACTGAATAGTCGGATTTTGTTTTTTTTTATTGCGCCATTTAATAGTACGGTAGCATCATTAACATTATTTACTTGTAAGCATTCTTAAATAAAAAAACTAAGAGTTAATCGATGAAAATAATCTTGCCACAATAAAAAATCCTATTAGTTTAGGTGTTTAAGCGTTAAACAAAGGCAAAGTAAAGTAGTGTTATGGTAATTTTGAACACCTCGCCCGTTGGGTTATTTCTGCTGGTGTAATAGGTACTTACGTGTTCTAGAAATTGTGGATTGTCAATAAAAGACGTGCCGGTCAGGAGCAAAACGTGCGCAAAGATCACGCATTGTATTCCCATCACTCTGGAATAAAAATTGACACATGGTATAATATCGAGGCATAAATATCTATTTTTCACCTCAGCAGCTCGAACATGCCTACTTTCCTCACTCCGGGGAGTGAGACAAAGTAGCTTTTTAATTGACGACCGGTCTGGCCTTGTAGGTAATGACGACCCTGCCTATGAAACCCGTAGTCCTGGGTTCGAATCCAAGTCAGGCCATTTATTTGTCTGATGAGCACAGATATTTGTTACTGAGTCATGGGTGTTTTCTATGTATTTAAGTATTTATATGTATCTATCTATTATAATAGGACATAATGGACCCGCTAAACACCACTAACACGTTCGGACCCTCACAAATTAATAAAATTTTATAATTTTGAAATGTAGGTACATATTTTAAAATGAAAGATATTTAAACCAAATATTAAGTAATGAAGCCAGTGCAGTTGCAGATAAAACACTTAAATGAATGTGGATAACTTGATGTAAATTTTTTTACAACTTTTTTTTAAACTTGATGTATGTATTTGTATATTTATCCGGGTGGAATCTTGCACCTCAATTTTGAAGCAGACATCTTTAACCGATTGAGCTGAAATTTAATACACTTATGTAAGTTCGGTGACAATGCAATATTATGGTACCATTGATCTGATCTGATGCTGGAGCCAGAAGGTAGCAAAAGCAACTACTAAAATCCACAAGATAACCCCGTGGTGTTTTAGGCTCATAAGAATCCTTTCGAAGAGTAGATGACGATTGTGCAAAAAAGTACAGTCGGCAATAAAAGCTTTACATCTCGTGTTATTTTACATCTCGTGTTTTTGAGTGCCTCGCTACGCTCAAGATTCTAACACTAGAATCACTCGCTACGCTCGTGATTCAATTATAGAATCTTTCGCTTACTCGGGACTCAAAATAAACACTCGCAAGAAAAAACAACTTTCCTCTCTTGTTGCACAAATAACTATTATTATTATTTTTTTGATCGTCATACAATTTGTATACAAATTTGCGAGACCTGGCAAATTTTTTGTTATCTGAACATATTTTTTTTTATCTTTTTTGTCTCTATCACTCTAATTAGGCCTTAATTTAATTAAAAGGGAAAGAAGCCTTCAGCTCGCTGAGTCTCGCTAGTGGGACAGTGTAGGAGTCTGCCATTATGTGGTCTAAATATATATAAAAAACATTAGGTCTATTTTGCTCTGTGGTCCGTGACATATATAATCAGTATAGGACCTTCGGTGCCGATGTATCTGTCTTTGCCGTGCAAAAGTTTAAGTAACATTTATAACACATTCACGGATACAGCGTGATTATTATTATTAATTAATATAATTACAAGTATCAAATATGTTGTGTCATACAAAGATTTGTGAATGTAGCCCCATAAAACTCTACAACGAGTTTGACTATGGGATCGACAGTCTCTAAATAGTTAAGCAGATACTTTTATATTAGGATTGATACTTAATTACGAATTAAAGGTTTGGACCATTTGCACTATTGGGTAGTTTTACGGGATTTAATGAGGTTGTACAATACCTTATCCAGATACTTTTATATATGAGCTAATTTAACAAATTACTATGATTAAAGTATAGGCATGTGTATGAAAGTGTTTCTTTAACAATCTTTTGAAAATTCTCTTTCGGTATTCACTTCTGATAACTTCAGGCAAACTATTCATTATGTATGTATGGGATACGTTTTCTAAGGGTTCTATCCCCGATGATATCATGTCATGTGTCCAAAGGAAACTAACGACTACGCTACGGCTGTCGACATACTCGTACTGTCCGTAAACGTGTTAATGAATAAAGTAGTTCACCTCACACCCTCCATACAGGCCACGTCTTTCATTCGCTGGTCGCTACGAGGTTTCGTGCGGTCGTATGTCAGGATCTGCCAGTTGCGCTTCAGAGAGAACGCCAGCATGAATCTTGGACCTGAAAGTTATACCAATGAACAATTATATAATTTACATTATCGATCTCCTTATGGCCTGCGCAATGGCTGCTTTAAGTTTATCAATGTATATTATTTTTTATTGTAATCACATTAAGGTGTAAATTCGACCCTCTGAGTCCGACCTCGGAGCATCGCGGGTGATTTCCACTCCGTGGCATCGAGGAGTATGTGCAAGGATACCGCGGTGGTAGGCGGCATGCCGCCGCATCCCCCTCGATGTGCCGAAGTGCTCCCAGGTGCACCGGCCGTTGGCACTGCGCTGGCGGGCGCTCGCGGTATCGCGGGGGATTTTCCCTCGTCGGTGTGCGCTGCGGGCGCTCACGGTATCGCGGGGGATTTTCCCCTCCTCAGTGTGTTCTGCGGGCGCTCGCGGTATCGCGGGGGATTTTCCCCTCGTCAGTGTGTTCTGCGGGCGCTCGCGGTATCGCGGGGGATTTTCCCCTCGTCAGTGTGTTCTGCGGGCGCTCGCGGTATCGCGGGGGATTTTCCCTCGTCGGTGTGCGCTGCGGGGAGTAAATGCTCCGAGGTGATCTGCGCTGCGCTACGCCGGTTTGCGCAGGCCTTTAGTTGGTAGTGAGTATGCTGAAGCAGAATGTCTTCGGGATTGAAACCTGGTAAGGTTTATTTGCTTAACCACGAATATTATGATTACTATATGGTCTGAGAAGTGAGGCTGCAGGTGAGCATACAGCCCTAGGAGGAGACGCTTTAGTTAAGTTTTTCACCTATAGAATGATGTCCGCCCTAAACCATATGACAGCAGTCATGTCCGTTCTGCGTACGAACCCTGGATTTCATCGCCGGACCTAATCCGAAAAAGATAGCCCTATTGGGCTTGACAATCGGATTGCAGTCGCTTTGATAATAATATCAGTGCCCATAGGTCTTCGCCTTGCGAACTTCTGCTATTCTAATTTGCTTGGACTTGTACTTACACTTTACGTGGAACCGCTCAGTGGAGACATGGGCGGCTGTGCCCAGAATAGTCAGCACGACCAGCGTCAACAAGGTCACCGCCAGCGCCAGGCCACCGTTGCCGGTCGAGCCTTTTGTGGACATGCACAGGGATCGCGTGTTATTGAATTGTGCCTGTAAAAATATGGGGAATCAATTCCAAAACAAATTAAGGTTAAACATACTCAAATCAATCGACCACTAACGCGCTTTAAAAAAAAACATTGCTAAAGCTATAGTGATGTGATGACTGATGAGTATCTGGTCTTTTCTATCCTTGTTTTCTATCGGTGCCGAGACTTGGGAGCTTTAAACTGCGACTGGGCAAATATCAGCGCTTACGAGATATGGTGTTGGCAAATAATGCTCCGTCTGCTCTCCCTGGACGGCTATGAGAACTATAATAAGTGCATTCTAGGAGGAGATAAAAATCAGTACCCGGTTCTTCGCGATATGCAAAAACTTTTTTTTTTAATACAACGACGGTGGCAAACAAGCATACGGCCCGCCTGATAGCCTATGGACACCAGCAACTCCAGAGGATTCACATGCGTAATCTTGCTAATAGTGTATACTTGATACCTGGAATCCGTAAGGCTGTAGGCCGTCGACTACGCAGCGCTGCGCGCGCGCCTCCGGCGTTTCGGCCTCGCCGCCGCAACGCGAGGCGCATACGCCGCGGTGCACCAGGGAGCGGTTGAAATGTCGAAGCGTTTGTGCCGAATAATCCTGCAGTACAAGAATTATTAAACATTTGTATATTATACCAATCAAATGTCATGCTATCACCAACCCGCCTGCCAAGCGTGGCGATTAACATATTACGTAACACATTACGTGCAAAAGTGATGCAACGATGCAACACGTGGTAAAATGGCATACTAACCGAATAGATGGTCTACATAAAAAATAGAAACTCGAAAAATTTCTATGTCCATCTCTATCGCTCTTGCATATACAAGCGATAAAGAGGCAAATAGACAAACGTGGTTCGCGATAGTCTTAAGACGCGACAGCTTTACACATGTGTGTCATCGCTCCCCATTGTCTCCTAGGACCTAAGTACCTAAACAATAAGGCCTACCGCGAAACTAGAGGTTTCGAATTTTTTTAAATATTATCTCTGTCAGTCTATTTACGCCTTCATTGGAGTAAAAGAGACCGGTGACTGAAATTTTCCAACTTTCGTCACGTTTTTTACGCCAATTTGTTACACAGTATTAGGTACGCAGACTATTGGCCAGTACCCTTACTATGAGTTGTGACATTGACGTTTTCGATAACGAGTATCGAGTTTACTATCTGTGCATCTTGCTTGTACTATTTTAGTGCGAACGATATGCACATTGCACAGATAGTAAACTCGATACTCGTTATCGAAAACCGTAATGTCTCAACTCATGGTACGGGTATAGGTACCCTTACCATGAGTTAAGACATTGACGTTTTCGATAACGAGTATCGAGTTTACTATCAGTGCATCTCGCTTGTACTATTTTAGTGCGAACGAGATGCACAGATAGTAAACTCGATACTCGTTATCGAAAACGTCAATGTCACAACTCATGGTAAGGGTTCGTTTTTGAAGTCAACTCGTGACAGAGATACTGCTGGTCAGGATTTTATCATTTGTCACGATATCTGTCGCTACAACAGGTATGTGAGTGCGAAAGTGACGGATAGCGCGAAAGACGATAAAATGTTAACTATGCTATCCGTTCTGAATAGTTTTATTATTGACCGACATTCTTGACGATCAAGTCAATTGAAATATCACCTGTAGGTATTCCATTATAATAAAAGTCCATTTTCGGAATTATCCTACATTTTTGCAATAGCTAAATTACCATATTTATAAATAAGTTACTCGCCTCGCCTCGCTCGCTTTGTTATAACAATTAACAAACCAAAGCAAGTTTAAGGGTTGTTTCACACGGACCACAACCACACCACGTCGCAGCGTCAAAATGTGGTCACGCAGTGGTTACGTGTGAATTGTGTAGTTGCTGGCCGTTGCCACAGACGTGGTCGATAATGACTGCAAAATGTGGTTCGTGTGAATTTTACTATTTATTTCTAATACAAAATTTGCACCTGACCACGTGGTCGCGCTTGTCGCGTGGTCGTGGTTGTCGCGTGTTTGTGGTTCGTGTGAAATGACCCTAACCGAGTTGACAGCCTACAGCGAAATTCGTTAGTTTCGGGCATCCGTCTCTTGTACTCCGATGGAGGCATTATTAGAGTGATAGAGACGAACGTCGATTTTTACACAACTCTTTATGCCCACTCGCGCAACTCTGGGGTAATGCGACTAATATGAAAACACATTTCAAGGTGGCTGACAGAATACCGTTGCTAGCCTACTTAATTTTGTCGGCTTGTTTACTTTCTTTATTAGGCACTGGTCTCATTGCAAGCTAGTAAGCTATGAGCTATCAGCTATTTCAAGGGACTAAAGATAATCGATCCCGTGTAAATAAAAGAGACATATATATGTCATAGCCGGGCGATCGTAGTTCATCGCCGGGCGATGAGCTAAATATAGATCTCTCTCTTTTATTTACACGGGAGCGATTATCTTTTATGATAGCTCTTTAGCTTGCTAGCTCGCGGTGGAACCAGTGCCTTATTCTTTAATAAGTAGTTTAACGATAATAGCGTTTTCTCTGATATATATGTATATTGAAAGTTTAATAAGACCACCGCTTATGATCGTGGTATTATCATTTAAAATGGTAAATACGCCTATTAGACTTTTCAGTCTTAAGACGTCCACTGCTGGACATGGGCCTCCCCCAAATATGACTGTCACCTTTGGTTGAGTTGCTATAGTCGCCACGCTTGGCGTCACGTCGGTTTTTTTCCCTATGTCGCCTCTTATGACTCCCGGGAGAAGATGAGTCGGTACTATTTTCAGCCAGCACCAAAATGGCACTAATATTTTCTTCATGAGCTTTCCCAGTGGAAAACTATGGGAAAGTTAGGAAAGCCGGTGGAATTCGGCTATGTCTATGATTTCTAGCGAATCAGTGGAATGCGCGGCGTGCACTTGCCGACGCGAGAGGTGCGGCGCCCGCGCATCAGCGCAACAGTGAAGGCCAAACACGTAATATGTGACATTATCTACGAAAAGGGACCTTATTGTCGATGGCACTTACGTCGAATCGCGTTGCGTTTATATTGTATCGTCTTGAACAACGACATAAGCGCCATCGACAATAAGGTCCCTTTTCGTAGATAATGTCACATATGTTGGTTATCAGCATACCCCGGGGTTTTCGGTGCGGGAATGAATGACATTAGCCAAAGAATAGGTATTGACTTAAAAAACAGAATGTATACCTACTGAATAATTAATTGAATAAAAAGATACAAAAAAAAAAACATACGTTCATTTATTGGTTTATTTGAAAATATTTCATTTAACTACGCTTACGAAGTCGCGGGTAACATCTAGTATGATATCAAATAAATACAATGGTCAGTAATTTATTATCAACCTCTTAACTACTAATTAACAGGAGGTAATTAATAAACATTTTTATTATTATCTAGTAGGGCTTGGTAGAAATGCTAAAGTACGTCCAACTTAATTGTTAATTGTAGTTTCTTTACAATTCGCAGGAAGGTATTTATTCATTAGGCACAATATGATATTTTATCAAAATAACCTATCTGTTTATCTCTACTCTTTCTCAAGTTATTTCCGCACCGAAAACCCCGGGGTATGGTTATCAATTTCTTGCTATAAATATCAAGAAACACTTGACAACCTACGAGGATATAACATATAACCAATATGGAGCCGACACACGCACTAATTTCTATCGGAAAAATTCTGGCGTTCACGGCGCGGGGGTGAGGTAACACACATAAATAATGTTAACACTAATTCATTATTTACGTGCGTCGCTACACACGGATACGTCAAAATTATCAAACACTAGCATAAACTATATTCACACAAGTTCAAGAACTATGACCGGCGGCCGAGTAATTTTGCAGAGGGGAACGCCTGTTAATGGCTACTCCATATTGGTTATATCCTCCTAGTTAACAGCTTTAAGTGCTATAGTGCAGAGTGGGCGAGGATTGGGTGCGATGGCGTGTCATAAAGGAAGCCTGTATTCAGCAGTCGACGCCGACAGGTTGATGATGATGATGAAAAAAAAAAAAATTGTGCGGAACGCAGACATAATAATGGACTCGGGTATCGTCCGTAAGCCCCAAACTGGGACCAGACACCGGAGCAGTAGCAGAGCACCGGACAGAGTAACATAAATCTAAAATATGCCCTAGGGCATAGTACCGAAGACGCTGGCAGCATTTCCTCGCTGAATTAAGGCTGATACGCTGACCGGGGTAGCTGCCAGCTCTTCGGTATCCCGCGGCATCTCTGAGTCTTTTTGAAAGGTCCT
The DNA here is from genome assembly GCA_022674325.2 of Grapholita molesta. Taxonomy (NCBI): domain Eukaryota; kingdom Metazoa; phylum Arthropoda; class Insecta; order Lepidoptera; family Tortricidae; genus Grapholita; species Grapholita molesta. Next base: position 3,350,914 of record CP053136.2, on the reverse strand, counting down.
TAAAGAGACTCAGAGCGTCAGGGGCCCATGGACCAAAACACCTTGTGTTAAATAATTGATATTTTGGTCATATTTATTGGTGCCGTGTGATGCCGGCTGACTAGAATCGCTCCACCCCATCTCCTCCCGCGGGTGTCGTAAGAGGCGACAAAGGGAAAAATCCTCGCGAGGCAGCAGCGTCCGTCGAAACCTAATCTACAGCTACTGCGGTCGCTAACCCGTCTGCCAAGCGTGGTGACTATGGAAACTACCCCCAAGATGATACAAGTCATATTTGTGGGACGCCTATGTCCAGCAGTGGACTGCATACGGCTGAAATGTATTTATTTGTTAATTTTGTATCGAGTCTGTGGAATGCGCGGCGTGCACATGTCGACGCAAGAGGTGCAGCGCCCGCGAATGTGCACCAGTGAAGGTCAGAAGGTTCTTGATATTTAATGGCATTAATTGCTTATAACATTTATAGACAGTTAAAGCTAAAAAAATGGTTATAAGAAGTAATTTCGAATGTGTAAGCGAAATGTGTGGAAAAAAAAAATCCGCTATCGAACGGTCGTATACCTTTTACCTGTAGGTACTTTTACTACTAGAATTAAATAATAATAATACTAATTTACGGAATTAAGGATGACTCACGTTACACTGTCGGTTCTTCTACACGTCGCCCTCCCGAACCCGAGCCTTCCGTTGACCCACCGGTACTTACCGGGGCGGCCCAGCCCGAGCGGCCCGACACTCGAATATTGACATTAACACGAGCGTCCTTCCATCCAGCCATTTGTTGCGAGTAGACGATCGTCATACACCCGTCGATATCATGTCGCCTTCCCATCACTGGGTCGAGCAGAGCCTTTTTACATAGCTGTAACGTCCGTCGCACGACCGTCCCGAGCCCGGGCCGAGTAGCTCGGAGGGCTCGGTGATCACGTGATTCACTCCATACAAAATGTAGCGACGGTGGCCTCGGCACGGCGACGGATCGCTCTAACGTGAGTCAACCTTTACCCGCCACTTTTACAGATTCGTAAATTATCTCCATTCTCTTTGCCATTTATAATACATTTCATAAGCAGTTAATTACATTTACAATTACATTTCTGGACCCGGGTATGTCCTTAAACTACGTCCAACAATGAGAGGTAGGGGCACAGCGTTGACCATCACGCTTGAATCTGGGGCAGCCCAACTGGGGAAGTACCTCCTTACAGAAGACCACAGCCATAATAGCACTGCCACCTTTCAGATATGTAGTGTTGTGTTCCTGATGGTGAGTAAGGTTCCCAGAGCTCCAACCCCCCTTAAAGGCCGGCAACGCGCTCGTGACTCCCCTGGTGTTGCGAGTGCCCATGGGCGACGGTAGTTGCTTAACACCAGGCAATCCGTCTGCTCGTTTGCCCCGTATGTCATAAAAAAAAAACATACATTGTACAATCAGCAGCAAGAGTGGCTGAGCAGGTGAAGTTTTCAAAATGACCTACACGCGCTCTTATTCTATTGACAATAAAGATGTGTTGGCCTCATTTTGAATACCTCAACCGCGTAGCCACTTCTGCTGCTGACTGTAATAGCCGGATGTCTAGAATAACACCACTCCATCTCCCGAGTGTATCGTAATAGATGACAAAGGGAAAAATCGACGGATGGGCAGCAGCGTCCGTCGAAACCCATTATACAGCTATTGCGATCGCCAACCCGCCTGCCAAGCATGCCGACAATGGAATCATTTAACTTAAGTGCCTTCAAGGCGACAATTGCATTTCGCTTTCGAGCGATGGTCACTGTTACTCTAGTTACTTAATTAGCAATGATCGGCACTATCGGAGCAAAACTTTAACAAAACTTGTTGAACTGAGGTTTAGTAATACTTACCATCAAGAAAAATACGAATAACTTTGGCAAACTGTCTAATTTAATTGTATACCGGGTGCGGCCTGTAATAGGAGCAAAAATTTTAGGGATCGCTTCTACACCACGAACGAAACAACATTTGTTCTACAACTTTAAATAATTGGATAATATATTACTTGTGATTTTTTCGAACAAAGTAAATAGTATTTTCAATGAACAGCATCCAATAGTCTAGTACTTTGACGTTTACTGTCAGCCTACAAACTTCATAGTTTTTGCAATACATTGCTTGCTTGGAAAATCTTTTTTTATTAATATTTATTAAACTATAAGTTATTTTCAAAAGTCGTATAACAAATGTTGCTACGTTTTTGGTGTAGAAACGATGCCTAAAGTTAAAGCTCCTATTACAGGCCACACCCGGTATATCGAAATTTCAATACGCATGTATTTAGGTGTAAGCATATAATTGTTTTTATGGCGCTTACACTCTTTTATGTCCACTTAACTAGTTTTGTTAAAGTTTTGCACCCATAGTGCCGATCACTGTTAATTAGAGTAAAAGAGACATGCCAGAATTGAATTTCGATTATTGAGGTAAGCCAGCTTATTTATCGAACGATTTGAATGTTCGACGACCGTTGGCCATAAACGGGCGAGCGCCTGACCGCGCCGGCTCCGGTGAAGGCCAGTCGCGTAACCGTTTGGTAATCTGACCGACTTGATGTAATCACGGTCCGGTCTTGATGACGGAAACTTTGTTTTTACAAGACATGAGATATCACGTTAAATGTATGTAAATGTTACTTATCAACACGTTTTTTTTTATTTAGTTAGGAAAGGGCATATACCTAGGTGTTTATAAATATACCTATAGAACGGACTATGTAGTAGTAACGTGTGTACACGCATGTCGGCGTTCTATATTCAAATGTTGACGTAGTTAAGTGCCATATTTAAGGCTCGGGCACATAGGCGCGTTTTGTGAGCGTGGCGGTAGCGCAGCGTGACACCGGTGTGGCTAATGTAATGTAACGAAATAAGGCACACATTCGGACGGCAGCGTCGCGCCACGCTCTCAAAACGTGCCTATGTGCCCAAGCCTTAATTCTCTGCACAACTAGGTACATAGTTATGGTACTTCAGTTAAGTTTTTCACATATACATATTTATTTATATAACACAATTAATGCAATAATCGTAACGTTAATTCTTAGTAATAATCTGAAAATATAAAAATATTTTCTATATATTTAGTTAGCAAGTACAGTATACATTAGTAATTGTACTAGGATTGCCTCGTAAGGCCCACGAACCTACGTGTAGGTAGTACTAATTACTAATAGTACATTACTGCAGCCGCCGGGAAAAAGGGGGTTGAAGGCTGAGTTGTATATACGGCCGACTGTAAGGAGGCCGGATAGTATACGAAGCCTTCAAGACCCTTTCACGGCTAGGCATGTATAGTGCTTTTCTCAAACTAATGCAATGAAATAAATAAAAAAATACCACTGAACAAAACAGCTTCACGACATAAGTTTTTTAATTTTCCCTCCAATCCCGCTTTGTAGTATTTTTGCCTTCGATGTAATAATTAATGACTATCATAAATAGTCTGGCTATAATTACTATATACAACATTTAGAAAAACCACCAAAAAAGAATGCACTTACCTTTTAAATGATGGCGCTACGGCATCTGCCTTTGGCGGTACACAATAACAAAATATAGATAAATAAAACCGGGCCCGGTTAGATTATTCAATTTTTATACACCCGTAACACTATATCTAAGTCACAAAAGCATTGAATCACACCATTTACCACTATTTAGTCTTAATAAACAGAGTTTTACACGCCGAGAAACTTTTCCATTCCGCCATTATTAAAACAACAAGTAAAAGTGTCCTGTGATTGGTTGAGTCAAAAATGCGTTCAAAAACGCGCATGCGTGGAGTAGTGTTTGGTGTTGCCAATACAATTTTAAAATTGAGAGCATGAATAATAAATATAATAATGTAATAACCTGATGATATGAATATTCAATTACATGATAAATAAAATAAATCTCTTCATACCATTTCGTCTGAAATAAGCGAGATTATTTTTTAGCCCGCTAATCATTTAGTCACTAAAAATGATAAAAAATATAACTCAGCTGTTTGAACAGGCTTCATGAACACAGACGCCAGGTATACATAAAAATTAAAAAAAAAATACTTCCCGGCCTAGGCCTTCAATTTTATATGAAATTCTTTACCTGTCCTCTGGAGTCGATCCGCCCTAAACGTGATACTTCGAAGCCTATTATGACGCACGTAACGAAGACATTTCATCGCATGTTTGAGAAAATGAAATTTAATTTTTATAATTGGAACAGTTGTATATCATTTGTTTCCTTCGATTTTAATACATAAGAGATACTACTTTATTTACTACACTAAAAATAATAAATTCGAGTAGTATTTTACTTGTATGGTGGGCTTTAGGAGGCTATATTTTAACTATAACAAAATATATAAATAAATATTACTAGACTTCCTTACACAAATATACTGAGCTCCACGGTAAGCACAAGAACCCTTGTGTTGTGGTACTCAGCCAACAATGTATATAATACACAAATACTTAAATACATAGAAAACACAAATGACTAATTTCTGCTCATCACTCGGGCATTTATTTGTGTGATGGGATTTGAACCCAGGACCATCGGCTTCATAGGTAGTGTCACTAGTGTGTACAGTCAACGTCAAATATATGTTTACACGTTTGCAACTTATTACAAAAGATTAAGGTGAAAACGTGTAAACATAAATCTTTGACGTCGACTGTACAATGTATATCAAACAGAAGACCTACCGCTATCCTCCTCTTTATCACTCATACGCTAGAGCGATAAAGATAAAGATAGACTAGGGCCTAGTCCTTAAACAATACAGTCCAAGGCCAGCTAATTGCCATAAAGCTTACTTGCTAAGAAAATGATCACTAAAGCCTAAGTCAATACACTCACATATGTGACATTATCTATGAAAAGGGACCTTATTGTCGATGGCGCTTATGTCGTTGTCCAAGATGAAACAATACAAACGCAACGCGATTCGACGTAAGTGCCATCGACAATAAGGCCCCTTTTCATAGATAATGACTCATATACTGTTATTGTTATGAACCTTAACACATTGTAATAAGACATGTGGTAGCCCACATGGAAAGGTACCTTATGGCGCTTGGCGCTTACGCTATTGTTAATGACGCTTCAATACTAATTTGACACTTTGCAACGTAAGCGCCAAGCGCCATAAGGTACCTTTCCATGTCGACTACCACATATTGTATAAACATCTGTTACGTGTATTTGCTTATTCAATTCTAATTAAAGCTAAGGCTATATTTTACGATGTGCACCTCTTGGTTTGCACTTCATCATTAATTTTAATGTTGTCTAAACAAGGCCAGTCAGCAGCAGAAGTGGCTAAGCGTTTGAGGTGTTCAAAATGAGGTCAACACGTCTCTATTGTCAAGAGAATAAGAGCATTTTGAACACTTCAAACGCCTAGCCACTTTTGCTGCTGACTGTACACCCGATGTAAGTATTCTTACCTTTAGCATTTGCATTGTGGACTGGTTTCCGGAGACCAGCGCTGCTTCTAGCACACAGTACACGTCACCAGGGCGCCGACAACGCGCCCAGTCGTCCAACGTGAACAGGGGAGGCACAGACTCCATTGTGTCTGAAATATTTTATAATTAATTATTTTAGGATACCCAGAAAAAACGGAACCCGTATAGGATCACTTTGTTGTCCGTCTATCTGTCAAGTTAATTTTCCTCAGGAACGCGTGGAGGTATCAAGCTGAAATTTATATCAAATACTCAGGTCTATTGTTCCTTGGAGCTGTGAAAAAAGCAAACGTAAAAGCCAACGCAATCAAAAGATATAGTGGTTTATGCAAATTTTAGAGTTTTTAGGCACTCGCAAAACCTACGGGGTACGTTCCGTGAACTCAGAAAATTTAAATTAGGCACGAAGTAACGTCATAATCGACTCTCTGCAATATGCCGGAAACGAGCCCTGACCTTCTTTGGACATATAATGCGGTCCCCAAAGCATGGTCTAGAGAAGGAGGACCTACGAGATGGTCTGACGGGATAAAGAAGGCAGTGGGCGGCAGCATGCACCGAGTGGTCCACGCAGCATACAACCGCACTGAGTGGAGACATGTTTGTGGTTGCGATCCTCATCAGTGAGGGAACGACGAAGAAGACGAACGTCATAATATAGCACAACCAAAAGAAAAATTACGAAAATTAGAACATTTTAGTTTTCTTCTAAACGCGTAGGGGTATTCAATTGAAATTCAGGTCAAATACTCAGGACTAAAGGAATTTTCAGATGTAGCAAAATCAACCTTTTATGTTAACGCACGACTTAAATTGCTATTTCTTTTCAATAGCAATTTAAGTCGCACATTTTGAAACTTAGTACCTACTCGCAAGAAACTCAAAACCTAAAGGGGTACTTCCCGTTAACTCAGAAACTTGATACTTGGCAGTTACGAAAGAAATTTCACATATAAGAAAAATTACGTAAAGTAGACATTTTTAGTAAAAGCGACGGCGTTTTTTTTTCTCGGGCAAGATTAATATGGCTGTGATTTTTTTTCATCAGCCCATGACAAACTGTTGAAATGAAAGCTAGCTAAGCAACGACCTTGCCAGCGAACCAAGAGGTCCAGGGTTGAATGTGGATTTATTATTTATATATTATCATCATCTTCTTCGCGTTGAATTTGCCACGGCTCCTGGGCGCCTGGGGTTTGCTTGGCAAATAATCCCAGTAGGCGTAGGCACTAGTTTTACGAAAGCAACTGCCATCTGACCTTCCCACCAAGAGGGTAAATTAAGCCTTATTGGGATTAGTCCGGTTTCCTCGCGATGTTTTCTTTCACCGAAAAGCGATTGGTAAATATGAAATGATATTTCGTATATAACTTCCAAAAAAGTCACTGGTACCAGCCGCGGTTTGAACCTGCGACCGCTAGGCCATCAGTGCTCTTTATTTATTATTTTTATATATTTAATTAACTACCTTTTCTTCGTGACTTCGTCGGCCAGCCATGCGCGTCTTTAAAGTATGGTTGCGGAAAAAAAATATCCTACGTCCTTTCTCATAACTCAAATTTTCTCCATTGGATTCCAAATTTCATCCCAATTGGTTCAGCGGTTGAAGCGTGAAGAGGTAACAGATAGACAGGCAGAGTACAATGAGAGGTAGAGCACAGCGACGACCATCACGCTTGAGTGTGGAGCAGCCCAACTGGGGAAGTACCTCTTCCTTACAGAAGATCACAGCCATAATAGCACTGCTACCTTTCAGGTATGTAGTGTTCTGTTCCTGATGGCGAGTAAGGTTCCCAGAGCTCCAACCCCCCTTAAAGGCCGGCAATGCGCAAAGTTAATTTCGGGTATATAATATTAAGTATGGATTAACAAATTAATAATACTATAATTACTCACCACTAAATTCCACGCTTCCTCCAACCATCCACAAATTCAAAACAAAAAACACAAGACACCTCATTTTGACAATCACAAATTAATTCAAAATAAACCTTCGCACATCTTCCACTCACGCGCATACAAGACAAGTGACGGCGTTAACCGACTTACGAACGAAAGTTGCGTAATTTATAGGGTAAGGTCGTCTCGTATGGTCAATATCGAAATGATCGCCTTACGGCACTAGTACGTAAAGACGGTTTTGTGTGTGTTTGTTATTTATGCTTTCGTCAGATCGGTTGCGTTGAAAACTGGGTTTTTATAAAATTCTGTACTATTATATCATAGCGCGTAATGTGGTTAAATCAGAAGAGGTTCATCAATACCTATTTTTAAATTTTAAGCATCATTATAAATCCATACTAATATTATAAATGCGACACTAACTCTCTCTATTTTATTTCGTTTGCATCAATGGGAGATTATTCAGTAAATTAGTCAAAAAATCTTTTGTACTCAATTAAGATGTTTTAGAAATAACAGGATATTATTCGATTTGAAAAATATTTTGTTCATTTTTCATCATACTTAATATTATAAATACGAAAGTGACTCTGTCTGTTACCTCTTCACGCTTAAATTGGTGAACCAATTGGGATGAAATTTGGTGTGGAGAGAGTTTGAGCTATGAGAAAGGACATAGGATATTTTTTATTTCGCAACCATACTTTAAAGACGGGCATGGCTGGCCGACAAAGCAGCGAGGAAAAGCTATCTGATAACAAGGTAAAGTCGAAATATTCATCTTACCGCCCTAAAAAGCATTCAAACTTCCCCACTTCACCTTATATCATTAATTTTCAAGGTAATAGACAAATTATAAAGTAATTTAAAATCAGTTTGTTCCTGGTTTATTATTATACTAACTGCAACTAAATGCTAATAAAAATGCATTCAAATTTGCTTTTATCAATGTCAAACCAGTGGATACAAGAATAACTTTGAATAATTAATGTTAAAGTTTAATTTATTCAAATATTTATTTTTCTAAAAATTTAAGTAATTGTGATGTCTTTGAATCACACCTTGTGATGCCGGCTGACTAGAATAGCACCACCCACCCCATCACCTCCCTGTCGTAAGAGGCGACAAAGGGAAAAATCCTACGGACGGGTAGCGTCCGTCGAAACCCAATCTACAGCTACCGCGGTCGCCAACCCGCCTGCCAAGCGTGGCGACTATGGCAACTACCCCCAAGATGATACAAGTCATATTTGTGGGAGGCCTATGTCCAGCAGTGGACTACATACGGCTGAAATGTATGTATGTATGTATAGTATAATTAATATTTACTAATGAAATTATGAGCCCGTAGATAAAATATTGTGTTTTGGTCAAGAACTATTGACCATAGTCACAACACAATAAGCAGAAGTATTCCATGAAAACCATGTTTCGGAACTGGTATTTACTCCTACAAAAAATACCGGTACAGCAGCAGAAGTGGCTAAGCGGTTGCGGTGTTCAAAATTAGGTCAAGACATCTGTATCTATTGTCAAGAGAATAAGAGCTCGTGTAGTTCATTTTGAACACTTCACCCGCTCAGACACTTTTCCTGCTGACTGTTCAATTTTTTTTTGTTTTATCAGAACAATAATATAAATATATTGATACCTATATAAAAAGCAGAAACTAATTGTAAGTATTGAGAGCTCTGATGAAAATGGAAAGTTTTGCATCTAGTTTTATCAGAAAACTAGGTGGAATTCAACTGTTAGTCCAATCTACGACAAACAACACAATCTACAAAAAGTAGGTACAGTCAGCAGCAGAACTGGCTAAACGGTTGCGGTGTTCAAAATGAGGTCAACACATCTCTATTGTCAAGAGAATAAGAACGCATATAGGTCATTTTGAACTCTTCACCCGCTCAGCCTCTTCTGCTGCTGACAGCCACTTTTTCATTCCTTTTTGTTTTATAAGGGCAATAACATAAATACATTGAGAGGTACGTCATATATAAAATGCCGTAACTTGCTTTTCATCTAGGTTTATTAGGAGGCAGTGTTCGGTAGAGTACAACTGTTAGTCCAATCTACAACAAACAACAGTATTTACAAAAAGTAGGTATCATAATATGTGACATTATCTCTGAAAAGGGACCTTATTGTCGATGGCGCTTATGTCGTTGTTCAAGATGAAACAATACAAACGCAACGCGATTCGACGTAAGTGCCATGGACAATAAGGTCCCTTTTCATAGATAATGACACATATTCATAATTCATAATACTACTTGACACTACTCAGGCGCTACCGCCAAAAACGATATTCGTAAATTTCGGGCATCTTCCTCTTTTACCCCTATTAAGACATCATGAGAGTGACAGAGACAATCGTCCGAAATATACGAACATCGTTTTAGGCGATAGCGCCTCTGATGTATGATATCATTATTATTAATAATAATAAGTCCTTCCTAATGACATGTCCCGCCTTCTTTTTAAATATGGCTTACATCAATATATCAATCGATGATTTCGCCAATGTCAAGTAAAAACAAATAAGTAATAGTAGTTTATGTATTTGTGCATAATGAAGGGCATTACAACAAGAGTGTGGGTTTATATCACACGATTGTTGTAATGCCTAATTATGTATAGTTACATACACTACTTTATCTACACACATATCATTAAGTGTTTTAAGATGGGTTCAGAAACCGTAGGGAAATGACTTATTACTAGGGTTACTTGTAAACATTAAAAAGTCAACGAACAAAACAAATGACAGCTTGGTACGGCGGCGTTGCGTATTTCGTATTTCAGTCAATTTTTCTTTTAAACCATAGACAAGCGAATGAATTCCCTATTCTACTGTCACTCGAGTTCAAATGTCGTTCGATTTATATTAAAAAAACATAACGAATTGGCGTTTCGTATCAATGGCTTTTTTAATATCTATAGATACTAGATTAGACACTTGAATTTGACAGCTGTTCCAAATTTAAATTCATAACCTACTGATTTCAGTAGGTAATGTTAACATTACCTACTGAAATCTTTCTGATGGTTGGTAATGCTGGTCATTGTCTATGGTTTCTGGACGCATTTTAAAGCACTTATGACATGTACGTAGATAAAATAACATTTCAAATTAGCTTTGTACGGTAGTAGGCCATGCGTTTTGTAAAGTGGTAGCTGGATTTTACAGAAAGCCAAGAGGCGGTCGCGACCCCGGGATTGCCGGGTGATGACCAAAATAGTGGTGAAACGCGTTTTGTTGTGCTTTTATCAAACATCGTCAATCGCCATGGTGCTGTGTTATATTTTTTTGTAGAATGGCAATTAAAAAAGAGGACATTGCCGGCCTAGGCCTGAAATGTTAACCTTATAGATCTCTCGTGATTCTCGTCTAGCCAAACCCGCAACTAGATATTTCGCAGGAGCAACATAAATAAATATTCGTTTTCGTTGTAGTCAATGTCATGTCATTGTAAATTTGAATATTTTTGGCATATTTTCGCAATCATCCACAAATATGCATTCAGAATTACCCCACAGAAAAACAAGTTGCTACGCTGTGTAAACAACGTGTGTACCTATTGCTGTCAAACACTCAGGGCATTATTTCAATTCTCATACCTTATCACTCAATTGGGTACATTGTCTCTTTGTTTTGAATATGGGAGGGTTAGTAGGTGTGACAGTTTTCTTTTATTGAAATTTAGCTAAAAAAGAACGCTAGCTAGTCTGAAGTCTTCACGGTGCTCGCAAACTAGTGTGCTCAAAGTAAATTAATATTAAACGACACGAATATAGTATTAAATGTTCACCTACACAATATAATCTTTAATATTTTCTATTTTCGTTAATTGTTACAAAAATTACAAAAAGAGTTCACAAAATCAAAAACTAATTTAGACATTTCAGCACTATTTTTGACAAATCGCAAGTGATAAGAAAGAAGATGTGTGTGAATCTACAACGGGTGAAGAATTAATTGAGATATAGCATTATTTTCTAAAATAATCATTAACTAAGACTTTATTTTATTAATCATGATAATAATAATCGGTAATATACTGCCCTGCTAAGCAGAAAGGTGCTAAGTCTGAGATACACGCCCTTTTAGGTTTTTTTATACCATTCGATAGCTTGAACTATTTCGCATCTAATGGTGTTGGTATCAAGTGGCGATATCTTATTTCATATCTCAATTTAACCTAAAATTTCTAAGTAATTTGGTGGCATATTGATTTTTAAGCCAAAAAGCCGTATATTGACATAGGCTGAAAACGCTTAGGTGCAGTTGATAACGTCTTTATTCGTGTCTATTTGTTTATTTATTTGTATAGGTGCGAAAGTAAAATTTACTGAAAGGCGATTATCTCGCAATTTACTCAAAATGAGATCGTGCCTTTCGGCTTAGCAGGGCGGTATACTACGAACCTTTATTTATTTATTCAAACTTTATTGCACATAAAAACAGTAGAAAAGGCGCACTTAATACTAGAAGGCATTCTTTTGGTAGAGAATACGAGGCAACCATAGGGCTAAATAGAAAAGCATTAAAGTGGGTGCAGTGGAGAAAATGTGACTCAACTATGATATTATTGACTTTTAAAATATCTCACTTAGCTACTTTAAGGATGTACAAGGCTTTAGCATCCCTGTTGATTGAAACTACAGGTGACCAGAAGGCTGGCTTATATTTTGCTCATCGAATAAGTATTGCCATCCAACGAGGCAATGCGGCCAGCCTTCTGGGCACTTTGCCCTTTGGCAGCGATTTGGGGGATATTTTTTATTTGAAATTTTAGTTTATCCTTTCTTTATAATATTCTTGTACTTGTGTTTCTTTACGAATAAATAAATTATTCCGGTTAAAACAATAAATCTTTAAGCACAAAACTATAGTGAGATTCAAACATATTATTTGTATAGAAGCGGGTAACTCTTGTTGCTTATTCGACTTATAAAACGTGAGTTACCCGTTTCCATACAATTAATATCTCACTTTAGCTGCTAAAAGGACAGCAGATTTCGCGATATATGAGCTTTTGAAACTAACTGTGAACGAGTGTTTAATATTATGTTGCATTATATTGCGAACCGAATGTTATTTTATGGAAAAAAAAAATTTAACAACAGTCAAAATGGAAGTAATGTTTATGCCCTAAAGCTTACCGTAAAGAAATTCGCCTGTATTAGATTAACACACTGTATATTATTGTTTTCGACTGCCACTATAACTTTATTATGATATGTGGTAGTGCACATGGAAATTTACCTTTACCCTTACCATGAGTTGTGACATAGACGTTTTCGATAACGAGTATCGAGTTTACTATCTGTGCATCTCGTTTGTACATTTTTAGCCCGAAAGAGATGCACACATAGTAAACTCGATACTCGTCATCGAAAACGTCAATGTCACAACTCATGACAGGCGCTTGTCGCTTACGTTGTAAATTAACAATAGCGTAAGCGTCAAGCGCCGTAAGGTACCTTTCCATGTAGACTACCACATATTATGAAAGAAAACCGCTATGTTGCGTAACATAGCGATCTTTTGCCTCCTATATCATAAAAAAAATACTTGATGATAATTATATTTTCTGGCGTAAGTCACCCGCTGCTGGACATAAGCCTCCCCCAAATATGACCTGTATTATCTTGGGGGTGAGTTGCCATAGTCACCATGAAAAACGCAGTAGTTGCTGATTCGGTTTAGATTTCGCGTCGCCGCGCGTTCATCTGAACTTAGTCTAATCTGATTTTAGTTATTTTATTTGTATATTATTAATAAACCTAGATATTTTTCTAGAACGAAAGATTTTGTGTACCTAAGGGATTGTCAAAATAAAAACATCGACAGTCCTGTTATCGATAAAGTACCACTTCAACGTCATATAGGTAATACAAAGACACATATAGGGTAATTGGGTGAGTTAAAATGAGATAACAATTACAAAACTATCAATTTATTTATATTTTACATACAATGAAAATTATCGAAGTAGATTAGATAAAAAGTGTAAGGATTACGTTGAATTTGTTCAAGATCGGTGGCACGCGGTGTCTAGATATCTAGCCGACATAAGACTGTGGTTGTATGAACGTCTTGTCGTTGAAGTAGTATGTACTTATCGATAACAAGATTGTCGATATTTCTATTTTAGCATGCACTAAGCAAATTTAATTTTTGTTAGAAAAATATCTAGGTATATAGCAAATAATTGGTAGCTTAGTGCTGATTGGCGATTAGTAAGAGACAGAAGATGGTACCAAATTTGTTTCTCGTGTTATTCCTGAAACTAGTAAAACATCCAATTGATAAGAACGGTAAGTACCTTTGGACAAGTTTGTCGAACTACTTAATCATTAATTGTTCCTTCGTTGAAATTGTTGTTTATCAGACAGTTTTTTTGCTAAGCCATAAATTAAATCCATACTTGAGCATTTCTCAAAAAGTTTGTACATTTGGATCACGTCTTCGATTTTGATTAAAAGCGGTATACTGATAGTAATGATGTTATTATCAAGATCTACCATATTTCCCAAAATGTCCCATAAACCTTGTATGGAACTTTTTTTTTTGTTACCAAATTTCTATAGACTTTCGGTAACAAAAAAGGAAAGTACAATACAAACTTTCTGGGACATTTTGGGAAATATGGTAGATCTTGCTAAGCATCATTTGCTCTATCAGTCTACCGCTTTTAATCAAAATCGAAGACGTGATCCAAATGTACAAACTTTTTGAGAAATGCTCACTTACATACTAATATTATAAATGCTCTGTCTGTCTTTCTATTACCTTTTCACGCTTAAACCGCTGAACCAATTCGGATGAGATTGGAGAGAGTTTGAGCTACGAGAAAAGACAGGATAATTTTTATCCCGCAATCATAGTTTAAAGACGAGCATATGGACGGTAGACGAAAAGGCCGCGAGGAAAAGCTAGTATCTTGTGTCAAAATTATGTTAAAGTAAAATACAAAGTCTTGCATGTTTTTAGTGAAAGTAGAGTGTTTAAAAGCTACTTGTTTATGAAGTTAGAAAAGCATATTAATTTTTAATGATTAAAATTTCACCCCGTTTTTATTCGATACTAAAAATTATGTAGATTTGTATGCTACGAAAGAAAGGTTCATTAATTTATTTATTCATTCATACATTCATCCATTCATTCATCGTCATCGACCTATCCATTCCCCTGAACTATGAAGGATGTTGTCTCCAGATGACCTCCAAAGACTACCATGGACTGCCGTGGATGAGTACAAACCCTGCCTACAGTCTCCTGGAGACAGTTACTGCTTCGTCAGCGCCAAGATCAGCGGGGAAGCGTCTCATCCTGTCTACAAGACACTTGTGGTAAGGGCTAAATTGACATGACAATGTGGTGATATTTCACAGCCAAGTGTTCGAAATTAAATTGAGAGCAAAAATATCAATTGATCAATTGTCACCAGAATAAAAACAAAATTCTCTAATTGGCTATCCGTTATACCCACAAGAAAAGACCACTTTGACCTGTCTCCACATGAATTCCGATATGACCTTTCAATACGGTACCATCGAACACCGATCTCCGGGCCGAGCAGAGCTTTTTAGCTGTAACGGCCGTCGCGTGGTTGTCACGTGTGACAAAATATCGCGACGGTGGCCTCGGGTCGGATGCGGGCCGGTATAACGTGAAGTAACCTTAAGAATTCCAAAAAAATCTGTGTTTTCATTACACTAAAGTCATAATTTCAGGAGCACTCTGTAGACAATTTAACACATTACGACCGCACGAACATACACCGAGGTATCTGCGTGAGAACATCTTGTAAAGACTTCTTGGTGTCACAAAACATAACCACCGTCCTTGAAGCTTGTCTCAACTCTACCCTGAACCACGACCACGGACTTACGGCTAAAGTGTTCAGAGTATTCTGCGAGGAATACCAGGAGAGTGTACATTATGACTGGAGCGACTACGCGTTTGGGGGACTTCTTTTTTTTCTGGTGCTGCTGAATATTCTGGGCACCCTGTATGATTATTGCGAGGGCCGTGGGGATACGATTGGTAAGTGTTTTTTTTGTAATTGAAGGAATTTAAACTTATCTTTTACTTGTCTATATAATAAAATACAAAGTTCCTAAAAACGGAAGTTGAATGTCCTGTACTTTTGAAATCTATTAGAATTTTGTTTATTATGATGATGATAAATATAAGATATATAAACATGTATAATGATAATTATGATAAATGTGATATTTTTAATAAATTATGACGAAAGTGATCATAAATATGATACATAATATGGCGTTAATTTTAATGTTTAAAAGTGACAAAGTTTAAATTTTCTTCACTTTACAGCAAAGTTTGTTTCTCAATCCTGCCTTAACCTCTAGCCGTCCAGAGTCCTATAAAAAGGTCTCCCATTTTATGCCATTTTGAATTTTAATTATGACAAATCAGAGTTGTTTTTGGCCTGGCAAGTTTTTATCTTTGGGCGGCTAGAGGTTAAAAAGGGTTTTTATAAGGCATGATATATGATATACCGGGTGTGGCCTGTAATAGGAGCTTAAACTTTAGGCATCGTTTCTACACCAAAAACGTAGCAACATTTGTTCTACGACTTTTGAAAATAACTAAAAGTTTAATAAATATTAATAAAAAAAGATTTTTCAAGCAAGCAATGTATTGCAAAAACTATGAAGTTTGTAAGCTGACAGTAAACGTCAACTAGACTATTGGATGCTGTTCATTAAAAATACTATTTACTTTGTTCGAAAAAATCACAAGTAATAAATTACCCAATTATTTAAAGTTGTAGAACAAATGTTGTTTCGTTCGTGGTGTAGAAGCGAGCTCTAAAATTTTTGCTCCTATTACAGGCCACACCCGGTATATAGGTATACACAAACATAGCGAGTGATTTAAAGAGTGGACGCTACGCTACAAGATTCCACTCTTTAAATCACTCGCTATGCTTGTGGTTCAATTATGGAGTCTGTCGCTAACTCGGGTCTCAATTAGCACGAGAAGGTAACACTAAGCATTGCTTCCTTAGGCTTAGGTAACAAATAACTATTGACGTGCTATTTCCAAAATAACTATTGATATTATTATGCTATTTCCAGTTGGCAAGTGTTTGCTATGCTTCGCTGTCAGGCGCAACTGGCTCCACCTATGGTCTCCCGGGAGCGAGGACCCGGGCGAGCGTCGGCTGGCTACGTTGTCCACTTACAGGTTAGTAGCACTAATATGATACAACTTTCATACAATAGTAGTTTATGTATCTGTGCATAATGAAGGGCATTACAACAAGAGTGTGGGTTTATGAAACGAGTCGAAGGCGAGTTTCATAATAATATCACACGATTGTTGTAATGCCTAATTATGTGTAGTTGCATACACTACTTTATCTACACACATATCATAAGTGTTTTAAGTTCTATCTAAAATTTTAATGGGTTCAGGAAGCGTAGGGATATGACCTGCATTATTACTAGTGTTACTTGAAACATTAAAAAGTCAACGAACAAAACAAATGAAATGGCGGCGTTGCGTATTTCGTATCTCAGTCAAATATTTTTTAAACCATAGACAAGCAAATGAACTCCCTATTCTGTTATCACTCGAGTTCAAATGTCGTTCGATTTATATTAAAAAACATAACGAATTGGCGTTTCGTATCAATGACTGTTTTAATATCTATAGATAACTGGAATAGAAACTCCCCTTGAATTTGACAGCTGTTCCAAATTTAAACTCATAACCTACTGATTTCAGTAGGTAATGTTAACATTACATCTCCATTCATTTCTGATGGTTGGTAATGCTGGTCATTGCCTACGGTTTCTGGACACATTTTAGAGCACTTATGATATGTACGTAGATAAATAGGCTATGCAAATTGCTGGCTGATTTAAGAAACATGAAAGTATTTAAGTTAACTTTGGAACAGAAAACTTTGCTATTTACTATTAACAAATTATAGACTAAAATCTTCCAAGTCGATATTAAATAAATAAATAAATATTAAAGGACATCCTTACACATATTGACCAAGCCCCACGGTTAGGTCAAAAAGGGTGCGTTGTGGGTACTCAGCCAATGATATATATATACCTATATTGTACATATAGGTACTTAAGTACATAGAAAATAACCATGACTCAAGAATACACGTACATTTCTAATCAGTTTAAGGTTCCCAATTTGGGCTTATCACACAAATTAATGCATTTGCTGGGATTAGAACCACGGACCATCTACTTCACATGTAGAGTCATTACAGGCTAGACTGTCGTTAATCATCGTCAAATATCGATATCGATATCTCGATATATTGCATTATGGTACGAAATACCTTCTTATATTGTGCAATAAACATTAAATAAATAAATATATTGTTGATATTACATTTTTTTTGTTAATCATACAGGGTGATCTTAGCAACAGCCTGTGTATTGGGGCACGCATGCATTACTTATAACCATGCTGCAGAAAATCCAGAATTTATGGAAGAGGTGGGTGTAAAATTACTAATTAGTTAATTAGTTATTTTTATAAGGCTTATTTATGGTTAGATTAGAGCTATCAGTATAGCTAATGGCATCTTCATCACTGTCCGGTCTGAAATATTTTTTTTTACAAAAAAAAAACAATTTATTGCGAATTTAAGTGACAAACCATTAGCAAAATAAGAATGTCATTCCTGTGAATTGTCATCATTTCAGCCTAAATTTTAAACCGTAAGTCTTCCACTGTTGGACATAGACTCACTCAAATATGACTTGTATCTTGTATCTTCTTGGGGAGTAGGTGCCATACTCGCCACGCTTGGCAGGCGGTTTGGCGACTGCAGTAGGTGATTTGGTTTCGACGGACGCTGCTGCCCATACGTCGGTTTTTTACGGCACCTTCGGGACATGGCGTGGTGCTATTCTAGTGAGTCGGCACCACACGACTTAGTCAGTCATGTAAATGTAATTAATACAAGTTTAAGTAATTTCTACATTGATAATCAGGACTGACTGTACTACATATAGAATGTAATATCAATACATATTGAGATCCTTTTAAGGGCATAATGCGGTGGTATATTAAAAAAAAGTAAAAAAAAAATAACGCGATATTTGACCTTTGTCTGAATTAGACGACTTGTCTCATGGAGAAAAACCATTGTTTTTCGCGTCAATTCTTTTTACGTATTCTTGATTAAAGTACAATACTGAATATGCTCTTAAAGCTGCCCGAAGAAATGACAACAGAATTTCGTTTGCTAGATACCTTTTTTGTATAGTTAATCCTTAATCTTAGTTTTTGTGCGTCATAAGTTACATGTTTAAGGATTAACTAAATAAATCATACGTTTTAGAAACACGATTAGTTGAATTTTACATTATAAAAATTATATCCAAAGTGACCTCTAAAAAATATTTCACTTAATACGTTGCAAATACTCAACAGAAGGTCATAAGTTTTTTAATGATAACAAAATTACTTATTTTCCTTAACTTACACGTTTACATTTGTAAAAAAACATCATATTTCTTATCTGAACTGTGTCTTTTAAACTGATCACACCTATTTTGGACCCGGGTATGTCCTTAAACTACGTCCAGCAATGAGAGGTAGGGCACAGCGATACCTACCTCCTCCTTACAGAAAACCACAGCCATAATAGCACTGCTAGCTTTCAGGTATGTAGTGTTGTGTTCCTGATGGTGAATAAGGTTCCCAGAGCTCCAACCCCCTTATAGGTCGGCAACGCGCTTGTGACTCCCTTGGTGTTGCGAGTGCCCATGGGCGACGGTAACTGCTTACCATCAGGCAATCCGTCTGCTCGTTTGCCACCTTTGTCATAAAAATAAAAAAAAACCCTGTTCCCTTACCATGAGTTGTGACAATGAGGTTTTCGATGACGTGTATCGAGTTTATTATCTGTGCATCTTTTCGCACTAAAATGGTACAAGTTTTCACGTTTCAGACACACCAATTACCATACCTGGCGCTGTACACGGGTGTCGAGGTTCTACAGTCGACTTTTATCATATCAGGGATACTGTTGGCCTACAAACTCTTAGGGTCACAAGAAAAACTGTCATGGCGAGGTCTGCATAAGGATCTATTGTGGAGATGGCTCAGGTAACCTATACTCCGTTCACTATAACGAGCTAGTATAGACGCCTCTCTTTTGCACTTTTGTATGCAGATGAAAAGGACAAAACAGGGCAGTGGGCGTGAACAATGACACCTCGCTCTGTAGCTCGGCTTACATGCCGTCAACCGATTTTTTTATTTTTATAAATTTCTTATAGTTATGTTATTTATTTTATACTCTTGTTAGTTATAGATATTGATCATAAATATGCAGTTTTAATAACCAACTGCATATTTTATGATCAATACTGAAATGACAGATTGGTGGACTAGTTAAACGGGAAACAATACAAATGAGAACAGTAGACGCGTCCGCACCGTACAAGAGACAGAGTTGAATGACATGTAAACTCACCCGTTACATATTCATCGCAATGAACGCTAACCAATCACGTGCGTTCTGAGTTTTCTGGTACTAGCTCGTTATCATGCCAAGAGCATTGAGCCACAGTTGTGGGCACGATGGGCATACCAACAACCCTAATAGAGTTGTGACGTCATACTTACGGCTCCTGAGACAATGTAAAGATTACACCCCGTTATCTCATGCTCAGTTTGGGGGCAAGGATTGGGCAGCCACGATAATCTAAGTCGATAAAAGATGAAGTTCACACACACATGTCAAAAGATCTTGGGTCCGATGTTTGAAATAGTTACCAAGTTATTTCCACAGAGAATGAATGAGAATCTCTATGAAAATTACTCGGTGATTATTTCAAAAATCGGACCCCAAATTGACGATATTCGATATTTATAAGTGTCGCCCTCCGATCTAATTAAAGAGAGGAATGTGTTATCGTGAGCGTTCACTAAAGAAGAATTTTTGTTTGACAAATAAGTTTTATAGATAAATATGAATCGTCTAATTATGTGAAGCAACATCACTATTTTAGATTGCCCCTAAAATAAGCCAGAGATAACGGGGTGTAGTAAAGATATCTATCGACCCAGTCTAGTGCCCCTGTGGCTTTGTGACCAGTGCGACCATTACTTCTTTTGAGGGCTAGAACCGCGCCTGTATTGAGCACCCATGATTTTTATATGAATACTCGATTAGTTTAGTATTTACATATTTTCTGATGACAATCAATCAATTTAAACTGATTAGGTTAGTCGTTGCGATGACTGGTGGCAAAGACAATTTGCAATCGAATCCTACTCGACACAGTGACATTTTTTTAAATCAAAGACACTGAATTTGGAAAGTGTATTATAAATTTATAAATACTGTCTAATACGGGCGAAGAATTAAACCAGACATAGGATTTACCAGTATAATCATTAACCAAAAGGTTTTTCTTTAATTATACCTATTATACACATGTAATTAATTTTTGTAAAATTTCTGAACAGTAATGTACTGCGAACATTACGCGATATGAGCTTTTGAAGCTAACTGTCAACGAGTGTTTAACTCCAGTGTGTTGCATTACATTGCGGGCCGAATTTTTTTATATGGAATAAATTTTAATTGCACTTCTATGTAAAAGTTATCTGAATATATTTCTTATGTCCTATTCTACCCTTCGTTAAGAGCTTCGCCCGTATAAGACTTCCACACTGTATAAGTTATTCTTCGCAGGTTTACGCCAACATATGCTGTACTCCTGTTCTTTTACTCGACATGGACGAGGTATTTAGGGAGTGGACCGTTTTGGAATGTAAGTGGACAGTTCGTATATTTCGAGCATCTTTCTCTTTTCATCCAATTAAGGCATCATAAGAGCGAGAGAGACAATCGTCCGTAATTTACGAATATCGTGTTTCACGGTAGCGCCTCAGGGTGCCACTCGCACTTCCTTTTTCGTTTGTAATGATATTTCATACAAACTTGCAGGCCTAGGTCGGGAAGTGGCTCTATTTTAAATTCCAGTTCACGGATAAGATTCAGCATCATGGTATTAAGCCATATTTTTTTTTATTTATTTATTTCAGAGCAACGCCTCTGTAGTGCACAAGTGTAATTAATCTTTTTTTTACAGTCGACGGTGGGGGTAGAAATAAATGACTGCCGACGCGACTGGTGGCTCCATCTACTGTATATCCATAATTACTTCGACAACTCGCGATGCATGATACATTCATGGTGAGAACCTCGCTTAAAACCTACCGAACATTTTTTAAACTTGTTTCAATCTAGTATAAAACATATATCTCATAAATAAAAAATAGCACACAAATCATAAAATATTAATTATAATAACTAAAATCAAACTAAAATGTAACAACACATGGTGGCGTGGAAACCTCCCGACACAACTAACACCGGCTTTTCAATTGGAATAGAGTCACATTTCATGTATTTCGTTCGGAACAAAAGAATATCAAATCCTATACTACAGTCGACGTCAAAGATATGTAAACACTTATCACCTTAATCCTTTGTGCAATGGTGCAAAAGTGTATACATACATACAACGAAATACATGAAATGTAACTCTATTCCAATTGAAAAGCCGGTGTTAGTTGTGTGGGGAGGTTTCCATTAACATTCTTATAGCCTTATAGGTGAAAAAATATCTAAAGCACCTGGCCTATGTAGCAGTAACGTGTCTAACGCATGTCAGCGCTCTATATTCAAATTTCGTAAGTTTCATATTAATTCTCTGCACAACTACATAGACATGGTTCTTCAGGTAAGTTTTTCACCAAAAATTGATTGATCTTATGCCGGCGTGATAGCCAGAATTACAGTCTGTCTGTCTTAAGTAATATTAAATGTTGCATATATGTATTCTAAAATCACCCCTGTTCCATCATATTTTAAAGCTCAATTTCGGAATACACACAATTTTTATTCCAGGAGTATGGCAGTAGACATGCAGCTAACAGCTCTGGGTCTTGTGATCTTTTTCCTTTTGAGGAGCAACAAGGCTCGGCGAGCTATCATTGGTGCGGTTCTGGTGCTGGGCTTAGTCTCCTCAGCAGCGGCTACGTACACCAAGAACCTTTATCCAATACTCTTGGCTTCTCCAGAGTAAGTATAAACCTAATTCAAGTCAACAAGGTCTATTGTATTTATTGGAATTTACGAATTGTTATGTTATGAAATAGAACTAGCAGAGAATGCTTTCAATTTACAATTTTAAATAAAGTTTTTTTTAATACAACGACGGAAGCAAACAAGTATACGGCCCGCCTGTTGGTAAGCAGTTACCGTAGCCTATGGACGCCTGCAATTCCAGAGCATTCACATGGGCGTTGCCTACCCTAAAAGTTGTTGGAGCTCTGGGAACCTTACTCACCATCAGGAACACAACACTACATACCTGAAAGTTAGCAGTGCTGTTATGGCTGTGGTCTTCTGTACTTCCTTAGTTGGGCTTCTCCGGACTTAAGCGTGATGGTACTTCGCTGTGCCCTACCTCTCATTGTTAGACGTAGTTTAAGGACATACCAGGGGTCATAGTTTGAAAGCTCTACAAATTTGTATTCCTTCGAAATTCTGCATAGATCCGCAGAGTTCCATATTACATGGCTTAGCGCCATCTCTTATTGTATAGAGTATTATAATTTTTCTTTTTTTATACAGGGTGATTCTCAACTGGTTCGCTCACGACCCGACGTTCAACAATTTGTACAAGCGTGGCCACACCAACCTCGTCGGTTATGCCCTCGGGTGGGCCATGGGCTACGTTATCTTCAACTTGAAGGATAGTGACGTGGGAGCGGAGAAATATAAGGTAATCTTTTGACATACTCATCCTCATCATCATCAGGACGTCCATTGCTGCACATTGGCCTCCCCCAAAGAGACCCACAGTGACCGATTTTGCGCCACCCACATCCATTGGATTCCCTCGATCTTCACCATGTCGTTGGTTCACCTTGTGGGGGGCTGTCCACACTTCACCTTCCCACTTTACCAAGTACAGTCAAGTCAAGTCAGCGGACACATTTTTTCTCAGAAAGAAAAATTCTGAGTAGAAACCACACAAAAAAATCCACTTGAACCGTCTACATCTGGTTCTTATTTTGGTCTGTCTTTAAGCGAACCGTCTCGGCCTGGTTACTGTCGTCGACTCACTGTTTTCCCGGTCAGTCTTTAAATTTAGTGTCGGTCATTCCAAAACATCTCAGTTAGCCTGTACAGTCAGAGTCTGGTCAGAACAGAGCTTGGAAGCCCTGGCACTGAAAAAAAAGTTAAGTATACAACTTCAAATAAAATTGCTCATTTATTTACTCTATTTTTTTCAGAAGTACAGTCGGCTTCTCGAGATCCTGTACCCTACGATAATGGCCATCAACATGACAGGGGCAGTGTTCTACGACTATACTGCAGCTGTGTCGCTTACTGTTCGAGCAGTTTATACAGCTGTCAACAAGCTTGCCACCGGCCTGCTTTTGTCCTTGCATATCTTCCTCACCATTGTACAAGCCAATAGTAAGTGCCTTTACCTTCTGACGTAGTTCACTCCGACAACGGGCCTAACTGAGTTACTTTGCCGGAGTCTTCTCAGCGACAAAACTACTATTAGTTCGATACCATCACACACTCAGATTCGGTTGAGACCGTCTCAACCAATCTCGCTGGAAACGTAAACTCAGTAGGAGTATTCCAGTAGTACAAATCAAGTCTGGTGCGGAATTCCCCCAAAATTTTCCCCAGGCTACTTTTCCCCCACACAGTCCGATCGCTCTAACAAACCGAACGGTTTATATCACAATGCACTTATCAACGCCAAAAAAACTACCACTTAGGGCCTATTTGTGGAATCGAAGTCACTTTTTGACACCTGTTTTTAGAAAGAGACTTCCGCTTGTATTACTAGTTACAATAGGCCCCTGTTCTAACCCTACACCTCTGACATGAGAAGATTTTATCGGCAAGAAACTCTGTGGGTTTTTTTTTTAAGTTGCACATCAAATTTATGTCATTATCTAGGAAAAGGGACCTTATTGTCGATGACACTTACGTCGAATCACATTGCGTTTGTATTGTATCGTCTTGAACAACGACATAAGCGCCATCGATAATAAGGTCCCTTTTCATAGATAATAATTAATAACACATTTTAAAGTACATGGTTACGTGAAGTCCCGCTATTGTATTGTAAATGTGGGTGGTTTCTCAACTCCCTGGTCTCATTTTTTGTAGTTGTAGTGAGATTCAACCATATTAATTGTATGGATCTTTCGCTAGCTCGGTTCTCAATATTAGCACGAGAAGGTAAACATTTACTACTTAGTTACAAACGGATAGTCAGGACACGATACACCCTCAACCCGATCGGTGTGTCCTGACTCAGCTTGAAGATGGGTACCAGAGCTCACCCGAAACATGTCGCCTAGTGCGATAGGTACACGTGAGTTTATCCGTTTGTAACTAAGTAGTAGTAATATGGCTCACAACTGTTTTAATAGTATTATAGGTAAACATTTACTGTGCCCCCTTGTATGTTACCTGATTCACACTTGTTTAAGGGTATTTACTTTTGCAGAACTACGAACGTGGATATACAATTTGACATTCTGGACTCCACTGGCACGACTCAGTTTTGGCGTGTACTTGGTACACATGTGTCTGCTCCGCATCAGGGCAGGCTCCGTCCACTCTGTATTCTACAACTACGAATTTACTGTTGTAAGTATCATAGTAAAGTTATTCTCTATATGTGGTAGTCCACATGGAAAGGTACCTTATGGCGCTTGGCGCTTACGCTATTGTTAAATTACATACATTTCAGCCGTATGCAGTCGACTGCTGGACATAGGTTCCCACAAATATGACTTGTATCATCTTGGGGGTAGTTGCCATAGTCGCCACGCTAGGCAGGCGGGTTGGCGACCGCAGTAGCTGTAGATTGAGTTTCGACGGACGCTGCTGCCCGTCCGTAGGATTTTTCCCTTTGTCTACTTTTACGAGGAGGAGGAGATGGAGTGGTGCTATTCTAGTAAGCCAGCATCACACGGCGGCACTATCGTTAATTACGCTTCAATACTAATGTGACATTTTTCAACGTAAGCGCCAAGCGCCATAAGGTACCTTTCCATGTGGACTACCACATATCTATAAATATTACAAGACCTCCTTAGTTAGAGCTCAAGAACGCTTGTTCTAAATTTAGAGCAGCTCGTTTACTTCAAGTAGGGCGTAACTAGAATGATAGAGACAGTCGTTCGAAATTTCCGAACTTCGATTTTCGTGTACTCTCTGTACGTGTACCTATGGCTAATGTTCGTACTTAATTTAGGCGTGTTAGAAAAACGATATCCGTAAATTTCGGACCATTGTCTCTGTCACTCATATGACGGCTTAATTGGAGTAAAAGAAAAAAATGCTCGAAATTTACGAACTTTAATGTTCGCGGTACCAGGTTAGGCAGCGAAACTATGCGATCAGAGACGTATTTAAAACGCTAAGTCGCTTATACGATGTTTTTTTTTAATAAGATTTCAACACCTCAGTGATTCTTAATAATTTGTAATAATGGTCACATAATATACTGTGTGGAAGTCTAATACGGGCAAAGAATTAAGCCAGTATAATTATTAACCAAAAGGTTTTTCTTTAATTATACCTATTTTACACATGTAATTATTTTTTGTAAAATTTCTGAGTAGTAATGTACTGCGAACATTACGCCATTTTGAAACTAACTGTCAACGAGTGTTTAACTCGAGTGTGTTGCATTACATTGCGGGCCGAATTTTTTTATATGGATAAAATTTTAATTGCACTTTGCACTAAGTAAAACTTATCTAAATATGTTTCTTATGTCCTATTCTATCCTCCGTTAAGAGATTCGCCCGTATAAGACTTCCACACTGTATATATATTTCTAAGAAATAAAGGAAAAATAGAACAGCCAA
Organism: Grapholita molesta; assembly: GCA_022674325.2. NCBI lineage: Eukaryota > Metazoa > Arthropoda > Insecta > Lepidoptera > Tortricidae > Grapholita > Grapholita molesta. The sequence goes on along the minus strand of CP053136.2, from coordinate 3,324,580 downwards.
CTGCCTCGGGAGCCAGACACTGTCCACACATTTACGGTAGATGTCGCTAGGCACCCCTAGGCACGTTTAAGGGTGGGGAAATTCGCATGCCCCTGTTGTTTCCAATTTGTTCAGCCACGTATAAAGCCAGCTTTGAACCTGTCTCAACATGTTTGCAGTTCTTGAGCTTCGTGGAGACTACAGTTGCGTCGCTACTTCTGGCTGCGCTGCTGTTCGTTCTTGTGGAAGCGCCGTGCGCGCAGCTCAGGCGGCTGAGCTTTGCGCCTGCGCAAAAGAAGCATTCCGACTGACCGTTTTACATGGTGGAGACGACGCTGAGTAACATCTTGTGTCGTCGAGCCCTAATAGGGGGTATGATGCTAGTAGATAGGTCTGACCAGAATGGGAGAAAGGGTGGGGCCATTTATTATATTGTAGGGAGTCCTGAAGCAACGTGTTTGTGACAAAGAGCCAGAGGCAAGTACCACAACACGGCTCCCGCGATTCGGTCTGTACGGCGAGAGCCAGGCAAGACCATGAGGAGGTGGAGGGTTATGACCGTTTTAAAAGCAATTTATATATTCCGGTTATCTCTGCTGGGTTAGCCAAGTAACCTGAGGTCAACCGGTTAACATTTTACAATGCTGTTGACCTCGGGTTAGTTGGCTAACCTAGAGGTACGCAAGTTGGACTAACTTGGCTATCGACATTTGTGGCATTATCTAGCAAAAGGGACCTTATTGTCGATGGCTTACGTCAAACCGCGTTGTGTTTGTTTTATGATAGATAGTTTTATAAGGTCCTTTATGATAGATAATGTCACATCTGTGTAAGGTCCACTTGCGCCATCCTGGGTTAGCCGCTAAGCCTAACTAAGCGTTGTGAAATGTATTTTTTTATACAAGACTGACCAGCGTTTGACCTCAGTCGCACCTGGCCCGGTACCGCGAACGTCGAAGTTCGTATATTGCGGGCATCTGTCTCTTTTACTCCAATTAAGGGTGTCATAAGAGTGACTGAGACAATCGTCCGAAATTCACGAATATCGTTGTTCGCGGTAGCGCCGCTGATGGTAAGTGTCCACAAGGTCGAGGGTGTAACATGCTGGTTCAGTAACAGCCTATTCACTCTTGCCTTGAAAATACCCAAATTATATCTTTCTGGGAATACAGACGAAGGGAGCGAATTCCAGAGAGAGAGCTAACCAGGACAGCGCAAGTGCGTATTACAGCACTTCCTATAAGAGGGTTAAACTTTTCGCCGCTACGTCAAAAAAAAACTGACGTGCAACACACGCCAAAGGTTTTTGCCAGCAAGCGAAAATAAACCTTACCTCGCAGTACATAGGTCCAAGGACTCGACTTGATCTCAAGTCGTGGCGTGCGGGGCACGAAATGTCCGGACTTCATATTAAGTCAATGGCGGCGAAGGTTTAAAGGGAGGTAACAAAAAGAGAGAACATGTTTATATCTGTTACGAGAAACCTTCTCTTATTTTTCCTAAGATATTATGCAAACATTTGCAAGCTTCCCTAAGATAGTAATGTTGTAAAAATCTTTGATTTAAAATGCTTCTAGGTATTATAATTTTTTACTAAATAATTTGGGTTTTAAAGTAATAAATTTACGTTTCACTAGTTTATTGTTTGATCATTTTTATTGTTTTTACATCTTTATGTTGAAAATATATATTTTTGTTACATGTTTGTACGCGTATAGTTAATCACGAATCATCATCATCATTTCAGCCGTTAATAATCCACTGCTGGACCTATGGCCTCCCCTAAATGACTTGTATCATCTTGGGGGGTAGTTGCCAAGTCACCACACTAGGCAAGCGGCCTGGCGCCCCAGTAGCTGTAGATTGGGGTTAGACGGACGCTGCTGCCCAACCGTAGGATTTTTTCCTTTGTCGCCTGTTACGACATCCGTGGGAGGAGATAGGGTGGTGCTATTCTAGTCAGCCGGCACCACACAGAGCATATTCAATGCAAACAAACAGTCAAATATTTCTTCTTTATTAATATTATAGTCATTCATATAATATTATAGTAATCTATGGCATTGTAATTTACAACTTTTGCCATAAGATAAGAAAGATTTATTCCATATCACTATTACACTCGTCTGACAATTCTTTCTACTAATATCATGCTGGAGTAACAAATAGAAGTAATAAATAATATTGGATATTAAATATAAATAATTACCAATGACAAATATTATTAATTTATATGCCAATTAAGGATGACATGTTATATGATATGATGACAGACTGGATAGGCAATGCCCATACAATATATTGTTTCCGCATTTCTGGCTAAGGTAGTAGCGCCATCTAGTGTTTTACAGCCGCAATAGATCTCAGTTGCATATCATTTGTGGGCTGGCAAACGCGCGCAAAGTAACTACACACGATACTCGGCAGATGGCGCTTTGTGCACTTAATACCAAAAATATACTTTAAGCCAGCAGGTCGGTAAACGTGTTTTTGTATAGGCAATGTCTCTCCTTAGATCATGTTTGGACTCTATACAAATTGATGTATATTATTTTATTTTTCCCAAATTCTCATATTTAATAGCTCAGCCGCAACTGTTTAGTAGAAACTGGAGGTCCCGATACTCGACACTTGTTTACTAAAAATACGTTTAGCAGTTCGGAGGAGCGCGATTTTGTTTAGGGATTGTTAACTGCTTAAATCATAACTGATGTCAATTCAATTGCATTATACTTACAGTCAAAGACATATATTGTTGAGCCACTCGCGTACAGACTAAATAGTAGTGCGTTACAATATCGGGGGATATCGGTATGCATCTGTTAACCATTATACGGATAAATTGTTTACATTTGCAAGTGTCTCAACAATCCCTGTACAAGATGGCATGCAGCGCAATCAAAATACCGGGTGTTATAAAAAACGTGATACAAGGTTATCAAGCCGGCATTTGGTCATGATTTGGAACTATTTTTACTATAGGGTCAACGTTGTAAATTGTAAAAAAAAACTCTCATACATTTTCGTCAACTATACTTGACCTTATCTATGGAACAAACAGAGGCTCTAGTGTAAGTTACTTTTGACGTTAAAAAACGTTTAAGAACGCGTAAGTGATACTGATAATGTTATTTATATGGGAAACGCAAACGCGTTCGTGATGTAAAGTTACGTTAAAAACTTACACTCAGGGCTCACCTCAATTATTATTTAATTTTACAAACTTGACCCCATAGTAAAAGATGTTCAAAATCATGAACAGATTTGTTTAATAATTTTGTATCACGTTTTGTACAACACCCAGTATTTATGAGTCACTGAAGTAATTTCTATATTTATTATTACCAGATATAACATCACGGTCATAAAGTCGTATTTAATCGGATTTTTGTAACACAAGTCCATGGGAATGTGCCCCACAATGAAGGCATGGACTTCTGGCAAGATAAAGAGACACCCCGACAGGATTAAAGCTTGACTTCCAAGGTATCCTTGCTGGCCTTAAGGTCTTCGAGGCCTACAGTCTTGACCTTCGGCCTCGGCCCCAGCGCCACGCCTATAAGCTCTGCTAGAGGCCTCTCCATGGTTATGTAGAGAGGAACAGCAAAACTGTACGCCATGCATACGCAGAACAAAAAATTAGACACCTGTGGACAAAACCGGGGTTTACTTATTTAAATAATATCAATTACCATAAATATTTAAAACTAAATCAATAGATGACCTATACTTTTTATGAAGAACAGGATTTGAACCGGGCAATGACCCTACGGGGAATATGTCGAAACTTTTCAAGCATACGCAAGCTCTCAACGGTTTATACATTTATACAAGAGAGCTAAGAGAGATAGTAATAAAATGGTTGTGATGGAAAGGTTCTCGGTGACTAATTCGGCAGAGTGACATGTCTCCCGAAGTCGCGATTTCCAGTGTCGCCCGAGGCCGTTGATTTTTCCATTTCAAGGAAAAATGGAAAAATCCCCTGGCTAAATTTCATTACTCACGATTTTTAAATAGAAAGAAAAATAGAAATGTAAATCGAAAGGAAAAAATTGACTCGCAGCGGGACTCTAACCCACATCACTAGCCTAGGTGCACTACCAATTATGCTATACGAGTACCGCTGAGACATGTCAATTTTTTTCTATTTATCCCTCGGTGATGTGTAGACACATCTAACGCCAGCGTATTAAACACTTAACGGCATCGAAGTCCCAATTTTCATTGAGAATTCATCGATAACAATGTACCCCTTTCTAAATTATTTTACTATCAGACGTTTCTGCGTAATAAAAAAATAATTCATTGCTCACTTTAAAAATCAACACAATTGAATCCGACTTACAATCCAGAACGAGCTAGTAGGCACCAGCTCATCGATGTTGCCGGCGGCGAACCTCAGGATGGGGACGTGCACCAGGTACGCCAGGTAGGTTACTCGGGAGATGCGAGCCCAGCCGCCCCAGTGGAGGAATCCGCGGAAGGCCCCTAAATAAAACAAGGGAAGAGTCAAACAGGGCCAGAGATAACGATACATTCATTAAGATTGATGAGAGATGACATACCGGGTGCTGCCTGTTATAGGAGCAAACATTTTAAGGATCGCTTCTACACCACGAACGTAACAACATTTGTTCTACAACTTTAAATAATTGGGTAATTTGTTACTTGTGATTTTGTCGAACAAACCAAAGAGTATTTTCATTGAACAGCATCCAATAGTCTAGTTGACGTTTACTGTCAGAATACAAACTAGGTAGGTACATAGTTTTCGCAATACATTGCTTACTTGGAAAATCTTTTTTTATTAGTATTTATTAAACTATAAGTTATTTTCAAAAGTCGTAGAACTAATGTTGCTACGTTTGTGGTGTAGAAACGATGCCTAAAGTTAATGCTCCTATTAGACGGAACCAGAGCATGTCAGGCTATGCTCAGTAATGGGTCAGTTTTCTTTCTTTAAATCAATACCGATGTAACCGATCTAATTCAAAATATCCCTGAAAATACTTATTAAGCCCTTCATCTTCTATCAAGGAGTATACAATATCTATGCACAGATGCAGTCCTCCAGCATGCTAGCTATTTCTCTCTTTATGGTACTATGTACCACAGCGCACCTATGGATACATATTGAGTTATTTTGACAGCGAGACATCTCCATAGAACAAGTATAGCACTGAGCTGTACTGCTGTTAAACATGATAGATGTCGCTAATGTGTTTTCCAACTGGGAAATCTTCTCGAATCCCCTCTTGGGATTAGGGGATGCTGCTCGGGGCTTTGGCCCCTTTCAGCGGGTGCGTCTGGGTCATGGGGGTGGGTTTCACGAGTGAAGCTCACGATGGCATCATGTCCGGTGTCTTCTCACACCGGCGAGGTCAAGCCAGCCAGGTGGCACCCCGTGCGGGGAACCAGTTTGTATAGACATTCCATGTCATGTATGTTACTTGAGAATCAAGTGCTTGTATCTAAAATTGCAGGTACTCACTATCAACTTGCACAACCGTCAAGTATAAAAATGTCGCAGTCAAAATGCCGAAGACGAACTTGACGGCGCTCGAGTACACCACTCGCACTCCAATTGGTACCACCATGCCGTCCATGTAGAACACGTAACCGGCGAAGACAATCACCAGCATCATGGGGAAGAGTAGCCAGTACAGCAGGCGGTATTTCTGGAGAGGAAACAAATAAATAGGTACTTGTCGTGAAAATTTCTCTTTTACTCGAATTAAGCGCAATTGGAGTGTCAGAGATAGAAGTTTCATTCAGCTTTCGATATAAGTACACACTTTTTCATTTCTCATGCTCGGAAAGTGGGTCATTGTTTATCTACTATGCGGGTGGAAAGTGATACGTTTCCGCCCTAGGGTCGCAATTTGGCATGTTCCCATTAGTTCTCCCCTTGTGAGCACTCAGAAGAACAAAGTGGCGAAAATAACCTTATTTACCGACGCCAAAAACAAATACATGAGAATAGTTCTTTCTCTTAAATCATAGGAATTTATTGTAGCGATTATCATGCCTAAAATATGTCAATTAATTCAAATATTTATTTTATTCGGTTCAAATTTTTAAGTGTCTTGGCTCTATATTACAGTAACAAAAAGGAATAAACCTACGAGGTTTTTTTTAACTTTAATATGCGCAGCTAAGCAACGGCAGTAACTTATACAGCCAAACATGAATGTAAAATTACTTATTGGAAATATTACTTTCTTATTAGTCATTATTACTTTGAATAGGACCATTTTATTACAAATTATATTACTTTATACATAAAACAAGCCTTAAATTTTAAAAATAAAGGGTTGGGTTTTTCTATAAAACTAAAATGCTGTTGAGGACACCCATTAATTCGCCAATAACGCGCGCGAAAAAAAAAGATTCTGTGCGTTATGACAATTATCTGTGGACAATTATGCTGCAAGAAAAAACTTAGACGCTGGATTCCGCGCAACTATTGAAAACACTTGGATAGTAAACAAAGTATAGTTATATTTTGAAATAATAATTACGGGTTATTCAAGCGATTCTAAAATCGACCTAACACCTGACGGAATTAGCCCCACCGCAAGTTTCAATAGAATCAATATTGTTATCGTATCAGTTAACTTTTATGAAATGGCGGTCCGAGAAAATAGTGTAATCTTTGTCAGAATGTGTGCTGATCGTGATTAATCGATACAACTTAAACCTTCAGCTCCATGCTTCAACTTAAACAAGCTGATGCGGTAAGATTAGTTTTTTAGTCAGTCATTTTATTATCTAAGAGATATTTTTTTACTTTCTTCTTGCTCTTATTTTACTTTCCTCGCATTCGAAATGAAAAATAGTATGCTTAACTCGGGTAAAAATCACTCATTTCCGACTCGGACGATTAGCGCTCTCACTTCGTTCGAGCGCCAAACTACCTCGTCGTCAATTAGTACCTTTCTACCCTTGATTAACAATCTACTATTTCAAAGTTGCAAGTACTTTGAAAAAGTACAATATAATATACAATATAATATACAATATAATAACATACAAAATAAATACGAAAGCAATAATTCTTCGCTTGTTGATTTATACATCAAATTTTTGGCGATCAAGTAAAATTTTGAAACTTTTTGCTAGTTTGTTTGTATTATTACAACAATTATTATTACACCAAAGTTTTGGCAATGGCAAGTAATACATAGAGTATATTAAATAGTAGGAATGGCATATATTGATTTGATCGAGCTTATTTTTTTTCTTTTGTCATTATATCACACATTTGTGTTTAAAAAAAATGAAGTGGAACTACTGCAAAGAACCAAACCGTAACTCTGAGCTACGCTACTTTCATTCTAAAAACTCACAAGAGAAGTAAGAAAATAAAGAAGAAGAATCAAAATTCGGAATGATGAAGATCGTAAACTAAAGAAAAGAGAAGTATGGTCAACAAATATAAGAATGCAATTAACTCCCAGTCTAATTTGGTTTAACAGGAGTCGGTTTAAAGGGAAGAAATGTAATGGAGGTTTCTTATGCGTATGCATGCTGCTTGAATAGTCCGTACGACATGTCTGACACAGTTTTGAAATGTACCATAGCAACAGTTCGTTGATAATTTAGTATAGTTTGTAGTTGTGTCACTCGAAATATATCTTATACCACGATAAATGTGTCATTGTCTAGGAAAAGGGACCTTATTGTCGATGGCACTTACGTCGAATCGCTTTGAGTTTCTATTGTTTCGTCTTGAACAACGACATAAGCGCCATCGACAATAAGGTCCCTTTTCATAGATAATGCCACAAATTATTTAAACTATCGAAGTTTAACCTCTGCTGAAGCTCCAACTTTTTTCCAATAGAATGTAATACCAGTACCTTAAATCGCTTTGCTCCCAGGTCACTGTCCGTCAAATTGTAGACGGTATAAGCCATCCACAGGCCAAGTCCGTAGCAGACCAGGTTGGTGTGTCCGCGTTTGTACAAGTTGTTGAACGTTGGGTCTTCCACGAAGAAATTTAGGGCCACCCTTGAGATGAACATCGGAAATTACATATTAGGAAATTTTCGTACTAATAAAATTAGGAATGTAGTTCCGTCGTTATTGGGAATATAATAGAGGCATGTGGTGCCGGCAGAGAATAGCACCATTGCATCTCTTCCCGTGGGTGTCGTAAGAGGCGACAAAGGAAAATAACCGAAGGATAGTCAGCATTCGTGGAAACCGAAACAACAGCTACTGCGGTCGCCAACCCAGCTCAGCTTGGTGTCTATGGCCACTTCCTTCCAAGGTGTACCTGTCATTTTCGGGGACGCATATATTCAGCAGTGGACGACTTATGGCAGAAATTATGATGATGAGTAATGAAATGATGAGGGTTTTTTCTATAACGGATTATTGATGGATATTGTCTCATAGTTTCATTACAAGCCTCTCAGTCAATTTGTGTAAGAATGACCTGTAATATTTATTTAAAAGAGCCCGAGAGGGGACCACCTAAGGAAGACACAACGGGGGCAGACTTCCAAAGGTGTACCGACAGCATTGTATTTTCTATAATCAGCTGTCAACTTGGCCAATGGCCGTTACTCACAATTTTCGAAGTCAGGACAAGAGTAAGTTATACACAGCTCAAAGACTAATTAAAGCGCAAGCCTAAGAAAGGATTCTCACTCTGGAGACACGATCAGAACCGCGTGCAAATCTTGGATGTAGGTGTGAACAGCAGGCGTCAGTAGACCCGCTACAATCACCACGCCAATGGCGATTTTCCGGCTCCTATTGCTGTATAGCAAACTGAAGATCAGAAGACCTAGCAAGCTGAGCTGGAACTCAGCTGCGAGGTACCTGAAATAATAAATAGATAGATGAAAAATGGATGCTTTCATCTTTATCTGGTCTCTCTCGGGATAAGTTTTTGAAGAAAAAAATGTTTGCAGTCAGCAGGTACGCGTCAGGTTATGTGAACGTATTCAAAAATAGCCCCATAGCTCATATGAAGGAGTGGATTAAGGAAGACTCACATTACACCGTCGCTCCTTCTACACGTCGCCGTTCCGACCCCGAGCCTTCCGTTGACCCACCGGGCACTCCGGGCGCCCGAGTGGCCTGACACTCGAATATTGACATTAACACGAGCCGAGCGACGTTCCATCCAACCATTTGTTGCGAGTAGACGATCGTCACACGCCTGTCGATATCGTATGGACATCAAGTCGCCTTCCCATCACCGCACCGGGCCGAGCAGAGTCTTTTTACAAAGCTGTAACGGTCGCCGCATGACCGCCCGAGCCCGGGCCGAGTGCCTCGGAGGGCTCGGTGACCACGTGATTCTTTCCATACAAAATGTAGTGACGGTGCACGGTGGCCTCGGCTCGGCGACGGGCCGCTCTAACGTGACGTGAGTCAACCTTTAGTCGTTGACTCAGAGCAGTGCAAAAACACACAAGGTATCAAAAAATACGTCCCATAGCTCATAATGACGGCGAGCCAAAGTTGTATTAGGGGGCGGATTACATGAATTCATATGTTTGCACTGACCCTTCCAGACTTTGTGTAACCAAAGACCCTGGAGCCTTCTCAAGACTTACCAAGCATGAACCATGCACTGTGAGTGGTCCTTATAGTTGTGTATGTACAGTAGATGGAGCCACCAGTCACGGTGGCAGGCGATCGCTTCTGATGTAACACTTTTCTATAAAATTATAAATTATATATTGGTATGCGTATAAAATACTAATGACAATATATGTACGAGTATTATAGACTCTATCAAGGATATTATAAGACTTGGATAGGCAATGTCAATGTCCATACAATATATCGTTCCCGTCATCTATTTATGACTTAGTCTGGAAACTTGCTATTGTAGTCATTTAAGACGACTTTGCAGGTCGATTCAAAAAACTTGGCGTGAGTTTTTTGCAGTTGTATACAAAATGTATGAATGTTGGCAGTTGCCAAGACTTATATAGACATACCTCGGCGCCAACTCTCGTAAATCGACCTGTAGTTATTTACTCGTGTTTATAAACATTTTCCGTTGACTTACCAGGTAAAATGGCCCATGGCCTAAATGTCTCATCCATGTCATTACAAAAAACATCACTAAGGCATACGGTGGTGTCAATCTGAAAATATATCAAAATTGTCACTCTTGAGAGCCAGCTGTTGACTTGAAAACAAATATTGCTATATCTCTTGTCGCCTATAGGCGAACTGATTTTTTTTTCTTCTATCGATTTTTGTTCTTAATTTGACAGACAACGGAGGAAGAGAGGGATGGTAATACGTTCAAGTCTCTGTGGCGCAATATCATCGAATCTCACGGATCTTGAAGACGCAGATTTCAGTAATTAATGAATATCAATATCATGTAGAATGAAATAATAAGAGTTCAGTAGTCAGTAGTATGTCTGAACAATGGTGTTCCGGACATTTGGGAGGCGTGCGCGGAGCCGGATCGAGCCAACGCGCAGAGGCCCCTTCGACAATTTAATTAAATGTAGGGGATACACTAAGCGGATGTTGCCCCTGTCCGTATCATAGGACGCGCACAGAGACAGCACCCGCCATGGTGTAAGGACTATTGAGTTTTAATGGAGTCTAGAATGTACTAGGCTATTGGGTTGAAAGAATGGACTAGCTACTGGGTTATTGGATAAAAAACCGGACGCCTGCCTAATGAAACGGTATTCAGCAGTATTATTATTAGTTTTAGCACATATGAAGTTAAGAGCTACACCGCTAAAAGAGGGTTTTACTAAAAGGGTCAACTAAGATAGGTTGGCTAAGGAAAATTAAAAAGTGCTTACCTCAACCATCTCAATAGTACACCTTTAGGTAGACTACTCCAACTCATAACTTCGTTCCGTTCTGATAATAACTTGTTGTACGCCAACAGGAAACCAGATATGAGGAAAAAAGTCTGGACGATCAGCGTACCGTTGAAAAATAAATGAAATGGAATATGTTTGTACGTCTGAAATAAAAAATATCTATTAAAACTTGTTTTCTATCATCATTATCATCATTTCAGTCGTAGGCCGTCCACTGCTAATTACGAAACTGCACTGAAACCACTGGATGACGGGAAGCAGCTTCCCTTAGAACATACTATGGAACTATGGCATTGAACCCCACATGCTGCTTATCGTTTCTGGGGGAGGCCCATGCCTAAGGAGAAGAATAAATGATGATATTAGAAAATTACATGTATGGAAACTAACTTTAAATTCTCATGGAAATTCTCGGAAAATCTCTGAAGAATTTTTCGCATTTTTGAGAATATTGCAACTTGTACTTGCTTGGTAGTATCATGGCCGCATAATAGTAAGAGGGGAGGTGAGAGAGAGAGGATACGCGAGGTGTTCTTCACCTCCCTTAAAAAGCTCTGGTCTCGAGCACTCTGATTAGCTAATAACCATAATCCAGCCTCGTCAGCCATTTAAGAGGGGAATGACAGGATAGCTAGTTAATCACCACTCTCTTTATCACTATTGGACTTACTTACCGCTTCTAGAAATTGCGGGTTGTTGCCCACTAACAGACTTGGAATAGGCGAATGACCACAGACGACCAAAAACGCAGTAAGTGTTCTGTGAATAGAATACCATTTGTTAAGATACAACAAACATATTGAAATTGAAAGTAGGTAGATATCATAAACCATATTAAGCTTTTTGCACATAAAAAGCTGAAACTATCACAATAGAAATGTCATCGAGGAGCTCATATGGTTGCGGCCTACGCAAAATCAGAAAAACGCCAAAAGAATACACTAATCGTGAGAGCTTACTAATCATGTAATGCATAAGTTATGTCTACAGGTCATGTAATATCAACCATGTGTTTTATTTCATCAAAAAAATTGCACATAAACATATTGGGTTCCTGGTTTTCCGAAAAATCAAAATTGTGTCATTGTCTAGGAAAAGGGACCTTATTGTCGATGGCACTTACGTCGAATCGCGTTGCGTTTGTATTGTTTCGTCTTGAACAACGACATAAGCGCCATCGACAATAAGGTCCCTTTTCATAGATAATGCCACAATTGGTCTTCCAAGGCAAAACTGCTTATTCCCACGCTGGTTTGCTATGCCAAGTCTTTGCGCAAGAAATCTTCTCACGCGAGGACCCCGATCCATAGAATCTTGTAAACTTTAGTTAGATTATACTATAGCATGGACAACTTCCAGTCATAAGGCAGCGTGGACTAAGGACGAGTGCTGACTTTGGTACACCAGAGATACATTTAAAACTGCATTTATATAAATAAGAAGATCATATTGTGAGGTAAAACGTTGGTCAGTCTTGCAAAAAAAAAAAAAAAAAAAAAAATATGTTTGTTAACAACCAATAAAATTACTTAATTCCCTTATCCTCGATAAATATTATAAATAATGTGATTCCAGACATTTCTGGTGGAAACGCAGCATTACATAAGTGTTCTATTAATACAGATATAGTGAGAAATCATTTTCTTTCTGGAAAACTCGGATCTTTATCGGAATACGTTGACACCCGAACTGTCATTGAATGATCGTATTAAATGAGTGACATTTTCATATTAGAACTTTATTATTAGTTTAGTGTGTAATATTGATAGCGTATTATTCAGTGACCTAACACAGAATTGTGCAGCTAATGAAGAATTGGTTTCAAAACGTGTTTCACCACTTTTTGGTCATAACCCGGCAGTCCCGGGGTCACGGGCGCCTCTACGCTTTCTGTAAAGTCCAGCTACCACTTTACAAAACGCAAGGCCTAACAACGTCATGCTCTAAGGGTAGACACAGGTATAATATGTTATTTTACTTGACATTGGCGAAATCATCGATTGATTTATTGATGGAAGCCATATTTTTTTAAAAGAAGAATAAGAAGATGGTGTCAAATGTCAAAGTGAAAAATGAAATGCGACATTAAACAATAAAGTTCCATATTAATAGATATGAAAATTTCACTCATTTAATAAAGTCATTGACAGTTCGGGTGCCGCCGTATGTGGATCGAGATCCAAGTTTTCCCCGATGAAAAATAGTTTTGCACTACATCTGTAGTTACGTTAATGGTCTACGATAAGGATAAGATCACCTGATGCTGTGGATGACCTTGATTCGCCGCTGCATGGGTTTTGAGCTACCAGGAGCGGCAAGTCGCTGCCAGTTTCGTTTGACAGAAAAGCAGAGCAGAGTTCTGCCGCCTGATATAAAAAATAGTAAATTAAAAAAATTTAAGAGTCATTTTTAAACTCGAACTATCTTGAGACTCAAAAATATTAATTGTACAGAATCGGGTAACGATGAGCATAATGAGGAGCGTAATGAGCAGTCTGCGTCGATCAGCCAATGCGCGAATGGCTCTTGACTTTGCTCCTCGTTATAAAGTGAAACATGTCGAGCAATATTCAACTTATAAAACGTGAGCCCCTTCTATACAATTAATATGAAAAAGTCATCATGACTGCTCGGATCTAGGATTCAATTTGGGGTAAAATACCTCAAACGTTATACTTAACATGGATGTGACTCAATTTCCCGGGATTTTGTGAAATTGATTACTGTTAATAATTAATAACTTTTGTTGAGGAGCTATATAAACATAATGAAAATGTTCGCTATGTAGGTTATTTAATTTACATTATATTAAAAAAATACTTTAGATATAAAATAACTTAAAAAGAATTGTAATTGTATGAATAGACGAGTTACCACTTTTTTACCTTCTTTAGTTATTAGACTTTTTATAAAAATAACTTATAAAAGAATCGTGGGATTGTAAGTAATAACCATGTTAATGAAATCCTAGGAAATTGCATCATAAATACACCTGACTGTTTATCATCCAGTCATTCTCAGTTTCTAGAAACGTCAAATTCAAATTAATTTTAACACATTGCTAAGCAAGGACTTTGTATTTATCGTCACTATTTAATCACAGAAAACCTTCTAAATACGTCATCTTCCGAATTGTATCTAAATGCCATGAGGCGACGGTACTTTGATATTTGGTATATAGGTATCGGCACGAGAGTTGAGGTGAATGGTTACACACACTGCTACATAAAGTACTAATAGCAAAAAAGGTAGCGAATGAACGAATGAGTGAATGACATTTAACTGCACGATCGAATTATATATTTTCGAAAAATAGGTAAAACAAACAGCCAGAAAATAAAAATATGCTTTAATAGTTTTACTAGTCACTTGGAATATCTTCTTCCGATTATAATGCAATAGATAATTGTCTCAAGAGGTTTGATAACGAAATTACGATGTCATGAAAATATATGTAAAAACAACAAAATACAGAAATACTTTTAAAGTAAAAAATAATTTTCGATTAATATATTCATTCGGATATTTTTGTCTAAAAAAATTATTGTAACAAAATAAATTGGAAAAATCTTTAGTCAATCTTGCAGTTTGCAAATTTGCTATCGGTATGAAAAAAGAACACTACCTAATTTCAAAACCTCGCTACCATTACATGCAATGTTGAATGTGTGCGTGGCCTCAACTCTCGTGCCGATACCTATACCTGCCCTTACCCTGCCTGGTAACAAACATTTATTTTCATCACTCTTGCTCGTCAATGGCGTTATTACTTGCGAGCGTACAGCGTTTTAGCTCCCACGGGCTGTTAAGTTTAGTTTTAAAAATATACAGAACCTATACTTCACTTGGACTGAGGATGTTTCCAAACAGCCAAGGTGTATTACATATCTTCAAAAATTTGCTACTACCAACTTTTAATATGTAAAAATATGTATTTAATAAAAACATATCTTTATAATTAAATTTTACTGCAATTTAATGTTTAGTATTTATTAAAAATTATTGTTTTCTATTTGATTTTGATAATTGATACTATTTGGAAGGATGATCTGTCATCTTCGAAAACAAAACGCAGTTGTTAACATTATCTGTGGAAGATATTGAAAAAGTTGACATTGTTGACAATCTTTTATAGTGGAAGCGGTCTGATTTTAGTTTTCAAAGTATTTTGATTTTAAGCCTACATAAGTAACTAATATTTTACCAACGAATTTATTTTATATCCTCGCAAATGTGATGAAAAACATTGTATGTACCACGGGTGGTAAGTGTATACCAAACTTGAGTCATTAAAGCCCTCCGACTTCGTCGTCGGGCTTCTAATAGACTCGCGTTTACTATACCTCACTTACCATCCTCGTTGCACAATGTACTATTAAATTTGACAGATGATTGACGTGAAAAGGAATATGTTAATCAATTCACCATAAAAATATGTTTTTCAGGCCTATGACACAATAGACCTCACATAATCTTGTAATTCTAAAAATAAGGAAGTGAGTGTCAAATTTGACTGCTAAGGAATGGAATTCGCTCCCATCGTCTGTATTACCGGAAATATATAATTTGGGTATTTTCAAGGCAAGAGTGAATAGGCTGTTACTGAACCAGCGTGCTACACCCGCGACCTCGTTGACACGTACCATCAGGTGTGGCTGAGGTCAGACGTTGGTCAGTCTTGTATTTAATAAAAATGGTGATCGTGTTTGATACATAAAGCTACTTTGGAAACTCATCGACTCAACTTACCAAATGAATCTTTTCCATGTTCACAGAAAAAGTCATACAGGCTCCCCAATAAATTGAGTGCCAGTAAAATTAGGATGACCGCGCCGAATGCATAATCACTACTATCCATTTTCCAATCCAGTGAATATTCTTCGCATAATGATTCGTATATCTTGGCGGTGAGTCGGTAGTCTCTGGTCAGAGAATCATTGAGACATGCCTCGACAACGTCTGTTAGATTTGAATAGTTGTTCATTTGTTTAGAGCAGCTCTTCTTCGGACAAATTCCCCAGTGTAACTTAGTGTGATCGAAGTGAGTTATTGTGTTCGCTGAATACTCCTGTAAGGATTTGAAGACGGAAAATTACAAACCAGGTACTTAGTAACAAACGGATAAACCCACGAGTATTTTCAATCAGTAGATTATGAAATTAAATTTGGAACAGCTGTCAAATTCAAGTGGGGTGTCTAATCTAGTATCTATATATTAAAACAGCCATTGATACGAAACGCCAATTCGTTATGTTTTTTTAATATAAATCGAACGACATTTGAACTCGAGTGACAGTAGAATAGGGAATCCATTCGCTTGTCTATGGTTTAAAAAAAAGTTGACTGAGATACGAAATACGCAACGCCGCCGTTCCAAGCTGTCATTTGTTTTGTTCACGTAAAATTTGCACCCTGTGTACTACTTAGTTACACACGGATAAACTCACGTGTAATTATATCGCACTAGTTAACTAAGTAGTAGTAACATGGCTCACAGCAGTTTTAATTATATAATTATTTATATGTTTGGTCTACATCAATGAAATGTTATATAAATACTTAAGAAAAAGCGACCATGGGCCTATTTCTCGTACAGTTGTAACTTGAAATACAAGTGGAAGGCTCTTTCTAACATGTGTCAAAAAGTGACTACAAGATACAAGTGTTCGAGAAATAGGTCTCAGGTCTACCGGGCCGGAGGCAGGATTTCAACTCGCGTCTCCAGATTTCACAGTTGACGCCCTGGCTGATTGAGCCCGGCCACAGCGGAACCATTCGAAAATTCTCAACTATATGCACTTAGGCTTGGGTCTCCTATTTTATGCTACACGCCACGTCTGACGTCAGCGTCAACGTTTCTGAACAAAAAAGACACCAATTTCGACCTGTGAGAGAGACATCAGTACATGTCTATAGTAAAAATTGTGACGCAGACGCTGTAAGCGGCCCATGACGTTTATAGGAGACCTTAGCCTTAACGACCTCGACGACCGGTCTAGTAAGGCGTAAGTCCTGGGTTCAAATCCCAGCCAGGGCGTTTATTTGTGTGTATTTTGTATGTATTTAAGTATCTATCTATTGTATATATCGCCATCTAGTACCTAACACAAGCCTTACTGAGCTTACTGTAGGCCTAGGTCGATTCGTGTCAGATTGTCCCGAATTATTTATTTATTACCTATTATTAACGGTTTTTCGTCACAGTTGGCTCTCTCAAAGGCGAAGCAGGATATTTTTGTGACGTTTTGTTTAGCAGATATAAATCTTACCACCAGCGTGTGGTACATGGGATCCGACAGGTTCCCATGGAGCTTGGCTTCGACAAAGCAGTAGATGTCGCCCGGGCCGCGCATGCATGGCCCATACTCGTCGATTTTTGTCAGCTTCGGTAGACTGTCATACTCCTGGGCTGGACGGAACATGGATAAACCAAATTAGTATTTTTTTATTTTATTTATTTAAATTAAGATTACAACTTACTTAACAGTTACCCAATGCGATGTTGCTTACAACTACTATTGTTATCTGCTAGCCTAATATGGTCGGGTTATTATCACTTTTCTCAAAATCTGTCACGCTCTAATAAGTATATATATATATATATATATTTTTTATGATATAGGAGGCAAACGAGCATACGGATTGCCTGATGGTAAGCAACTACCGCCGCCCATGGACACTCGCAACACCAGAGGAGTCACAAGTATGTTGCCGACCTTCAAGATACGCTCTTTTCTTGAAAGTTTGGAAGTCATATCGGTCCGGAAATACTGTACACGACAATTAATTTCAAAAATTTTCTGTGCGAGGCAGGAAGTTTCTGGAAAAAACGCACAGTTGAGGAGTGCCAACCATATGAGTGCGAAAGTGACGGATAGCGCGACATACGATAAAATGTCAACCCTGGTACACTTTCTGATGGATATCTATCATGTTTTTTTTTTATGTTTTTGAGGTCCCGATATCTGGCAAACCATGCACTCGTTACTTTATGATGATAGCGTATGCAATTGTGTGGTATACCTATATTTACTATATAAGTCGTCGTCTAGTGCATAAAATATATTGAGATATATAGAGAATAACGAGGGAAAATAATATTTGAAGTCAGAATTCATTATTAAGCATTACTATGCTTATTTCGCAATGTTTTTTAGAAGTGGTATAACTTTCTGAATATTATAAGGCATCAAACTGTTAAAAATATACATAAGGTAACGGCATATATAGTTGACAGGGACCCATTATAGACGTTCGCTCTTATTATAAAGAAATAAGGTCCATACATAAATATTACGTCAATCAACTGTCAACTATACGACGTTTGACTTAAGAATGAAGTGTCCATCACTGGTACTGTCAACTTAAACCGTCCATCATTGGCGCCTCTATACGCTTCGTTAAAACTAGTTTTCATTTGCGATAAAATCACAAATGACTAACAGTTTTTGCAATTTGTATTCTCCATTACAAAGTATCGTTAGCAATTATTTGCTAACACACAATGGTGCCAACTTAAAAGTCGCCGCGGAAATTACACATTTCTCAGTAAACAACCTCGACTTTTAACCTCGAGCATTATGTTTGAAATGGTACTAAATAAACTAATGGTAACATTGTATGTAAATAAGTAAATATATCGATACACGAGCTTGAATATATGAGGTCGTTACAAGATTATTGTTCTTTCCTTTTGACGACCGGTCTGGCTTAGTGGGTAGCCCTGCCTATGAAGCCGATGGTCCTGGGTTCGATTCCCAGTCAGGGCATTTATTTGTGATGAGCACAGATCTGTTCCTGAGTCATGGGTGTTTTCTATATATTTAAGTATTTATATGTTTTATCTATTATATATATCGTCGTCTAGTACCTACAGCACAAGTCTTACTGAGCTTACCGTGGGACTAGGTCGATTTGTTAAGATTGTCCCGAAATATTTATTTATTTATTATTTATATATTTATTATCCCGCATATCCACGCGAGTGACGCACAAAGTTACAACTATCACTTTAAAACGAGATAATAACCATGTACCTAACTATATTAGTTTCAATTAATTTCCGATATTTAGGCACTGTTTAATAATATTGTTGATATTTTAAGTAATAGTTGTAATGTGAATGACCGTGTTAGCTTAAATTCTACAATGTTCAACTGTATTTAAAATTTCGTAGCTAAGGTTAAAAAACCGTTACCTTAGATAAAATACCTTTTCAAATTTAATACGTTACTTAAAATGATTACCTTAAAAGTTTATTACAGGCTAAGGTGAAGCCCGCAAGCCTTAGAAGGCTGATATTACCCATATATTGTTCTTAGGACCTGCCACTACTGCACCTCAAGTTACAACCAAATCCTTGCGAGGGCCACTCTTGTTAGCTTAGCCTGCTAGACCCTCTAGAAAAGTCTGTCATTTGTACAAATAGGAATATGTAAAAAAATTGAATTAAACCTTTGTAAAATGATTTTTAAATAAGAATTCATGAAGTCTTATTGATTTTTAACACGTTCAGCTCCGACAACACAACGTCTGTGATCTTATTCCTTTTCCAATGCCAGTGACACAACGTATGTGATCAAAAATTATTGAATTTCTATGCCAGTGACACGTATTTGTGTTTAAAAAGATAGTTCTCCTATGCCGGCGACACAAAAGTTGTGTTAAAAATGTTTGTATTCATATACCAATGGCACAGGAGTAAGAACTTGACTTATGACAGGGGCATAGGAATAAAAATTTCGTATGATAGTGGCATGCATTGCGTGATTGTGATAATTTCTACCGGCATATTGTAAGCGTTTAGTAAAACAGTACCGGAGGCGAGCGAAGACTTCATGAAGTCTTATTTAAAAATCATTTTACAAACAACAAAACCCGGACTGGTCATGTGTTAACTTATGTGATAAAATGCATACTCCATGTATCTTTTTCCTCGTGTGTGCTAGGGTGAAACATAGTTGATCATGATCACATACTTTGTATAATACCTGCATTTCAGCCGTATGCAGTCCACTGCTGGACATAGGCCTCACACAAATATGACTTGTATCATCTTGGGGTAGTTGCCATAGTCGCTACGCTTGTCAGGCGGGTTGGCGAACGCAGTAGCTGTAGATTGGGTCTCGACGGACGCTGCTGCCCGTCCGTAGGATTTTTCCCTTTGTAGCCTCTTACGACACCCAAGCAGGAGATGGGATGGTGCTATTCTAGTCAGCCGGCATCACACGGCGGGTATAATATACCTACCTATACTTAATTTTTACGGATAAGTGATTTTGATTTTAGAAAGACAAATATATTTATATTAAAATTACTGCCCTCGTTCTTGGTGCCTGGTGCCGGCTGACTAGAATAGCACCACCTCATCTCCTGCTTGGATGTCGTAAGAGGCGACAAACTGAAAAACCGACGGATCGGCAGAAGCGTTCGTTGAAACCCAATGAATTGATGCCGTGGTCGCCAACCCACCTGTCAAGCGAGGTGACTAGGGAACTACCTCCAAGATGATACAAGTAATTTAGACGACTTACGGCTAAAATTATGATGATACTGGTGACTGTTTGTGTTTCTGGATTATTGTTTAGAAAACTGATATACAGGGTGTATTTCAGTACGGGGTTTTAAATGCAAGGCTTAATTTAATCCCCCCTTTTGTTTTACAACCTAAAAAAATCTCCATTCCTGATTTAATTATTATAATACAAGTTAAATGTTATTTTGAAGGTACTACACAGACTTTTTTTAATACAACGACAAATGTCACTCTCATACAACGAGAAAACGATAATATCGCAATGTTTGATACACTGACTTCGACCAAACTTTGAGGTGACAAAAACCGACTAATAACTTGTCTAAATCGGCAGTGTATTTTAAGTCGAAAAAAAAATTGGATCAGTAAAGTGGAATCAAACCTTAGCAAGGTTTAAGTTCCATTAGTCAAAGGCATGCTGTATGCGTGAATTAAGAAAAAAAAGATTTTTCTTGCAAATATAACAATAGGATTACTTAAGAAAAAACAGTTTTTGTATTAGCAAATATAACTAAATAATAATTATTCCTTCATCATGCCATAAACCGAGTTTGGTGATAGGAAAAATAAATGAAAATCCTGACACCAGCATATTTTTGGTAAAAAATACCTATCCCTTTAGAATAATAAACAAACCAATTTTTTTAAAGAAACATAAAATGTTTAATTTTTCCATATAAGCCTTTTGTTTAACCGGTATTTAGAAAGCAGATTAAATAGTTTGTAAAATTAATACTTACGAGTTAAATTGTATATCACTCCTGAAACTAGCTGCAGCACAAATCCAAATAAAACTAAAACTATCATACTGAATAAAAACAAAACTAATTAAATAACGCGTGCAATATTTTTTTTACTTTATCGGAAAAAATGTAACTCTTTTGCAAATCGAAAAAATCACTGTATTGTTTTAAAGAAATTAATATACATCACTGTGATAACCTCTCTATACAAATATATCCGTAAATTACTCTACGTAGGTAAATTATTGAAGTAATACAATAATATTAATAAAATTAATGATCATTTTGTTAAGTTAAAGGGTACATTTCGTGAGACGCGCTGTCACATACTATCTGACGAATGAATGCTCTTCTTAATAGTATCTGAACTTCCTGATGAGTAATATTTTTTTTAATGCGACACTGCGAGGATACAATAGGTAGGTTCACGTTCAAATACAAATAAAAAAAAAGTATAGTGTACGAAAATTACAGTATGAGTTCTGATGCAGGGATTGTTAATGGTGTTACGAAAAATCTAAATGTTGCCGTTAATTTTTCTTTGATCTTCTTAAGTAGTATTTAGGTAAGGGTAATTAATTATCTGATTAGTTGAATATAATGAAATATCAAAAATATATGATAACTGTAATACCGAAATTGATTAACGGTTAATTTATATAACAATAATACTGATAATCGATCTCTGTCTCACAGCAAATTTCCGGAATGGAAACTTACTTTAAACTTTGTCGAAAAGTTCTTAAAAAGTCTCGCATTTTTCAGAATGTTCGTACGTATTCGCCCCGTCTTGTACGAAATTTAATGAAATAAATTAATTTTATGGGACAATCTTGTCAAAATCAACCTAGTACAGTCAGCATCAATAATAACGTGTAAAACAACGCACCAAAACTATATGCCATCCTGTGTACTTTATTTACAAATTGTATTTTCAACCGTTCGCTTTTCAAAATTTCGATCGCGTTTCACACGCAGAATTTTGTCTCTTTTTGTGAAACTTAAAAAACGGTAAGTAGGTATTTTTCGTGCGCTGTTTCAAACGCTTACTATTGATGCTGACTGTACTAGAGTAAGCTATTTAAGGTGTGTGTTATATTATAAGGTACTAGACAACTACGAAATACTTTAATACTTACCCTAGCAACAATCATCATCATCATCATGTCAGCCGAATGACGTCCACTGCTATACATAGGCCTCCAACAATATGTTCTTGATAATCTCACAAATAACCTTGCAAGAATTCGAATCTGGGACCTTCAGTTTCGTAGCCTGGGTCACTATCACCAAGGTTGGGAGTCAGTTTCCCGAGAGATATTGGTGTCATATATACAGGGTGATTTCAGGGTCGTGTAGCAAAAAAAAACAAGGCATGACATAAAATTCATAGATGAAGCTAATTATGTTAAAAAATATTATTTAAATTTTAAAATTATTTTCAAATGAGAAGTATAGGATGTCTTTCAGCTAAATGATGATGATCATGCTTGCGTTTGTCTCAAACATAACAAAAGTGGTGTAAATAAAAACTTTTGAAAAATATACGTTAATGTAAAAAGTACGCACACCTACCTACTACATAGTACCTACGAGTTGTTTATCTGCCGGCCTAATGATGCAATACAATATGTTTACAAATCTTCTATAATTACTATGGTTGTTTCCGCGTATCTATTCTTTTTTTTTACATTTACAATGTGACAACAAAGTGTGAAGTTAATAGATCCGGTAAATGACTTTACAATAAAAACAGGTACGATAGAGGCACCAATGATGGACGGTTTAAGTTGACAGGTACCAGTGCTGAACACTTTATTCTTAAGTCAAAGATCGTATGGTTGACAGTTGTTTGACGTAACCTTTATGTACCTTTTATTATGTACCTTATTTCTTTATAATAAGAGTGAATGTCCATAATGGGTCCTTGTCCACTATAGGTGCTTAAGTGTGGTCTCACATATTGTGTCTCTCGACCGGTACCGAGAACATCGAAGTTCGTATATTTCAAGCAACTTTCTCTTTTACTCCAATTAAGACGTTTTGATAGTGACAGAGACAGTCCGAAACTTACGAATAACGTTTAGATGGCGCCGCAGGTATAGTCAGCAACAAAAGTTGTTAAGCGGGCGAGATGTTCACAATGACATTGACACTACTTTATTGTCAAGATAGTGAGTGCCTATAATTGGCTCTGTATATCACTACTTAAGATGTTAATGTACTTTACTTAAGCCGTTGGAACTAATAAAAAAAGTCCCCATTCCGATCCATCTAAATGGGCCACCCTGTATATATATATATTTTTCTTACTTTGGTACAGTCGCCATCAGATATGTATATCGGAGCTGTGGAGGCGGTCACAAATAACTGAACAACGCCTCTATTGTCGAAGCGGTAAAGTGCATGATGGAATAGCCCATTACCAGAGGGATATACAGTCAACCAATTTGATTTATAGGCCACTTCGTTCCTTGTCACAGTGAAAATATATATGAAAGACGCAAAAGATCTCTTATTAACGTCACTGTGACAAGGTTCGAAGTGGGCTAGAAATCAAATTGGTTGACTATACATACAGTGTAATTTAGCTAACTACTTGTACTTGTCATTGGATTGCGACCACAGGCAGACAAGCAAAAGCGTCCTGAGAGTTTACGCGATCGCTAACCCGCATGCCTTGCGTGCCATGCTGGCAAACCATATTTGTTTCCATGTGGCAATCTATGTGGCATGACTATTTATTTATTTAAACTTTATTCTACAAAACACAATCTTAACCCTTTCGCCGCCATTGACTTGATATGAAGTCCGAATATTTCGTGCCTCACGCGCCACGACTTAATATCAAGTCCTTGGACCTACGTACTGAGAGGTAAGGTTTATTTTTGATTGCTTGAAACCTTTGGCGTGTGACGCACGTCAGAATTGATTTGACGTGGCGGCGAAGAGGTTAAAGTACAAAAGGCGGACTTAATACCTAAACGCATTATCTACCAGTCAACCATTGGGCAAAGCAGAGAGGATTACTTACATATACAGACGACCGGTTTGGCCTAGTGGGTAGTGAGTAGTGGACCTGCCTGTGAAGCCGATGGTCCTGGGTTCAAATCCCATGACATTTATTTGTGTGATGAGCACAGTCAAATTGTTCCTGAATCATGGGTATATTATATATATTATCTTTATTTATCTTCCTTCTTAGATTAGGTTTTTTTTAAATATTTTTATAAAAGTAAAATATAAAAATACATGTAAAACATATCAAAACAATAAAAACATTATAAAAAACCTAACCTAGAGTGCCGCCGGCAACGGGGCAGGACCCATGCTGCCGGTGGTTAGAGCTGCAGAGAGAGGAACCGCCGGACTATGCGCACCGTGTCCAGGATTACCGCCTTCTGAATCTGACCCTTGATCCAACCACAACCACGTAGCGAGAGTCTCTCAATATGTCGGTAGAGACTCTTCGCTATGAGACCTATTATTATATATATCGTTGGCTGGGTACCCACAACACAAGCCTTCTTGAGCTTACCGTGGGGCTCAGACAATTTGTGTAAGAATATCCTGTAATATTTGTAATATTTATACAGATAATAACAATAAATACATACATATATGTTATAAATAATACACACGGACGTGTCTAGGTAGACAGCTTTGGTTTTACTAGCTGCGGAACCCTCAAACAACAATAGTATTCAAAAGTCAGTTTACTCGATCTCTTGACCCGTACAGTCATATTATCTTCTACAATAATTATGGTGGCATTTTATGGTCCTACTTTACACTCAAGAGCTCACTTTGTATGGAACAATAATAACGAAACGTCAAGTCAGAAAGTACCTAGACTTGGCTTGCAAAGCTATCCTCAAACTCACGTTTATTTAGTCATTCACTCGTAGTATTTAGGAGACCATAAGGTGTCCATTTTCACGCACTGTCGCTGTGAAAATGGACTGTTTAGTGCAGGGTAGGTGAACCTTCATGCATCAAAGTGACATTTTTTCAATAAAATGTCTAACAGGCACGTAAATGACACGTGCCATTAAATAATTTTGACTTTCTGATTAATTGGCTTGGCTCACGAGGTAACCGCCGATTGACGGTTGAACCTCAAAATGGCGAAGTCGTCTTGAAAATATATTTTTGTTTTTGTTCAAACGTAGCTTAGTGTGTAATATTGATAGCGTATTATGCAGTGATCTAACGAAAAATTGTGCAGCTAATGAAGAATAGATTTCAAAACGTGTTTAACCACTATTTTGGTCATCACTCGGCAGTCCGGGGTCACGGCCGCCTCTTAGCTTTCTGTAAAGTCCAGCTACCACTTTACAAAACGCAAGGCCTACTACCGAACAACGTCATGCTCTAAGGGCAAACTTATATGTTATTATACTTATATGTTATTTTACTTGACATTGGCGAAATCATCGATTGATTTATTGATGGAAGCTATTTTTTTTTAAAGAGGAATAAGAAGAGGTAACCGCCATGTGGGAAGTTGATTCGGATACCGATAGTTGTTTCCGCGGACGGTCTCATAGCGAAGAGTCTCGACCAACATCTTGAGAAACTCTGATCGGCGACGTGCCCAAAATATTGTGTGTGCCATTGGTTCGCCTACCCTGGTTTAGTGGCTGTAGATGTAGATGTAGATGTAGTGTAGGGACGCCCGGCCGGACTCAGGCGGGCTGTCGATCGCCTGTTGCGTTCATTCAGCCCAGTTCCCTGTAGTTGGAGCTGCAGGTTACTGTTCCGGCTGCGTTCCCACACAGTGCTCCTCGAATCTTCCAATCTTCCTGCAGAACAGAAGGATATCCTTTAGGTTGATGTCCTTTAGTTCGCTTTCCTCCAGAACATCGCTGCCAAATACTTTATGTCGCATCGATGCGTACATGCCGCATTCGGTTATGACATGTTTACTTGTTTCCTCCATCCCACAGTGTGGGCAGGAGGCGCTATCAGTCTTACCTATTACCTTGAGGTGTCTGTTCAACGAGTTGTGTCCCGTGATGACCCCCGTCAGTAATTTTAGACCGGACTTACCTAGCTTCAGGAGATACCTAGTTCTCCTGGCATCCATTCTCTTCAAGAACATCTTCGACTGTCTGTATTCAGTTTCTTCCTTCCATTGTCTATTTGCTTCTTCCTCTTTTAGTCTATCTATGACTCCTCTCGTCACCTCAGCTGATATGGGTAGAACTGGTTCCGGGCCTATGAATTCCTTATCGGCTCCATTCCTGGCCAGTTCGTCTGCTTTCTCGTTTCCTCTTACTCCTTTGTGACCAGGCACCCAGGCCACCGTAGTGTCCATGTTTTGGCCTATTTTGTTTAGTGCCTCTTTGCATTCCTTCACAATGGAGGAGGTAACTTCTACTTTCCTTAGGGCTTTTAAGGTCGCCTGACTGTCCGTGTATATCACAACTGATCCAGTCCGCGACTTGTTTTCTTCTATGATTTGCGCGCATCTTGTTATAGCCCACACCTCTGCCTGAAACACACTGGCAAACCTGCCCAGTGGTTCAGATTCTGCTTTGTTTAGCTTCGGTATTAATATACCCGCTCCTGCTCTCCTTGTGGAGCTCTTTCTTGAACCATCCGTGAAGCAGATAGCTGTTGGATGATTTATCTTGACCTTCCAATTATCTCTTTCTCCGATATGAATTCTGTATTTCTTATCAAAGATCTCCTGTTTCTTTATAAGGTCATTGCTTGCCGTCAGCATTCCTAGCTCTGACCTTGTATACTCCTGTATCAGAGCATGCCTTTTGTCCATGCTACTTCCTCTCCATTCCTTACATGCTTTCATTCTGTACCATTGTTTCATGGCTCTCTTCTCCACCTCTAGCTGTAGTGGTAGCATTCCCAGCATAACCTCTAGTGATCGAGTAGGTGTAGTTCTCATGGCTCCCGTTATCATTAGGCAGGCCAGTCTCTGTACCTTGGACAGGTTTCTTTTGTATTCTCTAATTTGTGCTCTATGCCACCATATCACCGCTCCGTATAGTAGTCTGGGTAGTATGATCGCCTTGTATATCCATTCAATCATACTAGGCCGCAGTCCCCATTTCCTTCCCACTGCCTTCTTGCATTGATACAGTGTTCTTATGGCTTTCGCCGTTTGTTCTTCTATGTGGGTAAGTTTAGTGGCTGTATGAATGAGACTTATTGTTTTACGACCAGTCTGACGAACAGCCTAGAGAGTAGTGACCCTTCCTAAGTCGATAGCCTTTAGCTTCGAATTCCAGTAAGCTGATTTTGGGAAGAGCCACGGGTGTTTTCAATGTAGTTATGTATCTGTGTATAATTGTATAATTATATAGCCTGGGCAACACAAGCATTTTGGAGCTTACCGTATTTTTATGTAATATGTTTAAGATATAATTTGTAATACTGTTTTGAAAAGAAATCCCGCCGAGTTTCTTGCCGGTCATAAAAGTCAAAATGCTTCTCGGGTTAGAACCGGTGTAGTTTTTATGTTTCCTTCTTTTGTATACTCGACGTGTAAAAGTGCCCTTGTGGCCTACTTACTGAATAAACGTTTGAGTTTGAGTTTGAGTTAGAGCGCGCGGGGCTCAGTCAATTTGTGTAAGGAAATCCTGTAATATTTATTTATTTATGATCTCCGACATACGTCGCATGGCTGACTTGGTTGGTGGGTTGAGAAGTAGACGTCAATAGGTGTCAATAGAGCCAAAATTTAAATTCGAACACTAAAGGCTTGGGCAGATAGGCGCGTTTTGGGAGCGTGGCGCAGCGGGGCGTGACAGCGGTGTGGCTTATGTAACGAAATAAGGCACACATTCGGACGGCAGCGTCGCGCCCCGCTGCGCCACGCTACAAAACGCGCCCTATGTGACCAAGCCTTGACTGTTTATCACCCTCTATCGCGCTTACAAATACGAGTGACAAAGAGGCAAAGAACGAACTAACGATATTAGTGGTTCGTGGTAGGACTCTGGGTTTTGTTATTTGGCTGCACAGAGTTGGAGGAGGTCGCCCAATACCGTTAATAAGAGAAAACCTCCCTGAGAACTGTGGCCCTGATGATGAGGTACACCAGTGTATCATAGGATAATCCATACTAATATTATACATAAGTGCGAAAGTAAGTTTGTGTGTCTGTCTGTTACCTCTTCACATTTAAACCGCTTGGGATGGGAAAACTAAGTGGGATGAAATTTGGTATGGAGAGAGTTTGACCTACCAGAAAGGACATAGGATATCTATCCCACAACCATACTTTTAAGACAGGCATGGCTGGCCGACGAAGAAGAAAAGCTAGTAATCAATAAAACAAAATACAGTGTTCGTATTAGTTTAATTAAACTTAAAAACATCTTGTACAAAAATCCTAATATTTACATGACATTCAGATACAGTCAGAATCAGTATTAACGTATGAAACAACGCACCAATATTATCTGCCAGATATTTTCTACAGTTCGCGTTCCAAAGTTTCTATCGCATTTCATAGATAAACCGCAGAAATATATTTTCATTTCTCATGCTCGGAAAGTGGGTCATTGTTTATCTACTATGCGTGTGGAAAGTGATACGTTTCCGCCCTAGGGTCACAATTTGGCATGTTCCTATTAGTTCTTCCCTTGTGAGCACTCATTAGAACAAAGTGGCGAAAATAACCTTACTTATCGACGCCAGAAAGAAATACATAGAATAGTTCTTGCTCTTAAATTATAGCAATTTATTGTAGCGATTATCATGCATAAAATATGTCAATTAATTCAAATATTTATATTATTCGGTTCAAATATTTAATATTTAAGTGGCTCTATATTACAGTAACATAAAGGAATAAACCTACGAAGTTTTTTTAAACTTTAATTTGCGCAGCTAAGCAACGGCAGTGACTTATACAGCCAAACATGAATGTATAATTACTTATTGGAAATATTACCTTCTTATTAGTCATTATTACATTGAATAGGACCATTTTATTACAAATTCTATTACTTTATACATAAAACAAGCCTTAAATTTTAAAAATAAAGGGTTGGGTTTTTCTATAAAACTAAAATGCTGTTTAAGACACCCATTAATTCGCCAATAACGCGCGCGAAAAAAAAAGATTCTGTGCGTTATGACACAAAAAGTTAGAGGCTGGATTCCGCGCAACTATTGAAAACACTTGGATAGTAAACAAAGTATAGTTATATTTTGAAATTAATAATTACGGGTTATTCAAGCGATTCTAAAATCGACCTAACACCTGACGGAATTAGAAATAAAGGTCAAGTTATCATGGAAAGCCTGCTACCGCGTTATGGTTAAGTTTCAATAGAAAATCGTATCAGTATTGTTATCGTATCAGTTAACTTGTATAAAATGGCGTTCCGAGTAGTGAAATCTTTGTCACAATGTGTGCTGATCCTTTATAAATATATTTCAATGATTAATCGTTACAACTTAAACCTTCAGCTCCATGCTTCAACTTAAACAAGCTGATGCGGTAAGATTAGTTTTTAGTCAGTCATTTTATTATCTAAGAGACATTTTTCTTGCTCTTATTTTACTTTCCTCACATTCGAAATGAAAAATAGTATGCTTAACTCGGGTAAAAGCACTCATTTCCGACTCGGACTCTTAGCGCTCTCACTTCGTTCGAGCGCCAAACTACCTCGTCGTCAATGACTGCCTTTCTACCCTTGATTAACAATCTACTATTTTTGTGAAGCAATTAATTAAATAATTATCTACTTTTGGTGCGCTGTTTCATACGCTACTATTGATGCTGACTGTACATTCCAACATTTGTACCAGCAATGTTTGTTTGTTTATTATTTATTGCACATAAAACACAACGTACACTTGGTGGACTTAAGGATGACTCACATTACACCGTCGCGAGTCCTAAACGTCGCCCTCCCGAGCCCGAGCCATCCGTTGACTCACCGGCACTCACCGGGACGGCCCGGGCCCGAGCGGTCCGACACACGAATATACATTAACACGAGCGCCATTCCATCCAACCATTTGTTGCGAGTAGACGATCATCACACGTCCGTCGATATCGCGTTGACATCACGCCGCCTTCCCATCACCGGGCCGAGCAGGCCTTTTTACTTAGCCGTAACGGCCGTAGCATGACCAGTCCGAGCCCATAAAGCATTCTCTACCAGTCAGAAATGTTAAATACTATTCTTAAATAATATTGCACTGGACAAGGTATTTCGTAATTATATAAATTTAATACACACATCAATTATTGTTACATAACAATATTCCACAAAGTTCCGATCTTTACAGCATTATTTCTGCACTATAAATTAAATAAAAGCACAGATAGCAGAATATAGGTGAAAACTTAGCTAAAGGAGCTTAGTCTACGTGGTAGTAAGTTACTACTATAACGTAAGTATTTTGACGTAAGCTCCATATTAATTCTATGCACAACTACATAGATATATATAGTCCTTCAGTCAAGTTTTTCACCTATATAGCGGAACATTGTCAAAGTCTATGGGCAAAGTGGCAAAAAAGTATACATAAACCTTAATATTAACGAAATAAGGTAATTGTATACATATTTTTCACTTCGGTTATATCGATATCTATGGCCTTGCCGCAGCGCCGACACAAATCGACTGAGCCCCGGGGTAAGCTCAAGAAGGCTTGTGTTGTGGCTAGTCAACGATATATATCTTATACAAATACTTAAATACATATATAAAGTATCCATGACTCAGGAACAAATATCTGTGCTCATCACACAAATAAATGTCCTTACTGGGATTTGAACCCATGATGGATAAGTTTGAAAGGGTTTAACAGCACTAGAAGTGCTAAAGCTTAATTTCAATTGTGTCTTTGCTGGATTTGAGGTCATCCTTGGTGATGTGCTTAACAGTTTTCGGGCGGGGTGGAGGCAGGAAGACCACCTTCACCAGCTCAGCCAGAGGATTCTCCAGAATTATGAAGAGTGGGACCGCGAACATGAACGAGAGGCAGGCACACCACAGGAAGTTGGTAAACTGGGGGCAAAATGGAAGCAACATTTTAATGTCAAAAACCTTAGACGTAAATAAAAGTAGAAAGAAAGAAAAATAGAAAAACTTTGAGTCTCAGCGGGACTCGAGCCCAAAAAAATTAAGCGGTACTCGTGTAGCACAATTGGTAGTGCGCTGGTTGCGGGTTCCAGTCCCGCTGCGAGACAGAATTTTTATATTTTTCTTTTGATTTAAATATTAAAGAAATAAAAATGCATATATTTACCATTTTTCGTGATCTTATCTTTTTAGGATAACAATTAGGTATGTCACGACAAAATTTTTAGGGTGCAAAATTGTTGGTTAAGGGGTGAAATTGCTTAATTATATAAATCTATTTCTAGACTGGGTAATATTGCTCCTCAGTTGGAATATTTATTTTTTGGGTAAGTAAAATGTTCTACTGATATTTAATTTGGGCTTGTTCCTGTGTAATAACATTGAAAATATTAAGTGACTTCAATATCTGGACCAATATAGCACCATTTTACGGTAATTTACTTGTTATTTTATTAGCATGAGATCCCTGTTTCAGTTTAGGAGAGATGCCTCCTCCTCCCTCGATCCTCCATTCTCCTCCATCCTCGTAAACTTCCACACATTTCAAACACACTCTTCTAGCAACCCGTACTAGATATTCCATCACAGGTGGACGTTGTTTGTATCACTGAAACGATTATATACTTACAATCCAAAAGCCGGTAGACGGAGCTAGTTCGTCGTAGTTGCCAGTACTGAATCGCATGATGGGAACGTGGACCAGATACGCGAAATAGGTGACGCGGGCTATTCTAGCCCAGCCACCCCAATGTAGGAACCCACGGAAAGCTCCTGAAAAAAATAAAATCAAACATAAAACTTGCAGAAATCGCGAAGCGTCTGGTTCATATGGAAGCGTATGGTTGACCGAAGCTGGCGGCTTCCTTGCACAACGTATCAGCATTGCGATACAACGAGGAATTGCCGCTAGCATCCTTGGTACAATGCCTCAAGTCTTTTTTAGATTTAATAACTAGTTTAGTACTCGTATTTTAATGAATGTAATTATTGTAAATAAAAACATTGGGCATAAACTAGAAGTAAATTTTGTTTTTTTTACGGTTGTTTTTTTTTAAGCGTTAGTCTACGTAATTTAGTTGTCGAACGTTTCTATATAAATTAGCCATGCATGACCAGTAACGTTCCGTATCGGATCCACAACCCAGCACGGTTACGGACATCAGACTTAAGTATCGTACGCCCGCCGGATTTGTCCCGGACAGTACCGAATCCGAGGATATCCGGCGAACATATCTTTACCCTTCCGGCCGTTTTGAAAACTGCGTTTAGAAACGAGCTGTGAATGTGAGCCTGCAAATTATGACGACCGGTCTGGCCTCGTGGGTAGTGACCCTGCCTATGAAGCCGATGGTCCTGGGTTGAAATCCCAGTCAGGGCATTTATTTGTGTGATGAGCACAGATATTTGTACCTGATCATGGGTGTGTTCTATGTATTTAAGTATTTATATGTATCTATCTATTATATATATCGTCGTCTAGTACCTACAACATAAGCCTTAACTGAGCTTACCGTAGGACTAGTTCGATTTGTGTAAGATTGTCCCGATATATTTTTTTTATTTTATTATTAAGAACTTATATGCTTGCAAGTATAAAACAATAGGTAGGTTAGGTAGGTTGCTTTCAATGCCCGAAGGGCAAGCCGAGCAGAGATGGGGGTGCTCCGTCGTAGCTGTTGAATTGTACGAAAAATGATCGCATTTGGCTATGTACAAGGCAATAAAAAGCAAAGGCTCAAGTCACAACTGGTTGCGAGTTGCAGTTGCGAAAAAGGAAGGATCTTTACATACGTATATACTTAGCTATAGCCAGCACAGTTATTGTTCAAAACTTACTCTCGATTTTGAGTATCGCAAAGAACATAAATAGCGCGTTCAGAGAGCCGAATATGAACTTGATGGCGCTGGAGTAGACTACCACCACGGCGACCGGAACTTCGATCCCGTCGATGTAGAATACGGAGCCGATGAGCACGAAGAATACCATCATGGGGAACAGCATCCAGTAGAGCGGACGGTATTTCTGAGTAGAAAAAATAGACGGTGAGCATACATTTTCGTTTTTTATTTTTTGCCTCCCGAAATTTGGTACCGTCATCACTAAGTAAAGGATGACACACATAGACTGAGCCGTTTCCGTGCCGAGGTGACGCCTCTTATTCTATGAAGTGAATCACGTAATCATCAAGCCAAGAGCCAAGACGCGACCGGTCGTATTAATGTAATATTAATATATTATACGAGTGAGGTGCGGGTTGGGTCAGAACGCCTCGGTGACGGCACGGTAAGTCTCGGCGACGACTCGCTGTCGTCTCGGCGACGGAACGGGAAGGTGTCGTTTCGGCGACGGATTTTCCATACTAAGTGGGACGACCTAGGCGTGACGTCATAGTTAAGTATCATTTTGTAAACAGCCTTTTCAGTAAAAAGTGCGAGTTTTAGATTTCATCTCTCATTTCTGACTATTGATCATATAGCGAAACTAATTTATTGAATAAATAAATAAACTTCTAGGTATAAAACTGCTACTTCGTACCTTGTGTTTGCCTGATCCTATGTCGCTCTCTTTCAAATTGTAAACAGCATAAGCCATGGCCAGTCCGATCCCGTAGCAGACAAGGTTGGTATGGCCGCGTTTGTACAAGTTATTGAACGTCGGGTCTTCAATAAAGAAATTTAGCGCAACTCTGGAACATTATAGGTTATTTGATCAAGAACATTCTAAACTCATGAGCATATGTCATAGAGAAGTTCTACAAGTTTAAAAGTAAAATAATAGAGCTTAAATCGAAAAATAAAAATAATAACAAAAGTTAATAAAATTTAAATGAATAGTATTCCGATTGAATTCTTTAACTTTTAAACTGAATGCATAAAGTTTTTAGTAAAGCCAATCATATCTTATTTTTGTCAACAAATATGACGTGTTATTTACTTATTTAAAATCCCTATCTAATCCTACGTCCCTCGTATTTACAGTAACTACATTGATAGTGACTTGCCAAAGAAGTTACATGTGGTTACAACAGCCTTCCTTATTTAAGGTGAAAAACTTAGCTAATCTGGCCTTTGTAGTATTTTAGTAACGTGTGTACACGCATGCCGGCGTTCCATATTCAAATTTTGACGTAAGTTCCATATTAAATCTCTGCACGACTACATATAGCTACATGGTCCTTCAGTTAAGTTTTTCACCCATACCTAACTGACATTTTCTGGTAATGCCGTGAAGGTAATTTGGTATTTATTTACTGAACTATAAGGTAGCTAATTTTGTTTAGAATTGAAATGTCCTTACATTTATATTGTGTAAGACAGTCAATGTGGGTAAGACCGTCTATCAAATATTCAAATCAAATCATCATTTATTTCAGACAGCATGAGGTCCATATACAATCATTACAAATAAAAATAAAAATAAAATAAAATAAAAATTAACAAATTGCAAAAATAGCCTATCTAACTGGGGCATGTAGCCCACAACGGGCAAGGGCAGTCGTACCTGTCCCCTATCATTCTCAGGATGTTATTGGGGCTGCCACGCACCCGACGCACCAGGGATGCGGCTCTTTTGCGCATAGTCGCATAAAAGCAGTCCACTCTAGCTTCTGCAAACATCCCAGATGCGCTACAGAAACGGGGCAGCCCCACCAACACCCGGAACGCGTTATTAAATTGGACCCGGAGAGCCCCATAGGCTCTTTGCGTGTACCGTTGCCACAAGCTGCACGTATAGAGAGAGGTGCAGTAAGCTCTAAACAATGCAATCTTAACCTGTCGGGAAAGACCGTCTACCAATCAATTTCCTACATTATTTCATAGGTATTTAGTGTCATATGAACGGACTTCCCTTAAAAATAAAGTGTGCCGGTCTTACCCACATTGTTCTTAATAACTTTAATAAGGTTCTGAAGAAACAAATTAAAGTAATATTCTTACTCTGGAGCCACAATCAGAACAGCATACAACTTCTGCACATAGGTGTGGACTGCTGGGGTCAGCAGCCCCACCACTATTACAGCACCGATTGCTATCTTCCTACATCTGTTGCTGTACAGCAGACAGAAGATAATAAGACCAAGCACGCTGAGCTGGAAGTCGGCTGCTAGATACCTGAGAAGCGAGGGATTTTGGTGTTGTCAGTACGGGTCTTAAGAATAAAATCAATAAATTAATATGGCGTAGTAACTCTAGATTTATGGGGCCCAGCGTGGCGAAGCGTCTGGTTGACGTAGCTGGTGATCCAAGGGCTAGCGGGTTTACCGTACACCGTATCAGCATTTTGATACAACGAAGATATGCCGCCTGTAACCTTAGTATATATTAAAGGTTAGAGATGTAGATCGAGGAAAATTCCATAATAATATGTAGGGCCCGGAATTTTGCGTGCGGTTTTGGAAAAGTCTAAGGGAGAGAATACTAACGTTTACCGATGTATCGATAAACCTATTTTTTTTTATTAGCGTTTAAAAAAAAATAACACAAATTTTCCCATGATACATTTGCTCTTTCAATGATTAGTGATGAAAAATTTACGAAATGTTTGTATATAATATAAAATAATTTTATATTAGACTGGTATGTTATCTACAAAGAATTGATAACCCGAGTAGGTATTTGATTGCAATAATGCAAGTATTATTTCATTAAAAATTAATTAATCTCAATGACTCTGAGTACACGATCGATTTATCGATACATCGATAAATGTTAGTGTTCTCTCCCTTAGACTTTTCCAAAACCGCAAGCAAAATTCCGGGCCCTAATAATATGTATACTTGCACCTTGTTATTTACACAATGTGTTACATGTGTATTTGTGATGAATACATATTTTGGCTAATTAGCCGTATTGATATCATTGACCTCGACTATGCAATGCCTCAAGGGCCTGTTTTATATTAAAAATAAACTAGGTTAAATTTTAAACTACTTTAGTATTTGTACAGTTACTGTCGTAATTAGAAGTATTTCTGTTTGAGATTATGTACTCGTATTTGAGTTTACTCATCATCTTCCTAGCGTTGTCCCGGCATTTAGCCATGGCTCATGAGAGCCTGGGGTCCGCTTGGCAACTATACCCAGGATTTGGCGTAGACCCTAGTTTTACGGAAGCGACTGCCATCTGAACTTCCAACCCGGAGGGTAAACTAGCCTTTATTGGGATTAGTCCGGATTCCTCAAAATGTTTTCCTTAACCGAAAAGCGACTGGTACCTAATTAGTAATTATCAAATGATATTTCGTACATAAGTTCCGAAAAACTCATTGGTACAAACAGGGGTTTGGACCTCCGGATTGCAAGTCGCACGCTCTTACCGCTAAGCCACCAGCGCTCTTTTTGAGGTGTTTTTGAGTTTACTATCGTACAAAAATGTGCCTATTATTATTTTTATCTACGTACATATCATAAGTGTTCTGAAATGCGTCCAGAAACCGAAGGCAATGACCAGCATTACCAACCATCAGAAATCAATGGAGATGTAATGTTAACATTACCTACTGAAATCAGTAGGTTATAAGTTTAAATTTGGAACAGCTGTCATATTCAAAGGCCTATTCTAGTATCTATAGATATTGAAACAGTCATTGATACGAAACGCCAATTCGATATGTTTTTTTAATATAAATAGAACGACATTTGAACTCGAGTGACAATAGAATAGGGGTACATTCGCTTGTCTATGGTTTAAAAAAATATTTGACTGAGATACGAAATACGAAACGCCGCCATTTCAAGCAGTCATTTGTTTTGTTCGTTGACTTTTTAATGTTTACAAGTAACACTAGTCATAATGCAGGTCATTCCTCTACGGTTCCTGAACCCATCTTAAAACACTTATGATATGTCTGTAGATAAAGTAGTGTATGCAACTATACATAATTAAGCATTACTTAATGCCCTTCATTATGCACAGATACATAAACTACTATTAAAGCAGGTCTATGTAATATTTGGTTTTTGGTTGTTCTCGAATAACGGCTTGCCCTGTTTCCCTGCTGTAGGGGCTTAACTCCCCCATGGACATCACTGCTGGACATAGGACTCCATGAACATGGCTTTTGGCGTTTGACAGGTGGGTTGGATCGCAGTTTAAGTATCCTTAGTTACAGTAAAACTCACCAGGCGTGAGCCATGCACTGCGAGTGATCCTTATAGTTGTGTATGTACAACAGATGGAGCCACCAGTCACGGTGGCAGGCTTCAACTTCCGACGTAACAACTTTCTAAAAAAAACATAACGAACTAATATTATTTAATAATGTTAAGTATGTTTTTTTTGCTATTTAGCGAAATAGTACATTTCGATACTAGTAAAAAAAATCGACGAAGGTGAAAGTTGGAGCCCGAGTGAAACGAGGGTGACAACCACCCGAGTCTTAAAGAAGTTTTTACACGTGTATTTAGCCCAATGTTTAATAACAAGTGCCTTAAAAAGTGAAATTTACGCACGCAAAGCGTGCGCAAAGTGCAGTTTTTACACACTAGTTAGGAAAATATATTTTTCACCTTAGCAGCTCGGAAAGAACTGTTTTGTTCTTCAAATACAGATAGCAAAGTTGCATTTTATTCACAAGAGTGCAAAGTAATTTCATAAAAATTGTTTTTTACTAATCTAGTGTTTTTATGATGTTAGCTGGTTGGATGTTCTTTTATTTAATATTTTTGACTGACAAATTAATAATGGATAGCAATAATTTTTGTAACATTTTAAATGTCTTAGAGTTAATTTATTATTCGCGATATTGAGGTGAAAAATTATGCCCTACACTCGGCAGCAAATTGTGTTCCCCTCTCGTGCCTTGAAACCCTCCCAACCCTCAAAAATCCATTCGTTGAACCACTCGTTATGCTCGTGATCAATTTTGGAATCTTTCGCTAGCTACATGGTCTTAATTTTAGCACGAGAAGGTAAACACTAACTTTGCCCCCTTGTTTAACAAATGACTATTGTAGTTTAGTTTTCCCTTTTTAGGTACGGAATTCAATAAAAAATATCATCATATCTTGGCTCACTGGATGTCTGTGCATGTCATTTCTAATTATAATTATACTTTTCACTAACAATAGTTTTAGGTTAGAATAAGTTTTACTAACAATATGTGGACCAATTTCCGAAATAAAATGCTTTCAATAAATTCGGGGTGGCACCAAAAGCATCCTGAATTAGCTTGCTGAACGGGTGGATTGCCCGATTTTGCGGCACTGGGACTGCAAGCTCCAGTTCGTGTCCCTTCCCGCCGCTATTAAATGTTAGTTTTTTTATTTTTTGTTTGTTACTAATCCTGTCTTTGTTTTGTGCTTTGTGTATACTAACCTAATTATGGACTGAAATACGTTCGAAATAAATGATTTTTAATTTTAAATTTAATTCAATTTTTTTCATATAAAAAACATACCGGGAAAAATGGTCCGTTGCTTAAATGCCTCATCCATGTCATAACGAAGAACATGACTGCAGCATATGGTGGAGTCAATCTGCG
The DNA here is from genome assembly GCA_022674325.2 of Grapholita molesta. NCBI lineage: Eukaryota > Metazoa > Arthropoda > Insecta > Lepidoptera > Tortricidae > Grapholita > Grapholita molesta. The sequence goes on along the minus strand of CP053136.2, from coordinate 3,285,944 downwards.
GAAGAATAAGCTGAAGTAAGGTATGCATTGAAAAATGATGCAGTTATTCAAGCGGCTTAGAGCAAAGGACATAGTTCCGATAATTAAACATATGATGAGATTCGATAGAAGTCGACAAAATTTTAAGCAAAAGGTAGTGCTTAAAATTTTCTCGACAGAAAAAAAACAAAGTTCCTTTTATACGATAACTGTGCAATGTAAAATAATAAAATAGAATTTAAACGATATTTCGTTTTATTTATTATATAAAGTAAATGAAAGGAGGAACATTCTTAATGCCATAGAAAATAGGAGAGGAAAAATTTAATGTTAGGACACCTTTTACGACATGACGATTACATCAAGACCATCTTAGAAGGAAGAGTAGAAGGGAAGAGGTTGAGAGGAAGACCCAGAAGGACGTATATTGACCAAAAGGGAAAGTAAATGTTATGTCCTATCAGGATGTCACGGAAAAGGCCCAGGACAGAACCGCATGGAAATTGCTCCATCAACAAGAGCCAAGCTCATAATTTGAGGAAGGATGGATAAAGAGAGAAGCGAAATAAATATAATAAATATTACGGTAATCTCAGTAAGGATATCCTTACTGAGATTACCGTAGGACTAAGTCTATTTGTGTCAGATTGTCCCGAAATATTTATTATATTTATTTCGCTTCTCTCTTCTCTGTATCTATCTGTTATATATAAATACTTAAATACATAGAAAACACCCATGACTCAGGAACAAATATCTGTGCTCATCACACAAATAAATGCCCTGACTGGGAATCGAACCCAGGACCATCGGCTTCATAGGCAGGGTCACTACCCACAAGGCCAGACCCGTCGTCATAAATGTAAAAGATATTACAGATAAAAAAAATGTGAGTTCCTAAAATAATAGGACGCACTATCGCTCACTCTTTCAGTGGTTTCTGGACGCAGTTTAGGGACAGTAACCAGGGCTATGCACGGCTTGTATGAAGTAATATAAATTATATAATACGGATTTGTGATGCCTACCTTAGCCACCTCAAGAATATACCCCTAGGCAAGTTCTGCCAACTTGGTGGTCTTTTCTGTTCTGTGAGCAGCACGTTGTATGCCATTAGGAAACCAGATATGAGGAAGAATGTCTGGACGATCAGTGTCCCGTTGATCAGCATGTGGGCCAGGAGGATATGATACAGCTGGAACAAAAAAATATGGTAATCCACTTGGTACCTAAAATATTAGTACTTAGTTCCATGAGAGTTGAAGTCAGTCACAAAGCTCACAAAATGACATCGGATGATAGGCACTAGTCCCACCGCGAGCTAGTAAGCTATGGGCTTTCAACTATTTCAAGAGACAAAAGATAACACTGACAGAAAAACATTATAACATTATAACCGGGAAAATGAGGATTTCCAGCCAAGTGGGTATATAAAGTCTTGTATCCCGTTTTTTAACAGGTGGTAAAGTCGTGGGTAAATAATTTTTTTTTGTCTTACTTCTTCTAGAAAATGTCCATTACTCCCTATCAGTAGGCTCGGAATAGGCGAATGACCGGCGATTACTAGGAACGAAGTCACCGTTCTGAAAAAGGACATGGTTTTCTTTAAGTAAGTTAAATTTTCTCATGACATTTGTAATGTAGCGGCGTCCCCGCTTAGTTTAATGCAATAACTAAGTAGCAATAATTAAAGTGGTAAATTGAAGACCAGGCATTGCTTATTATGTGGAACTGCCTTTTTTATGACATAAGCGGTAAACGAGTAGACGGATTGCCTGGTGGTAAGCAATTACCGTCGCTCATGGGCACCCGCAACACCAAGGGAGTCACAAGCGCGTTGCAGGCCTTTAAGGGGGGTTGGAGCTCTGGGAACCTTACTCATCATCAGGAACATAACGCTACATATGTGAAAGGTAGCAGTGCTATTATGGCTGTCGTCTTCTGTAAAGAGGAGGTACTTCCCCAGTTTGGCTGCCCCAGATTCAAGCGTGATCGCTGTGCCCTACCTCTCATTGCTGGACGCAGTTTAAGGATATATCCGGGTCCAATCAAGAAATCTAAAATCTCTAGTCCCGCTTTCTGAAAGAGACTTTACAGTTGGTTTGACATAAAGGTTTTTATTAGTGACATGTTTAACTGCCCGTCTGCTCTGCTAAGCGTGGCGTCTATGGAAACCCCCAAGATGGCCTGGCAAGAAGGAGAGGCCTATGTCCAGCAGTGGACTTATGGCTGAAATGAAGATTTCTTACTACAAATCAAGTCACCTCATGCAGTAGACGACTTTGATGCGTTGTTGCATTGGGCTAGAGCTGCCTGGTGCCGCCAAACGGTGCCAGTTGCGCCGTACCGCGAAGCATAGCAGGATTCTGCCAGCTGAAATAAAAATTATATCAATGTGAATGTTTTACAAGACCAGTCACACCTGATGGTAAGTGTCGACGAGGTCGAGGGAGCACGCTGGTTCAGTAACAGCCTATTCACTCTTGCCTTGAAAAGACCCAAATCTCCAGGAATACAGACGAAGGGAGCGAATTCCATTCCTAAGCAGTACGCATTAGAAGCGGATCGCTTCGTGTGAATGAATGGAATATTCACAATGTAACGGCCCGGCTACGACATTGCGCGAATTGCGGCGCGGCAAGAGTTTTATCTGTTTGTTCATTGAGTGTAATCCCAACTAACACAGTGTACTTCTGGGACGTCAGTTATCCGCGAGAATGTCCGGTGCAACCAGAAACGTCGATACTCATGGGAATTCAATTTAATTCGCAATAGACCATTACTATAGTCTTTAAATGAATATAACATATACTTTTAAGAAAAAGCGACGAGGACCTCCGGAATCCGAAACATAATTTGAACCCGTATCTTCAGCTATCGCGACTGACGCGCTAACCAATTCGGCCACCCAACAGAGGATAAGTTTTTTGTCTTATTCCACGTAATTCGTTAAAAATACCTACAGTTTACTGTGACTAGTTATTGGCAGTGTCATAGGTCAATGCCGGCATGGGACTGACGTTTGAGGAAGGGTTAATAGTTTGTATTCTATTATGCTACAGCGTATTTTTATACTTTGTATATTTTCTACAAAATCATGTACAGTCAACCAATTTGATTTCAGTACAATTACCATGAGTTGTGACATTGAGGTTTTCGATAACGAGTATCGAGTTTACTATATCTGCATCTCGCTTGTACTATTTTAGTGCGAACGAGATGCACAGATAGTAAACTCGATACTCGTTATAGAAAACCTCAAAGCCACAACTCATGGTAAGGGTGCTGGGCCACTTCGTTCCTTGTCACAGTAAAAATCTGTATGAAAGACGCAAAAGATCTATTATTAACCTCAATGTGACAAGGTTCGAAGTAGCCTAGAAATCAAATTGGTTGACCGTACCTAGCCGAATATGTATGTAGTGACACTGCCTACGAAACAGTAGTAGGGGTTTTAGGCGTTTATCATGATTTGTTCCTCGGTTAAGGATTTCATCGTTATCATCATCATCATTTCAGCCGTAAGACGTCTACTGTTGGACATAGGCCTCCCCAAATGTGAGTACTTTTGGACTACTTGGAACAAAATATTTTTTCACAATTTGTTAAGCTATAAACATTCGGTGTATATTTACTGATCGGAATCAATCCGGTTTCCTCACGATGTTTTCCTTCACCGAAAAGCGACTGGTAATCAAATGAAATGTCGTATATAAATTCCGAAAAATTCATTGGTACGAACCGGAGTTTAAACCTGCGATCTTCGTATTGCAAGTCGCACGCTCTTACCGCTAGGTCACCAGCGCTTTTCCATACAAAAGAACATACAACCGAATCAATAAACTCTTCCTTCTTTATGTCGCTTTGAAAACTACTACCGCCTAGACTTTAATTCATCAATTGTATGTACTGCCCAATTATTTAAATGACACAGTTCAGAGGTAAGAAAGCATATATACCAAAGTATGTCTATTCTATGAAGTGAATTTGGTTATACATTATTATTTTACTTTTATATTTTTAGTTATATCTTGTAATAAACTGTTTGATATGTTTTCTTTTTGGACTACGCATACAGGTCGATTCACGAGAGTTGGCACGAATGGATTGAACGAAACTTTCATTGTATGAGTGACACTTGTATCGGTATACAACGAGTCACTATTTTATTGGTTAATGTGACACACACATAGACATTTTCATTTAGTCACTCATTCCATTCGTGCCAACTCTCGTGAATCGACCTGTAATTATGTACTTTAACATTTGATGAATCACTGTTTTAAAAATATTTTTTAAAACAGTGATTTTAGTCCCGCCATAATTTCTTGCCGGTATCTTCTCGGCTCAGCGTGCAGGGTTGGAACCGGTGTAGATTTTTCATTGACGTTCATGAGTGCATGTAATGTGCCTAAATTGAATAATAAAGGTATATTATCTTTTTAAACTTGTTGACTTACCAAATGTATCTCTCCCATGTTCACAGAAAAAGTCATAAAGACTCCCCAACAAGTTTAGCCCTAGTATGGCCAATACGAACACCAAGAAGGCGTAATCACCACCGTCCAAATTAATTTCTTTAGAGTAATATTCGCATTGGGCTTCGAAAATCTTCGCTGTCAGACGGTAGTCTTTAGTCAGGGTCTCGTTCAGACATGCTTCGACCGCTTGTGTCAGGTTTGTGGTACTGCGCATGTGTCGTGCGCATGACCTCTTCGGACAGATGCCTCTACGCAACTTTGTGTGGTCGAAATGGGTTATGTTGCTAGCCGAATATTCCTGTAACAATATAAAGTAATCAGTAAAAGATAAAAAAGATAAAAGATCTTTATTTTTTAACTTAGGCACATTACATGCACTTATGAACGTCAAAAAATCTACACCGGTTCGAATTCGAACCCTACAGCTCTGACCCGAGAAGATACCGGCAAGAACCTACGGCGGGACGTATTTTTCAACACAGTGATATATCAAATCTTAAAGTACATATTTATGCGTAGTCCGATAAGAAAACATATCAAACAGTTTAATAACTTAAAATACTAAAATATAAAAGTAAAATAATAATGTATAAACAAATTTGACTTCACAAAATAGACACAATTTGATATGCTTTCGTAGTAGATCGCTACTATGGTATTACTGCGACCAGAAACCGTCAATAATGATATTTTTTTTACATTACAGATTTGCATGATTTTCGTAATATTTTAAAAATGCAGTTTGTAAAAAGGATGCATCAATATTATTTGTCTTTAAGCCAACATGGTCGTTCATGTTTAACACCTGAAAATAAATCGGTAACTCATTCAAATTAACATACACGGTAACAATCCGTTTTAAGTAATATTTATATTGCATCGACATGTTTCTTATGCCCGGAATACACGAGGCTAGTTTTTCAAGCCAGTATACCTAGTAAGCTAGTACTAGTAAGCTAGCAAGCTAGTGCGTCTAACTACGTGTATACAAGACTAGCTTAACTTTCAGGCTAGTAAGCTAGTGCTGAAGCTAGGACAGTTTTAATAGTTTGCCGTTCTATTTTCCGAGCTAGTAGCGCCCCCCACCACTAGTTTCGCTAGCCTGGCTTGTGTACTGCGGCGCTACCGCGAAACACGATATTCGTAAATTTCGGACGATTGTCTCTGTCACTCTCATGACGCCTCAATTGGAGTAAAGAGATAGATGCCCGAAATATACGAACTTCGATGTTCGCGGTACCGGCCTGTCTTCGTGCCGCCGGGGAAGCTAGTACTAGCTCCGGCTACTGCGCTGGTCCAAGATCTTATCCATACACCATTTTGTAATATATCTTCAATTAATTCATCTAGTACACATTTACATAGTTTCTTAAGTACTTGTTTCATTCGTGCTATGTTATTTTTACGAATTACGTTCAAATTGTCGATTTTTGTACGACACTTTGCAATGGTACTGGCACTCGAATTGACTTAAAATTACTGGCATCATGTAGACAGCACTAACCTGTTCAAGCAACGACAGTTTTACTTGCTTATATAACGAATATAAACTATCCTTAAGGAAAGTATTTAAGCAAGTCTATGGGACATTGAATGTCCAATGGGAATGTTAATATTAAAGTGCGGATTTTAGCTCAAGAAATTGCATAGTAAAACTGGTTATAGTAATGCTGGTCGTTGCCTACGGTTTCTGAACGCATTATAGAGCACTTGCGGTATGGGTGTAGCTGTAGAAAAATTCTTTAGTTTATTACTGAAATGTAATACTTCTCGTAAACAAAGTATGTAGTGGTCGAGCAGTTGAGTGTTACAAAAATATCTTTACATTTAAATACGTTTACACATTGCATGTCAAAAACATGCTTACAACTCACATGACATATTCTGCTTTTCAGTTAATGCTCCAAATTTTAGTTTACAATCTGTCTTCCATAAAAACATATACAAAAATTGTGCCATAACAGATGTATATTGCATGTTACAGAATGAGATTTACTACCATTGTGCCGGAAATATGTTTACATTTTCAGTGACATTAGAAACTTTACTTAGATTTTTAAGCAGTACATTTTTGACGATCGGTCTGGCCTAGTGGGTAGTGACCCTGCCTATGAAGCCGATGGTCCTGGGTTCAATTCCCAGTCAGGGCGTCTATTTGTGTGATGAGCACAGATATTTGTTCCTGAGTCATGGGTGTTTTATATGTATTTGAGTATTGAAATGTATCAATCTATTATATATATCGTCGTCTAGTACCTACAACACAAGCCTTACTGAGCTTACCGTAGGACTAGGTCGATTTGTGTCAGATTGTCCGGAATATTTATTTATTTGTTATTAACCGGGAGATGAGGGTTCAAATCCTGCCTCGGACACCGGACGACCTCGTCACTTTTCTTAAGAATTTTTTTCTTATATGACATCTATTTTTTATTTTTATTTTTTTTATTTTATCTTTATTGGTTCACCAACAACTGTTTACACTTTTCTTAATATTAAAACATGTTTATTGATTATAATTATCTAAGCGTAACAATCACTTACAGGTAAACACCATACAACAATAGATTTACAAATACCGACTAAAATTATAACTTACAACTACTTACAGTGGATATTGGCTTATATATATGTAGATGTAATGTACATATACATATATATATATATATATATATATATACACACACATGTATATGTAATGTACATATACACATACATATACATATATTTATATTTTTTTAGCTAGATACGAGCGGACAGATTTCTTATATTTATATTCCGAGTCACAGTGAACGTCTAGTATATGGCTGCAGCTGTTTACTACTTTACACAGTCTAGGGATTGGTGAGTTGCTGCCGTGAATAGTTCGTCGAAGTGGAGGGCAAAGGGGCGTTATTGGGTTGCGGGGTATTCTATTGGGCGCACGGAAATGTAAGAGAGCTAGTAGTTGCGGGCAGTCAATATCATTTTTTAATAATTTATATGAAAACATAGCATCAGCAACGTTTCTCCGCAGCGATAGCGATTCAAGATTGAAGTTTTTTAATTGATGGGTATAAGAAACAAGAGTTTTGGCTTTGCCATCCGCAAAAGACAGGCACCGCAAGAACCGTTTCTGAACACGTTCCAGTCTTAATGAGTGAGTAGCATAGTGTGGCCGCCACACTACACTACAGTACTCTACTATACTTCTGACAAGACTGTTGTAAAGCAGAATTTTGGTCCGACTTCGTCGAAACATCTTGGTATTCCTGAGGACAAACCCTAGCATTTTGTAAGATTTCTTTGATATGTGTTCAATATGCGGGATAAAAGTAAGCTTATTATCAAATACTACTCCTAAGTCTCGTATTGTATCAACTTCTTTAAGGTTGTCGCAGCCAACACTGTATTCTGACTTGATAATATTTTGTTTTCTGGAAAATTTAATATGAACACACTTTTTTGTATTTAAAATCATTTGATTATTAGTACACCAGAAAAAAAGCCTGTTCAAGTCACTGCGAAGCAATTCGACATCCTCATTTGAAACGATTGTTCGTGCGAACTTCAGATCGTCTGCATACATAAATAATTTTGAATATTTAAAACAAGTTGCTATATCATTTATAAAGATATTGAACAGAATAGGCCCTAGGTGAGACCCCTGTGGAACCCCTGAAGTAATATCATGCAATAAGGACTTAAAACCATTCACTACAACAAAGAAAGATCTATGTGTTAAATAAGATTCTAACCAGGGCAGCACTGACTGAAAACCATATGCCGATAGTTTCATAAGCAAAATTTTGTGGCTAACTTTATCAAAGGCTTTACTAAAATCTGTATATATAACATCCGTCTGCTTTCCAGAGTCCATGGCATTAGACAAGAACTCTGTAAATGATAATAAGTTAGAACTTGTAGATCTACCGCTAACAAATCCATGTTGAAAATCGCTTATGTATAATTTGAAATGCTTTTGCACATGCGGACAGACAAGCGATTCAAAAATCTTAGCAAATGTACTTATTATCGAGATAGGTCTATAGTTTGAAATTGTACCATCATCACCCGACTTAAACACAGGCACCACCTTGGCTGTCTTCCATTCAGCTGGAAATATGCCAGTTGCTAAGGACTTATTGAAAATCAAATTTAGGGGGTGTACTAAGGCCGACGCACATGAATATACAAAAATAGGAGGAATCCCATCGGGTCCTGGGCCTTTCTTCCTATCGATACCCTGGAGTTTTTGTATCAAACTTTCTTCAGTGATTATTGGTGCATTAAAGTTAAGGCTGTAATTTATAAGGGAAGTTAGAGGACTATGGTCGTACTGATTTACGGCTAATTCTTCTTTTGCGTATACGTTTGAGAAGTAAGACGCGAATAGTTCACATATTTCATTGCTATTAGATGTAATACTTGTCCCATTGGTCATAACAGCTGGGTATGCACTCGATCCCCCACGTTTACTTTTCACATGCGTCCAGAACAACTTAGGATTGTCATTTAGTCTCTCTTCTGTCATATTAATGTAATCATAGTACTTAATTTTAGATATTTTTTGCAAACGAGCACTGATTAATTTTAGTTCCAAAGCATCCAATGGATTTTTGTACTTTTTATATCTCATTCTTATTTTATTCTTTTCATTTGATATTTTTTTTAACTTATAGTCAAACCAAGGAGGTGATTTATGCTGTCTTACTTTAGTCAGTGGTACGTGTTGATTAATAACTTTGCTAAGAACTTTATAGAAATTACTAACCATTTCGTTAACACTAACGTTCTCGAACATTTGTTTCCAGTCATAAGTGTTAAGGTCTTTGGATATCAGGTCATATTTAGCTTTAAAAAAATTAGGTTTAAGTTGTTCGCTGTTGTGAGGTAGTTTATATTCTTTAACAAAGACTATTGTGATATCCAACGGTGGATGATACTTATCAATGTTACTTAGTGGGCTTGTACTTTCAAGGATACTACATGTTTTCACTGTAGACATGACCAAGTCAAGAATACGATCACAACAGTTTAAAACATCATTATATTGTTTTAATTTGTTTACATAAATGAAATCTATAAGTACATCACTAAAATTAGGAGGAGCGTAGTTACTATTTACATCATTTGCCAATCTCCAGTTTATATTACCTACATTAAAATCCCCTATTAGACATACATCGTGGGATATATCTTCAAGAAGTGCATTATAGTGATCTAATAACTGTGTAAGGGTAGAACGCAAAACTGGCGGGGGCATGTAAACTGCACAGAAAGCTATTTGACGGCTAGGCCCTGTGATAGGAATATCAATAATAACCCACAGGTCCTCAAAAATACTTTCCCAGTTAGACACACGAAGCGATTTAAATTGTTTATGAACAGCTATAAGTACTCCGCCTCCCTCCTTGCCTCTCTGAAGACACGATTGTTCCCTATCTCTCCTATACACCACATACCTGCCGTCAAATAGCTCGCTGCTCAATACAGAGCTGTTTAACCAGGTCTCAGTAAGTACGATAACATCATAATCGTTGCATACTATATTACAATAAAACGTATGTGTTTTTGACCTTAGGCCGCGACTGTTTTGATAGTATATTTTAAGATTGAATTTTTTTTTTTTTTTTTTTATCTATATTACATGCAACAAGTACCTTATAACTATACTTAACTAAATTATCTTATTTAAACAATCACTGTTTTTAACATAAATGTACTCCGAGTCATCAGTTTTTCTAGCGTATATCTTTCCGTCTCTAACCCACACATATTTGTACCCGTGTTCCTTGGCCCGTTTTCTCGTCGTTGCGTGCAAGGTTTTATTTTCAGCAGACAGGTGTTCTACCAGGTACACAGGAGTCTTCTTGCCAGTGATTCCTAAATGCGCAGTATTTAATTTGTCCTCTGGGTTAGATTTATTAAATGTGATCGTTGCAGCTAGAAGCTCATTACGTACTTTTGGTGAAGCCAATTGTAGTACAATCGATCTGGGGCGTTTACTGTCTGCATTCAATTTAGCTATACGCGTACATTTCATTATGCTGGTCTCGTTCAAGGTAGATCCGACGGACGAAGCTAGGTTATTAACTATAGAAATTAGATTTTCTTGTTTATGTTCGGGCACGCATTGCAATTCTAAGTTGGTAGCTCGTACTTGCTGTTCAAAATTATTTAAACGCTGCTTCACTTCATTTAGTTCAGTTCTCATCTTCATGTTCTCAGACTGCAAGACCTTCATGTTCTTCTTTGCGTCTGTTTGTTCAGCCTCGATCTCCTCAAATCTCGAGTTCATGAATTCCATAGATTCATTCATGCTTTGTAACGATTGTTTTAGAGGTAGAAGTTCTCTGTTAACAATACTGACCATATTGCTGTTCATCTCTTTGATCATCGCGCTAAACTCCGACTTGATGACGTCTCCTACTATAGCCCGTACCTCCTCCGAGCTCACCGGAACGGGCCCTGACTCGGGCGAGGCCAGCGCTGGCCGCTTGCTGCCCCTTGACGTAGACACATTGCGAACTGGCGTTGAATCATCTTTGGCTGACTTAGGAGCACTAGTAGTACATCCCGGGCATGTCCAATTCGATGGAAGAGACGACCTGTTCAGTAACAGACAGTCCAAGTGGTAATTTTGATTGCAGAGGGTGCAAGTCACGTATTGTCCATCTCTAGCCTCATCACTTAAGCAGCACCCCCAGGTTTGGGAACGTAACACAGATTTGTTTTTATTCGGCATCTTGCAAAGTTAAAATTAAAATAATATAATTTAATAGTTTGCACTGTTTCATCAGTTACACAGGGAAATTACTGTCTTATTTTGTTGCCAGTAAGTTTTATAGCCGAGCACACACAATGTTTGAATTGTTTACTCGAACATTTATAACCGTGGGCATATGGTCGTAAGCGCCATGAAAAACGCGTCGCTTACGACTTATTAGGCAATCACTTTTCCGCACGAATGTTGGTGAACTAAAACTGATTGATGATTTAAATAGTCCATTTATCTTAATCTTCAGAACTTATTTAATCACCCAAGGCACACTGTTCACTTTCACTAGCCTTGTAAAACATTTTAACATGAAAAAAAGGAATCAAGTCCTTGTTTGTACACCAATAATTAATTTAATTTGCGGAGCTCAACAACACACTGCTTATTGCATGGATGATACGGTATTTTTTTTTTTTTTTTTTTTTTTTTTTTTTTTTTAATCATAGACATATCATTTAACAAGACGGAGCGTGCTAATAATAATACCACGATCGAAAGGGGTGGTCTTATGTAACTTTCCATAGGTATGGCAGAAGCGGCGCTATTTTCGTCCGTCCTTGTCATAGTCGTACACATTTTTGTTCCCCCTCCAAACTGGACCCTTCAGAAGTTGGAGGGTAACAAACAAATACAATTGGAGTTTTATTGGGTTTTCAATCAAAGTTGCGGTAATTATTACAGAATAAGCTGATGTTTTTGTTATAAAGAATGTCCTGTAAAGCAAAACTATAGTGAATTGTTAAATTTTGGGCTACAAGATCCAGAATATCTTTGTCCCTTACTGGCGCTCGCGGATGGGTTCTCCAGTCATTATTCCTACTAGATTTAAATATGTATTCATGGAACAGTTATACCAAACCCACTTAGCCGATTCAGTGCGGATGGCACGCATGGCTGGTTACGTTTCGAAGTAATAAACTAAAGACGCGAGTCATCAATGTTTTTAACGTGTGGCGTATGACACAAGAGGTGTGTCATCACATTCTATGGTGGAGGGGTGATAGGGGTTCATTGGGTAGTCGGGAGGCTTGGGCACCACTTCATATATGTCGCGACATTCGCTATTTACGTTTATTTATTAGAGAATATAGTAAATTAAGGGCGTGGGTTATTAGGTATGACGACACGCTCAATTTACTAGATTCTCTAATAAATAAACGTAAATAGCGAATATCGAGACATTTATGAAGTGGTGCCCAAGCCTCCTCGACTGCCCAATGCACTAACTCCCTAAGGTACGAATAATTGTTCACCGCCTTAGACATTTTTTTTAAATGGAAGACGCAATTAATCGGTTTATCTTACAGCCTACATAGTAAGCCCAATTGGGCCTCTATTGTAGGTAGGTTATGACGATATTATATTATATATGACGATATACGAATATATAACAAATACGTAAATAGTTATATATATATATGTATATAGTATGTAATGCATAACCTAGAAACAGACCCTGGTATATCCTAGACAACCAGAGGATGGACATCGCTAGCCCGCCTGCCAAGAGTGGCGATTATGGCATGGTTATTTACCCCCCCTGCAAGGCACGCCGAAGCTATAATTGTGAGTCGCTTTAGGGGAGGCCTATGCCCAGCAGTGGACATCATGCGGCTGATATGATGAACCCAGGAACTTAAACAAATACCCTGGCCAGGATTCGAACCAGGAGCCTACTGCTTCGTAAGCAGGGTCACCAACTAGGAGTAAGAAGACAAAATGGCTTACCACTAAAGTGTTATACAGGGGGTCCGACATGTTCCCATGAAGCTGGGCGCTGATGAAGCAGTATACATCGCCAGGAACCCTCATACAGGACCCATACTCCTCGATGTCTGTCAGCTTTGGCAGCTCATCATATTCCTGAGCTAAAAAAAAAATTGTCAATTTGAGAAAAACAATGCACTTATGAAGGTCAAATATAATGTACTACCGGCTCTAACCTCTGATCTGAGAAGTATATTTACCGACATGAAACTCGGTGGGACTTATGTTTCAAGACAATACATCAAATCTTAAAAAACATGGTTATGTGCAGTCCTATAAAAAAACATCGCGAAGGGTCTGTTTGATTTAACTGATGTCCGAAGAGCTGGCGGCTTCCCCGCACAATGTATCAGCGTTGCGATAAAATGAGGAAATGCCGCCAGCATCCTTAATATCGTCAACCGATTTGATTTGTAGGCTACTTCGAACCTTGTCACAGTGCCGTTAATAAGAAATCTTTAGCGTTTTTCATATAGATTTTCACTGTGACAAGGAACGAAGTGGCCCATAAATCAAAAGGCCCTTTTTAGATTTAATGCAATAACTAGTTAAATACTCGTAGTTTTCATAATATTGTAATTATCGTAAATAAAGATTTTATAGTTTAATAAAATTTGCTAGATTATCTATTTGTATAGTTAATCCTTAATAACAATTAACATTATACAAATAATTAGCACATAAATAAAAATATTATAAAAACAAAAGAGGCAAAATAAAAGAAAAATAACATACATACTTAAATTAATTCATTTTTGATGCAAAAGTGCCCATAATGCTATACGCATTGCCGCGTTGTATAATTATGGACAACTTTTGCACTTAATAAAATACAAAATATGTATAAGGTGCTGACAAATTAGTCACGGATATTTTTACAGCTGACAGTACTCTGTTCTCGGAGTACATTTAAGTATAAAACGTCATAGGTTTTTTGGAGAAAAATATGAAAAATTTTTGGTAAATTAACAAACGGTTCCTATTAATTATACAGTACCCATACCATGAGTTGTGACATTAAGGTTTTCGATAACGAGTATAGAGTTTACTAACAGTGCATCTCGTTCGCAGTAAAATAGCACAAGCGAGATGTACAGATAGTAAACTCGATACTCGTTATCGAAAACCTCAAAGTCACAACTCATGGTAAGGGTACAGTTAGTTAATTGTTAGTTAGTTAATTGTTTTAATGTTATGTATTATCTTTTAAAATCTCTTCTTCCTCGCGTTGTGCCGGCATTTGCAACTAATCCCAGGATTTGGCGGGCACTAGTTTAACGAAAGCCTGGGCAAAGCCTCTGGGTTGAAAGGCCATCTGACTTTCCAACCCAGAGGGTAAACTAGGCATTGGGTCGGTCCAGTTTCCTCATTTTATTTTATTTTATGACAAAGGTGGCAAACGAGCAGACGGATTGCCTGATGGTAAGCAATTACCGTCGCCCATGGGCACTCGCAACACCAAGGGAGTCAAAGCGCGTTGCCGACCTATAAGTGGGTTGGAGCTCTGGGAACCTTATTCACCATCAGGAACACAACACTACATACCTGAAAGGTAGCATTGCTATTATGGCTGTGGTCTTCTGTAAGGAGGAGGTACTTCCCCCGTTTGGCTTCTCCAGATTCAAGCGTGATGGTACTTCGCTGTGCCCTACCTCTCATAAAAATGACGATGTTTTCCTTCACCGAAAAGCTACTGGTAAATATCAATTGATATATCGTACATAATTTGCAAAAAAACTCATTGGTACAAGCCAGGGTTTGAACCCGCAACCTCCGGATTGCAAGTCACACGCTCTTACCGCACCAGTGCTTCTAAATTCTATTATCTCTTAAAATATCCGTGACTAATTTTGTTAATTGTTAGATTAGATGGCAGATGGGGTCGAAAAGTGCTTGAGTGGAGACCAACGGACTAGCAATCGCAGCGTAGGACGTCCACCCACAAGATGGACAGACGACCTCATTAAGGTCGCCGGAAGGCGCTGGATGCGGGTCGCTTCCAACCGATACGTGTGGAGGTCCAAGGGAGAGGCCTATGTTCAGCAGTGGACGTCTTATGGCTGAGATGATGATGATGATGATGATGAATTTGTTGGCACCTTATATGTATAACAGAAAATAATAAGATAATAGTATAAACAATTTGACTACATGATGATTTGAGGCATGCCTTGGTTATGCCTTCTTATTGATTTTTTAATACCACAAAGGTGGCAAACAAGCATGCGGCCCGCTTGATGGTAGGCGGTCACCGCAGCCTATGGACGTTACAATACCGAGGCATCATTCACGCGTTGCCGACCCCGTAAAACCTCTTGAATGATGAATGATTGAATAAATGATTTTGATTTTGAATAAGTAAATATTTTTTAAAGTACCAACGCGTAAATTTCAAGTTTTGTGCGTATACAAGAATTACAATATTATAATAATTTCGGTCCCAGCGCGCACAAACTTTTTGCAGAAATCGCGAAGTGTCTGGTAGATGTCAGTTTACTTAAGGATTACGAGTTCGCGGCACTCGCAGTTGAGACCCTGGGCCCCTGGTCAGACGACACGAAACAATTCGTGAGGGCTCTGTCGGCGCGGCTGGTCAACACTACAGGGGACCCAAAAGCTGGCTCTTACCCCTAAAGTGGTTACAAGCATCCTAGGTATTGTACCTAGGTTACTGGCGGCAATTCCTCTTTGTATCGCAGGGGCATTTTTAGATTTAAAATTACTTACTTACCACAGGGGCCCAAAAGCTGGCTCTTACCTCTCCCAGCGTATCGCCCTAGCGGTACAGAGAGGTAACGCAGCCAGCGTTATGGGGTCCATGCCGCAGGGGGACTTGCTAGATGGGGTATTCTTTTTATAGTTATTTTAGCATTAATTTTTTTATTTTATTTTATTTTTAATTAGTATAATTTATATTCATTTTTGTTATTAGGTATTAATGTTACATTTATCTTTTGATTAAACTAACGATTACCAACAATTGTTGATATCAGTTTACTATCTGTAACATATTTGGAAGGATGTCACTATTTACTATAGACAAACACAACATGATAATCGACAACTACTAAAATATTTATACTAATTATAGATTATAAAGAGAATAAATAAACGTAATTTGTCAGTTTTGTGACAGAGACGAGAATAGAATCTGTATGGAAATATATTTTTTGATTTTATTGCATTGTAATATTGGTTAAAGTTTATAGTAACAAATCTAAGCATTTATAGAAATTTTAAACACAAAACTATCGTGAGATTGAAACATATTAATTGTATTGTATGTAGTCTGCGTCGGTTAGCCAACGCAAATGGATCATGATTATGCTCCTCGTTACGGAGTGAAACATGTCGAGCAATATTCGACTTATAAAACGTGAGTTACCCGCTTTTATACAATTAATATTTATAGAAATTTAACTGTCGTCACAAAACTGACAAATTAAACTTTTGTACAAACTACGGATTTTTTTTTTCTAAATGCCCCCATTTAATTTAAGTTTAATTAACTACTGGGTAATATAAAGCGAATAAAGCGAGTAAATAAAAAGCGAATAAAAAAACTAGTAAAAGTACATATTTTTTATTCTTTAATATAAAAAAAATATTTTTATTTCCTTGATAATAACTACTCCATTAAATCAAAAGGCCTTTCAGGCATACATCATAAATCTAATACAATATATTGATCTTTTTGGATCCATTGCCGTGTGATGCCGGCTGACTAGAATAGCACCACCCCATCTCCTCCCGCGGGTGTCGTAAGAGCCGACAAATGGAAATATCCTACGGACGGGCAGCAGCGTCCGTCGAAACTAATAGCGGGTTGGCGACCGCAGTAGCTACTGCGGTCGCCAACCCGCTATTGGGTTTCGACCCGCCTGCCAAACGTGGCGACTCTGGCAACTACCCCCAATCTGCCACAAGTCATATTTGTGGGAGGCCTATGTCCAGCAGTGGCCTGCATACGGCTGAAATGTATGTATGTATGTATGTAATGTTTGGATCCATTCTACAAAATTTTACTATAATAAATTTACGGTAAAATAAAAAAAATACGGTAATATTTGAGCGTATAATAAGTCAGAAATGAAGAAAAGGTATTTTTGAAACATGAATGACAAAAATTAATAATCGAGTGTATCGGAACTATGCGTTTCGTGCAAAAATTATGGTAAGAAATTTTTTTTGTGCGATTATTTTCGTCCTCATTTATTTTGCACGACTCTTAAATATCGGTGCCATGCACCGCTTCCCCCTTGATCGATCGTAGAACGTTAACGTTCGTAGATTACCTTCGATATTTAAATCGAAAGAAAAATAGAAAATGTTGACTCGCGGCGGGACTCGAACCCACAACCACTTGATCACTAGCCCAGTGCACTACCCAGTGTGCTATACGAGTACCGCTTAGACTTGTCCATTTTTTCTATCTATCCCTCGTCGTATACGTCATCATAGGTGACGTGTAAACACATCTACCGCCAGCGTATTAAACACTTAACGGCATCGAAGTCTCAATTTTCGTTGAGAATTTATCGATAACAATATTAACAATGTGTATTGATAACAAATTATTTTTTATTATGCAGAAACGTCTGCTAGCGAATATCTTCGATATTTAAATCTAAAGAAAAATAGAAAAATTTGACTCGCAGCGGGACTCGAACCCACAACCACTGCACTGTATAATATAACTAGCCCAGTGCAGTACCAATTGTGCTACACGAGTACCGCTTAGACTCGCAGCGGGACTCGAACCCACAACCACTGAATCGCTAGCAGACGGTTCTGCATAATAAAAAATAAGTTCGTAGATTACGTTTAGCCCTGGGATTTGACAGATAGCGTAACCTCGGCCGGCTAGACGTTAGCGGTCAACCTTGACGAGTTCTCGTTAAAAAAGTTCACATTGACATTGATTTAAAAAAAATATTAAACATAGATGTATATAATATCATTAATATTATGCTACGTTACGTCTGGCCCCTATTTCACCACAGAGAGACATGTGATTAATCCTCTGTCGGAAAATCGCGACAATTGTCGTATTTCTCGTGACAATTGTCAAGAGCCATTCATCTAACTACTACCTATTTATTGATGATATAATAAATAATAACGGTATTTTATTGAAACTAACGTGTTGGTGGCAAACAGGCACACGTCCCTCCCGATGGTAAGCAGTCAATGCAACCAATGGATTGAAACGTGAGAAATTTACATATGTCGAGAATCGTGACAATTGTCGCTGTGGTGAAATAGGGGCCTGGAGGCCGGCACAAGAAGGGCGAGACAGTATTTCGCGGCGAGATAATTATGATACTCGTCCTTTTTAACTATATAATTTCAATAGGAAGGTTTAGTCTATCTCGGCTCGAGATACTGTGACGTCCCTCTTGTGGATATTTTTTTTATTGGTAAATAATAAATAAATATTTTTGAGACAATCTTACACAAATCGACCTAGTCCTCCGGTAAGCTCAGTAAGGCTTGTATTGTAGGTACTAGACGACGATATATATAATAGATAGATATAAATACTTAAATACATCGAAATAAACCATGACTCAGGAACAAATATTTGTGCTCATCACACAAATGCCCCGACTGGGATTCTAACCCAGGATTATCGGCTTCATAGGCAGGGTCACTACCCACAAGCCCAGACCGGTCGATAAGCTCAATAAGGCTGTGTACCCAGAACACAAGCCTTATTGGGAATACCGTGGGGCTTAAATCAAGGTTCTTATTTATTTATTTATAGTAACTTTATACATTTTTCAAGTTATGCATGGTTAGTATCTAAGTTAGATTTGATTTAATTCTGTAGACGTAGGTATAGTCAACCAATTTGATTTCTAGGCCACTTCGAACCTTGTCACAGTGACGTTAATAAGGGATCTTTGCGTCTATCACTGTGACAAGGTACTAGCCCATAAATCGAATTGGTTGACTGTACATAATAGGTAATTTTTTTTCCCTATACGGAACGGTGAAAAAACGGTAAATCATGAATAAACACATGACGGTAATAAAATAGACATCGCTGACTTGAAACTTGTAGTTTTGAATTAATTTAATTAACTTGAATTTTGATGGCAAACGAGTTTTATAGAATTATAAGACACAATACGGTCTCTTGGCAACTCGTGCATAAATATTTATCATTATTATATCATATCGTCACTACTTTGAAAAAATATCGTATCTGACACAGATACTCTAAGTTGAAACGCAGTAACTCATACCATACATAGTTACGTGATTTTTATTTTGAATGCCATTGGGTTATTTTTAGGTAGTGACGATAATGTATTTTTTTATACGAGGGTGTAGCACGCTGGCTATGGCGGACGCTATCAAAGCAATTTTCCTGACAGAGCCCTGAGTGTAAGTTTTAAACGTAATATTACTATACCATCGCGTTAGTGTTTCCCATATAAATAACATTATCACTTACCCGTTCGAGATGTTTTTTACCTCAAAAGAAACTTGCACGTTAACGTTCCGGTACAGGGCACATTTTGATGCGAAAATTTCAATTGGTTAAGCCCCAAGGCAAGCAGCAGCGATATAAACATACCTCGGGGTTTTCGGTGCGGGAATGATTTCGTGTATTATATCTTTGTTTATTGTAAAATAATTACTAAACTATGAATTAAACGTGAGGTAATAAGGTCCAAATGTACTTAGAAATGTTAAATTAGTATCGTTTTTAGGGTTCCGTAGTCAACTAGGAACCCTTATAGTTTCGCCATGTCTGTCCGTCCGTCCGTCCGTCCGCGGATAATCTCAGTGACCGTTAGCACTAGAGAGCTGAAATTTGGCAGTAATATGTATATCAATCACGCCGACAAAGTGCAAAAATAAAAAGTGGAAAAAAATGTTTTCTTAGGGTACCCCCCCTATACATAAAGTGGGGAGTGATTTTTTTTTTCGTTTTAATCCTAACGTGTGATATATTGTTGGATAGGTATTTAAAAATAAATAGGGGTTTACTAACATCATTTTTGGATAATGTAAATATTTTCGGAAATAATCACTCCAGAAGTAAAAAAAAGTGCGTCCCCCCCCCTCTAACTTTTGAACCACAAGTTTCAAAAATATGAAAAAAATCTCAAAAGTAGAACTTCACATAAACTTTCTAGGAAAATTATTTTGAACTTGATAAGTTCAATAGTTTTTGAAAAAAATCTATATATATAAAAAAGAACCCCTATTTCTCTTGGTCACGCTATAACTTGAGAACGGCTTTACCGATTTGGATAATTTTGGTCTTGAAATATTTGTAGTAGCTCAGGGAAGGTTTAAACGGTGAGAAAGTATGAAAAAAAATCGAGTAATATACTAAAAAACGAAAATATTGTTCCCCCATACAAACTTTATCAACTCGAAAAAAGTGTAAGCGCCGCAGGATTTCATACATCTTACGCGTTTTTGGTAAAATGGTCTCTGCTTTTGCTCGAGAAAGTCGGAAGCGCCCCAGGATTGCATATATCTTAGGCTTTTGCGAGCATAATAGGTACTTTATATTATTCCAGCACTAAAGTCGTTAAGGCGATAGTTTCTTACAAATTGTTAATAAATTTGCCCTTATTCCCTAAGATATGGCTGTCAAAATCTATTGAATGACAAGACACACTTCATCACTTCAGGCCCGGTACCACGAAAATCGAAGTTTGTATATGTCGAGCATTTCTCTTTTACTCCAATTCAGGTGTTAAGAGAGTGACAGAGACAAACGTCCGAAATTTACGAATATGGTTTACGAAACCTTATTTGGAGTAAAAGAGAAAGATGTTCGAAACATACGCACTTCAATGTTCGCGATACCGCTCCGGAAAACTGCGGCGCTACCGCGAACATCGAAGTTCGTATATTTCGAACATCTTTCTCTTTTACTCCTAATAAGGTGTCGTGACTCGTGACAGAGATAAGCGTCTGAATTTACGATTATCGTTGTTCACGGTAGCGCCGCCATTTTATGTATAATTCCGCGTTTAGTTTTAATCGTAAATAAGATTCTGCACTAATATTCATTGCCCAATGCGACCGTCCCCTGCGTTGTCTTACTACTTCACTCACACTCAGTCCCCATCTGAGTGTGAGTGAAGTAGTAAGGCAAATACGAACATTTCCGAGAAAATACGATAGGAAAGGATCATTTTCTCTTTCTGATTTAATGGGGTCGGAGCATACATGCCCATACATTTGATACATTAGGTTGAAACTGACTGACTGACTTCAAATGACGCTGGCTGGTTATCACTCCATGTTACAACCCCTTATTACTACTCGTGGTGGGACTGAAACATTTTTTTCGAATTTTCCATGTATACCTAGTTGGGATATATAACTCTTTCTTTAGTTGTCACCGTCCTTTGTGGGCCGGTTTTTGGGTTACGGTACTTAATATTAATGTGTCAACAACAATGTATCAAATAGCCCATTTTTAACTCTTAAGTGGGAACACTTACTGTGACGGACGAAAAACTACGGAACCCTACACTGAGCGTGGCCCGACACGCTCTTGGCCGGTTTTATTTTACAGTTTCTACATGTTATTAGGCTAGTGTAAAACATTCTCCCACCGAAAACCCCGAGGTATGGATATAAATCACTCCCTGTGGACATCTGTATTCGATAGATGGATATAAATTTATATAACAAAGATTGTAGCAACACGTGTCATATATGTAAATGTATTTATCCGCGTGACGCCAAATGATTCCACACAATTCTATCAACGAGATTTCTATCAGACTCGTTTGCCGTCAAAATATAAGGTTGTTTAATTAATTCCAAATACAATGTTAAGGTCATTTTGAGGAACAACATTCGCAGATAGCATAGACACCTTTGCTTACGATGTACAGTCGCCATCAGATATATCGGAGCTGTGGAGGTGGTCACAAATACGGGAACAACGCCTCTATTATCAAGGCGATAAAGTGCATGCTCCGATATTTTTGAATACCTTGGCTGCTCCGATATATTTGATGGCGACTGTACTATCACCCTCAAACAGAGATAAGTATGATTTTTTGGGTTGCGTTATGAGACATTGAGTTTTGCCAAGACGATCTGGAAACACTTGACCGTTAGTCTTAGACAGCTGTAATCTGATATGAATATGGAAATCAATTACGTGGACGAAGTGGTAAATTTTGAGGGTTCCCTACCTCAAAAGGAAAAAACGGAACCCTTATAGGATCACTTTGTTGTCCGTCTGTCTTTCTGTCTGTAAGACCATTTTTCTCAGGAACGCGTGGAGGTATCAAACTGATTTTTTTTAATGAGGTAGGTATCGTTGGAAAGGTATTTGGAAAATAAATCCATATCCATACTAATATTATAAATGCGAAAGTAACTCTGTCTGTCTCTCTGTTTGTTACCTCTTCACGTTTAAACCGCTGAACCAATTGGGATGAAATTTTAAACACAAAACTATCGTGAGATTGAAACATATTAATTGCATAAATGACAATATTGCTGAAAATGAGGGTAGTTTCTCGCCTCCCCGCCCTCAGCTGTTGCCGGCGTCGAGTGCGCGGTCGCGGAGAGCTGCGGCCCGCAGTCTGCATCGGTTAGCCAACGCGAATGGCTCATGATTATGCTCCTCGTTACGGAGTGAAACATGTCGAGCAATATTCGACTTATAAAACGTGAGTTACTCGCTTTTATACAATTGATATGGGATGAAATTTGTTATGGAGAGAGTTTGAGCGACGAGAAAGGACATAGCATAGGATATTTTTTTCCCGCAACCATACTTTAAAGACGGGCGTGGCTGGCCGACGAAGTCGTTAGGAAAAACTTGCTTATATTTTTTTAAATTAAGTACGTCATATGAATAGGAAACGTTTTATTACCGTCATAGGATTTACTACCATAATCATTAACTAAGAGGTTTTTTTAATAGTGTCATGTAAATGTTTTTTTGTAAATTATACGAGCTGTGAAGTTCTGCAAACATATTGTGTTATGATATGAGATTTGAGATCTGTCAATGAAGTGTTAACTCGATTGTGTTAATAGACTTAGTATTGTAAAACTTATTTTTTTTTTAATGAAAATTACATTTATTTACAGAAATTACAATCGTATTATGATAACTACAAGTACTTAACTAGTTACAGTGTAAAATCTAACAAAGGCCCTTGAGGCATTGTATCAAGGATACTGGCGGCATTTTCTCGTTGTATGGGGAAGCCGCCAGCTCTTCGGTCACCAGTTACATCAACCAGACGCTTCGCAATTTCTGCAAAAAGTTTGTGCGCGCTGGGACCCCATGGACCTAGCGTCTCTACGCCAAACGGTACAAAATGGTAATCTCTGCCCAGGCTTTTATATTTATTAACTTAATTCACTAGACTCCTTAACCCATAAAATCTTTTTACTTTAAGATTAGCAGCTAAGATTATCATTATTATTGTACAACTTTCAGAAATAAAGGTTAATTATTTTAACTTTAAAAATTCTTGTGTTACTCAGCCAACTATATACATAATATACAAATGTTATTTTTAATTATGCAGAAACGTCTGCTAGCGAATATCTTCGATATTTAAATCGAAAGAAAAATAAAAAAAATTTACTCTCGGCGGGACTGCAACGTCACTCATGATGACGTATACGACGAGGGATAGATAGAATTTTTTGACAATTCTAAGCGGTACTCGTGTAGCACAATTGGTAGTGCACTGGGCTAGTGATCCAGTGGTTGTGGGTTCGAGTCCCTTTTCCTTTCGATTTAAATATCGAAATATATTTGTACGTTACTTAAATACACAGAAAACACCCATGACTCAGGAACAACCTGTGCTCGTGATACAAATAGATGCCCTTACAGGGATATGTATGTTTCGTAACATAATGTACAGTCACCGACTTTAATTGTTGAGCCACTTACGGTTCAAGCTGTTTCTTTTGTTTAGTGCTTACTCTATGAAATGCCCACTGTAAGGTGAACCCTAAATGGCTCAACAATTAAAGTCGGTGGCCGTCCATGTCAATTAATATGTTAGCTTTGCATAGATAATGCATTATAACATTAAGTCTTATGTAAAGGTTAAACAAATAAATAGAGCAATCAGTGCGAGCGCACATTTCTAAGCACTTTGCCCTCGTTATCTTAGATATAACCAATTAATTGGACTTAATTAATTTTTATTAGTATTTTGATTGATAAATCTGTTAATAGGTAAATCATATAATTCATTAACCTACATTTTCAATGTATACCTAATAATAGATTCGTTTTTAATTGTTTAAATAATTTGCCTGAATCATGGTTCGCCATTTAAAAAAAAGCGCTGTTGGCTGAAAAAGATTCGGGTCATCCGGTAAGAGTGTACGATTTGCAATTTGGAGGACGCGGGTTCAAACCTCGGCTCGTACCAATGAGTTTTTCCGAACTCATACGTACGAAATTCTCTTTTCACCTCAGCAGCTCGAACATGCCTACTTTCCTCACTCCAGGGAGTGAGCAAAGTAGCTTTTAATTGACGACCGGTCTGGCCTAGTAGGTAATGACCCTGCCTATGAAACCGGTGGTCCTGGGTTCGAATCCCAGTCAGGCCATTTATTTGTGTGATGAGCACAGATATTTGTTACTGAGTCACGGATGTTTAGATCTATTTTAATAGGACATAATGAACTCACTAAACACCACTAACACGTTCGGACCCTCACAAATTAATCAAATATTATAATTTTGAAATGTAGGTACATATTTTAAAATGGAAAGATATTTAAACAAAATGTTAAGTAATGAAGCCAGTGCAGTTGCAGATAAAACACTTGAATGAATGTGGATAACTTGATGTTAATTTTTTTACAACCTTTTTTTTAACTTGATGTATGTATTTGTATATTTATCCGGGTGGAATTTTGCACCTCAATTTTTAAGCAGGCATCTTTAACCGATTGAGCTGAAATTTAGCACACTTATGTAAGTACGGTTAGAATGCAATATTATGGTACTATATGGTACTTTTTTAAACACAAAACTATCGTGAGATTCAAACATATTAATTGTATAGAAGCGGGTAACTCACGTTTTATAAGTCGAATATTGCTCTGCACTTCGTAATGAGTCGGTCAGCCCACGCTAACGGCTCATGATTATGCTCCTCGTTACGCAGTAAAACATGTAGAGCAATATTCGACTTGTAAAAAGTGAGTTGCCCGTTTCTATACAATTAATATGTTAGCTCCGTGTAATCTAAGGAAAGAAATTATGCGACATCATTATTTCGCGGTAGTACCTATAATAGGTACATAAAGATTGGTCTACAAATGGATCATGGATGGATTCCGTGGTCTTATTATAGTCTCTCCCGTACACGAAACAATGGTATTCCGGACATTTGGGAGGCGTACGCGGAGCCGGATCGAGCCAAACGCGCAGAGGCTCTTTCGACAATTTAATAAAATGTAAGGGGTACACTAGACGGATGTTGCCCGTGTCCGTATCATGGGACGCGTACAGAGACAGCACCCGCCATGGTGTAAGACTATTAGTTTTATTGGAATCTTAAATGTACCAGACTATTGGGTAGAAAGGATGGACTAGCTACCGGGCTATTGAATAAAAATCGGACGACTGCCTAATAAAATGGTAAACAATTTTATTTCCGGCAGACGGTGACTCGCCCTACGCGAGATGGGCCCCCACAAAAAGCGACATCAAAGATGGCTTAAGGTCAACACCGGTTCATAGGGCTAATAGTTATTATTAATAGACAGCCACTAATATTGAGACTAGTTAATCACACACAAAATATAGAAAAATAATCGTAAATAATGATAGTCTGAAAATAAATGATAAAAATTGAAAATTTGGTCAAGTTGCGCTATAGCGTGGAATCCTCGAGGCGCGAATCCTATGTTCTTCTTATTGCGATGAAAAAAAACCGAGGGGGTCTCAAGTCCTCGAGTACATATTTTTTAAATGTTATACGTTATGTTTACAGGGTACGATAAAGAAAATTTAATTTTCATCGGATAGGGAAAAACCCCAAGTTGCTCCCACATATAATTTGCATTTTCATTAATTAAAATAAATTGGATGGCAACACTGGCTGTCAAAGAATAAGCAGCTGATTTCATCAAGTCCCACTTATTTATTGTAAATTTATTAATATTTCATGTATTTTTAAGCCCAATAAGTGTACATTAAGTAGTTTTAGTCTTAATTTTAGTGTTTATGTAATAAGTGAAGTGCCTTAGTGACGTTTACGAGTGCCTTGTAATCTCTCAAATTTTTAACCGTTAAGGGTTATAAATTCGAAACCTGTGTTCGTCTTGTAGTCCTAATTGCTTGTTTTGTTTCCCTAATTAGTAGCAATAGTGTCAGTAGCAAATAATAAATCTTTGTACTTACCAAGAACACAGTGTAGGCATAGTAATACGTTATAATTTCATGTAAGTACCTAACTCTCTTGGCTTGAGTAAGCAACTCCTTACTCGGTTTCCTGATATATTTAAAGACAATTTAATAATGCTTACTCGCAGAGCTACCGCAGTTGCAGCTCGCCAGCAGGTGGCCGATAAACTTCAGCTCACCTTACTTGAATTAAAAACATCTAAGGAGTTTAGTGCTCAATTGCTTAGTGAGAGAGAGGATAGTGAGAAGGAACTATTATCAGTACTTGATAGCAATGATAAATTAAAAAAGGAACTATGTTCTTTAGAAAGTAATTATATTACTGTAAATACTGAGTGTGCCCGGCTTCAGGCGGAGGTGGACAAGTTCACAGAGTGTGCAGCTGCATATGAGCAGGCCTTGGAGGACATCAACTCATTGCAGAGAGCGTTGCACGAGGCGCACGAAGAGATCTACATGCTACAGGAGGCCCAAAACAAGACAGCAGCGGCTCACACTCAGAGCTTGTTCGAGGAACTGGTTGGGCCTGACCCGCAGTTGGCTACCGCTTCAATTGAAAACCCTGTGGTTATTACAGACTTACCTAATGATTCTACCAGAACTAGGTTAGTAAATTGCAGCGGTAAAAAACTAAAGAAATATATTAAACTGAATAGGATTATTAAAAAAACACAAAAGCTATCAAAACACAATAAACTATTCTTCAAAAAATTGAAGTTTAGCAAAATTAATTTAAAATTAGTAGATGAAATTGATATGTATTCTACACAGTTACATCTTAGTGACACTAAATATGAAGCTGACACACAGAGTTTAAAATTAAAAATTCATAGTTTGGAGGATTCAATTGAGTTGTTAAATAAAATGAATGAGAGTTCAAAACAAGTTATTACTGAATATTCATTAGCCATGGATGACTTAATAGCACAAATTAAATATAATTCAGAAAGGTTTGAGTCATTGACCAATGGTCAGTCATCGGTTAGTACACAAGTGAGTGATCATTTGTCAACTGCTGGACCAAACCCGGATCTGTGTGCCAGTTTACCACCACAGCAACTGAATGATAGTAGCTCCTTCGATACTTTACAAAAAAGCACACCTACACCTAATGTAATTATGTATTGTGATGAAATTGGAAAGAATATGGGCACATTTCTGAATTATTACTCTAAGGGACTTGGTGCAATTAGCAATTGTCTGCCTTTTAGTAGCCTAGATAATATCCTAAATCAGATTGTGAATGACAGTAGTATTAACTCGATGACAACATTGCTTATTCTTGTTGGAAACAGGGGTAATGTGAACAAAAATAATATGATGAAAATATTTGAAAAATTAAATTTACTTACAGTGAAAGAAATAATTATGTTTACATTGCCTTATTGTAGTCAATTGACAGAAACAGAAAATGATATTAGATACCATTTGAATAAATCCCTATATAATTTTTGTGCTTAAAGTAGTAAGTTTAGTTTAATTGACACTAACAACTATGTTAGGAAACATTACATGCCAACATTGTTTTTGACTAAAGGTAAGTTTTACCTTTCTAATTACTATAAGAGACAAATAGCAATGTCGCTATCCTATTTATTAGACATTTGTGCCAAGAATTTGGCACATAGTTCTGCTCCTATTGAGCAGCCCAATGTTGACTTGGAATTGGTTCCAATTATAACCAATAATTTAAACTAAATGTAACGACAAAGGAGTGCCCCTTCTCTGGCAATTTAGTATGTAATAAATTTAATAAAAGGCGGAAAACATGTTAAACAAATCCACCTGGTGCATCAAAATATTCAGTGTATTAGAGGGAAAGACTTATCCATTGAACTCTTTTTGAATGACTGTAATATTGACATTTTATGTGTATCTGAACATTGGTTAAAGAAAAATGAACTTATGCCCCAATTTAATAATCACCAGGTGGGTAGTTCGTTCACCAGACTTAGTTCCATACATGGTGGGTCACTCATTATTATTCTTTATTCTTTATTCTTTATTCAAGCAACATTTTACAGCATTACAGCTAGGGGGCGCCAAAGCGCTGTAAAAATTAAATATATAAAGCTAGGTACTTAAATTATATTAATAAAATTATATAATTAATATGATAATAATAATCAATTAATAATTATTGTAATGTTAATTCGCAAAACGTAAGAAATTTTAAATAAACAATTTAAATTTAAGGAACGTAAAGACCTCGTAGCCTTGTTTGTTGAACAGACCGTAGAACTATGTGCAGTAGAATTAGAGTAATTCATTGTCGTTTGTGTGTATAGACCGCCTTTAAGTAATTTTGAAGTTTTTCAAAGTGTAATGGAATCAATGTTTTTAAAAATAGTTTCTAGTTCTAGTAAAAAAATACTTATTTGCGGCGACTTTAATGTAAACATTTTGGAGAATACAACACTAAGTATTAGATTAGTGAATCTTTTTAAATCTTTTAATCTTAGCCACGTGTTTATGGGGCCTACTAGAGTTACTGCTACTAGCGCCACATGTATAGATAAAATTTTCACAGATATTTTTCCTTTATCCAAAAGTGTAATTGGCAAATTAGAATCAGATCACTTAGGCCAACTATTTGTATTTGAGGCATTGAGGGAAAATACCTTGAGAAAAAAGAGAACTTTTGTGCCGGTAACCGTGGACCGTGTGGCAAAAATGAAACAAAGTCTCGTTCAGGCTCCACCCCTTTTGTCTCCCGACATGAGCCCTAACGACATGTACAATTCATTTTTCCACACTTTTATGAAACACTTTAACGCAATTTTCACCTCTAAATCGGTCATGGTTAGCGGTGCACCAGTTTTCAGTGAGTGGGCTACTGCAGAGTTGCATAGTCGTAGACAAGCACTGTATAATTTGTATGAGGAAAGGCGGTTCAATACGAGTGATGAATTTAAAGATTATGTCAAAGAAAGTTCGAAGAAATTTAAAATAGATTGTCAAATAGCTAAGCGTAATTATTTAAGCCAGAAAATAAAAAGTAGCACCGATATTGTCAAAGCCACATGGAATGTAATTAATATGGAGACTGGTCGATCAAAACACAGAATGAATGAATTTAAGTTAAAATTAATGGCAGAAATATTGATTCCAATTTAGAAGTAGCCACAGAATTTGAAAAGTTTTTTACTGATATACCAGTATCCACAACCAAGCATTTAAATTCATCGCCCTTGTTAGCCGTTACCTTGTTAAAAGATAACGCCCCAAAATGTAACACTGAATTTATATTTGAGCATGTTAGTACCATAGATGTAGTAAAGGCGTTTAAATCAATTAATGTAAAAAAAACTTGTGACCTCTGGGAGTCTCTGTCCACGCTGTCAAATCCCTTATAGAAATAATAGCGCCCGACTTGGTAGTTGTATTTAATAATAGTGTCGATTGTGGTGAGTTTCCTGATCTAATGAAATGTAGTAAAATAACTCCTTTATTTAAATCGGGTAGTACTTCTGACCCCACTAATTATAGGCCAATATCAGTACTACCTACTTTCAGCAAAATATTTGAAAAATAGTGTTGAGCCAATTAGTAAGACACTTTAATGCCAACAATTTAATGCATAACAAGCAATTTGGATTTACGCGGGGTCGCTCGACTACTGACGCTGGGGTTGAGCTGATCAAACATATTTTTGATGCCTGGGAAGAGTCATGGGATGCTTTAGGTATTTTTTGTGACCTTTCCAAGGCCTTTGATTGTGTCTGTCATGAAACATTGATCAGGAAACTGTACTACTATGGGGTCAAAGGATCGGCACTGGATTTACTTAAGTCTTACTTACAAGGTAGAATACAAAAGGTTGACGTGAATGGACAGCGCTCGCCGGGGTCATTGGTGTCAATGGGTGTGCCGCAGGGATCAATATTGGGACCGTTCCTTTTCCTTGTCTACATAAATGACTTGCCATACCTCACTGATACGCACCATGATATAGTATTGTTTGCAGATGACACCTCGCTTGTATTTAAAATCAAACGACAGCAACGAGCTTACAATGATGTAAACAATGCTATTTCGAAAGTAGTTGATTGGTTCAATGTTAATAATTTGCTATTAAATGAAAATAAGACAAAGTGCATTAAATTCGTAACCAGTAATGTAAAGAATGAGCTAGCAAGTGTCATTGTGAAAGGCGAGGAAGTGGAACTAGTTGATAGCACAGTTTTTCTTGGTATTACACTAGATTTAAAACTCCAATGGGGTCCCCATATTGGTTATCTTTCGAATAGACTGAGTTCTGCAGCTTTTGCCGTAAGCAAAATCCGTCAGTTAACAGACGTAAAAACAGCTCGTTTAGTATATTTCAGTTATTTCCATAGTATTATGTCTTATGGTATTTTGCTATGGGGCAGTGCTTCAGAGATCGATACAATTTTTATTCTGCAGAAGAGGGCTATTCGAGGGATATATAAGATGAAGTATAGAGCCTCACTTAGAGATAAGTTTAAGGATATTAATATAATGACAGTGCATTGCCAGTATATATATGAGAATATTGTGTATGTACATAAAAATATTGTTAATTTTAGAAAGAATTGTGATATTCACAATATAAATACTAGAAATAAGCATAAACTCGCAGTACCCTTCACCCGGCTCCATAAAATTAAAAAATCATTTATGGGTAATTGTGTAAGGTTTTATAATAAGCTACCAATGAAAGTAACTGAATTGTCACTTAATAAATTCAAGAATTATGTTAAGAAACAACTTATTTCTAAAGCTTATTATAGCACACATGACTACATGAATGATAATACACCGTGGGAACAAAATTGAATTATAATGACTGTCCTTATGTGTTAACATTTGACATTTAGATTTTATTCTAGACAGTTCTAGACTAGTATTCATATACAAGATGTAACGTTTAATGTTTTTATTTTATTTTTGATACTATTGTGACATTATTATTGATATTTATAAATATTATATTGTAATAATTTTACCAATGAATTGCTCTGTATTAATTAATTAATGAATTAATTATTCGATTAAGATTATATTTGTATTTGACTATTCGAAAGTGCTTGTTGCTAGGCCTACTTGAATAAAAATTGAAAATTTAAATTGAATACTTACGCGTTAATCTGTATATCACTCCAGATGCCTGCTGCAACATGAACGCAAACAAAACGTAACGTAGCATATTCACTTCACTCAAAATTAAAAAAAAAAAACAAAATCACATTGGTAATTTAAAAAAATTCCGCGGTTATTACTGATCAATACGACTGTCGCGACTAACGTTTCCTAGGAAATAGCGCGCGGGGTCAAAAAAACACGTAGTTTTCGCGAATTGTCAAATGGTAAGGACGCTTGCGCCCGCGCATAAACAACCTTAGGCCGTGATCTGTGACAAGGTTCGACATACCGGTCTGTGATAACGTCACTGTCGACTTCTCATTAAAAGAAGCTGTTTTCTGTTGAGCCGATATAAAAAAATATATCATCATCATTTTAGTCGTCCACTGCCCGGTACCGCGAACATCGAAGTTTGGAGTCAGTAGCGCGTTGCCGACCTTTAAGGGGGGTTGGAACTCTGGGAACCTTACTCACCATCAGGAACACAACACTACATACCTAAAAGGTAGCAGTGCTATTATGGCTGTGGTCTTCTGTAAGGAGGAGGTACTTCCCCAGTTGGGCTGCTCCGGACTCGAGCGTGATGGTACTTCGCTGTGCCCTACCTCTCATTGTTGGACGTAGTTTAAGGACATACCCGGGCCCGAAGTTCTTATATTTCGAGCATCTTTCTCTTTTTCTCCAATTGAGGCGATAACTCTCATAACTCTCATAAGAGAGTGACAGAGACAATCGTCCGTAATTTACAAAAATCGTTTTTCGCGGTAGCGCCCCTGTTAGAAGTTAGTTGGAAAGTACGTCCACACGACACGACATACCTGCGGGGCTACCGCGAACAACGATATTCGTAAATTTCAGGCGATTGTCTCTGTCACTCTCATGACACCCTTAATTGGAGTAAAAGAGAAAGATGCCCGTAATTTACGAACTTCGACGTTCGCGGTACCGGGCCTGGTGACCTCGTACCCGTTGAAAGTTGGTGACTATACAGTGTGCTGAAGATCGCTAGTTTTCGAGGAAAGCCTATGCCTAGCGTCTAGTGTATACTGCTAGCCTGGACGTACACACCGCAACACTCTTAAATGTACATTGGTGGACCTTATGCCTTATGTAATAAGGTCGACCAATGTACAGCTAAGAGTGTTGCTGTATGTACGTCCAGGGCTGGTAGGTACTTATACGTGTAAACTAAGCAACATACAAGACATGTTATGACCATGTTCATACAAAGCAACGTTTGTCTAACATGCTGGTTATTTAAAGATAAAGATAAAAATACGTTTATTGCCACAAAAAACAATATAAAACATTGCACTAAACTGGTTAGATAATAGATACATTTAGTGCAACTAGTTTGCCAAAGTGGTTACAAGCATCCTAGGTATTGTACCTAGGTTACTGGCGGCAATTCCTCTTTGTATCGAAGGGGCATTTTTACATTTAAAATTACTATTTTATTTAAAATTACTTACTATTAGTTAAGTAAATATAATAATATTGTAATTCTTGTATATTTATTTGAAAATAAAGTATAATACTACCTTGTAAGGTAAAAATAATGCTTGGAAATGTTACCTTCATATTAATAAAACTTTTGTTACTAAAAGAAGTAGCGTTGTTGATTTTATACTATATTTGCATTTGTATAATTTGGCTTGTTAGAAAACATCGTTCGTTGTCGTCAAATATAATTACCTGTACCTACTGTAGCTCGAACTTGTAATGCTCTGGTGTGTCTCAGGGAACTGGGCTGAATGACTGCAACAAGCGATCGATAGCTCGCCTGAGTTCGGCGTCCCTACACTACATCTACATCATCATCTTGTCTCTCGAGGAAAAAACTTTTTCATTCTATATTTACTTGTATACCATACATATGTATGGCAAAAAAGTTGGACATTTCTTATTTAAAACAATATGGCCTCCATTAATATATCAATCGATGATTTCGCCGACATTTGGACATTTTAAGCTGATAGGTAAATGATGGACACTTAGTTTTTAATTCAAAAATCAAAACGTTATTAATTTATTGTTTACCGACAATTGCACAACACTTGACTCCTTTGAAATAAACACATGTTCATGATTGATTCCTTGTCCATTACTGGCGCCGTCAGCGTCACCCTATATAGGTACTACCCAATAAAATATTTAAAAGTTATATCAACTTAAGATTTTTCAAGTTATATAAAATTTTTGATTAAAATACATAGGCTTAGAGGAACAAACCAATTTAAAGAACTTAGAATTGTACGCAAACGACGTTGCGGGTTGCAGCTGGGTGATTATTCGGGCGTTTGAACCGTTCTTATTCCTCTGTCCAGATTTCTGTAGAAATTATCACACAGTTTGGTGTTATTTTTGGTTTACTGGTAGACAGCTGGGCTGGCTAAAGGACAACCAAAACCTACTTAATACAATGCAGGCACTTCTACAGAAATCTGGACAGAGTAATAAGAGCTGTTCAAACGCCCGAAGAATCACCCAGCTAGTTTATTATATTTAATCGAAGTTATAAACTTGCGTAGACGAAGTCGCGAAAAGAGGCTAGTTAATGATAAATAAGTTATATAAGTTATTTATTAATGAAGCACAAAAAATAGAAGGATATGAACTTTGAATGTTTGCCTTGCCTTCAAAATATTAATTCTAACGATTTACATTCTTCATTCGCGAATGTAAATTAGACAGCTCCTCATTATGTTTGCAAAATTTTGTAAAATTTCTCAAAACTTTTGCATCAATGTACGTCATCATATCAGCAGTAAGTCGCCCACTGCTGGAAATAGTCCTCCCCCCAAATATGACTAGTATCATCTTGGACATAATCGCCACGCTTGGCAGGCGGGTTGGCGATCACAGTAGCTGTTAGTTACGCTGCTGCTCATCCGTCGGTTTTATCCTTATGTCGCCTCTTACGACACCCGCGGGAGGACTCGGGTGAATGTACCTATTGTGTAATAATCGGTTTCCTAGCTTGTGTGTGACATTATCTAGCAATAGGGACGTTATTGTCGATGGCGCTTACGTCGAACCGCGTTGCGTTTGTATTGCGGCATCTTGAACAATGGCGTAAGCGCCATCGATAATAAGGCCCCTTATCATAGATAATATCACAAATATTTAGTAAAAAAAACAATAATATTACTTATGCCGGAAAATAATATATAATAGACACTTTATAACCGACCATGACATTAACATAAAATACGTATTTTTGTTATTCAGATCTGACGAAAAATAACTAAACATCGACCACAGAGCAAGTAGCAATAATTATGGAGTTCTTTAATTGCTAAATGGAAGTATCGATTCGTTTCACCCATAAGGTACCTTCGCCAAAGACAGTCAGGTTCGTAAGATACATTGTAATGCCAAGCTTAGCTGTATTTATTTGAAAATGTGACATTATCCATGATAAGGGACCTTATGGTCGATGGCGCTTACGCCGTTGTTCAAGATGCCGCAATACAAACGCAACGCGGTACGACGTAAGCGCCATCGACAATAAGGTCCCTTTTGCTAGATAATGTCACAAATAAACATATTACTCAGTATCGACATAACACGTGGAAATGTTATTTCATAATGTTGAAACATGTTCGTGTGTCAACAAAATTTGGAAACAATGTAATAAAAAACCCCTCCGTACACACGTTGACATGTTGAGCGACGAAACAAAGAGGGCTGAGAATAATTATATTAACTAAGATCATAAGGTGGGTGTAGTGTTATACTTAAGTAATATAATATACCTTATTGCATGTCTGAATGTATAATCTTTGTGTACTCTCTGTGTCACTATTCTATGATGCCAGTATACCGGGTGGGGCCTGTAATACGAGCAAAAATTTTAGGGATCGCTTCTACACCACGAACGTAACAACATTTGTTCTACAATTTTACACAATTGGGTAATTTATTACTTGTGATTTTTCAAACAAACAAAATAGTATTTTCAATGAACAGCACCCAATAGTCAAGTTGACGTTTACTGTCAGCCTAAAAACTCCATAGTTTTCGCAATACATTGCTTGCTTAGAAAATCGTTTTTATTAATATTTATTAAACTATAAGTTATTTTCAAAAGTCGTAGAACAAATGTTGCTACATTTGTGGTGTAGAAACGATGCCTAAAGTTAATGCTCTTATTACAGGCCACACCCGGTATACCTTATTGCATGTCTGAATGTATAATCTTTGTGTAGGTACTCTCTATGTGTGACTATTCTATGATGCTAGTATACAGTGTGGAAGTCTTATAAGGGCGAATCTCTTAACGGAGAGTAGAATAGGACATAAGAA
Organism: Grapholita molesta; assembly: GCA_022674325.2. Taxonomy (NCBI): domain Eukaryota; kingdom Metazoa; phylum Arthropoda; class Insecta; order Lepidoptera; family Tortricidae; genus Grapholita; species Grapholita molesta. The sequence continues at coordinate 3,250,150 of CP053136.2, read as the reverse complement.
ATATATTTAGATAACTTTTACTTAGCAGTGCAATTAAAATATTATCCATATAAAAAAATTCGGCCCGCAATGTAATGCAACACACTCGAGTTAAACACTCGTTGACAGTTAGTTTCAAAAGCTTATATCGCGTAATGCTGCTCAGAAATTTTACAAAAATTATATACATGTGTATAATAGGTTTAATTAAAGAAAAACCCTTTTGGTTAATGATTATACTGGTAAATCCTATGTCTGGTTTAATTCTTCGCCCGTATTAGACTTCCACGCAGTATAAGACATGTATTGGCCCGTATAGAGGACTGTATTAAAGGTTTTTCATGGTATTTTCATGTTTTATGAGAGGTAGGGCACAGCGATGACCATCACGCTTGAATCTGGAGCAGCCCAACTGGGGAAGTACCTCCTCCTTACAGAAGAACACAGCCATAATAGCACTGCTACCTTTCAGGTCTGTAGTGTTGTGTTCCTGATGATGAGTAAGGTTCCCAGAGCTCCAACCCCCCTTAAAGGCCGGCAACGCGCTTGTGACTCCCCTGGTGTTGCGGGTGCCCATGGGCGACGGTAATTCCTTACCACCAGGCAATTCGTCTGCTTGTTTGCCGCCTATGTCATAAAAAAAAGGTCTTAAAGGTAACATTTCGTTTCAATTACTTCCCATATCGCATGGGGAAATACAGTGGTCTCGGTGCAGAACACAATTTTATCCCATTCGACCTCGAGACCCTCCCCGTGGGGCCCTGGCGCTTTGAGTCTCTTTAAAGACCTTTCAAAGTCTCAGAGACGCCACAGGAGACCGAAGAGCTGGCAGCTACCTCGCTCAGCGTATCAGCCTTACGAGTCAGCGAGAAAATGCAGCGTCTTCGGTACCATACCGCAGGGGCCTTTTATATATTTATGTTAGTTTTAATTATTCATTTTATTTTTACATAAACACATCATGATTTATATTTTTATTATCTTGATATTCTAATCATAAAATTTAGTGACGTAAGTTAAGTCAAAACTTAATTATTGTAGCAGTCTGCGTAGATCAGACGATATTTGTGACATTATCTAGCAAAAGGGACTTTATTGTCGATGGCGCTTACGTCGAACCGCGTTGCGTTTGTATTGCGGCATCTTGAACAACGGCGTAAGCGCCATCGGCAATAAGGTCCCTTATCATAGATAATGTCAAATTTTTTACGACGACCTGTCTGTGGGTGGGTAGCGACGTAGTGAGTAGTGAGTCTGCCTATGAAGCCGGTGGTTCTATGTTCGAATCCCAGTAAATGCATTTGTTTGTGTAATGAGCACAGGGCAATATATTTCCGCATCACAAATTGAACAATTTCAATCATGGGTGTTACAGTCAGCAACAAAAGTGGCTAAGCATTTGAAGTGTTCAAAATGACCTACACGCGCTCTTATTCTCTTGACAATAGAGATGTGTTGACCTCATTTTGAACACCTTAAACGCTTAGCCACTTGTGTATTTATATATCATACCGGCTGTTTCTTGTAAAAAGAGCAATAACTTTAGTCTACACCGTAACGTAGCATCATTTATTCTAATACAAAAAAAATGTGTACTTTATAACTTGTGATTTTCGAGCAAACTAAATTAGTTTTTTTAATTTTCATCACACTTGCTCGTCAATGGCGTTGTTACTTGCGAGTACACAGCAGTTATAGCCGATTTAGTTCACACGGGCTGTTAAGTTTAGTTTTAAAAATATATAGAACTCATACTTCACTTCGGACTGAGGATGTTTCCAAACAGCCAAGGTGTATTTCATATCTTCAAAAGTTTGCTACAACCAACTTTTAATATGTATAAAACATATCTTTATATTCAATTTGACTGCAATTTAATGTTTAGTATTTATTAAAAATAATTGTTTTATATTTGATTTTGATAATTGATACTATTTGGCAGGATGATCTGTCAAATTCGAAAACAAAACGCAGTTGTTAACATTATCTGTGAAAGACATTGAAAAAATTTGACATTGTTGACAATCTTTTTCAGTGGATGAGGTCTGACTGTAGTTTTCAAAGTGTATTTTGATTTTAAGCCTACATAAGTACTAACTAATATTTTACCAACGAATTTATTTTATTTCCTCGCAAATGTGATGAAAAACATTGTGTGTAACACGGGTGGTAAGTGTATAACAAACTTGAGTCGTTACAAGCCCTCCGACGTCGTCGTCGGGCGTCGAAAAGACTCGCGTTTACTATACCTTACTTACCATCCTCGTTGCACAATGTACTATAATAGCATCCAATAGTCTAGTTGACGTTTACTGTCAGCCAAACTTCATAGTTTTCACAATACCATGTTTGCTTGGAAAATCTTTTTTTTTAAATACGAAAGTAAAGAAAAGAAAAGTCGTAGAACAAATGTTGCTACGGTTATGGTGGAGAAACTATGCCTAAATTTATGTCTCTTATTACAGGAAACAGCTGATATATATTATAGGCCGCCTTAGGTAAATATTGATCCGAATATCCGATCCCTAGTGATGATAATAGAATTAACTACCTAATTAGAATAAGTGGAATTATTCTGTTTAAGATTAAAGCAAAGGTTTCACAAAAACTAAACAACTGTATGAAGTTAAAGGAGCAAACGTGGACGAAGAGCCGTAGAAGTTAGTGGCGATACCAAAAATTTTAACCAAAGAGAATTTAATCTCACTCACTTGTAAATGGATGACAATGGTTATGTTTGAGTTGCAGATGTATCTTGTTCTTCAGAGCCCTGATTGTAAGTTTTTAACGTAATATTACTTAACCATCGCATTAGTGTTTCCCATATAAATAACATTATCAATTTATCACTTACACGTTCGAGACTTTTTTTACGTCAAAAGAAACTTACACTTAAGCATCAGAGCGTAATTTAAGTTTTACAGTAGTGATAGCGGTGTTATAGCGGAGATAATAATTATATTGTTTTAAAATATGGCTTCCATCAATATATCAATCGATGATGTCAAGTAAAATAACATATATATATATATAATAGCATAAGAAGTTTGCTTTTAGAGCATGACCTTGTTCGGTAGTAGGCCTTGCGTTTTATAAAGTGCCAGCTGGACTTTGCCAACGCCCGCGACCCCTGGGCAGCCGGGTGATGACCGAATAGTGGTGAACAGCGTTTTGAAATCAATTCTTTATTAGCTGCACAATTCTGTGTTAGACCACTGTATAATAAGCTATCGATAGTACACATTAAACTACGTCAATGAACAAAAAACAAAAAATATATTCTGAAGACGACTTCGCCATTTTGTGGTTAAACCGAAAATCTAATAATTATTGTTCTTGGTTGTCAAAGGTTATTTCTTTTTATGATGTTTGATGGATGTCAGCTCATAGCGGTTCATAAAGTGTTAACTATGAGTAATAATTATTTATGTGATAAAATGATAGAAACTATAAATAAACATACACTCATATAGTTTAAAACATCACGTACAAACAGTAGGAAGCGACTGTTTTACCATGCTAGTGATAATTGATTTTTCTCACCTAAGAACTAATTACTAATATCCACAAAATAATCACGCATTACTGTCTATTTTTAGAATTTAGAACTATGGTCAATAGCGTAAAAATAATCTACTAATTATCATGCCTTGGATGAATTTTTACAGCTCACAAAACAATTTGGCCGCACTGTACGTTATTAGTTTTTTTAATAACTTTTATTTATACTACGGTGGTGGTAAACAAGCATACGGTGCGCCTGGTGGTAAGCAGTTACCTATGAAATAAAACAAAATGACCACGAACGCTGCTAAAGGGTTCGAAACGTCGGGATGAAGTTTAAATTAGTAAACGCGATTTAATCCGTTTTAGTTGTTTTATTTCATGAGTAATTATCGCGGCAACCGAAGACAATATTAGTTACCTATGGATGCTTGCTATTCCAGAGGACTCACTAGCCCGCCGTCTACACTTTAAGAATCTAAGATTATACAGTCCTTTCTTGAAGAACCTAATATATCTCATATACTTTCAGGCTTCGGGCACACAATCGCTTAGCCCGGTACCGCGAACATCGAAGTTCGTATATTTCGAGCATCTTTCTCTTTTACTCCAATTAAGGCGTCATAAAAGTGACAAGGACAATCGTTCGAAATTTACGAATATCGTTTTATGCGGTAGCGTCGCTGTTTCCAAGCAAACAGGTAAGTTTTAGAGATTATTTTTCTAATAATAATCAATATATTTTTTGCTGTTTTTGCTCGCTTGAAATACAATAACAGTTCAAAGTACAACGGTTTTTCTCTCGTGTCAAATGTGACACACGAGTATACCTCGACTAGACATTAGACCTAAGACCCTACTTTTGACACATGACATTAGATGTAGGTAGTGATGAGAAACAAGTTTCTGTCGAAAATGTCATTTTTTGCACAATTATAAAAAATAAAGATAAGATTTTGGATCCGGGTATGTCCTTAAACTACGTCCAACAATGAGAGGGAGGGCACAGCGATGACCATCACGCTTGAATCTGGAGCAGCCCAACTGGGGAAGTACCTCCTCCTTACAGAAGACCGCAGCCATAATAGCACTGCTACCTTTCAGGTATGTAGTGCTGTGTTCCTGATGGTGAGTAAGGATCCCAGAGCTCCAACCCCCCTTAAAGGCCGGCAACGAGCTTGTGACTCCTCTGGTTTTGCGGGTGCCCATGGGCGACGGTAATTGCTTACCATCAGGCAATCCGTCTGCTCGTTTGCCGCCTATGTCATAAAAAAAACAGATAAAAACATTTATTTGTGACAACACATAATTAACAAAAACAATGACAGACAAAGAAATAAAAATACACACGGTGTTCATCACAAAATGGACTCAACTCAGCATATTGCCAGCTTAGGAGACAGCGCTGATCTTCCGCTGAGCCCATTCGGTGATGCCACGACAGATAACACACAACAATTACCTACACAATACTTAGTAGAGGTTGTGACCCTGCGTATGAAACCGATGGTCCTGGGTTCGATTCCTAGGCATTTATTTGTGTGATAAGCACAGATATTTGTTCTTGAGTCATGGGTGTTTTATATGTATCTAAGTATTTATATGTACCTATCTATCTATTATATATATCGTCGTGTAGTACCTACAATACAAACCTTACTGAGCTTACTGTAGGACTAGGTCTATTTGTGTAAGATTCTCCCAAAATATTTATTATTTATTTATTATTATTATACTTACAAATTCATTTAACATCTAACAAAAATCAAAAATTAATATATATATATAAAATTAATATATTATCAATTCATCGAGAGGATTCTAACAAGTTTATCTTGTGTATTTTAGGATTGGCTGTGGCTACCTTCTGGCTCAGATCAGTGGTATATAATATTATATTATCACCGTACTTATACGTAAATGTGCTAAATTTCAGCATAATCCGTTAAGATATCTGCTTCAAAATGGAATTGGAAGATTTCACCTGAATATCTCTCTATATATCATATATACCGGGTGTGGCCTGTAATAGGTGCAATAAACTTAAGTGTAGGCTATACTCCTCAAACGGAAGAACTTTAGTTCCACAATTTTCAAGAATTAAATTATCATCAGTTATTCTCCCTTTCATATGATTATAGTGAAAAACGCACGGAATCCGGGTTAACGGTCGCAGTTGCGTGCATGAAAGTGTATTTTTTTATATACAACAACGGTGGCAAATGAGCATACGACCCGCCTGATGGTAAGCACTTACCATAGCGTATGAACGCCTGCGACTCCGGAGGATTCACATGCGCGTTGCCTACCCTAAAAGTTGTTGGAGCTCTGGGAACCTTACTCACCATCAGGAACATAACACTACATACCCTGTTATGGCTATGGTCTTGTGTAAGGAGGAGGGACTTCCCCAGTTGGGCTGCTCCAGACTCAAGCGTGATGGTGCTTCGCTGTGCCCTGCCTCTCATTGTTGGACGTAGTTTAAGAACATACCCGGATCGACCGGTCTCGCTTAGTGGGTAGTGACCCTATGAAGCCTATGGTCCTGGGTTGAAATCCCAGTCAGGGCATTTATTTGTGTGATGAGCAAGGATATTTGTTCCTGAGTCATGGGTGTTTTCTGTATATTTAAGTACCTATTTATATGTATCTATTTATTATATATATCGTCGTCTAGTACCTGCAACACGAGCCTTATTGAACTTACCGTGGGACTAGGTCGATTTGTGTAAGAATGTCCGAAATATTTATTATTTATTTATTTATTATTTATTATTCAACTTTTTGCTCTGTTGTCTGTAACTTGTATAGGTATCTGTCGTTGGCGTTGGACCGGTATATAAGTCATTGGCGTTCAAAAGATGTCTTACAAAATTCGGGCAGAAATAAAACTGCAATAAGATTCTTGTAAAAATTATACTTTGAAATAATAATTATTATTCTAACTGAACTGAGCATCTATGAGATAAGACATGCCCAACCCAACAAGTATTCGATAAATAAGTAAATTTCGAAATACAGTCAAATGCTTACACGATAACGATAGTCAAGTTAAGTCTCACGAAACCAGTACACTTACCATGAGTTGTGACATTGAGGTTTTCGATAACGAATATCGAGTTTACTATCTGTGCATTTCGCTTGTACTATTTTAGTGCGAACGAGATGCACAGATAGTAAACTCGATAGTCGTTATCGAGAACCTCAAAGTCACAATTCATGGTAAGCGTACTTAGTGGCCAAATATATCGTAACACAACCTTACTGCTCCGTGAATTAAGATCTGTACAGATATATTTGGCTATATTGGTTGCTATTAACTATTTAAAGTCTATATTGGCCATTACCTTTTGATCGCCACTGTCATCTAGTCGTGACAGCCGATAGAGCCCTCAAACGCCATGGTCATCATTATATGACAAATATTTGCTAAGCTTAATTTGTGGCGTACATAGCACGTCACATCATTCGCATTCCGGCGTTTAAGGCGTAAATACATTATTCAGTTACGATGTTTCTCATAAATTAACTAAATCTAAAAATATTACAGACACATCCACAAATTACATAATACTTACATTCTTATAACCCGCCACCCAGGCGTATCGGTACATTTACACCAATTTAATTGTATTTTATACTTTTAAATTTCCTATTTGTCAAAAGTATATTACAAATCCGGGCAAGTTATTGCGACAGACTTTTTAATGTGCCTTCACAAAGTTAAAACTTCCACCTACCCCTTGTTACAACATGGCCCACTTTAATATTGTCTTCAGTTGCCGCAATAATTTTTTCCTAACTAGTGCGTAAAAAGTGCACTTTTCGTAAATTTCACTTTTTAAGGCACTTGCTATGAAAAATTAGGTTCGATACTCGTGTAAAAACTTCTTTAAGACTCGGGTGATTGTCACCCTCGTTTCACTCGGGCTCCAACGTTCACCCTCGTCGAAAAAAAAATTTTTCACTAGTATCGAAATGTACTATATTATCCATAAAATAAAACAACTGAAAATGGATTTTTAATTGTTCCTCAGTGCGCCCAGTGACTAGAGGGCTTGACACGTCGGGATGAAACTTAAATTAGTATACGTAATCCATTTTAAGTTGTATTATCATGTCACACTTTCCATCTTAATTTTAATTATTAAGACGTATTACTTTTCTAGCGCCATTACTTTACATTATCATATTATAAGTTTACAGTACACTGCATGCCAGGGCGTCTAAATATCGTGAGCATAATTCATTTATTTACTTTGTATTTTTGTAGTGCAATACAGGTACTTCACCCGGTCACAACATTTTACTTAACATATATCGCCCCAACCAACATAGCTGTCTAAAATACGATGAGGTAACCTATCATGTCCTACAATAGATATGCATGTCACCTTAAACATATTTTTTTACAATGTATGGCTTGTAATCTAGTTATTTAAGCTAATATTAAATATAACGAGACCTTCTTTATAGGACTTACTTTAATAGGATAACAAATACGAATCTTATTTCGTATTTTAAATTTAGGAATAATGTTGGTAGAAAACTTAAATAAATGCACAATGTGTATTGAAATGACAGATCGAACGACAAGTCACATTATCGTTTTAATTGCGTGTCTATAGCTCGTTTTTTTTAAGATTAGACAAGTCGTGCGATGTTCGTTGTGCTATTTTTAGGAAAACAATTATAAGCTGTCATATTAGCCTCTTATTTTCTTCACCATAACGTGAATAATGGAATCTTAACTCTTATTTACGAGATTACTGAAATAATTGATAAAACGTAGGAAAAATCGATCCTTATATTTCTAATCTTAAAAAAAAAACGAGGTATACAATCGAACGCCATCTTGGATATGCTACAATTATTACGGTGCATGTAGATGTAGTACCTAATTTTGACGAAAGTTTTGGACTAAATTTCAATAATCATATTTTACACACATATCACGTCGTCCTTTAGTAAGTTTTCACCTATAGGCATATACAGGTATTACTAAAAACTATCCTATGAGATTTATATAGAAATAGACTAAAATAAGTCCACTAACTCTAGTCCCCTAGCCAGAATGCTAATCGTTTATAGATACATAATTGGAAAGAAATTTAATGTTTGCAAAACACCACGTGACTTGTCGTTTGAAGAAGTGTGTTACTCTTCCACGCAATAACTACCGAACTGATTTTTAATTAAATTTAACAGTAATGTAGCATAAGCATCAGAATAAGACATGCTATAATTTATAACGATATTGTATTATTTTACTACATTGAAGCTACTCGAAGTAATACTAATGTGGAGAGCAGACGGGCAGCGGGTAAAATATAGGCCCGGTACACAACATTACATTCGTATATTTCGAGCATTTTTCTCTTTTACTCCAAATTAAGGCGTCATGAGAGTGACAGAGAAAATCGTCCGAACGAATATAGTTTTTCACCGTAGTTTTCTTATAAATAATTGTCATCTTGACGAAGGCTCCTGTGTCGACAATCCCAAACCTTTAATGCCAATAATAAAATGGAAGCCAGCATTTTTATAACTTAACACATGTTATTTTGTCGATATGTTGCATCGTCAAACTGATAGTTTTGTGTTCAGGTTCCTTGCGGGGGTAGAAGCAGATCTTCACCAGCTCGCCACATGGAGCCTCCACCAGCAGCCACAGTGGAGTGGCGATCAGGAACGAGAGGCACATCACACCAAGAAACATCATCACCTGGAAGGTTAAAAAATATTATACAGAAATATACAGAAATACATTTATTTATCTAGAAATACATTTATGTATCGTAAATACATTTATATATCATAAGTGCTTTAAAATGCGTCCAGAAACCGTAGGCAATGACCAGCATTACCAACCATCAGAAATTGATGGAGATGTAAAGTTAACATTACCTCCTGAAAACAGTAGGTTATGAGTTTAAATTTGGAACAGCTGTCAAATTCAAGTGGGGTGTCTATTCTAGTATCTATAGATATTAAAACAGTCATTGATACGAAACGCCAATTCGTTATGTTTATTTAATATAAATCGAACGACATTTGAACGAGTGACAATAGAATAGGGAATTCATTCGCTTGTCTATGGTTTAAAAAATATTTGACTGAGATACTAACTGAGGTTCTAACTTCCTCTTAAAGCCCACCATACAATTAAAATGCTACTCGAAATCGTTCTTTATAGTAAAGGAAATAAAGTATAATCTCTTTTGTGTCAAAATAGAAGGAAACTAATTATTTCAACTCTGTTCCAATCTTATAAAATTCAAATTTCATTAAAATAATAAATACTACATGTAGGTCCGTGGGCGTGGGAAGCTAAGTACTTATGTAGTATTATGTTGTATATGCCTCGAATATTTTTTTTTCTAAAGCCCCACATTGGGCGCCAATACGGCTACAAAGCCATTATACATATAAATATGATAAACCGCGCCATTTAATACACCTTATCAAAAAATTAACAGAGATCTCTCTTCTCTATTGAATATCAGCAGCACCAGAAGGCATATGTCTGACTTACCACCTGGTTGAAGGAGTTGTATCCCAAGGCGGCATAGGCGCCAGTGACGGTTCGAATAATGCTGATATGCACCAGGAATGCAGCGTAGCACAGGCGTCCCAGCGGGCCCCAGACACTCCATTCCAATGCTGCACGATACAAATCTAAACAATATAATTATATTGATTTAAATTATCACTGTTTGTACATAATTATTAACCTTAAAAATAAATATTTAAACAAACATTTCGGGACCATATTACACAAATCGACCTAGTCCTACGGTAAGCTCAGTAAGGTTTGTGTTGTAGGTAGTAGATGACGATATATATAATAGATAGATACATATAAATACTTAAATATATAGAAAACACCAATGACTTGGGAACAATTATCTGTGCTCATCACACAAATAAATGCCCTGACTGGGAATTGAACCCAGGACCATCGGCTTCATAGGCAGGGTCACCGTCACCACCCACTAGGCCAGACCGGTCGAAAAGCTCCTCTGGTTTTAAGAACGACATTGGCCTAGCGGCCTTAAATAAAGACTGGCTAAAGTTGACATCAAAATCTAACCGTGCGAGTTTTTCAAAGTACCCGCATTTATCTTGTTTTTCAACCGCAGCCTTACCACACTTAACAAGACGACATTCGCAGTCCGCTTTCTTTTGGGCGTTTACTTACTTTAAAATTTAAAGAGGATACCTTCATTATATTTTATTTTTTATTATGCAGAAACGTCTGCAAGATGGTAGTGCACTGGTCTAGTGATTCAGTGGTTGTAAGTTCGAGTCCGGTTGCAAGTGTAAATTTTCCTATTTTTCTTTCGATTTAAATATCGAGGATACCTTCAATTAATATGTCCGTATAGGTAGACGAAGACAAATATCTTACGGCACAAACGTACTCTAATCAGACCTTCACCAACAAGATACAAGACGTTGCTTGATAGTAGGTGTAACAGACTTATTCTTTCTTTTTTTTTTATGACAAAGCTGGCAAACGAGCAGACGGATTACCTGATGGTAAGCAATTACCGTCGCCCATGGGCACTCGCAACAGCAAGGGAGCCACAAGCGCGTTGCCGACCTATAAGTGGGTTGGAGCTCTGGGAACCTTACTCACCATCAGGAACACAGCACTACATACCTGAAAGGTAGCAGTGCTATTATGGCTGTGGTCTTCTGTAAGGAGGAGGTACTTCCCCAATTGGGCTGCCCCAGATTCAAGCGTGATGGTCATCGCTGTGCCCTACCTCTCATAAAATTCTATTGATTAGTTAACTTACTCTCAATTTTGAAGATCGCTCCACCAATTAATAAAATCAGACAGAGCCCAAACAGGACTCTCAAAGTGCTGGCGTACACTGCAGCGGCGACCAGGGGAATCTGAACTCCGTCGAAGTATAGAAAACAGCCGCTCAGTATGAGTAACACTCCGAATGGAAACAGTCCCAAGTATAAGGGAGTGTATTTCTGAAACGTTAAAGAATTTTAAACACAAAACTATCGTGAGATTGAAATAACATATTAACAGTATAAAAGCGGGTAACTCACGTTTTATAAGTCGAATACTGCTCGACATGTTTCTTTGCTTAACGAGCAGCGTAATCATGAGCCATTCGCGTTGGCTAACCGATAAGCCGTATAAAACGTGAGTTACTCGCTTTTATGCAGTTAAATAATTTGTTAATAATATATGAATATGAATGAATCTCTATTTCCCTTGGACACGGCATCACGCGTAAACGATTAAACCGATCTTTTTTTTTATTGGTTTGTCAGGATAAGGTTCTTAAGAAATAAAAATAAAGTTTTGTGGAAAATATATGTTTTTCTAATTCCATAAACAAATTGTAATTGAATGTTCCTACTTTCGTTGAAATCAGATAATAGTAGTTTATGTATCTGTGCATAATGCCTAATTATGTATAGTTACATACACTACTTTATCTACACACATATCATAAATGTTAAGACGGGTCCAGAAACCGTAGGGAAATGACTTATTACTAGGGTTACTTGTAAACATTAAAAAGTCAACGAACAAAACAAATGACAGCTTGGAACGGCGGCGTTGCGTATTTCGTATCTCAGTAAAAAATTCTTAAAACCATAAACAAGCGAATGAACTCCCTATTCCACTGTCACTCGAGTTCAAATGTCGTTCGATTTATATTAAAAAAAACATAACGAATTGGCGTTTCGTATCAATGGCTGTTTTAATATCTATAGATACTAGATTAGTGGGGTGTCCCACTTGAATTTGACAGCTGTTCCTAATTTAAATTCATAACCTACTTTCTGATGGTTGGTAATGCTGGTCATTGCCTACGGTTTCTGGACGCATTTTAGAGCACTTATGACATGTACGTAGATAAAACATTTTAAATATTTTATTTTTTGTAATTTATTTTACTTTTTAACTGCTGTTTCTGGATATTATAACGGCGGCATATAGACAAAGGTAAATTAATCACATGGAAATTATAATCATCACCATCATCATGTCAGCTGAAAGAAGTCCACTGCTGGACATAGGCCTCCCCCAAAACAACCGATCATGCCCCTTCCACATCCAGCGGCATCCCGCGACCTTCACCAGGTCGTTGATCTACCTTGTGGGAGGCCTATCTGGGCTGGGTGTTCCAGTTGGAAATTATAGTACCTTGTATTTAGTGACGTCGAAGTTCTGCTGCTGTAATCGGTACACCACCATCGCCAACACCAGTCCTAAGGCGTAGTTCACGAGATTAGTGTGCCCTCTCTTGTAAAGGTTGTTGAACGTAGGATCCGTCACGAATATGTTACGCGCCACTCTGAAAGTTAATAGTTAGTAACTACAGAGGCTCTAGTGTAAGTTACTTTTGACGCAAAAAAACGTTTACGAACGCGTAAGTGATAATGTTATTTATATGGGAAACGCAATCGCGTTCGTGACGTAAAGTGGCGTTAAAAACTTACAGTCAGAGAGTCTAGTGTAATCTTCTTTTGACGTAGAAAAACGTTTACGAACGCGTAAGTGATAATGTTATTTATATGGCAAACGCAAACGCGTTCGTGTCGTAAAGTTGCGTTAAAACTTACAGTCAGAGAGTCTAGTGTAAGTTACTTTTGACGCAAAAAAACGTTTACGAACGCGTAAGTGATAATGTTATTTATATGGGAAACGCAATCGCGTTCGTGACGTAAAGTGGCGTTAAAAACTTACAGTCAGAGCTCTGATATGGTTAAGGTGAGTCTATCGAAACGAAAATAAATGTGTAGGAAGGACATATATTTGACGACAGGTATGAGTTCAAATCATAGTACCTACGGTTATTTGTTTGTGTGATGAGCACAGGTTCCTGAATCATGGGTGTTTTCTATGCATTTAAGTATTTGCATATTTATATATGAACGTAAACTGCACTACAACACAAGCCTTCTTGAGCTTACTTCGGAGCTCATTCAATTTGTGTCCTTTATTTATTGGGATATTCCGTAAAAATATTTATTTTCATCTAGATAACAGTTATGTGTCTTTCCATTATATTCGTTATATCGGGTGTTTCCTGTAATAATTTTAGGGACCGCTTCTGCACCACAAACATAGCAACATTTGTTCTACAAATGTTGCTATGTTGTAATTTATTCTTGTGATTTTTGAACAAACTAAAAGTAGTATTTTCAATGAACAGCATCCAATCATATCAGCAGCAAATAATAGCAGTATCCAAACTAAAACTAATATATTCAATGACCACCATCTAGTAGACGTTTACTGTCAGCCTACAAACTTCATAGTTTTCACAATACATTGCTTGCTTGGATAATCTTTTATTTATATTTAATAAACTACGTTATTTTCAAAAATCGTAGAACATATGTTGCTACATTTGTGGTGTGAAACAATGCTTAAAATTATTGCTTTTGTTACAGAAAACACTCGATATATGTTATGTTATATTTATTCAAACTATTGTCATATGATTTCGAAAAATATTAGTTACTCTATGCTACTCACTCAGGTGAAATAATAAGTATAGGGCTGAGATTCTGAACAATGACGTGGACTGCAGGAGTGATGAGACCCACGACGAAGAGAAAGCCCACGGCCATCTTGCGAACCCTGGGGCCGCAGAGACAGAAGACCATCAGCCCCACAACTGTCAGCTGCATGTCTGCGCCCAAGTACCTAGGAATAATGTGAATGCCGATCAAGACTAGTTTAAGAGACACGGTTGAGTTTGGCCCTGTCTTTATGAACTCAAGGGAAAGAGACAATAATTAGTGAAAGTTAAGGAAAGAAAAAGAGGAAATACTATACCGGATGTGGCCTGTAATAGGAGCATTTAACAGAACTTTAGGCATAGTTTCTACATCACAAACGTAGCAACATTTGTTCTACGACTTTTGAAAATAACTAATGGTTTAATAAATATTAATAAAAAAAAATGTTCTAAGCAAGCAATGTATTGCGAAAACTATGAAATTTGTAGGCTGACAGTAAACGTCAACGAAACTATTGGTGTTCATTGAAAACACTATTTAGTTTGTTTGAAAAAATCACAAGTCCTTACCCCATTGTGTAAAGTTGTAGAACAAATGTTGTTACATTCGTGGTGTAGAAGCGATCCCTAAATTTTTTGCTCCTATTACAGGCCGCACCCGGTATAACAAACGAACACTCAGCACTCTTAGTCTCTTAGTGCTTGTAAATTGAAGCCTATGTTCTCCGAAACATGTCGCGTGAGTCACTAAATAAACTTGAGTAGAGTACTGTTTATCATTTATATAATTTTGCAATGTCTGCTAACTGTACGTAGAATACTTACCAAGTGTGAGGCATACAGTCGGAGTCGTTAATGTAATTGTTAATGTAGAAGACGTTGTAGTACCAATCGCGTCTGCACTGGGAGGACTCCTTGTGTACCAGGGACTGGAAATCAAACAAGAAATATAATGGAAAAATCTGCTGCCTGGGATGAAAATCAAATTCGCAACTCCGGGATTCCATCCCACTGCTTTGCTAACTGTACCGAGACTAACTTGCACAGATTTTTTCCGCTATAGCTTCTCTAACTTGAATTAATTTATGTGTTTAGCGCTGCACTGGTAAAAAATGCCATTAGGCAGTAATTCCGCCATTTGTACGTTTTTTTGTAATAAAGATTTTGACACACAAGACAAGACTTATCATTATCAAAGTTATATTTCGAATCCTTTTAAAGTGATCTGTATTACTGTTTTTTTTAAATAAAGGTTTTTAGATCATTAGATAATATTTACCTTCCACAAAGGCCCACTTCCTATATGCCTTTGCCACGTGGCCACGAAAGCAAGAACCACAGCGTTTACGGGAACCAATCTGTAAAACAGAAAAACATTGTCAAGTAAAATTTTATCGTTATTAAGGCAGGTCAAATCGTCATTCATCATTTCATCGTAAAGGATAACTCACGTTATACCGTCGACCTTACGAGCCCGAGCCCACCCTCCAACCACTCGAATATTGACATTAACACGAGCGTTCTTCTTCTATCCAACCATTTGTCGCGAGTAGACGATCATCATAAGCCCGTCGATATCGCGTGGACATCACGTCGCCTTCTGATCGTAGCTGTAATGACCGTCACACAACCGGCCCGTGTCCGG
Source organism: Grapholita molesta (assembly GCA_022674325.2). Classification (NCBI taxonomy): domain Eukaryota; kingdom Metazoa; phylum Arthropoda; class Insecta; order Lepidoptera; family Tortricidae; genus Grapholita; species Grapholita molesta. Next base: position 3,234,514 of record CP053136.2, on the reverse strand, counting down.
ATCGAGTTACTCGGGCGGGTCGGTAGTCACGTGATTCATTCCATACAAAATGTAGCGACGGTGGCCTCGGCTCGGACGCGGGCCGGTGTAAAGTCAACCTTTACATTGTTAGAAAGGAATGTATATCTTACCTTAGCCATCTAATAAGTATTCCTTTCGGCAGCATGTCCCAGGAGACGGCGCGTTTCTCCTCCAGCAGCATCAGGTTGTAGGCCAGCAGGAAACCGGAGATCACGAAGAAAGTCTGCACGATCAGCGTCCCGTTGAACAGAATATTTGCTGCCACGTTATGGTATATCTGGAAGGAATTAGTGGATTAATTTGTCTACTGGCATTTTTTGATATTTTTAGGTTAAGCCCCGGGTTTATGTGGCACTTTATAATTATAAGAGTGAGTTCCTCATTTATCATCATCATCATAAGCCTGTATTTGTCCACTGCAAAGTAATGTTGAACGAAAGTTTTTATAGACATTGTTAATACATTATATCCTTATACTAGGTTTGTACGTACTGTTTCTAAGAATTCGGGATCGGCAGAGGAACTGGCGGAATTGAGCGGAGAATGTGCCATAATGACGAAAATTGTGGTGATAGCTCTGGAATGAAAAAATGGTTTCAAGGAACAGTTACTTGGACGTGAGAGAGTTCGGCGTCGTATCGTTGCCGTGGACGGCACAGCGTTGTTAAAACTGACAGCATACCGCGTAAGTGTAAATTAAAATTTACTGCATGTTATTATTAAGTGACAATGCGCTTTCTTCAGTTTGGTGAAAATGAAGTTTAAGGTACTTTTGTATATTTTTTGGTTTATCAACATAAAAAAATTGTATCCTAATTTTTAAACGTGTTCTAGTGCTCTAAATGGTAAAACACAGTAATGGAGCTGTCACCTATTGACTTTTGTTTGATGATGAGAAAAACGAAAATCCAAAAATTTCGAACGTAATCGCGATTGTCTCTGACACACTAATTACGCCTTAATTGGAGTAAAACAAAGCGATGCGCGAAATTTTCGATTTTCTATTTTCGTGCTAGGTCCTTTTGATTTATGTTTCTATACAAATCTTTTAAGACGTGCACCGTAAACATCAATAGCGCTGTACGTTAACGATGTCGTGCCGTTTCACATTAACAATACATAAGATATAATAATAATATTAGTATCTTATAACGGCTGTTTAGAGGCAAAGTGTAAATGTAATGATAGAAAACTTACTTAAGTCCAGTCAAGCTCTTCAGTCTTTTTAGTCTGGGCTCCGGACCCTCGCCGGCCGACGATCGCAGACGATCCCAGTTTCGTCGGAATGCGAAACACATCAGAAGTTTGGTACCTGTCAATAATAATAATACATTTTGTTTTATTTATCATTTAAATACAGTTAGGACTAAAATCTAATATTGTTGCAATAATCTAAATATTGTATGTACTAAAATAGCTTACTAGCTATTTTTCAGTACAATAACTTACTATATATACCTCAGGCTATGGTCTCCTATAAACGTCGTCGGCCGCTTACAGCGTTAGCGTCACAATGCTGCCTATAGAGATTTACTGTTGTGGTCTCTTTCACACGTCGACGTTTGAGTATTTTTTGTTCAGGAACGTTGACCCAGAGGCTCTAGTGTAAGATTATTTTGACGTAAAAAAAAATGTTTACGAACGCGTAAGTGATAATGTTATTTATATGGAAACGCTAACGCGTTCGTGACGTAAAGATACGTTAAAAACTTACACTCAGGGCTCTGACGTCAGACGTCGCGTGTAGCAAAAAATAGGAGACCAAAGCTCTACTCGGTTCGGCTCGGTTTCGGTAAATAGCAGTGCGGCTCAAGTTTGGAAAAAATCAGGTAGGGTTCGGTGGTCAAGCAGAAGAGTCGGTGACGGAACGGCGACGGGCCGCTTTATCGTGAGTCATTCTTAACGATGAACACTCCATTAACATTGCTGCAAAATTAGAATAGAACACGAGAGCGGGTTTATCGCTAACAAAGATTACCTATAGTTTTACTCTGGATTTCGAGCAGGTCAAACAGGGTTCCAGCAACATTGAGCACCACCAGCGCCAACCCCAGCACCGCTGCGGCATAGTCGAGCATATCGTAGCCTGCTGGCTCGTTGTACTCCGTGCAGTATACCTTGTCTCTCACAACCTTCGTCTGGAAATATATTACAAATAGCTTTGAGCAGTGAACACTGAGGGTGTTCAAACTCAAACTCAAACTCAAACGTTTATTCAGTAAGTAGGCCACAAGGGCACTTTTACACGTCGAGTATACAAAAGAAGAAAACATAAAAACTACACCGGTTCTAACCCTACACCTCTGACCAGAGAAGCATTTCGACTTTTATGACCGGCAAGAAACTCGGCGGGACTTATTTTTTCAAAACAGTATTACAAAAGATATCTTATACAAATTACATAAAATGCGTTATTCTTTAAGAAAACATATCCAACAATTGCAAAAAATTCTGCCAAAGGAAAAATAAAAATAATTATTAATTACTTTAAAGTCCAAATCTGACTGCTAAGAACGAAGAAGTTAACAAAACGTTCGATATGCTTTCTTATCTGAATTGTGTCCTTTATTCTAATATAAATTACAAAATTAGTAATCAAAAGTTTCAAAAAATATTATATGTATAGTTATTTTGTTTTCAAAATATACACAAAAATATAAATACATGATTATTACAAATAAACCAAACAAGGTGTCATGATTTAAATATACTAACACTTTTTGTTTTTTAAAGATAAACAAGCACCGAATGAAGTGTATCACGTAAATAAACAAGAAGAAAACTACCTAAAACATAGCCCCAAATAGCCAAAACAGACCGGTCTCCACAAACAGCACCCGTTCACGAGTATGACGCGTATCTCAGCCATCGCCTCCCTCAACCTTTCTTCGGGAAAGTGGCGACCCGATCAACGACGCCACCATAAGCAAAGACTTTTAAGTGAGCACTTTTAAGTTCGTAATTGCAAGAAAGTATTCTTAAAATATTGATTTATATGTTCACGGTTTTTAAACATTATTAGAAATAAACGGGACTTAACCGGAGTCGGAGGTATTTTTTACTAATGTACGCGGTTATGTCTCGTTTATAGTAAAGTATTCTTTAACACCATGAGCTCTATAAACATCAAATAGTTTTGATAATATCACGCGACTTTTTTGTTTTTCTATATCTTATAAAAATGTGTACAGTAGAATGTAGGCTTATGGCCTTGCTCGTCTCTCTGGAAGGACTTGAAGCGCAATTCTACTAGGTCTGTTGAGAACCAATTAATAAGTTCCCATGATGGCAACCCTACTATACAACTGTATCACAGAAAGTTCTTAAACTTCTTCTTAGTTCTTTCTTCGTGAACAACCATAATGAACCATAGTTTCAACAAACTCTTGAGTCATCCCTACCTGAAGACCATGGCTTCTGTACAGCGAAGCGTTCAGACAGGCTTCGATAGTAGTGACCAGGTCTTTGGAGTCGTCGAGGTAGGCGTGACAGGTCTGCTTGATGCACAGTCCTCGGTGGACGAGCGTGTGGTCAAAGTGGGTTCTGTTGTAGGCTGAATACTCCTGGAAATGATTTATTTTCAGACAGCTAAACCAAGATAACAAAATAATTAAAGTACTCTAGATTAGATCTAAAAAGGCATTGTACGATTGCCATCAGATATATCGGAGCTATGGAGGTGGTCGCAGATATCTGAACGTGCACTATCGCCTTGACATTAGAGACGTTGTTGAGATATTTGTGACCACAGCTCTCTCCACACCACAAATCATATCAAATGGCGACTGTAACGAGGATGCTGCAACCATGTAACCAACTAGTTACTTCAGTCATAATTAAGAGGTTTAACAACAAATAAATGATGTAATAACAAAATAACAAATATCCTTTGAACAGTTTTATAGGTGGAGAACTTAACTGAAGGACCTTGTCTATGTAGTTGTGCAGATAATTAATATGGAACTTACGTCAAAATCTGAATATAGAACACCGACATGCGTGTACACACGTTACTACTACATAGGCTAAGTTTTCACCTATTCTCTAAAATATGACATGTACGCCAACTCAATTAGCGAAGAACGAAATAAACCTTATCTGTCAGCAGGAAAATTGCTTTGATAACATCTGACATAGCCACTTTAGAGGTCGGTGGCGTGTAGGCACGACATCAAGCGACCTCTTTAGTGGCTCTTTGCGTTCAAAGGGTTAAAGACTGGGTTGGGACTGGTAAGAACATAATAATTAGTCGAACAATACTATGTCGTGTAATTTGTATTAGGGGTTATCATGTCAAACTATAATTACGAAGGTCAGAGCCGTATAATAATGCGACGTTGAGTTCTCTCCAGTTTAATAATGGTCGGGTTTCTATCATTTGTCGCAATAATTATCTGTTAATCCGTGTACTAAAGTATTTGTCGACCGGTCTGGCCTAGTGGGTATATAGTAACCCTGCCTATGAAGCCGATGGTCCTGGGTTCGATTTCCAGTCGGGGCATTTATTTGTGTGATGAGCACAGATATTTGTTGAGTCATGGGTATTTTCTATGTCTTTAAGTATTTATATGTATCTATCTATTATATATATCGTCGTCTAGTACCTACAACACAAGCCTTACTGAGCTTACCGTAGGACTAGGTCGATTTATGTAAGATTGACCCGAAATATTTATTATTTATTTATTTGTGTTTTAAATATTATACGTTGGCTGAGAACCCACAACACAGACATTCTTGACTTACAATATTTATTTATCTTTATCCTCATAATAAAGTTAATCTGGCCCTACCTTCTTTTTATTTCCTTATTACATGTGACTATGAACAAATCCCATTAATATTTCAAACGCACTATGTTTGTGAGTATGGATGTCTGGATAGGTAATAATGAATCTTTACAATAATGAATGATTTGACGACCGGTCTGGCCTAGTGGGTAGTGACCCTGCCTATGAAGCCGATTAATGGTTTGAATCCCAGTCAGGGCATTTATTTGTGTGATGAGCACACATATTCCTGAGTCACGGGTGTTTTCTTTGTATGTAAGTATTTATAATATTTAAATGTATCTATTATATATATTGTCTCAAAGATCAGTAAGGCTTGTGTTATAGGTACTACAACACCTTACTGATCTTACCGTAGGACTAGGTTAATTTGTGTAAGATTGTCCTGAAATATTTAATATTATTTTATTTTTATGTAGCTTATACATCTAAATAAAATAAAGGCTCTTTATACAAATGTATCTTACGGAGACTAAACTACGAGTACCATCTAGTAAACATTATAATGTTTATGCTATACCTTTTACGAATATTTTGTATGAAAAGTGTATTTTTTTTTCTAAAAACAAAAACAAACATATATAAGTTTTATTATATTGTTGACGTAAAACAACCAAATCTAGTTTTGGACCTGTTTGTACCCGTTTTGACCTCGAGAATTAAATAATTTAGAAACTAGTTTTTTTAATGACGCTCGCGTCATATGTGGCAATTAATATGTAACTCTAAATTTTTACAGTTAGTTAAAAGATTTAATTTACACTAATATCGACAGTGGAAATTTCAAATGTCGTAAGTCGCATATAAAAGTATGTCCCTTACGACATTTGAAATTTCCACCGTCGATATTATAAAGGCGAACGTTCTTCACGTCTAAACGGTAAGAGCGATATTAATAAAATTTGGTATGGAGTTAGCTGACAGCTGGGTTAACACCCTGGGTAACACCGCGGGGCACAGCTAGTATATAATAAGGTCTTGATATATCAATGTAAATTCATACCTTCGAATCGAGCCCTTTGGCCTGTAAGGTTGTAGTGACAACTCCTTCTAGACTTCAAGGAGTAGTAGTATTAATCACTTTATTGTACAAAAATAGGTTTACATTATACGATTTTAAGCTAAACATGGTCATTCACAATACAACTATTACTTTTTTTTATGACAAAAGGTGGCAAACGAGCAGACGGATTGCCTGATGGTAAGCACTTACCGTCGCCCACGGGCACACGTACACCAAGGGAGTTACAAGCGCGTTGCCAACCATTAACGGGGTTGGAGCTCTGGGAACCTTACTCACCATCAGGAACACAACACTACATACCTGAAAGGTAGCCGTGCTATTATGACTATGGTCTTCTGTAAGGAGGAGGTACTTCCCCAGTTGGGCTTCTCCGGACTCATGCGTGATGGTACTTCGCTGTGCCCTACCTCTCATTGTTGGACGTAGTTTAAGGACATACCCGGGTCCAAACACTCCAAACTTAAAGCGGGATAGTTACCATGTATATTATTTTGAATGGGTTTCCGATATTTCGTTGCAAGCGCCATCCTCACGGAATATCTGAAGTACTGCGAGATTTAACGGTGATCAAACCAAACTCCGTAGTCGGAAACTCATTCAAAATTAACGCTTTCAGTAATAGTTGTAAGGTTTACATTTGACAAATATTGAGCCACTATCCCTTTAAGAGGCTGGTGGACGCGACTGGTAGTAGTACCGGGTGAAATATGGGTCGTCGCCACGCTTGGCAAACGGGTTGGCGACCCCAGTAGCTGTAGATTGAGTTTCGATGGACGCTGCTGCCCGTCCGTAGGATTTTTCCCTTTGTCGCCTCTTACGACACTCGCGGGAGGAGATGGGGTGGTGCTATTTTAGTCAGCCGGCATCACACGGTGGTTCATTTGTTCTTATTTAGTATATAGTCGCCGTAGAGCGAAAAGTCACCAAATCACAAAATGGCCAAAATTGACTTATATATGTCATCAAAATCGCATTTTTTTTCTTCAAATTTCAGTCTTATTGCCGTAGCAATAGCGTTCATAGTTTCAATTTTAAAAAGTTAAAGAAGTAACTAAAAACCCACTTCGGTTTCAATATTTTAGTCAAAAATACCTAATTCCGTTATACATTTTGGACTTCTTGTAACTTTTTATGAGCGTGCCTAAGTCATTTTAGTTATTTTTTCCCTAAATGTTACTAAACTGTTTAACCACGAAGCATCTCATTCAAAAGTCACTTAATTTACTTAGTTATTTTTTGAATATCTGGTATGTCAAAAGTGTGAAAGCGAAAATTAACTAACTTTATTTAGTTATTTTTTATTCATAGTTGTAAGGCAATATACATCATTTAACCAAAGGGATAATTAATTAAACAGATTTAATGAGTTTTACCCTACATTAAAATGTACAAAACAATAACTAATCATATTTAATTAATTTTACAATAGAGACTGTACTGTACGCCGACGTGATTTGAATGAATTTTGCTCGCAAGTTAGTGAATTTTCGCCCAGTGCCGCTGGCCACCGTGCCGATGCCGACCGCTGCGACTCCCTCCGCCGCGTTGACCTGCCAGTCGTTGCGCATGGGCCGACAGTGATACATAAGTGTATTTACTATTTGCTACATAATAATTGTGTGTACCGAGATTAAGTTTGAAACGCACCAAGGTAATTTTGGATTTGGTAAAGAGAAAGATTATTTGGATAACGGGGTAAGTGTTTTTGGTATCAGGTTGTTATTTAATTGTAATTTGCTTTAATCAATAACTTTTTTATATAAAATCAAATACTATTTTATAGGTTCCAGTTTAGAAGTACTTATATGGGGCAAGCCAAAAGAAACAGGATTATCTGTAACGATACAAGTAAAATTTTGTTATATGGGTGTGATGACTAAAGCTTGTGGGTGTTTTTTTATTTACTCAAATATAACAATCAGTTCGCCTCGTTAAGTCCTCGTTCTAACGTGACCATCCCTTAAACGTTACTAATCCAACTTGACCCCAAACTGGTTTAGTAACTAATAAGTTGCATCTATTTCAGAATTATTTAAGCAACAAAGACATTGGAGATTGAGGAATTATTTCTATTTTCTCTTGTTCGTTGACAATGGACAACCGTGCGCCTCCAGGTGGTGCGAGGTCGTCCTGGCTTCCTTTTCCGGGTGCATTCCACCCCAGACCCTGCTTGGATAGGTGGTTCGCTGGTCTACGCAAAATATGACCTATCCACCACCATTTCCTGCTCAGGATCTCCTTCGCTATTGGGGTCTGGTCGGTCAACTCCCATAGTCTGGCGTTTGAGATGGTACATTTCCAGAAGACACCTTGTATTCGCCGCAAGCACTTGTTGACGAACACTTGTACCCTACTAGTGGTATCTGATTTCACTAGCCATGTCTCGCACCCATACAAGAAGACCGACTTGACGTTAGAGTTGAACACCCTTATTTTTGTGCGGCGCGTGATGACTGAAGATGACCAAACGGGCTTCAGCTGCGCATATGCGGCACGAGTTTTTTTGATGCGCGCCTTAATATCCGCTTCTGCTCCTCCCTGAGGATCCATAATGCTACCCAGGTATGTGATCTTATTCACCTGCTCGACTGGTTCTCCATTCACTAGTATTGGTTGGTTATTACAGTCACAGCAGTCCGCATTAGGAAGGCAGAAGCGAATCGCTTCGTGCGAATGAATGGCATATTCACAACATAAGGATGAAACCGCTCCGGTGGTGGAACGGAGATAGCGGAACCAAATCGTGTAATTTCTGTGCACACTCTCCAAAATATATCCTGTAAGACACAGACAAATTAGCAACCTTGCGATGGTGCTCAAGGCTCAATCACCTTACACTCAGTAATTTAGTATCGCCAATGAGTCTGCGAGCTGGGTGCTCTAACGAATCCAAAGCGGCCAGCTGATACTTGGCAGACCCATCTCAAGAGTGGTAACAGTACTCCATACACGATCAAACCTGCCCTTGATAAAGTGTTAGGAGCTATCCCGGCGTGAAGTATTGCTTCACCTAGTGTAAGACCCCAAGTTTTTTTGCAGCGGATTTCGCTTTGGCCTCAATAGTCGCACCGAAGTTAGCTTAGTGGTAAATGTAAGCCCAAGTAGCTTGAGACGATGAGAGAGCTTGGTCAGTAATCCTTAAGGATACATTTCGGAAAGCAGGAGTAAATTTAAAAAGGCTCCTTTTGGCGGAGTATAAACACGCCTATGTTTTGGAGGCGTTAAACCTAACCAAATGGGCTTCGCCCCACTCGTCAACAGCCTTCCAGGTTAAGTTCGTTCACTTAACCAAAGCTTCCCTAAAGAACTCGGTCTCTCCACTGGTAGTTTGGGTCTCAGAAATATATCTCTCAGTCACGGTGCTGTCGTTTGCATACCCAAAGATACCGGGCTTAGCAAATCATTTATATGCAGCAAAAAGAGAGTGGCAGAAACAACAGAACCCTGAGGCACCCCGGAATTAATTACCATGCGATCTGATGTGCAACCATCGACTGCGACCATAATAGTTCGCTGCCTCGGGAAATGAGAGATACCAGGGCACAAACCAGTGGAGATAGAATATCTGGGACGAAAAAAAAAGATCTCTGCGATTTATGCAAAGATCTCTTAAAGTAGTAATTCCTCGAGAGAGTTATTGACAGATTGTGTGAGCCTGATGTCACAGAAACGGACGAAGAGGTCGAAGAGTGACTGTGATGCGTAAAGACCGCTATATTTTACTAAGATCATGTTTTGAATACCTGAAGTTTTTTTGTGTTTAAGTTCCTTGTAATTTGATTTGTAGGTCAACTTGATTTGATTTGTAGTCCATATTAATTTGATTTGCTATTCATTTTATTTTAATAAAGTGTTCGCAGAAAATGACGTGTTTTACTTCGATCCTTAAATATTAACAAGAATTCAAAAAATATATATAGTAAGTAGTTTTTAACTAACACGTATTTTCACTGTATCGTAGCAGTCATAATGCAACTAACTTTACTTAGTTAAATGTAGATGCACTAGAATGTGGGCAAAAAATCATTAACTTCGTTCAAAAAATCACTAAGTGATAATTAAGATTTAATATTTAAGGGCAAAAATTAATTATCGCCTATAACTCCTAAATCGTTAGTGTGAATAGTATAAATCCATTTTTAGCTCAAAGAATAGCAGTTTCTAATGAATAAATACATACAAAACCATAATTTCATCTTAAGATAATTTCAGTAAAAAATAATTAATTATTTTTTCCTAAAACCCTCATAACTCAAAATGACCAATTAACGATTTAGTGACTTTTCGCTCTACGGCGACGATATAGTGTTTTGAAGGTCGTTTTATTAATGTCATTTGCATTGAAACTGCGAGATGAAATAATATTGTTTGCATTAGCATATGATTTTTTATTTATTTACTTTATTTCTATAAGCATATATTATTATTTATTTTCCAAAGATATTGGACTATTGGGGTCATACAGACCTTCGTGTTTTTGTGGTTTTATTTAATACTAACTATTCGTCGGCCAGCCATGCCGTATATTATGCGTATGGTTGCGGGATAAAAAATATCCTACGTCCTTTCGCGTAGCTCAAACTCTCTTCATACCATATTTCATCCCAATTAAGCGTGAAGAGATAACAAAGAGACAGAGAGAGTTACTTTTGCCTTTATAATATTAGTATGGATCCGCACATACGGAACCTTCTCTTATAAGTATTGACACAGGTGTATACATATATTCGCACTTTGGCCATATCGATATTTTTGCCCTTGACAGTACCATAAACACAATGCGATAAAAAAATACTTACACCCACGTGAGGCATTGTCGTCTACAGGAAAATTGGTAATGGCCTCCAGCCGGTAATGCCCCGTCTAAGAAGCATGGGGTTTTCTGGCCCGGTACCGCGAACATCTAGGTTTCTCTTTTACTCCAATTAGGTATCGTCATAAGAGTGACAGAGACAATCGTCAGTAAACGAATATCGTAGTTCGCGATAGCGCCGCTACTTACTTTACGATGCCCTTTAGTTTTTATCTTGTTTCTCGGTTAAGGAAGTTAACCATCTAATGTGTCATTATCTATGAAAAGGGACCTTATTGTCGATGGCACTTACGTCGAATCGCGTTGCGTTTTTATTGTATCGTCTTGAACAACGATATAAGCGCCATCGACAATAAGGTCCCTTTTCATAATTAATGTCACATATATCGTTGCTTTTGTATCCTAAAGGTAAATAGCCTGCGATTTTCAATGCGAAGGTCGCAGGTTCAAACCGGATTCATGAATTTTTCGAAACTTATGTACGAAATTTTAATAGTTACTAGTCGCTTTTCGATGAATGATAAAATCGTGAGGAAACCTGACTAATCCCCATAATGCCTTGTTTACTGTGTTGGAAGGTCAGATGGCAGTCGCTTTCGTAATACTATGTCAATTTCTGGGATTGATTGCCAAGCGGACCCCAGGCTCCCATGACCCGTGGCCAAAAGCCAACGCGAAAATGATGATGATCTATTATGTTGTCGCTTATTACCTACAGTCATATGTAGGACTATAAATACGTGTATTGTCCAAAACATTTATTTTTAAAGTCATCGCTTAAAATGACCTCAATGACATGATAATTCTAATTTAAATTTAAAGTTCGTTTATTTTAAACACACCTATAAGCTAGTAGTATAAAACCAGTAAACATTACAAACAGTGATACAAACAATTGCGACATTATCTATGAAAAGGGACCTTATTGTCGATGGCGCTTACGTCGGTGTTCAAGACGATACAATACAAACGCAACGCGATTCGACGTAAGTGCCATCGACAATAAGGTCCCTTTTCCTGGATAATGACACAATTTACATTAAAAATACTATAAGTAAAACAAAAAAAAAAACTTATATAGTTAACTATGTGCTATTTTGGATCTTTTCTGCCAATATTCCACAGTGTCTCAAGTCGAAAGTCTTTGACCAGGTGTGTTGCCAGTGATGACATATGGTACAGTACCCTCACCATGAGTTGTGACATTGAGGTTTTGGATAACGAGTATCGAGTTTACTATCTGTGCATCTGGCTTGTACTATTTTAGTGCACAGATAACTCGATACTCGTTATCGAAAGGTTCAAAGTCACTACTCATGGTAAGGGTACTGGAACGTAGTCGCTTACTATGGCCCTCAAAAGGCTAGAATTCACGCAAAGGGTAATGGAGAGGGCTATGCTGGGAGTGTCTCTGCGCGATCGCATTAGAAATAATGCCAATCGCAGCAGAAGCAAAGTAACCGATATAGCCTCCTGGATAGCTGAACTTAAATGGCTGTTGAGAGGATACATTGCACGTTACCGATGGTCATTGGGGCGTAAAGGATCTCGAGTGGCGACCACCAACCGGAAGGCGCAGCGTCGGCAGCCCCCCCACAAGGTGACCGAGGACATAGCAAAATCGGGTGGCGCAAATCCGGTCACTGTGGGTCGCTTTGAGGGAGGCGTATGTCCAGCAGTGGACATGATGATGATGTGCTAAACTGTGTTGCTACCGCGAAAAACGATATTCGTAAATTTCGGACGATTGTCTTTGTCACAAAAGAGAAAACATGTCCGAAATTTACGAACTTCGAAGTTCGCGGTACCGGCCCAGTACCCTTACCATGAGTTGTGACATTGAGGTTTTCGATAACGAGTATCGAGTTTACTATTTGTGCATCTCGCTTGTACTATTTTAACGCGATGCACGGATAGTAAACTCGTACTCGTTATCGAAAACCACAAAGTCACAAGTCATGGTAAAGGTAGCGCACAGTTCAAAGCCAACATGGCTAGTTTGACATTACCTGTATAATAGTAAGTAGCTGATTGCTTGCGTTGGCTACCAGTTTAGCGTCCACGTAGCAGTAGGTATCTCCAGGAGCTAGCAGACAGTGGTCGTAATTGTCCAAGAAGAACAGATCCGGCAGCCGTGTGTACTCTGAGGCTGTAACATATCAAAAACTAGGAATATAGTCCCCGGATTTTGGACCCGGGTGTGTCCTTAAACTACGTTCAACAATGAGAGGTAGGGCACAGCGATGACCATCACGCTTGAATCTGGGGCAGCCCAACTGGGGAAGTACCTCCTCCTTACAGAAGACCACAGCCATAATATCACTGCTACCTTTCAGGTATGTAGTGTTGTGTTCCTGGTGGTGAGTAAGGTTCCCAGAGCTCCAACCCCCCTTAAAGGCCGGCAACGCACTTGTGACTCCCTTGGTGTTGCGGGTGCCCATAAGCGACGGTAATTGCTTACTAGCAGGCAATCCGTCTGCTCGTTTGCCGCCTATGCCATAAATATATATATATATATATATATATATATATATATTTAAAAGCAACCTATTCTATATATATATATATATATAGAATAGGGTTGCTTTCAAAAAAACTTTATGCTTCTACTTTGCTGGTATTTTAGTATATAGTACATAAGTAACAAATAATAATAAATAAATAAATATCTCAGGACATTCTTACACAAATCGACCTAGTGCTACGGTAAGCTCAGTAAGGCTTGTGTACTTCAATAATATATAATTATTTCATAATAAAAGCACTAATTTTATTAACATAATACATAAAATTACAATTGATAACTACTTAACTAAAACAATAATAAACTTAACCAAAAAAATTTAACACTAATCCTATAAAATCCCCCATCCTGAATGTTTCTCGGCTCAAAGGTTTTGTTTTACAAAGAAGCAAAGTTAATTTTTACTCACTCGTGTTAATATTGAAATCCGAGCAAGGGAAAGATAAAAATATCAACGGTGGAAATTTCAAATGTTGTAAGGGACATACTTTTATATGCGACTAACGACATTTGAAATTTCCACTGTCGATATATACAAGGGGTTTCAAGGCACGAGAGGGGAATGAACTTTGCTACCAAGTGAAACTCACTACTCGTCACTACTACGAGGAAAATACTAACGGTAAAATATTACAAAATGAATCTAAATTATTCTTACATTCAAAAGAATTAAATTATTCAAACTCGAGGCTTTTGCCTACGATCGCGAGATTCGTCAGAAAATAATTAAAAAAAACCTGGCCCGGTACCATGAACATCGAAGTTCGTATATTTCGAGCATCTTTCTCTTTTACTCCAATTTAGGCGTCAAAGTGACAGAAATCGTCCAAAATTTACGAATATCGTTTTTCGCGGTAACGTCGCTAAGTTAAATCATTTCATACAAACATTGCAATAATTTCATACAAATTGGATAATGTTTTGACTTACCATTTAATCTATAAATCACTCCAGCAGCTTGATGTATAAATAATAAACATACTACTAATATCTTCATTTTAAAAATATCCATGTACCATAAACAACACAAAACACTAAAACCGTCCGTAGAAACTAAAAAAATCTACACTATCAACATTATTTTCGGTTCAAAAAAATATATTTATATTAAGCTTTTTGTATAAATTAAAAACAATATATCATGTGTAGTTCGTTTTAAATTTAAAACTTCAAACTATTCTAGTAAATATAAACACGTATTGTATACATAAAAAATAGTCTAAACAGCCCACAAAACTTGTTTAAGTAACAACGAACGGTACCAAACTGCGTTTTTAATAACATACAACATCTATCAAGCCGGAATATGGACTAACTGAGGTCAGTATTTTTATTTCTAGTTTAAAAACAGTGGCGGCGCGTTTTTTTGTTTGTCTTAGACAAGATGGCTCCAACATGCCTGCCTTCGTTAAGTTAACCCTTTATAGGGCAACTTGAGGGCAAACCAAACATTTTGAGGGCAAAATTGCAATGCAAAAATGACCACCCCACAACCTAGTCTTTTTGTATTTTTATCTTAACAAGAATCATTAGGCTAATCGAGCCGCGATGAGGCTTGAACGCACGACCACAGTGACTTTTGGGCGTTAAAGGGTTTAGCCAGGAGTCGAGTGGACATGGATGCTTCACCCCTGATGGACGGTACAGTCCGCATCAATAAGAGTGTATATGAACAATTCAGATGTATCCGCCATTCCCACACACAAGACGACAATTTGGGCCTAGTGGGTACCTGTACCCATGATGTCGACGGTCCTGAGGTGCTACCGTCACAAACGATATTCGTAAATTTAAGGCATCTTTCTGTTTAACTCCAATTAAGGTGTCATGATAGTGACAGAGACAATCGTTCGAAATTTACAAATATCGTTGTTCGCGGTAGCGTGTTCAAATAACAGTATGGGCATTTGTGACATAAGCACATACATTTGTCATAAATAAATAAATATTCAGGACAATCTTACACAAATCGACCTAGTCCTACTGTAAGATCTGTAAGGCTTGTGTTGTAGGTGCTAGACGACGATATATATAATAGATAGATACATATAAATACTTAAATACATAGAAAACAACCATGACCCAGGAACATCGGCTTCATAGGCAGGGTCACTACCCACTAGGCCAGACCGGTCGTCAAATCATTCATTATAAAATACTTAATTACGATTCTGGTGTCTGATCTGGATTTGAGCCCTCGCAGAATAGCAAAATAGCTATTCTAATAAGAAAATATTGTCCGTCTATTTTTTTTTATGACATAAGGTGGCAAACGAGCAGACGGATTGCCTGATGGTAAGCAATTACCGTCGCCCATGGGCACCTGCAACACCAGGGGAGTCACTTACTCACCATCAGGAACACAACACTACATACCTGAAAGGTAGCAGTGCTATTATGGCTGTGGTCTTCTGTAAGGAGGAGGTACTTCCCCAGTTGGGCTTCTCCAGACTCGAGCGTGATGGTACTTCGCTGTGCCCTACCTCTCATTGTCGGATGTAGTTTAAGGACATACCCGGGTCCAAAAATGAATGTTTTACACGAGTATCGAACCTAATTTTTCATAGCAAGTGCCTTAAAAAGTGAAATTTACGCACGCGAAGCGTTCGAAAAGTGCACTTTTTACGCACTAGTTAGGAAAAGAAAATATTGTCCGTCTATTTTTAACATTAGGTACAAATGTGCAAGTTTGTGATGATTTTGGTGATGAAAATGAAAGTTTGTGGTGATGAAACTGGCATGGCGAACATGACAAAGATTTGAAGGGAGACATACCATTTGGTACACCAGTAATGGGTTCCTGTGGGATCTCAAGCAGGTGAAGTCACGGGAAGAAGCTAGAACATAAAATACTAGCTTGTCCGCGGGGTCAACTAGTTTTTAAATTACGATCTTGATACAAAGTTACTTATTAAACTTTATTCTAAGGTCAGCTTCTTTTTTTTTTTGCGTAGCCTATGTTGTGTCCCACTGCTGGGCAAAGGCCTCCCCTCGCTTTAACCACTCGTCGCGGTCTAGAGCATGCTCCCGCCAATCGCGACAGAAACCATCCAGGTCATCCCGCCATCTCCTTTTAGGTATGCCTCTGCCCCGGCCGACTTGTTTAGACTTAATTTTTTTTTAATAGAATCTTAATAAATCATACAGATTTTTATTACATTAAACATGAAACTAAGAACAAAATCAAATTATTTTTTATGAAATATTTTGTGTGATGAGCACAGATATTTGTTCCTGAGTCATGGGTGTTTTCTATGTATTTAAGTATTTATATGTATCTATCTATTATATATATCGTCGTCTAGTACCTACAACACAAGCCTTACTGAGCTTACAGTAGGACTAGGTCGATTTGTGGAACATTGTTCCGATTTTTTTTATTGTTAGTCTTAATTGGTTAGAAAGAATGTGGCACCGCGTTCTACTATCATGCAAATATGCATGTTTTGTGTGTTTAGTTAGATACCATAAAGCTATACAGGGGAACGTTACCATGGCAACTAGTGGCATAAAATGGTTGATTGTGCCAGTGATTGGGCCATCTTCTAAATTTTTGAGTATTAACTTTAAAACAAATAAATATCGTCAAATTCTTTAGTTTTTGTTCAATGAGTATATTTACTTGTCTTTATTACTTCGTATCTTTGTTAATTACAATAATGTGTTAACTTAGTAATATAGGAAACTTTAGGCCTTACCCTTACTAATGTGTGTATATGTGACATTATCCACGAAAAGGGACCTTATTGTCGATGGCGCTTATGTCGTTGTTCAAGACGATACAATACAAACGCAACGCGAATCGACGTAAGTGCCATCGACAATAACGCCCCTTTTCCTAGATAATGACACATATATTCTTTGTACATGACTGTTTGTTTTTCTAAATAAATTAAAAAAAAAAACAGAAATTAGCATACTAGGCATAGTAGTTGTTGTTTTGAAAATCGATGTGTCAATTACGGTAATAAAACGGGTAATAAACTGTTGTTTTCAAGCGAATTTGTTATAAAACAATTTTATACTATTATTTCCGTCGTAATGACGTCAACAGACGCAGAATTTCGCTCATATTTGCTAATTGATATTAGTGTTAATATTTGTTATATTTTTTAGGATTCCGTAATCAATTTGAAACCATTATAGTTTCGCCATGTCTGTCTCTCTGTCTTCGGCTATGCCGAGAATTGGTATAAATATGTAAATCAGCCAGTTTACAAAATGCTCAATAATAAAAAATGGGGTCCTCCCCTATATGGCAAGTTTTTTTTTAATACCACAAAGGTGGCAAACAAGCATGCGGCCCGCTTGATGGTAGGCGGTCACCGACGTTTACAATAGCGAGGCATCATTAACGCGTTCCGTTGGGGGTTAATAGGGGTCACAACCGGTTTTGCATTTGTATAGGGACAACCGGTTGTGACCCATAGTTAAGAGTGACAATATTTTCGAGGAAATGTCAACGTGATGGAACTAAGATTAGATACAAGACCTCAACCTCGATTGGGGGGGTGCAGGTTCAAAACCTGCCTCTGATACTGGTCTTGTATTTTTTATTAAGTATACCGAGTGTGGCCTGTAATAGGAGCTTTAACTTTAGGCATCGTTTCTACACCAAAAACGTAGCAACATTTGTTCTACGACTTTTGAAAATAACTTATAGTTTACTAAATATAAATAAAAAAAGATTTTCCAATCAAGCAATGTATTGCAAAAACTATGAAGTTTGTAGGCTGACAGTAAACGTCAACTAGACTATTGGATGCTGTTCATTGAAAATACTATTTACTTTGTTCGAAAAAATCATAATTAATATATTACGCAATTATTTAAAGTTGTAGAACAAATGTTGCTACGTTTTTGGTGTAGAAACGATGCCTAAAGTTAAAGCTCCTATTACAGGCCACACCCGGTATATCATTTATTGCTGTGATGCCGGCTGACTAGAATAGCACGATCCCATCTCCCGCGGGTGTCGTTAAGAGGTGACAAAGGGAAAAATCCTACGAACGGGCAGCAGCGTCCGTCGAAACCCAATCTACAGCTACTGCGTTCGCCAACCCGCCTGACAAGCGTGACGACTATGGCAACTACCCCCAATATGATACAAATCATACTCGTCCTTGTGGGAGGCCCATGTCCAGCAGGGGACTTATTATACTACCTTCTGCCCGCGACTTCTCCCGCACAAAATTAGCATAACCGATGTCAGATTTTTGAAGTTTAATTTATGACGTTGGTGCCTTGGAGTACGGGACGGCCACTCGTCTGGGATGCTACTTGTGTAGACACTCTGGCGCCGTCTCATATTCCTGCCACCAAATCTGATGCTGGCGCGGCTGCATCTACAGCCGAAAACCTCAAGCGTCAAATATTTGGACCCGGGTATGTCCTTAAACTACGTCCAACAATGAGAGGCAGGGTACAGCGATGACCATCACGCTTGAATCTGGGGCAGCCCCACTGGGGAAGTACCTCCTCCTTACAGAAGACCACAGCCATAATAGCACTGCTACCTTTTAGGTATGTAGTATTGTGTTCCTGATGGTTTTTTTTTTTTTTTTTTTTTATGACATAGGCGGCAAACGAGCAGACGGATTGCCTGGTGTTAAGCAATTACCGTCGCCCATGGGCACCCGCAACACCAGGGGAGTCACAAGCGCGTTGCCGACCTTTAAGGGGGGTTGGAGCTCTGGGAACCTTATTCACCATCAGGAACACAACACTACATACCTGAAAGGTGGCAGTGCTATTATGGCTGTGGTCTTCTGTAAGGAGGAGGTACTTCCCCAGTTGGGCTGCTCCAGATTCAAGCGTGATGGTCAACGCTGTGCCCTACCTCTCATTGTTGAACGTAGTTTAAGGACATACCCGGGTCCGGGTCCGGGTGAGTAAGGTTCCCAGAGCTCCAACCCCCCTTAAAGGCCGGCAACGCGCTTGTGACTCCCCTGGTGTTGCGAGTGCCCATGGGCGACGGTAATTGCTTAACACCAGGCAATCCGTCTGCTCGTTTGCCGCCTATGTCATAAAAAAAAAAAAAAAATATGCTGCTCTTGGCAGTAGCTTCATGTTTGCGGCGTTTGGGGTTGAAACCCTGGGGCCATGGGGCTCAAATGCGCGACGTCTCTACAAAGAGATTGCGTCGCGCCTTATTGAGGCTTCTGGTGACCAGAGGGCTGGTCACTATTTCGCCCAGAGGATCAGCATTGCGATCCAACGCGGGAATGCGGCCAGCCTTCTGGGCACCCTACCCAGTGACCGAGACCTGGGACAGGTTTATTATTTATAAGATTTTATTTTTTGTTATTAGTTAATTATATATATTGTTACTGTTTTCACATTTGTTAGGTATCCTGTTTTTCAAAATAAAAGACACTCATTTATTAATTAGACTTGTAGGTATATTAATTGTGTTTGCTTTTTTTTTAAGATAATGGGACAATAAAATTTGACGACGATATAAATAAAGTAGACAAAAAATTTATACGTATTTTTTTATTCAACATTTATTGCACGAATGAAGTAATGAACCTAAAATACTTATATTAACCGTACCCAGTAGGTACTTAATTCTAAAATGCATCTTTAACCAATTTTTAATACAAAATCAGAGATCATACAAAAAAAAGGAGGTAAAAAAAATCAGCTCTTCATTATAGTGTATATTTCAATAACTGGCCACTCAGTGCCAGTAATTGAAATGCCATTAGAAAATGTATTCTATTTATAGGTAAACATAATTCATTTTAAGGCCTGTTACTAACGATTAACCTTTTAACATTTAAATAGAAAAAAATTACTTGAAAATTTTGAAACTTTTCTATTTTTCTTTCGATTTAAATATTGAAGATATTCGCTAGCAACCGTTTCTGCTAGATATATAAATATTAACCCTTTACTTATTGGTCTATTTAGTTTTTTTTTTGTGAATACCGGTTAACGCATTCACTACCACCAACGCACATGTGCGTTAATTTCCATAAATTTGGACGTTGCAGCGAATGTGTTAAGAGCCTTAATTTCTGATCACCAATTAAAAACCACCGTGTATGCCCGTAACCGGTTAAACTTTGGTAGTGATGCTTTCAATCGCTTCTTCCTTCTTCGTCCGCGGAGGGGCGAAGGCCACTTTAGAAACCTGAGCGAGCGGGGATTCTACGGTGATCCACAGCATAGCACCCAGCGCGTAGGAAAGAAAGATGGTTGATGCGAGGACCGATAACTGTTGACAAATATTAAACTTATCTGTAACTCATACAATTAAAACTGTTGTGAGACTACTACTTAGTTACAAACGGATAAACTCACGTGTAATTATATCGCACTAGGCGACACTGAGTTGTGAGTGATACACCCTCATCGCGAGCGGTGCGTCCTGACTTGGCTTTAAGATGGCTACCAGAGCTTGCCCGAAATATGTCGCCTAGTGCGATATAATTACACGTGAGTTTATCCGTTTGTAACTTAAGTAGTAGTTATTTGTAACTGACGTTTATTTTACTCGCGCGACATTTTTTAAATATACAAAGACGGTGGCATACAAGAATACGGCCCGCCTGATGGTAAGCAGTTAAAGTAGCCTATGGACGCATGCAACTGCAGAGGATTCACATGCGTGTTGCCTACTCTAAAACCTATACACTCCTTTTTTGAAGAACCTCATACTGTAGTCCCTAGGGAAAACCTCGGCAGGGAGTTCATTTCACAGCCGGAGCGTTCGCAGGAGGAAATTCCTCTTAAACCGCTTAATTATTAATTAAAATATATTCTTTTACCACCGCACCGCTCGTCATCGGCAGTACATTCATTCTCACACCCTGGAGCTTAAAGGGTCGCCCTAAGAAGAATATATTTATAATTAATTATTTCATATTTGGGAATACATAAATATCCGTTTTCAAGCACTGACACGTCCCGGCTACGCGAACAAGTGATCGGCACTCATGACTCATGAAACATGTGGGTGTCACAACCGCGGGGTAAATTAACGTGAGTGAAGCCATTTCATTCATTCATTCTAAGAACGACACACGTACAGTCGCCATCATATATATCGGAGCTGTGGAGGTGGTCACAAATATGTGAATATGCACTTTATCGCCTTGACAATAGAGGTTCAGATATTTGTGACCACCTCCACAGCTCCGATATATTTGATGGCGACTGTAGAAGCATTTAAACAGACGGCGGTTCTGATCTAGGGTCCTGGGTTCAAATCCCACAGATATTTTCCTAAGTCATGGGTGTCAAGGGGGAGGCCTATGTTCAGCAGTGGACGTCTTATGGCTGAGATGATGATGATGATGGGTGTTATCTATGTATTTAAGTATATGTATTGTATTATACGAGCATCGTTGGCTGAGTACCCACAACATGGATGTACTGAATAAAATATCATTTGAATATCTTTCACATAGTTTCCTTGACAAACATATATATCTAGCATACACATTTGCATCAGTTAGAATGAGACAACGCTATGTTTAACAGTGAGATATACAAACCACGTTGTAGTCGAACATATAGGTGGGTTGGCGGCCGGCGCCGATCAGACTACGCTGCAAAACTGAGTGGAGGAGGAACGCGCTATATGTGCACCGAGCCATCCACGAGAATCCCCGCCATTCCAATATGGCGCGGTATGTGTCTGCAAAACAAGATGGTGGCTGAGTAAGCGTCATAGACACACCATTTGACTAGACGGAGCGTGCTAATAATAATACCACAATCGAAAGGGATGGTCTTATGTAACTTTCCATAGGTATGGCGAAGACGGCGCTAGTTTCGTCCGTCCTAGTCATAGCCTCACATATTTTTGTTGCAGTCCAAAATGAATCATTCAGAACTGTCAAAGTTGTAGGGTTACAAACAAATACAATTGGAGTTTTCTTGTGTTTTCAATGTTGCGGTAATTAATACAGAATAAGCTAATAATTTAGCTATAAAGAGTGAAATGTACCTAAAGCAAAACTATAGTGAATTGTTACATTTTGGGCTGCAAAAGCCAAAATATCATTGTCTCTTACTGGCGCTCGCGAAAGCGTTCTCCAGCCATTATTCCTCCTAGGTAATAGTCAAAAAGCGTTTAATTCGCGAGTTGAGTTTATTATTTTTGAAACGGTCACTTCGAGATAGGCAAGGACTTTTTTAATATCGGTGTTAAGGTGTCAATCTATTGTAGACACGAATCAAAACGAAAAAAAATATATGTTTTTTTAATGAGATTAAAGTCGCGTAATGCGTCGTTATGTACAGTTAGCAGCGGGCAAAAGTGGCAGAGCGGGTGAAATGTTCAAAATGCGCTCTTATTCTGTTGACAATAGAGATGTGTTGATCTCATTTTGTACACCTCAACTGCTTAGCCACTTCTGCTGCTGACCGTACGAAAGACATTCATCTTATAAAAAGTAATATATTTATTTTATCGTTTCGATTAGGTTTCTACAATCGATTATCAACGACTATACATAACGTAAAAGGAAAGAAAAGAAAGAGCATGTATACATATTTTGTCACTTTGTAGTATCGATACATTTGACCTTGACTGCTACCAACCATCATATTCAATCAGAAAAAAAAGTGAAGGCATAATAAGTTTGTCATCTTCCACTTACTTTCAACCCTAAATATGCAACCTATAGCAATAATAAGGACGAGTATTTGGAAAATCGGCTTGAAGAGGCACGCGTACAGCACCCTGACCAGCGTCGAGGGTTCAAAGTCGTCCATGTAGAAGAATCCACCCGAAAGGATAACGCCAACCCCCGCAGGGAATGTCACCCAGAGTACCCAGGGGTATTTCTGAAAACATACAAAAACATTTTGAAAAAGAATAAATTAAGCTCGGGCAGTCAACAAAAAAATATAACGGAGCAGCAAAGGCATTCAAAAGTATCAGAACATGCACTTTCATCATGCCAGCCGAAAGACGTCCACTGGTATCCACCACAACCACAAACTGCTGGACATAGGCCTCCCCAAAACGACCCAAGAAGACCGATCCTGCGGTTTCCATATCCAACGGCATTCTGCGGCATACGCTGCGTCTTCCAGTTTGTGGTCGCCACTCCAGAACCTTTCCGGAAGAATGCACTTTATCGACTTGATAATAGAGGCGTTGTTCCGATATTTGTGACCACCTGCGCCGCCCAGAAAATCTGATGGCGACTGTGCTTGTAGGAATTGTATGTGGTATTTCAACATGATACAAATACTAACAAAATTAAGATACATAGATATAATATGAACCAAGGAACATATAAGATGCGTTATACTACGATACTTGCTGCCTATTTTTCTCTTTTCGGCACTAAGTGGCGCAACGCCATCTATTGATACATAAATAAAATAAATAAATAAATATTTCGGGACAATCTTACACAAATCAACCTAGTCCTACGGTAAGCTCAGTAAGCTTGTGTTGTAGGTACTGGACGACGGTATATATAATAGATAAATAGGTACATATAAATATTTACATAGATAGAAAACACCCATGACTCAGAAACAAAAATCTGTGCTCATCACACAAATAAATGCCCTGACTGGGAATCGAACCCAGGACCACCGGCTTCATAGGCAGGGTCACTACCCACTAGGCCAGACCGGTCGTCAAATACATGTTGAACTTACATCATCATCTTCCTCGCGATATCCCCGAATTTTGCCACGGCACATAGGAGCTTCAGGTTCACTTCTCAAATAATCCCAGGATTTGTCGTAGCCACCAGTTTTACGAAAGCAACTGTCATCTGACCTTCCACCCAAAGTGTACTAGGCCTTATTTAGACTAGTCCGGTTTCCTCAAGATGTTTTCCTTCACCGAAAATCGACTGGTAAATATCTAATGATATTTCGTACATAAATTCCGAAAAATTCATTGGTGCGATCCGAGGTTTGAGCTTCCGTATTGCAAGTCACAGGTTCTTGCCGCTAGACCACATGCTAAACTTAATTATACTCTTATTTATTTTGTGTCCATTGTTTTTTTTTTTTTTATGACAGGCGGCAAGCGAGCAGACGGATTGCCTGGTGGTAAGTAATTACCGTCGCCCATGGGCACCCGCAACACCAGATGAGTCACAAGCGCGTTGCCGGCCTTTAAGGGGGGTTGGAGCTCTGGCAACCTTACTCACCATCAGGAACACAGCACTACATACCTGAAAGGTAGCAGTGCTATTATGGCTGTGGTCTTCTATTCATATCCAGTTGGGTTGCCCCAGATTCAAGCGTGATGGTCATCGCTGTGCCCTACCTCTCATAAAATTGTTGCATGATACTATGGGTTCTCACCTGCAGCCGAGAAGAGATGACTTTGTCGTTTTTCAGCCAGTTGTAGACGAGCAGACCGGCGGCGATCCCCAATGTGTACGTGGACAGATTGGTGTGTCCACGCGCGAACACCAGGCGGAAAGTATCATCGAAGCGATACAAGGTACGTAACGTCCTGGACAAGACAATAAATTCATAGCCTGATAAAGTCAGCAACAGTAAAACCACAGTAAAACTATAGCCATCCTTTTTTGGGTTATAGATGAGGCTTTCTGCTGTCTTTTTCTTTAGCATTATACTGGCTAAAGAAAAAGACAGCAGAAGGCCTCATCTATAACCCAAAAAAGTTCTGCTGTCTTTTTCTTTAGCATTATACTGGCTAAAGAAAAAGACAGCAGAAGGCCTCAAGATGATAAAAGTCACAATTGGGAAAGGCTTACGGCTCAAATGAGGATGAAATATGAACGATTATGTGGAAGGTGTCATGCGTTTGTTAAAAATCAAAATATTTTATCATATACATCTTCAGTAAATGGGTTGATCCTAGAATTGCTTCATTCATTCATTCAAAAATGAATGGTGAATGAATAGGTTCACTTTGGACAATTTCATACATACATACATTTCAGCCGTATGCAGTCCACTGCTGGATACAGGCCTCCCACAAATATGACTATTGTATTGGGTTGGCTACCGCGATTACAAGGAACTAATAGGATCACTCCATTTGATGGATGGAGTGATCCTATTAGTTCCTAACAAACGTTCCACGTTCCTCGTAATGTATTCTCTCTTTTCTCAGGTTTTTCACACACGTCTTCTCTATTTCTAACCTAATGCTATTTGTAAATGTCAAGAGTAGACTATTGAGGTAACTTACTCTGGGCTCTGAAGAACCACAGCATCAAGATTCTGGAAGTAAGTGTGAGCCGCGGGAATGAGTATGGAGATGACCATCATGACGCTCAGCACCAGGAGTTGCTGCCGCCGCTGACGGCACAGGACACATACCAGCAGGCCAACTGCGAACAGCTGGGTGTCCGATGCCAGGTACCTGTATCAAATAGGCTGGGTAATTTTATTTATGTCTGTTATTCATCAAGGTTCTGGAGTGGCGACCATGAACTGGAAGATGCAGCGTAGGTCTCCCACAAGGTGGACCAATGACCTAGTTAGAGTATGATGTAGAAGGCGCAGGATCGGTATTCTTGGGTCATTCTGGGGGAGGCCTTGTCCACCAGTGGACTTTCGGCTGACATAATGATGATGTTATTCATCGAAGGATTGGTAGCTTAGCGGTTTTTATGACAAAGCTGGCTATCAGATGGATGGCATGATGGTAAGCAATTACCATCGCCCAACATCAGGGTACGAATACGGTACGTGCAGAATTCCGAAAGCGAGGGTTAAAACTCCGAATCCTACCAGTAAGTTTTACGATGAGGAAATAAATAAATATGGTACCTGGACCTGGTAATTCCCAGCTTTTCCAAGTTTTTATTCGCATAATATGACATTCCCATTCGTAAAAAATATAGTCTACTTTATTTTGAGTGAGCGAATCCAATACTCCAATCGAGTCATGGCAAAATTTTGAAACAAACAAGATAAAGATGATGAATAGATACTTTTGGTTATGAGGATCAAAATCTTGGCTTGAAGACATTGAAGGCTATTGAGACAATATTACTCCACAAACAAATTGTGTGTGGACTTTACACACAATTGCTGCTGAACGCCTATTCCATGACAGAATAAATAGAATCAAACATCTCACCAGCTCTGTGGGAAGCAATGTGAGTCGTCGTAGATGTAGTTGTTGATGTACAGCAGATGGGCCCACCAGTACTGCCTGCAGCCCGGCGCTTCGCTGGTGACCAACAAGTCCCAGAGCGGACCGCTCCCAAGATGCCTCATCAACGTCATGATCGTGAAAATCAAGAGGGCATACGTAGGAGTTAATCTGGAAACAAAAGTTTTAGTTAAATGCTAATTTCAACTCTATTGCCACCACTCTAACTAACCTAGTCAACTAGTTTATAAGTGTTGTCAAGACAGGTGGCAAAGTTCAGCTAAACTAAAGGACGATAATGCCATAAGGTCCAAGTTTAGCCCCAGCTAGACACTAGTCTTAAACGTTTTACTTAAGTGCGGAGCCGGCTAACAAGAATAGTACCATCACATTGCCTCCCGCAAGTTTCGTAAGAGCCGACGAAACTTGGTAGCAGCTTCCGTCGAAACCCAATCAGCGGTCGCCAATCCGCCTGCCAAACATGGTGGCTTTGGCAAATACCCCCCAAGATTATATAAGTCATATTTTGGGGAGGCCCATGTCCAGCAGTGGACGAATTACAGCTGCAAAGATCATGATGAATTACCACACTGATCCTGCATTTATTTCAATCTACGCAAGCCATTGGGCCAGCTTCAAAACTCAACAATGTATCATGTCTTACAGCTTCACGTCAGACGCCACGTCGTCGCTAGACTCAAACAGTTCCACTCCAACAATCACACTAGACCCGGACTCGGGTATGTCCTTAAACTACGTCCAACAATGAGAGATAGGGCGCAGCGCAGTACCATCACGCTTGAATCTGGAGCAGCCCAAGTGGGTAAGTACTTCCTTACAGAAGACCACAGCCATAATAGCACTGCTACCTTTCAGGTCTGTAGTGTTGTGTTACTGATGGTGAGTAAGATTCCCAGAGCTCCAATCCCTCTTAAAGGCCGGCAACGTGTTTGTGACAGTTGCGGGGGCCCATGGACGATGGTAATTGCTTAAAAAAAAAACAGTGGTGCGGTTTACCTCAACCATCGCATGAGCATGCCTTTAGGCCAGTCCCAAAATGTGATCCGATGCTTCTCCGCATGCAGCTCGAAGTTGAAGGCCAGCAGAAACCCCGACATGACAAAGAATGTGTATGTCACCAGGGTACCGTTGAATAGTATGAACTTGCCGGGATCCTCGTAGGACTGGAAAAAGTATAATGATTTCCCTTTTATATTTTATGATAAAACTAAAACACAAAAGGATTATTATAAAAAAAAATCGAGAATGTTGCCGGCAATGGAGCAAGGCCCAACCACTACTACCCAACAAATAGCTCGCTAGCATTTGATATTTATGCCATATAAAGGTGCGACCAGACCGCAGCTTAAAATACGGAATCGGTATCGTCACCGTTTTTTAAGCAGCGGTGTGGGGAGCATGTGTCAAAAACGGTACGCATACGACGCGTCACTGCGATTCCGTATCGTGACCGTTTTTTAAGCTGCGGTCTGGTCGCAGCTTTATGCGTATTATGTATTACTGAATACTAATTAAATTAAATTTGTTCTTAGTTTCATAGATGGCAGCACCATCTGTCTACCTATATATATCAGAATGTCGAAAGTGATTCATAAAGGAGGTGAAAGCACGTAGTGTTTCGCCTAAGAGTTGGTAAACGGTGTCGATTAGCCGTTATAATTATTTACTATATTATATAATTGACAAAAGACGGGTTCCGCTGTGTTCGAGTGGCCCAATTGTTTAACCTCGTAACGCCCAAGGTGCATTACAATGTACACTCCCTTTCCATGGAGTTGAAATCTTTTATAAAAGGAAATAGGGTAGATTTTTTTGTTTCTTGTAAGATCTTTTGTTTCATTAGTGTAAACGGTGGAAATGGTACCAACCTCGTTGGTGCGCGCACTGGCCACAACGCATGCCGCGCTTAGCGCGTGTCTTTTGTTTTATAAAAAAATGTAAAAAAGTTCATATTTTGCTCCCGCTGTTGTAATGTTTCGTGGAGTATTATATGAAACAAATGTGTAAATATCTATCTAATTGTGTGTGAATGTGTGTAAATATTTGTAAATAAACTGTATATAAAGCACTACGTGTACATATTGCTACATCTGCGGCCCGATTGCCTACAAAAGTGGTCATCTTCGAACCGGATCATTATGCAGAGAACGCCACCAGCTGCAATGATGAAAACGCGTAGTGCAGCGCAAAGAGAACTTCAGGTACCGCAATTAGATAGTACTTTTCACCTGGAACGCGAAAACAAACAGCCGTCGCTGGTTCCAAGCAAATGTAAGTCTGTTTCTGTATCATTCTCCATACATAGCAGGCGCAGGCGGCTCGAACTAGAGGCCGAACGACAAAAAGCCGCAATAAAGTTGGAACTTATTGAAAGACAATTACAGGCAGACTTAGCCGATTTAGATGATGAAAATAAAAGTCGGCGACAGTCACGGGCGTGCTCTATTAGTGATGTCAACGATTGGCTCGACAAACACGACCTGCAGCCGCAGCAGGACCTTAATGAAGCGCAGCAAGACCACACTGATGAACAAACCTCGGTCAAGCTGCACCAGCCGGCGTTTGTCGCCGGTACTCCTGCCGGTATCCACGAGTCGTCCGCGAGCGCAGATAGTAACTCAGCCGCTGCCTCTGTAGGTAATGTACCAGAACCAAATGTCCAACGGTCTGCGGTCACTACCGACTCTATAGCGATACTAGCGAGCGCTATCAAAGAGTTAGCCACCGCCTCCGCTAGTAATAAACCGAATGATTGCCTACTTAGCCGAATCAGTACTTCACGAGACTTGCCTGTTTTCTCCGGAGATGCGATGGAGTGGCTACAGTTTAAAAAGGCGTACACCGAGTCGACAGAAGTCTGCGGCTTCAGCCCGGCTGAAAACATGTGGCGGCTGAGGAAGTGTCTACGTGGTGCTGCAAAAGACGCAGTGTCAGCTCTTTTAATAAGCGCTTCCTCGCCCGACAAGCTGATCGCGACGTTGGAGCTACAATTTGGTAATGCTGACACTATTTTATATAGACTGATGCACGACATAAAGAAGCTCCGCCCAGTATTGCCCGAGTATCACAACGATATCGTTTCATTTTCTGTGAAAATACAAAACTTTACCGAGGCGATACGCGCTGTTGGCAGCGAATTGTATATGCATGATATGACTATTTCCTCTATAGTATTGTCAAAACTTCCACCAGTTCTTATTTCAAAGTGGTCCGATTACAGTTTTGTACTAATAAAGGCAGGTATAAAATCGCGATTAGAGATATTAACTGATTTTCTTAGCCTAGAAGCCGAAAAAATATCGACCACGGCGAACGCAAGCTTACTGTGCACTACGAATACGCAACATAGTACCAACAAAGCTGTCACTCGGGCGGAAGCTGTGCTAGTGCAAGCGGACAGGCAGGTAAGCCGCTGTATTACTAACAATGCTAACATAAACTGCCAATTTTGTAAAATATTTGCACATAAACTGACCGATTGTAAGAAGTTTAAAAAGGCGATGCGCAAGGATCGCTGGCGACATGTGAAACGATGGAATGTTTGCTTTAAGTGCTTGCAAGCTCGTCACGGGGCTGAATCCTGCCCTGCTACTGTTTGTGACGTAGACAACTGTGGCGGTGAGCATCATCGGTTGTTGCACTTCACTGGTGGCACTGGCGATAACAGGCTGAGCACGGAGTCAACATCGGAGTCAAACGAAACGTCAACGTCGGAGCCTTCACCTGTTGCAGAATTAGTTAACCATGTGAAGACGACGGACACTAAAGTGTATTTGAAAGTAGTGCCCATTAAAGTTCACGGACCAAATGGCATTTTTGTTGTCAACGCGCTTATCGACGACGGGTCGTCGGTGACGATGGTTACCCGCGCGCTCGCTGACCGCGCCGGCCTGCGGGGCCGCCCTCAAGCTATGCATGTGCGTGGTGCTTGGAAAGGTGACGAACTAGTGCGTGATACTATACACTGTTAGTGTAAATATATCAAATGTAGATAATGAAATGTTTAGTATTAAGGCTCGTAGTGTCACAGATCTGGATTTGCCGGAACAAAATGTATCTCAAATAAATCTAGAAAAATATTCTCACCTCAGAGCGATAAAAGATAAATTGTTCCAAAATGTTGATTTGAAACCTGAAATGTTAATAGGACAGGATAATGTACATTTGATTATTCCGCTAGAAGTATGTAGTGGTAAGCTGTATGAGCCATTGGCTACCCGAACACCACTTGGTTGGTCCGTGCACGGAGTTGTGCGCGATCCGCATGACGTGGCAAGCTCAACCACGACGCACTCGGCACTCCTCTTGTCCGCTGCACCTAGTGACGAATCACGTGACCTCCACGAGCTACACGAGATTGGTGTAACAGGTAAGCCACTGCAAAGCAGAAAGTACTTGTCCGCCCAACGAAAGCTTGAACAAACTGCGACTCTTGTTAACGATAGTTGGCAAGTAGAATTGCCTTCGAAGCTGCGAACGAGGGAATCAAATGAATATTTATTTCACCCACCAGTCCCCATCGGGGTGGGGCACGGGAACTATTGGTACGCAGCATCAAGGTAATTTTGAAATAAAATATTGTAGATTAAAGTCTGTATATTTATCTTACGTGTCAGTGGAACCAGGAGGTGATGTGGCTCTGACGCCTAACGATTTCCTTCTCGGCATATCGCCTTACCTTGTTTGCGGTAAGGTCAGAGGTTACCTGCCTAGTTGGTACCACGGCAAACATGGAACGAGATCTCTGCAGCAATTTGCTGACCTGGTCATGGGACACACCTTAACATGTTTTTGAAGGTACGAGTATGTCAATATTCCTAAGAGCAGATGATCGAGTGCGCGTGGTTGACGCGAAGACAAGTCGGGTACGTTAGGAGTCCCACAACATGCGTACTGCGAATTGTATTGGTTTTGAGTGCTGTGCCAGCACTAGGGTGGGGAATGTAAACGGTGGAAATGGTACCAACCTCGTTGGTGCGCGCACTGGCCACAACGCATGCCGCGCTTAGCGCGCGTCTTTTGTTTTTTAAAAATATTGTAAAATAATTCATATTTTGCTCCCCCTGTTGTAATGTTTTGTGGAGTAATATATGTAGCAAATGTGTAAATATATATCTCATTCTGTGTTAATGTGTGTAAATATTTGTAAATAAACTGTATATAAAGCACTACGTGTACATATTGCTACATCTGCGGCCCGATTGCCTACAATTAGTTTTCGTACAAAAGAAAACTCAACCCAATTCACTGCATAAAGGTTGGTTTTTAACTATTAAATATTTTAGTATGGTGGGAGTTACGAGGTTAAGGCGGCAGCCGCGATAGCTGGAGATGGGGGTTCAAATCCTGTCTCGGATGCCGGAGGACCTCATCACTTTTTCTTAAGTATATGTCATCTATTTTAATTTTATATAAATAATCATATTTTGCCTTACCGTTTCGATATAGTAGGGATTCTTCAGGTAAGAGAAGACCATTACAAGTGACGTGTGAGAGAAGAATACACACACCATTGTCATAGCCCTGTCGAAACAAAACAAGTGGTTAAAAGTATTTTGTGTAACAGTTGCATATACAGAGGTCGGGTTGGCCAAGTTCTAATAACAGACCCGAGAATTTGAAGACCTTATTATGTACCGTTTCAAGATTTTTTTGTATGACTGCAGATAACAAAAATAAAACGGAGAACTGTTTTGTGTGGTATTTCGGTGTTTTGTGTGAACGGACCTTTTCCAACTGACGTAGTAAGTACAATCCAACTGACAATACTGAAAATGAGGGTAGTTTGTTGCCTGCTCGTTGTGGTGCTGGTGGTCAATATTTGAGCGTCGAGTACTCGAATCGTGACATTTTAAACTCTGTCAGAAACGAAGAAATGGTATTTAAGTAACATGAATGATAAAAAATTATAACCGTGGGTATTGACTTTATACATTTCGTGCAAAAATAATGTTAAGAAAGTTTTGTATGCTATTATTTTCGTCCTCAAAATTTTTTGAATTCATGTACACGACTCTCAAAAATCGCTTTTTAACTTAAGTACCTCATTCCATTAAAGGCGGTCAGTCGATTGAGCCGAGGATCAGGTCCAGCGCCGCTTTTGGCTACCAGCTTATTCCAATTTCTTTTCATGGAAAATGCCAGAAGATACGGATTCTCTGAAAAAAACCATGATGAGCATATTATAAATTAGCAGTCCCCTCGAACTTCATTTTTATTTTATGTTATGTTGGCGACAGATTTGACCTAGTGGGTAGTAACGCTGGCTATGAAGCCGATGGTCCTGGGTTCCAATCCCAGTCAGGGCATTTATTTGTGTGATCAGCACAGATATTTGTTCCTGAGTCATGGATGTTTTCTATGTATTTAAGTATTTATATGTATCTATTATATATATCGCCGTCTAGTACTACAACATAAGCCTTACTGACCTTACCGTAGGACTAGGTCGATTTGTGTCAGATTGTGCCCAAATATTTGATTACTATTATTTATTAAGTTAAAGCACATGTGTGAGTGCCGGCTGACCGCTGAGAATAGTACTACTGTCGTAAAAACGTGACATTGTGTGAAAACCGATAAATGAGCAGCAGCATCGAAACCGAATCAACCGTCGCCAAGCTTGGCTATATGGCTCCCTCCCCCAAGATGATACAAGTTTGTGCAGCAGTGGACTTCTTACGGGTGATATAATGACGGTGATTATTCGTCAAAGCGTGTGCGTTCCTGATAGATATTAGATATTATATTTACTAATGTAAGATGGGAAATGTGATTTCTCGGTAATGCAAGAGACTTGAAAACTTTGGTCTAAAGTTAATTCGCCCAAATTTTCTCATAAAACAATTAAAATAACTTTACTTGCGTTTTCTCCTTTAAGGGTATCATAGGCTGTTCCAATTGCGTTGACAGCAATGAGAGACAGGTACACAATCCCCATTATGTAGTCGCCAATGTCAAGAGTTCTTTTTTGCCCTTGTCTTTTGCAATAGTTTATGTCTGCTAACCTGTAACAATGTCCACCGTGAGTATGATCGATTTTGTTGATCGAAATATCTATTGTGTTAAAGCATAGACTAAGTATTAGCCATTAACGAGTCGTGGTAATAGTATAAGTGAATAGTCTGTTACTGAACCAGCGTGCTACACCCTCGACCTCGTCGACACTTACCATCAGGAGCAACTGAGGTCAAACGCTGGTCAGTCGTATATAAAAAAGAACTATTGTGCTAAATAAAGTATAGGTATTGACGAGCCGTGGTAATAATAATATCAAGATCATGATACATCGCAGCGCCCAACAATGCTCATTGACATCACCGTCCTATGTGACGAGAACCTCGTGAAGGACGAGAAGGAAAAGCCCAGGAGATACCATCGCCTGCGTTTGCGGTGTTCCACTTTAAGAAAATTATCGCTTAAACATCGCTACAGTAAGCAAAGTTACCTAGACTGAATATTTTTTTATCTCCCAACAAGGCCTAATTTACTTAGTTTAAAAGGTCAGATAGCGAGCGCTTTCATAAAACTAGTGCTTCCTGAGATTATTTGCCAAGCGGACTCCTGGCTCCCTCCATATTCTTTACACCGAGACATTACAACATTTGTCATCCCTAATATTATGTACTCGTAGGGTGCCGTAGTTATCCAAAAATCCGACCGACGACCGGTCTGGCCTAGTGTGACACTGCCTGTGAAGTCGATGGTCCTGGGTTCGATTCCCAGGCATTTATTTGTGTGATGAGCACAGCTAATTATTCCTGAGTCATGAGTGTTTTCTATATATTTATATGTATCTATCTATTATATATATCGTCGTCTAGTACCTACAACACAAGCCTTACTGAGCTTATCGTAGGACTAGGTCGATTTGTGTAAGACTGTCCCGAAATATTTATTATTATATAAAAATGCTATAACGATATTGTCTGGTTGTTACAAGTGGTGTCTAAAGGTGATCCAACTTTAAGTCAGTCTACATTGTAATGTCAATAGCCCCGACAACGTAACATTTTAAAACCGGTTCGGATTTTTGCTGCCAAGATATAATAAATAATTTAAATCTATTTTTATGGGTTTAACGGTTCTAATGCGTAAATCTTTTCCAATATACAATATTCTAATGGAGTACATAAATCAAAGAGAATTAAGTAAGGTTTGACTTAGTGGGTAGTGACCCTTCCTATGAAGCCGATGGTGCTGAGTTCAAACCCAGTCAGGGCATTTATTTGTGTGATGAGCACAGATATTTGTTCCTGAGTCATGTCATGGGTGTTTTCGATGTAGGTATTTATGTATTCATATGAATCTATATATTATATATATCGTCGTCTAGTACCTAGAACACAAGCTTTACTGGGCTTACCGTAGGACTAGATCGATGTGTTCAAGATTGTCCCGAAATATTTTTTATTTTTATTTATTTATTTATTAAGTAAAATCAATGAGAGTTAAAAAAACCCACGAAGCGCTTGGCTTAACTAGTCTTAGCTTGACCCCAGATTAATCTTTAGTACTATTTTTTTTTGTTTTAAACAGAAGCATCTGCTAATGATACTACAATCCTTTAATAATAAAGATAACATGGAAAAATCCACCGCCTCGGGCGAGAGTCCAAAGCGAATCTAGGATATTAGCTTGTCACTCTGCAAATTGTTATTATACTGTGTGGAAGTCTAACACGGGCGAAGAATTAAACCAGACATAGGATATACCAGTATAATCATTAACCAAAAGGTTTTTCTTTAATTATACGTATTATACACATGTAATTAATTTTTGTAAAATTTCTGAGCAGTAATGTACTGCGAACATCACGCGATATAAGCTTTTGAAACGAACTGTTAATGAGTGTTTAACAACTCGAGTGTGATGCATTACATTGCGGGCCGAATTTTTTTATATGGATAAAATTTTAATTGCACTTCTAAGTAAAAGTTATCTAAATATATTTCTTATGTCCTATTCTACCCTCCGTTAAGAAAGTCGCCCGTATAAGACTTCCACACTGTAGATAAATTGGTCGCACATATTTCCACCTGTAAAGTAAAGTATCGCAAAATTTATCTTCATTTTATCATTAGGCATAATGTGCTTTCTAAAACTGTATTAACCAAACATAATGTAACAGGTGCTTTATCAATGCCATAAAAAAAAAAGATTTTCAAACATTTAATTTTAAACAAAATGACGGTAACGGTTTTTCCACCATAGCTTTTATATCTATCTATATATATAAAAGAAAGTGTGGCTTGTTCAACCGCTTATAACTCGAGAACGGTTGGACCGATTCAAATTCAGTCTTACCCACATTGACCTTACCTTAATTAAAATCATATGTATTTTAGCTAATTAAAAGCTATCACTACTTTTGTTATTTTTAGGCGGTACGAAGTTCGCCGGGTCAGCTAGTTTAAAATATTATGTACCTGAACAAGGCACCTAGCGGCATCTACCGTGAGTATCATCTCGCTTGCTAATTGATGCGTAACTTCATACTACATTCATTCGAGTTTTGCCCAAGGCAGTGGAATTTTCCATTTTTCCTTTAATTAAAGCAACAGTATTTTTTATTAATTTAAATAAATAACATTAACTTAGAACCCCACAAGGTGACATGGTAAAGATTGCAGAAATCCACTGGTTGCGGGCGCAAAACCATTCACAGTAGGTCGCTATGGGGGAGGCCTATGTCTGGACGTCTTCCGGCTGATATGATGATGATGATGACTTAGAAAAAGTACCCCTAGTTAAAAGGAGGGATTTGACACACCTTCTGGACCCGGGTATGTCCTTAAACTACGTCTAACAATGAGAGGTAGGGCACAGCGATGACCATCACGCTTGAGTCTGGAGCAGCCCAACTTGGGAAGTACCGCCTCCTTACAGAAGACAATAGCAGTGCTACCTTTCAGGTATCTAATGCTGTGTTTCTGATGGTGAGTAAGGTTCCCAGAGCGCCAACCCCCTTAAAGGCCGGCAACGCACTTGTAAGTCATCTGGTGTTGCGGGTTCCCATGGGCGACGGTAATTGCTTACCACCAGGCAATCCGTCTGCTCGTTTGCCGCCTATGTCATAAAAAAAACCTTCAGTTTTGCCGAACCAATTAACTAGACCCGGTAACATAAATATAATTGTGTCTAGTGGAATCTTTGTTCCTATTAGATAATTTAATACCAAAGTGTGTAGTCGACCTTCTGATCGAATCGTCCAATATCATACATTTTAATAAAGTTTTTAGTATAAGGTAAAGTTTCCATTTTAATAGTAAAACTAGCAAAAGTCGAGGTCGACTGATGTCATTAGGTTTTTAATTCTTACCGCCAATTTACACATCCTCAATTAATCGAGGTTTCTCTCTTTCTGTCGCTCATTACACGGAATAATCAAGATCGACAAAGAGAAATAATGGATGGTCGTATTTGTTTGCGTTTATTACTTTACATAATTTTCTAGCTTGCTAATTTTTTTTTTATGACAGGCGGCAATCGAGCAGACGGATTGTCTGGTGGTAAACAATTACCGTCACCCATGGGCGCCCGCAACACCAGATGAGTCACAAGCGCGTTGCCGGCCTTTAAGGGTGGTTGGAGCTCTGGGAACCTTACTCACCATCAGGAACACAGCACTACATACCTAGGTAGCAGTGCTATTATGGCTGTGGTCTTCTGTAAGGAGGAGGTACTTCCCCAGTTGGGCTGCCCCAGATTCAAGCGTTAGCTAATGTTTTGAATGATCCATAGAAGAACTAAGGTCACCGACATAGCCCACCGGATTAGCGAGCTGAAATGGCAATGGGTAGGCCACATTGCACGCAGAGAAGATGGCCGATGGGGTCGAAAAGTGCTCGGCTGGAGACCTTGGACTAGCCAGCGTAGCGTAGGACGTCCACCCATAAGATAGACAGACAGGCTTATAGGTAAAGGTCGCCGGAAGACGCTGGACCCACTCCAACCGATGTCTATATACCAGTGGGCGTCTTATGGCTGAGATGATGATGATGATGATTATGACCTTTTGAATCCGATTTTTTAGAGTCATGCACCATATTAACCAAACCAAAGACACTCCATCAGGCCTCTTGCCATCATCTATGAAAATGCCGGTGTGTCTAGAAAAAGGGCTTGAACTTTTTATTATATAATTATCGTAACCTATCAAGTCCATGCTATGTAACGATATAAAGGTAATAATTTACAAAGTACAGAAGGGTCAAGTATAAAAACATAATTTACATGAAAATATGACTTTTATGATGGCAAATACTTTGTCGGTGCTAAATACATGCTAATATAACATGGAGTCGAGATAATCATTATATTTAGTAAAACAGTAATTACACCGACTATAAAAACCATTAAGTATGTAATCAACCATAATGCCGTATGTGTAAACATATCAAAATAAGAGCCACACTGCGTCGTACTGGTAAAAGTGTTTTGTAACATAGGCAATGTTGAGCTGAGCCTTTGCCAAATTGCCACATTTAACAAATGCATTTTTATCCATAAAATAGTAGTTTATGTATCTGTGCATAATGAAGGGCATTACAACAAGAGTGTGGGTTGTTGTAGTGCCTAATTATGTATAGTTACATACACTACTTTATCTACACACATATCATAAATGTTTTAAGATGGGTTCAGGAACCGTAGGGAAATGACCTGCAGTATTACTAGTGTTACTTGAAACATTAAAAAGTCAACGAACAAAACAAATGACAGCTTGGAATGGCGGCGTTGCGTATTTCATATCTTAGTCAAATATTTTTTTAAACCATAGACAAGCGAATGAACTCCCTATTCTATTGTCACTCGAGTTCTTATGTCGTTCGATTTATATTAAAAAAACATAACGAATTGGCGTTTCCTATCAATGACTGTTTTAATATCTATAGATACTAGAATAGACACCCCACTTAAATTTAACAGCTGTTCTAAATTTAAACTCATAACCTACGGATTTCAGTAGGTAATGTTAACATTACATCTCCATTCATTTCTGATGGTTGGTAATGCTGGTCATTGCCTACGGTTTCTGGACGCATTTTAGAGCACTTATGATATGTACGTAGATAAAATATGTTATGTTGGCTCAAAATCACAAACTCTTTTCATTCCAATACACAAAATAATTGTCCCTAGAAATTTTGTAAATTTTTGAGACAGCCTATGTTATTAACGTACATAATATTAAAATATATGGTAGATGGGAACGGAGTAGAAAAATATGACAATATTTTCTTTTTCTCCTAAAATAAATATAAAAATTTAAGTGTCGAAAAAATTCAATAAACTTTACACTCATGTCCAAATAGTAAATAGGACAAATTGGAAGAATAATTTTGAAACTTAATTGTTAGTGAACCAAGTCATCATCATCATCACATCAGCCGAATGACGTCCACTAGAACATAGGCTTTCCCAAAGCGACCTGCAATAACCGGTTTAACTGGTACAGTGGATTCCCCCGATCTTCAATCTTCGAATCTTCGATCTTCAGGGTGGGTCGACCTTGTAGGGGGTCGGCCCACGCCACTCGATCACCACTCGACTTAGTATACAGAGATAAAAAATAAAAACATACCTGGCATTGAGTTTGTATCCTTTCCACATGGAATCGTCCATACATTCCTCAAGGATCGACCTTAAATCCATTTCGATGTCCAAACTTCTGTTTTTTATGAAATCCTTGCATGTTCTTTGAACACACACCGCTCTGTGTACCAGTGTGTGATTAAAGTGTTTTTTTGAATATTCTGAAAATTCCTGTAAAAATCTCCTATTAACGTGAAAGTCCCAAACCGCTTAACCTAGATAGCTTTCACAATTTGACGACGGCTCTGGCCTAGTGGGTAGTGACCCTGCCTATGAAGCCAATGGTCCTGGGTTCGATTCCCTGTCAGGGCATTTATTTGTGATGAGCACATGATATTTAAGTATTTATATGTATCTATTTATTATATATATCGTCGTCTAGTACCTACAACACAAGCCTTACTGAGCTTACCGTAGGACTAGGTCGATTTGTGTCAGATTGTCCTGAAATATATTTT
Organism: Grapholita molesta; assembly: GCA_022674325.2. NCBI lineage: Eukaryota > Metazoa > Arthropoda > Insecta > Lepidoptera > Tortricidae > Grapholita > Grapholita molesta. The sequence goes on along the minus strand of CP053136.2, from coordinate 3,195,203 downwards.
TTTTTTTATTTATTATTACAATAGGTAGATTATATTCCGTAAGGACCCAAAAAGGGATTTTTGGAAATTCCACCTTAAAGAGGTAAAAAGGGGGTAAAAGTTTGTATGGGGATTGTATAAAATTTAATTATGTAAGATATTGGATCCATGTATATCTGTCAAATAGATGAAAAACTTAACTGAAGGACCATGTCTATGCACAGATATAGTAAATAAATGAATTCCTTGTGTCTATGTAGAGTACAGAGAATTAATTTGAAACTAACGTCAAAATTTGAATATAGAACACCGAATACAATTAAAACTGTTGTGAGCCATGTTACTACTACTTAGTTACAAACGGATAAACTCACGTGTAATTATATCGCACTAGGCGACATGTTTCGCGTAAGCTCTGGTACCCATCTTCAAACCGAGTCAGGACACATCGATCGCGATGAGGGTGTATCACTCACTCACTCGCCGATCGCGATGAGGGTGTGTCCTGACTCGGTTTGAAGATGGGTACCAGAGCTTACCCGAAACATGTCGCCTAGTGCGATATAATTACACGTGAGTTTATCCGTTTGTAACTAAGTAATAGAACACCGACATGCGTGTACACACGTTACTACTACATAGGCCAGTACCCTTACCATGAGTTGTGACATTGAGATTTTCGATAACGAGTATCGAGTTTACTAACTGCGCATCTCTCTTGTACTATTTTAGTGCACAGATAGTAAACTCGGTACTCGTTATCGAAAACCTCAAAGTTACAACTCATGGTAAAGGTACAGGTGCTTTAGCTAAGTTTTTCACCTACTTTGCATAGCAACCTTTACTGAACAACCACATCGCATGCCTTTTTGGTCTTACAGTGGACTTCAGTCAATTTGTGTAAGTATGTCCTGTAATATTTGTTTATTTATTATATTTTCAAGCAACATCAATTGTAATTATGTCTCTAGCTCTGGCAGTATTTTCACAACAACTGATCCCTAGGCCAAGGCTATAATATATTGCCCTCTCATTATTCCGCAACCTGTATTTACTTTATCTGATGATGACGGTAATTATTTTAGTGTGATACAATATACCTACAAGGACTTGAGGCAGTTACTTTTTATTTTTATGATAAATTTAAATAGTTACTTGACAAGGGGGCAAAGTTAGTATTTCCCTTCTCGGGCTAATATTGAGACCCAATCTAGCCATTAAAGATTCGAAAATTGAATTGGAATCTTGAGTTGGGAGGGTTTCAATTCAAGGCACGAAAGGGGAACGCACTTTGCTCCCGAGTGAAAAATTACCCTGAAATATTAGAAATGTTGTCAAAATTATTGGTATCCATTATTTATCATTCAAAAATATTAAATAAAAGAACATCCAACCAATTGACATCATATACTCGATTAATAATACACAATTAACACCTCGAACTCTTGTGAATATTTAAAATAAAACTTTGCTATCTGTTAAAAGATAAAACAGTTGTTTGCAAGCTAGTAAGCTGAATATAAATAAAAACATTTCTACGCAAAACAAGCAAATAAACGGTGACAGACACTTTTGGTGCGTCTTTTCACACGCTGTATGTATACATATTGATGTTAAGCCTTTACCATGAGTTGTGTGTGATGACACTGAGGTTTTCGATTACGATTATCAAGTTTACTATCTGTGTAATAGTGAAAACGATAGCCCGGAATTCTCGTAGCACTTTTGAGCTGTCATTTTAAGGACTTTTATCGACTTCTGATTATACATATATCGATAAATAAGAATACAAAATGTAAAATATGATTACGAGATGTAAAAATACATGCAGACTCGCGAACGAGAAATGTCTTCGAGACAACCTTATGATATAAATTTCGAACGATCTCTGTCGAAGTTCTGTATTGTCACTTTTACTCCTATTAAGGCGTAACTAGAGTTAGTCACGCCGTAATTGGAGTAAAAGTGGCAGAACAGAACTTCGATTTGACGGTAGGCCATCTAAGATCTCTGACGATCTTAATCCGAGGAGCACAACACTTGAGTAGGCTCTAGTGCCATTATAAATAAATAAATATTTCGGGACAATCTTACACAAATCGACCTAGTCCTACGGTAAGCTCAGTAAGGCTTGTGTTGTACCTAGAACACAAGCCTACGTACCTACGAGACGTCAATATATATAAAAGATAGATACATATAAATACTTAAATACATAGAAAACACCCATGACTCAGGAACAAATATCTGTGCTTATCACACAAATAAATGCCCTGACTGGGAATCGAACCCAGGACCTTCGGCTTCATAGGCAGGGTCGCCCACTAGGCCAGACAAGGATTTTTCTGTGGTTTGTAGTGCTAACATCAGAGGCTCTAGTGTAAGCTTTTGATCTAAAAAAAACGTCTCAAACGCGTAAGTGATAATGTTATTTATATGGGAAACACAAACGCGTTCGTGACGTTTTGTTACGTTAAAAACTTACACTCAGGGCTCAGAACTTGGGGAGCTTACCAGAATCGTCTGCATCAACTGAGACTCGGACTTGGAGTATAGCTGTGCATCTAAGAGGCAGTAAGTGCCTCCTGGCTCCGTCATGCAGACATCGTAGTCATCCATCAGGAATAGCTCTGGCATTTTGCTGTACTCCGTAACTGGAAGAGAGGAACGTGAGATGAACATACACCTTTACCATGAGTTGTGACTTTGATTTTCGATAACGATTATCGAGTTTACTATCTGTGCATCTCGTTCGCATTAAAATAGTATAAGCCAGATGCACAGATAGTAAACTAAACTCGACACTCGTATGGGTACAAAAGTATTTAGTACACACGCTTATTATATGAAAACTCGACATTTTATTGTAGTACAGTCGCCATCAGATATATCGGAGCTGCGGAGGTGGTCACAAATATCTGAACATGCACTTTATCGCCTTGACAATAGAGGCGTTGTTCAGATATTTGTGACCACCTCCACAGCTCCGATATATCTGATGGCGACTGTACTAGATGAAAACCCAGCTCCTCTCGGGCATAATAAACCTGCATGGCCAAAATTCCGGACAAAGTATCCGAACGCAACCCGCGCGAGTGACCCGTCACTGTCATGTTGTCAACAAATTTAATATGGCCGACCGATTTGTCATTAAATTAACACTTTTAAACGGAAAATGCGCGGCAATACGAATTTTGCCAATATATGTTTTCGATTCAAAACTCCTTATTTTTTATTCTCTTTCGTTTGAGTACGATTTCGTTCAGGTCTACCGTATCCCTCGACGGAATTATTTATATAGATTTATATCTTTTCCGATGACATAATATCAATTAATTTAAACTATTACAAGTATAGGACTGAGACGTAATGCTGTTAAACGTGATAGATGTCGCTAATCTGTAGTGACCTTACGAAATAGGAGGTCCCGAAGGTCATTTCTTTGTGTGGTTATAAGGAACATTTGTTCGAATAATCTATAATATATAATATTGTAAAGTTGAATAGATAACATATACTTAAACGACGACCTCGTCAACTTTTAATTTATATAGTAGTATTAATACTTAAAAATTAAAGAAAAACAAAATATTTCATTTCAAAAAATTGATTTGTTCTTAGTTTCATATAATATTGTCTTCGGTTGATGCGATAATTACTCATGAAATAAAACAACTAAAACGGATTATTTCGCCCCCAAAATTGTTTAATAATTTATATGTGGGTAGGTTTGCATTTTGTAATTTTTTGAGGATGGAGGTAAATTAATATTTTTCCTCAGTCCACCCAATGACCACGAACGCTGCTAAAGGGTTCGAAACGTCGGGATGAAGTTTAAATTAGTATACGCGATTTAATCCGTTTCAGTTGATTTATTTCATAATCTATAATATATTTAAGTATTTGTCCTTTTTGGCGTCGAAAAACTAGGTCCGTGGGTTTAGTTTGAACTAGCTCGGTTGAACCGTTCTTGAGGTAAGTCGAAAACTACAGAATCTTACATATAGATATTTTATTTATTTAGTGTTTTATTTAGATATATTTATTTTAAGTTTTTTTTTTAATTTATTTATTATAGTTAATTTTTATTTTTAATATTGTATTTCGTAAATTCTGAAGTTAATGTAGTAAGTTTGTGTAAGTTAGTCCATATTAAATTTATTTTATATAAAACGAATGTCCAAGTAATTGTAAATGATGTATTTCTAATTCCTCTGTCTAGTGCTACGTGTATTCAAATCCAGCCTTGGACACTAATATTACTATAAAATCACCTAACTTATTACTATAAAATCACTTAATAGTACAACTAAAAAATAACATATTTAATTAAATGTAATATAACAATTTGTTTTGTTCCAAGTGTAACAATAACAATAAAAATGCTAAAAAACAAAAAAAAAACAAAGCAAACTCACAATTTAACCTATATATTACAGCTGATGCCTGATGCACTAAAAATACAAATAATATTAAGTACTTCATTTTCGTCACTTATCACTTAACACTTAAGAACACGACGAGCTTTTACTAGCGCCTTGCACTGTGTAACTAGAAACAAAATCCAAGGAGCAGTAGGCTATCAGGACCTTGAAGAGATTACCCACCACAGACTCCGCATGTGTTACATTTACATACAGAGCCCTGAGTGTAAGTTTTCAACGTAACTTTACGTCACGAACGCGTTTGCGTTACCCACATAAATAACATTATCACTTACGCATTCGTAAACGTTTTTTTACGTCAAAAGAAACTTACACTAGAGCCTCAGATCGCTCAAGCTATGCTATAAATGTGTGTTATTTGTATAGTGTAGCGAACGTGTAGCCATGTGTAACATTACTCTGGTGGAAAGGAACCATTAACCCTTCTTAGAGATCGCCTCGCACATATGGAAGTTTTTAAAAATTAAAATTATGTCAGTTTTGTGACAATAATTATGCATGAAATCTATATAGAGCATAAAAGTATAGGAATTATTTTTTGTATTGTGATATTGCTTATAATTTATGAACTATCACCAAATCTAAGTATTTATAAAATTGAATGCCTAAATATCATTACAACACTGACATACGTAATTTATATTTACTACAAGTCACGCTTATTGGGTAAACTTTTTTTTAAACTCCCATAAGTAAAGAATAAAATAGTTTCGCGAGCATATTATAAAATAAGTTATCCATCCATCTTATCCATCTTAGTTAGGATCTTGTATAGGAAAGGTAAACTATAGTAGATAGACGGTGGTACAGTGTGCTGGGGATCGCTCCTTGTAGCAGTTTATGGGGGAGGCTTATGTTACGCCATTTAAATTACGAATACTCTTAATTTATATTGTAAACTCAATTACTCATAACAACTGTATAGTCGTGTTAAAACATAAAACCTAAATAATTTAATATTATTTAGATAGGTACTAGGCAATATTACAATTTATTTAATAAATTAATCTTTAGTCTTATTAACAATCGCAAGCTTTGTTTTAATGTCAATAAATGAACTATTGAGCACGTTGACTATGTCTTACAAAAAAAAATAATGCGAGTCGCACATATACTCCATTTTGTTAAGTGATCTGTGACTATAACACACGCAAATACGTATTTTTCTATGTTTTTCATAAATCTAAAAGCGTTATCAAGTCAAACTGGTTTGAAATAGCAGTCTCGGATATGGTAGATTATAGGAATAATTCCAATAATAATATATTTTATTATTTATAAGCTCTTGCCTAATCTAATATGTCTTTGATATTTTTGTCCCATTACGTCGTTCTGATATTTCTGTTTGTTAGAAAGGGAGGAAACATATCTGACGTTTGCTAAGTTGTATAGGTTGAGGTTCAATTAGCAATGTTTGTAATTTTCATACTAATCTATTTATGTTAATTTTAACTGTAACAGTGATGACTTACGGCTCCGAAACATGGTCTTTCACTATCGGCCTCATCTCAAAACTCAAAGTCAGTCAACGAGCTATGGATAGAGCTATGCTCGGAGTTTCTCTACGCGATCGACTCAGAAATGAGGAGATCCGTAGGCGAACTGAAGTCTCCGACATAGCCCACCGGATTAGCAAGCTGAAGTTGCAATGGGCAGGCCACATTGCACGCAGAGAAGATGGCAGATGGGGACGAAAAGTGCTCGAGTGGAAACCGGGGGTAAGTTTCTTTTGACGTAAAAAAAACGCCTCGAACCCGTAAGTGATAATCTTATTTATATGGATAACTCTAACGCAATGGTGACGTTTTGTTACGCTAAACTCTGGGCTCTGAATACAAGTTTTTTTTTCTATGCAATTATTCTTGGCCCGATAACCGATGACACGGTTCCTAAGAACAGCGGCCCGATTTTTGAAAATCGTGTACCTATTCGAATTCAAAAATCTTTGAGGACGAAAATAATCGCACACAAAAGTTTTTTACCCTTATCATTGTTCTAAATGTATATTGTATGATTATGAGAGGTAGGGCACAGCGAAGTACCATCACGCTTGAGTCTGGAGAAGTACCTCCTACTTACAGAAGACTACAGCCATAATAGCACTGCTATCTTTCAGCTATGTAGTGTTGTGTTTCTGATGGTGAGTAAGGTTCCGAGAGCTCCAATAACTTTTAGGGTAGGCAACGCGCACGTGAGCCCTCTGGGGTTGCAGGCGTCCATAGGCTACGGTAACGGCTTACCATCAGGCGGGCCGTATTCTTGTTTGCCACCGTAGTTGTATAAAAAAAAAAGTTTAAATACCCATGATTATAAATGTCTTTCGTTCATATTTCTAAAATACCATTTCTTCGTTTGACAGAGTTTAAAATGTCACGTTTCGTGTACTGGACGCCCAAAAATCGCCCCCCAGATCTTTGTATGTCTTCTTCATTTCAGATTTCCCCGTACTGACCGATCTCAATGAGACACCCTATATCGGGTGTTTACTGTAACAAGAGCAATAAAATAACTTTAGGCATCGTTTCTACACCACAAACGTAGCAACATTTGATCTACGGCTTTTTAAAATAACTTTTAGTTTACTAAATATTAACAAAAAGAAACTAAGAACAAATCAAATTATTTTTTTTTATGAAATATTTTTGATTTGCTTTGATTTTTAAGTAGTAATACTACTATATAAATTAAAAGTTGAAATAGATAACATATACTTAAGAAAAGAAAAACGACGGGGACCTCCGGTGTTCGAGACGGGATTCGAACCCGCATCTTAACAAAAAGAGTTTTTTTTTAATAAGCAATGTATTGCGAAAACTATGAACTTTGTAGGCTGACAGTAAATGTCAACTAGACTATTGGATGCTGTTCATTAAAAATATTATTTAGTTTGTTCGAAAAAATCACAAGTAATAATGACACATTTTTTTTAAGTTGTAGAACAAATGTTGCTAGGTTCGTGGTGTAAAAGCGATCCCTAAAATTATTGCTCCTATTACAGGAAACTCCCGGTTTTTTTTTATGACATAGGCGGTAAACGAGCAGACGGATTGCCTGGTGTTAAGCAATTACCGTCGCCCATGGGCACCCGCAACACCAGGGGAGTCACAAGCGCGTTGCCGGCCTTTAAGGGGGGTTGGAGCTCTGGGAACCTTACTCACCAACACTACATGAACTGAAAGGTGGCAGTGCTATTATGTGGTCTTCTGTAAGGAGGAGATACTTCTCCAGTTGGGCTGCCCCAGATTCAAGCGTGATGGGGGGACGTCGTGGTAGAGTGTCACGACCCCATGACGTCCCCCTACAACGGCAATGCGGGTGACGCCGGTGTGTTTTTAGTGGGTATGCTCCTCCCCTCCCTCTGGCTAGCAATGGTCAACGCTGTGCCCTACCTCTCATTGATGGACGTAGTTTAAGGACATACCCGGGTCCAAAAAAATATATTATAAAAATATTATATATATTAGAAAGATACAACGTCACATATACAGATATAAATTCCTGATGATGACGCACACAAATTATGTCGAGTCACGTTGGCCGCGCTAATGTCTTAACCCCGCGCTTCGAAAGGTCAGCGCAGTCACACTCGAGTTGACGCTAGACGCTGAGGGTTCGAGCGTGTAAGCGTGTAGCGTAAGCGTCGAGCTCATAAGCGTTTTTACCAGCGTGCAGTACGACCGGTCCGGTCACACAAAGAGCAATGGAGAGGGCTATGTTGGGAGTGTCCCTGCGTGATCGCATCAGGAATGATTTCATCCGCAGTAGAAAAAAAGTTACCGATATAGCCCTCCGGATCGCCAAACTTAAGTGGCAGTGGGCGGGGGAACCGATGGCCGGTGGGGCGGAAAGGTACTTAAGTGGCGACCACGAACTGGAAGACGCAGCGTGGGTAGGCCTCCCACAAGGTGGACCGACGACCTAGTTAGAGTCGCGTGATACCACTGGATGTGGAAGGCGCAGAATCGGTCTTCTTGGGTGGTTCTGGGGGAGGCCTATGTCCAGCAGTGGACGTTTTTCGGCAGACATGATGATGAGAGTGACAGAACAATATCAATATATATTCCACTGATGTTCGCTCTTTGCTCTATCGCATTCCGCTTTTTAATTTCTATCTAAATTCATAATTTAACTATAGTCTATACTTTTAGGTAGTTAAAAAAGGTAAACAATCTTGACATGTCTTTTATTGATAAACGCTTTTTAAAAATCAGTGTCTATTTCTTACGAAAGCAAAATAATGTAAATAATCATATGTGATTTATAATCGTTACATACTTGTCATGATGAATTTTTCAAATGTGATTTTTAATAAATAGACTAGACATGTCAAGATTGTTTACCTTTCTTTAATTAAGTACCTAAAAGTATACAGTGTGTAAGTCTTATACGGGCGAATCTCTTAACGGAGGGAATAGGACATAAGAAATATATTTAGATAACTTTTACTTAGAAGTGCAATTAAAATATTATCCATATTTAAAAAATTCGGCCCGCAATGTAATGCAACAGACTCGAGTTAAACACTCGTTGACAATTGTTTCAAAAGCTTATATCGCTTAATGTTCGCAGTACATTACTGCTCAGAAATTTTACATAATTTAATTACATGTGTGTAATAGGTATAATTAAAGAAAAACCTTTTGGTTAATGATTATACTGGTAAATCTTATGTCTGGTTTAATTCTTCGCCGTATTAGACTTACACGCAGTAGACTACAGCTTGCAAATTCGTTTGCGTGGAGTTTTATCTAAGTTTCTGTAATACTTACAATCAGATTTACCCCCCATTCAAAAATAGCCACATCAATCCGCCTTCCAACTCCAAAGAGCAGTAATCAGGTCTCTTAAGCTCTAGTTTTCTAGGTTAGCTGTGCCATTATTTAGCGGCCGTTTCCATACTTTTTGCCGTGTAATGCCGGCTGACTAGAATAGCACCACCCCATCTCCTCCCGCTGGTAAAAGGAAAAATCCTACGGACGGGCAGCAGCGTCCGTCGAAACCCAATCTACAGCTACTGTGGTCGCCTGTCAAGCGTGGCGACTATGGCAACTACCCCCAAGATGATACAAGTCATATTTGTGGGACGCCTATGTCCAGCAGTGGACTGCATACGGCTGAAATGTATGTATGTTCCATACTTTTTAGGGTTAGAGACAAATTTAAGGCAGGGTAGGCGGGACTGTCCCCGGGTACCTAGGAGGATATAACAAATATGGAGTAGCTATTAACAGGCGTTCCCCTCTGCCAAAATTACTCGGCCACCGGTCATAGTTCTTGAACTTGTGTGATTATGTACTAAAACGGCAGAATTTTTCCGATAGAAATGCGTGTGTCGTCTCTTTATTGGTTACATCCTCCTAGCCGGGTACAAAAGAGGGGCTCCCACAAGAGAGAAAATATTCTGACGCACTCGTCGCAAGGCCACTGCCTTAAACAGTAAATTTTAGATTCCCAAAAATGTTTAGATTCTCCAACCACGACGTGATTTACGAGTATAAAAAAGCCGGCCAAGTGCGTGTCGGACCACGCATATCGAAGGGTTCCGTAGCTGTAATTTTCTACTAGCTTTAAACACGAATGTTATGGCCGTTATGGCCAGCATTTTGTAACATAGGGTTAATTTTTTAAAAAGCATTTTAAATTGTAAGGTGTGCTAGCTTATCCTACTAATATTATAAACATTTGTAACTAAATTATGTGAGTTCGGTGACAATGCAATATTCTGGTACCACTGGTCTGATCTGATGCTGGAGCCAGAAGGTAGCTATAGCAACTTCTAAAATACACAAGGTAAACCAGTGGTGTTTTGGCTCGTTACAATCCTTTCGATGAGTAGATGACGATTGTGAAAAAAAGTACAATCGGCAATAAAAGCTTGTACCAAAAAATATAATTTTATCAGAAATTTAATTTAGTTACAGGGCCGGTTAATTTCTAGCCAACTCCAGGCAATGAGGTTCTCTGACGATGAAGACGCTTGGCCACAAACAGGTTACAACTGTAAATAATAGCTTGGTCATAAAAAAAACTCCATTGATTTTGTTTAACATATTTTAATTAATAAATAAATTTGAATAATTAACTTAATTTAAATAATAATTAAAACTGTCGTGAGCCATGTTACAATGGGCAAACGCGCGTGTACTTATATCGCACTGAGAGATACACCGGAGCGGTGTGTCCTGAGGCAACTTGACATTGGGCACCCGAACCCTGAGTGTAAGTTTTTTACGTAACAAAACGTCACCATCGCGTTAGAGCTTCTCATATAAATAACATTAATCACTTACGTGTTCGAGACGTTTTTTTACGTCAAACGAAACTTACACTATAGCCTCATAGCTAACCCGAAACGTGTCACCTAGTGCGATATAATTACACGTGAGTTCATCCATAGTAACTGAGTGATAATAAAAATAATTTGTACTCAAATTAGATATAATAACTAAATAGTGTTTAACACGTTCTATAAAATTATTTATTATGAATCAAAATACATAAATATAGATTATATAATAAACCTTACAAACTAAACTTATATTAATAAAAAAAATACCTACAACAACTTTAACTAAACGAAAAGCCTACACTAAAACAAAAATTCGCACCATGGCATGGTACACAGCAACAATCTTAACTGTACATAAGGTGGACTTTCTGCCTTATATAATAAGGTCTACCAATGTATAGCTAAGAGTGTTGTTGACTGTACCATAGATATAACATTTCCACGTTCTTAGACACTATTGTTATATATCATAGGCCAAAATAAACAAACAACTACACCACTGTGCGTGAACGTGTTATAACTAGGTTTTATATTTTGAGCAAGATAACAAGGCATGAATAAAACATTTTTTATCAACATAATTATAATGATTGTATGGTAAGTACAGTCATGGACTTTAATCGATTAGCCACTTGCCACTGTTCGTATTTTAGCCGCGTTATACAAATCGGCTTTAGTCGCGTATACTCGTATTAAAGAAAGACAAGTCTTCGTATAATAAAAGAGCAAACTTATACTTCCATCTTTATCATTGTATTTAGCAACCGTCATTAAGGTTCGAATGTTAAAGGTTGGACAACTTCAGAGCTACAGAGTCACTTGTCACGAAAAGTTAACCAATGGCAGATATAGCAACCGTATCTTATTAACAATAAAATTGTTATAGCGTAGCAGTATGATTGATTGGCATTGACATTTCGACACAGGAGAAACGTGGGAGAAACGAAAAACCCGATTTTGTCCGAATCAGTATTCGGATGAAATCAGGTTATCAATGGGTTATCATAAATGACAACAATAACAGTCGGCCGCCATCATTAGAAGAATTAACATAGAAATTGAATGTCTTCTTTTGAAAATAGCTAAGTATTAGTCATTAACTATTTAATATATATAAAATATTATTATCAATAAAAAAACAATATTTAAAAAGTTTACATTTATTAGTTAATGTATTCATAATTATTAAATCGTTCCATGTCGCTGCGAAATGCGTAAATCCAAATCCGTCAAATTCATAGTCCGGAGTATTTCTCTTCGCTAAATGCATCGGGCCGCTGGCTGTTCTGATCTGACCATGATAGTTTACATTTTTGTTGGCATAGGTTATCGTCACACCCTACACGCAACAGTGTTTTTTAACACACAACAAAGCTTGTGGTTATATGCTATTATAATATTATATACATATCTTAGTATTTAACAACATCATGGAATAATTTTTTCTGGAGCATCCTCTTGACGCTGACTACAAGACCATGAAATTAACACGATTCTTTGGAAATTTATCGGAAATTGTGATAAATTGGCATTATGGTGTAAACTTTAATATTGCTTTCTCTTCTTCTTCTTTTAAAAAATATGGCTTCCATCAATAAATCAATCGATGATTTCGCCAATGTCAAGTAAAATAACATATAAGTATAATAACATATAAGTTTGCCCTTAGAGCATGACGTTGTTCGGTAGTAGGCCTTGCGTTTTGTAAAGTGGTAGCTGGACTTTACAGAAAGCTAAGAGGCGGCCGTGACCCCCGGATTGCCGGGTGATGACCAAAATAGTGGTGAAACACGTTTTGAAATCAATTCTTCATTAACTGCACAATTCTGCGTTAGATCACTGCATAATACGCTATCAATATTACACACTAAACTACGTTTGAACAAAAAACAAAAAATATATTTTCAAGCCGACTTCGCCATTTTGAGGTTCAACCGTCAATCTAATATTGCTTTAGATAAGATTCAATAAATTGTCATCTTTGACATAGCTTTTAACTGACATTGAGTTTTAATTAAAAAGAGGTCGGAATCAATAAAAAGAATAAAGATCAAACGACATGAAATGTGTATACATATTTTTGGCGATTTGGGTATTAAATTTACTCTGACAAAATATAGCTGACATATATCGCAACTGTCACAATGTGATGGATTTGACTCGTATTATATTGTTCTATTATGTTGGTATCAATCTTTACTGTTGCTATGGACACGTTAAAACGTCGCCATGGTGAGGCTGCAGCATGTATAACACGGCTAAAACATGAACAGCGGCAAGTGGCTCATCGATTAAAGTCCGTGACTGTACAAAAAATATTTGCTTACAATTTGCGTCATTATCTATGAAAAGGGACCTTATTGTCGATGGCACTTACGTCGAATCGCGTTGCGTTTGTATTGTATCGTCTTGAACAACGACATAAGCGCCATCGACAATAAGGTCCCTTTTCTTGGATAAGGTCACATTTGGTCACCCTACTCTATGTGCATACGCTTCCCATACTGCGTATGTCAAAACTCACTTCAATAGGGTGACCATTATTTTGTTACTTTCAGATTATTTATTGAAAAATAGGAATAGATAATTAACGTTGTTTTGATTAAATACAAATAAGGTAATATTGACCGGTTACTGAGTTAGAAAGACCATAATCACCTTAATATCAAACCGGTACAGTCATGTGCAAAAATACGTACCGAAAGAATCCTTTCATAAATACGTCCTACAACCTTATTTACTGTACAATAGAGTTGCTCGGTAGATATTTTTGAAAATTTGGCAGCGGAGCGTTTCTTAAATTTTTGTCACTTTTCTCGACTTCAAATATTTTCCCCAAATAATATCCCATAAAATTCCATACATTTTTGAATTTCCTATTATGTTACCTCCATAGAAAATATATAGACAAAGGTAACACAATAGGAAAACAATTTTAGGACACATTTTTTCTAGCATAAATCGAATCAGCCCGCGATTTTGACAAGAAAAACATAAAACTTACCAAAAAATTTTTGCTCGAGAAAAGTGGCAAAAATTTCGAAAAACGAATAGTGAACGAATTATTACACTTGACAGTACCTACATTTATGACATTTTGTGACAACTTTAACTAGAACACACTATTCTTTTCTCAAACATGCAATGAAATATACTATACTGTACTTCATATTAGGCTGGGAATTAACACGCTTCGATATCCACAATTATAATTTCTTCGTTTCTGACAGAATTTAAAATGTCACGAATCGAGTACGCTCAAAAATTGCCCCCGTGTCGTCGGTACACCTTGTGGGGAAGAGCCCACGCCGCGCATCATATATTAAGTATTTAACAAAAGAAAATAACTGGGCTAGTGATCCAGTGGTTGTGGGTTCGAGTCCCGCCGCGAGTCAAATTTTTCTATTTTTCTTTCGATTTAAATATCGAAGATATTCGCTAGCAGAAGTTTCTGCATAATAAAAAATAACTTGAAACGTAAATGGCTCAACAATTAAATTCCGTGGCGGTACTATTTTTTTTTAGGATTGTCAACGTTCAGACCATTGCTTGACTATAACTAAAATATCACAAGTCTTTTACAAAACATCATATACCTATTCAAAATGATCGAAAATATTAAGTTTATCCACGGCAATCCATACTAATATTATAAATGCGAAATTAAAGCCCCATTTAGACAAGGCGAGAACTTGTACAAGTTTTTGCATGGTCTAAATGGGGCTTTACTCTCTCTGTCTGTTACCTCTTCACTCTTAAACCACTGAACCAATTGAGATGAAATTTGGTATGGAGAGAGTTTGGGCTACGAGAAAGGACACAGGATATCTTTAACCATCGGCCATACTTTAAAGACTGATATAATGTTTGCGTTATCTATTAACTGGCAACTAAAATACATAGTAGTAAATAAAGAAATAATAAATAAATAAATATTTCGGGACAATCTTACACAAATCGACCTAGTCCTACGGTAAGCGTAGTAAGGCTTGTGTTGTAGGTACTAGACGACAATATATATATAATAGATAGATACATATTAATACTTAAATACATAGAAAACACCCATGACTCAGGAACAAATATCTGTGCTCATCACAAATAAATGCCCTGACTGGGAATCGAACCTAGGACCATCGGCTTCATAGGCAGGGTCACTACCCGCTAGGCCAGACTGGTCGTCATTAGTAGGTCGCTTTAAAAAACCTATGGGTGAAAAACTTAACTGAAGGACCATGTCTATGTAGTTGTGCAGAGAATTAATATGGAACTTACGTCAAAATTTGAATATAGAACGCCGACATGCGTGTACACACGTTACTACTACATAGGCCAGCGGCGCTACCGCGAACAACGATATTCGTAAATTTCGAATGATTGTCTCTGTCACTCTCATTACACCTTAATTGGAGTAAAAGAGAAAAATGCCCGAAATATACGAACTTCGATGTTCGCGGTACCAATCCAGGCTTTAACTAAGTTTTTCACTTTTACAATATTTTATTTTCTGTGTTTACCATATTTATGCAAAATACTCATCGGTCGAACATTTTTTTTACCCTAACAGCAAATGATAGACTTGACCACCGGTGTGGCCTAGTGGGTAGTGACCCTGCCTATGAAGCCGACGGTCCTGGGTTCGATTCCCAGTCAGGGCATTTATTTGTGTGATGAGCACAGACATTTGTTCCTGGGTCATGGGTGTTTTCTATGTATTTAAGTATTTATGTGTATCTATCTATTATAGCGTCGTCTAGTGCTTACAAGCCTTACTGAGCTTACCGTAGGACTAGGTCGATTTGTGTAAGATTGTCCCGAAATATTTGTTTATTATTATTTTATTATAGCAACGGTTTTGACAACCTTCTGTTGCGTTCCTCAACTCCAGTCGTTTAGGACGACGAAGCCATTAGTAAAAAAAAATTGGTATTGCTATTTGAGACTTAAAATAATTAAAGCTTCATTACCACCGTCCCTTCTTTTTTCTCCTTGTTTATCACGAAAACTGGTACATCCTGGGGCAGATTCTTAGGGACGCTTTCCTTCTTGGGGGCGAAGCAGAGCTTGACTAGTTGGTTGAAGGGAGTCTCGATCAGCATCCAGACAGGCAGTGCCAGGATGAAGGTGGAGAGGACGTGTGCGAAGTAACTCAGAAGCTGGTAATGAAGAGTTTGATTAGTCATGTCTTGATGAAGTGCGCGCATAAAGATATTAAATATTTAAAAAAAAAACTATCGTGAAAAACAATGGTTATTTGGGGGACAATCCATTTGTTGCGAGTAGACGATCGTCACACGCCCGTCAATATCGCGTGGACATCACGTCGCCTTCCCATCACCGGGCCCAGCAGAGCATTTTTACATAGGAGTAAAGGCCGTCGCACGACCGGCCCGTGCCCGAACCGAGTAGCTCCGGCGGCTCGGTGGTCACGTGTTTCCATACAAAATGTCGCGTCGTAGGCCCCGGCTCGGACGCGGGCCGGTGTAACGTGAGTTATCCTTATTATTGTTGAGTCTCACGATTTCTTTAAAATTGTACTCACGATCTGCAAGAAGTTGGCATGCAGCAGAGTTGTGTGGTTGGCTGTGCTGATACGGATGACGGATACGTGCACGACGTAGGCGCAGTAGGAGACTCGACCGAACACGGCCCAGCCACGCCACTCCAGGAATCCCCGGTACACGGCTGGGAATACAGGACACATATCAATACACAAACCAATTCAATGCAGCAAATACAATAAAACTGGAAATAATGGCAAAGTTAGTGTTTACCTTCTCGTGCTAATATTGAGACCCGAGCTAGCGAAAGATTCCAAAATTGAGATTCAAAGCACGAAAGGGGAAGTACACTTTGCTACCAAGTGAAACACACAATTTTTCATCTCACTACCGCGAAGAAAAAATAACTTTAATAACTTTAAAACATCAAAGAAACAGTCGATTAGTAATAAACAATTTGTATGAAATTACTTTGCACTCTTGTGAATAAAAGCAACTTTGCTATCTGTTTTTAAAGAATAAACAGTTATTTCTGAGCTAGTCAGGTGAAAAATAATTAAAATGCGTACTTTTCCATCATAATTGATGTTAATACAACTTTGCTCACGTTCTAAATCAGCATTTGATACCACTGTTTGACCTAGGCGTCCCCTAAATATGCATTTTACAATATTAGGGGGGAGTTGCAAAACGAACCCTTAGCTTCCAGGAGCAATGGCGAAATTGCGGGTCTACACGAGGAAGGTTTTCCCTAGGGACTACAGTATGAGGTTCTTCAAAAAGGAGTGTATAGGTTCTTAAAGGGTAGGTCAGGCGCATTTGAATCCTTTGGAGTTGCAGGCGTCCTTAGGCGTGCTTGTTTGCCAGCCTCATTGTATAAAAATAAAGATGATGACGAATTGTTTCCAAGAGATCTGACCAGGGCCGCAGCAAGGAAAGGTATAAAACGTGACAAGACGAAAGCTAAGAACATACAGCGAAGGAAGCGTCGATCTTAGTGACAGGAGTACCTGTTGAACAAGTTTGAAGTTTTATGAGAGGTAGGGCACAGCGATGACCATCACGCTTGAATCTGGGGCAGCCCAACTGGGGAAGTACCTCCTCCTTACAGAAGACCAAGGCCATAATAGCACTGCTACCTTTCAGGTATGTAGGTGTGTTCCTGATGGTGACTAAGGTTCCCAGAGCTCCAACCCCTCTTAAAGGCCGGCAATGCGCTTGTGACTTCCCTGGTGTTGCGGGTGCCCATGGGCGACGGTAATTGCTTACCACCAGGCAATCCGTCTGCTCGTTTGTCGCCTATGTCATAAAAAAAAGTTGATTTCTCACTCTCAAGTTTAAATATGGTCCCAGGAATCAGCACGACACCAAGTAGCCCGAAGACGAACTTGATGAGTGGCGCGTAAGCAACGCGCGCCAGCAGCGGAATTTGGATGCCGTCGATGTAGAAGATGCCTCCAATCATGACGAGGAGTAGACCGACGGGCACTGTTGCCCAGTAGACTACGCGGTATTTCTGAGGACAGATATTATAAGCTTTATCATCTGTTTGTTAGGGTATTAGGTACCACGGTTTGATATAGTCTTATTTTTTCACTATGGTAATGCTGCTATAAATACGACCTATCTATTCAACGAAGGTTACGTGGGAGTCTTATCCCCATCCCTCTCTCATTCTTGTTATCAACGTCTCGACAGAAAATTTTACGACCGTCCCAAATTTTTTTGAGAAGTATCGTATATTTATCTTACATTTTCTTCTCGGTTCTCTTGTAATTTCAAAGTCCTGTCCAGATAAATATATACGAGTAGGTGAAAAACTTAACTGAAGGACTATGTCTATGTAGTTGTGCAGAGAATATGAAACTTACGTCAACTTTGAATATAGAACAACGACATGCGTACACACACATTACTACTACAGATTTGGGCGGAGGTTACCAAATTAGGAATAGGTTTAATCCTGACTGTTCCAGATTCTTATTTAGTCAGTTTCTGAGTATATTATCATGTTCTTACTAGATTGAATTCGGCGTACGTCAGTTTCTGAAAAATTCGCATTCTATATTAGGCATATTCTCATGGGTCAGGTGTTTTAACTAAGTTTTTCACCTATTTTTGTTTGCATATCGGTCATATGGAGGAACTAAAATAGCAAAAGAATCTTGACCCTGCCTCTTGACTTCGTGCCGGCGTAGTTTTCCGGAGTTTCTGGGTAGATAAATGTGTGATGCTGATGGGTAAAGACAAAGGCATTAACTCTCACTTTCTCTTGCCAGAATTAAAATCTCACAGAATAATGCCTACTTTATACTTGTCCCTCTCCAATGCATTGCACCACTGATGCTCTTCCTTGCTCACTGCTCGAAGCATTCACTAGTCAGGTATGTGAAAACTATACAAAAGTCCCAACGTACTTTATACTTAGTGATGTCCACTTCTGTCTGCATGAGCTTGTAGATCCACATGCCCAGCGCCAGACCCATGGCGTAGCATACGATGTTCGTGTGGGTCCTTTTGTAGAGGTTGTTAAAGGTTGGGTCTTCAACAAAGTAGTGGCGAGCGACTCTGGAATAAGAAAGAAAGAAGAAAGAAACTAAATTTATTTGAAACAACATAACATAACAGAGACTTATAACTAAACATTTGCCTTTAAACAGTTGTTTCAAAAAGGGATCCGCTCAGCATGATATGTGTCGGCACGCAGAAAATCAGCGTATTTTCAGTGGACCCTTGAACTTAAATAATAAACTTAAAATAAATAATCTTATAAATATGAATACTCATTTGATTCTATAGGTTTTTTATGAATATTAACTTCGAAGCTGACTACAGTGGCTAACTTTCTAGTTTTGGTAACGTTATATTTGAAAATGAAATTGATACATTACCCAACGGATACATAATCTTCTGTCGTGTGCAATGTTTCGGTAGTGTCATGAATGTCATGATTTTATGCATACGCATAAATATTGAATTGATGTCTCTTGAAGACTTGACTTGACTCTTTTGACGCTGTGATTTCGTTCGTCGGACTATCAAAACATTATACCATTTTTTTTGACAAAGGCAAATAATTATACAGCGATTCAAAGTTTAAGATTGTGGGGTCGTGCTTAGAAAAGTTTTACCTCTTGTACCCAGGTCATCAATATGTCCGTCCGGTATTGAATCCGATTTTTTTTTAAATAAATTACTGTCTCCCTAACCAGAATTGCTGGAGGCCTAGCGGTAACTTGCAATCCCGGCTTGTGAGTTTGTAAACCAATGAGTTTTTCGGAACTTATGTGCGAATTATCATTTGACATTTACCAATCGCTTTTCGGTGAAGGAAAACATCGTGAGGAAACTGGGTTAATCCCAATAAGGCCCAGTTTACCCTTGGTATGGAAGGTAAGATGGCAGTCGCTTTCGTAAAAACTAATGCCTACGCCAAATCTTGGGATTAGTTGCCAAGCGGACCCCGGGCTCCCATGACACATGGCAAAATGCCGGGATAACGCCAGGAAGAAGAAGACTGTCTACCTAATCGACAAGGCAAAACCATAGGTAGAGAATGCCTACAGGCATTAAGTCCGCCATTTGTACTTCATATTATGTATTGTGCAATAAAGTTTAAATAAATAAATTTTTTTTTTTTTTTTTATGACATAGGCGGCAAACGAGCAGGCGGATTGCGTGGTGGTAAGCAATTACCGTCGCCCATGGGCACCCGTAACACCAGGAGAGTCACAAGCGCGTTGCCGGCCTTTAAGGGGGGTTGGAGCTCTGGGAACCTTACTCACCATCAGGAACACAACACTAGATACTTGAAAGGTAGCAGTGCTATTATGGCTGTGGTCTTCTGTAAGGAGGAGGTACTTCCCCAGTTGGGCTGCCCCAGATTCAAGCGTTTATGGTACTTCGCTGTGCCCTACCTCTCATTGTTGGACGTAGTTTAAGGACATACCCGGGTCATAAAAAAATAAAATAAGTTTAAATAATACCAAAACCTAATGGTATTGGAATTACCAAATGGGATATCAGGTTTTTAAAATGCACTGGCAAAATAGGGATATATATTTTTTTATACAACGACGGTGGCAAACAAGCATACGGCCCGCCTGATAGTAAGCAGTTACCGTAGCCTATGGACGCCAGCAACTGCAAAGGATTCACATGCCTATGCCTACCCTAAAAGCTGTTGGAGCTCTGGCAACCTTACTCACCATCAGGAACACAACACTGCATACCTGTACCCTGTAAGAGTACCTACTGAAAGGTAGCAGTGCTACTATGGCTGTGGTCTTCTGTAAGGAGGAGGTACTTCCCCAGTTTTGGATTCTCCAGACTCAAGCGTGATGGTACTTCGCTGTGCCCTACCTCCCATTGTTGGACGTAATTTAAGGACATACCCGGGTCCGAAAATATATGATATTCCTTACTCAGGTGACAGGATGAGCGTAGGATTCAGGTTCTGTAAGAATGTGCACACAGCTGGCACGACCACTCCGGCCACGAACGCAACGCTGATGGCGACCTTCCGCGCGCGCCAACTCTTCAGCGAGCAGAACAGGAGTAGCGTCAAGATTGTGAGCTTCATGTCTACTGCTAGGTACCTGAAGAAATGAGCAAAGATCTTGGCTAAAGCGATTGTCATACGTATGCTAATTTCGGATGCGATGACGGCGTGGGATAGAGCGCTTTGCGTGTCCATAGCGCTGTCTTGTTTACGTACAGTGGCCATCAGATACATCGGAGCTGTGGAGGTGGTCATAAATATTAGAATATGCATTTGCTCCGATATTTGTGACCACCTCCACAGCTCCGATATAAATATCAGATGGCGACTCCGATATATTTTAAAGCGAACGAGATGCACAAGCAAACTCGATACTCGATAGTTCTCACAACTTATTGTAATCTGCAAAGCAACGCTCGTTTTAGTGCTGATTATCTAGTCTAGTCTGAAAACGGGATAATCGGCGTCTCGCGTGGGCCCCTTTCGGGACGCATGCTCTAGGGCCCCAGAAACGGTTGACAACCCTAGTCACAACTCATGGTAAGGGTACAGTTGTCACACTGATGAGAATTTCGAGTGCGGCGTGGGAAAGTAACAGCGCTTTGCGTCTTGTTTACGCACACAAGAACAATCAACACACGCGACAGCCGCCCTATTTGTACCCTTCATCATCATCATATCATCCGAAGGACGTCCAAGGCTTCTTCGTTCAGGGTTCAGTCAATTCGTAAGGATGTTCTGTTATCATTATTTATTTATTTAAAATATTTACTATCTATCTACAGTTTATTAGAAATAAAGGAAAACTTAAAATGGTTCCGTTAGCAGGCTAAGTTTGTTAGGGTTTTTATTTCCTTATGTTTTAATCCAACCGGTACATGTGGAGGTCCAAGGGGAAGGCCTATGTTCAGTAGTGGACGTCTTATGACTGAGGTGATGATGATGATTTTACTGCTTACTAGCTTCTCTTTATATTATATTTATAAGTATGGTTACGGGATAAAAAATATCCTATATCCTTTCTCGTAGCTCAAACTCTCTCCATACCAAATTTCATCCCAATTGGTTTAAGCGTGAAGAGGTAACAGGCAGAGTTACTTTCGCATTTATAATATTAGTATGGATAAATATTTGGACATATAATAAACACATTTCCCATTGTAGGGTTAAAATATTGACTAAATTTGTCATTATCTAGGAAAAGGGACCTTATTGTCGATGGCACTTACGTCGAATCGAGTTGCGTTTGTATTGTATCATCTTGAACAACGACATAAGCGCCATTGACAATAAGGTGCCTTTTCATAGATAATGATTAAATAAGCAAGTCTAACCAAGTTTGCGCCATACACTGCGAGTGATCGACATAGTCGTTCACGTAAAGAAGATTGTAGAACCAGTCTCGACGACAATCCTCTGATTCCGCATGAACCACAGGCTGTAACATATAGAAAATATGGATAAGAGTGTAGGCAAAATATAAAATTTTACCTTTTCACCGCCATTGACTTGATATATAGTCACGCAGTATTAATACGGCCCTCCGGATTGCAAAACTTACAATTAAACAGAAGTTATAGTAAAACCATTTATATTTATGATGATGATGATGAAAATATTATTATAGAAATTCGTTCTCACAGAATATATAATAGTTAAATTAATTATCGCAGAATGGAACAAAACAAGATTGTAATAATATGTTGTATTGGGATTTCATACAAATTTGATTTGGGGTGATTGTAGGAACGACACTTTTAAATATATAATAATCATTAGTAATATAATAAGTATATTATATATAAGTAGCAGTAGTGTTTAAAAACCTCTCCATCCCTCTGTCAGGCCTACTCCCCCATTCAGATCCCAAGTGCCCTTTTAAATCAAATCATATCATTAATTTGTGATAAACTACTTACATTAACATTACACATACTCTGTTTATACTTTACATTATACGGTATTATAATTAAAGACATTTCTATGGCACTGGTCCCACCGCCAGCTAGTAAGCTATCAGCTATTTCAAACGACAAAAGGTAATAATAAAACAGAGATATATAATTTATAGCTCATCGCCCGGCGATGAACTACGATCGCCCGGCACGGAAGCGATTATCTTTTCCCTTCCCTTGAAATAGCTGATAGCTCATAGCTTACTAGCTCGCGGTGGTACCAGTACCATACACTATTCTTCAAGTAGTTAAATTAGTAGTAGTTTTATTAATAATAAATGGGAAGACCCCATTGAACAATGCTTCGCGCTTTGTCCCACAGAATCCAGTTTTAACTTCCACACGTGTTTGTGGTTTATGGTATGGATATCATTTTGAGATCTACTTAAAAACCGGATTATATTCGGCCATTGTCCTGAGACACAACGTGTATCTTAAATCATCATCGTGATTTTTATTTCCTTTAACTTTAAAATATTTTTTATATGTAAATTAATATATAAATCATCAATTGTATGTACTGCCTTGAATGACACTCAGGTAAGAAAGCTAATCAAAGTATGTCTATTTTTGTGTAGTTAAATTTGGTCATAGGTACATTATTACTTTTACTTTTCTATTTTAGTTATATCTTTTAATAAACTGTTTGATATGTTTCCTTTTAGGACTACGCATAATTATGTATTTTAAGATTTGATGTATCACTGTTTTGAAAAAATAAGTCCCGTCGTAGTTTCTTCCCGGTCTCTTCTCGGGTTAGAGGTGTAGGGTTAGATCCGGAGTAGATTATTCTTCGACGTTCATAAGTGCATGTAATGTGCCTAAATTGAAAAACAAAGATCTATTATCTCTTTTTATTGGACAAATAAAAAGAGGGGGCAGAATCGACCTTGTCCACAGTGAGTGGATGGATGACCTACCTTCCACATCGGCCCGTTTCCAAAGCGCCTCATCCAAGTTGCTATGATGGCCAGCACTGCGGCATAAGGTGGAGTCAGTCTGAGAACAGATACAAGGTCAGGTGAGTTATGTTAAGTACGACCATGAGACGATTCCGGGTAACTTAATTGGATGTATGACTAATGTTCTTTACACGAATAAATCAATTTAAAGATGTTCCAGAATTAGCATCGCTATTCAGCGCGGGAAATCTGCTAGCCTACTGGGCACCCTTCTGTGTGGCGCTTGATGTCTTATTTTAGTTAGTGTCTAGTTTTTTTAAATTCAGATTGTATTATTTTACCCTGTTTTCTAAATTATTTTTTATTCAAAATATAACATGTTTTCTTTCATAAAAGATAAGATTAGTAGAGGAGATATAGCGTTTGGGGTCAAAATAATTGCCACAGAACCGGAGTTTGGTGTTTTTAGTTCTTTGTGTGTATCTTTTTGACATACTAAAAATATAGAAAAATATATGTGTGCAAAATGCGATTTTCCACACGGCAAAGATTTGAAAAACTGAAAATTCCCCATATAAAACCCAAATTTTGTATGGTCTCAAATTACAGGAAATTACACACAAAAAAGTTTATGAGGTTAATTTTATAAAATAAACGTAAATTAAAAAGTGGTGACTAAAAAAAAAAAGATTTTTCAAGCAAAAAAATTTTTTTTTGTTAAATTTGATAATGAAACTTAACCTATATAGACTATATACACATCAATATACGTTACAAAAAGAAAAGCATGTTTAATACATGAATATTTCCTATTATACTTAAATAATACAAAAAATAGACTTTTAATTAACACGACAAAATATAGAGCTCCTCCATAGACTGCCACATGGAGCAATCTTCAACATACTGCGGCCACTGACTACCAGCGTTAGTTTAGCGTTTGTGGATGTCCGATATTGCGCTTTCCTAGATGTAGTCGCCACTATACTAGGACTTTTCTGTCCTAACGGCCATCGACCACCACTGCCACTTCAACAGTGCAATTCTACGAGCCATGGCGGTTTTCCTGTCTTTTTTTTACGGAACATCATTGAACTGCATCTACGTGGCGATAGTCCGAGCGATAGGTCTTTCCAGTGCACGCTACCTTCACGGTCAGTTTTCCTTAATGCTCCACAGCCGAGTTTGATATTGCCTTTACGAAGTTTAATTTGCCTAACTGGACTACATGTCCCAGATACAAATATTCGTCAACAACTTCGACAGCAACGTTCCCAACCGATATCGTATACATGGCGACAAGGACATATTTGATGCTTCTATTATGTTAACTTTCAGCCCTATCTGTTCTGAAACTCTACTAAGGTCCTGAAGTGCTCAGACATGACAATGACATAGTCTAGGAACCGAAGGTGAGTGAGGTGTTCGCAATTAACATTGATCCAGTACCTTAAAGGCATCTTCCAGTGCAGCAAACAGGTTCGGAGAATGACATCTTCCTGTCTTACACCTCGGTGCGGCTGGATTGGCTCAGAGCTCTTGGTCCTGAATATCGGTGATCGCTGAAGAAATAGAAGTACAGCCCATGTCTCGATCGAACCACGATGTAATCAGCCACTATGCTTGGCGTTTGTGGACTATGAGAAAGCCTTTGAAGGGGGGTAGGAAAAAAAACAACTACTCAATATGTCAATTGAGCCCTACACTAGAATTTTTAATTAATATATTAATAGTAAATATGGTCGATACTCCCGTAAACCGTAAACAAATGAGTAATGTTGTAGTGGCAGATATTATCGACATATGGCATAGAATGTTTTAAATGTTCTCTATTGCTCTGTGATTTAAGATTATTAGATTTACAAATAACATTAAACAATTGGAAAAGATACATGGAAGAACTTTATAAGTCCTGTCGAGTTCGATGAAGATGATATGGAAGATGAACAGATAGACAGAACTAATAGACTAGAGATGATAGAATAGGTAGTAAGATAGGTATACATAGTTAGTAAAATAGGTAATAGATTGGAAAATAATACTTGAAGAAGAGTTTTTGAAAGCCATGTCGAATATTCCAAATGGTAAAGCTGCAGAAGATGGCGGAATTCCTATTCTAAAACAGCATATAAGTTTAAATATGAAGAACACGTTAATTGTGAAATTTAATTTAATTGACAAGATTAGCAGACGACATTGCGCCATTTGCCAGAAAATAGTAACAAGTTACAGCAGACACTTTAAAAAGGAGAAAACTTTGATAGATTCAGCCTTAAAATTAACAGTAATACAATAATTTTGTTATAACTAAAAACCTCATAACAAATGCTGGACAGAAATCATGACTAATGGAGACGTCTTGCAAAATGATATAACATATTGAACACTGCACAAGCTTATTTTTAATCTTCTACCATCTGGTTATTTAATTTTAGAAATTAACGTCATAAACTTTTTACCACCATATTTTCCTGTAATTCGATACCACACACGATTTTAAATAAATTTTATGAATTTTCGAAGATACAATTTTTGTGGGGCAAAAGAACGCATTTTTCACACATATATTGCTGATGTGGCAATGGGAAGGCCACGTAACTCGGAGAGTCGATGGCCGTTAAGACAGAAAAATCCTCGTGGCGACTACGTCTAGGAAAGCGCAATATCGGACATCCACAAACGCTAAACTAACGCTGGTAGCAGTGACTACATTATGTGGCAGTCTATGGGTGAGGTCTATATTTTCTCGTGCTAATTAAAATACAACCTATATGTTTTGTATAATACTTATAAGTATAATTAGAAATATTCATGTTTTAAACATGCTATTATTTTTATAACGTATATTGAAGTGTATAGTCTATACAGGTAAAGTTTAATTTAAAATTTTACAAAATTTTGCTTATTTTTTTTTTTTTATTCACCGCTTTGTTATTTACGTTTATATTATAAAATTAACCTCATTATAGTTTTTAGTGTGTAATTTCCTGTAATTTGAGACCACACAAAATATGAGTTTTATATGGAGAATTCTCAGTTTTTCAAATCTTTGCCGTGTGAAAAATCACATTTTGCACACATGTATTTTTCTATATTTTTAGTATGTCAAATAGATGCATACAAAGAACTAAAAAAAAACAAACTCCGCTTCTGTGGGAATGATTTTCACCTTCGCCTACAAATTTTCGTACAACTCCTGTACTAGATGGCTTCGGTCCAAATTCGCGCTGTGGGAATCGTCGACGAACCCAAACCCACTACCGATATTTAAGCCTTTAAGTCTAAGCAGACTTTGCGTCCCTACCGTGTGTTCTATCGCTTGTACAATGGCTGTGTACTCTGAAGAGTTGTTTGACATGATGCCAACGGCTGCATTCTATCAAGCGCTCGCCGTCGGCAGGGCATTCATCCTCACATATTGGAGCCTGGGGGGTTACGTACACACAGTAACAGTCTTGGCTGTACACCGGTGGACCTTATTATATAAGGCCTAAGGTCCACCTTTACTAAACGATTCATCAGGAACGTCCTCCCTTCGGTTGTGGAATGAGCTCCCTGCCACAGCTTTCCCGGGGAATTAGAGAATGGGATTCTTAATGAAATCAGTGTACACATTTATAAAGGGTCGGCAACGCGCATCTAACACCTCTGGAGTTGCAGGCATCCATAGGCTGTGGTAGCTCGAACTCTGAGGCAGATGTAATGGTGCCCAGAATGCTAGAGAAGTTGCCCCGCTGATAAGGATTTCGGTTTCCCATCAAGTAATAAAGGACCGCAAAACGGGGTCAGGAGATATAAATATACAATTTAAACCTCTTTAAAACCATATTCTTATAATTTATCTAAACTCAATTTTATCAATAAGTAGCCTCATTTTATGTTAAACCATGTTAAACGAAATGCCTGTTTAGGAGGCTTTGTGTCTACCATGACGGCTATAGGATGTTATAGCGGAGATGACTTAACAATTTTTTTTTAACATTGACATTCATGTTTATTACATGCTAATTTATTTGTGGATTTCTTTATCGCGCAGCTAATTTATAACCAAGGTCTTTATCAAGTTTTTAATCTATTCCTCAATTGACTCTGTGTTAAAAGTTAAAACCAGTATACAGAAATAGCCCATTCAGATCGGTCAGTGTGGGGAAATCTGGAACTATAAGACATACAAAGATTTGTTCTTAGGAACCATATCATTGGTTTTAGGGACAAGAAAAACTGCATTTTTTTATGACATAGGCGGCAAACGAGCAGAGGGATTGCCTGGTGGTAAGCAATTACAGTCGCCCATGGATACCCGCAACATCAGGGGAGTCACAAGCGCGTTGCCGGCCTTTAAGGGGGGGTTGGTGCTCTGGGAGCCTCACTCACCATCAGGGACACAACACTACATACTTTAAAGGTAGCAGTGCTATTATGTCTTCTGTAAGGAGGAGGTTCTTCCCCACTTTCCCCAGTGCCATATATTCTAATATCTTCAAAGACAAACAGGTTGTCCTGCCATTTTTCCAAACTTTTATGATTACCGTTTTTACGAGTGCTTCATCATCATCATCTCAGCCATAAGACGGTCACGGCTGGAAATAGGCCTCCCCCTGGCCCCCGTAGGCATATCAAAATATCTGTTATAATCCCTGCGCCGCTAGCGCAAAAACAGTTATCTGTCACTCTCATGACGCCTTAATTGGAGTAAGAGGAAAATGCTCGAAATATACGAACTTCGACATTCGCGGTACCAGGCCTGTTCGACAGGCGTTTGTAAAGTCGGAGTATAATTTGAATGCCCTCCACTGCTGGACAAAGGCCTCCCCCAATGACTTGTATTATCTTGGGGGGTAGTTGCCATAGTCGCCATGCTAGGCAGGCGAGTTGGCAACCGCAGCTGCAGATTGCGTTTCGACGGACGCTGCTGCCTATCCGTTGGTATTTTCCCTTATGATAGAGGAGACGGGGGCTAGAATAGCACCATTAAAAACACTAAGCAAAAATATCCAAAACTTTGAAATCAATGATATGTTGATAGAACAAAATCACACATTGGACAGCCGTAGGTTATACGTTAAGTAAGTGACCTTACCTCATCCATCTAAGAATGACGAACTTCGGGAACTTAGACAATGTAAGTTGAGTCTTCTCCTCAAACAGCAGAAGGTTGAAGGCCAAAAGACAGCCAGACAGAAGGAAGAAACTCTGCACGATCAGGTTTCCGTTATAAAATATGTGGAATATTGGGTCGTAGTAGGTCTGAAAAAAAAATTGTCTGAACAGTGGATTTTAGGAAAGTTTAAGGAATATATTTGACGAAAGGTTTCGCCTAGTGGGTGCCTATCCACTCACGTGCTTGAAATTTCTCAGTGACTTCTATTATTATAATAAAATAAGGGTGACAGCTGGCAATTACAGCTGCCAAAAGCAAGTGGCTATGAAGCCGATGGTCCTGTGTTCAAATCCCAGTAAGTATTTGTATATTATAATATACATCTGAGCTGTGGCGGTTCACAAATATCTGAACAACGCCTCTATTGTCAAGGCGATAGTGCACGTTCAGATATTTGTGACCACCTCCACACCTCCGATATAACTGATGTAACGATGTTCGTGGCTGATTTTGAACACTTCAGTCACTTCCGAGTCACCAGATCAAGTGCAATTCTGATGAATATGGCAATTACAACTAATATAAATCTTGATGCTTACCGATTCAATGAATTGAGGATTGTTTGTGGTGATAAGTGCAGTTAACGGTGAATGCCCCAAGACTACTAGAAAAGTAGTACAAGACCTGGAAAAAATCGGTCATCAGGGTAATTATAAGTACATACAATAGAAGAATTTTAAGGAACTAACTAAAGGAAAAACTCCATGAAGCTCCATGAAGAGAGATTGTAACTTAATACGTAAAACTGGAATTATTTCATCAATTTCAAAGGTTTGGACCCGGGTATGTCCTTAAACTACGTCCCAACAATGAGAGGTAGGGCACTGCGAAGTACCGTCTCGATTGAATCTGGAGCAGCCCAACTGGGGAAATACCTCCTTACAGAAGACCGCAGCAATAATAGCACTGCTACCTTTCAGGTATGTAGTGTTGTGTTCCTGATGGTGAGTTCCCAAAGCTCCGACAATTTTTAGGGTAGGCAACGGGCATGTATATCCTCGGGAGTTGCAGGAGTCCACAGGCTACGGTAACTGCTTACCATCAGGCAGGTTGTATGCTTGTTTGCCGCCATCGTTGTAGTAAAAAAATATTAGATTCAATTTAAATGGTTGTACACTCACTTTATACCGTTAAACAACTTGAACCGAGTGAGTCTCGGTTCGCTGCCTTCCCCCGAGGGTGCGAAGAGTCGTTTCCAATTGCGTTTCACAGAGAAACACAGCAGAAACTTCCCACCTGTACGTAATTATACAAAGGTAAGTATTATGTAAACTACTAGCTACTACTAAGTTACTAACGGATAAAACTCACGTGTACCTATATCACACTAGGTCAGGATACACCGCTCGGGAATGACACACTTGGCTTGAAAATGGGTGAGGTAACGGCACATACAATGGACATGGAACCATTCTGTACGTTCACTCTTATTAAAAAGAAATAAGGTCCATACATAAATGGTCAATCAACTGTCAACTATCTTTGACATAAGAATGAAGTGTCCATCACTGCCATCTGTCAACTTAAACCGTCCATCATTGGTGCTTCTACCTTACCACTCTTACATGAGCTTATCCGAAACATGTCGCCTAGTGCGATATAAGTACACCTGAGTTTATCTGTTTGTGACTAATTAGTAGTATTAACATAACTCACAAAAGAGCTTAACTCTTTTTTAACCAGTTATTTTTATGGTTTGGACCCGGGTATGTCCTTAAACTACGTCCAACAATGAGAGGTAGGGCACAGCGATGACCATCACGCTTGAATCTGGGGCAGCCCAACTGGGGAAGTACCTCCTCCTTACAGAAGACCACAGCCATAATAGCACTGCTACCTTTCAGGTATGTAGTGTTGTGTTCCTGATGGTGAGTAAGGTTCCCAGAGCTCCAACCCCCCTTAAAGGCCAGCAACGCGCTTGTGACTCCCCTGGTGTTACGGGTGCCCATGGGCGACGGTAATTGCTTACCACCAGGCAATCTGTCTGCTCGTTTGCCGCCAATGTCATAAAAAAAAAAAAATATTTATACAAAATTCATCTACATACCTACAGATTTTTCGGAGAGACAGCAGTTATCATATAAAGTTCCCAGAACACTTAGCGCCAGGATCACCATGAAAATTGCAGCCACTATTATGTCTCCATAACCCACTTTATCAGTTTCTCCAAACTCAGTGCAGTAGACCTGGTCTTTCACCAGCCGGGCTTGGAGCTGGTGGGTACGGTAGAGTGAGGAGTTGATGCAGGCCTCGAGGGCTACGTTCAGGTCTGTGTTGTTGAGGTATTCCCGGCATGTTTTCGTGACACAGATTCCCCAGTGTATTAAATTGTGATCGTAATGAGTGAAGTTGTTGGCCGAATATTCCTGTAACAACAACGAATTCTAAATCAGTTTTATTTGTTACTTAGTTAAGTTATTTTTGTAACTTATTCCCTTAGATGTCAAGCGGACCCCAGGCTTCCATTTGCAAAATGACGGGACAACCCGAGGAAGATGTGAATTTGTAACTTATTCCGAGCTCTTCTTTTAATCAGTGACGGATCTCGATAAGATTCAGCAACGGCCGTAGCAAACTCGGATCATCACACAGTGATTTTTACACAACGACGGTGGCAAATAAGCATACGGCCCGCCTCATGGTAAGCAGATACCGTAGCCTGTAGACATCTGCAGTTCCAAAGGACTCAAATGCGCGTTGCCTACCCTTTAAGAACCTATACACTCCTTTTTTGAAGAACCTCATACTGTAGTCCTTAGGGAAAACCTTGGCAGGGAGTTCATTCCACAACCAGAGCGTTCGAGCGAAAATTCTTTTTAAATCGCTTAGTATACGACTGTTTCGTAGTGATATTCTTCTATAACATGAATTAGCAGTAGCGCGCAGGCACGGGTAGAACTCCTCCAGCTTGAACAGCGACAGCCGGTAGTACTTACTTGTATGACATGGAGAAGCTCGCTGCTGGTGTTGGCGGTGAGTCTGGCGTCCACGTAGCAGTAGCGGTCTCCAGGGGCGCGCAGGCACGGGTAGAACTCATCCAGCTTGAACAGCGGCAGCCGGTCGTACTTACTTGTATGACATGGAGAAGCTCGCTGCTGGTGTTGGCGGTCAGCCTGGCGTCCACGTAGCAGTAGCGGTCTCCAGGCGCGCGCAGGCACGGGTAGAACTCATCCAGCTTGAACAGCGGCAGCCGGTCGTACTTACTTGTATGACATGGAGAAGCTCGCTGCTGGTGTTGGCGGTCAGCCTGGCGTCCACGTAGCAGTAGCGGTCTCCAGGCGCGCGCAGGCACGGGTAGAACTCATCCAGCTTGAACAGCGACAGCAGGTCGTACTTACTTGTATGACATGGAGAAGCTCGCTGCTGGTGTTGGCGGTCAGCCTGGCGTCCACGTAGCAGTAGCGGTCTCCAGGCGCGCGCAGGCACGGGTAGAACTCATCCAGCTTGAACAGCGACAGCAGGTCGTACTTACTTGTATGACATGGAGAAGCTCGCTGCTGGTGTTGGCGGTCAGCCTGGCGTCCACGTAGCAGTAGCGGTCTCCAGGCGCGCGCAGGCACGGGTAGAACTCATCCAGCTTGAACAGCGACAGCCGGTCGTACTTACTTGTATGACATGGAGAAGCTCGCTGCTGGTGTTGGCGGTCAGCCTGGCGTCCACGTAGCAGTAGCGGTCTCCAGGCGCGCGCAGGCACGGGTAGAGCTCATCCAGCTTGAACAGCGACAGCTGGTAGTACTTACTTGTATGACATGGAGAAGCTCGCTGCTGGTGTTGGCGGTCAGCCTGGCGTCCACGTAGCAGTAGCGGTCTCCAGGCGCGCGCAGGCACGGGTAGAGCTCATCCAGGTTGAACAGCGACAGCCGGTCGTACTTACTTGTATGACATGGAGAAGCTCGCTGCTGGTGTTGGCGGTCAGCCTGTCGTTCACGTAGCAGTAGCGGTCTCCAGGCGTGCGCAGGCATGGGTAGAACTCATCCAGCTTGAACAGCGACAGCTGGTAGTACTTACTTGTATGACATGGAGAAGCTCGCTGCTGGTGTTGGCGGTCAGCCTGTCGTTCACGTAGCAGTAGCGGTCTCCAGGCGCGCGCAGGCACGGGTAGAACTCATCCAGCTTGAACAGCGACAGCCGGTCGTACTTACTTGTATGACATGGAGAAGCTCGCTGCTGGTGTTGGCGGTCAGCCTGGCGTCCACGTAGCAGTAGCGGTCTACAGGCGCGCGCAGGCACGGGTAGAGCTCATCCAGGTTGAACAGCGACAGCCGGTCGTACTTACTTGTATGACATGGAGAAGCTCGCTGCTGGTGTTGGCGGTCAGCCTGGCGTCCACGTAGCAGTAGCGGTCTCCAGGCGCGCGCAGGCACGGGTAGAACTCATCCAGCTTGAACAGCGACAGCCGGTCGTACTTACTTGTATGACATGGAGAAGCTCGCTGCTGGTGTTGGCGGTGAGTCTGGCGTCCACGTAGCAGTAGCGGTCTCCAGGCGCGCGCAGGCACGGGTAGAACTCATCCAGCTTGAACAACGACAGCAGGCCGTACTTACTAGTATGACATGGAGAAGCTCGCTGCTGGTGTTGGCGGTCAGCCTGGCGTCCACGTAGCAGTAGCGGTCTCCAGGCGCGCGCAGGCACGGGTAGAACTCATCCAGCTTGAACAGCGACAGCTGGTAGTACTTACTTGTATGACATGGAGAAGCTCGCTGCTGGTGTTGGCGGTCAGCCTGGCGTCCACGTAGCAGTAGCGGTCTCCAGGCGCGCGCAGGCACGGGTAGAACTCATCCAGCTTGAACAGCGACAGCAGGTCGTACTTACTTGTATGACATGGAGAAGCTCGCTGCTGGTGTTGGCGGTCAGCCTGGCGTCCACGTAGCAGTAGCGGTCTCCAGGCGCGCGCAGGCACGGGTAGAGCTCATCCAGGTTGAACAGCGACAGCCGGTCGTACTTACTTGTATGACATGGAGAAGCTCGCTGCTGGTGTTGGCGGTGAGTCTGGCGTCCACGTAGCAGTAGCGGTCTCCAGGCGCGCGCAGGCACGGGTAGAGCTCATCCAGCTTGAACAGCGACAGCCGGTCGTACTTACTTGTATGACATGGAGAAGCTCGCTGCTGGTGTTGGCGGTCAGCCTGGCGTCCACGTAGCAGTAGCGGTCTCCAGGCGCGCGCAGGCACGGGTAGAACTCATCCAGCTTGAACAACGGCGGCATACGTTCATACTCCGTCTCTGTAAATGTAACAGTATTAAGTTAGGCAAGTGGACCAAAAACGTTTCAGTGAAGTTAATTTGACGACCGGTAATTAATTTCCATATACAGATCATCCATTATACAATTCATGCTTAATTATCGTCATCAAACTGTACCCTTACCATGAGTTGTGACTTTGAGGTTTTCGATAACGAGAATCGAGTTTACTATCTGTGCGTCTAATTCGCACTAAAATAGTACAACCGAGATGCACAGATAGTAAACTCTATATTCGTTATCGAAAACCTCAATGTCACAACTCATGGTAAGGGTCAGTACCCTTACCATGAGTTGTGACATTGAGGTTAGTCGTGTCAGTGCATGATTTAACGTTTTCCACGTCACGGTAATTGGGGGCACCTTTTTTTAAAAAATACGTCACCCTCATAAATAATACATCTTCCCGTACTATATAACTTGGTATAAATGAAAAACTTAGCTAAAGCACCTGGCCTATGTAGTACTAACGTATGTGTACACGCATGTCGGTGTTCTATATTTTGAAGTACGTTTCATGTTAATTGAAGCCTGGAGCCAGAACAAATAGCATGCTTGCTTTTATCGTATATCGCGCTATGCTTTCTCGCACTAACATACTTGGAGCTTAACATATATTGTGACAAATGATAAAAAACCGGCCAAGAGCGTGTCGGGCCACGCTCAGTGTAGGGTTCCGTAGTTTTTCGTCCGTCACAGTAAGTGTTCCCACTTAAGAGTTAAAAATGGGCTATTTGATACATTGTTGTTGACATATTAATATTAAGTACAGAACCCTAAAAACGGGCCCACAAAGGACGCTGACAACTAAAGAAAGAGTTATAGATCCCAACTATACATGGAAAATTCGAAAAAATGTTGTCAATTTCAGTCCCACCACGAGTAGGTAGTAAGAAGGGGTTGTAACATGGAGTGATAACCTCCACCAACCTAATGTATGGGCATGTGTGCTCCGACCACATTATTCAGAAAGAATCTTAAAACCACCATGTAGGTTATGAGCGTTCCACCTACAGCGACATCTATAGGCAAATTAAGTAAACTATGCGCGCGAGCTTAAAGTATCAGAGGCTCTAGTGTAAGTTTCTTTTGACGTAAAAAATGTCTCGAATGCGTAAGTGATACTGATATAATATGGGTAACTAACGCGATGGTAACGTTTCGTTACGTTAAAAACATACACTCGGGGCTCAGATGTAGTGAATAATCCATTCCTATCGTATTTTCTCGGAAATGTTCGTATTTGTCTTACTACTTCACTCACACTCAGTACCCATCTGAAGTAGTAAGACAACGGAGGGGACGGTCGCATTGGGCGATGAATATTAGTGCAGATTCTTATTTACGGTTAAAACTAAACGCGAAATTATACATAAAACGGCGGCGCTACCGCGATCAACGATATTCGTAAATTTCGGACGATTGTCTCTGTTACTCTTAGCGCCTTAATTGGAGTAATAGAGAAATGCTCGACATATACGAACTTCGATCTTCGCGGTACCGGGCCTAAAGTAAGGAAGACTTGTGTCTTGTCATTCAATAGAGATTTTGACAGCCATATCTTAGGGAATAAGGGCTAATTTATTAACAATTTGTAAGAAACTATCGCCTTAACGACTTTAGTGCTGGAATAATATAAAGTACCTATTTTGCTCGCAAAAAAGCCTAAGATAAATGCAATCCTGCGGCGCTTCCGTCTTTCTCGAGTGAAAGCAGAGACCATTTTATCAAAAACGCGTAATATGTATGAAATCCTGCGGCGCTTACAGTTTTTTCGAGTGGATAAGTTTGTATGAGGGAACAATATTTTCGTTTTTTAGTATATTACTCGATATTTCTTACCGTATAAACCTTTCCTGACCTATTACAAATATTTTAAGACCAAAATTAGCCAAATCGGTAAAGCCGTTCGCAAGTTACAGCGTGACCAAAAGAGAAATAGGGGTTAATTTTTATATATATAGTTTTTTTTTTCAAAAACCATTGAACCTATCAAGTTCAAAATATTTTTCCTAGCAAGTTTATGTACAATTCTACTTTTGAGATTTTTTCATATTTTTGAAACTTGTGGTTCAAAAGTTAGAGGGGACGCACTTTTTTTACTTCGGAGCGATTATTTCCGAAAATATTGACATTATCAAAAATGATGTTAGTAAACCCCTATTCATTTTTAAATACCTATCCAACAATATATCACACGTTAGGATTAGAATGAAGAAAACCACTCCCACTTTACGTATAGGGGACCCTAAGAAAACATTTTTTTCCTTTTTTTATTTTTGCACTTTGTCGGCGTGATTGATATACATATTACTACCAAATTCCAGCTTTGTAGTGCTAACGGTCACTGAGATTATCCGCGGACGGACGGACGGACGGACAGACATGGCGAAACTATAAGGGTTCCTAGTTGACTACGGAACCCTAAAACGACCATATTATTAGGCTAGCAGCTTTTCTTTAATTAATTACTTAATGAGCGTAGCTTGTAAAATTACGACAGTTTTGTCACGAATTAAGCATGAAGTGACTTGCCTTTTTTGTATTGTATACTTATATTTATGAAACAAGCACCAAATCTAAGTATTCATAGACATTTAATGCTTAATTATAGTCACAGAACTAATAGAATTTAACTTTTCTACAAGTCACGCTGAGTATCGCTTTTTTATGAAAACTTGTATTTTGAAAGCCCGGTTACTAGCGCGTGGGGCACATTTTTTATATTATGTATGATTTTTTATATCATACATTTATTTACAATATTATAATAACTACAAGGACTCAACTAGTTACTGCATTTAAAAAATACCTTAATTTATTTTTAACATTCGAAGTGTATTTCTGATAATATTGAGTTAAAAAAAAAAAGGTTTTTGCTCACCCGTGATTCAAAAAACATATACAAAATGTATATTTACAAAAAGTGTGAAATATCGTCCCACATACCAGTAAAGTATACTCTAAAAATTATCTGTCAGCATAATTAATGTGCGTATGTATAATAATAACTATATTATAAAAAAAAAAACTACGAGTACTAACTAGTAACTGTAAAAAAAAAATCTAACAAAGGCCTTGAGGCATTGTACCAAGGTTGCTGGCAGTATCCCTCATTGTATCGCAAATCTGATACGTTGTGTGAGGAAGCCGCCAATATGGCATCAACATGTCACATATTGATGCCAAATTACCTACATCTATGTACGGCAACAGGTCTCTGAGCTTAGTCGCATACGGACAGACAGACATGCATGGCTAAACTAACATTTGACCGCATAATCCTCAAAACATTCATCATACAGCACACCCGACCCTAGAATTATATTTTCTACGCCATTCCAAAGTTTTTTTTATGTATGGGACATTTTATTTGGTATGGGAAAAAAAATTACAGATAAAGGTAGTGTCACGAGACATGATAATAACGCACACAATAGCTATAGTATAAGTTTCTTTTGACGTAAAAAAACGTTTACGAACGCGTATGTGACAATGTTATTTATATGGGAAACGCAAACGCGTTCGTGACGTAAAGTTGCGTTAAACGTTTCTTTACGTCAAAAGCAACTTACACTAGAGCCTCAGGGCTCATGTTGCTAGATTGTGAGATTACGCTAATCTTTTTAACGGACGAAAAATGTTTTTTTTTATGTATGGTAAAACTCCTAACATTTTGCAGGGTAGTCAGATTTCGACGTCTTTGTTTTGTACCGATTGCGAAAATGACAGCATTTTTATCATTTAAGAAAATTTATATTCGATAAGCGACTCGTGGAGGTTATATATTCAAATTATATTATAACACCTGCAAATAACATTATAAATATACAGGGTACAAACTTAAATCGTGAATTTCGCCATTAACTAGTAGCAATTACAGTCTCAGTCTCAGTAAAAAAGGATTTTTATTACCTATATTTTTGTGATTTATTTTACTATTGACGATGATTTTAGGATTTTATAACGGCTTATAAGCGTTTAAATTAGTATACTAAATTTTGTATTACAGAAAAATTCTAATACAAATAAAATTACATTTATCTCAGTTGAAAAGTTCTCTATTTTACATCTTATATTTATATCTTATAAGGCTTTTTCAAAATCTTAATATCACTCAAAGATGAGTGTAAAATTAAAAGCCTTAAATGGTTTTTTTGAGAGGTCACTGTATTTTTGTACATACTACGGGTCACGAATAAGATTTTACCCTGTATGTACTACCAAAACAGGTATGTATGTACTACTGGTCAAGTATAGAATACCGGTATTGTTATCATAAAAATAACTGGTATTCAATTCCGGTATTCGTTTGTAATGGCATATTTTCGCTTTATATTCAACAACGCAGATAATGTATTGTCCTAACCTAAATAAGGTTTTAGTGTTTTTGGTGTACTAGTGGTCGGCATGCTTATGCCCATAATTTACACACTTTTCCATCTATATTTGTAATGACATGTATAGGAGCACTGTCGAGCTCTCGTACAAAAAGTTTACGCTTGATGATGAACGCACATATCTATTGCTACTTGTTTATCGAGTTACAATACAATATTTAGCATACAGCTGTGACTATTCACGATTAAAATGTCACCCTGTATAATACAAATACTTGGATACATAAAATCACCATTGACACAGGAACAAATATCTGTACTCATCGCACAAAAGAAATGCCGTGACTGGGATTTGAACCCAGGACTATCGGCTTGATAGGCAAGGTCACTTCCCACTAGGCTAGACCTGTCAATACATCAATACTTCGATTTGTGTAAGGTTGTTCTGATATACAGGGTGGCTCATTCAAATCGGTCAGTATGGGGAAATCTAGAACTATAAGACATACAAAGATTTGTTATTAGGAACCATGTCATCGATTTTAGGGATAAGAAAACTTGCTCAACTCACACGAATATAAAAATTTAAATAGATGACATAAGAAAAGCGATAAGGACTGAAACTGACGCCTTAGGCGCGATAGCTGGAGATGCGGGTTCAAATCCCGCCTCGAACACCGGAGATCCTCGTCGCTTTTCTTAAGTACATCTACATCTATTTAAATTTCTAATTTATATAGTAGTTTTACTGCTTAAAAATCAAAGCAAATAAAAATATGTCATAAATTAGATTTGTTTATTTATTTATTTATTTTTTATGACATAGGCGGCAAACGAGCAGACGGATTACCTGGTGTTAAGCAATTACCGTCGCCCATGGGCACCCGCAACACCAGGGGAGTCACAAGCGCGTTGCCGGCCTTTAAGGGGGGTTAGAGCTCTGGGAACCTTACTCACCATCAGTAACACAACACTACATACCTAGCAGTGCTATTATGGCTGTGGTCTTCTGTAAGGAGGAGGTACTACCCCAGTTGGGCTGCCCCAGATTCAAGCGCTGTGCCCTACCTCTCATTGTTGGACGTAGTTTAAGGACATACCCGGGTCCAAAAACCTATATTTAAACTTTATTGCACAAAAAAAAAATAAAGTACAATAGGCGGACGTAATGCCTAAAGGCATTCTCTACCAGTCAACCATTAGGCAAAGCAGAGAGGATTGTAGGCGGTGCATTAAAATTAACACTTCGATATTATACACTACATGAAGATCCATACATTACTTACATATACACACATATATACATACACACACACACACATATATATATATATATATGTACCTACAACACAAGCCTTACTGAGCTACCGTAAGACTAGGTAGGTTTGTGTAAGATTGTCCCGAAATACTTATTATTATTGTTAGGGATATATATGC
This sequence comes from Grapholita molesta, assembly GCA_022674325.2. NCBI lineage: Eukaryota > Metazoa > Arthropoda > Insecta > Lepidoptera > Tortricidae > Grapholita > Grapholita molesta. The sequence goes on along the minus strand of CP053136.2, from coordinate 3,155,454 downwards.
ACCTATAGGTGTATATACATACATATATCTAAGACTCTTTAGAGCTACCAGCAAAGAAATCACGCACATTTTTTTGTTCTTAGTTTCAAACGTTTATTTAAAAAAAAAATTAAATACCATTTAAACTATAAATAACTCCATGAGTCCGATGTAGAACACACACAAAAAACAATAATATAATTTTCATGATCACTTTTAGCGGTTTTTAAACTGCGGTATCGCGCAACCCAAAGGCTCAACATGTACTGCCGTTTATTCATACGGCTTTAAAATTCGAGTTTAATTTGCATATTATGTATTATTTTTTTTATAATAAATTTTTAATACCCGGTTAGCTAGCATTGTATCCAAACGAGTTTATCAATAAATAAATTAGTTAAAGACATTGACGCTTCGCAAGCCTTGACTTTTTTTAAAGGGTTCCGTAATATATTTAGACAAATAGTCCGACCATACCACGAAAGTAGCCTATACAGATGAGTAGAGTGATGGCACCAATGTTGGACACTTTAAGATGACAGGAACCAATGTTTTTGTTTTTTGTATGGCAGAGGTGGCAAACGGGCAGATGGATTGCCTGATGGTAAGCAATTACCGTCACCCATGGGCACCCAACACCAGGGAAGTCACAAGTGCGTTACCGGCCTTGTTTTTGGAGCTCTGGAAACCTTTCTCACCACCAGGAACACAACACTACATACCTGAAAGGTAGCAGTGCTATTCTGGCTGTGGTCTAAAGAGGAGGCACTTCACCAGTTGGGCTTCTCCAGACTCAAGCGTGACGGTCCTTCGCTGTGCCCAACCTTTCATTGTTGGACGTAGTTTAAGGACATACCCGGGTTCAAAACAGCCTATACAGATGACTATATCTTTGAAAAAATATCACTTTTCAATCATCTGGTTTTAAACACAAAACTATCGTGAGATCCTCGGCCAGTTGTTCTGCAGTGACAATTCTACTTTGCTACAATCACATTGAAATCGAAATCATAATAATGAAAAAACATTTTTATTATTGGCATAAAGTATCCTTAGGCATTTTCATAATTTCGCATTATTGTATTTTTTCTGAAGATTTTTCAAAATGATGTCTTGAAAAGTCTTGAAAGTTATACAGTTTCAGTTTGCGAAATAATGAATTATGCTAAGCGATGAATTCTGACAATAAACCTACTAGATTAGAGTAACCCCAAGTGTTATTAAAATGGAATATTATCAATTTTATCACTGTTGTCGCCGATTAGAAAATACATAATCGTTTGACGGAACCCCAAAGCGAAGTTTTAAATCAGTTACAAGTCTCTACCTGTATATTGAGAGCTACATTTTCCTTATCAGAACTCGACTTACGTGACTTACGTCCTTACCTTTGCCCGACGTGATTCGTTAGGCGATTAATCATTGCTAAAATATTTACAAACTAGCATTCATCAGGGCCACGCCCCAAGGTTGAAGGGTACCTGCCAACAAGGTTTAGTGTCGTCAGAGGTGAATGACTACACACGCTAATATATTATGTATCGAATCGTAATCGAGGTAGACTAACCCGACTCACTTTAATTACTATAGTTAGAAAGGTCGCGAGAACGTGTCGTGTTCATGTGTAAAGTGAATGAGGGAAATGAATGAGTGAATGTAAATAAAACACTCAACAATATAACGAGCGTCATTCACTTCAGTCATGTTTGAAGAGGTTTCAAAACTAAATAACAAATGCTTGCTGGTTCGTACCTGGTTCAGTGCATTTCGTATGTTTCGAACGAATGTCTCTGTCAGCCCCATGACGCCTTTATTGTAGTAAAAGAGAAAGATGCTAGAAATTTCTTCGATGTTGGCGGTACCGCTACAGCGCGGAAATTCGCCCAGTATAAGTATTTGGGACGTTAGCGACGGGCACTGGACGGTTAACTGGGCCAGGGTTTAGACTGGGGTTTATTTCCGTAATAGGCTTATGTTAACTTTTAATATAACAGATATTATACTTATTTAAATTAATGTCAATGGTACTTGTAACTATTGTAAATAAAGATGTACAAGTTAAGTAAATAACAAATTAGAGAAAATCTTAATTAAGTTATCATTACAATTCAAATAAGATTCTTCTTCCATTTTGATTCAATTGAATATTCAGCCTGGAGCTATGGAGCTTTAAATAACTCAATTCCACTCTCGTTACAGATCTAATTTTATTTTGTGACTTTAAAAAATCTGACTATTTAGGCAGACTGACAAAGTTTAATTCTGAAGTCAGTGTATCAAACATTGCGATACTATCGTTATCTCGTGGTATGAGGGCGACATTTCTTTGGTACAGGGACATTTGACGGTACAAATTAAAACAAAAAGTAGCGTACTGTCAATTTCGTGTTGGACTGTGTACATTGAAATTATGATTTAACTTGTATGATAATTGATAATAACAAAATTAACAATGAGCATATTTTTTATTGCCGTTTGATGCCAGCTCCTACCGCGGCGGGTGTCGTAAGAGGCGACGACGGGAAAAATCCTACGGACGGACAGCAGCGCCCGTCGAAACCCAATCTACAGCTACTGCGATCGCCAACCTACCCCCAAGATGATATAAGTTATTTGTGGGAGGCCTATGTCCAGCAGTGGACAGCGTACGGCTGAAATGTATGTATGTAAGTTAAAAAAAAATTGTAAATCAAAAGATGCTCAGTTTGTGGAAAAAAATTAAACGTTGCATTTAAAGCCCCTTAGTTAAAGACATTCTGTATATGTCGACGTTTTAAAATGATACTTAACAAAAAGCTTTTCGATCTTACTTCAATTGTACTTTTAAACTTGCTATCGGTACGAAAAGAACAGTTATTTCAAAATCTTGCTGTTAGAGTTTGGCCAGTGAAAAATTGGTTTACTCACTTAAAGCATAGACGATTGAATCATACCGTCTCTTTCTTTCGCTTGCACTACGACGCCAAAAAGGGATGAGTATAGTTTATTTTTAACTTTAAGAGTAACAATCGAGTAATAATTGGTTAGCCAGACTCTATAATAAAATACACAAAGTGTATACAAAAGCGAAAGTATATGTGTCCCTATGCCAGCATAAGCGGTCATTATTCCTCCTAGGTGTACACAACATAAATAAGGTTCCCCTTGTTTACGCATAATTTATTTTGTCATAATTTTAAACCGCATACCCAGTGTTGTTATAATTGTATATGAGCAGAAATTGATCTCGCATAATTCTGTTTTGCCGAGTTCTGTTACGCAGAACTAAACTAAGCCGAATGGTCGATACGCATAATTTGGAAAGCCCGATTTATTACGATTTTTTTCCCAGGAGTGCGTTTCTGTTGTGGCCGCAGTTCTAACCTAACCTAACCGAAATTGTTTTTCTGTTGTGTTCACAGTTCTAACCTAACCTAACCGAAATTGTTTTTCTGTTGTGGTCACAGTTCTAACCTAACCTAACACACTTTCGGACATTCGGCCTCAATAATAGTATGCTAATATATTTTCGTACAAAGTAGTATTCGGCTACTAAAGAATTAGGCTAAATAAAAATCGGCGACATTAACATTCGGCGTAAATAAATTATGCGAAACTTGGTATGCGTATTAAGATTCGGACAAAACAAATTATGCCAAATAAAGGGAACCCCATAAATAAACTATCGTTTTCGACACAAGATCTTTAAAGAAAAATATGTGTTGTCTTATTATACCTAAGGTGCTCTATGTATTCACTGTAATAAATCAATTAATTACTGTCTTCAACATCATCGAACTAAAACACTTAATGAAATTATTTCGTAGGAACACCCAAACACTTTAACCAATTAGTTACATCGTCACAACGTCCAGTCTGGCATCGCCCTTTAAACCTACAACATGGAACCCATAGACGCATATGAAGCCTTAACCGAATTATATTTCATACTACGATTATTCAGCTTGCATAACATCTACCGTACAGGCCAACTAACTCATGCAAAATGGCCTTATTTGAAATTAACGGTCGTACTATTTTGTTTCGGAATAATGCTTACTTACAACCTTTATTATCATTATTCTAGCGAGCTTCTTAGTCCTATAAACGCGTCAGTGAAAGCAATGGATACGCTAGGAATCATATTAGGATATTTATATTACCTGATAGATCTGTACTTTGTATCTAAATACGCTGGCGAGCCTTTTATTGCGTATTTTGTGACGTATGGCGAAATGGATAAGTATTTTGAATTTAAGTATCACGGAGAGATTCGTAGGCAAGTGAAGTGTAGTGTTGCAATGTTTTTGCTGTTCTGGTTCGTGTCTTCAGCGAGTGATTATGTATCCTGGTGTCTATGTTTCGAATGGCAGTCTCCTACTTCATATATCGCCGTGTATTTTACTTTCCTGATACGCATACTAACCGTTTTAGAACTTAGCTCTCACTCTTTGCTCGTTGGCTATCGATTAAAAACCATAGCGGATACTCTTAAAGATCATTTTGCTTCGAACGCTGACATGCCGTGTCGTATAATAGTCGCAAAAAAGTCCCAAGTTCTCATTAAGAATAAAGCCAAAATATTTCCCATCATTGTAAGGGAAGCGAGCGAATTTGCTAGATTGGGCAGTTACTATTTACTGCTGAGTCGTCAAGCGACATTTTTAAATAACTTCTTCGGTGTTCGAGTAAGTATCTAGTTCTAAACTCTTAAAGACCTAAGAACCATACGAGCGTATCTGCGGCCATTATAGGACTTTTCTGTGCTGTGACGGCCATGTTTGCGGCCGGCTGAGGAGGCAACGTACTCTTCAATAGTAAAGTAGTAGTGTGAAAATCGTGAGAGTTTCTATAGATAAATAAATAAATATTTCGGGACAATCTTACACAAACCGACCTATTACTACGGTAAGCTCAGTAAGGCTTGTGTTATAGGTACTAGATGACGATATATATAATAGATAAATACGTAGAAAAAACCCTTGACTCAGGAACAAATATATATGCTCATCACACAAATGTGCTGACTGGGATTCGAACCCAGGACCACCGGCTTCACAGGCAGGCACTACCTACTAGGCCAGACCGGTCGTCAATAGATATACTGTGTGTAAGTCTAATACGGGCGAAGAATTAAACTAGACATAGGATTTACCAGTATAATCATTAACCAAAAGGTTTTTCTTTAATTATACCTGTTATACATATGTAATAAATTTTTGTAAAATTTCTGAGCAGTAATGTACTGCGAACATTGCGCGATATGAGCTTTTGAAACTAACTGTCAACGAGTGTTTAACTCGAGTGTGTTGCATTACATTGCGGGCCGATTTTTTTATATGGATAATTTTTTTATTGTACTTCTAAGCAAAAGTTATCTAAATATATTTCTTATGTCCTATTCTACCCTCCGTTAAGAGATTCGCCCGTATAAGATTTACACGCTGTATATATTTGTCTGTTTGCAGATACTGCTGCATTGCCTCTACACACTGTCGGAGTTAATTTCATTTGTAAATCTAATGGCCAGGATTTTAGTTGGATCTTTGGTAACTATCTTTTAAACTTTTTACAACTACAAAAGGCAAGGATTTGAAAAAGGGTTTAAAGGGTTCTTTTAAAAAAATATGGCTTCCATCAATAAATCAATCGATGATTTCGCCAGTGTCAAGTAGAATAACAAATAAGTATAATAACATATAAGTTTGCCCTTAGAGCATGACGTTGTTCAGTAGTAGGCCTTGCTTTTTGTAAAGTGGTAGCTGGACTTTACAGAAAGCTGAGAGGCGGCCGTGACCCCGGGATTGCCGGGTGATGACCAAAAATTGTGGTGAAACACGTTTTGAAACATATTCTTCATTAGCTGCACAATTCTGCGTTAGATCACTGCATAATACGCTATCAATATTATACACTAAACTACATTTGAACAAAAAACAAACAATATATTTTCAAGACGATTGCGCCATTTTGAGGTTCTACCGTCAATCCCTTTAAAGGGTTGGTAACAAGCGTGTGAATCCTCCGGAGTTACAGGTGTCAAGCTACGGTGACTGCTTACAAGAAGGTTGTCCGTAAGCTTTGCGACTGTCGTAATGTCATAGTTAAATCTCAATGTGGTATCATTTAATATTGTATCATCAGCTATTCAAAGCAGAAGTTAAAGTATAATGGCAGCAGAAAAACTCACTTATTACTTTTGTTTTACCGGGTCTTCGCCATATATTTTTAGAGGAAACTGAGTCGGAGCCTTTTTTTACATGTGATCTTCTTAGATAAATATATCTCTCGTCCAGAGTCCATAAACAGTATAAGAGTAACTGCATCTAGAAAAAAAACTGTTTCCTCAATTTGAATGCTGGGTTTTTAATTAAGCTGTATATAGCATTATGACACTAAAAAATAAACCGATAAGAATCTCGATGATATCAATCTGTAATTCTTAGTAATAAAGGTCATTTTCCTTTTCTAAGAATGGTGGTTTCGTTAGCAGACGTATCTGCTTAATCCATACTAATCCATATTCATATCCATACTAATATAATATGCGAAAGTAACTCTATCTGTCTATCTGTTACCTCTTCACGCTTAAACCACTGAAGCTTCTTTTTTTAAAAAAATATGGCTTCCATCAATAAATCAATCGATGATTTCGCCAATGTCAAGTAAAATAACATATAAATTTGCCCTTAGAGCATACCACTGAAGCAATTGGGATAAAATTTGATATGGAGAGAGTTTGAGCTACGAGAAGGGCTATAGGATAATTTTTATCTAGCAACCTTACTGTAAAGATGGGTATGGCTGGCCGACGAAGTGGCGACGAAAAGCTAGTACAAAATTAATGTTATATCATTTTGTGTTCAAGAACACTGATCCAACATTAAAACCATGAAGGAAACGTCACAATGTACAAGTAAAAGATTGTCATAATATAAACCAAAGATGACGATCTTTTAATATAGGTACATTTAGTCTTCCAAGGCCCGGTACCGTGGACGTCCAAGTTTTCTTTTACTCCAATCAAGACGTCATGAGAGTGACATAGACAATAGTCCGAAAGCGAATTTCGTTTTTGGCGGTAGCGCCACAGAAGATAAAAATGTGACCCAATCCCACAGCACCAAAAATTCCACATCGGGTACTACCCGGCAGTAACCACCTTGATGAGACTGCTGACCTGCGCTGCTTTGCTGGCCAGCATGGTGCACCGCTGCGAACAGACCAGCCGTCAGTCGGGACATGTCGTCAGCGCGCTTGACCATCTGCTTGTCAATAAGAAGTTAAGTAAGTTACTGTACTTGTTACACAGCAACACTCATAGCTGTACATCGGTGGACCTTATTTTTTTTTATGATATAGGAGGCAAACGAGCAGACGGATTGCCTGATGGTAAGCAACTACCGCCGCCCATGGACACTCGCAACACCAGAGGAGTCACAAGTACGTTGCCGGCCATTAAGATCCCTATACGCTCTTTTCTTGAAGGTTTGGATGTCATATCGGTCTGGAAATATTACACACGACAATTTATTCCAGAGTTTTGCTTATGCCTTATACAATAAGCTATAAGCCCTATGCCCAGCAGTGGACTGCATACAACTGAAATGTATGTAAACCTGGCCGCCTCCGGCACCTCGCCGTTCCATCCGTGCGCCTTCCGTTTGTCCACCGAGCTCCCACCGATGCATTTCGATCCGGTCACTGGTCGATCGCTGTGGCTCCGTTCCGTGCCCGATCTCTCCGAGCTGCCGGGAAGGCTCAGTAGATAACACATTATCATCAGTCATCAAGAGCCACACTCTTGTCGGTGGAGTTACCACTCAATTTTTTTCCTCGCCTACCTTTTAAGTTCTTTATGTAATGCGACGGCAGCCTTCTCTTTTACTCTCTCTTACTTCAAAATCAAGGGAATGAGAGACCGCTCATTCCCTTGATCACGCTCTGCAAAATAATCAAAAAGGTGTCATAACGCATTACATGCCCTATCATCATGTCTATATAGATCGCTGCGGCACCGTTCCGTGCCCGATCTCTCCGAGCTGCCGGGAAGGCTCAGTAGATAACACATTATCATCAGTCATCAAGAGATCTCTTGTCGGTAGAGTTACGACTCAATTTTTTTCCTCGCCTACCTTTTAAGTTCTTTATGTAATGCGACGGCAGCCTTCTCTTTTACTCTCTCTTACTTCAAGATCAAGGGAATGAGAGACCGCTCATTCCCTTGATCACGCTCTGCAAAATATTCAAAAAGGTGTCATAACGCATTACATTAGGGTGATTCATTTTTCCGAAAGTTTGATTTTCATGTGACTTTGATTTTCCCCTGGGTCTCACTGGTACAAAAGATAAATAAACCAAATTTCAGGAAGATTGAAGAATATTTAGAGGTTGCACATGTCGACCACTTTCATCTCACACTGGTGAAAACACGAATCAGTCTTAATATTTTTGTTTTTTTTTTTTAAGTGCGATTTCTGATTGTTCACATATAAATAAAACAATTGTAATTTAAAATGGGAACTAGAGGTATTTGGTTATCAGAAAAAGTGCCTATTTGGGGTTTTTTTAGGAACTCGCCTTCCTTCAAAAGAACAAGTGCTCTTAGTGTTTATTCTTCATCACAAGGACAACAACGAAAAACTTTCAGAAGCAGATAAATCCACCAGTGCCACAAACAGAAGCCAAATGGTTAAGAAAATGAAGATTCAATTAACAAAATGAATAATTTTTAGTATTACACTGAGATAGTAAGCTGCTGCCTTCCGTTGCTCAAGGAAATTACTTTGGAAGATAGAGTTGCAATCATAGTAACCGGAAAAGATTTCGAAAACTTACTTGGGTGACCTGTTTGTTGTCCTTAAATTTACAGGTGAACGTATGTCTGATGCAGCTATCAAAGAAATAGACCAAGATAAAATCATCGAATATCATTTAATACAACATCGTCAAACACAGGTTTAATTCAGGGAGCTTGCATGAAATGCATAAAAATCGAAATATTATTAAATCGAACACGTTGTGGTTGATATGTCGCCATCACAGGAACTAATATTGAAAGGAGTGTTTAAAGAGTGTTGTAAATGTGGTCACCGACAAGTGGTCCTAATATTCAGATAGACCGGAAGTTCCAAAGTCTGTGGAATATACTGGACAAGAAGTCGTATACGACAATGCTAGATGAAGAGACTCCCGATTCCTTCAGCTTTTGACCATTTACCTCGACGCCAACCTGCAATAGTGCTCTCGCAGTTGGCAAAAGGCACCTTTGGTATTTGTCAGAAACAAACGATTAGAGAGTTAAAACCTAACTTTTGAAAGAAAAGACCTGAGAGTGAGATCATTACTATCAAAACAAAGACTTCTCTTCTTTGAGTCTTTTGAATTGTTTGGGGTTCACGATGTGACTGAATACTATGGTGACTCTCTGAAAAGCTATGTAGATGCTGTTTAGGTGGTCAATAATACAGCAGAAAGAGGTATTGCGTTGATTCAAAAGTTTAAGGAATCAGTTTGAGGTGAAACACAAAAACAATTTTTGTTGAAAGTCTTCGAACATCACAGAAAAAATGGGCCTTAGCGAATAAAATAATGCACTGCGTCGTACATAGTGAATTAATATAAGAACTTAACATTTAATTCCAATGTTATTTAATTATTATTTATATTTCAGTTGTATTTTAAACACGTAAATTGTAATTTATGGAGTTAATAAAGTTAAAAGTACAAATATCGTCATTTTTCTTTATTTTTTCATAAGTGACTAATGTGTGCAAAATGTAATCCAATCTTCTTGAAATTTGGCATAAATATTGCTTATATCACTGAGACACGAGAGCCGAGCAAAGTCTGTAAAAATATATAACTTTTTTTTTGCCTAACAAAATGAAACACCCTACATTACATGCCCTATCATCCTGTCTCTTTTACCTTTAACAAACATATTATTATTGTGTAGTTTAACTGGTCTTCCGTAAGAGAGATTTACCGCCCTATAGCGCGACGGACAAACTCACTTTAACCCCAGATGAAGACGTAAAACCATGTACGCACCACGGGCGGTAATAAAGAAGACCTCAGATCGCTTGTTTATGGCCCTCACCGGTTCGGGCCACAAGTACCCGCGATCTGAGCCATTCTTTGTTTTACCGCCCTGGGTACGTAATATACTATTATTCTCTTTCTTATTTCATTCCACAGGTCCAGAGAGTCAAGCGTCTCTCCAACAACTAAGGAGTCTGGTGTTGACGAGGCCTATACGATTTCACGCAGCTAATTTTTTCAGCCTGGACTCGACTCTTCTTCTCTCTACTGCCTCGGTAGTTGCTACATACGCTGTCCTGCTCATTCAGAGCACTACATAAATAGGTTCTTGTTAGGAAGTATTTCATTAGGTTTAATGTTGTTGGTAAATCTGCCGACGCAAGATCGAAGCAATTTAGTGTCGATGGTGAGGTTTATAGAACAAGGATGAATGAAGTCCGTTAAATGTTTTTCTAGAAGCTAAAACTCGTACTACACGAAAATAGGTAGGTATGTTTATGTATGTACATAAATTAAAATTATGAAAAAACAATTGATGTTTTTTTTTATTCTATTTCGTTTTGTTCCGTATTGCAAATTAAATATCTTATGATATAAACACTAACCTTTAGCTTTAAGTGTATTTTCTTTGTCTTGTTTTTTTCTTACTAACAACTATGAAACCTGTTCTTCGAAATAAAGATTTCTATTATTTGTTATTTAATTTTTATTTTTTATTTTCTAGACTTAAGCGCTAGAACTGCATTCAATAGTTTAGTTGACATTTACTGTCAGTCTAGAAACTTCATAGTTTTCGTAGTACATTGCGTGTTTGAAAAATCTTCTTTTTTTAATATTAAGTACACTATAAGTTTTCAAAAGTCGTAGAACAAATGTTGCTACGTACGTGGTGCAGACGCGATCCCCAGAGTTAAAGCTCCTATGCAGGCGACACACGGTATATTTGTAGTGAATGTCACAAACAAATATCTTTAGCTTTAGCTCGGAACGAACTGTTTTATTATTTAAAAACAGATAAAAGTTGCATTTTATTCGCAAGAGTGCAAAGAAATTTCAAACAAATTCTTTATTATTAATCGAGTGTTTTTTGACGTTAGCTGGATGTTCTTTTATTTATAGTTTTTGAATGATAAATGATGCCATACCAAAAAAATTATTACAATTTTCATACTTTAGAGTTAATTTTTTCTAAGTGGCAGTGAGGTGAAAAATTGTGTGTTTCACTCGGTAGCAAAGTGAGCTTTTCTCGTGCCTTGATTCTTCCAAACGCTCAAGATTCCACTCAATTCAATTTTGGAATCTTTCGCTGGTTCGTATCTCAATAATAGCATGAGAACGTAAACGCCAACTTTGCTCCCGTGTTATAACAAATAACTATTAGTTTACTAAATGACCCGGTGAACTTCGTAACACCTGTACCGCTTCTCTATTTAGTATATCATAATGAGTCTCATAATTAGCCATAAATTAGACAGTAATATAACTAGACCGGCTAGTAAATAATTCTAGAACTAATTAATAACAAAATAACTCCAATTAACCTTAAGTAGGTTGTCAAATTGTCAATAAATGTTCGGAAAGTGGAACGTTAATAATAAATAACCAAGAAACAACATTTTTGTCAACGTAAATTTCTTTATTTTCAGGAGACCATTCTTAAATCCATACAAATACAATTATAACGTCTAATCTAGTGATCCAGCTGTGGTGGGTTCGAGTCCCGCTCCGAGTCAATTTTTTCTATTTTTCTTTAGATTTAAATATCGAAGATATTCGCTAGTAGACGTTTCTGCTTAATAAAAATAATTTAGAAAGGGGTAGCACATTGTTATCGATGAATTCTCAATGTAAGTTGAGACTTCGATGCCGTTAAGTGTTCAATGCGCTGACGGTAGATGTGACTACACGTCACCCATGATGACGTATACTCAAACTCAAACTCAACTCAAACGTTTATTCAGTAAGTAGGCCACAGGGGCACTTTTACACGTCGAGTATACAAAAGTAAAAGAGAAAAATAAAAACTACACCGGTTCTAACCCTACACGTCTGACCCGAGAAGTATTTTAACTTTTATGACCGGCAAGAAACTCGGCGGGACTTATTTTTTCAAAACAGTTTACAAAAAAAATCTTAAACATACATGCGTAATTCTGTAAGAAAACATGTCAAACAATTTCAGTAATTAAATACCACAATAAAATATATATAGAAAAGAAAATTACCTACCAGTCCAAATATGACCGCTTAGAATTAAATTAACATGACGTTTGGTATGCTTTCTTATCTGAACTGTGTCCTACACTCTAATATCCAAATTATAATAATTTATCATCAACAACATACTACGAAGGATAAGATAGAGAAATTTGACAAGTCTAAGCGGTACTCAGATAGCACAATTGGAAGTGCACTGGGCTAGTGATCCAGTGGTTGTGGGTTCGAGTCCCGCTTCGAGTCATTTTTTTCTATTTTTCTTTAGATTTAAATATCGAAGATATTCGCTAGCAGACGTTTCTGCATAATAAAAAATAACCTCTAATAAGCTAATATTAATTATAATCTGAAGAGCTTTCGTCTTGCTCGCTATGCTCGTAATTCAATTTTGAAATCCCGGCTCGGGTCTCAATATTGTAAAACAAACAATGGTATTGCAATAATTTATTTTCAAATAATATACATGGATTACAATTTTGTAATAACAACTTAAATAATAGTACATTAAATTGTAAAAAAAAAACTATAAACGGTCACATAGGGCGCGTTTTGCGGCGTGGCGCAGCGGGGCGCGACGCTGCCTTCCGAATGTGTGCCTTATTTCGTTACATTAGCCACACCGCTGTCACGCCCCGCTGCGCCACGCTCTCAAAACGCGCCTATCTGCCCAAGCCTTAAAAGGCCCATTTGCTATAGAGGACCGAACACTTATGTATGCTATAGTGAGTTACGGACAGACTCCAAACAAGTGGGTGCACAGAACAAGGAACATATCCGACATGTAATGACAATATCTGTACAAAGTATATAGTCCATAGGCTACGGTAACTGCTTACCATGCGGGCCGTAAGCTTGTTTGCCATCGTCGTTGTATTTAAAAGTCGCGTTCCGCCGACATGCTGGTTATTTCTCTCTTTTCGGTAGTATTTAATATTTAGAATAACAATGTAACTCGGCATATACACCAATGCGCTGAGAAACTACGCAATAACATATACATCAAATAATTTACAAACTGTTACCGTCGCCCATGGGCACTCGCAAAACCAAGGGAGTCACAAGCGCGTTTGACGACCTATAAGTGGGTTGGAGGTCTGGGAACCTTATTCACAATCAGGAACACAACACTACATACCTGAAAGCAGTGGTATTATGGCTGTGGTCTTCTGTAAGGAGGAGGTACTTCCCCAGTTGGGCTTCTCCAGATTGAAGCGTGATGGTACTTCGCTGTGCCCTACCTATCATTGTTGGACGTAGTTTAAGGACATACCCGGGTCCAAATATATAAATATGTGGCGAAGCGCCATCTATGGATACATGTTGAGTAATTTCAACAGTGAGACATCTCCATAGAACTAGTATAACACTGATACGCATACACTGTTAAATATTGCCAGAAATATTGTTGTATTCGGGGAACGCGGTTTTGTATATAGACATTGTTTGACGACAGGTTCAGTTTAGTGGGTAGCGACACTGCCTATGAAGCCGATGGTCCTGTGTACAAATCCCAGTGAGGATATTTATTTGTGTGATGAGATTTTGTTCCTGAGTCATGGGTGTTTTAATATATATGTATATTATATATATCGTTGAGTATCCACAACACAAGCCTTCTAGAGCTTACCGTGGGGCTCAGTCAATCTGTGTATAATAATTATGGTCCGGAATTTTGCGTTTATCGATACATCGATAAACGTTAGTGTTCTCTCCCTTAGACTTTTCCAAAAACGCACGCAAAATTCCGGGCCTTAATAATAATCAATGTCTTGTTTTTATTTATTAATTATATATTTATTTATCACGTCTTGTATGTTCCTTGACGGTGCTGTGTAATATTTTTTATAAGGCCAGATTTGCATTGGTAAGCTTTACTTACGTAAATAGAGACGAAGTTAGTTAAGTATTAAAATTAGCTAATGTTATTCATTTCTCAATGCCAACAGCTGCGTCCTTACATAAGTAAAACTTGCAAGTCATTCTAGCCTTGAACAAATGAACAAATGATAACAAATGTTTTGCTATTTTGCTTCTTCATACATAAAACTATAGAAACCATCTTATTGGATATGTCTTTTTCAAATCACAACTAAAGCTGAATCAAATCAGTAGACTACTGTTTTGTTTCAAGATTAACAAATTATCGAGGTTTTTAATCGCAAACAAACTATTTTTACATTAGACTATATACGGTTTTTATGTAATATATGGCAGTATTCATTACTTACTTGATGTATCTTATTTATCTTTCTAGAGTGTGTAAATCCAAAAACAGCGAATAATTAGACCGTAAGGATTCACAAGCAGAATCATTGACTAAGAAGCTTTTATAATTTTTCTTTTTATAGCCATGTATATATTTTTTTGTAAATTTTCGAATAATAAATTAATAATGTAATGCACAACACTATGAGCTTATGTAACTAACTTTCAAAGTGTGTTTTAAGTAGTGTGAATTTTGTAGGGATACAATCTTAATTGCAATCATAAGCAATATTATCTTATTATAGAGCTTATGTCCTATGCTAGAACGTTAAGAGATTCATCCTGGTGGCCTAACGGTAAGAGCGTGCGACTTGCAATCCGCAGGTCGCAGGTTAAAAACCTGGTTAGTGATGAGTTTTTCGAAATGATATGCGAATACCATTTGATATTGGCCTGCCAGCCGCTTTACGCTGAAGTCAAACATCGTGAGGAAGCCGTATTAATCCCAATAAGGCCTATCCTCTGGGTTGGAAGGTCAGATGGCAGTGTCTTTCGTTATACTAGTACCTACATCAAATCCGGGGATTAGTTGCCTAGCGGGGACCAAGCTCCCACGAGTCGTGGCACAATGCCGGGACAAAACGAGGAAGATGGACTGTTTATCAGCCTTTACAGTACCATTTATCGGACATAGTCCTGGTAAATGTAATATGTAGTAAGGTAAAGTGGATGAGTAAAAAATTACATCTGTATACCGATTATACCGAAGCCCGCCGTGTGGTGCCAGCTGACTAGAATAGCACCACCCCATCTTCCGCGAGTGTTGTAAGAGGCGACAAATGGAAAGAAACCGACAGATGGACAGTAGCGATCACGATACACCGTCGCCCCTCCTACACGTTGCCCTTCCGAGCCCAAGCCTTCCGTTGACCCACCGGGCACTCACCACAGCTCGGGCCCGAGCAGCTCAACGCTCGAATATTGACATTAACACGAGCGTCGTTCCATCCAGCCATTTGGGGCGAGAAGACTATCGTCACACGCCCTTCGATATCGCTTGGACATCACTTTGCCTTCCCACCACCGGGCCTAGAAGAGCCATTTTACATAGCCGTATAACGTCCATTGCATGACCGGCCCGTGCCCGAGCAGAGTGGCTCGGAGGGCTACGTAATTCAATCCATACAAAATATCGCGACGCAACGGTAGCCTTGGCTCGGCGACGGGTCGCTCTAACGTTAGTCAACCTTACTGCAGTTCCCAACCAGTTTGCCATACTTGACGACTCCATAGTCGTCACTACTACCCCCAATATGATACAAGTCATATGTCCTTCAATGAGCGACTTACAGCTGAATTGATGTTACCGAAGCATTACAGACAACTTTTTATCTTACCCTCCACTTTATGACATAATCATTCACATAACACATATATTTATTTGTTGCTAATAACAAAAACACGCGCCGGCGCTGCTGCTGTCTCAGTCTTTTGCTCTTGCTGCTCTGAAGGAGGATAGAAGCAGACCTTCACCAGCTGGTTGAATGGTGCCTCGATCAGCATCCAGCAGGGAAACGCCACTATGAATGTCGTGAGCAGCAGTCCGAAGTAAGTTAAAAGCTGAGAACAAATAGTTTGAGGTTAGAATTCTTGCATCTGTCTAAAATAAATAATAGGCAAATTAAAAATTGCAAGGCTAAAATTACCATATTACTACATCGTTTTTTTTGCACTTTTTTTAATCAGAATCATTAGCATAATCTATCGCCGAGGAGTCTTATATACGCGTTCACGGTGATCTTGGGCGTTAAAGGGTTGAGAGGATCAAGTGAAGCGGGACGTTGCTCGTTTCGTTTTGCTACCCTAAGATGAGATCTACCATCAATATATATGATAAACAAAAGTGGCCCTAAATGACTACCCTGGGGTAACCCTAATGAAATAGGGACTAAACCCTCTGGTATATATTTGTGTGTCCTTCAGAAGTACCTGCTTAGGTTTTATCCCATTGGTACGATCTAAGCAAACGCAAGACGCCCCTGTGTATACCAATATTTCAAGTTTCTTTAATAAAATATAGTGTGAAATATTATCAAATGCTTTTAAATGATTTGTGTATGCTTATACATGGTAAATGTTTTCCAATGCGCTCAGTATATAATCAAGCAGCTCTCATGGAGTCATAGGAAATCTTCATATATGAAATTGACCCGAAAATGAGTTTATTAGTGGTCACGACAGTCTTAGTGCCGAATATTTTTAATAAAATCCTTCGAATAAAAAATGCAGGTACGCCGATCAACTATTATTATTGTGTCCAGTTGTCCAAGAGTCATTAAAGAAAAAAAAATTGAAGTATTGATTTATCGCGTTTTACTTACATGCTACCGTGCTACCAACGTAATACTAAAAATCCATTTTTTGTAAATTTTAATGCATTACTAGTAAGACCAGCGACGCTACCGCCAACAACGATATTCGTAAATTTCGGACGATTGACTCTGTCACTCTCATGACACCTTAAGTGGAGTTAAAGAGAAGATGCCCAAAATATACGAACTTCGATTTTCGCGGTACCGCTCCAGGTGATACGGAAAAGTTGTAACTTACGATCTGGAAGAAGTTGGAGTGCAGCAGCGAGGTGTGGTTGGCGGCGCTGTAGCGCACCACGGACACGTGCACCAAGTAGGCGCAGTAGGAGACTCGGCCGGACACGGCCCAGCCACGCCACTCCAGGAGGCCGCGGTACACCGCTGGAAAAATTCGTCTCACATAATAATAATAATCACGGGCAAAATTGTAGGCACGAGATCTAGAAGCCCTCTTTGTCTAGCCGGTGTGTAAACAAATTCTCCAGCCATGCAATTAAAATACTAATGTTATAAATGTGAAAATTTGTGAAGATTGGATGATTGTTGGATTTTCATAGACAGACAAAGATGAGACAGGTTACTTTTTGTCTTGGTATTCCGTTCCCGTGGAATCTTAGGCAAAAGCTAGTATTATGTTAACTTAATATAATATTAACTTGTAACAAAGTCCGGGTATTCTTCCTTAACTCTTGTACATGGTTGTCGCTCGAGAATCTTTACGCCCCAGCGGCCAAACCATAACGTAAAATGGGCAAATTAAATTAAAACGGTTTTTCGTCGTACGTTTACCGAACGACCGTTTATGGTAAAGACGTTTTATAGATTCATGATCATGATAATTTAGGGCCATGCTCCAGAATCACTTTTATCACATTATAGGTATCTGATAAAGTGATATGTAGATGGATAAAAATAAAATTAATGTTTTATTTATTCATATTAGTTTAGATATCAAACGCAGAAAATCATATCATTTAATGATTTTTGACATACGCTGTATAGGAAGCTACCAGACTTCACATTGAGTGGGACTACCTAATTGTATGCACGAAAGTATTTTCTTCTTAGCATTTGAAAAATAATCATTTTTATATTTGCGATCAAAAAACAAATAACCAACGACCAGGATCTTTAAATTCTCATGGTCAATCATGCCTTGTTCTCATGCTCCAACACTCAGAAATCACCCTATTATTCTTCCTTCCTCCTTCACCCTTTAAACAAAAAAATCTTAGGAAATAAATATCTGATTAAATCAATCCGGCAGTCACTCACATTCAAGTTTAAACACGGTGCCCAGCGTCAGAACAAAGCCCACTGTCCCGAACAGGATCTTGACGACCGGCGAGTACAGTGCGCGCACAACCAGGGGGACTTCGATGCCGTCCATGTAGAAGATTCCACCGCCGATGATGAGCAGAACCCCGACGGGGAACGTAGCCCAGTAGACGAAACGGTATTTCTTGGTCTGAAATGAAGCGACGTTTAAGGAAATCAGATGAAGTATATCTTGAAGCTACAGAAAAGAATCTTGAGAATTTTGCACTCTTAAACTGTCAGTGAGATTACCGAAATCCGAGGTATCCCCCTTCTAAGGTATTCTGACTTCCATGTTTCCAACTAATCTTAACTGATATATCTTCCATTAAGACAAATTTCAGTTATAAGAGATATTATATCTGAATCTTGTTTGATTTTTTTTCTGTGTACAGGTATCGATGCAGACAAAATTGCCAAAATATGTTTACTTGTATACTTATTTTGACAATTTGGTCGTGTCGACATTTTATCCTTTTCTGTACCTGAATTAACTCATCCTTCTTATAATATAATTGAGAGAGTTTGCGAATATGTTTTCTTCCTTACACAATCACGCAATAACAGCTGAACGGATTCACATAAAACTTGATGTACATTTAGACAAAGATGAATTGAGAAGTAGGACACATGATTTCCTGTGTTTCCATGGGATCTTACGCAGAGTCGGGAGCAGAAGCTTACCTTATACTTGGTGATATCAAAGTCGCTGTTCATCAGTTTGTACACCCACATGCCAAGGGCCAGCCCCATGGCGTAGCACACGATGTTGGTGTGTCCTCGCTTGTACAGGTGGTTGAAGGTTGGGTCTTCCACGAAGTAGTGGCGGGCGACTCTGTGGCAAACGGATGTCAACACTAGATACATAGTATAAAACAAAGTCGCTTTCTCTGTCCCTATATCCCTATGTATGCTTAAATTTTTAAGACTACGCAACGGATTGTGATGCGGTATTTTTAAATGACGACCGGTCTGGCCTAGTGAATAGTGACCCTGGCTATGAAGCCGATGGTCCTGGGTTCGATTCCCAGTCAGGGCATTTATTTGTGTGATGAGCACAGATATTTGTTCCTGAGTCATGGGTGTTTTCTATGTATTTAAGTATTTATATGTATCTATCTATTATATATATCGTCGTCTAGTACCTACAACACAAGCCTTACCGAGCTTACCGTAGGACTAGGTCAATTTGTGTCAGATTGTCCCGAAATATGTAAATATGCAAAAAAATATGTAATAGATAGAGTGATTGAAGAGGAAGGTTTATATGTATAATAACATCCATGAAATAGTGGATAGATACTAATATCAGCATTGCACCCGTGCAAAGCCGGGCTGGTCGCTAGTTTTTATAATAAACTCGGAATGTAATCGGATACTGCGACGACTCTAAACTGCAAGCAGAAATCATCCCTTAAAACAGTGGAACATATCTATTGCGATCGCAAAACCCACCGTGCAAATTACGGCATAAAATCTCCCATGTTATGGGGGAGGCATATTGTCCAGCAATGGACAGAGTAAAAAGTACTCAAGATTATAATCGTTTACAGAAAACTCAAACGTAACGGAAATGAGGCATGAAGAAGATCACGTGAATTTTTTAGCCATGTAATAAACTGAATAAGGCTTGTATGATCGGCGATATAATTACAGAATTTAAAATATCTGTACAAATGAATTTGGGTAATTTTTCGTTTAGTTTACTTACTCAGGCGCTAATATAAGGATGGCGTTAAGATTGAGGAAGTAGGTTTGCACCGCGGGCGCCAGGACACCAGCCACCAACGCCACTCCGATGGCGATTTTCCGCGCACGCCAGCTTCGTAGGCAGCAGAAAATTAGAAGACCTAGAAGGGTTAGTTGGAAGTCTGCTGCTAAATACCTAGAAATAAGAGGAAAAGGGGTTATACAGAAAAACCATAATTCTTAGAAATAAAGGAAAAAACGGAAACAACTACCCCGGACGAGGCTCGAACTCGGGACTCTGGGATACATGTCCATCGCTCCACCAACTAAATATCGGTGAATTCTCATTATGATTTAAGACTCCGATGCCGCTAAAAAGTGTCAATACTTTTAGTTAGTATTAGTGGATGTTTCTAGGCGCCTCCTAAGCGCATTGAAGGATATGGTGGAGAAATTCGCAGCCTCTGGGTAAGCCTCTGTAGCTCAGTTGGTCGTTAGTATAATTAATGATAAGTCGACCAATCGCGGCACCGTCAGCTCTTGCCCCTTACGTCTAACCCCATTATGTTGGTTGTATGATTATACATCGAGAACAACTACATATACAAGTATATATACTTCTACAATAAGTATATATACTTATTGTAGAAAAATAATTTTATTTAGGATATATCCTCTACTACGCGTTTCTCTAGAAACTTTCTACATCGCACATCAAAACTGTGGAATGATTTGCCGTCAGCGGTATTCCCGGACCGATACGACCCTCATACGTTCAATAAAATAGCGTACTTTTATCTTAAAGGCCGGCAATGCGCTCGTGACTCCCCTGGTGTTGCGGGTGCCCATGGGCGACGGTAATTGCTTACCGTCAGGCAATCCGTCTGCTCGTTTGCCGCCTTTGTCATAAAAAAAATTAAGTAATTTATCTACGAGTTTACTGACCATGTGTGTGACAAGCACTGAGAAGAGTCCACGTAGTCGTTGACGTACAGCAGGTGGTAGAACCAGTCCCGGCGACAAGCATCTATTTCGACACCCACTGCAGTCTGAAAAAATATTCATTTAAATATTTTACGTCACACTGGGCGGTAAGAGGTATTTACCGCCCTAGGGCGCGACGAAAAAATTTCACTTTACACTCAGGTGAAGACGTAAACTATGTACGCACCACAGATGGTAATATAGAAGGCCTCAGATCGCTTGTTTATAGCCCTCACCGCCGGTTCCGGCCACAAATACCCGCGATCTGGGCCATTCTTTGTTTTACCGCCCTGATGACAGGTTTGGCCTAGTGGCCCAGATGATCCATTCATATCACAGAAAGGGCATTTATTTGTGTGAAGAGCACAGGTATTTGTTGCTCAGTCAATGGTATTTTATATGTATTCTTATATGTTTATCGGTATCAGAATACCCAGAAAACAAGCCTTTTTGAGCTTGCCGTGGGGCTCAGTTAATTTGTGTATGAATTTTCCGTAATATTTATGTATTTATTTATTCAACATCCATAACATTGTCTTCGGAACCTCAACAGTTATTTTTTTTATTACATAGGAAAACGTACAGCTATACTATCACTATATGTAATTGGTAATAAACCGTGAGCCATGGACAAGTTTGCACAGATAAAATTGTTTATGAAATGGTTTATGATCAGACCTGAGATAACTCGGGGCAACTTACTCGTATAGGGATATGATATCGATAAAATATGTCGATATATATTACTAATTTACTACTCGATACGTCACTAATTTCTATTACTAGAGTTTTAAATCAGTAAATAGTAATAGTAATACAACGTTTAGCAGTTTAAAATGGACATTTTCGTCTAGAAGGCAATCATTAATACCGACGAACGTGAAAAAAATATTGATTGTATATTATGAAAACTATTTTAAAATAAACATGTAAATGCCCGTTTTTTATTTAATAATGAGTAGAAAATAAATGATATTTATATATGTCTAATAAAATTTAGATGTCATTAATATCGATATATTTTTTTATCGATAATATGTTTGGTCACACACTTATAGATGCCCCGAGTTATCCCAGGTATGTTTATGATGCGTGCTGCGTACCTGTACTGAAATTATATATTACATACTGAGATTTGAACGATTTACAGTATTTTTGATCAACGTCGAAACACGATATAACGCGTGTTTTTGCAGAAATAGAGAAGCGTCTAGCGTAACTAGTGACCGAAGAGCTGGGGGCTTCCTCGCACAACGCATATTGCGATGCAACGAGGGGGTGTCGTAAGAGACGACAAAGGAAAAATCGACAGATGGGCACCAGAGTCCGTCGAAACCCACTCTACAGCTAGTAACTACTAATTCTACGTTAGCCTACAGATCTGTTTTACGTACTTGCCACATGGGTCCGTCCCCAAAGCGTCTCATCCAGGTAGCTACTACAGCTATCACAACGGCGTAAGGCGGGGTCAGTCTGCAAGAAAAAAAATTGATGACAGAAGTTTAAATATTTATTATAGCTGATTTTTCACAATAGGTAGTTATATCCAACGGACCATAAGGACCCACTAAGAAGGAATTTCAGGAAATTCCACCATTAAGGGGTAAAAAGGGGTTGAAAGTTTGTATAGGGATTGTGTAAAATTTAAAACGAGAGACTTTTAATAATTCTTTTTATTTATCCCCAAGGGGTCGAAAACGGAGTTTAAAGATTATATTGAGATGGAGTTAAATTTCAACTGAGAGCCTTTAAACGTTGTGTTTAAACTCCTTATTTAATGAAAAGAAAACAAAAATAACAATTGCTACTGGTTACAAGTATTCTTCTGCGCGTACGAAGCCGCGGGCAAAAGTAGTAACTAGTTATCACATATTTTAACTAAACAAGAACGTAATTAATAACAAATATATGTATATGATAATGAATCCATGGTTGTTTTTAAAATTTGCTTAATCGCGAAACTATAAAGGTAAATGGGTTTGTTTTTTTAGTTTTCTATTGACCCTGAATCTATATCTCGGTATATATATAATATATATATACATATAAACGTGAATGTCCTGACTGACTGATAGCTGATTTTTCCACAATAGGTAGTTTATATATTACGATATATAAACTAAGACCCACTAACCCACTAAGAAGTGATTTTTGGAAATTCCACCATTAAGAGGGTAGAAAACGAGTTGAAAGTTTGTATGGGGATTGTATAAAATTTAAAGCGAGAGAATTTTGTGTAAACATTCCATATTCGAATACAAAAAAAAAATTCAGCGTTTTCCGAAATTCATCCCCTAAAGAGTCAAAAGGGGATTCTTCTGCGCGTGCGAAGTAATAAATATTTCGGGACCATCTTACACATATAGACCTAGTCCTACAGTAAGCTCAGTAAGGCTTGTGTTGTAGGTACTAGGCGAGGATATATATAATAGATAGATACATTTAAATACTTAAATACATAGAAAACACCCATGACTCAGGAACAAATATCTGTGCTCATCACACAAATAAATACCCTGACTGGGAATCGAACCCAGGACCTTCGGCTTCATAGGCAGGGTCACTACCCACTAGGCCAGACCGGTCGTCAAAATAAATATCTATAAAACTATATAGTTTTGTCATGTTTTGTGTATTTTTATGGTCGTATATTAATGGCGTAATATTGTTGTAATACTCTACTGAGTTACAAAGAAGCAACAACGGTGCAGTATTCATAATAATCTGCACACATCCTCGTTTCCCAAACTATAATAGTTATTTGTTACACAAGGGTGCAAAATTGTATTTTAACTGCTAGTGTGTAATTGAATCTCGAGCAAGCGAATGGATTCTATAGTTTAACCACGAGCACAGCGAGTGGTTTTAAAATAGAATCCTGAGCGTAGCGAGTGTTTCAATACACGAGAAGTAAATTACAATTGCACCCGTGTGTAACACAAAACTTTTCCCCTCACTACAGCGAGGAAAGTGAAACATGTAAAAAAAGGTTTTGAAATCGCATTGACTTTTTCTTTGCGTTTAGATACATTCAACATTTTTACAAAAGGTGACTTTAGATTGGTAAGATTGTGGTGGCCAGTACGATTTTCGAATGTTCTAATTCGATTTTGAACTCAGTGCGTTAGCGAGGCCGGCTCAGACAGCTCACTTGCTCCGCCGCCGCCGGAGCAAGTGAGCTGTACTTCGCGAATTTAGACTTTAAAACCATAGCAATAAGAGCTATGAGAAGTCAACTTACTTTAATTACTAGTGGATAAAATGCGTTTTACCCTCTCGTATTAAAGGATAAACAAGGGCTTTACGAGCTAGTGAGGGAAAAGTATATTTTACAATTCTGTGAACCAAGTGAAAAAGGTAACAAGTGACGAACAAATGGTATGAAACTTATACCGTTTTTCAATAGGGCCATAAAATGGTTATTTGTCCTTTAATAACTAGGCACACAAAATCGTGATTTTTCTTAGTTTGATCTAATATTTGTGGAGTTCGTGTAACTAAACTTTTATTTGTTCCGATTCTACTAAAACGCAAACACAATTATTGACAAAGTAAAAGGTAAATCAATTAGTGATGTTTGTTTATTTAAATACACATTGGAGTTCTAGCTAAATTACACAATAGGATTCACGATACATTGAATACCAGTTTAAGTCAAGGTGGGTCTTTTAGACGGATTGCCTGGTGTTAAGCAATTACCGTCGCCCATGGGCACTCGCAACACCAAGGGGGTCACAAGTGCGTTGCCGGCCTTTAAGGGGGGTTGGAGCTCTGGGAACCGTACTCACCATCAGGAACACAACACTACATACCAGAAAGGTGGCAGTGCTATTATGGCTGTGGTCTTCTGTAAGGATTTCCCCAGTTGGGCTGCCCCAGATTCAAGCGTGATGGATGGTCAACGCTGTGCCCTACCTCTCATTGTTGGACGTGGTTTAAAGACATACCCGGGTCTAATAGTAGTTTATGTATAATTTACAAAGAAAATACTCTACTGCCTGCGAAGCGAAACATACCACCTTCACCTCCCTTGTGACTTCCTTCGATGGTGTGTTCGCACCGCACCCTCCTTTGTCAAACACATAGGCGAAGCCCTCGAAGACCGCTTGAATAAGTCGCTAAGTACGATACTGGGCTGGCTTAGAACAAGAATATGCACTGCTATATTTCGAGCCACCAGCATGTGCATACGAGGCACACGTCACAAATTCAAACCTGCAGCGAAACTGTTGGGGTTTGACGACGGAGCAGCCATTCCCAACACCAGCTGAACTTCACCTACTTATTACTCGTAGTATTGTAGTATTGCCAAGATATGAATTATTGTTATTTGTTTTGTTATACTTTATAATTAGTTATTACTTTCTATGAATAAATATTTAGTTTGGTCATAGTACTATTATGTTACTGCTGCATAATACTCAGCGACATACTGTAACATTTAAATTTACCTCATCCATCTCAGCATGGTCCACTTGGGAAGCTTGTGCCAGGAGAGTTTGATCTTCTCTTCCACCACCAGCAGATTGAAGGCCAGCAGGAACCCTGACATCATGAAGAAACTCTGCACGATCAGGTTCCCGTTGTAGAATATGTGGAATATCGCGTCGTAGTAGGTCTAAAACAATAATTAGATGGCATGTAAGTAAATGCCGTGTGATGCCGGCTGACTAGAATAGAACCACCCCATCTCAGGTGTCGTAAGAGGCGACAAAGGGAAAAATCCTACGGACGGGCAGCAGCGTCCGTCGAAACCCAACTTACAGCTACTGCGGTCGACAGCCCGCCTGTCAAGCCGGCGAGTATGGCAACTACCCCCAAGATGATACAAGTCATATTTGTGGGAGGCCTATATCCAGCAGTGGACTGCATACGGCTAAAAACCAACGGCTGCTGGACGGCTGAGGAATGGAATTTGCTCTCTTCGTTAGTATTCCCAGGAAGATATGATTTGGGTATTTTCAAGGCAAAAGTGATAGGCTGTTACTGACAGTACTGTACAGTGTGTAGACACTTGACCTCGTCCACACTTACCATATTAGGTGCAACTGAGGTCAAAAGCTGGTCAGTCTTGTATAAAGAAAGAAATTTGCCTCACAGTGGGACACGAAAATAGTCCAGAAAATAGTTTCCTTACCAGTTCTATAAAATGAGGATTATTTGAGGTAATGAGCGCAGCTAGCGGCGAGTGTCCCATCACTACGAAAAACGTTGTGAATGTTCTGAAAATAGAAACGAGATCATGTTTGTTATAGATGGTGTAATTGACAAACAAATAAAGGAATATATCGCAAAAAAAAACTACCCAAAGTTAGGTTTGTTAGGTAGCTTTAGATGCCTGAAGGGCAGATCACCTAAAAATAGGAGCCCCGCTTAGCTGGGCTTCGTAGAATTGTATAGCGAAATTATCGGGTACGAAATATAATGAACCGCAAAACGCAATTGTGTAGAAAGTCGAGCGGAATGCGAAAGATGACAAACAAACTCGTGTGGTGAAAATGCGACTGGGAATTATGCTACATGGAACTAACGCGTTTGAGGTACAGCTTGAGTAGGGCACACTCGAGTTGGGCATACAGCGGAGTGGAGCGTGCGGCGTTCATATCAAACATATGCATACTTATGGGAGTGTCCCCAGTGCATGCTGCTCACATCGCTTGAATAATCTGCCAGTAATCAGTTAATCACCAATAGTATAGTACATTACATCAGAGGCCGGGAAAATAAGGATTTCCTGCCAAGTGGGTATATTTATACGGCCGGGTGAGCGTGCGAGCGAGTGATACGAGGCCGGGAATCCGTTTTCACGACGAAGCATGTATAGTGCTTTTCTCAAACATACAATGAAATAAAAGAAACGCTTCAAAAAGAGAAATTTGCAAAATCACAACTAACAATGAAATCGAAATGTATTAAAAATTAACATCAGCTGTTTGCTTATAACACCCGCCATCTTTGCCTCTGTATATATAATCGTCGAAAAAAAAGTTACTTTGAAGGCCTAACAAAGTTATATGAAATTCCAATGCCGACCCCTTCCGTTGCCGCGCCCAAAAAAACATACTTCCGAGTGTGTTATAAGAAATGTAAAGACAATATTTCATTGCATATTTGTGAAAAATCTTTTAATCAAAACCATCATTCTGAAAAATGAAAGATTTTTTTTTAAATCAAGTGCTTCGAGCGAGTCTCCCGAACGACGGGCATGTATTCCGAAGTCACAATCCGTTCTTCTTTTATTTCAAAGAATTCATAGACGTCATCCTTTAGCTAAGTTTTCATGTAGCAAAACACCATCTTGGAAGATGGTACTCACTTGACTCCGTTAAACATCTTGAGTCTTCGCAGCCGGGGCTCCGGGCCCTCTCCCGATGGAGCTGTCAGACGCTTCCAATTCCTTTTCACTGAGAAACATAGCATAACTCGTCCAACTGGAAACAGTAAGAAAAATATTGCTCTATAGGACAACCATAAGTCAGTCGAATAAAATGGTAATTGTATTCTAGTGGACCATATGAACAATTAGTTGGAATGAAAAACATAACTAGGATAGCATATGAGGGAAGTGTAGTGAAGATTGTATCATGGAAGCACCGAGGCGCTACTGCCAAAAGAGATATTCGTAAATTTCGGACGATTTGTCTGTCATCCTGATGACTTCTGAATTGGGGTAAAAGAGAAAGATGCCCGAAATTTACGAATATCGTTTTTGGCAGTAGCGCCGCAGATTACGGCCACATATAAGTCCTTGAGAACATAATATTTTACGAGTATACATACTAAATGGGACTTAACAAAATACATACTTTATTATTACCTGCGACGTTTCGAGAATGACATGGTCCTAGCGGTCCCAGACGAGTCTAGTCTTCATTCGGGACCACGAGAACTGATGTCGTATTACGTGGATAAGTCCCGTTGACTTGTAATAATTATTAATTGCAAAACATATACATAGGTACCAGACCCCTGTTCTTGTTCATGTAAGAAGCTTAGATTTTTTTTTTTAGGGTTTTTTATTATTAACATTTAGGATTTTCAGGTGTCAGGTGATTAAATTAAATGTACTCCTTCAGTTTGAAATAATGGAACAAATTGTAAAAGATACTTACATATGGACTTTTTCGGATTACAGCAGAAATCGTAAAAAGTCCCAAGAAGATTAAGAGCTAAGATTGCCACACAGATTACAGCAACAACGATGTCTCCAGTGTCTATTGGTACAGTATGTCCAAAATCGGTGCAGTAGACCTGGTCTTCCACCAGCCGGGCTTGGAGCTGGTGGCTCTCGTAGAGAGAGGAGTTAATGCAGGCCTCGAGGGCTACATTCAATTCTGTGTTGTTCAGATATTGCCGGCAGGTTTTCGTGACGCAGATGCCCCAATGTATCAAATTATGGTCGTAGTGTGTAAAATTGTTGGCTGAATATTCCTGAAACAAAATAAAATACTCTTAATTAAGGTTAAAGAAATTTAAATTGTTTTTTTTATCACAAAGGTGGCAAACGAGTAGTCGGATTGCCTGATTGTAAGTAATTACCGTCGCCCATGGGCACCCTCAACACCACAGGCGTTGCCGGCCTTTAAAGGGGGTTGGAGGTCTGAGAACCTTACCACCAGGAACGCAACACTACATACCTGAAAGGTAGCAGTGTCATTATGGCTGTGGTCTTCTGTAAGGTGGAGGTACTTCCCCAGTTGGGCTGCTTCAGACTCAAGCGTGATGAAGTACCATCACGCTTGAGTCCGCTGTGGTCATTGTTGGACGTAGTTTAAGGACATACCCAGGTCCAATTGTGACATTAAAACTATTCTGACACGGTAATATACTGTATTCCTGGCAGACTATCGTACTTGTATGACATGGAGAAGCTCGCTGCTGGTGTTGGCCGTCAGCCTGGCGTCCACGTAGCAGTAGCGGTCTCCAGGCGCGCGCAGGCACGGGTAGAAGTCATCCAGCTTGAACAGCGGCGGAAGCCGATCATATTCCGTTTCTGCAATAAGACACGTTTAAAGTTATGACCACCATCAAACTGCCAAACAGGACACCTACTGGAATGTCTCGTAAGCTATTCGGTACCCGAATCTGGCAGGCCACATTGCAAGCAGAGAAGATGGATGAGGTCGAAAAATGCTCGAGTGGAGACCACGGACTAGCAAGAGCAGTCTAGGACGTCCACCCACAAGATGTACAGACAACCTCATTAAGGTCGCCGGACGACGCTGGATGCAGGTCGCTTCCAACTGGTACATGTGGAGGTCCAAGAGAGAGGCCAGCAGTGGACAGCTTATGGCTGAGGTTATGATAAACCGAATCTGGAGTGACCTAATTATCTACTACAAGGGTTTTATAGCTCATTAAATCGGTCATGACTAGCCGTCAAAACTGACAAGGGGTAAGATAATGTTCCGTATACCCAAACATTGCAGGAATCTCTGCATCTTTTGAACGGTAAAAAACATGAAATCTTTCCCCGTGTCTACTTTAATGTTTGAATGTCACGCTCTCGCCAGACAAATGAAGAGCTTTGGAACCGGTTACCAAGTCGCGATCCTCAGCAGAATGGTCTTGCAGACGGAATGAATGAGACGAAAAAAGGTGTAACAAAAATAGTCGAAATCGGTTTCAGGGTATATTATGTATCGAGTTCTGATAAGGGAAAAAAGTGGGCAAGCAATTTTTTTGGCCTGATTTTTTTTGTATGGAAGCTTGGTTAACACAGTAGATGGCGTGCCCTAACGTAAAAATGTCTTACCTAACCGAAACACGACACCGAATATAAAACGGATCCTCGCTTTTATTATTACACAAAAGTGTGGGCAATGTTATATAGATGCTGAAAATATGAACTTGTTTCGTTTGGAAAGATTGGATGAAAAGTCGCATGTACTCGTAATGAATGCTTCGGTATACAGAAGATATTTTGTCTTAAATAAATAAATAAATATTACAGGACTTTCTTACACAAGTTTTTTGACCCGGGTATGTCCTTCAACTACGTCCAACAATGAGAGGTAGGGCACAGCGATGACCATCACGCTTGAATCTGGAGCAGCCCAACTGGGTAAGACTTACAGAAGACCACAACCATAATAGTACTGCTACCTTTCAGGTATGTAGTGTTGTGTTCCTGGTGGTGAGTAAGGTTTCTAGAGCTCCAACCCCCCCTTAAAGGCCGGCAACGGGCTTGTGAATCCTCATGGGCGACGGTAATTGCTTACCACCAGGCAATCCGTCAGCTCGTTTGCCGCCTATGTCATTAAAAAAAAACAGACTGAGCCCCACGGTAAGTACGAGAAGGCTTGTGTTGTGGGTACTCAGCCAAAGATATATATAAGATAAAAATACTTAAATACATAGAAAACACCCATGACTCAGGAACAAATACTTGTCTCATCACACAAATAATTGACTTACTCGGATTTGAAACCAGGACCATCGGCATCATAGGCAGGATAAGCACCCACTAGGCCAAACCTCTCATCTTGTCTCTGTGTCTTACCCCATCATTAATTATTTTTTTATTGTGACTTTACCTTTTCTTATTTTTTGTACACCTTCGGGTAAGTCACAGTGATCCCATGTATCAAAATATTTGTAACACCTATGTACCTATGTTTGACAAATTAATGATTAATTGATTGATTTATTGATTTACTTATTCTTAATTCAACCTCAAAGCATAACTTAAGTTGCGTCCGTCCGTTTTGTGACGACTGCCAACACAAAAGTTGTTTATAGGCAAACAACTTTATGTTTAACTCATAATTGCGTATTTCCTTAACATTTATACTAAAAATAACGCTAACCGATAAAAAACAAGCATTTAGAAATGTACAACTGATAACCATGAACAGTTAGAGCCCTTACACACTGCGACTTTTAGCAGCGATGCAGTCGCGATGCTGTCGCGATGCAGCATCGATGCAGTCGCAAATGGTCCACCTTTACACACTTGCGCTACTTTAAGCATCGATACAGTCGCGATACTGTCGCGATACAGTAGCGATGCTGTCGCGATGCAAAAGCTGGCCATTGAACTGTAGCGATGCAGTATCGATGCAATCGCGATGCAGCATCGATGCAATCGCGATGCAGCATCGCTACTGTATCGCGTTAGCATCGCGACTGTATCGATGCTAACGTGAGCCTCGACGCGATACGTATTTTGATCAGTCATTCATTGACTGCCATAGCGCGATGAGTTCGATTGAAACTGTTTAAATCACGCTCACTGTATTATTACTTTTAAAAAAGAAACGTAAACGCAAACAGAGGAAGTATTTCGTCCGCCCATTTTGGACGCGGGTATGTCCTTAAACTACGTCCAACAATGAGAGGTAGGGCACAGCGATGACCATCACGCTTGAATCTGGGGCAGCTCAACTGGGGAAGTACCTCCTCCTTACAGAAGACCACAGCCATAATAGCACTGCTACCTTTCAGGTATGTAGTGTTGTCTTCCTGATGGTGAGTAAGGTTCCCAGAGCTCCAACCCCCCTTAAACGTCGGCAACGCGCTTGCGCTCCTGGTGTTACGGTTGCCTATGGGTGGCGGTAATTGCTTACCATTAGGCAATCCGTCTGCTCGTTTGCCATCTTTGTCATAAAAAAAAAGTGAAAGATTAAGAAGTGGTCATTATGTATCATATTATGTCAGTAGCTAGCTCTAAAATCAGATAGCTGCTTTTAGAACTGCTTTATCAGTAGATTTAGCAAACTGCCCACTACCCCGCATCTGCAATTCTGCATCGATGCTAACGCGCGTCTGTATCGATGCTGTCGCGCGTGTGTATCGATGCTAACGCGCTACTGTATCGATACTAACGCGCGACAGCATCGATGCAAAAAAAAATTAATTGATGATGTCGCGATACTGTCGCGCGTGTGTATCGATGCTAACGCGCAACTGTAGCGATACTAACGCGCGACAGCATCGATGCAAAATTGCTGGTGTCGCGATGCAATCGCGCGTTTCAGAAACGCGCGACTGCATCGCTGCTAAAAGTCGCAGTGTGTAAGGGGCCTTATAGACGTTGTTCATTGCCCTATCATTATCAAACACAAAACACTTAACAGCCATTGTCCCCCATTCAAATATATACTGTATTCACTTGCAATAAAGTCCAAATTCTAACTGTTTAGCTATGTATATACGTCTTTTTTTAGCAGTATATGTCTGAGTATACATCAAGTTTTTTTAAGAGCATAATATATGTGTAAATTTTTATAACATATTAGAATGCGTAAAGGTTAAGACATGTATACATGTTTATGTCCATGACTTTGACTGTGGCATTTTTTGGGTTCCGTAAAGGGTAAAAAGAAAACCCTATTATTCATAGAAACGATTGTAAAATGGAAAAATCAACGGCCTCTGGCGAAACTCGAACTTATGGGTTCGGTGTTAGCAGACGTTTTTCATTAATATAAAATCATTTTAGAACCCTTACCCATTTTAAAATCATTTTAGTCTTAGTAATAACTAAGACTCTTCCTCACAAAAGGTGCGGGTGGCAGAAAATCGGGCACCGTGGGTCGCTATGAACAACGGTAGCATTGGACGTCCTTCTGATATGATGATGATTACCAAGACTCCTCTGTCTGTCTGTCCATCTTTCACCTGGCTGTATCTCAAGAACCATGATAGCTGTTAGTTTCACAGATGATGTTTTATTTTGCAGCTCGAAATAAAATAAAATAAATATTTAAGGGGACTCCCATAAAAATTTTTTTTTTGTTTTTGCGCGATATGAATAACCGCTAGAAATATTCTCAGAATAATGAATTGTATTATTAACTTCAAAAAGAAACTATCATTTTGTTTTCTATTAAAATACATTTTATTACAGGAAACAAATAAATATTAAACTACCTTATCTAGAAAATAATATTAAATTCAATTAAAATAAGTCTATAAAATTTGTCCGCTTTGGCATAGCACCGAGGACACTAGCAGCATTTCGTCGCTGTATATTAAAGTTGATTATGTAAAGCTGCCGGCTATTCAAAGAATAATTATTAAGTGTAATTTAATTAAATTAAGACATGCTCTCTTACAAAATACATGATTATGAGTATTTCCGTTGTTTATTATTAAACTGTAAATAAGCAATTATATACAGTGAGCATGACAGATATATACATGCATGATACTTTAGTTTTTAGGAATAAGGTTAATAATATTTGTATGCCTGTTGGCAAAATATAGTGAAACTATGTTCAAAATTACCACCATTGTAACTACCTATATTTACAAATAAAGCTTACTTACTTACTTACTCCTCTTATTGTACCTGTAGATAATGGTATGGAACCCTGCATGCGCGAGTCCGACTTGCAATCAGCCGGTTTTTTGTATCTTATTACATTGATCGCCTATCATAAATGGAGGTCAAACTGGTTTCCGCTCAAACAAAATCGGCAATAGGAAGAAATAGTATTTAAATCTGTGAATATAATTTAAATACTTACACTTATTCGGGTTAGCCGATAAACCGAGGTTAACCGGTTGTCCAAACATTGTTAACTCTTAACTCTGGCTTAGCGGTTAACCCTGAACGCATCCGGCGAAAATCGAAATTAGCAAACATCCGATCTCTGTCACTCTTATTACACGTAATGCTACCGCCACACATTCGCACGAGTAGCGAGGCGAATTACGAGGCGAAACACGAGCACGCATGTGCGCGCGGACGTCTCGATATTCCTCTCGTCCCTCGCATAGCGTTTTTGGATAGGCAAAGTTTCGTCGAACGTTTCGACGAATAGCGAGGCGAGTGACGAGCCAGCATGTCTAATCGCGGAGTTAACGCCACTTTGCCTATTATCCTTAAAACATGGCGAAATTGCTGTCATCCCGTATTTCAAAGTTTTGTTTAGCTGTATTTACTTGATTTTTTTCATACAGACGTAAGGGTTCCTAGTTGACTACGGAACCCTAATAAGTAGAGTTCCATATGTTTCATAACCATTATATAGAAAACTTACAATAACTCGTTTTATTTGAGCGTCAGTTTTTTGGCTTACAAAAAACATTACTTTGAATAGTTTGAATACTAATTAAATTCTACTATCTACGTCATCCGATATTTTTGTAATTCGGAAAAATGATGATGTGCTCCATACTTTGATCAAGGCTGTATAACGGTTGTCACAAAGTAGTGGAGAAAAGCGCATAAAAACTGCTGATAAACCGGGTGTGGCTTGCAATAAGCAATAACTTAAAGGATCACTTCTATACCACGTACGTAGCAACATTTGTTTTACAACTTTACAAAATTGTGTAATTTACTTTTGATTTTTTCGAACAAACTAAATAGTATTTTCAATTAACAGCATCCACTAGTCTAGTTTTTTATTTTATACAAGACTGACCAGCGTTTGACCTCAGTCGCACCTGATGGTAAGTGACGACGAAATCGAGGGTGTAGCACGCTGATTCAGTAACAGCCTATTCACTCTTGCCTTGAAAAGACCCAAATTATATCTTTACAGACGAAGGAGCGAATTCCATTCCTTAGCAGTCCGTATTAGGAAGGTAGAAGCGAATCGCTTCGTGCGAATGAATGGAATATTCACAACGTAAGGATGAAACCGCTCCCCTCGCCTGGACGTCCGGTGGTGAACGTACGAACTGGTTGACATTTTTGTCAGCCTACAAACTTCATCACAATACATTGCTTGCTCGAAAATCCCTTTTTTATTAATATTTAGTAAACTATAAGTTATTTTCAAAAGTCGTAGAACAAATGTTACTGCGTTTGTAGTGTAGAAACTATGTCTATAATTATTGCTCTTATACCACATACATCATACATGTACATACATGTCAGCCGTATGCAGTCCACTGCTAAACATAGGCCTCCCACAAATATGATTTGTATCATCTTGGGGGGTAGTTGCCATAGTCGCCACGCTTGGCAGGCGGGTCGGCGACCGCAGTAGCTGTAGATTGGGTTTCGATGGACGCTGCTGCCCGTCCGTAGGATTGGATTGTTCCCTTTGTCACCTCTTACGACACCCGCGGGATGTGCTATTCTATGCATGGGGTGGTGCTATTCTAGTCAGCCCGCATCACACGGCTACTTAAACGAGACCCGATATAAAGAATTATTTCGCATGGAAATCTAGCATGGAAACATACAATGCAATTAAAATTATTATTAGATAATCTAAATAACATAGACCAGAGAGATTAACATAACATGTTTGCCAAAACAACTCTACTAACGTAATAGTGCACCTTGGAATATTTACAGTTTCAAAATAGGCGAGTTCTAAGATTAATTCATTTTTTCTTATTAATAATAGGGTGAACGCTCCAGTGAATGAACACTTAAGAAATTTTTCACTTTTGAAAATCATTTTTCAAAATGTATTAATAATTGTGATAATGTAATGTAATTTATTAAATCTTAATTTAATAAACAATAATATAATTTCTGTGATTTTTGTTACTTTAATAGTTTTTGAGTTATACGAGAATTTATCAAAATATACCCAAAAACCTAGTGAATGAACAAAAATCTAATGAATGAACACAGTGAAACCCAGTGAATGAACATTGTTTAGAAATGTTTAGTCGGTATTAAAAATCATTTTGAACATAATACACAGAGTTTTTCTTCAGAAATTTTTACTTATATAAAAATGAGGTAGGTACAGTATTCTACTCACCTCAGTCACACCTCTACCACTCAACCACTCAATTCAGGCCATTTTGGCCCAGGATTATTTTTAGTAAACTTACTTACGCGTTTATTTGCATTAAAAACACGCTATCAATAACTTCTGGGAAAACCAAGTTTTGCTTTGTTGATTATCCATTGAACCAATTTTGCTTCTTCATATTGACCTAAAGTAGAACAAATGGAATAAACAATAGCATGAATGTTATTTCCAATAACACAAAAACTTGATGAATAAAATAAAGAAAAACAAATGATTTTGTGTGTGAGTGGAACTTACACATTGTATGAAAATACATTCGTCGTTATGTTGTTCATATATAGAATTAGTTGAAATCTAGTAAATGAACACTGCCTGATTTCCATAGTCCATCTACTAAATGTTTCATGCCTATGTATGAATACCTGTGTTCCAATACTGGCTGAAGGTATCAGAATCGTTTTCTGAGCAGTATTTCAAAAAACCAGCTTAATACTATTACGTTAACATTTAAATTTAGGCAAAAAAATAAATTGAGCTAACACCAGTAAATGAACACATTGTTCATTTACTGGTTTTAGAACATTTGATAAGTCAGTAATGGAACACGAAAAAATAATAACTTAATCGCAGAATAAACGACTAAAGTGTTCATTTATAAAAAGTTTTACACTTATTTCAACCAAATAACAAAAGTTTTAACTGATAAGTATCAAATAATCATTTTAAATGTTGCTCCAAACATGCACTGTTCTTACCTGGGATTTAACTTCTCCATACAAAACTTCAAAAATTAGATACACGTGAATTTCAAACGCCGGTCATATTAAAACCGGTCGAAAATAAATTTACCAAGTGCTGCCATTGTATAGAAAACAAAGTTGACAATAAGAAAAAAAATACGACAAGTGGTAGAAATAGTTGTATTTCTTATTTTAGCCAAAAAACGAGATTTTGTTCATTCACTGGGGGGGGTTCATTCACTGGAGCGTCCACCCTATTTGAATTCAAAGATGTGATGTGCCGGCTGAGGGTAGCACCACCCGAAACCGAAGACGGGCAAGTGTCTGTCGAAGCAGCTGCTTAAGTCGCCTACGCGCCTGCCAAGCGTGGCAGCTATGGCACCCTAAGATGATACATGTCATATTTGAGGGAGGCTTATGTCCAGCAGTCTTACTGAAATGGTGAGATGAAAAACAAATTTTTATATTTTCGCAACTAAGTACCTACAATTTCATATTCTGCTAAATTTGACGGGTACGACTGTGGTCGAGTGGTCTAGTCGGTCAGTACCCTTACCATGAGTTGTGACATTTACGTTTTCGATAACGAGTATCGAGTTTACTATCTGTGTATCTCGCTTAAGTACTCTCGCTCGATAGTAAATTCGATACTCGTTATCGCAAACCTCAAAGTGACAACTCATGGTAAGGGTACAGATGCGACTGAGGTCAAACGCTCGTCAGTGTTGTAAAAACATATATATCGTCACTGGTTTGAAAAATCATGTATAAGTTGAAATGCATTAACTCTGTACTCATCACATATAGTTACGTCATTTTTCTTTTGAGAGCCAGGATGAGTTACGAGGGTTTTTTCAAAGTAGTGATGATGTATATCAGTGTCAGTAGAAATGGATGCGGCCAAATATATCGTACAACTTCCTTACTGCTATACAAATAAAGATCTGTTTTGTCCCGATTCCGACATTTTTTGCTACTTTGATTGCTACAAACTATTACTATAAAGGCTGTCTTTGACTATGGAGCTTTAAATGGAAGGTTTGATTTTATTCCACAAAATGAGCATATTTTGCTCTTCAACTTTAAAAAAACACATTCTTATTTTTTTTTATGACTAAGGTGGCAAGCGAGCAGGCTGATTGCCTGGTGGTAAGCAATTACCGCCGCCCATGGGCATCCGCAACACCAGGGAGTCACAAGCGCGTTGCCGGCCGGGTTGGAGCTCTGGAAACTTTACTCACCACCAGGAACACAACACTACATAACTGAAAGATAGCAGTGCTATTATGGCTGTGGTCTTCTGTTAGGAGGAGGTACTTGGGGTACACCAGACTCAAGCGTGATGGTACTTCGCTGTGCCCTACCTCTCATTGATGGACGTAGTTTAAGGACATATATACCCGGGTCCAAACTTAATTAATTTAATAATTATTAATATAATTTTATTATTATCATACAAGTTAAATGGTAATTTCAATGTACACAGTCAAACACGAAATTTACAGTATGCTACTGTATGTTTTGACTTTTAAGAAACGTCAAATGTCAAACAAGGAAATGTTGCCCTCGTACCACGAGATAATGACAATTTTACCATTTTCGATACACTAAATTCAGGATTAAACTTTGAGGTCTAATAAGTTGTCTAAATTGACAATATTATTTAGTCATAAAACAAAATTTGATCAGTAAAGTGTGTAGAATCGAGCCTTGAATTTAAAGCTCTCTAGTTGGAGGCAAGCTGTATATTTTAAATTCTAACTGTACATATCAGATAGACTCAGAAATGAGGAGATCCGTAGGTGAACTAAAGTCACCGACATAGCCCACCGGGTTAGCAAGCTGAAGTAGCAATGGGCAGGCCACATTGCACGCAGAGAAGATGGCCGATAGGGTCGAAAAGTGCTCGAGTGGAGACCACGGATTAGCAAGCGCAGCGTAGGACATGGTAGGACGGACAACCACAAGATGGACAGACGACCTCATTAAGGTCGCCGGAAGACGCTGAATGCAGGTCGCTTCCAACCGGTACATGTGGAGGCCTATGTTCAGCAGTGGACGTCTTATGGCTGAGATGATGATGATGATGAATTAGTTATCTTGAAAAACATACTTGAACAGTTGAAAAAATCTTCTATAAATCCTTGTCTGCTTAATATCATAATTAAAATTTACTTTACAGATAAAAAAGAACAAAAAACTCAAGGTTCAAACTCTCAAAGAAGTGCTCTTAACACTTCATAATAGGTATGACATTAGTGGTTTTTGCTGTTATTCATGTGTTTATTGATGTATGATTTAAAAAAAAAACTTACGTAATAAGATCTTAAATAAGATTTAAAAGGAATGAAACATTTGTGCGTTTGAAGATTTTTGGAGACAAATAAATGCCCTCACTGAGATTTGAACCCAGGATCGTCAGGTCCATAGGCAATCACCACCCACTATGCTGCACTAAACCGGGACAACGCGAATAAGATGATATTCTTATTCTATATTTATGTACAAACAGGATATGATAAGAACAGGATTTCAAAATACTGGTTTATATATGTGTGTGTGTGTGTGTGTGTGTGTGTGTATGTGTGTGTGTCTATATATATATATATATATATATGGTCAATTACCTTTTAAACTGGCCAATCGATGTTTTGTAAACAATTGGAAAACTCAAACGACAAGAACCCTTATTAATGAGATTAAATTTCCAACAAAAAAATAAAATTTTTCGAGGTGTCATTCTTATCCTTTCTAGCCCCGTTTTAAGGTGCTGCTTTAACTTGACCGATATTATCATTACAGCCTGGACAGATCGTACCATTTTGTACCGTTTGGCGTAGAGATGCTGGGTCCATGGGATCCCAGTGCACACAATTTTTTTGCAGAAAACGCGAAGCGTCTGGCTGACGTAACTGGTGACCGAAGAGCTGGCGGCGTCCTCGCAACGTATCAGCATTACGATAGAACGAGGATAGGCTGCCAGCATCCTTGGTACAATGCCTCAAGAACCTCATTTAGATTTAATAACGCCTGCAACTCTATAGGATTCACTGCGCGTTGCCTAAGCTTTAAGAACCTATACACTCCACCTTTTTGAATTATTACAGCTTTAAAACAATTTGAGGAAAAAGGCGAATCTTGAATATGAAAAGGTAAAGCCTAGAATGACATTTAACGAATGAGTTTCTTAAATAAATAATTTATTGCGTGCCTTTCCGCCGATGGATTGTTTTTACCACTACATATACCGCTAGACTACCTAATAAATTAATTATGTCAAAAATAAAAGGCTAAAAAGTTCTTTATCTACGTACATATCATAAGTGCTCTAAAATGTGTCCAGAAACCGTAGGCAATGACCAGCATTACCAACCATCAGAAATGAATGGAGATGTAATGTTAACATTACCTACTGAAATCCGTAGGTTATGAGTTTAAATTTGGAACAGTTGTCAAATTCAAGTGGGGTTTTTATCTATAGATATTAAAACAATCATTGATACAAAACGCCAATTCATTATGTTTTTATTATAAATCGAACGACATTAGAACTCGAGTGACAATAGAATAGGGAGTTCATTCAAAAATTCAAAAAATATTTGACTGTCATTTGTTTTGTTCGTTGACTTTTTGATGTTTCAAGTAACACTAGTAATAATGCAGGTCATGCCTACGGTTCCTGAACCCATCTTAAAACACTTATGATATGTGTGTAGATAAAGTAATGTATGCAACTATACATAATTAGGCATTGCAACACTCGTGTGATATTATTATGAACCCACACTCTTGTTGTAATGCCCTTCATTATGCACAGATACATAAACTACTATTATTTCTCAATTTAGGCACATTACATGCACTTATGAGCGTCAAAGAAAAATCTACCACCGGTACCAACCCTACACCTGTGACCCGAGAAGATACCGGCAAGAAACTACGGCGGGACTTATTTTTAAAAACAGTGATACATCAAATCTTAAAGTACATAAACATGCGTAGTCCCTAAAGAAAACATATCAAAGACTACTTAAAAATATATAAATATCTTACTAAGTACAAAAAAGTCATGTACTTAGTCACAAACGGATAAAGCCGACTGACTCGGCTTGAAAATGGGTACCAGAGCTTACCCGAAACATGTCGCCTAGTGCGATATAATTATTTTGATTTGCTTTGATTTTTAACTAGTAATACTACATTCTCCTTCTCGTCGCTTTTTCTTAAGTATATGTCATCTATTTCAATTGATAAATATGTGAAACAAAATATATTTCACCCGAGGCTACCAAAGACCGGTTGGACTAGGTTTGAGATTACTTTTTCATTACCTGCACAATTCTGCGTTAGATCACTGCATAATTAGTTATCATTCACTAAACAACGTTAAGGAACAAAAAACAAATGTAAACATTTTGTGACCTAACCGGAAGATCTGTTTTTTTAGTCCTACGGTAAGCTCAGTAAGGCTTGTGTTGTAGGTACTAGACGACGATACATATAATAGATAGATGCATATAAATACTTAAATGCAAAGAAAACACCCATGACTCAAGAACAAATATCTGTGCTCATCACACAAATAAATGACCTGACTGGGATTTGAACCCAGGACCATCGGCGTCATCGGCAGGGTCACTACCCACTAGGCCAGACCGGTCATCACACGACCTAATACCTAAGGTTAAAAGACGTTTGACATGAGTGTTTTATATGTATTTAAGTATTTGTATATTATATATTTCGTTGGCTGAGTACACAACACGAAAAAGATGAAATATATACTCAAGAAAAAGTTACCTCACGGAAAAAATTAAAAGACTTTCATATATAAAAGAGATTCGATACAGATTAAAATGTTTAATAAATAAAATTGATATGTTTTAGCTAAATAGCTAATAGATTCCTTTTTTTGTTATTTCTTTATTATAAAATGCAGTACATAACTTGTATTGAATTCTGCGTTTCATAATGAGCTTATACGACATAATAGACTCCTATGGTCAAAAATCCATACTAATATTATAAATGCGAAAGTAACTCTTCCTGTCTATCTGTCTGTTACCTATACCAATTGGGATAAAATGTATTATGGAGAGAGTTTGAGCTATGAGAATTGATAGGATATTTTTATCCCGCAACCATACTTTACAGACGCGCATAGCTCGCCGACGAAGTCGGGAGGAAAAGCTAGTATATTATATTTTTGAAGATTTAAATTGAAAAGCTTATAAAAAGTAGACAGATAATATAATGCAAATAAATATGTTAAAATATAAAGAATTATTAATAATAATTCTTTATATTTTAATACGGGAATGCGGCCAGCCTTCAGGACACCCTACCCAGTCACCGCAAACTAATATAACTAACTATACATAGGGCAGATCTGTATTATTTATAAGCTTTTCAATTTCAATCTTCAATTTCAATTTTATTAATTATTTTATTAAGTAGTTAGGTTTACATAATGTTCCTGATTGCTATATTTTGTCCTCCTGTGTTTTTTGTTACACAAAATATTAACTGTTAATAAATTATAATCGTATGAGACGGCAAAGAATGTATGAGTTTCTAATCCTATTTTATTAATATAAATAATTAATAAATACCGTTTAAATAGTAAATAACTCCTGAAGTCCGCTCCAGCACACACACAAAAAGCACTAATAAAAATTTCATATTTACAAATAATTTTATAAATTATTAACGTAAAGCTACACTGGCACAGTTGGTTATTGTCCGCATTTATATATAATATAATTATATCTGTTTTGAATGCGTGCTAAAGAACCGACGGGAAGCTTGTATCTGTTAGAAGTGGTATTCACTTAAGAGGGCGCGGAGTTTTTTTGCTACTCGAATCAATCTAATCATGGCGACTCAGAGGCTCTAGTGTTAGTTTATTTTGACGTAAAAAAACGTTTACGAACGCGTAAGTGATAATGTTATTTATATGGGAACGCAAATGCGTTTGTGACGTAAAGTTACGTTAAAAACTTACACTCAGGGCTAAGGATGTGCAATTGCTCGAATTTTAGAATTTTCGTTCTTATTATTAAAAAAAAAGATTTTCACAAATGTAAAACATACCTATACGTTATAGAAAATATGTAATTTTGTTATTATTAAAAAACTTATGACCTTTTGTTGAGTATTTGCAACGTATTAAGGAATCATATCTTTTGTAGAGGTCTTTGGATGTAATCTCTTTAAAATAAAATTCAAGTAATCTTGTTTCTGAATCGTATGATTTATTTAGTTGATCCTTAAATATGTAACTTTTGATGCCCAAAGACTAAGATGAAGGATTAACTATACAAAAAAGAAATTCTTCTGTCATTTCTTCGGCGCACGAAGTGAGGACAGGCCCGGTGCCGCGAACATCGAAGTTCGTATAATATTTCGAGCATACTTCTCTTTTACTCCAATTAAGGCGTCATAAGAGTGACAGAGACAATCGTCCGAAAATAGACGAATATCGTTTTCATAAAACTTTGAGAATGAAAATAATCACACAC
Source organism: Grapholita molesta (assembly GCA_022674325.2). NCBI lineage: Eukaryota > Metazoa > Arthropoda > Insecta > Lepidoptera > Tortricidae > Grapholita > Grapholita molesta. Next base: position 3,112,735 of record CP053136.2, on the reverse strand, counting down.
ATATGTTTCTTACCATTATTTTTGCACAAAATGTACAGTTTCAATATCCACGATTATTAATATCTATTTCATTCATTCTTCTAAAATACCATTTCTTCGTGTTTCAGAGAGTTTAAAATGTCACTATTCGAGTGTCTAGTGCTCAAAAATTGACCCACTTGATATTGGCTCCATGTACCCGGGACCCGGGTATGTCCTTAAACTACATCCAACAATGAGAGGTAGGGCACAGCGAAGTACCATCACGCTTGAGTCTGGAGAAGCCCAACTGGGGAAGTACCTCCTCCTACAGAAGACCACAGCCATAATAGCACTGCCACCTTTCAGGTATGTAGTGTTGTCTTCCTGATGGTGAGTAAGGTTCCCAGAGCTCCAACCCCCCTTAAAGGTCGGCAACGCGCTTGTGACTCCCCTGGTGTTACGGGTGCCTATGGGCGACGGTAATTGCTTACCATCAGGCTATCCGTCTGCTCGTTTGCCACCTATGTCATAAAAAAAAAAAATCTGTCAAATATATAATGGTGAAAAAATTAACTGTAAAACCATTTGAATATAGAACACTGACATGCGTGTACACACGTTACATGCTTTAGCTAAGTTTTTCACCTACAACATGATCTTGACCGGTTTTTTTACTCTATGGTAAACACATATTTTGCTTCAGATACCGAATAAACATTATTGACCCTTTAAAATGTCAAAAACACCTAAAGGTCGGTGTTTGAGTATTTGTAAAGGTTTATTTTGTTGTATTTTTATTTGAAGGTCTACATGTTTTCATTTCAATGTACAAGATTTTACGAGTTTATTGTAAAAAAGTAATAAAAAATAGTAAAGTAAATAAATAATTACATGTACAGAGTGAAACTTTAATCATGAACAGAAGTAAGATTTTTATAAATAATAAATAATTAATAAATAAATTGTCTTTATTTCAGGCGTACCCATATCATAAAATACACGATTAAATCACGAAAACAATGTAAATACCAGAATAAAATACAATAAAACTTAAAACTACAAGTTTTTGCACAATTTAAGTTTCAACCTGTAGGGTATATCGGAACGGGCCATTTTTCAGTTGAAAATGAATTCTGTTTACCTATAAATATAACATATTTTCTAATTGGGTTTCAATTCCTGGCTACCGTTCAATAACTGGTCATTTTTCAGTTGAAAATGAATTCTGTTTACCTATAAATATAACATATTTTCTAATTGAGTCTCAATAACTGGCCACTTCAAACTAAAATGAATTCTAATCGCCTATAAACAGAGTTTTTACTGTATTTAAATCGAAAGAAAAATATAAAAAATTTGACTCGCAGCGGGACTCGAACCCACTAGATCACTAGCCCAGTGCACTACCAATTGTGCTATACGAGTACCGCTTAGACTTGTCAAAATTTTTCTATTTATCCCTCGTCTTATACGTCATCATGGGTGACGTGTAAAGACATCTGCCGCCAGCATCTACAAGTCATAATTTTCCTATTTTTCTTTCGATTTAAATATCGAAGATGTTCGCTAGCAGACGTTTCTGCATAATAAAAAATAATTTAACAAACTCCAATAAATAATTTGTCTCTCAATTAGAATTAAATAAATACTTCAATCAGGAATTATCTTTATTTAATATTCCGTCTCTTATAGTCTCCTGTTCTAAACGCGTCAACTCTACACCCTTCTCTTTCTCGCCAGGGTAGAAGCAAACCTTCACCAGCTCGCCGCACGGAGCTTCGACCAGCAGCCATGATGGAACAGCTATCAGGTATGACAAGAAGAGTACACCCAGGAACATCATGATCTGAAAAGTGGTAGAACGGGATATAACATAAACTATTAGAACTTTTTTATTTAGCACAAAGGTGGCAAACAAGCATGCGGACCGCTTGATAGTAGGCGGTCACGCAGCCTATGGACGTTTATAATACCGAGGCGTCATTCACGCGTTGCCGACCCCGTAAAAACCTCTTTACACCATTTTTGAAGAAAAGGGTGTTCCCCTCTCGTGTTTGGAAACCCTCCCAATGCTCAAGATTCCACTCTTTGAACGTCTTTCGCTAGCTCGGATTTCAATATTAGCACAAGAAGGTGAACACTAACTTTGCTCCCTTGTATAACAAGTAACTATTTTTTATTTACTTTTGTAAGTTAGTTACTTACAAAAGTAAATAAAAAAATATAGTACTGTAGACCTCTTTAGAGCGTGGGCACATAAACGTTTCTGTCCCGCGTGCATTTCTCGGCGTTCCCATACAAAATCGTACAATGCGGAGACGCCACGTTCACGCAACGTTTTCCTGCCAGGAAAACCTCGAGTGGCCGCCGCTAGTGTGTCCGGGCCCTTACTTAACATGGTTCGAAAGAGACGGGTAGCCTATAATATCTCACCTATGCAGGTCAGCTAATATCAGTAAAAACAAAAATAGTACAGTCAGCAGCAAAAGTTGCTAAGCGTTTGACGTGTTTAAAATGACCTACACGCGCTCTTATTCTGTTAACAATAGAGACGTGTTGACCTCATTTTGAACACCTCAAATGCTTAGCTACTTTTGCTGCTGACTGTACTGCTCTCTTTACATGACAGTAATGTAAGAGAAATACAGTATAAATTTGTCTCACTCAACGCTATACATACCAACTGGTTGCAAGAGTTGTACACCAAAACGACGTAAGCGCCAATGACAGTTCGTATGATAATGAAATGCACCAGGAAAGCAGAGTAAGAGAGACGGCCGAGAGGACGCCAGCCGTCCCACTCTAACGCACCGCGATACACGTCTGAAATATAAAATTTTGCAATGTACAGTCAACCAATTTGATTTATGAGCCACATCCTTCTCACAGTGAAACTCTGTATATGAAAGACGCAAAAGATCTCTTATTAACGTCACTATGAAAAGGTTCGAAGTGGCCTAGAAATGACTATATATACATACGTATAGCATTTGAACAGCAAAATGGCTGTCAGCATGCTTGAATCCGTGCCCGTGCCGGGGCCGATTTTTGAGCACTCCACGAGACATTTTAAACTCTCTCAAACACGAAGAAATGGTATTTTAGAAGCATGGATGATAGAAATTGAGAATTGTGAGTATCAAAACTATAAATTTTGTATAAATATAATGGTATTAAACTTTTGTTTTGTGATTATTTTCGTTCTCATTGTTTTATGAATTCGATTGCACGACTGTCAAAAATCAGCTCCCAGATCGCATTTTTTTTTATGACATAGGCGGCAAACGAGCAGACGGATTGCCTGGTGGTAAGCAATTACCGTCGCCCATGGGCACCCGCAACACCAGGGGAGTCACAAGCGCGTTGTCGGCCTTTAAGGGGGGTTGGAGCTCTGGGAATCTTACTCACCACCAGGAACACTACACTACATACCTGAAAGGTAGCAGTACTATTATGGCTGTGGTTTTCTCTAAGGAGGAGGTACTTCCCCAGTTGGGCTGCCACAGATTCAAGCGTGATGGTCATCGCTGTGCCCTACCTCTCATTGTTGGACGTAGTTTAAGGACATACCCGTCCAATTATCCATTTCTACCAAATAGACATGCTGGTTTATGTTTTCTTTACCCGATTTGTTAGGCCCCCCATAGCGACGTATGCTTTACCCTTACGAGTTTACTATCTGTGCATCTCACTAAAATAGTACAAGCGAGATGCATAACTTGATACTCGTTATCGAAAACCTCAAAGTCACAACTCATGGTAAGGGTACTTATCAAACTTACTGTCAAATTTGAAGATCGCTCCACCAATAAGCAAAATCAGTGCCAGCCCGTACATCAGCTTAACAGCGCTCGAGTAGACCGCTCTGATAGCTAGCGGGAGTTCTATGCCATCAATGTATAGAACACAGCCGCTTAAGCCTAGGAGTATACAAAATGCAGGCAAGCTGTGGTATAAGGGAAGGTATTTCTGAAATTAAATGTAATAAATAAGTAGGTATTACAGGACATTTATATGTAAATTGACTGAGCCCCACGGTAAGCTCAAGAAGGCTTGTGTTGTGGGTACTCGGTCAACGATATATATATAATGTACAAATACATAGAAAACACCCACGAATCAGGGACAAATATCTTGGCTCATAATGGGATTTGAACCCAGGACCGTCGGCTTCATAGGGTCACTAGTGTCACTACCCAGGCACAGTATAATAAAGAGTACTAACGTACAGTATGGCCACACCCTGCCCCCCACCGAAAGTGCCGCCCACCCGCTCTCGGTTACCTCGCAGTTACCGGCTGGCAGGTACGCGACGACGTAGTGCGCAGATTACCTATTCAATTTTTTTCACAATATTTATAAAACCTTTTGTAATGGGCGTGTGTTGTGCTGTGTACGGATGTTTAAGCTCTAGAAACGACAAAACCAAAAGAAATTTCTACAGATTTCCATTGGATGAATTATTTTTATGTTTTAGTAGAAAATCAACTTACACCAGGTACTTATGTTTAGTATTTCTGTTACCCTATCCGTTTTAGACATAAACCTATCAGTTCACACTGAAAACAACACAATATCTATATAAACAAAAAATCATGTTTTCAACTTACGTAATATTTTGGTGGCCTGAATTTCCTTACAATAATTTTGTTACTTCGTTTTATACTGATTCAAAACAGGAAACTATTGTATAAATCGAGCTTAGATACCCACCTTACAGCATAGAGGTATGATTCTTATCATACGTAATTCGCGCAATAATAGCAATGAGGCCAATGAGTTTTGAATCATTGAGGTCATCGAACTTGAACGCGGGCGGCGGCACAGTAGGTATAATAAAGAGTAGGTACTAAGGCGGTTTCTGCGCTTGTTTATGCTACACCTTGTGCGAATGTTTCATTCAATTATACTGAAACTTCAAGTGTTTTTAGGGTTCCGTACCTCAAAAGGAAAAAACGGAACCCTCAAGACCCTTTTTCTCAGGAACGCGTGGAGGTATGAAGCTGAAATTTATATCAATTACTCAGGTCTACTGTCCCTTGAAGCTGTGAAAAAATCAAACTTCTAAGCCAACGCAATCAAAAGACAGCCGATTATGCCGCAAATTTTCGACTGGCAAGGGAATTAAAACCTATAGGGCACTTACCGTGAACTCAGAATCTTGAAATTAGTTACGAAGCAACGTCTTATAGGTAGCAAAGATAAAGGAAAAATTACGAAAACCATAAATTTTTAGTTACATCACATAATATATTTTCTCAAACATGCAATGAAATGTCTTCGTTACGTGCGTCATAATAGGCTTCGAAGTATCACGTTTAGGGCGGATCGACTCCAGAGGACAGGTAACGAATTTCATATACAATTGAAGGCCTAGGCCGGGAAGTAATTTTTTTTTAATTTTTATGTATACCTGGCGTCTGTGTTCATGAAGCCTGTTCAAACAGCTGAGTTATATTTTTTATCATTTTTAGTGACTAAATGATTAGCGGGCTAAAAAATAATCTCGCTTATTTCAGACGAAATGGTATGAAGAGATTTATTTTATTTATCATGTAATTGAATATTCATATCATCAGGTTATTACATTATTATATTTATTATTCATGCTCTCAATTTTAAAATTGTATTGGCAACACCAAACACTATTTCACGCATGCGCGTTTTTGAACGCATTTTGACTCAACCAATCACAGGACACTTTTACTTGTTTTAATAATGGCGGAATGGAAAAGATTCTCGGCGTGTAAAACTCTGTTTCTTAAGACTAAATAGTGGTAAAGGGTGTGATTCAATGCTTTTGTGACCTAGATATAGTGGTACGGGTGGCTAAAAATTGAATAATCTAACCGGGCCCGGTTTTATTTATCTATATTTTGTTATTGTGTACCGCCAAAGGCAGATGCCGTAGCGCCATCATTTAAAAGGTAAGTGCATTCTTTTTGGTGGTTTTTCTAAATGTTGTATATAGTAATTGTAGCCAGACTATTGATGATAGTCATTAATTATTACATCGAAGGCAAAATACTACAAAGCGGGATTGGAGGGAAAATTAAAAACTTATGTCGTGAAGCTGTTTTGTTCAGTGGTATTTTTTATTTATTTCATTGCATTAGTTTGAGAAAAGCACTATACATGCCTAGCCGTGAAAGGGTCTTGAAGGCTTCGTATACTATCCGGCCTCCTTACAGTCGGCCGTATATACAACTCAGCCTTCAACCCCTTTTCCCGGCGGCTGCAGTAATGTACTATTTTTTAATAATTTTAAACTTACTACCCATTTCCTCATAAACGCGTAGAGGTATTAAATTGAAATTCATACCAAATACTCAGGTCTATAATACCTTTAAGCTGTAGCAAAATCAAACTTCTATGTCAACGCAATCAAAATAAACAGCAATTTAAGCTGCATATTTTGAAACTCGCAAGTACTGCAAGGGAATCAAAACCTAAAGGGTACTTCCAGTCGACCTAGAATCTTGAAATTTGGCATGAAGCAACGTTTTATAGCACACATAAAGGAGAAATTCCGAAAACCTTAAATTTTTAGTTACATTACAAAATATATATTTTTTAATAAATATAAACTTATTACTTTACCCTAAAAATACCATAGTTATGACTCGATTGTCGTAATGAACGAACTTTGTAAACCTTGCAGGTTTGTACGGAACCCTCGGTGCGCGAGTCCGACTCGCACTTGGCCGGTTTTTTTTCTGCAATGCCTTATAAATTACTATAATTTGTCATAATCATCTATACATATACACATAATAAAACAATAGCGATTAGTGGGCTGAATGAACATTACTATCTAGATGTCAAATGATTAACTTTTGTATTTTTTGTTGTCTGTCTGTCTGTCACTCTGTGCACGCAACACGTAAAATCTACTGGTCCGATTACATTACATTACAATAAAGTACGATTTTTCGTTTTTACTTATCCCTTTATTTAGTATAAGAGGCTATTGGCAAAGATCCAGTTGCTCGAGTCAAAACGTAGACGTCAATAATAATCTCAGAAAATAGAGTTAAAAACGTTTTCGTTTATAATTGATTACACACAAACTAACTCGACACAAATAAATTCGACGCCGCTATAACAAGGTCATCTTACATTGCGTTCCCGATTCGCGAACGCACTACGCAAAATAGCGGCAACCCTAGCGTGTCTTATCTCACTCACACAGGCATGGTACGCGCTCACCTACACGAGCTTAGACTGTGTGCGTAGCAACGCGTTTGTTTCATACATTCGATCGCCACTTACCGGGGTGTGACCCAGGCCTACTAGGCCAAACCTGGTGTTACAAAATTATAATCGTTAATTATGCGGTTGAAGGCTAGGGCATTTTTAGGGTATTTTTGTATGGGATATACCATAATCCATAAATTTTATTTTTTTAACTTTAATATCATACTGTTAAAATAGTACATTAATAAGAGGCCGGGAAAATGAGGATTTCCGGCCAAGTAGTAACGAATAGTGATACGAGAACGGGAATCCGTTTTCACGACGAGGCATTTATAGTGCTTTTCTCAAACATACAATGAAATAAAAGAAAGGCTTCAAAAAATGAAATTTGCAAAATCACAACTAACAATGAAATCAAAATGTATTAAAATCAACTGTTTCCTATGACGCCCGCCATCTTGCCTCTGTATGGATAATCGTCGTTGAAAAAAAAGTTACTTTGCAGGCCTAGGCCTACAAAGTTATATGAAAATCCTTTTCCGTTTCCTTCAGTTGCCGCGCCCAAAAACCATACTTCCAAATGTATTATAACGTATGTAAAGACAATATTTCATTGCATGTTTGAGAAAATATATTTTATTTTACAATACTTTGCATAATAAAATAAAATATACAAGGGGCATCAAATTAAATACCGATCTTAAAGGCTTTTATGTATTTGTGTACTTTGCAGAAAAGAGGTATTATATAGGTGATAAACTTAGATAAAGCACCTGGCCTATGTAGTAGTAACGTGTGTACATGCATGTCGTCATTCTACATAAATATATTCGTATTCAAATGTTGAAGTGAGTTCCATATTAATGCTCCGTACAACTACATAGACATGGTCCCTCAGTTAAGTTTTTCACTCATAATAGGATTATACCTACTGTTTTATTTTATAAAACATGTAAGTATTTTGGTGTCATTACACTCATGACTAAATTACTTATATGTTACTTTAAATAAATAATCCTGTTTTCACCGGACAATTATTAGTGTTACGCGACCACGTCCAGCTTTATATGTGGCTATCGACAGTTACACCTAATAAAACAACACATCTTCACGCAAGACGAACAATTCTCCGATGAAAACAATGAACCTACAAACGGCCTAGGGCTTAACCGTCTTAAATATATGCATAGACATATACCACTTAACTGGACGGAGCGTGCTAATAACAGATACCACGATCGAAAGGGATGGTCTTATGTAACTTTTCCATAGGTATGGTAAAGATGGTGATTTTCGTCCGTCCTTGTCATAGTCTCACATATTTTTGTTGCACTCCAAACTGAACCCTTCAGAACTGTCAAAGGTGGAGGGATACAAACAAATACAATTGAAATTTTCTTGTGTTTTTAACCGAAGATGCGGTAATTAATACAGAATAATATCTTAACTATAAAGAGTGACCAGTAAAGCAAAACTATAGTGAATTTTTACATTTCGGGCTGCATGAGCCAAAATATAATTGTCCCTCACTGGCGCTCGCGAATGCGTTCTCCAATCATTATTCCTCCTAGCATATAAATATGTCATAGTTACCTTATACTTGGTGACATCGAATTTCTGCTGCTGCAGCCGATATACCACTATCGCCAACGCTAGCCCCAAGGCGTAGTTCACGAGATTAGTGTGGCCCCGCTTGTAAAGGTTGTTGAACGTTGGATCCGTCACAAATATGTTACGAGCCACTCTGAAAAAAGTGGAAAATAACATAGTACAGACCCTGAATTAGTCTGTACAGATCCTGAATTAGTGAGTGTAAGGTTACAGAGCCTTGAGCACCGTCGCAAGGTTGCTAGTTTGTCTGTGTTTTACAGGATACATTTTGGAGAGTGTGCACAGGAATTGCACGATTTAATTCCGCCATCTCCGTTCCACCACCGGACGTCCAGGCGAGGGGAGCGGTTTTATCCTTGCGTTGTGAATATTCCATTCATTCGCACGAAGCGATTCGCTTCTACCCTCCTAATACGGAAGGCTAAGGATTGGAATTCGCTCCCTTCGTTTGTATTCCCGAAAAGATATAATATGGGTCTCTTCAAGGCAGGAGTGAATAGGCTGTTACTAAACCAGAGTACTACACCCTCGACCTCGTCGACACTTCCCATCAGGTGCGACTGAGGTCAAACACTGGTCAATCTTGTTTAAAAAAAAATGATGAGATAAAAAAATAATACATCATCATCATCATCTATCAGCCGCGGACGAGCTCCACATCCAGCACAAAATAGCTAACGACTGCCAGCGAAGTTTAGGACACATATTAGGACTTTGCGCTTTCCCATACCTTGTCGCTACTCTAGAACTTTTCTGCTCCAACGGCTATCGACTCTCCGCTCCGTGGCCTGTCCATTGCTACTTCAACAGTGCAATCCTGCAAGCTATATCGGTTACTAATGGTCTTCTACGGAAACCCTCATTACTGATTCTATCACGTAGGGATACACCTCAAATGGAATTGGGCTGGCAATGATGCAATGTGGACGTTGTTCGGCACGATCGTGGGGCACTTCTCGATGCGATAGGACCAGAACCAGAACAAATATAGTACTAGAAGCTCGTATGCTCAGTAGTGGGCTATAAATGGCTAAAATGATGATGATGATATTGAGATACTCCAAGTATACAGCTCTTTCTACGATGAATAATGGCAATCAAAAGTATGCAACCCAACACCTTCCCAGAAGAGTTAACAGACTTACTCTGGCGAAACAAGAAGAATTGGACTGAGGTTCTGCAAAGCCGTGTGGATTGCTGGCGTGACCAGCCCCACCAGGAAGATGGTGATGATGGCCAGCTTCCGAAACCCTCTGCAGATGCAGAAGACCACTAGTCCGAGTATGCTCAGCTGCATATCTGCGCCTAAGTACCTGGGGAAAGTAAAGGTTTAACGGCTAAGTCTCGTCGGTAGGTACTTGCCAGGATGCGAACCCGTGATCTCCTGATTCGTAGGCAGGGGCGCAGAAACCACGGCCAGGAGGCGCTTCAAATACTATTAAAAACTTACCATGTATGCATCATGCAGTCAGAGTTATCAATGTAGTTGTTGATGTACAATAAGTTGTAGTACCAATCCCGTCTGCACTGCACTGCTTCTTCGCCCACTACGGACTGAAAATTTACACAAATAAATAATATATTAAAGGACATCCTTACACAAATTGACTGAGCCCCAATAACCTCAATAAGTCAGGAACAGATACCTGAGCTTATCACACAAATATTTACCCGTACTAAGATTTGAACTCAGGAACCTCGGCTTCATAGGCAGGGCCACAACACTCTAGACCACACGTGTGGCCAAATCCTAGTTAAAGGTGCTTTTACATTTCGACCACGCCATGTTTCAATTCAAGTTCCCTTCAATAAAAATTGAGACGAACTTCGGATCGAGCATGGTAGAGGAAGATTGGAGAGGCGTATGCCCAACAGTGGGCGTAGGTATACGCGCTGAAGAAGAAGAAACAGCACAGAAGACCCACAACAGTTTTTATTAAAAAGTTAAATAAAAAAATATGCAAAAACTTATCTGACGTACTTTCCAAAGAGGCCCAGATCCCAAATGTCTTTGCCATGTACACACAAACGCCAGCACCAACGCATGTACTGGAGCTAATCTGCAATGAAAACAAATGAATAAGTTACCACGGACTAGCAAGCGTAGCGTAGGACATCCACCCACAAGATGGATAGACGACCTCATTAGGGTCGCCAGAAGACGCTGGATGCAGGTCGCTTGCATCCGGTAATTCATCATCTTCCTCAAGTGGTCTCATTTTGCCACAGCTCATAGGAGCATAGCGTCAGCTTGGCAATTAACACTAGTTTTACGAAAGCGACTGCCATCTGACCTTCCAAACTAGAGGGTAATATAATAAGCTTGTCGCTTAAGTCTGACGCAACTAGTTTAAAACGGTTATATTTTGACAAAACACTGTAGAGACGAACACGCCTTGCTATTTAAAAGTTTAAAGCTTTATTTAAAATTGTCTGAGTCCGACGGCAAGCTCAAGAAGGCTTCTGTTAAGAGTACTCAGCCAATGATATATATATTAGACAAATACATAGAAAACCCACGAGTCAGAAACAGATACCTGAGCTCATCACACAAATAAATACCTGTACTGAAGATTGAACTTTGAACACCGGATGAGTTCTGTCGTAATATACGAATGTGTCATTGGCATTGTCATTTTGGCGCAATAATGCCATTCAAAAGTTTAAGGCGTTTTATTGAAAATTGTCTGAGTCGAACGGTAAGCTCAAAAAGGCTTTTGTGTTGCGAGTACTCAGCCAATAATAAGTATTTTACGCGAGTACATAGAAAACCCATGAGTTAGAAACAGATACCTGAGCTTATTACTCAAATTAATACCCGTACTGGGATTTAAACTTTGAACCCAGGATGAATTATGTTACGGCTCATGGGACACTAGGGTCCGCTTGGCAACTAATCCTAGGATTCGATGTAGTCACTAGTTTTACGAAAATGTCATTTGCATTGTCACTTTGGCATTAATGCCATTTAAAAGTTAAAGGCGCTTTATTTTAAATTGTCTCCCTGGTGTGGCAATCCGTCTGCTCGTTTGCCACCTTTGTCATAAAAAAAAAACCCTAAAAAAGTAATTTGTCTACAGTGCCTTACCTTAGCCATCTAATAAGTATTCCTTTCGGCAGCATGTCCCAGGTGACGTCTCGTTTCTCCTCCAGCAGCATAAGGTTGTAGGCCAGCAGGAACCCGGAGATCACGAAGAAAGTCTGCACGATCAGCGTCCCGTTGAACACGAGGGTCACCATGATGTTGTAGTACGCCTGCATATCAAGGAATATGTGGTAGTCCACATGGAAAGGTACCTTATGGCGCTTGGCGCTTACGGTGTTAACGACGCTTCAATACTAATGTGACACTTTGCAACGCCTTGGTAATTTTTTTTTTATGACAAAGGTGGAAACGAGCAGGCGGATTGCCTAATGGTGAGCAATTACCGCCGCCCATGGGCACCCGCAACACCAGGGGAGTCACAAGCGCGTTGCCGGCCTTTAAGGGGGGTTGGAGCTCTGGGAACCTTACTCACCACCAGGAACACAACACTACATACCTGAAAGGTAGCAGTGCTGTTATGTTATGGTCTTCTGTAAGGATGAGGTACTTCCCCAGTTGGGCTGCTCCAGATTCAAGCGTGATGGTCATCGCTGTGCCCTACCTCTCATTGTTGGACGTAGTTTAAGGACATACCCGGGTCTAAATTGATTAATCTTCTATTAGCCACTGAGGTGCTCCGCTGGCTAGTAGGCCTCCTATAAATGGCCACGCTTGGCAGGCGGGTTAGCAATCGCGATTTGTCCATCGATTTTTTTTTTTTTTAGTACAATAGTTCTATTTAACCTTTTAAATGCCTCTGTCGGATATATGCGACAGTGACAACATATATGAAACCTTATTATAACGTGACTAAATTCAATATGGCGTGTTTAATTTTTGACATATGGCGGTTAAAATATAAATAACACTTTATTGTACTCAATGAGAAAGGGGCACAGAAAGAATAAAAATACAAAGGTTGATAGACGAACGTATCCACTTAAGGAATCTCTTTCAGCTAACCTCATCTTCTCGTTGTCCCGTCATTTTGCCTCGGCTTATGGGAGTCTGGGGTGGGGGTGTCGCGGTAGAATGCTAAGCGAGCCCGTGACACCTCCCACTGAACGGTCTGGCGAAGTTCTCCCGGAGTGTTTTAGTGGGTATTCCCTTCCTCTCCTCTTGAGTAGAGACCCTCCCCAGGGCTGGGAAGATCCGTAAATGCATTTCACTCAGTCAAAAAAATAAAATAAAGCCTGAGGTCCCCGCTTGGCAACTAATAGTGTGTGAAAATAACAATATTGTTTAATAAGATTAAACTTAGTATTCATTATTGTAATTATAGTTTATAAGTAAGAAATTTGCATGCTTCTTTAAGTAAAATGTACACACTTATGCTGTACCTTCCAATTGTATTTACCACTACAATTTTGCAAATAAATGATTGATTGATTGATTGATTAGTAGGATTTGGCGAGCGACCGCCATCTCACCTTGCAACCCATAGGGTAAATTAGACTTTATTAGGATTAGTCAGGTTTCCTTTGCCGAAAAGCGACTGGTAAATATCAAATGATATTTCGTACATAAGTTCCGAAAAACACATTGGTACAAGCCGGGGTTTGAAGCTACGGGATATGATTGCAAGTGGCACACTCTTACTGCTAGGCCACTTGAGCTTCAACGAAAGGTTAAAGGTCAACGTTCTTACATTTTCAAGAAATTCCGGATTGCTGGTGGCAATGGCAGCGTTGAGAGGCGAGTGTGCCATTATGACGCAGAATGTTGAGATGGTCCTGAAAAAGTACATTTTTGATCTTTAGGGACTGACGGCAGGTCTGGCCTAGTGGGTAGTGGCCCTGCCTATGAAGCCGACGATCGTGGGTTCAAATCCCAGTAAGGATATACATTTGTGTGAGGAGCACAGATATTACTGCTAACTGATTTTGTCAAAACGTTGTATAAGTATGAGTCACTTGATGAACAAGAATTGCGAGTACAAACGCGTACAAAAATATCACGCAAAGCATCTTTCCCAAATTTAAAGTTATACAGCACTCGGCTAAATATCAAGTTGTTCATTTATTTAACAAGCTACCCACCGAATTAAAAGTAATTACAAGTCATGCGTTGTTTAGTAGAAAATTAAGAATATTTTTATTGAGAGGGCGTTTGTATAGTGTCGACGAGGTCTTTACTAATAACAGTAACTAGTCTTAGGTATTAGTCAATAAGTTAGCATAGTCACATTGAATTGCATACCTAACTTTATTTTCTCTTCTTCTGTATATTCGTTTTTATGTATTTCAAACACAATCTCTGTATTGTTTATGAATAAATACAAATACAAATACAAATTATATTACAAGTCATGGGTTTTCTATGTATTTAAGTATTTTTATATTACATATATCGTTGGCTGAGTATCCACAACACAAGCCTTCTCTTTACCGTGGGCTTCAGTCAATTTGTGTAAAGGTGTCCATATTCTGTCAGCTTTTATGTAAACTACAAAGTACAAATTTTATAATTATCAACTTTCAACTTCAAATAATATATTTTATATTCATGTGTAGTACCTATACCTATTAAAATTACAAATATAAATCATATTGTTTCTGGCCTAACCTAATATGATATACCCTAAAAAAACCTAATATGTGTGATAATGATGTGATGAACATATCATTAGTCTTTGACCCACAGTACCCCATGGGGAAGAGAGAAAACCATACATCGGAGAAAAATCAAGACAAGAAAAAGATGAGATTTTACAAGTGACAAAATACACGTTTCTTCACCTAAACGTTAACAAAACATTGCTTGGTTTTCAGTGATTCTCTGTCACTCCCATTAAAAGAGACAAGGACAGCTTACTTGAGTCCAGTAAAGCATTTCAGTCGATTGAGTCTCGGCTCAGGCCCGTCTGAGACCGCCAGAAGGCGACGCCAGTTGCGTGGGACAGAGAAGCATAACAACACTCTCGCTCCTGCAACAAATTACAAGCAATTTTTACTACAGGAGATCCATGGTATAGTCAGTAGCAAATGTTGCTAAGCGGGCGAGGTATTCAAGCTATTATCAGCTCTTATTGTTAATATAATAAGAGCGTGTCAAGATTATTTTGAACACCTGGCTTAGCAACTTCTGCTGAAGACTGTATGTTTAAATACAAACAGAATGACGTAAACAATTATATAAAATGTTGATTATGGAAAATATACGTGGTAATGACGATAATCGATGCTATTATAATTATTGATAGGTCATTGGCATCTTGACATTTCAATCATAAATCGCTTAAAAAACCTTTTAATTCTTACTTCTCCGCCTAAAAGTTAAATTAAATAAAAGTGTCATTGAACTTTATTATTTAAGTATTAGTTACAAAGAAGCCTTTTAAGCCTTAGCTAGCTCCTACTAGGATAGCGATGCTTCTCTGGGCACGGAATGAGCCAGCCCTCTAGTGGCATCCACGAGGCGCTTAATAAAAGTACGTATGCCGTATGTATGAAACAGTTTTTGTGTTCTAAACCAGTTGCAAAAGATCCTGATCTATCCTCCCCGTCCGAAAATTTAGTGTCTGGCAAGTTCATCTTTGTCTGAAAAGTGTTCGAACAGACTGCCAACAACACTGAGCCCCAGCAACGCCAGCCCCAGCAGCGCTGCGGCGTAATCAACCACGTCGTAGCCTGCTGGCTTATCATAGTTTGTGGTTTGTGCACACTTTGTCTCTCGCCACAAACGGCTGGTACTTCCAGACAGATCACCAAGACTCCTCTTACCTATGGTTCTATCCTTGTCTGACAAGTGGTCAAATAGACTACCAGCTACATTGTGCACCAGCAGCGTCAGGCAAAACATTGCAGTGGCGTAGTCGCCCACGTCATAGGCTGCTGGCCCGTCGTACTTCATGAAGTGTACTTTGTCTCTCACCACAAGCGTCTGGAACATTCCAAGGGATCACCAAGACTCCTCTTACCTATGGTCTTATCCTTGTCTGACAAGTAGTCAAACAGAGTGCCAGCTACATTGAGCACCAGCAACGCCAGCCCCAGCAGTGCCACGAAGTAGTCGACCACCTCGAAGCCTGCTGGCTCATCGTACTCCGTGCAGTACACCTTGTCTCTCACCATATTAGTCTGGAACATTCCAAGGGATCACCAAGACTCCTCTTACCTATAGTTTTATCCTTGTCTGACAAGTAGTCAAACAGAGTGTTAGCTACATTGAGCACAAGCAACGCCAGCCCCAGCAGTGCCACGGAGTAATCGACCACGTCATAGCCTGCTGGCTCATCGTACTCCGTGCAGTACACCTTGTCTCTCACCATATTAGTCTGGAACATTCCAAGAGATCACCAAGACTCCTCTTACCTGTGGTCTTATCCTTGTCTGACAAGTAATCAAACAGAGTGCCAGCTACATTGAGCACCAGCAACGCCAGCCCCAGCAGTGCCACGAAGTAGTCGACCACGTCGTAGCCTGCTGGGTCTTCGTACTTCAGGCGGTATACTTTGTCTCTCACCACAAGGAACATTCCAAGGGATCACCAAGACTCCTCTTACCTATGGTCTTATCCTTGTCTGACAAGTAGTCAAACAGAGTGCCAGCTACATTGAGCACCAGCAGCGTCAGGCCCAACATTGCAGTGGCGTAGTTGAACACGTCGTAGCCTGCTGGCCCTTCGTACTTCATACAGTATACTTTGTCTCTCACCACAAGCGTTTCGAACATTCCAAGGGATCACCAAGACTCCTCTTACTTATAGTTTTATCCTTGTCTGACAAGCAGTCAAACAGAGTGCCAGCTACATTGAGCACTAGTAACGCCAGCCCCAGCAGTGCCACGGAGTAGTCGACCACGTCGTAGCCTGCTGGGTCTTCGTACTTCAGGCGGTATACTTTGTCTCTCACCACAAGGAACATTCCAAGGCATCACCAAGACTCCTCTTACCTATGGTCTTATCCTTGTCTGACAAGTAGTCAAACAGAGTGCCAGCTACATTGAGCACCAGCAGCGTCAGGCCCAACATTGCAGTGGCGTAGTTGAACACGTCGTAGCCTGCTGGCCCTTCGTACTTCATACAGTATACTTTGTCTCTCACCACAAGCGTTTCGAACATTCCAAGGGATCACCAAGACTCCTCTTACTTATAGTTTTATCCTTGTCAGACAAGCAGTCAAACAGAGTGCCAGCTACATTCAGCACCAGCAGCGTCAGGCCCAACATTGCAGTGGCGTAGTTGAGAACACGTCATAACCTGCTGGGCCTTCGTACTTCAGGCGGTATACTTTGTCTCTCACCACAAGGAACATTCCAAGGGATCACCAAGACTCCTCTTACCTATGGTTTTATCCTTGTCTGACAAGTAGTCAAACAGAGTGCCAGCTATATTGAGCACCAGCAACGCCAGACCCAGCAGTGCAGCGGAGTAGTCGACCACGTCGTAGCCTGCTGGCTCATCGTACTCCGTGCAGTACACCTTGTCTCTCGCCACGTTAGTCTGGAACATTCCAACAATTCACCCAGACTTTAAACCTATCATCCAAGCAGCGCTCTTTAGCCAAGACTCAATGGCGCTTAGGTTTTAGTGCGGTACAAAAATCCGGAAAATAATATTGTAGTAATAATACGAATCGAGCTGGCCTCCTCGCACAACATATCAGCATTGCGATATAAAAAGGAAATGCCACCAGCATGGTACAATGCCTCAAGGGCATTTCTTGGATTTTGTAATAAGTAATTAAGTACCTACTCGTAGTTATTATAATATTATTAAAGGCAGACTTAATCCACCTTTCAACCTTTAGGCAAAGCAGACAAGTTAAAAGCGGTTCATAACAATATAAAATAAACATACACCAAAACACATTCAAATATAAATTAAACATACTTATATTAATATAATATTCATGTATAAACGTACATACTTACATAATACTAACATAAACTGATGGCAATACAGGTATGAAATCAGTTGAAACTCTACAAAACAGAAATACTAGGGTTTTTCAGTTCTACCAGCAAAGTAGTCACATAAAGATTTTTTGAAAGCAACCCTATTCTCACACTGTCTAACTTTAACAGGGCTAGATTATTCCAGAGGCGAGCAGTCTGAACGGGTCGTAATTAATGTATAATACGAATTAATATCATTTTCCTAACTAGTGCGTAAAAAGTGCAGTTTTGCGTAAATTTCACTTTTTAAGGCACTTGGTATGAAAAATTAGGTTCGATACTCGTGTAAAACTTCTTTAAGACTCGGGTGATTGTCACCCTCGTTTCACTCGGGCTCCAACGTTCACCCTCGTCGAAAAAAAATGTTTTTTCACTAGTATCGAAATGTACTATTTCCTGTAAGTATCTATGCTACCCGTACCTGAAGACCATGACTTCCGTAAAGCGAAGCGTTCAGACAGGCTTCAATAGTATGAACCAGGTCCCAGGAATTGGCGAGGAACTCTCGACACGTCTTCGTGACGCACAGTCCTCGGTGGACGACCGTGTGGTCGAAGTGTGTTTTCCTATAATCTGAATACTCCTGCCAAACATTCGTTGCAAAATTAGGAAAGGGTAAAAACAATACTGATGATCGGGTAATAAATATAAATAATAAATAAATATTTCGGGACAATCTTACACAAATCGACCTGATCCTGCGGTAAGCTCAGTAAGGCTTGTGTTGTAGGTACTAGACGACGAGATATATAATAGACAAATACATATAGATACTTAAATGCATAGAAAACACCCATGACTTAGAATAAATAAATGCCTAGACTGGGATTTGAACCCAGGGCCATCGGCTTCATAGGCAGGGTCACTAACCACTAGGCCAGACCGGTCGTCGATAGGGTAGTATTTGGAAGAGACCAATCGTTGATCTAAACACAACTATCCTAAAATCACAAGCGATATTGAGTCTTTGAGTCGAAGGAGAGACTTTTCCTCTCTATGTGTGTTCTACCGCTTGTACAATGGGTGGTGCTCTGAAGGACTGATTGACATGATGACAAAGGCCGCTTTCTACCACCGCACCGCTCGCCGTCGGCAGTGCATTCATCCTCACACCCTGGAGGCTAAAGGGTCACGCGCTAAGCTAAGGAATTTCCTTCCGCGACCGCTCCGGCTGTGGTTTTCCCTAGGGACTACAGTATGAGGTTCTTCAAAATAGGGTAAAATGTAATGCAATGCGCATGGGAATCCTCTGGAGTTGCAGGCGGTAACTGCTTACCATCAAGAAAATACAAGTGAAAATGCGAAATATCATGCAAGAAAAAAGGTTGACAGAATGAGCTATGCTGGAAGTATTTCTACGTGATAAAATATTTAGAGAAAAGTTGCCGTTCGTTCGTGTTTTTGCCGTGTTAACTAAGAATAGCACCGCCATGTCTCCTCCTGTTTCTTCTGTAATGTGATCCCATATCTTACCTGTATGATAGTAAACAGCTGATTCGATTCATTGACCACAAGTTTTGCGTCCGCATAGCAGTAAATGTCCCCAGGATACAAGAGACAGTTGTAGTAGTCGTCCAGGACAAACAGATCTGGCAACTGTGCGTAGTCCGAGGCTGAAAATAGTTATTTGTTATACAAGGGAGCAAAGTGTTCACTTCGATTACAATTTGGAGGGTTTCAAAGCACGAGAGGGGAACACACTTTGCTACCGAGTGAAACACACAATTTTTCACCTCACTACCGCGAGGAAAAAATTAACTCTAAAACTTTAAAAATGTATTCAAAATTATTGGCATCCATCATTTATCATTCAAAAACATTAAATGCACAGAACATCTAACGAGCTAATATAAAATAAAAATAAAAAACACTCGATAAATAATAAACAATTTGTATAAATTAAAAGTTGAAATAGATGACATATACTTAAGAAAAAACGACGAGGACCTCCGGCCCGATAGCTGGAGATGCGGGTTCGAGTCCCGTCTCTAACGCCGTCGGGTAAGGTCCTCGTCGTTTTTTCTTAACCTACCTATTTCAACTTTTAATTTATATAGTATATAGTACTTAAAAATCAAAGCAAATCAAAATATTTCATAAATAATAATTTGATTTGTTCTTACTTTTAATTTGTATAAAATTACTTTGCACTCTTGTGAATAAAATGCAACTTTGCTATCTGTTTTTAAAGAAGAAAACAGTTCTTTCCGAGCTAGTGGGGTGAATGGATTTGGAAGGTGGAATGGTTTACCGCGCCGGCGCTACCGCGAAAAACGATATTCGTAAACAGACGATTGTCTCTGTAAAAGTAATTGGAGCAAAAGAGACAGACCCTCCAAATATAAATACAAACTTCGATTTTTCGCGGTACCGGGCCTAATTTTGGACAGTAGGTACGTACCACTTGCTGGCCTACAGCGAAAATCGAAGTTCAAAAATGTCGGACATCTGTCTCTTTTACGCCAAGTGATCGTGGCTAGTGTGACAGACACAATAGTTCGAAAATTGCGAACTTCGATTTTTTACCATGACGGTCTTTACCATGTTACGGTATTAGCCATGCCTCACCCATAATAATTAAGAAGTATTTAAAATACTTACCATTTAATTTGTAGATTACCCCCGATACCTGTTGTACCACAAAGAAAACGCAAATTGCAAATGTCTTCATGTTTTGTATTACAGCAATATAATCAATTTAAAAAATAAAACCATTGATTCACACAAAAGTACTGATAAATCTTTGATTATTTACAAGTTAAAACGCATTGTTACTACGTCCTCTACCCCTTAAGTTAGTTTTTGCAATAACGCCTGATCAACAATGATTTTAATTACTTATATACTAACAATTAAGTAGGTACAGTCAACAGCAAAAGACTACAAATAAATAAATATTTCGGAACAATCTTACACAAATCGACCTAGTCCTACGGTAAGCTCAGTACGGCTCGTGTAGGTACTAGACGACGATATATATAATAGATAGGTACATATAAATACTTACGTACATAGAAAACACCCATGACTCAGGAACAAATATCTGTGCTCATCTTACAAATAAATGCCCTGACTGGGATTCGAACTCAGGGCTTCATAGGCATGCTCATTACCCACTAGGCCAGACCTGTCGTTAACATACATACGTATTTATTAAAAGTATCTCCCAAATCCTGGGATTAGTTGCCAAGCGCACCCCAGGCTCCCATGGTAAAATGCCTGAACATCATCCCCCCGAGATAATACAAGTAATATTTGGGGGAGGCATATGTCTAGCAGTGGACGTGTTACGGCTGATATTAAATACATGTAGGGTGATGGTACCAATGTTGGACACTTTAAGCTGATAGGCACGTATCAATGATGAAAACTTAGTTCTTAATTCAAAAACCATAACGTTATAAATTGAATATTTACTAACAAATGCAAAACACTTGACTCCTTTGAAATAAGCACTAATGTTCATGATTGGTTCCTTGTCCATTACTGGCGCCGTCACCCTACACATATATTATCGTTTTAGCCGTATCGATACATACAGTTAATATTCGATTGTATTCGACTGACAGTATTGACCATAAACAAAGTGATTAAATGCAGTGGGTAAAAAACTAAATGTAAGCGACCACTGACTATTTTTTTTTCTACTTCACCAATTTATAATAAAATATAATTATAGTTTTTATATAACAGCACAGATCGGATAGATTGGCGTCATTGCTCGCAATATTGGATATGCATGACTTTAAAATTAATTGGGTAATATACTCAATCGAGTCCTCGTCGTTTTTCTTAAGTATATGTTATCAATTTCAACTTTCAATTTATATAGTAGTATTACTATTTAAAATCAAATCAAAATATTTAATAAAAATAATTTGATTTGTTCTTAATTCATAGATGGCAGCACCACCTCTCTAGCTATATCAGAATCCCGAAAGGTATTCATATAGGAGGTGCAAACACGTAGTGTTTCACCTTAGAGCTGGTAAAACGGTGCCTAAAAACCGTTAAAATTGATTAAGGCGTCAGCCGCGATAGCTGGAGATGCGGGTTCGAATCCCGTCTCGAACACCGGAGGTCCTCGTCGTTTTTCTTAAGTATATGTTATCTATTTCAACTCATACATTAACTTTGGTCAAAAAGGTTAAAACTTAGAAGTAAAAACACAATTTGTATTGGAATAAATATTGTATTATTACGTATATTTACAAACATATGTACAATTTAATATTGCTATCCATTTAACCAACTTAAATAAATTAATATTACATTACTACAGAGGACTGGAAATAAGGGATTGCCGGCCGAGTAAGTAGACGGATTGTTACGAGGCCGACAAGCTCTTTTCATGTCGAGGTATGTATAGTGTTTTTCTCAAACATGCAATACAATCATTAAAAACAAAAACTCTTATATATACGTCATATTTTTTTTAATAACTAAACTTGCCAAATAAACCTGCTTACTTAACTAAACATTGATTATTATTTTTAATTGGCGTAGTAGCAAAATGTCATCGAACCAACCAGAAAATGTGACCAATATCCAAGATGGTGTCACAAATTTATATGGAATGGCATTAAAATATAGGACTTCGCCGGCCTAGGCCGACAATGTTAACCATAACCTCACGTGTCTCTCGTCTAGCCAAACCTGCGACGACATATATCGAAGCTTGTGGTGTTACATAAATAAATAAATATTTCGGGACAATCTAACACAAATCGACCTAGTCCTACGGTAAGCTCAGTAAGGCTTGTGTTGTAGGTACTAGACGACGATATATATAATAGATAGATACATATAAATACTTAAATACATAGAGAACACCCATGACTCAGGAACAAATATCTGTGCTCATCACACAAATAAATGCCCTGGCTGGGAATCGAACCCAGGATCTTCGGCTTCATAGGCAGGGTCACTACCCACTAGGCCAGACCGGTCAATAAAACGTGATACAAGAGTATCAAACCGGCAACTGTTCATGATTTTGAACAACTTTTATTACGGTATTAACTTTACGGTATTCACTCTTGTAACAATTGTTTTACACTGGCAATAACCCTTTTTTTATATTACGGCAGTGGCAAACCAGCATCCGCCTGATGGTAAGCATTTTCCGTAGGCTATGGACGCCTGCAGTTCCACATGATTTATACACGCGCTGCATACCCTTTAAGAACCTATGTACTCCTTTTTTGCCGTGTGGTACCGGGTGACTAGATTAGCACCACCTGATCTCCTCCCGCGTGTGTCGTACGAAGCAACAAAGGGAAAATACCGACGGATGGGCAGCAATGTCTGTTGAACCACAATATGCAGCATCTGCGGTCGCCATCCCGCCTGAGAAGCGTGGCGAGTGGCTAGCCCCAAATGATGATATCATTTCAGCCAGCCTTGGTAACATGTAGCTATTGGAAGCGATCTGCATCCAGCGTCTTCCGGCGACTTTAATGAGGTCGTCTGTCCATCTTGTGGGTGGACGTCCTACGCTGCGCTAGCTAGATCCAAGATGAGACGAGTCATATTTGGGAGAGGGTGGTCCGGTGGTACATCATATATGCATATCAAAGAAAAAATACATATTAACGCCAATATTTAATTTTTTCTATTACCAGTAAGGATTCCCTCTTATAATTACTACTTACTAGCTGACCCGGCGAACTTCGTACCGCCTAAAAAGCGACAAAAGTAGTGGTAGCTTTCAAAAATCACGGGATTTTTGTTATTTTTTAGTACTTAATGTCTCAATCAGGGCTGTGACGATTCCAACCAATCCAAAAACATTTTAATCGGTTCAGCCGTTCTCGAGTTATAAGCGGTTGAACAAATCCCACTTTCTTTTATATATATAGAAGAATATGATATCCCCAAAGTCAATGTATTAGTAAACTAAGAACAAATCAAATTATTTTTTATGAAATATTTTTGATTTGCTTTGATTTTTAAGTAGTAATACTACTATATAAATTAAAAGTTGAAATAGATCCCGTCTCGAACACCGGAGGTCCTCGTCGTTTTTTCTTAAGTATATGTTATCTATTTCAACTTTCAATGTATTATTATTATTAACGATACTATACATGTTTGGTAGACCACACGGTACTTCGCCAACGTGACGCCGGAACGTAGACAGGTCGTCGCCGGAACGCTGACGGGTCGCCTACGGAACGCTGACGGGCCGTCGTCGTGTCGCCGCCGTATCGCCGGGCGCTCACACGGCCGTCTCGTCGGCCGGCGGCGCGAGGCTCTTCACCGGGACTCTGATGAGGTCATCCTCTATTTTGGTGTCAGCTGGCAGGTTCTGGAGAATTCAACGATCTTATAAAGAGAGTCAGTACAAAAAAAAGTAGAAAGCTGTTTAATATATTTGATTGTAGCGAGAAAACTGGCCCGCTACCGTGAACATCGAACTACGTATATAGCGAGCATCTTCTCTTTTACTTTAATGTCATACCTATATTAATAATTCCGACAAGGGGTACGCTAGACCCAAAATAAATTTTACTCAATTGAAAGAGCGTAAAAAGAGGTACTTTTGAATCGAGGACACATATCGATAAAATTCGTATTATAATTAAAACTGTTGTGAGCCATGTTACTACAAACGGATAAACTCACTTTTTTTTTATGACAAAGGTGGCAAACGAGCAGGCGGATTGCCTGATGGTAAGCAATTACCGCCGCCCATGGGTACCCGCAACACCAGGGGAGTCACAAGCGCGTTGCCGGGGGTTGGAGCTCTGGGAACCTTACTCACCACCAGGAACACAACACTACATACCTGAAAGGTAGTAGTGCTGTTATGGCTGTGGTCTTCTGTAAGGAGGAGGTACTTCCCCAGTTGGGCTGCTCCAGATTCAAGCGTGATGGTACTTCGCTGTGCCCTACCTCTCATTGTTGGACGTAGTTTAAGGACATACCCGGGTCCAAACGTGTAATTATGTTATGTAATAATACACCACAGACAAGTGTAGCGGTAGCGCCTTTACAAAAAGTGCAGGCAATTTCTCGCCGTGCAAGGCAGCGGACAGCAGTGAGTGATACACCCTCACACCGAGCGGTCCTGACTCGGCTTGAAAATGGGTACCAGAGCTTACCCGAATGTAGCGGGAGCGGTTGAGGTGTTCAAAATGAGGTCAACACATCTCTATTGTCAAGAGAATAAGAGCGCGTGTAGGTCATTTTGAACACTTCACCCGCTCAGCCACTTTGTTGCTGACTGTATCCTAGTGCGATATAAGTAGACGTGAGTTTATCAATATGTAGTAAAATTCATATTGAGCTATTTATTTGCAACCCAAAATACATAAATATGTACACGGACCCTGATAGGGTGCAGCAACATAGGTATTAGTGTAAAAAACATTTGAGCATTAACATTATTACAAACATTATACAAATCAACATTATACAAATCTAGGTAATAACTTCTGTAATTTTCACATTTAACTGTTTTTAGGTTTACTAGTTTTTACAACGTTTTATCCTCCATAAATTCTGTTATTGTGTAATAAATTAATAATACTTATCGACCAGTTTATGTTTTAGGCTGTTTATAAAGAGAGAGTCAGTTTGTACAGTCGCCATCAGATATATCGGAGCTGCGGAGGTGGTCACAAATATCTGAACATGCACTTTATCGCCTTGACAATAGAGGCGTTGTTCAGATATTTGTGACCACCTCCACAGCTCCGATATATCTGATGGCGACTGTACAGATTTTAAATATGTGGGTATTTTATTATAAAATTTTATTGCTCTGTAATATGGTCCTTTTTTGTATATTTCTAGTTTAGGATTTCGTAGTTCTAAGTATTGTTGACGTCGGGGGTTTTAGCAAAATTTAAATTTGTGCCATTATCTAGGAAAAGGGACCTTATTGTCGATGGCGCTTACGTCGAATCGCGTTGCGTTTGTATTGTATAGTCTTGAACAACGACATAAGCGCCATCGACAATAAGGTCCCTTTTTATAGATAATGGCACATTTATTATCGCGTATTTTGCGTTTAAATTTAATGACAAATCTAGTCTGCCCATTTGTTAATTGACCGTGACAGGTGTGGTCAGAAACTATGTACGGCGTGTTGGCTCAGACAGTCAGTCATCATAATCAATCATGTCGTGGACCAAACATGTCACAGAATGGCTACTAATAGACACACCGAGGAAACAAAAACAAATACAAGATGGAGAGATGAGCTACGTAGTTTCGATATATACTGGTAGAGAAGAGCACAGAACAGGGATGATTGGGAAAAACAGGGGGAGGCCTTTTCCGCTCACGGCATGCAAATAATAGTAGTTTATGAATCTGTGCATAATGAAGGGCATTACAACAAGGGTGTGGGTTTATCTCGCCTTCGCTTTCGGCGTTTCATAATAATATCACACGAGTGTTGTAATGCCTAATTATGTATAGTTACATACACTACTTTATCTACACAGATATCATAAGTGTTTTAAGATGGGTTCAGGAACCGTAGGGAAATGACCTACATTATTACTAGTGCTACTTGTAAACATCAAAAAGTCCACGAACAAAACAAATGACAGCTTCGAATGGCGGCGTTTCGTATTTCGTATCTCAGTCAAATATTTTTTTAAACCATAGACAAGCGAATGAACTCCCTATTCTATTGTCACTCGAGTTCAAATGTCGTTCGATTTATATTAAAAAACATAACGAATTGACGTTTCGTATCAATGACAGCTTTAATATATATAGATACTAGAATAGATACCCCACTTGAGTTTGACAGCTGTTCCAAATTTAAACTCATAACCTACGGTTTTCCGGAGGTAATGTTAACATTACATCTCAATTCATTTCTAGTGGTTGGTAATGCTGGTCATTGCCTATGGTTTATGGACGCATTATAGAGCACTAATGATATGTACGTAGATAAATATTTTAAAAACTGTAAAACCAATGAAAATTAATAAATTAAATGAATATTTCGGGACAACCTCACGCAACAGTTACCGATGGATGCAACCGCAACTGGCACAAAGGCCTAAGTACAGCTATTTCTAAACTGATTTTTTTTTTCTTAGCGAGACGGCTGTGTTATGTATGCAAAAAACCTAACACTCCTCCTCACTTCGCTCGTCGTCGTACCTACCGGTGACTCTGGAGCTGAATTTCTGTTTTGCCCTAATATCATTGTCCAAGCTCAGTACTAATTGTATGAAAAAAATGATGGACCCTCCCTCTAATATTTGGCGTTTTTCATAATACCAGGGCATTTTCAATAATACCCAAGTTTTCACTTGGTCCATGACATATATACTTAAATCCATAGAAAACACCCATGACTCAGGAACAAATATCTGCGCTTATCACACGAATAAAAGCCCCGACTGGGATTCTAACCCAGGAGCACAGGAAAATGCATGAAATAAAGACTATTACTATTACTAGTAATCATATCAGACTAAGGACATCCACAGCTGAACATAGGCGCTCCCTGGTGCCCATACCTCCAGAGCAGTGTATTGGTTGTTGTGCTTTGGTGCCACGACGCGCCGCGGCTCCAGCAGGCGGTTGCGCCGCACCGGACTGCTCCTGGGAGACGAGCGGCAGGCACCAGTGCCGACGCTTTTTAGAAGTCTGGCGCTGGAAATTGAAGAAATAATTATAGGGCATTCTTACACAGATTGACAGCCCCACGGTAAGCTCAAGAAGGCTTGTGTTGTGGGTACTCAGACAACAATATCTATACATTACATACATACATACATTTCAGCCGTATGCAGTCCACTGCTGGACATAGGCCTCCCACAAATATGACTTTGAATCGTCTTGGGGGTAGTTGCTATAGTCGCCACGCAGGCGGGTTGGCGACCGCAGTAGCTGTAGATTGGGTGTCGACGGACGCTGCTGCCCGTCCGTAGGATTTTTCCCTTTGTCGCCTCTTACGACACCCGCGGTTGATGGGGTGGTGCTATTCTAGTCAGCCGGCATCACACGGCACGTATATATATATATATATATATATATATATGTATATATATAAGTTAATCAACTATTTGTTGTTGTTTTCTGTCCCATCAGCCAGGACAACAGAAGCATAGTTTGTTACAAGAAATGTGGCCCTGCGTACTGACGCGTGATTTCCGGTCACAGTTTAGGAACAATGCCCGTTCAAACACGGGACATACGACCAAAATTTAACATTACAGTTTTCGATACAAAATGTATGATTCAATTTTGAGATGGCCCATAGAAAATGTAATCTATAAAACTTTGGCCAAAGGAAATGTTACCCTTTACACAAAAAGTAAAAGCAAATGTTACCCTTTACACAAAATGTTTACATTTGTTACACATTACACACAAATGCTACACTTTACACAAAAAGTAAAAGCCAATAGTACCCTTAACACAAAATGTTTACATTTGTTACACGTTACACACACATGTTATACTTTACACATAAAGTAAAAGCAAATCTTATCTATACACAAACAGTAGGATGCCTTACCACCAGTGCTATACTGCACTATGTTTGTATTTTTTATTTATTCAGAGATCCAACGGATATTAAACAATAATAGAAAATAGAAAGTCAATTATATTATAAGAACTCACTCATAGTAACAAACAGTGTTTATACAAAGAACACATACCTTAGCATAGCTTGGCCGGTTTGTATGTAAACGAAGCACAACTTAGCTCTGCTGGAAAAGCACCAGGGATTGAATACCGGTATCATTTTCATACAAATTAACTGGTATTCCATTTCGGTGGGTGTTATTGCATATTTTTGCATTTTACTTTGCTAATCGGATTTTTTTATGACAAAGGTGGCAAACGAGCAGACGGATTGCCTGATGGTACGAAATTACCGTCGGGAGGGGAGTCACAAGCGCGTTGTTAAGGGGGATTGGAGCCCTGGGAACCTTACTCACCATCAGGAATATAACGCTACATACCTGAAAAGTAGTAGTGCTATTATGGCTGTGGTCTTCTATAAGGAGGAGGTACTTCCCCAGTTGGGCTGCCCCAGATTCAAGCGTGATGGTCATCGCTGTGCCCTACCTCTCATTACTAGACGTAGTTTAAGGACATACCCGGGTCCAAAGTATTCTCCTTAGCTAAATACCATTTACAAATATAATGGTTTATTTTTATATTTTATTTAGGTTTTTCGTAATACCGGTAATGATTCCTGCTTTAAAAGTGTATACTGTATACTTACGCATCAAGCAACTTGAGTAACAATCTCGAATACGCCCTGTACTCGTCATCCCCAAACTCCCCCGGGTGGTGTCGGGCGAACTCGTATGTGTCGCAGAACTGGTGCACCAGCTTCTGGCCGCGGCCGTCCAGGGGGGCAGCTAGCGAGGATAGGAGGAAGCCACGGAGGGACTCGCGCGGGTGCCGGCGGAGGCCCGGGTCTTGTCGGGCTATCTCTTCCTCTGTAGATTAGTTTTTAAATTTTACCAATCAAATATTATAACACTACTTGTCTCCCTTAATCCATTGTTATTGCTGATCATATTTATATTTTAGTTATTCTTTTTTATTAATTTTATCTAGGCTTATGTACGTCTATCGAATTATTCTTTATTTATCTTCTTTCTTAGATTAGGTTATTTTACAATATTTTTATAAAAGTATATCAAAACAATAAAAACATTATAAAAAACCTAACCTAGGATGCCCCTGGCAATAGGGCAGGGCCCAGGCTGCCGGTGGCTAGGGCTGCAGAGAGGAACCATCGGACTATGCGCGTCGTGTCCAGAATTACCGCCTTCTGAATCTGACCCTTGATCCAACCACAACCACTTAGCGAGAGTCTCTCAAGATGTTGCACTATTATAATTTCTTTTCTTTTTTTATAGTTTTCACTGTTAACGTTAGTCAACACCTACTCATTCGTTGATTTTTGACTACATCTCTGCTACCCCAAGGTTGTCTGGAAGAAATCACTCAACCTAAATTATATTTTTGTTACCCTCTTTTATCATGGTGTGCAATAAAGAATATTTGTATTGTATTGCATTGTATTGTATATGATACAATACAATACAATGCAATACAATACAAATTAATATATTAATATGCAATACAATACAATATCATTTATAGTCAAAGCTCGTGTGTAAATCCAAATATGCACTAATATTATTTTATTTACATAAGTGTTTGTGATTTATTATACTCTGTCTGTTTACTGTTTAGGTAGTTAAAAAAAGGTTTATTGAAAATCAGTTTTGAAAATTAAATCATGACAAGTATGTGACAATTATGAATCACATATCACATAATGGATATTTACATTATTTTGCTTCCGTAAGTAATAGTCATTGATTTTTATAAAAGCGTTTTTCAATAAAAAGACACGTCAAGGTTGTTTACCTTTTTTTAACTACCTAAACAGGCAGAGTATAGCGGTAAGATGCAGGAGGTCGCAGGTTCAAACCCTGGGTCATACCAATAAGTATGTATGATTTTTTATATTTAGGTACCAATCACTTTTCAGTGAAGGAAACCATCGTGAGGAAATCGGACTAATGCCATTAAACCCTAGCTTACCCTCTGAGTTGGAAGATCAGACGGCAGTCGCTTTCGTAAAAAACTAATGCCAATGCTAATTCCAATGCTAATTCCTGGGATAGGTTGGCAAGCGGGCACCTAGCTGCCAGGAGCCGAGGCAAAATACCGGGACAACGTGAAGATTTAAAATAATGTGTATATTTTATTTACATAAGTAATTTTTTTCTGCATATGTGACAGATAGATAAAAGTATTTAGTGAATATAAAATTTATTTGTATTTATCTTTTTTTTTATGATATAGGAGGCAAACGAGCAGACGGATTGCCTGATGGTAAGCAACTACCGCCGCCCATGAACACTCGCAACACCAGAGGAGTCACAAGTACGTTGCCGGCCTTTAAGAACCCTATACACTCTTTTCTTGAAGGTTTGGATGTCATATCGGTCCGGAAATACTGCACACAACAATTTATTCCAGAGTTTTGCTGTGCGAGGCAGGAAGTTTCTAGAAAAAACGCACAGTTGAGGACTGCCAACCATCTAAGTGGTGATGATGGAAGTGTTGTTGTGTAGAGCGCTGGCGGAAGGAAGCAGCTGGGATTAACCCGAACAATTCGTAAGTCATTGTCATACTTTACTTTATTATGAAAATAACGGCTTCACTCACCTTTATTTAGTTACTCAACATGTTTTGGAGAGCACACATCTTCATTTTATAAAACAAGCAAACAAATTAGGCATCTACATTGGCAGCCTGGCCTGCATGCAGTGTGATGCCGGCTGACTAGAATAGCACCACCCCATCTCCTCCCGCAGGTGTTGTAACAGGCGACAAAGGAAAAAATCCTACGGACGGGCAGCAGCGTCTATCGAAATCCAATCTACAGCTACTGCGGTTGCCAACCCGGCTGACATGGAGTGGCGATTATGGCAACTACCCCCAAGATGATACAAGTCATATTTATGGGAGGCCTATGTCCAGCAGTGGACTGCATATGGCTGAAATGTATTGCCGGCCTTACCTAGAGTCTTAACATCATCAACTGCCTTGAATCGGTAGTGGTAAGGCTGCTGAGGCTCCAGGATGTAATGTGAAGGCTCCGAACTGATCAGACGGGGCTCATGCATTATCCTGGGAACCGCTTCTATACGACGCTCTATCTCTTTCTTTAAACACTGCAATACATTAATTCAAAATATGTTAGACTGAGTTATAATATCCAATAAATAATAAAAGACAGGAAACAATTTTATGGTGAAATAAAACTCTCAAATTTGCAAATTTTTCCAAACAATTTTCTTAATTTTTTCTTTTATAAGAATCTTTTGATAATAACAAACACAACAAAAAAACGTGGAAATAGTTCAGCTGTTCATATGTGATGCTGTGACTAAGGAAAATAGAGATTAAGTTTTATATATATAGATGATTAGCTTTTCCTCACAACTTCATCGGCCAGCCAGGATAAAAATGATCTCATAACCATACATAATAAACTCTCTCAATACCAAATTTGATCCCAATTGCTTCAGCACTTTAAGCGTGAAGAGATAACAGATAGAGAGGTAAAGTTGCTTTTGCATTTATAATATTAGTATGGATTTCAATTCAATGGAAAGGGAGTGAATATTGTAATGCAGAATGCACACTGGTCTTACGAGGTTAATCCCTCAATAATAATATCAACCTTGTCCAATAATGGTCCAGAATGCCCAAATGGTTGCGGTTTCTTAAACTAAATAACAACTGAATGATTAATGGATAAGTTTCTGAATAATTACAGTTATTAGTTTCTCACGTTAAAATTTTTAGAAACACGTATTGTACCTTCATAAAATAAGTTGACGATAGCTGATGTTTACCTTTTTAGCATCAGTGCCAATAGGAACGTGAGGTCCTCTCCGAGACCTCAGCGCGAACCTTGTTATCTGCCGTTTTGCGAAAATGAACAAAATTATGACAGTTAGCACGCCTCCGCTTATAATAAATATAATATGCAAGCTTGTGAAGTCACTTCTTCCTTGGGAAGTCATGTCTTGGACAATAGAAACAGTTAAAACCTGATAACTCTAATAACAACAACATGAAAAAACCATAGGATATAAGTGACACTGACAGACAATCTAATGTAATTTTTTTTTTTTTTTTTTTTTTCGGCCCACCGGACCGGCCAAAGCTCTAAGCCATACTGCCTTGTCATAAGTAGTTTGTTTTCTTTTCATAAGTTCAATCCGGTCAACGTCTTCAGTAAGTACTATTCATATTAGGTCAAATCCGAGTTCAATGTCTTCAGTTACTTTTATTTTCTTATACAATTTCAGTATGTATGTATCATCCATTAATTAAGTCAAAACCGTACGTTCAATCTCATAATCCAGTTTAATTATTGTCCTTTCCAAACAGTACAATCCTGAAATATTCCGTAACTCGCGATCGTTTACGGCCGCTACGCCCCGTGCGCTTCCCCATTATGGGGAAACGCACTAACGTAATATGTACAAAACTAACACTATATAGACTATTTTACATAAGAAATATACAAAGAAATGTCCAATCTAATGTAAAATTTGACATATCAGTGAATATGACATTCATTGACACAAGAGACGTGGTCCGATTCGCTGGTGATCGGTCCGATTTATTCTTTCTGGATTTACCGAAATTTTATGACTTCATATGACAGCGCTTACGTTGCTCACGATATCAGGCATGAGCACTGTGAGCGCCAACGTCAAGTTGAGAAGTTTTCATGACCTTGAGCGCTTTCATGAGTTTCATGACTGTTAGCACTGTGAGCAGTGTGAGCGTGGATGATGTGGATCGGACCAACGCATTTAAATTATTATTTTTTACATTACGGCCTGGATCCTAGTTTTTGGAGCCAAGTCTTTACTTTTCAATACCATTACTATAATCTTAATTAAAAAGGAAATACCTAAACCCGACGTTCCCGTACGCGTAAATTATCAGTTTTCGATTGTTTTTTTCCATGT
Organism: Grapholita molesta; assembly: GCA_022674325.2. Taxonomy (NCBI): domain Eukaryota; kingdom Metazoa; phylum Arthropoda; class Insecta; order Lepidoptera; family Tortricidae; genus Grapholita; species Grapholita molesta. The sequence continues at coordinate 3,079,475 of CP053136.2, read as the reverse complement.
TCATGAATAATTATTGCGCCAACTGAACTTCTGACGGCAATACGCTTGTGCTTCTGCGGTGGTCGACCCGCCTTCCAAGCCTGGCGACCATGGCACCTCCTCGCAAGTAGATATAAGTCATACCTATTTGGGGGAGGCCTATGTCCCAGTGGACGGACTACGGCTGAAATGATGATGATGTATACATCAACGAACTATATTGGTTCTGGCCTAGTCGGTAGTGACCTTGCCTATGAAGCCGACGGTCCTGGGTTCAAATCTCCGTAAGGGCATTCATTTGTTCCTGAGCCATGGGCATTTTCTGAGTACCAATAACACCAGCTTCTCGAATTAACAGTGGAGCCAAGGAGCTCAGACGATTTGTGTAAGGATGTCCTGTAATACTTATTTCTTTCTTTGCATCATATATTTTTTGTATGGCATCCAGAACAGATATGTTACAGAGCTCCGGTTCTGGTTCCGTTAAGTCGGAACTTCCGATGGGTTTGAAACATCCGTTTCGGTTTAGGTTCCGGTACCTTTAAAACAGAAGTTATATCGGATGTTACAGCAACGAAGCGGGGAAAATGAGCGACGTACATCAAGTTTTATTTGCTCATGTCCTGCTTGCCACGTGCTGCAATAATCGTATTTATTTTGTTAAATAAGTATTATTCCATTAAAAATCTTTATTAGTATGTGTTGGTGTGAAATCTGTAAAGTACTCTTAACATCTCGCCCATCTATCTCTCGGGTTCCGATTTTGGTTCCGCTTCCGTTTTCGGTTCTGGTTCCGTTTCTGGTTCCGATAAACTAAATGTAAAACATTTGATTCCGTTTTCGGATCCGATAAAACCACATCTGTTTCCACAGAACCCAGGAACAATAGTCGTGGTAACACAAAACGCCCTCGTCTGGAATTGTAGACAGGGTCCCAACTAGATGACCCGCAACGCACGGCCCCCACTAGTGCCGTCGGGGGGGAGGCCAAGCGTTTCTTATCTCCCCCTCCTCTTGTGCAGATGCCATGGAGAGAGCCGGGGCTGCCGGAGGGCGCCATGGTAGAATGTTCGCGATCCCATGGCGCCATAACCAACGAACGGTAAAGAGGAAGAGACGCCGGTGTGTTTTTAGTGGATAGGCTCCTCCTCTCCCTCTGGCTAGTACCCCCCGACATGGCTTTGCCGCGGCCGGGAGCTGCGTAAAGCATTTTCACACCATCAAAAAAAGGGTCCCAACTAGACTTGACTAGTCTGCTATAAATACTCGTAAGCAAATAATATTCTCAATAATGCTTTCCAATATGCAATATGATGCCAATAGAAGACATCTATTCATAAATAAAATTAGGATAAGTAAACTGAATTTCAATGTGTATCTCGGTGAGAACTGTCGTGGAGGAAATTGCATGTTTTAGTGTGTGTTAGTTTTAATAGAATCTTTTGTACATTTTACTCTGTTTGTTCTCCTAAAAAAAAAAAAAATAATAAGCAAGGAAAACTTTCCAAACTGTGACAAAAGTAACCGCACAACAAATACGAGACAATGGGCAGTAAGCATTTTAGACCGCCATTCCTTGTAACTAATTAGTTATTCATCGTATATCATACACTGGTTGAATCAGAGATACGTAAATAATAAAGACTCATTCCACGTAAAGCTTATCTTTTGTAGATAGCGCTACTTACATTAAGAAATACGTCAACGATACCATTTGTAACGAAAGGACATTCTGGGTTCATTACTAATGTTACTGTTGTCATGACTCATTGCATTTTATTTATTTATTAAGCATACAAGAACAATACCGTCGACACCGTCGTGTGGCACCGGCTGACTAGAATATCACCACCCCATCCCCTCAAACGGGTGTCGTAAGAGCCGACTAAAAGAATAACCCGACGTATGGGCAGCAGCGCCCGTCGAAGCCTAATCTACAGCTACTGCGGTCGCCAACCCGCCTGCCAAGCGTGGCGACTATGGCGACTTGGGGGAGCTTATGTCCAGCAGTGGACGATTTACGGCTGAAATGATTACATTGGTTCTTCCACTCACATGACGCCTTAATTGGAGTGAAAGAGAAAGATACCTACTCGAAATACACGAACTTCGATGTTCGCGGTACCGGGCCTGTTGCCGACTAGGTACTATTGCTTACGCGCTAAACTTTGTATGTCATTTCCGTGAACTTGTCTCTGTCTGACCATAAAATTCCATCATCATGATTCCTTCTATTCTGTTGGGTGCGGTACTTTGGCGGGAAACGCGGTGGGCATATTAATATTTTTTTCAATATGGCGACGGGCCATAGACGTTTTTCAATATGGACTTGTGATATTGATCGTTCGACTCGACAATGGTTTTGTGTGCATATAGGGATCTGTTTTGTTATTGAATGGACGTACTATCTGAGACCATGAGTTTTATTACCATGGAGGTGGTAAATAAGTGTATGAGTTGGCTAGAAAAAAGGGTAGGTATATCACTCAACGAGATGGGAGGTTCCGTAGGTAAACTTGTCAAAATCTTCAAAAATTTACACGACGCTATTTAAAAGTTTATACTTATAGTAATCCTAAAATAAAAGGTACGTTCAAATCTTTGAATATTATAATGGATTTTATAAATTTAATTCATGATTCCTCTTCCTCGCTCTGTCCCGGCATTTTACCACGGCTCATGGGTGCCTGGGGTCTACTTGGCAACTAATCCCAGGATTTTACGAAGGCGCTAGTTTTACGAAAGGGTAGGACAAACTAGCCCTTATTGGGATTAGTCCGGTTTCCTCACAATGTTTTCCTTCACAAAAAAGCGACTGCCAAATATCGAATGATACTTCGTACATAAGTTCCGAAAAACTCATTGATCCAACGCAAGCTTTTACTGTTGGGCCACCAGCAATGTAAGTACCTAATATAATATCTCATATCATTTGATATACAAATATATACATACATACATTTCAGCCGTTGCCCGTATGCAGTCCACTGCTGGATATACGCCTTCAGCAAATATGACTTGTATCATCTTGGGGTTAGTTTCAATAGTCGCCACGCTTGGTAGGCGGCTAACGACCGCAGTAGCTGTAGATTGCATTTCGACTGACGCTGCTGCCCGTCCGTTTCCCTTTGTCGCCTATTACGACACCCGCGGGAGGAGATGGGGTGGTGATATTCTAATCAGCCGGCATCACACGGCATCATTTGATATGGAGTGGGCCAAAAGGATTAGGTAGATCAGAATTGAACCAACCATCAACCCATCGCTGGCACATCGCTGAGCCTTTATGAAGGGGAGCCATTAAACATGGCTGCGTAACTGTCATCCCAAAGAGAACTGTCAAACGTTTCATTTAACAATTAAATTTTCAACTATTAACAGAGGCGCTACCGCTAAAACGATATTCGTAAATTTCGGGCATCTTTCTCTTTTACCCCAATTAAGACGTCATGAGACTCATGAGAGTGACATAGACAACCGCCCGAAATTTACGAATATCGTTTTGGCGGTAGCAACTCAGACAATTTGTTGACACCAACCCTTATAGTTACAATAAAAAATTGAGGAGCATCTTTTCAAAAGGGCTCATGTCTTTATATCAATAGGACTTGTTTTTGTAAGATTTTCTTAGAAAAATAACCACTGCCTTATTTACAATATTATGAAAACTACGAGTTGCTATAAATCTAAAAAATGCCCTTGAGGCATTGTACCAAGGATGCTGAAGGCATTTCCTCGTTATATCGTAATGAAACAGCCAGCTCTTCGGTCACCAGTTAAAACCCTGCTTTCATAAAGAAATAAGGCTTTTTGAAACGACACTCCTCAATTACGATATTTTAAAACCTGCCATCCTGCGGCGCTACCGCGAAAAACGATTTTCGTAAACGGACGATTGTCTCTGTCACTCTCATGACGCATTAATTGGAGTAAAAGGGAAAGATTTTAGACCCGGGTATGTCCTTAAACTACGTCCAACAATGAGAGGTAGGGCACAGCGATGACCATCACGCTTGAATCTGGGGCAGCCCAACTGGGGAAGTACCTCCTCCTTACAGAAGACTACAGCCATAATAGCACTGCTACCTTTCAGGTATGTAGTGCTGTGTTCCTGATGGTGAGTAACGTTCCCAGAGCTCCAACTCCCCTTAAAGGCCGGCAACGAGCTTGTGACTCCCCTGGTGTTGCGGGCAGGTAATTGCTTACCACCAGGCAATCCGTCTGCTCGTTTGTCGCCTATGTCATAAAAAATAAAAGATGCTCGAAATATACGAACTACGATGTTCGAGGTACCGAGCCTGTCATGCGCTGAGCACGCTCGTGACCTTACGTTTAGCGAGTATAGCATCGCTAGTTGACATGTTTCCGCTAAAACCACCGGCCTTGTTACGAAACAAGTCCAAAAGAAGTTTATCAATATACTTGATAACCATATTTTGTTATTTGTTTGCCGGCATGAGGGGATTTTTGTTATAATCGCCACGCCATAGCAGTAGGACCTGGGCTGACACTGGGAATATCGAAGTTCGTATATTTCGAGCATCTTTCTCATTTACTTAAATTAAGGCGTCATGAGAGTCCTAAATTTACGAATATCGTTTTTCGCGGTTTCGCCGCAGGCGTATTTGACCATCAGTGTGTGTTGCCAGTGATGACATATGTGATAGTCCACATGGAAAGGTACCTTATGGCGCTAGGTGCTTTCGCTATTGTTAATGACGCTTCAATACTAATGTCACACTTTGCAACGTAAGGGCCAAGCGCCATAAGGTACCTGTCTATGTGGACTCTACCACATTATGTTACTGAAATGTGGTCGCTTACTATGGGCCTCATAAGAAGGCTCAAATTCAACCAGCCAAAGGGCAATCGGAGTATGCTGCGAGTGTCTCTGCGCGATCGCATTAGAAATAATGTCATTCGCAGTAAAACCAAAGTAACCTATATAGCCTCCTATGATGTTTCTTCGTTCGGTGTCCAAGAGAGAATGCTAGAGCCCAATCTAAGTGCTTAGGAGCTCCTAATAATCCCCCTCCACTAAACAGATTTTCAGTGTTGCCAGTATTATGATTCGAGTTACCCCAATCAGATTTTACCGTTTTATAAAAATGTTACCAGATAAATTAGTGTTAATTAAATCGTTTCAAATATTCCCAAGAATCATGACATTCGGCCATCCATCTTCGTGTAGCCTCCGGCACACGAACTCACCCAGTAGAAGTATTAAATATTATTTAATTACAAATCTGTGCTACTGCACGTATTTACTTTTGTAATAAAATGAAACAACCTATATATACCTACTTTCATTTATTTATAGTCTACGATAATCAGATACAGTATGAAACACTTATTTTATACTCTATGCTGACGTACCTATATCACAATATAAGTTTATTATTACAAAATCTTTATAGTATGATAATTAATGATCACTGATCAGACTTACATAAAATTTATTATTATATATTATTGAGTTTTACATAAATCAAGACTTTGGAACACATTGTACCCTCATAATCATGACATTCGGTCTTCTTATTTTATTTTTTTAACTACTACTTGTATCTGTAGATTCGTGATCACTTTCAACATTTAAAGCTTTGATGTTGATCCACGGTCTTAACCGATCTGCCGAGACTACTGCAGTATATTTCCTACTAGTTGAAAATCCTGGCACTGAAGCTATTTTATATCTATCATTCCCTAATACTTTAATTATTTTATAGGGTCCGACGAATTTTGGTAGGAGTTTTTTACTTTGACCTGGGTTTTCGTTAAACGCTACTTTAGTTAGTTTTACTAAATCATTTTTACTGTACACCCTAGCTGGGAGGAATTTCGAGTCATGATCGGATTTCATTTTAATTTGTTTCGATTTGATAGACTCTGATACAGCATCTCTGATGTCTTTTATATTTTCAGATTTTTCGTCGATTTCGTGTGTAATTTCATTAAATACATAATCAGGTTTGCCTTTAAGTTTACACCCAAACATTATTTCTGCCGCTGTCTTACCAGTTGTTGCATTAACAGTGTTGTTAATGCCAGACTGAACACTAGCAACTACCATGTCCCACTCATTATCTTTTTGATCCATACTCTGCGTAGCAACAGCTTTTAGTACCGTTTGATTGAAACGTTCCACTTGCCCGTTAGCTCGTGGGCAAGCGACGGCATTTAGAACATGCTTGATGTTGTATCTCTTGCAAAATTGATTGAACTGTTTAGACGTGAATGCGGTACCTCGATCAGATATAATTCTTTCTGGAATTTGGAAATCTTGAAATATATTTTCCATCACTTTTATTGCTGTAGGGCTCTTTGTATCCCTAACAGGCTTTACAAAGACATATTTGGAAAATCCGTCCACGATTGTCAATATATATGTATTTCCTTGCTTGCTTCTTATGAAAGGTCCTAAGTGATCAATGTATATGGTTTGGAACGGTTTATTACTTTTTTCTATGGGATACATGTGTCCCTTTTTTTGTGGATCATTGTCTTTGTTGTAGGCGCAATTGAGACAAGCTTCTACATACTTTTTTATAAACCTTGCCATTTTGGGGAACCAATACTGACTTTGTATTCTTTCTGTTGTTTTCTTAACCCCAAAATGACCAATTTCGTCGTGGTTCATTCGACAGACTTGCCATCTCGCGGCTTTAGGTATCACGATACGTAATTCGTTTGGATCATCATTGAGCTTTCTAAATAGTGTGTTATTTTTAAGAACATAATGTTTTTTAATATCTTCGAATTCATCGTCAATATCTGGCTTTAGTAATTTCGCAATACGATTTATTTCCGAATCTCCTAATTGTAAAGTCAGGAACCAATCGTTTTGATGTATTCGGAATACTGTCATAACATTGTCTGGGTAACAATCATCGTTCCAAGCCTCTACAGGATTACGGCTTAGAGCATCGACATGAGCCATTCGATCTCCGGCACGATGTTCGATTTCGAAATCGTATTCTTCCATCTGTAGAATCCATCGTGCAATTCGTGGTAATATATCTTTTTTACTGCGTGTAAGTCGTAGCGCTTTACAATCAGTAAATATTTTAAAAGAAGTTCCTAACAAATATGGTCTAAACTTTTTTAATGAACTGACTACTGCAAGGGTTTCTAATTCGTAGGAATGGTAGTGCTTTTCTTCTGGTGATGTTTGTCTACTAAAGTAAGCTACCGGTTTCAAAACTCTAGGATTTTCTTGCCACTGCATTAATATACCTCCAATTCCTACGGAACTAGCGTCTGTGTGTAGTTCCGTGTCAAGTTTTGGGTTATAGAGTGCCAAAACTGGCCTTTGGCATAATATGTTTTTTAATTTAATCACTGCTTGAGATTCCACGTCAGTCCATTGCCAAGATACATCTTTTTTTAACAATTTTGTTAATGGTCGCGCTATCTCACCAAATCCTCTAACAAACTTTCTGAAGTAACTTGCTAGTCCTAAGAATTGTCTTACTTCATGGACATTTGTTGGCATTGGAAAATTTTTGATTGCTAAAGTCTTACGTTCGCTTGGCTTAATACCATCTGCCGAAACGTCGTACCCAAGGTAATCAATGGACGATGTAAAAAAATTACATTTTGACAGCTTCAATGTCAAACCGTGTTCTCTGAGTAACGTTAATACTTCTTCTAATTTTTCTAAACCTTCCTCAATCGACTGAGTTGGTATCAGTAAATCATCCATATACGCTAGTACGGAATCAAATCGCCTCGATCCAAGTACTTTATTGACAATTTTCTGAAAAACAGCCGGTGCATTTGCACGTCCAAACGGCATCCGGTTAAACTCGTAGTGGCCGTCTGGAGTTACAAACGCTGTTAAATGTTTACTCTTTTCCGACACTGGGATCTGATAGTATCCTGATGACATATCGAGTGTAGTGAAGTAACGATTTCCACTCAAGTTCGCTATTTGGTCATCGATAAGTGGAAGAGGGTACCTATCCTTCACGGTTTTAGCATTAAGTGCTCTAAAGTCAACACACAGCCTTTGTTCTCCTGTTTTCTTTTTAACCATGAGTATTGGACTTGCATAGTCCGAGGTTGATTCACGTATAATACCGTTGTCAATAAGTTCTGTCACCATTTCTCGTACTTTAGCTCGCTCAGCGTAGGAAAGTCTATAAGGTCTGTAAACTATAGGCTTGTTGTCAGTAAGCTGAATATTCATTTCAAAATTCTGATCTACGCATCCAATTTCTTGCAAGGAAAGTGCGAAGCAGTCACGATAATTATTCAATAATTTGTACAATCTATCAATCATAACTGGCTTGACGTCACAACCTACTTTAATATCATTTTTATTTAACGGAGTCATGCTTCCTGATGTATTTATATTTATTTTCCTAACTTTGCTTATACTTATTTCAGTAAACGGAGCAGCTCGAGCCAATACCTTACCACGTTCCAGAATAATAGATTTTTTTGCGCTATTTGATACAAATACATGACCGTTTCCGTTTACTATTTTGTAAGCACCCTGATGTACGTAAATTTCTTTAGATGGAATAGCTTGAACCTTACCGTCTACGTAAATATCTCCACTATATTTCGGTTCCGTATGTATTGATACCAGCTTGCTCTCATTTAAGTCAACAGTTTCAGAAATGATCAATCTAACCCTAGCTATGTCTGAAGTTACTGAAGGTTGATAATAAAAAGTTAAACTTTTATCGTCTTTCAATACACAAACTTGTGGAGCTTCTGTAAAGTTTTGACCTATCAACAGCGGATCATTTAACAGATGATCATCAACTACATACAATTCAATAAGGGATTGGACCTCGTCAATCTTAACGTATGCCTCAGATTTAAAGAGTGGAGTGACATAATCATTGCCAAATCCCTTTAAAATAGGCAAGTCTGTAAATTCTTTTGATAAATTCAATTGAATTGCTATTTTATGCTGGATGAGAGAACAGTCTGCTCCAAAGTCAATATAGGATCTCATATCATTTTTATTTATTTGAACAATTTTATGAAACTTATCATCATGTGGATTTGAATTAATAGCCAAAACTTATTTCACATTAGAAACTGCAGTTTTAATTGAAGAAGAGTTTCGATTCGTACAAGTATCGGACTTGTGACCAATTTTATTACAAGTTTCACATTTCAAAAGAGCTTTTGGACAACGCACGAATCGATGCCCCTCTTCATTACAATTAAAGCATTTTAAATTAGCATTCAAATTAGTAGTGCTTCCGGCATATGTTTCCTTCTTGACGAAGCACCTACTAGATACATGGCCTTCTTCACCACAGCGGAAGCATCGTATTTGTTTTCGTTGAAATCTGCTATCCTTTAAAATATTCATGTCAGGAGCTCCTTTTTTCTTCTGAGTAGTGAAAAACAGAGAAAGTGAAAACGAGTGTGTTGGTTGCTGTACAACCAAATATTTCAGCAGCTGCTCAGGCTCGTTGCACTGCAAGGCTTGAGCACTATTTTGCAAGGACCTGTCCTGAATTCCATGAATTAAACAGTCTACTGCTTTTTTTCCAGTTATTTCACATCTGTTAAGTAGCATAAGTTTATCATAGAAATAGATTCTTAAACTTTCATCGGGTTTGGTCTTTCTGGCAAACATTTCCTCCAAAATAATAGCAAAGTTGTCATCGACTGGAAATGCGCGTCTTAATTTTGCTTGCCAATCCGCCCATGAAAAATCCATGCTCGGCAACGAGTGAAACCAGTTTTTTGCAGTTCCTGTAAGTTTTTGTGTTGCAAAATGAGATGTTTGTCTATCATCCCATTTATAAATATGTGCATATTCGTTAACTTTGTGTAGCCATATATCTATGTTTTGTGCCTTATTCTCTGGGTCGAACTCTGGCAGCGCGTTAAGCATCTGATTTGCATTTATAAATGTTTTAGGAGCGCTCCTGGAATCATTGAGTGATTGTAACAAATCAACTATATTAATGGACACATCTTTGACGCATTGGCGTTTAGACGAAGATGCTGTATCTTCACTTATTCCGCTATGAGAACTACGAGGTCGTTTCCGTGAAATAACGATTTCGTCCGACGAACTGGACGAGGTGCTAATCAGTCTGTTCCTACGCACCACTAATCCTCTCTTCGATTTGCTTGAGTGAGACATGGCCTAAAACAAAAGCATAAGATTATATATTAACACATATATACGTTCTCATTATTTTTTTTTTAATTGCAACAGTGCTGTGTAGTCATATCAACTAGCACTTTCATTGGTGCACTACTATCGGTAATCATCAATCAAATATTCATTTCATCGTTTACTCGTGCAAATCTAAGCAATACTTTGGAATTGGCTTGTGTATTCAGTGAATGTAACGTAATCTAAGGCTGGCTTTTGATCTTCATGTTAAAACGATCACGACATACTTGACAATTAACATTAATAAGGCCATTCTTTGAACTACTTATTTCAACATGCATACACTCCCTTAAGTGAATTTATCACCATGCACTCTAAATTATTTATTTTATTGTACATATGCTAATAAATAGTCACTATGTACACTCACATAAACGCTAGCGATTCAAAACACGTTCATGTAAATTAACTAATATGACTTATGCTCTCTCATATAAATGGCTAGCTTCACTTTACATTCGCTCATGTAACTCAACTCAATAATTTCTCACATAAATGCTAGCTTCACTTTATATACGCTCATGTAACTCATTTCAATAATCTCTCACATAAATGCTAGCTTTACCCTATATCTCAATGCTCTCTCACATAAAAGCTAGTTTCACATTACATACGCTCATGTAACATATATCAATGCCCTCTCACATAAATGCCAGCTTCCCATTACATACTCTCATGTAACACATCTCAATGCCCTCTCACATAAATGCCAGCTTCATGTTACATACTCTCATGTAACACATCTCAATGCCCTCTCACATAAATGCCAGCTTCACGTTACATACTCTCATGTAACACATCTCAATGCCCTCTCACATAAATGCCAGCTTCATGTTACATACTCTCATGTAACACATCTCAATGCCCTCTCACATAAATGCCAGCTTCATGTTACATACTCTCATGTAACACATCTCAATGCCCTCTCACATAAATGCCAGCTTCACGTTACATACTCTCATGTAACACATCTCAATGCCCTCTCACATAAATGCCAGCTTCACGTTACATACTCTCATGTAACACATCTCAATGCCCTCTCACATAAATGCCAGCTTCATGTTACATACTCTCATGTAACATATCTCAAAGCCCTCTAATCCACTTAATTCATACACTCTCGCACCAATTGCCTAGTAACAATTCTTCTCTAATACTATTTTAGGTATCAGTTAGAAAGTAGCACTATCCATTTAGTCTTTAAACTTTATGCATCTGATTGTAATTATTTAAGCAAATAAAATATTTAAATTTACGCTTAATTCTGTACGTTCGTTTCTTATACGGTTTTCTGTTCACTCAAAACGATCTCTTTTAACTAAAAGTAATAAATTGTAGATTTAATTTACGAATAACAAGCATAACCATATTATGGCGTACTCGTATCGTATCTGAATAAATAAATCCAGTTTCAAGTCCATACTTTGATCAGACATCTATCTGTTAATTTTTTTAACAATTTAATCTTTAATGTAACAAAATAACCGCACGAGTGTTCTAACATTATTAAAGAAACACATCCCTCACAATTTTTAATATGCAGTGTACCATGCAGTATGATGTGATACTAAATTTAAAATAATATCATCAACTAAGTATACTAGCAGAAAAACGCTTTGGGTTATTAACTATAGTTAATTAAAAGAAACTAATAGCAATATTACCCTTCAACTGGCCATTTTTTTTTTATAACTTTAAAATAATAACTCCATTAACAACACATAATTTCAAAGTTTTGAGTATCTAGGTCAATCTTTACTTCTTTGGGTCTTCTTTATTCATAACGACTCAGATGGATTATTCTCAATAAATACTCGGTTTTTTTTTTAACGATTAAACAATAACGTCTACTAGCGTTACAACAATTCGAATAAATAAAGAAAACTGGAAAAATTCACCGCCTGGGGCGAGATTCGAACTCGCGTCTACGATCATTCTTATTGTTATTAATTAAGCATTCTAATTTTATACCTGAAAGTTAAACGTTGCTTTGCATTTATAACGACATAAATATACTTATCATTTGAGGACTCTTTTTTTTTTTAATAGCTACCTACTTTTTAATTGTAATGATTATACTTTTCGTGGTGTTTTACGTTAGCCATCAGCTAAAAGCTACCGAAACGTTCAAGGTAAAACGAAATCATGTCATCTACAATTTTAATGAACTTTGAAACTAAAAAACGAATGCATATTCTTCCATAAATCGTTATGAACATACCCCCATTTTTGCAATGCTAAACTATTTGGCCAATTATCGTTATCGCTTGCTAACATACAAACTATTTACTCAGGATAATGGATCATTCCTTTTTTAAGAACACTTTATTAACTGTTTAAGCTTTTATTTATTGCAACAATCGATATTATAGTGCAAATATTATACAAATAGTTAAACTCACGTTTTCAGGACAACGCACGAGCCTCCAATCTTCCAGTGGGTTAGTGGTCCGTGAGCACTTCTGATTTATGATGTTTCTTCGTTCGGTGTCCAAGAGAGAATGCTAGAGCCCAATCTAAGTGCTTAGGAGCTCCTAATAATCCCCTCCACTAAACAGATTTTCAGTGTTGCCAGTATTATGGCTTCGAGTTACCCCCATCAGATTTTACCGTTTTATCAAAATGTTACCAGATAAAATTAGTGTTAATTAAATCGTTTTAAATATTCCCAAGAATCATGACACTCCTGGATTATTAATTAGCAGTGAGCGAGACACCTTGCACGTAGAACCGATGGCCGTTGGGGGTAGATGTTCCCGACATGAGAGTGACAGAAAAGTTTACGAAAATCTCGTTTACGAACTTCGATGTAGGACATACCCGGGGTCCTTAAACTACGTCCAACAATGAGAGGTTGGGAGCAGCGAAGTACCATCATGCTTGAGTCCGGAGAGGCCCAACTGGGGAAGTACATACCTCCTCCTTACAGAAGACCACAGCCATAATAGCACTGCTACCTTTCAGGTCTATAGTGTTGTGTTCCTGATGGTGAGTAAGGTTCCCAGAGGTCCAATCCCCTTAAAGGCTGGCAACGCGCTTCTGACCCCCTGGTGTTGCAGGTGCCCATGGGCGACGGTCATTGCTTACCATCAGGCAATCCGTCTGCTCATTTCCCACAATTGTCATTAAAAAGAAGGTACTAAGCCTGAATGTCCACGATTACCCGCCAGATTTCTCTTTTTCTTCTTTCTGGGCAATTTTTTTTTCTTCTGTCGAGAATGGCTGAAAAATAAAGGGTGATTATTCGGGCGTTTGAATCGTTCTTCTTACTCTGTCCAGATTTCTGTAGAAGTGCTTGCATTATATTAAGTAGGTTTTGGTTGTACTTTAGCCAGCCCAGCTACCAAACCAGTAAACCAAAAATAACACTAAACTGTGTGATCATTTCAACAGAAATCTGGAGAGAGTAATAAGAACGGTTCAAACGCCCGAATAATCACCCTAAAGAATTAAGCTTTGCAGATAATGGAAATATGCTTTTCGGTTTAACGAGTGTTGCGCCGAAACCTTAGGCCCTTTCCATGAAATGAACCTGCCTCTTTAGAAGCAAGAGCGATAGAGGGTAGTCAAGAAATTACCGTAGTGGGCACTCTTAGTACACGATTGTGAAACGTTTCGACGTATTCGGCGCACGTGTATGTCTCGTACGCGGGAATATGCGGTGTTATGTTGATGTGTTATGTGCTACTGGGTATCGATAACAATTTGAGGAGCGCAATAAAATATCATCAATACATATTCTTCATTTAGACGAAACAAGTCAAACACAATACACTACTGAAATAATCTTACACATGCTATTATAAGTTCCATCGTCTATAATATTTATTGGAGTAAAAGAGGAATATGCTCAAAATTTACGCACTTCATGTTCATGGTACCAGCTAGGCTAGTTGAAAGATTTGAATTCTCTGTTTACTTTTTACAATCGATTGAAATATTTACCTACATTCACAGTTGACATAATAGTTATTTGTTATACGAGGGAGCAAAGTTAGTGTTTACCGTCTATTGCTAATGTTGAGAGCCAAGCTGCGAGAGATTATAAAATTGAACCACGAGCATTGCGAGTGGAATCTTGAGCACTGGGAGGGGCTCAACATTAGCACTTTGCTACCGAGTGAAACACATAAATTTTTCACCTCACTGCCGCGAGGAAAAAATACTCTAAAACTTTTAAAAAACTTTCAAAGTTATTGGCATCCATCTTTTATCATTCAAAAATATTAATTAAAAGAACATCCGACAAGATAATATCAGAAAACACTCGATTAAGTAATAAATATAGTAAATAATTTGTACAAAATTACTTTTCAATCTGTTTTTAAAGAATAAAACAGTTCTTTCCGAGCTAGTGATTTGAAAACAATATTACAACCTTAACTATGTTCAAATATATGAAAAAGTGCTTCCCTATTTACCTTTCTTTATTTTTAAAGTTTTTGTTAGTAAGGGTGTAAAACTTCAGTATAGGTGCGGAAGAAAGATGTTCATCTTACCCCCACTTACCCTCAAAAGTCATTAACTCTGGCCCCAAGTTTCTTCCATTCGAACTAATTGATGATTCATTTTTATTTTCAAGCAGGTTGTACTCATGTTTCGTTAAAAAAATACCAACTAGGACTTTTGGCACTTATTGTTTATTGTTATTATATTACCAATTAGGAACAATCGGCTGTGGCAGGCTTGGCTTTAAATAAATAATTACAGGGCATTTTACACAGATTGACTGAGCCCCGCGGTAAGCTCAAGGCTTGTGTTGTGGATACTCAGCCAACTATATATATAATATAAAGAAAAACTTAAAAATACACATATAAGACACCCATGACTCAGGAACAAATGTCAACCATTACACAAATAAATGCCCTTACTGGGATTTGGCTTTATAGGCAGGGTCACTACCCACTAGACCAAACCTGTTGTCAAAAATTTAAAAGTGACCCTGCGTGGGCCCTGCCTATGAAGCCGATGGTCCTGGTTTTCTATGTATTTAAATATTTATATGTATCTATCTATTATATATATCGTCGTCTAGTACCTACCTCCAACACAAGCTTTACTGAGCTTACCGTAGGACTAGGTCGATTTGTTTCAGATTGTCCCGAAATATTAGTTTTTTAATTATTAAATTCTAACCACAAATTTTTAATTTATTCAAAATTTTTAACGATTTTCTACTTTATCTGTGAGTACCTGCTTGTTCCTTATTCAACTATTGTTACCGCTGATTGCCTCCGATTGCACACTCAGACCCATAAGGGCAAAGTCAATATACTTTTTCTGCGTAGGCGCAGATGAATGGAGGTGATGCAACCGTGAATCATCCTAGTATAGTTACATCGATATAACTATAAGCATCAAACCACGCACCATAAGTGTCTATCTGTGCAGTGCCGTGGGCCTCAGTCAATTTGTGTATGAGTGTCCTGTAATTATTTATTTATTTAATTATTGATGGTGACTGTACCTACGCCCTTTAACCAAGGCTCGGATACCGGTTAAATTTCCAAACCGTTATCATATTATACTTGGCGCAAAACCTTTTCATTTCGTTTTCATTCGCGAAACCGTGATTTTTAAACCGGTTTTTAGGGGAACATTTTCATAAAGCTCTTGTAAATTTAACCGGTTTGGAACTTTAAAACCGCTTTATTCCAAAAAAGCATAAGTTGCTAGTAGCAATTTGCTACGTGTCTGTATTTACGCGGCACACGCGGCATGCCGGCCATCGTCAATCGTCGAATAAACCGGTTTATTTAGGTTTTAATTAAGTTCTTCAAACGTTCGCGTACTCATAATAGTTCGGAGTAAAACCGAAATAAACCGGTTCTAACCGCTATTTTTTAAACCGGTTCCGAGCCTTGCCTTTAACACAGTATTCACAAAAAAAATGTAAACAAACGCCGTGTACTGTTGGCAAATGTGCAGTCAGCAGCAGAAGTGGCTAAGCAGTTGAGGTGTTCAAAATGAGGTCAACACATCTCTATTGACAAGAGAATAAGAGCGCGTGTAGGTCATTTTGAACACTTCACCCGCTCAGCCACTTTTGCTGCTGACTGTGCATACCGCCGATCGTAAGGGCTTGCATAGGCGTTGCTGGCTCTTATTTTTTTTTAGAAAGCCGTCTATTTTTATGAAGAACTCAAATTTTATGTTTGGTTTTGATCAATCACTAGAGCCGTGGCCCGATTCGATTTTTGAGCACTTTGAGCACCGCGCTCACGGTCGGCCCTGTTTTTATGACAAAGGTGGCAAACGAGCAGACGGATTGCCTGATGGTAAGCAATTACCATCGCCCATGGGCACTCGCAACACCAAGGGAGTCACAAGGGCGTTGCCGACCTATAAGTGGGTGGGAACCTTATTCACCATCAGGAACACAACACTGCATACCTGAAAGGTAGCAGTGCTATTATGGCTGTGGTCTTCTGTAAGGAGGAGGTACTTCCCCAGTTGGGCTTCTCCAGATTCAAGCGTGATGGTACTTCGCTGTGCCCTACCTCTCATTGTTGGACGTAGTTTAAGGACATACCCGGTCTGTTCAATATTTCTACAGAGAAATCTCGTGACGTCATTGCACGATGACGATTTTCTCTATCACTCTCATGACGCCTTAATTGGAGTATAAGAGAAAGATGCTCGAAATATACGAACTTGGATATTCGGGATACCGGGCTCGGATTCGGACCAGCTGTCAGGACTGTAAGTTCTGTGAGCGCTGTGACCGTGAATCGGATCACGACTTAGTTTTGGCGCGTACAGAAACTTTTCATAATACTCGAATTTCATCTTAAAAAGAGACCGGCAAGGCATGAATGTATGTGTAATGTGCATACATAGGTAGGTATCAACAGCCGCTCCTAAATATGAATATATAATATATACATATATTCCTGGGTTATGGACGCTGTGTAGGTATGTATAAATTTACCTGTTTAAGTATGTATGTGCCCGTGTCGATTATAGCATGAGTATGCTTAGATTGGTCCCTGTGGCAATGGAAAGCCATGTCCAGCAGTTAGATCAATGTTTAAGTTTGTCCCAAATATTATTTATTTATTTAATTTTATTACAATAATATGTACATAGAAGAAATAATGAAAAATAACGATTAACTATACTAGGTTATAAATAACTTAATAATAAAATAAACTACATTAAAAATAATAACTAAAACTCTTAAATTTAAGGTAGGGCACAGCGATGACCATCCTGCTTGAATCTGGGGCAGCCCAACTGGGGAAGTACCTCCTCCTTACAGAAGACCACAGCCATGATAGCACTGCTACATTTAAGGTATGTTTAATTTATTTAATTTAGATTATTTTTATTTAATTTAGTTAAGGCATGACGGGTGGGCTCAACCTGATAACCACGAACAATGCTAAAGGGTTCGAGACGTCAGAGCCCTGAGTGTAAGTTTTTAACGTAACTTACTTCACGAACGCGTTTGCGTATCCCATATAAATAACATTAGGTATCAATTACGCGTTCGTAAATAGAAAAGATTTTTTTTTATTCGTAAAACACATACTATTTACAAAAAACATGCAACAGACGATATGACATTACAGGAAGTGCCACGAAATGGCCCCATCTCAGCATATTGCTAGCATGTTGCCAGCGCTGCTGCTGGTCTTCCGATGAAAAGGTTTTTTTACGTCAAAAGTAACTTACACTAGAGCCTCTAGATGAAGTTTGAATTAGTATACGCGATATAATCGGTTTCAGTGGTTTTATTTCATTAGTAATTAACTAATTATCGCGGCAACCGAAGACAATATTAGTTAAGGTACTTCATTGAGTTATACATATATTTGCGGAAACAGTTATCTACGAGAAAAAACTAATCCAGTCTCCATTTTGAAGCACCCAGAGTACCGAGTATCCGTTCGCCTCGCCGCTCACGCCGCCAGAAGCAGCTGCGCGCGCCTTCTTTAAAATGCTCAAAATATAACCCTATTTCTCCGAAACATGTCGTGCGAATGACTAAACAAATGTGAAGACGACCATTGTCATAAAATTTAAGAATTACGAAAGTTTAATTCTTTTTTATGACATAGGCCGCAAACGAGCAGACTGATTGCCTGATGGTAAGCAATTTCCGTCGCCCATGGGCACCCGCAACACCGGGGTAGTCACAAGCGCGTTGCCGGCCTTTGGAGCTCTGGGAACCTTACTCACTATCAGGAACACAACACTACATACCTTAAAAGTAGCAGTGCTATTATCGCTGTGGTCTTCTGTAAGGAGGAGGTACTTCCCCAGTTGGGCTGCCCCAGATTCAAGCGTGATGGTCATCGCTGTGCCCTACCTCTCATTGTGGTCCGATATAATATCTACCTACTTAAACCTACCTACTCATCTTCATCGTCTAAAAATAAGATACCAACTGCTATGAAAACAGTTGCCGATCACATTTTTAATTCGATAGCTCAACTATCCCCATTCGTATGCATGTCACACGCATCGCCCCTCCATAAAACAATGGGTAGGTAGCACTCTTTTCGACGCAGGAAACCGCGTACGCGCATGCGATACAAAATGGCCCCCGACGCCATTTTTAAACCTCAAACGGAGTTATAAGCTGTCTGGATGCGTTGAAGACACTGATCCATAAAGGGAAAGGATGTCCTGGGCGCTTTCCGCTTAGTAATATTTTTAGTTATTTAAAATTCTAGGTGGTTGTGATGTCTTCCTTCCGTGAACGAACGGTCTACTGTCCAAAACCTACTTCTAATATGATATATCTACTATAAAAAATTGCTCGTCTTACTGTCCGTTCTCCACTCTTTCTATCTACTCGTATAATATTGAGGGTCTCCTAGAGAAACCAGGGGTAAAAAAAAACGGCCGGTGGGTAATTTTTTTCTTGCGCCAGGAGCGGTACCGCGAACATCGAAGTTCGTATATTTCGGGCATCTTTCTCTTTTACCCCAATTAAGACGTCATGAGAGTGACAGAGACAATCATCCAAAATTTACGAATATCGTTGTTCGCGGTAGCACCGCAGAGCCAAAGCACAATGTTGTATAGTCAGCGTCATATAGTTGACAGCATTCAAAGCAATGAAATAGTTCGATACACCAGATAAATTAGGTATCTAATCTTTGGATGGTGAGATGGACTACAGCAAGAAAATTAGATAAGTCGACGGGGCTTGATAACCGCTGCTGAAAGATGCTGTACTTAATGAGTAAAAAAAAATCTCATTCCTAAAAAGAAATGCTTAAAGTAGACAAATCATTAATCCTTTTTGGCAATATTAAAATTTTCCATTCTATAGAATCTATACAATTCTAAAAAAGGTACAATTTTAATGTGTGCTATAATCAGCTCAATGAAGTATTTGAGACCGGATTTCCACCAGCTTGCCTAAATTGCAATGAGTAGATAAATAATTATAATAGGATAAGGTAAGCCAGTGTCCCCCCATCACTAGTAGATACCTAATCCATTATTGAGGCTGGGGCTTCATTTTCCTTGAGACCTGGAAACTACCTACTAATTCATACTGTATTTTTTCTAACGATGTCAGTTGGACAATTACCCCAAAAATGGTGACGAGTATGAGTATGAATTTTTCCTTTTAAAATTTGATTTACCGGATTATAATTAGGTACGTACATATTTGTTGGAGTGAATGGCTTGACGTGTCACTATTAGGCATAACACATGGCGTTGAATTGGCCAACTTTAACTAGGTTTAATTGTTTTAATCTATCCCCACAATATTAATGAGAGGAAGCAAAAAGGAAGTGAGTTTTTGTAAGCTCATGCTTGTTATCGGAACCGTTAAAAAGCCGCGATAAGCCTGAACCTGAGCCCGCTTATCTCTTTTATAAACTATTCAAACAAATGCTGCCGCTTGTAGCTCGCTCCATTTCACTAATTAGATCAACAACCTAGCTGACGAAACCTATACGAGTACCCAGTAGTTACCTACACGATTTAATACAGCCAGTGTTATTTAAATCCCCCTTTAAGAGTCTGGATAATCGTTACAGAGAATCTATTTAAATGTTTAACTAGATGCTTCGTACGTTAATATTCATGTTTAGCAAGAAAGTTGTACCTAATGCAAAGCATTTAGGCACAGCGGCAGGGTCACACTCTGACCCACTCTGCATAGCGTAGGTCGCGCCCACATGAAGGCGACTATTTAGGATAGACGTTTGAGATGAGTAGAAGTTTTTAGTACAAGTTAGACTTTTGAAGAGCTGTCGAAGGTATTTTTTCATGAAGGAGACATGGACACTTCTAAATAATGACAAGTACGTACAAAGAGTTGTCTAATTAGTATTCATCTGAGCGTGTGCAGTCCTCGACGCGGTGGGGACGGGTTATTAGCCGGTGCCGCCTCCGCGCCCGGCCATATTGTTCCGACGCCTGGCCCGAGCGCCGCCGCCGGCCAAACGCTCCGACAAACGCTAATTCGCTCTGTCAATATTTGAATTGTAGTGCCGCGCCGATGATTTCACCAGAAGAAGCCGAGCCGGTGGCTGGGAAGGCAAGATGTCGGCATAGCTGATTGACGTTGATATACGGCTGTGTCACATCGAGCCAGCTCAATCCACCGGTGTTCTACTCTTGAAGATTGGTTGCACCCTAGCGAAGCAGGAATTCGGATCGCTCCCGAGCTGAGTTCCGCGCCCGCCCGGAGATGGCGCTTTGACAGCTGTCATCGAGCTTTCTCGTTTCTCGGGCGGCCGTGGGACGAGTCTCGTAAAATTTTTATTTATATCACACACGACGATGTTCCCGTAGAGTGCGACCGGCTGTGTACGCGCGTGACGAAACGATACGAAAACACGACGACAGAATGGCGAACGAGGAGGGTTTGGGGCCGCGGAAGACGATGTTCGTTCTAGTGATTGTTGTGGGGTGTTTCGCGGTGTTGTGGCCCAGGATCCTGTCGCCTCTGATGCTGGGCCAGGGGCAGATAAAGCCGAACCAGTTCGACCGGGACGCAGGTAATGCGGTATTTATAACTCTAAGCTCAATGTCAATATCGCTGGACGCTACTGCGGTCCGTTTGGAGCGTTTAAAATCTAATTATACTCGGCTGTACACAAAACGTGCGTTTATATGTTTAAAATGAGCGTTTAAATGGTATTTTTTGTTATTTTTGGGTGGTTTTTCGCGGCGCAACTTTCGCTTGCGTGTTTGTAGTTCTCAGAGCGGCCGTGCAAATATTGCCCAGCTGTTGACTGAACATTACCTAATGTTGACATAAGATCTGATTGGAATGCTGTTAGAGCGAAACCAGTTGGTTTACTTGGAAATTTCTATCATTACTTGTTCTTCTGCTTTGTAATATGTGTCAGAGATGTTAACTGTTATGAGCATTTAGAATTACTTATTACAAGTTACAAACAAGAATGAATTTAAAACCTTCTCTTGTTTCATAGAGTTCAAATCTCGAATTTAATTTTGTACTTGTACCAGTACATTAACAAGTATGAGTACGAGGTTTTAGAACACCCTGTATGGGTACAGCAACATAACTAACTTACCTTGGAACCAGAGATCGACTCCTCACTTGCAAATATGTTTTTTTTTAATATTCCAAAACATTATCCATGATGACAGATTATAATATTTTTCCGAGTGCCCCACATGTACTGGGAACATGTTAAAGTGTTATTACATTAAATTTCAATCTAATTATTAAGTAATTAGTGTTGAAATAATGATGAAACTCATTACAATTTCACATTAAGACTTTCTATCCTATACTTAGTATGCTATAAAATGTAGTATTTCTAGATATTTAACATAATTGTTTGTAACTGTCATTAATTAATAACAGTAAAGTTAATTAGATGTGACAATTGTATATTAATTAAACTATGACAATTACTTACAGTTAGTAACCATAAAATACTTATTTGATATCAAATAAATTTTTATGTACAGTCAGTAGCAGAAGTGGCTGAGCGTTTGAGGTGTTCAGAATGAGGTCAACACATCTCTATTGTATCTAAGAGAATAAGAGTGAGCGTAGGTCATTTTGAACACTTTAAACGCTTAGCCACTTCTGCTGCTGACTGTACATCCTCTATATATTAAACAGGAAATAAACAGGTCAACCTTACAATTAATTACAATTTTAAGTAATATTCAAGTATTCTTTTGGAATTTTTATTAGTTTCTTGCGCAACCGTAATTTGTTTATCATAAAATATTAATATGTATTTATTATTCATGAACCATTATGGGAAACATAAAATAACCCTTTGAACTAATCAATTTATTTATTTTATAGGTAATTTACTTAGAGTTTGAAAAATAATTTCTAGCTTATACTTTTGTTCCTTGGTGCCATACAATCAATTTGACAGATTAATTTAAATTATAATTTAATAATTATAAATAGTATTACAAGTGTCACATCTTAGGACTAGAAGAAAAAATGAGAAAAAAAACCTAGTTCTTAGTATTAACTAAGAACTAGGTTTTTAATAAATAATATTGATTAAATATTTGTACTTTTTGTATAGTGCACATTTTTATACTGAAAATTAATTCAGTTTACTTATAATTACAACCTTTTTTTACATAACCAGTTATCGAAGAGTGGCCAGTAATTGAAACCCCATTTGAAAATGTGTTCTATTTATAACATGCCCAGTTATTGGTAGGCAGCCAGTTAGTGGTGATTTACCCTATGAAATTAGTGCACTATTATGGTTGACAATATGTCCTTAACCTTTTCCATGGTAAAAACTGGTATATTGACACCGCAAGTCCAACGCCAAAGACTGATATATATGTCACGGACCACAGAGCAAAATAGACCTACATGCACATGCAGAAAGTTCAACTTAAGTTTTGACATTTCGATGATGTGGTGTCTGAGCGATAGCTTTTGTTTTTGACATGGCGTGGATAAGGTTAACTTTATTTAATGCTTTCAATACCAATAAGATTATATATAAAATTTTAATTAAATAAATTTTGAATTTTTCAAATTTATTCCTTATATATTTAAGTGTGTAGTTAAGATTATAGCTCAAGACAAATATTCCAAATGCAAGTCACTCTAACAGGATGCTGTGAAGTAATCTTCGAATCAGAAATGGCCGTCCTGGAACTAGTAAATGAAGTGTGCAGCTCTGCTGTCGGTACCGATGGATTACTATCAGCCTATGCAGCCGCTGAATGCCGGAGAACTGTCAATGAGACCTGCGGACTGGACATTGCCGCTTTCTTGAAAAGAACTGATAATGTTGGAAAGTCCACTAAAGTATTGCTGAATACGATGAAGCAGAGTAATAGTTCTTGCTTGAAAGAGCATTTCGGAGTGCCAGTCTGGAGTCTGGGAGTCCACACTGCGCTGAACTCCTGGGCGGCTCAGGAAGACAGTTAGTATTTGAGTGAAGCATGCACAGTCGACGTCAAAGATATATATACACTTTAGCACCTTATTGAAAAGGATTAAGGTGAAAAAGTGTAAACATATATTTGACTTCGACTGTATACATTTTTTGAGTGCATAACAATTGTCGTGCTTTCTTAACACTGTTGTGACTTAACGCTCTTCTATGAGTTTTATATTATTTCTACTCAGAATCACTATAGCAGGATAAAAAATGGCCTAAAGCATTATTTCCTATTGTGTTACTGAGTCTATTACACATGGTGGTATCCAGTTTCATAAATATACGGAATTTGGATACTTTTGTTCTTACTGGGATTAAAACAGTTTGGGATTCTTAGAGAAATAATACACTATTCTCTGAAAATAGCTACTCAATCTATTGCCATTTGATACAGGGGCGTTTAACACGTTCACAGTCCAGTGTCCCATACATGGGTCACGTCGAACTATCTAGTTCACTAGTACTGCCGCCATCACATACATCGCAACGGACAAGCTGCTCAAAAATATCTGAACACGACCTTATTGTCAAGGCGTCAGAGTACATGTTCAGATATTTTTGAGCAACCTGTAAGGTACAGATGTTTCTGATGGCGACTGTACATGGCTTTGTATGCAATATAGGGTTAAGGCAAAAAGTTTTATTTTTTTCATTTTGAGGACCTAAGTAAAGTAAATTATTTTTTATTATGCAGAAACATCTGCTAGCGAATATCTTCGATATTTAAATCGAAAGAATTTTCTCTCGATTTAAATATCTAAGTAAAGTAAACAATAATGTTTCCCCATTTGAAAACCCAAAATGAAAATCCAAATGATAATAAGGTCAAATACAATATTTTATTTTTAATACAAATTTTATTAATACAAGTACCAATATCTACTCATACAGCTAAAAAAGGTTCATAGCATTATTAATTAATTATATTTCCTGTTATTATTTAATCATATGGCAATTGATAAGAAATATATTACAGAACCGCTATAACAATTGTTTAACTTAAATTAATTATTGTTTTAACAACATTAACATTAAAGTTTGTTTGTTTAATGAATTGAATTTTATATAAGTGTGTATGTATTAATATAGTGTACCTAACAATAGTACTAAATTAACAATTTCATCAATATTGTTAAAGGGTTTGTATAGCTCTGTCACTTCGAGGAAACAGTACCCTTACCATGAGTTGTGACTTTGAGGTTTTCGATAACGAGTATCGAGTTTACTATCTGTGCATCTCGCTTGTACTATTTTAGTCATGTTACAACTCATGGTGAGGGTACTGGCCGGTATCCCAGACTAGGGTTGCCTCTTGATTAATAAACAAAAAAAGGTACAAATCTAATCGACTTTGCTACCAAACGTACCTACTAACTTCATATCGCCATTCGCCATACAACATTTCCACCCTGAATTTACCCTTTGGGAGATCAATTCCTAAAATTCCTTGTGAAAATCTGCTACTTCATACATACTGGGACTTAATTGCGAATTAATGTATGGAGCAGCTTATTCTTTTTGGCGATTTCAATATTGGTCTCGTTGTTAAGTATGATCGTCTTTATCAGTTTTTGACATTTTGGCTCGCTGACTGTATAATGTTTTCAATGCCGAAGACATCAAATCACGTCAGTCAACTAGGATGGATGTTTTTGGACCCTTATTTGCGCCGTTATACACAGAAAAATATGTCTTTATATTTCTCTCGAATTCGCTTTTAAATCTAGTTCATTGCTATTGTGTTTCTTAACCACGACGGAAGTTGACTAACGTCGTGTCGAAATTGCGGAATCTCCGTAAACTGTGTACCTACGCGCAAAATTTACATAAAAACCTGGCTCGGTACCGCGAACATCGAAGTTCGTATATTTCGAGCATCTGTCTCTTTTACTCCAATTAAAGACATCATGAGAGTGACAGAGACAATCGTCCGAAATTTACGAATATCGTGTTTCGCGGTAGCGCCCCTGATCATTCTTAAATCTTATTACGAGTAGTTAAAGTCCAATGATCACTTGACTGTAACTTGTACAAATGACTCTGTAATTTGAGGAATTATGTACCTTATTCTATGACGATAAAGATGACATTTTACGAGTATAGTTAAGTGGTGAATTCAGTGCGCTTTGGGCGCGGCCGCGAACAGCCAAACGAGATTTTCCGACGAATGTCTTTTGAATATCGAACCTGTACCTTACCATGAGTTGTGACTTTGAGGTTTTAGATAACGAGTATCTCGTTCGCACTCTAAAATAATACAGAAAAATACATAAAAATTCGTTATTATATAGGAAAACATATCAAACAATTGCAAAAATTAGCTACCAAAGAACTTTTGAACATCGAACCTCAACTCACAGCACGTCTTGAGTTTATGTCGCGTCTGATTGTCAACGGCGCTACCGCGAATTACGGACTATTGTATCTGTCACTCTCAGGACGCCTTAATTGGAGTAAAAGAAAAAGATACTCGAAATATACGAACTTCGGTGTTCGCGTTACCGGGCCAAGTGACGAAATGTAAGCTGTTTGACAATGATCGTCAGTTTTGTCGCTAGCAGTAGCTGTTCAATTTCGACCCATCCATCGGCTTTTTCTTTGTTCCCTCTTACAGCACCCGAGGGAGGAGACAGGTTGGTACTTTTCTTCCAGCAACACACGGCACGACACGTCAGTCTGTGGGTCATGTCTAAGTGAGATGTTGTTTCCATAGGTCCGGGGTGAAATCTTCGCAGAATCTGTATTCTCTATTATAGAAACATGTAGTTGGAATGTTAGCTGGGACTTCGGACTAGTTTGACTGTCAGATATACTTAGTCGGGTTTTTATCATTGTCACAATATCTTTCACGCTCCAAGCGTATGTCAGTGCGAAAGTGACGGATAGCGCGATAGACGATAAAATGGCAGCCATGGCGTTCAGGATGCTACGAAAAAAGTAATGAGCGTTTATACTGATTGAAATCCTTACAATTTTGATACAATAACAAATTAGAAGGAGCTTAATGGAGTCAGTACTAAAGGTTACCTAGATTTTTGTAGACGTTTCTGTACCCTTAACATGAGTTGTGACATTGAGGTTTTCATGCATCTCGCTAGATAGTAAACTTGATACTCGTTATCGAAAACCTCAAAGTCACAACTCATGGTAAGGGTACAGAAGTGCTACTGTGACTTCTGGGGCTAGATGACAATGCCGTTACTAATGACTAATGACGCCTGTTTAACATGTTGACGGACAGTAAATGACGTCATCTCTCATAGACCATAGGAAACAAAAACATACGCAACGCCTATAGGCGTACTGTCCGCCAAAGTGTTAAATTGATATTAACACGGCTTCTATGATCACAGAAGCGAGACATTTCAAGTTAGACCTGTTACAACTCATTGTCACATGTTGAGGTCACATGACATCGTGACAAACTCATCAGCTCCTCTCTTACCCGTGTGCAGTCAAGGTCAAATATACCGATGCGAAAAAACTGCCAAAATACATGCTTGCCGTCCCACTACATATTTTATCATCTGTGGCGATGACTACCTTGGTTGTACTTGATAATTTGTCACGTTATAGCTTGTGTATATTTGTAGCCATGTGAATATGAAACTTATAGTGTATTATGTAAGGTGCTAATAAATTCGTCACGGATATTTTTACCGCTGATAGTACTCGGTTCTTGGAGTACATTTATTTTATGTATGAAACATCATAGGTTTTTTTTTTGAGAAAGTAGGAAAGTAATTCGTTAAAACACATTGTTAATAAGATAATTAAAAATAAGACCTCTTTAGATATATACTAGAACCTCTTTAAACTATCATTCAATTGGTCTCTTGGAATTGATAAATCAAATGGGATCCCCACTTAGGTTGATTTGTAGAAAAGGTAACTACATATGTCAGCCTTGACGATATTAAATTTCTTAAATTTCTATAAATACTTACATTTAATGCTCGTTTCATACACTTTAAGCAGTAATACAATAAAAAAATTCTGCCTTTTTCGGCCCGAGGGTGAGGTAAGACAAATAATGTTAACACTAATGCATTTTTTACGTGCGTCGCTACACACGCACACGACAAAATTATCAAACACTAGCATAAACTATATTCACACAAGTTCAAGAACTATGACCGGCGGTCGAGTAATTTTTCACGTCACGTTAATTAGGGCACTGTTGAAAACTACTCCATCTATTGGCATTTATGAAAAACAACTTTTGACGTAACAGGTACATAATAGGGGTTAGTTATTTTAAATTATTTTTTGTTTGGGAAATAAAAAGCAATAAAAATATTTAAAAAGGTTCCTTAACTAAAGTTAAAAGTTACTTGTTTTAATGTAATGTATTATCTCTTAAAATATCCGTTTCTAATTTGTTAGCACCTTATACAAGATTCAATGTTGCTGGTTACATAATTTTATTTAAGGTCTTCCGTCCTTCCTTTAGCTATTAAGGTCAGATATAGAACAGTTTACTTATAATATTAGGATCAATACTTATAAAATTAGTATCACTTAGAGTTGAGTTACAGGTTTGCCGAAGTATATGCTTATTTTTTTACCGAGAAGGACTTTACAAACGTCATGAGGAGTTCCTACTCTTTGAAGATTTTTGGATTTGTACAATCGCCATCAGATATATCGGAGCTGTGGAGGTAGTCATAAATATCGGAACATGGACTTTATCGCCTTGACAATAGAGGCGTTGTTCCGATATTTGTGACCACCTCCACAGCTCCGATATATCTGATGCGCATCGCGTAGGTATCTATGTCGCGTGCAATCCAAAAATCGTAAACGGAATATTGCGGCTTCCACCACGAAAAACCGGAAATTTCGGACGATTGTCTCTGTCACTATCGCCTTATTTCGACTAAAAGAGAAAGAGGCTCGAAATATACGAACTTCGATGTTCGCTGTACTGTACCCTTACCATGAGTTGTGACATTGAGGTTTTCGATAACGAGTATCGAGTTTACTATCTTTAAAGGCCCATTTAGACCATGCAAGCACTTGTATACGATTTTCATTACATTGCGGGGTTATATAAAACGACCGAATTCGCCGTATGCCCATAGCCCGCAATGTAATCAAAATCGTATAGGTACAACTTCTTGCCTGGTCTAAATGGGGCTTTAGATAAATAATAAATAAATAAATAAATATTTCGGGACAATCTGACACAAATCGACCTAGTCCTACGGTAAGCTCAGTACCTGTAGTAATAGTAGTAAGTAGTATAGTAGTAATCGAACCCAGGACCTTCGGCTTCATAGGCAGGGTCACTACCCACTAGGCCAGACCGGTCGTCAAAGTGAGATAGTAAACTCGATACTGGTTATAGAAAACCTCAATGTCACTACTCATGGTAAGGGTACTGGGCTTGGTTTCACAGATCACTATTCTAACTTTCCCCCAGAATGAGCGTTACATAACGGGTGTAATTATACTACTATACTACTATATACTGGGTCGTGATCCATGGGGTGGATGACGATCCGAAAAAAAAATCGACTAATCCATACATACTGGGACTTAATTGAGAGTTAATGTATGGAGCAGCTAATTTTTTTTCGCGATTTCAATATTGGTCCCATGGCAAAAGTCTTTATCACTTTTTGACATATTGGAACACGACCCAGATTGCATCCTGTGGGTATACAAATTTATATGTAGTGTGTCATACATATCATATCACATTGTATGTATACGCGAATGTCAAAGATGATGAAATAATCCTAATTTATAATGTTAATCGAGCAGTCAGCCCTGGGTAACCGGATCTGCCCACGAGCTCTTAATTTGGCAATTTCTCATCTAAGTAGATCATCAGAACCAGAGTGATGGCTAGCAGCTACCACAGATGACATACGTCGTCTTTTATAGGGTACCGTAGACAACTAAAAGTACAGTCAACCAATTTGACTTTTAGGCCACTTCGTTCCTTGTCACAGTGAAAATCTATATGAAAGACGCAAAAATCTCTTATTAACGTCAAATCAAATTGGTTGACTATACGTATCTTTAGGTATTTAAATAAAAGTTAACAAAATCTACCCTCAGATGCCTTAAGACAGTTAGATGTACGGGTTATATTGTATTGAAAATTATAACTGCCATAAATAGCCTAACGCAGTAAAAGGTTTATTATTCACGATTTTAAATTTATATTTACATAATTCTGAAAAAAAAAATTACGTTTCTGAGTTAAAAGTTATTATGTCAAGCGCTCTCTTCAACTTTATAACTATCTATAATTTAAGAAAGTAAAAACGTGGCTAAGACTATGTCGGGATTTCGGACTATGGTCGGTGTAGTTTTCGGTCCGTAAATCAAAACGGTTCCACCGATCAGTTTCAAAATAATTTTCATTGAAAGTTCTTATTAAGCTGCACCTTCATGATTTTTTTCATATTTTTTGGATTTGCAGTTCAAAAGAGAGCATTTTATTTATACTTTCCAGCAAGTTTGACGAACAAAATCATTCACATTGTTAAAAAATGTTTTAAGCAAACCCATATTCTTTTTCAAAATATATCCTTTAATTTTTTTTTTGTACTACTTTGTCCACATGATTGATTTATATATTCACTAGCTTGTCCTCGCGACTTTGTCGGCCAGGCATGCCCGTGTATAAAGTATGGTTGCGGGAAAAAAAAAATATCCTATGTCCTTTCTCGCAGCTCAAACTTTTTCCATACCAAATTTCATCCCAATTGGTTTAAGCTTGAAGAGGTAACAGACAGACAGAGTTACTTTCCAATTTATAGTATTATTATAGTACTGATTAGTATGGATACCAAAGCCGGGAACAGACAGACATACCGAAATTAAGGGTTCCTAGTGGACTACGGGACCCTACAAAATATCCTCGGGGATGTATAAATGTGTAACATAAGGTGACAGGACAAACAATGACAATGAGATTATAAACTTAGCAGTCCTAACACAAGAACAAGCCTGCTTTGTTTATCTTAAGGAAAAACTTAATGTTTTTTGTCTGGAACGTACCAACTTCCGTAGAGATTATACGATGCACAGTTTTTTGTTGTAAATAAATATTTTGGAACAATCTTACACAAATTGACTTAGTTCTATATTCTACAGTAAGCTTACAGTCCCTTATCAACCCACTACCGCCCCTACCGGATAGAGTCACTCCGACAACGGTCGAGCCTAGCTGAGTTTTTTGCTGGAGTCTTCTCAGCGGGCTAGGGTTAGTGAACAAGTAACGAAACTCCCATTAGTTGGACAAAAACTCAGATTCGGAGACCTCAACAAATCTCGCTGGAAGCGTAAAATCAGTAGGAGTAGTAGTAGTGATTGGACTTCGCTCCCTTCGTTTGTATTCCCGGGAACATATAATTTAGGTCTCTTCAAGGCAAGAGTGAATAAGCTGTTACTGGACCAGCGTGCTACACCCTCGACCTCGTCGACACTTACCATCAGGTGCGAGGTCAAACGCTGGTCAGTCTTGTTTTTAAAAAAAGAGTAGTCCAGTAGTACAAATTACACTCAGCGCTGGCTAGCCAGTTCCTTTGCTTGAACTTGGCTTGATACGCTGCGGCGTGTCTAGATCAAGGCTGGTGCGGGAAGATTTTTCCCGGCTACCCTCCTAGAGCCCAAGTAAATTGCTCATTGATTGTCAATTGACATCGTCAATTTTTTCTAAACAGAATTACGAGGTCCGATTGGATAAAAAAAATCCTATATATTTTGTTATCATCTTCCATATACCGGGTTTTTCCTGTAATTTAAACAATAACTTTAGGGATCGCTTTTACACCACGGACGTAGCAACATTTGTTCTATAACTTAATAATATTGTGCAATTTATTATTTGTGATATTTTCGAACAAACTAAATAGTATTTAACAGCATCCAATAGTCTAGTTGACATTTACTGTCAGGCAACAAACTTTATAGTTTTTACAATACATTGCTTGCTTGGAAAAAAATTTTTATTCACATTTAGTAAACTATAAGTTATTTTCAAAAGTCGTAGAACAAATGTTGAAATAGATAACATATACTAAAGAAAAAACGACGGGGACCTCCGGTGTTCGAGACGGGATTCGAACCCGCATCTCCAGCTGTCGCGGCTATGGAGATGCGGGTTCGAATCCTGTCTCGAACAATAGGTCGTTTTTTCTTTAGTATATGTTATCTATTTCAACTTTTAATTTATATAGTAGTATTACTACTTAAAAATCAAAGCAAATCAAAAATATTTCATAAAAAATAATTTGATTTGTTCTTAGTTTCGTAGAACAAATGTTGCTACGTGTATCTGGTGTAGAAACGATGCCTAAAGTTATTGCTCTTCTGAAAGGCAAACCCGATAATTTGTATGGCGTTAACAAATGAGAGAAATATAAAAAATATATGGAATTTTCTGAGACTATTGTCTATTGGAATAGATGGAGCTCTTGTGTCTCTATGGAATTTTATCTTCAAATTATGGTCGTTATTCGACCATATTGTTTGCGCACATGATAAATTTTGTTTAGCATCTGTGGTCCTTGGAAACACATATGGTTTATACACAAATTAGGTAATGCGTCAATTGGCGATGTAGGTCAAATTGTGGGGTGTGCCTTAAGCTATACGCTTTGGCGATTTGTAATTGGAAGACCCTAAAGGACGTTACTGCGATGTCTAAAATGATGTATGGAAATGATCAAGTGACTTTTCGTTCAGTCTGTCATTGTAAGTTCATTGCATTGCAAGATCCAGTTATATTTGGATAAGTGGATCTATCAAAGATAATGTACAATAGAGAGCGCATCATTCGCCAACATATATGTATTTTACTTTCATGTTGAGTTAAATAAAAAATAAAAAGGTAAATAAATTTTTCAGATAAAATATCGTCATTATGTTCCAATAGGCTTCGGAGTGTGTCGTCGCAAGCTCCTCTCATTAAATTGACTTGCCACTACACAATTAAAAAGAATAATCAGTTTTTGGTAAATTTTGCAGTTACTAAAAATGAAACTTTTTCTTGGAAATTAACGATTAATACGGTACTGCAAACATGTTTCGGAGAACATAGGCCTCCATTTTCAAGTGCTGAGTGTCCGTTCGGTTCGCCGATCGCGTCGCCGGCCCGTCGCGCGAGTGACTAAATAAACGTAAGTAGTACCGTTTTAATCTTTTTCTTGGAGTTATTTTTTATTACTATTGTATTGTATGTGTGAGAAAAGCACTATACCTCGGCGTGATAAGGGGTTGTCGACCTCGTTACAATCCTCTATCTACATGTGCTCGGCCGGCAACCCTTACTTCCCGGCCTCTTTAGTAATGTACTATTAAACAATACCGTTTATCACTATTACCGGCTATTATTTGTTTTAATAAGTATCCGATATTTTCCGCTCTATTATTCCTTCTTATACCAACTACGCACTCACGATTTTTCTAATCACTCATCTCTCTCCATCAACCGCGATCTGAAAAGGACCGCTTTACATGTATGACTACGGAACTTGTTTTAGGATATGACGTGTTTAGTCTAATTTTTCATTGGCAATGCGTACAATGGTATTTTAGACTTTATTTCGATGTAATAAGAGCTATAATGGGAAATACTGAACAGAAACAGGGTCAATTTGTAAATAGAATTAGGTTGACATGTGGGACCACTAGTAACTGTTAGCAGAAGATATTACTAAGCAGGTCAGGTGTTCAAAAATATCTGCACACACGATTTTCCTCATGCACGACACGATTTTAACGATACAGATACGTTCAGTTATTTTTTTTATCGACTTGTAGAGTGGGATGGATCGGTTTTTTTTCTTCGATTCTGCCTAAGGCGGGGTTGTAAAAATATAGTCTAGGAACACATAATTAAATAGTTATATGAATAGTTTTCAAAATATTCAGTAGAAGTACTGCCGCAAGCCTTCTGAAATATTATTGACAAAAAATAAAAAATATATCATTAATATTTGCCGAAAAATAAGATTCAGCAATACCTGTATTTTTTTTTTATGACATAAGGTGGCAAACGAGCAGACGGAGGCAATCCGATCCGATCCGATGGTAAGCAATTACCGTCGCCCATGGGCACCCGCAACATCAGGGGAATCACAAGCGCGTTGCCGACCTTTAAGGGGGGTTGGAGCTCTGGGAACCTTACTCACCAACAGGAACATAACACTACCCACGCTGCTACCCATCCGTAGGTGTTTTCACATTGTCGCCTCTTACGACACCCGCGGGACGATGGGGTGTTTTACGATATACGATACTTTATGATGTAAGATACGATATTCTAGTCAGCCGGCACCAGACGCTATTCAGGTATTCTGTAATAGTAATAGCGTTAAATTCTTATGTAATAGTTGCTGCTATGGTTGTCATTTTATCGTCTATCGCGCTATCCGTCACTTTCGCACTCACATTGTTAGAGCGTGACAGATATTGCAAGTGACAAAAACCCGACCATATTAGGCTAGCAGGTTTCAACAGACGCTGCTGCTCGTCAGTTTTTTTCTGTCTCTTTGTCTTATAACACCCTCGGAAGGAGAGGGAATGGCCTGGGGTTATGCTGTCTACCTCTTTGCCTGATTTTTTTTTTTAAGACATAGGCGGCAAACGAGCAGACAGATTGCCTGGTGTTAAGCAATTACCGTCGCCCATTGGCACCCGCAACACCAGGGGAGTCACAAGCGCGTTGCCGGCCTTTAAGGGGGGTTGGAGCTCTGGGAACCTTACTCACCATCAGGAACACAACACTACATACCTGAAAGGTGGCAGTGCTATTATGGCTGTTGTCTTCTGTAAGGAGGAGGTACTTCCCCAGTTGGGCCGCCCCAGATCAAACGTGATGGTCAACGCTGTGCCCTACCTCTCATTGTTGGACGTAGTTTAAGGACATACCCGGGTCCAAAATGATGATTCCTCTATACCTAGTTACCTAGCCTGTGTGTTTGCATAATAACTTGACTTTCCACATTGTTGTCAGTAATCACATGTTTTGCAAGATGGCGAAAGGTAGAGTGTTTTGTTAACAGCTGTTTAACATGTGTGTTGGGTTCACCTGAATATTGTAAACATAGATGTTATAACATAAACTTAAGGCTTTGTTTAATGTCTAATTATTAAACAATTAATATAATAAATTAAGGCGTTTCTACTATATATGTACAGTCAACTTATTGGATATCGGGGCAACCTGAACTTTTCTTTAACTAAACCTTCGTCAGCAGCTGAAGTGGTTAAGCGGTTGAGGTGTTCAAAATGAGGTCAACACATCTCTATTGTCAAGAGAATAAGAGCGCGTATAGGCCATTTTGTACACTTCACCCGCTCAGCGACTTGCTGCTGACTGTACCTAGTCACAGTGACTTTATTATGAGACTTCCAGGGGATGACAAAGTGGCCCGGAAATCATATTGGTTGACTGCACAAGATCTTTTTTTATTATTTGACAATATTATACTGGGACAAGATCATTTGAAGGCATCGAACTTGTATGTCATTCTATTATCTTTCCGTTATTGCTATCTGTGATGCCAACCACGCTGCCGAAGATAGAGTGAGCTGGCGCGGGACAGTCCGGGAAAACTAATACTCAGTATATATGCCCACTAACCCCTTCTATATGTACCAGCTAATCCCCGTACATGTGCCAACAACCCCCTGTAAACATGTATGCCAACTAACTCCCTGTATATATGCCAACTAATCCCCGTACATGTGCCAACTAGTCCCTCTAAACGTGCCAGCTAACCCCCCATTCATCCACAGGCGTGAAGCAAGAGCGCTCGCCGGTACGCGGCGCGGGCCCGCACCCGCGCTCCGCGAGCGAGGCCGTGCCATCCCCCGGCGCGCCCACGCCCCCCTCCCGCGGCCCGGTGCCCATGCCGCCCCACGCCAGGGTACGGTCGCCATTATCCGTGTATTTTGACGTGGATATCAAGGTCAGTCGTGGAATTGCTGGTGATGTGGCTTCGCGAGGTAGGTACGGGAGTTCCTGATGTGACTGACAGGCTACAGGCTGTAGGTATAGCTTAAGGTGGATTTCACCACACACATTCCATATCATGAAACATGGTGGCGCTGCTGTCATCTCATGACTGTCAAACTTAGAAAATTCCAACTTTCACGATGACTTTAATAGATGATGTGATTCATGCCCTTGGCATAAAATTTAGAATGTTGTAGAGCGTGGGCATACTAGCGTTTGCGCCTCGCGTTTCCTAGGCGTTCCCATATAGAATTGCACGCTGCGAAGACGCCGCGTTGGCGTGTCGAATACTATGGAATCGCCAGGAAAACGTATAGTGCCCGCCGCTAATGTCCCTGGGTCATTAGAACGTGGGCACTAGTGTTTCAGTCCTGCGTATTCACGGCGTTCCCATATAAAATTGTACGCTGCGGAGACGCGGCGTGCCGATTATGTAATCGCCATCAGGAATAATTCGAGCGGCGACGCTAGCATGCCCATTAAACTTTCAAACGCCAACGTCGCTTATACGCGATAAAGTGACAACGTAAGTGACGCCTTCATGTATGAGTCATGACAAAATTCAAAATGGCGTGCTTAGTTTGACGTATAACTAATACAAAGCTGTTTGAGTTAAAAGGCAAAGATTACTGTATGATAGGCGTTCTTCGATGATGAGTTCAAAAAACGATGTTACTTTTACTCTACTTACTCTCTTTAAACGTTCAAGAAGAAAACTTCCAATGCTTAAACGACGAGGTTATAAATCATCAGCACGAAACTATAGAAAAGAAGGGGATTTTAGAAACTTATTAATAAACTTACTCAGATAAATGTTCTCCCTTTTTAACAAACAGACATTTGAAAAAGACGGAAAAACCAAGCCTTCCCGTGCTTATCCAACTTGATATTGTACCGTACTTGGCATAGTTTTAACTTTTTTAATGCCAGAGCCCTGAGTGTAAGTTTTTAACGTAACTTTACGTCACGAACGCGTTTGCGCTTCCCATATAAATAACATTATCACTTACGCGTTCGTAAACGTTTTTTTACGTCAAAAGAAACTTACACTACAGCCTCAGATAAATGTCATAAATTTTACAGATTATGACCCGTCAAACATTTGACAGTTGACTGACACACGCAGCCCTAACAATAAATATTTGCTGTGGGAAAAGCAATACATTTTATTATCCTACTTCTAGGCTCTTCGCCTCCGAATAAAAAAAAAGTTATTCTAATCTAATTTCAACTCTAAGACTTGACAGATTAGGTTCAGTTTTACGTGGCACCAGTGAGGCACTTAAGTTTTATGTTGCTTGTTGAAGTCCATTGGGAACTCCCGTTTTACTGCTAACACATTGCGAGCTTCGCCGAGTGATCTAACATCTAACATGTGAGTACTTATAAATATTAAAGTATACATAGTGTTTTATTTCCGTTAAATTATAATCTCAAGGTTAAATTATAACCTAACAACAAACGTTATATAAATCTAACTATTACTTAAATAAAAGCTTATAAATACATAGAAAATCTTCCCTAGATCTCGGACACTGGGTTGGTGCCCAGAAGGCTAGCCGAATTGAATATCTCATAAAAAATACAATATATTTCAATAAAAACAGTTTAACCGTTTCAGTGCGGATGACACGACAGGCGTGTCATCAATGTTTTTAACGAATGGCGTATGACACGAGAGGAGTGTCATTTTAAAATCGATTAAAACTTCACCAAATTAAGTTTCAGAAAGGTTCACCCCGAACAAAACTATTATTGTTTGTCGTGTAGAACAAGCTAGTAGCCTTCGTTTCTGAAATATTCAAAATTTTAAGATTTTTTTTCAAATTCAGTTGTTAACAACCTTTTCATGCAGCACTAATTTTACTACTTAGCGTTTCAGTGCGGATAACACTACAGGCGTGTCATCATATTATAGAATGAATACCTATATTATTTTTTGTAATTCCAGATAAATGATTTGTTACCTTAGAGCATTTAATGACTGGAGACGCCTTTATAAGTTTACCCTTCTGCCAAAAAACTTGCACAATTGTGCAGATTGTTGTATAGACTGACGTTTTAGCAATGCATTTGATACTTCCCTTGCCCGCAAAAACCGTCAGTCTATTTTGTACGAAAAATGACAGCCAAGGCGTCTCCAGTTACTACTTAAATCCTCTAAGTTTGTTACCTATAAGACTCAAATGAATAGTTCAAGGAGAAATGTCGAAGATAGTAAATGCATAGGTTTAAATACG
Source organism: Grapholita molesta (assembly GCA_022674325.2). NCBI lineage: Eukaryota > Metazoa > Arthropoda > Insecta > Lepidoptera > Tortricidae > Grapholita > Grapholita molesta. The sequence goes on along the minus strand of CP053136.2, from coordinate 3,041,726 downwards.
TCGCACTATAAAAAAATTACCCATTCCGTTACCCCACTATACATAATTAGCAGAGCCCGGAAAATCCATAGCAAAACAAAACACTGTCGTAATCAAACTAGTGTTAGAAACATTTTTTTATCGATATCGAGTTTATTGATGTCTTATGGAATACTGATTCTCTGAAGTTTATTATTTTCAATGAGATTGATTACCTCTTTGTCACCAGACTACGGCCAAGGCCAAAAGGGAAGGGTTATTACTTAATATGAAATATAAATAACGTTGATGATTACGTTGCGTTTTAGATGAAATAACAATAAAACAAACCCTAACTTTACCACTTCTTTTGCGTTTGGCGTGAATGATTATAAAATAAGTAATGTACCTAAACATATCGGTATATTTTTAGACGAAACTAACTCGATATCGATAAAAAATGTTTCTATCACTAGTTTGATTACGACAGTCTTTTGTTTTGCTATAGATTTTCCGGGCTCTGATAATTAGGAAAGTATAAACATTATACTTAGTAGAAAATGTTTGTGATATCTGAATTTTGAAAGTCACTTACCATCCATTTCGAGTAAAACTCGTAGTTTAAAAGCTACTAACAGTTTAAAACAATCTTTTGATCAGTTCACTTCCTTGGTTAGATGTCAACTGAACTCAATCAAGTCAAAATCAATGAAAAAAACGGAATTAATTCCGAATTTTATACACATGGCGGATGACACGATAGGCGTGCCATCATATTCCATGGCGTAAGGCACGCCTGTCGTGCCATGAAAAAATTGTTCGCCGCCACAGACTAAAGTTTTCGAAAATGGAACACGCAACGAATCGGTTAAGTAAGTAAGTAAAGTAAGAGTTTTCCTTTAAACTTAACGAATAAAAAAACACGGTGTATATTATTATGGACTAACAGCAACTCTTCTAAATGTAGCCCTTATGTCCTTGACATAAGGTTTACAAATGGTCAGACAGATAACATACTTAACAAGCAAGACAAGGCATATATAGCGATGTCAAATTCGCACACCGGAGGGCATCCATTGTGTCCCCAACAGTAAGTACGTTCGACGTCAAATACATGTTAGCACTATTGCACCTTACGCCTTTGTATTAAGACACAAAATCCCACACATACACGTACTCGTATCTCTGAAGACTACTTTTGTTTTTGGAATATTTATCCTATTTCTACACAGAATCCGATAATTTTAGACTAAGTAAAATGAAGAAATGCCACAGGAGACCGAAGAGCTGGCAGCTACCGCGCTCAGCGTATCAGACTCAGATTCAGCGAGGAAATGCTGCTAGCGTCTTTGGTACCAAGCTGTTCGGCCTTTATTAGATTTATGTTCTTTTTATACAACGACGGTGGCAAACAACCATACAGCCCGCCTGATGGTAAGCAGTTCCGGTAGCCTGTGGACGACCGCATCTCCAGAGGATTCACATGCGCGTTGCCTACCCTAAAAGTTGTTGGGAGCTCTGGGAACCTTACTCACCTTCAGGAACACAACACTACATACCTGAAAGTTAGCAGTGCTATTATGGCTGTGGTCTTCTGTAAGGAGGAGGTACTTCCCCAGTTGGGCTGCTCCAGACTCAAGCGTGATGGTACTTCGCTGTGCCCTATCTCATTGTTGGTCGTAGTTTAAGGACATACCCGGGTCGAATGTTAGTTTTAGTTCAATTTTATTGTTAGATTTAATTCTGAAGTCATTGTTTTTTGTAGCTATTTAGTTGTTGTTTTTTTTTCTTTTCTCTCCTCTTACGACACCGGGAAGAGATGGGTGGTGCTATTCTACGGCTGTACGGTTCTACGGTTGTCGTGTGATGCCGGCTGACTAGAATAGCACCACCCCATCTCCTCCCGCGTGTGTCGTAAGAGGCGACAAAGGGAAAAATCCTACGGACGGGCAACAGCGTCCGTCGAAACCCAATCTACAGCTAATGCAGTCACCAACCCGCCCGTCAAGCGTGGCGACTATGGCAACTACCCCCAAGATGATACAAGTCATATTTGTGGGAGGCCTATGTCTAACTGGAATGTATACGGCTGAAATATTTGTTTGTATGTATTCTACGACTACAAATGGCTATGTCAAATTAAGCGACAATGTCACAAAATTATTGTATGAGGGACGTTAGGAAAGTGAGTGAAGCGAAAGTCATTTGTCAGGATCGTAGCAAATGGAAATCCGTGAGCTCTGCCTGCCCCTATAGGAAACAGGCGTGATTATATGTATGTATGTATGTATGTATGACTGTATGTACTCGCTCTAGTAAAACTAACCATACATTGTCTAATTGCATAACCGAACAGTTTTCTATGACCGGGAACGGCACTGCACGTTTGCCTACATAATTTTAACCGATTGCGTAAAAGTTACTAAAGAATACGTGGACAATCGCCGAACAGTGTAGGACTTGTCTAAGGCACACATGAGGTAACTTGAAAACAAACTACAAACGGGTATTCTTGTACATTAAGTTTAGGGTTGTCAACTACTGACTAACTACAAAATATACTGTTTTTAACGGAGTGAGTTTTGTCTCTCACTGTTTCACTGTATTTGGTCTGTGTTCAGGACGATATTGCTAACGCACGAATGGTGTCCATGTCATATTAGATTATAATTATTCGGTTTTGAAACAAATTAATTTTGATACACAGATCGTAATGTAACAAAAAGTCAAATTTGATTTATTCTATGTAAATAAAAAAGATACACGTAAAAAATGGAAGGCAATGCATAACAAGGGATAAACTTCTTAAAACTGGATGGAAAACCGAAATGAGAAGCTTCAGCTATTTTTATGTAGGATTTTGAATGTTTTATATTTCGGCCAAGTTTTGTTCTTTACTTTACATAAATTTCCCAAATAACTAAAAAAATATCGATGGCCTTTACTGAATCTATTCATCGACGGTCGACTTCTCTTTATACATAATTTGGGTTATGTCCTAAAAACCACTACCCCCTGTAGGAAATATTTTATAATGATGTCAAGTGACAACCCTAGCAGGTTCCGTGTTGTATGCGATGCGCGTACGCCGGCTAGTTGCGTTGCTTTGTTATTGGTCCAAGGCATGGAATGTAGCGGAGTTAAGAAATCAGGGATTACGAGCTAGGTACTATCTTATCAGCGCCTCAGCAGTTAAAACTGAGTTAACTAACAGCAGTTTAAAAAGTGTTCGATTAAGATTTTTTTCTTATAAGTAAAGAAAGAAAGTAGATGTTGTGGAAAAAATGTTAAAAAATTATACACAATAAATATTGTCAGTCGATTTAATTTGTGCGTAAGTTAAGAGTCGATTAAAATGAATATATAGTTGTATTTAAAGTTTCGTGAGACGTTGTAATATTTCATAAATGATAATAACAGCTCTACTCATGTGTGTTTAGTCACTCGCGCGATATGTTTCGGAGAACATAGGCCTTCATTTTCAAGCACTAAAAGTGCTGAGTGTTCGTTGGGTTCGCTGCTTGCGTCGCTGGCCTGTCACCTTTAGGTTAGTGCGAAAATGTGACTAAATAAACGAGCAGAACCGTTATTATCGTTTATAACATGAATATATAATTATGTTATTGTGTAAAACAAAATACCATGGCACAGTGTGACAAGAGCCTCATTTTTTTTAGGTGTTCCGATGATGATGAATTCCGATAGTTTAGACCAATTTAAAGCTAAGACTAAAACTCTCGGTTGCCAATTCCTTCTAGTTTTTGAAAAATAAAAATAATAAAATTCGAACTTTTTCATCCGGTTTTTAGTAAATGTACAAATAGTTCGTAAATGGCAAATATTAGCTGAATGTCGTAATATAACTCACATTCGACTAATAAAAGAGTATATTTTTAAGTGATTAAAGCTTTCATTTATTCATTACTTTCGGAAATATTAATGTTTTTAACAAATACGTTTTTTTTTTTTACGAAAAGTTCTTGATATTATAAACCGTTTCTTGTACATAAAAATAGCAGGGAAATACTTCTACAAGATGTAAAAATATTACATCTCTACCGGGTGGACTAATTGAGTTATGAATAAAGATATGTTACATCCGGGATACCCGGGTCTAGGGTTGCCACTTACAAGTATTGAAATAAATTAATTTACCTACCTTTTACGGAAGATAGTTTTACAATAGTGTTCTACTGCCCATATTTCTCTCTCATCTGAGCGTATTTCTAGTTGCATTTTATGCCACTTATTGAGAGCGAGTGGCCCATTTCTCTACTTTTCCTAGTCTGTTTGTGCTTACTGTTTTAAGACTGATGCCGTCTGACTGACGAATCTTCATTTGCCTTCTCCCTGACCGGAAGCCTTGGAGCCCCAAACACGCATAATAATGGTGTGTTGGATTCCAATGAAAGGCTACAAGTGGCATGGGAAACGGTCCACCCTCGTTAGGTTTTACTAAAACCCCATGCCTATACTTGTAGTCTGGAGGAACGGGGGCGAGGCATTATGGAGCCGCTACAGACCCATAATGCCGCTTTGCCTCAGCAGGAGTTGACCCGCCCTGCTGGGGGATGTCCTTCCGGGCTCCGACCGGGGGACTTAATGCAAGGAGGGCATGAGGGTGCCAACCCTCATGTTGGTCCACGAGTGGCAAATGAAGTTGTGGATAGCACCACAACCGGCACTTTTCACCCTCCGGAAGTGTCCGCAAATGAATTAGGAGATGCGGCGGTGCCTATAAGCGTATCAAAAAGTTTATCTAGGCTAGACGTCTATAAACTATTATCCGGAAAAAATAAATCATTAGCACTGACTGAAAGAGTTGACATCATAATTCGTCACTTCGGAAATGGATATCAACTGTCGCAATCTAGGGATGAAATAACATCTAGTCTGACTAGTATACTAGCCAAATGTGGAATATTCTTCAAAAAATGTAGCAATAATATGGATTATTTTACAAAAAAGCACAATAACTGGCTCAATGTCCCGTACATTAGTGGTACACTAGAAACAATTAATCATAACGACGAACAAGAAAATTTCATTATGAATGCGGTTGTGGAAGAGATGCAAACATCTGAACATCAACAAGGTGCTGAACATCAACAGATCCCTGAAAATCATGCACAAAAACGAAAATCGGAAACTGATTTAGAAAATGAAGTGCAACGTAAAAAAATTAAAGATTTTGTTAATTCTTTGACACTTGACGGAAAACAAATTACAAAAACAATTTCTAAACGAATAGAATTGCTAGTAAATAACTGCTTAGACTCAAAAACAGCTGCCAAGGAGATATGTAATAAAATTGAATCGTGTCCTCAACCATATACTGCAGAAGAAGCTTTGTCTCGAATTATCGATAGCAAAATGTCAGTGGAGACATATCAATCACTCCGTATGGACATGATTGAACGCAACTGTCCCCTGTTTCCTCCATATTATAAGGTGAAAGAGGCAAAATTAGCATGCTACCCCGAAAGCGTAGTTGTCTCAGAGAGGGATGCATCTGTGCCATTGCAATCGCTACTTCAACATACTTTTGATCGCATTGTGTCTCAAAACGATGAAGTTTTTAAACAATACTGCGAAACCCAAAATATACAAGAGTTAGAAGTTATTTTTGAAGGTTCTTGGGGTTTCGATGGAACTACCGGACAGTCCTTATATAAACAAATATTTAGTGATGGGGACAGTGATGAAAGATCTTTGTTTGCTACTACTTTTACTCCCCTGAGAATAATTGTGAAGAATACAGACTCTCCTATAGTTTTATGGATGAATCCAACTCCCCAGTCTTATCGGTATTGTCGCCCAATAAATATCAATTACAAGAAAGAAACCACAGATTTAATATTGTCGCAAAAACAGTGCGTGGAAGACCAAAAAAATAACTTGACTCCACTTTTAAATCAGACATCTGCGTTACATATCATCAAAGCAGAATGTGTTCTATACTTAGCTGCTATTGACGGCAAAGTCTTAAATGTTGTGCTTAACACGCCATCACAAATGCGATGCCCATATTGTAACTTGACGGCAACGAACTTTAATGACTTGGAAACAGCTTTCGAAATCTCTGTAGACAAACAAATATTCAAACATGGGATCAGTCCACTTCACGCGTGGATTCGATTTTTGGAGTTTCTGCTTAGATTAGGCTACAAAGTTGAAGTCAAAAAATGGCGCATATCACAAAAATCTAACGAAAACAATCTTGTCAAAGCAAGGACACAAAGAATTCAAGAGGAAATTCGCAGAAAAATAGGAGTCCTAGTCGATGTTGTCCGGCCCAACAGTGGTACCACAAATGATGGTAACACAGCCCGCACTGTGTTCTCGGAAGAGTACCGTCATGTTTTCGCAGAAATAATCGGCATTGAGAAATGGCTTCTTGATGGGCTATATACGATTTTAATCGTTATATCGAGTAGCCTTCCAATAGATTCAGCTAAATTTGCGGACTTTTGCAAACAACTTGCCTATAAATACGTCGATAAATACAATTGGCATCCTATGACAGTGACTCTTCATAAAATCTTAGTTCACGGAGCCGCCATTATAGAAAACTCTTCAGTGCCCGTTGGAATGCTCTCTGAGCAAGCGGCAGAGTCCCGAAATAAGTATTGGCGACACGATCGCGAACACCACACGCGAAAATCAGAAAGGACAAAAACTATGTTTGACCTTTTTCACAGGGCTTTAGTATCTTCCGATCCGGTAATTTCTGCCCAAAGACAAAACCAGAGGCGCTGCCGCGTTAGCCTTACTTAAAGTACCATCTGTGGAAGTTGAACCTACTCCAAGCACGTCCGCGGGAGTATATGATGACATGGAACATTTAGATGCCCAAACAGTTATACTTACTGAGGAAATGGAGGAGTAATCATAGCTGTACGAAGTTAGTATGGCTCCTAAACAGCTTAAAAATAATAAGCAGACCGCAAGTTGTAACACTTTTAAAAATTTTACGCCTAACTTTTCTTATCCGGGTTGAGTGACAACCCTAGCATGAAATTTTAAAATTCCCGTAACTCCTTTAGTCCACGGAATTATACAATGATTTTTTTATGGTGTATAAAACAGCTAATTACCTTACAAGTTCAATCAAAACATCTTTATAATATGACGGACTTAAAATAATAAAAAATAAAAACCAAAATTGCTTCATTAGGTTATGATTTCGAACAGACCATGTTTGGACTATACTAATTACACTATCTTACGCTATTTTTGTAGCTCTAAAAGTATAACTTAAACTTTTTCTCTGTCACTCCTATAGTTTCTTGCGTATTTTAAGTTTTAGTGAATATCCGGAAATATTTATCGTGACTTTAAAAAAAACATATTTCTGAAACGATAAGGAATTAGCAACCAGGAGTTTTAGTCTTAGCTTTGAATTGGTCTAGACTCTCGATTTTCATCATCAGCAGAAAATCTTAAAAAATGGGCTTCTTGTCACACTGTGCATGGCTCAGTTTCGTTTCAATGTATACGAAATTAATGATATTAGTTTGGTTTTAGTTAATTTATACGTAATGTTTGTGCAAAATAGATACTACCAAGCTTGTAGTACTTACTCGTAAAATGCCAAAATATTATACAAATACAAAATAACAAAAAACATCCCAGAGCTTAGCGTGTTAAACGCTCATATGTCCGCTCGAACCTTTGTCTTGCACCACACCAGCAAAGTATGTACCACTGCGTATGCGCATGATGTCATACTCATTATATTTGGGGCTTCTTGATCTTGTGCTAGTTAGTGACAAGCTAGTCTAGGCATGTGTTATAAATATCTATAAGCATGTATGTCTACGTAAGTCTGGTACCTCATTTATAACTCAAGAACGGCTGGACAGCTTTTGATGAGATTTGGTATGAGGATAGTTGACACCCTGGATTAACATTATAAGCTACTTTTCACGCGACTGAAAGGAGAGGAATGTGTATAGTGTTATTACTGTTAGGCGGCGATTCGAAATATCGAACGATTCTAAATACTCAGAAAAGAAGAGAAGACAAATCTTTTCCGAGTATTTAGAATCGTTGTATTCTTGCAAAACAAATGGATCACTTATCGATTAAACTTGTTAATGTAAACAAAATTAAAGATTATGTTTTATTTCACAAAAAAGTGATTCTTAATTTAATTGAATTTTTTTTTCTACTCAGATTCACGATCTATTTTTAACATTAAAATAAAATGTTTGACAGTTTTTCCTACTGTTTTGCCATCTTCCATTTCGTAAGGTAAAGTGACAACACATTTCAGCCGTATACAGTCCACTGCCGGACATAGCGACCGCAGTAGCTGTAGATTGGGTTTCGACAGACGCTGCTGCCAGGATTTTTCCCTTTGTCGCCTCTTACGACACCCGGGGGAGGAGATGGGGTGGTCCTATTCTAGTCAGCCGGCATCACACGACACACAAGCGGCGGTTGGCGGTATTAGCGTGTGTGGATTACCTAAAGAACTTTATTATCTATGTACTTATAGTTTTCAACAGAAATCATTGAGACTAAACGGTTAGCTAAACTCGTTCCAAATTTAAAGAAATAAACACAAATGACCATTTGCGACAATGGAGCCAACATTAACATTTGAAAAGACATTGAAATGCTCGCATTGTATAGCTGTAGTACTAATTTATGTAAAACACATTATACTATTGTTACAATTTGAGTCTTTTCAACTAAATAACAAGGTTGATAGTTTAAAAACTTGCTCATGTGTCGAGATATGATGTGTGACGCTGACGACACGACTGGCCTAGTGGGTAGTGACCCTGCCTATGAAGCCGATGGTCCTGGGTTCAAATCCCAGTAAGGGCATTTATTTGTGTGATGAGCACTGATATCTGTTCTTGAGTCATGGATGTTTCATATAAGTATTTAATGTAGCAGTATTGCTGTGGGAAAATTAACAATTTGGGAATAATCTCCATAGTTCCACATTCGAAACTTAACGGGAGCCGGACATTCTACTCATATACTTACTTAATTTAAACCGCCTGTATTATACGAGCATTTCTCTACATAATTGCCACTTTTAACTAATGTTTTTTTTTTGTCAAAAAAGGAGAAAAAAAATGCTCATATGCTGTATGATAAGTTAAACCTTGCACAAATTGACTGAGCTCCACAGTAAGCTCGAATAGGCTTATGTTGTGAGTACTCCGCCAATGATATATAAAATACAAATACTGAAATACATAGAAAACACCCATGACTCTGGAACAAATATCTGTGCCCATCAAATATCACACAACTAAATACCCTGACTGGGAATCGAACCCAGGACCATCGGCTTCATAGGCAGGGTCACTACCCACTAGGCCAGACCGGTCGTCAATATAATATAATCTAAAGGTTATTATATAACTATGGACAAAGATGTTAATACAATTGTGTTAAAGTACCAACATTCCGGAGAATCCTATACTCCTAATATATAGTAGGTATACAAATATTTAAATACATAGAAAACACCCATGACTTGGGAACAAATATATGTGCTCATCACACAACTAGTCCCTTTCTGGGATTTACCCCGGGACCGTCGGCTTAATAGGCAGGGTCACTACCTACCCATTAGGCCAGACCTGTCATGCATATAATATCATCATCGTCATCATCATGTCAGCCAAAAGACGTCCACTGCTGGACATAGGCCTCCCCCGGAACGACCCAAGATGACCGATCTTGCGCCTTCCACATCCAGCGCTATCCCGCGACTTTAACTAGGTAATCGGTCCACCTTGTGGGAGGCCTACCTACGCTGCGTCTTCCAGTTCGTGGTCGCCACTCCAGAACCTTTTTTATAATATAATCGGTAATTATGTAACTGTATAAAATTGTGTTGAAGTACCGACATTCCGGAGAATCCTACACAAATAACCTAAAGTCGACAATCAAGTTCGCGCGACATTGCTCTCTACCGACCCACATTCGCGGCCTAGACACACAGCGCAAAAATAGAATCAAGCGCATTCGCGCCTGCGCGTACTATAGTTGTGCTTTACCGTCAAATAATGACCTAAAAGGTCTGTTGAACCAAACAAAATTAACTGATGTAATAAACTTAAGTAATTGGCGACGGTCCTAAGGATAAATCAGTCCAAAAATTATATTATTCGAAAGAAAAATGCCATGGCGTTTCGCATTTGTACTTTCGACAATACAAATAAATTTCTACACAATATTTTCAATCTCGACAACTGAACTGTCTCGTGCAAAAAGCTGCAAAGAATAATTAAGTTACTAGTCGGTTTCCTTTTTTGAGACAGAATAGACACTAGGCACCATAAAGGATTTTGACCATAAAACCAAACGGATCTAAACTAAAAATAATTAGGCCAGTCCTTTGGACTACATACAAGCGAAAAAAACATAATAGTTTTTCTTCAAATTGTGATATGAGAATAGAAGTATGGACGCCCCAATCGGTTACGAATCTGTACTTTTCAAAATCTGTGTGCTTTTAACTATCATTGAAGCAAATTTTTTAATTGGACATTAATCAGGGAGTGTTATAGTAGAGAATATGTTCCGTTAACCACAAGTCATAGTGATTAGTAATTTCGATGTAGTTGACCATCGAAGTCGTTCCTTATTCAGAAGACAGTCCACAGTTATAGTTGGTATAGTGCTCCACCTGTAAGTCTGAAGATTAGTAGATATTACATTAAGGAGCAACAAAACATAAAAATCTCTAAAAATAACTTAAAACTGCACTGAAAAGTAAACTCTTACAGGTAACCTAAATTTGGACACTTAGGTAGGGTCCCCATCACGCAGGCAGCGTTCCCGCGCTGGATTGCCATATCAATCCCTTGTGCGAGAAAAACACATACTTATCCGGATCAAACATACAGGCAAAATTTTGGGCATTTTCTTGTTGCTTCTGATATTATACGGTTTTTGAACTTCCTATCTAATAATATAAGTGACGCTGCCACCGTAGCGTAGTGTCTATAACCAATTTAAACAATGTCTAATCGAGAACAAATTTTAAACTTAGACGCGGCTCCTGATATTTTTTTATACAACACTGACGGTAAGCGTCGGTGAGGTCGAGGGTGCAGCATGCTGGTTCAGTAACTATTGCCTTGAAAAGACCCAAATTATCGGGAATACGGACGAATGTTGTTAGCAAATGGATTCCCATTCGTAATACTCGTTCAGTAGACAGAGTTGTCAAAATTACTGTTAGGCCTATTACTCCACCGATAAACAGGTGGCACGCGGTTTTATCAGTATTAAACTCATCATCATCTTCTCATCCGTAAGTCTCATCTGCTGGACATATAGGCCTCCCCCAATTATGACTTTTGTAGTTACCATCTTGGCAGGACATTGTTGCCAATCGGTGGGTTTTCTGAGTTTTCTCCTTTGTCGTCTCTTACGTCGCCCGCGGGAGATGGGGTGGTGGTATTCTAGTTAACCACGGCACCATCAGTATTCATTATTACAGATTATCAAATTACGGGGATTTCTAGTTGATTCAGTGTCATATTCTTATACGAGCTCTATGCTGTCCAGTAAACACTGTCAAATCGAGAGCATATTTTAAAGATCGATGCGGTTCCCGATCTCGTTAGCAAATAGGAATATACAGTAAACACAGGAAGCCATAATGCGTGGACGTCGTAAATACATTTATAAACGCGCCTCAGTTGCTCGGACGCCTTCGAAATCTCCATTTGTCGATAAAGTTATAACTATCAGTGCTTGTAGAAGATTAAGTGATTTCTGTTACACATGGATCAAGGAAAGAAGGTAGCTTTGTTTGTGCCTTGGAGTTGTTGTTTTGTTTTTTTTTTGAGAATTCACGTGCTTACACGTCCCGGTCTTTTGGTAAGCTTGGGTGGTATGCCGTAATACCGGTGTGGATGTCTGAGGCTGATAGTTGGTTTGAAGAGCCCCGTAGTACAGTCACCAGCAGAAGTAGCTGAGCGGCCGGGGTTTTCAAAATGGGCTGGACACGTTTAAGAAAACAAAAGCGAGTTAAAATCAGTGTGAACACGTGCTTAACCTATTTAAGATTACATGAACACCCATGACAGGGTCTTTATTTTTAGTTTCAATGGATTGTAATGTAAAGGGTCTTCATTAATTTTTATCATTCTACACTGTATTCTAAAAAAGGCTCTACATGTGTAGCAATAATAACATACTTACTCAACAGAAGACCTACTCCAAAATTAAAATTCAAAAAAAATTAACCATTCCTTTCTCTAACGCTCTTGAATCGTGAATGATAAAGACCCAGATAAACGAACGAACGAACGACGTAAGCCTTTAAATCAAATCCCGTATGGCTATGGTGAAAAACTTAGCCAAAGCACCTGACCTATGTAGTAGTAACGCACGTCAGCGTTCTATATTCAAATTTTGAAGTTAATTCCACATTAGTTCTCTTCACAACTTCATAGACTTGGTCCAGTTAATTTTTTCACCTTTACTCGGTAGTAATGTACAAATAAGTTCTAGGTTTTAACTTTATTTCATCTCGACAGCCTCCACCAATTCCGGGAATGCGGCCGCCGCTGGGGTCCCCAGGAGGACCGGTGCCGGCTCCAAAGTCTTCCATGGGCTTTGTGATGCCCATCTACACCATCTGCATCATCGTGTTCTTCGTCTACACGCTGAGCAAGGTAGGTACCAGTGCAGTGCGCTTACGCAATCAAATTCCCGCCAGCTTGACTAATTTTCTTACAGTTAAATAGTGTTTATTTTATTGTCGTCCGTTGCCGCGATAATTACTCATGAAATACAACAACTAGAACGGATTATATCGCGTATTCTAATTTAAACTTTCCCGACATTTTGAACCCTTTAGCAGGGTTGTAATGTGCATTTTAATAATGAAGAAAAGGTAGGCTTCTGCCAGGCCTCTGGTTGATAAAATATATAACTCTTAAACAGCAACAGCAAATAAAGAGAGGCAGGATTAAATTAATGTCTTATCATTATCACTAAGAAGCGATCTATTATCTATTCAATATGCTTATGCGTATTATATATATCATAAAAGTATGTTATCATGTAATGTATACGGATTTTTAGACTAGGGTCTATTATTAAAGTATCATTTAAAGTTCCTGGGTTATGGGTGTTATTTAATTTTTCATGTGTATCTTTCTTCTTTCTTTCGTCGTCGAGTACCTACAACACAAGCCTTATTGAGCTTACTGTACATTAAAAAGATAAAGATCTTTATATTTAAATTTAGGCACAACGCACTTATGAACGTCAAAAAATCTACCACAGGTTCTGAAGATTATTACCGGCAAAAAACTCGACTTGGTAGATTTGGTCGATGGTAAGATTGTCTCAAAATATTTATTATTTTATGATGTTTTCAGATTCTGTTCAAGAGAACGGGCTCCATACCATATGAGCACGTGGCTCCTGATCCTCAGTTCCGTCGTCGGGTCTTCAGGGATGACTCCAGGACGACACCAGACTCCAAACTGGGTAAGCTGCATTTTGGTTTTAATACGTTTTTAAATCCCATAAATTTCCTATCAACTTCGATTTTTGTGAGTCCTTAGAGGAAGCTTCGACTTCGAGTCCTTATTCGAAGGTTTCTCTGAATCTCTTGTTATGCAAGTGCTGATCTGTGCATTAAGTAGCATGCACAAGATTTTAATATAAGTAATAGTGTCGTAAGTACGGCGCACTTTCTCCCTACAAGGTTACTTTGTCGATGAAAACCAATTTTACTGAATTAAAAATAACACTAAACAATAAATTTATAAGTGAGAACCTGTAATTGGGTCTTAGAATTGTAGATCTATTTCATAGTCGTGAATGATTCTGCTGGTTTTCCATGTAACGACAAAAAATTTAATCTGAAATAAATGCGTTTTTTGTACAAGAACTATAAAAAAAATATATGTCGGTCAGAATTTTTCGTATGATTTTTAAGGAGTAACTTATTTCATAGCAAATTGTGATATGAATGGAGGAACTTTATTCGTTCGTTTTATTGGAATGAGAGTTCTACTAATACGATTACATACTTATTGTTATCACAAAAGCCCCATTTTGTAAATTAACACTTATTGTCGAAACCAATGCCTGGACTGGTCCAGACTGGTAAAAATTGTTAGGCACCTAGCGAAGTGAATGAAAACATTGATTTAATTCATGGCGAGCACATATATTATCCTTGAAGTACCAATTGCGGTAATGTTAATAAAATAAATGTGTTTTATTTGTCTCTCTTACACGCAGGACCTAAAGAAAGAGACGCAAGTAAGTACTCGTTTTGTAGTTAGATAACAAAACCACAAACAGGAAAAGGGGATATTGGTTATCAGAAAATTAATTAGGTTAACAAATAGGTCGCATATTCATAATAATGAATATTGAACATTATCGCATCATTCATATTCTTGAAAAAAAGGCAACTGTTGATTTAACATTAAAACAAAATAAAAAGTTAAAATAGTTGATATACAAGATAGAAGTGTTTGTGGTTACGAAGGGAGAAGAAAGTAGCAATATAGTATGTGAAGATATTGATCTTGTTAATGATAATATTGGAAGTAGGAGCACTTTGCACTATTATCATTTTTATAATCATTACCACGATACTGATTTTTTTTTAAACAGTATCTTCCTAATCTCTTGTAACATTACAACCTTCTTTGTAAGGAAGTGATTAATTTACACATAATTAAGAATTACTAACAGTTTCTGTATTTGCTTGAATAAGGAAGTTACAATTTGAAATTTGATTGACATTAATGTAACACCAGTGATGACGATAATAAGGTATCAAATAGGAATGGAGAAACACTTCGTACCGTAATTAATGATGATATTAACGACAGTGACGATTAAGTAGCTAGTACCTAAAAGATATAAGTAAAATTAAATAATTACAACAATGATAATTTTAATAAAGTTGACAATAATATTAACTACATATATTATCATGGCCTATCTAAAGTACTATAAGTAGTATTTGTGATCGTTGATAATGGTGATGTAGATATAGAAAAATGAGAATTGCCTACAACCAGTATAGTCATGAAAATGAGAGCGCTTCTGACAAAGTGAACATCACAACCGTATAATAATGTTGTTCGTGATAATGACAGCGATAATAATCATAACGATGAACACGTTAAAAGTGAAGATACTGATGGTGATATTGGTGATGAACGTAACAGGGGACGTGGAGTTGGAAGCGCTGAGGGCGAGGCTAGAAGAGACCGAGCGCGCCATGCAAAGGATCGTCGGCCAACTCGCGAAGCGAGACGCGGTACTGGCTCTGCTTTGGAAAATATTCGGGGATTCATAGTCTTGTTTTCTCATCTGTCATAACTAAAACTCCACGAGTTGCTACCGTTGACACACGAGACATTGATTTGTTAGAATGATGCATGGAGATCAAACCAACCCTAGTCTGGTTTGATTAATTTCTTCGTGCAAAAAATTTACGGAAATTTTAGCTTTTACTTTTAATGTTCTATTTTTAACAGTTCTTGCTTTAATAGCTTTTATTTTTAATTTCGAAATCGGGAATATATATTTACATCGCTTCAATTGCTTGACCAATCAGCTAAATCTCCGGACTGTTTATATTATTTACGGAAAATGTTCCAAAATATCTATTATATGAGCTTTAATAATGAGCCGATCTGGTGTATGTATACATATTTTTGGCACTTTGTTCGCATTTATGTTTCTCTCTAATCTACCTATGTTTGTTATGGTCAATATACAAATCAAATACACAAGCTAAGTTCTATAGGTACTAATCAATTACAAATATATTGATGATAGATGAGAAAGACAAGACAGGTGAACTTCCGAATATGTTGTTCTCAAAGTTGACCCTATAGGTTTTCAGTGGAGAGTTGGCTGGTTTGATATCATTATATCAATAATTACATTAAGAAAACATTAATTTACCAGCTACCCTTTGACCGTGTTGGTAAATATATTCTAAAAGGGAGTGGCATTACTTACATATGTCGGTAGAAAACTAAAAGCTTTCACGTCCTCGTCTACTGAAGATAATTTGCCTAAAATTCTCGCTACTACCTAGAACTTCAGTGTCAGCCCCAGCCAGCTTTCCCTAAAGTTGAAGCGTGTCAAGCCAAAATTTCATTTGTCACTATAATCAGACAGGACACTTTGGCTTGGCTAAATAGCGTAGCGGCTTGCGGCATGGTGACGGTTAGTAGGTGTGACGCACGACCAGAATTAATGCATCCAGACGATTGCCGACCTTATAACGTAGAACTTAGAGCCCGTTTGTGCGTGTCCCTTTTAATACAATTTATATCTTTTAGACGCGAGTTGTACGTGGATGAGATAGATGCATCTTTTGAGTATTAATTTGACAGTATTAAATTTTCAATCATCGACATACATTTAATAAACCAGTCATGGAGTATTTCTATTTGTAGGCCATTCGTTTCTAATCCTCTATCGCAAAATTTAGAAATGACTGCGGAATTTTCATCGAATATACACAATGTAGCGGTAAAACGTCCAATAGTTATTCATACACGGTGTTTCATAAATGCTGGTCATCCGTTTAAGGGCATATTCGGTATCGGGTTCTGATTAGGAAAAAGTGGAAGAAAACATTTTTTGAAGCGAAAAAAATTTTTTTTTTCTATGGGGCAGGTCGTCCAACTCGGCCAACCCTCCATACAAAATTCAAAAATTTTTCGCGTTAATTTTTTTACATTTAATTTTTCTCAATCAGAACACGATACTGAATATGCCCTTAAACGGATCACCAGTATTTTTGTAACACCCTGTATAACAACTTGGTAAGAAATTTCATTTACTATTTACCAGCCCCTTTCCTCGGAGGAAAACACACGCAATTGGATACCAAAACTCGCGCGTAATAAAAAAAAGTGGAAATGAAAATCTCAAACCGTTTTGGGCCAGCGCGTGGAGATTTGGAGATCATAGTTCAATCCTACGTCGTACTTAAGATAAAGTCTGAAAAACCTAACCGTAGGCTGCACTGAAGTCCAATTTGTTTATTAAAATGCTAATGTAATAAAAGTTCTATCTAAAATAGGAAGGAATTTCCTTTATCTAATTTAATAAAAGAATCTAAATTTGTCGTATAAGAGAGCATGATGTCATGAACGCAAGAAATAGCATTGCGCTAATTTTATAAAGCACTCCGGATTGTATTTTTTAAGCTTTTGAATCGTCTAGACTTTAAACAAATACACGTGGCAATTGGACTTTGGTGCATCGGTCTCTTTCGCACCAATCGCACCTACACGTGTTAAAATGAGAAACATGTTATCTCCAATGTTATCTATCCTCTATTTACAACCATATTTCAGTTGTTAGTTTCAAATAGTTACTAAAGTTTTTAATGTACTCGCGAATATTAACGATACCCATTTAATATCAAGCATTTGGCAAAATTTCAATATGATATGCATCTCGGAGTAGTCGGACTGCGTATCTACCGACATAAGTGAACCATAAAAATATTAAAAACCAGTTACCAGAATAGTTTACCAGATCGAGTCTTTAAAAATTTCTTCTTAAATAATCAGTGAATAATGACACCGAAAAATCTTTATGAAAAGTGTTAATATTGAAATATGAAGCGTTTTTAAACCAAAAGGCATTTCAGTGCATTCGTGATGACCGTTATCATATTAAAATCTGCGTAGTGCGAGTGTGAAATTGCTAACGCTTAAACCACTATGCACACCGAAGAGAGAGAAAACTACCTACCACATCCACAAACAACGAGCGATATAATAGATAGTTTAACCACAATCATTTCAAAACCTCGTATATCAAACCAAACTGATGCAGAGATACGAGCTTCTGAAAATTATGACGCTTGGCTCATCTCCAAGGCTATGCGTTCGTCTGATGCATCATGCTATTCCGGTGTGCGTCCTTCGCCGTTTTGTTTTCGTCATCTATTTATAGATTTTTTTATTAATGTTTTCTTTGAAAGCGAGAGTGTTTATTAATCGTATGTTTGTTTAATTGTTAGTTTTGCGTTCAAAGGGATTTGGGTTTATGATTTGTTGAAAAAATACGCTTTTTCTTGATATAATATTGAAATTTGGGAGTTGTTAGTTAAGGCTATTTACTATAATATTATTTGCCGGTTTCGTTTCTTTCGAAATCTATATTATTTTGATCAATCTAAGATCGTCTGGTTTTTCTAAATCTCAATTTTACTAAGCCATTAAATTTATCAAGTATCAATACAAAATAAATGTTGAAAAGTTTGAAAGAGCAATCTGTTCGCAATAATATGGGTTCTGTATTCATATATTAGATACTGAATTGTCAGACCGATTGTACCAATTTATCCATCCGATCTGTCATTTAAGGCCCAATCAAATTCTAGTCGATAGACCAATTTGACAAGTTGAGCAGTGGAACTGTATTTTAGTACCTGGCATAAAAGATAAAATCATGCAGGCGTATGCTCTAAGGAAGAATATTTAATCTGAGTTTATTATTAAACCTCGCGTAAACGTGTCTAATTAGTTAAGCGACAAATCACCGATTCATTGGAACCGTCTGCGCCGTGCCAACTTAAATCGAGCGCATCTATATTTATCAGAATGCGATTAATAAATGACAAATAAGGCTGATCAATCATTAGTCTAATGAACACGTGGTGTTCCACACAAGACGTGGCCCAATTCTCAGGTACTTATACACGAGAAATATAGACTGGTGCGCACCAGAGAGGAGAAGAGAGAATGAGAGAGAGGGAGAAGTGAGAGCCAGAGAGACTAGCCTAGAGCTTGGGCCACCGTTGAAAATGTTTCTGTGCAAAACCCTAGGTGCGCTACTTTTTTATGACATATGTTTCAGTTTAAAAAAATACATATCAATAAAGTAATATGATTTGTTTTCTAATATTTACGGCTTGTACATGAATTCTAATTATTGAATCTAACTGAAGAAATTAATGATTTAAAGTATCGGAAAAATTGTAAATACCAGACCTTACCCGAAACATGTCGCCAAGTGCGATATAATTACACGTGAGTTTATCCGTTTGTAACTACATAGTTCTAAGGATGTATTAAATTGTATCGTCGCGAATATGATAAATGGACTTTCGTTTGAGTTTTTGCCAATTATACAATCATTAAAGCGCAAAAATATGTTTGACCTGGTTTCACGCGTGTTTTCGTAAAATATAATTTGACGACTGTTGTGCAACGATTATGTACGGAAAAATAACGTATTATCTTGATTCCGATTTTTAGTTGTAGTCAAGGGAATAACATGTTTATATAATAAATTGAAATGCATAACACATAATAATATATAAGTACTTAGGAAAAAGTGACGAGGTAGGATTTGAACCCGTATCTTCAGCTATAAGGTATCGTGACTGACCAATTGGACTACCCGAACGCAGAGGAAACCTTTGAAATTTGTCAAGATTAGTATATGGTAATCTTGTTTTTATCGGATTTTGGGCAACGTTTATATTATATCTCTAAGTCGTTAAATTTAATAGAACTGTCCTACATATGCCAGGCACGGATGTCCACTGTTGGACATAGACCTACCCCATAGTATTGTTAATGCCACAATCGGCACGCTTGTGAGGCGGGTTGGCGATCGCAGTGTGTTCCACGGCTCTAAAGCACTGCTGCTGATGAAGAATTGGCATCTTCCGGTGACTTATGCCCTCGGATCAGGGGCAATAACACCTCTGGCACGAGAGTGTCAGGGGATTTGGTGACAAACGCTAGGAAAATTCTAGCTAATATTAAGCAATTAATTTGACATTGAATAAATCTTAGCCAACTCCCTTGACAGTTGTTACGGCCATATCGGGCCTGGTAGCGGAGGTGCACCATCAGATGGAAGCGAGCTACGCTCAGAGCCAGCAACGTCAGGTCATTGCATGGGCATACTGTCTTCTTTTGATTTTTTGTCTTATTCATTCAATTTTTTAATTGGCTACCTTCAGCGGCGAGAGAGCATGTTTTGACATTTCACTCACACTTGCCGCTTTCGCCGCTGTTGCTTTTCGCAGATTTTGTGATCATGCTACATATATCTTACGGCCCGGCCACGACTATGCGTGACTTGCGGCGCGGCGAGTGTTTTATCTCTTCATTGCGTGTGATACCACCTAACCGCAGTGCATTGCGCGTCTTGACCGCGCAACGAACAGATAAAACGCTCGCCGCGCCGCAAGTCGCGCATAGTCGTAGTCGGGCCGTTACGACTAGGGGCCTATTTCTCAGACACTTGTACAAGCGGAAGTCTTTTTTTGGCACATGTTGTTAGAAAGAGACTTCTGTTTGTATTACAAGTATTCGAGAAATTAGGCCGCTGCTAGCCTAATATGGTCGTGTTTTCAATTGTCACAATATCTATCACGCTCCAACATGAATGTGTGCGAAAGTGACGGATAGCGCGATACACGATAAAATGACAACCATACTACCCGTATTACAAACATAACTTCATGAAGTTATCAAAGATGGAATTGTAATAGCCAATGAGAACTAAGTATTGGGCTGTCATTCGTTCACTTATTTTTATTTATTTAATGTCTTCGCACTTATGTATATGGCACTTAATTCATGATCATATTTACTACATATCTTAAGGCACGTTTTCATTTTACCTTGCATTTTTTACACAAATTGACTGAACCACACGGAAAATTCAAGAAAGCTTGTGTTGTGAGTACTCAGCCAACGACATATATAATATACGAATACTTAAATACATATAAACACCCATGACTCAGTAACAAATATCTGCGCTCATCACACAAATAAATGCTCTTACTGGGATTTGAACCCAGGACCCATAGGCTTCATAGGTCACTACCCACTAGGCCAACTTGTATGATAGATAGGGGGATAGAGTAGATTTTCTTTACACGAGGCGTTCTGTTCCTGACTAGACTAGATACTAATAATTAAATGTTAATATACATTGAATAAATATTTAAGACATTTTATCGTAATATCAATTACGTACTACCCGCACCAAAGTCCGAAAAATTCGCGCGGCTAGAATAGTAGTTTATGTATCTGTGCATAATGAAGGGCATTACAACAAGAGTGTGTGAAACGAGCCGAAGGCGAGTTTCATAATAATATCACACGATTGTTGTAATGCCTAATTATGTATAGATGCATACACTACTTTATCTACACACATATCATTACTTATTACTAGGGTTACTTGTAAACATTAAAAACGAACGAACAAAACAAATGACAGCTTGGAACGGCGGCGTTGCGTATTTCGTATCTCAATATTTTTTTTTAAACCATAGACAAGCGAATGAACTCCCTATTCTACTGTCACTAGAGTTCAAATGTCGTTCGATTTATATTAAAAAAACATAACGAATTGGCGTTTCGTATCAATGACTGTTTTAATATCTATAGATACTAGATTAGACACCCCACTTGAATTTGACAGGTGTTCCAAATTCAAATTCATAACCTACTGATTTCAGTAGGTAATGTTAACATTACCTACTGAAATCTTTCTGATGGTTGGTAATGCTGGTCATTGCCTACGGTTTCTGGACGCATTTTAGAGCACTTATGACATGTACGTAGATAAAATGAATGTTATATTTAGTCAGTCTTTCTCTGGGACCACAAGAACAATGTCGTACTCGAAACAACATAGGTTCCGTTTAGTCCCGTTTAGTGTGTAAAAAGTGTGAGAGATTAAATTAGTGTTCACCCTAAAAAAATACCCCGTCATACAAACGCATTGATGTAAACGTGCCTTTATCATTTTATATTTCATTTGCGATTTTCAGCATGTTTATTATCACCGTGTGCCCATTGCTTGTAGAAAGAGACGCAGCTATGTGCCAGCATCTCTTTCGGTTAACCTCTGTTGACTGTCGTTTCATCCGTCTGTCTGTGCCTAAGCTACCATGTCCAAACTAACTCTAATAAACTAAAATCAGATAAATAAGTCAGTTAATGCGAAGTTTATGCAAGATTTGTTACTTGAAATGGAAGTTCCGATAGATGGCGTTAAATAGTTCAAACTACCAACGCCATCTACAGGCGTACGATTCATACAATGACGCGGTATAGCGTATGGCGACCTGAGAGACCAACGCTATCCGGCTTCTATTCTCAACAAATTCTTGCTTACTGCGTACCATAAACAAATTAATAATAAATATATAAAGTTTATTAATTTTGTTTGCTTGTTTTGCACTTTTTATTGAACTAGAATAGGATTGTCTGTATTGTTTTATTAAGCTTAGTTAAGCTATAATGCCTATATATATGACATTAGGTACGTACATAGTGTGTATTGGTAGAATTTGATTTGAAAATAATTGTCATATGTTTTTCTTTTCGTGTGTTCTTTGTTCAGTCTAGTCCCGATAATTTTCTCGGCGACATAGTAGCGACAAACGTGAAAAATATACACTCAAGTACTAAGAAGGTCTAACGTGAACATCGAAATCTGCTAATTGATATTCCACTCGCTCTTGCCTATACGTGCGATAAAGAGGCAAATAGAACGAACGAAGTGATTTTCTGTACGCTGTAGGCGCTCAGGTCCTTCGTGACTTAGCAGTACGGAATAAATATAAAAGATACTTAGTTGTCATTGGCTTATTAGCATATATAAGCCAATGAGAACTAAGTATATTTTTGTAGCGAGACGCGTTTACGCATTTCAGCCAATCAACACGCAATAATGGCGACTTGCCGTTCGCTGATAGTCAAGACTCTCTATTCTCATTTGGTCGTTGCTTTTCTTGTTTTAAAGCAATAGCCATACAATTCACAGAACACTTGAATTGACTCGAGTAAATCTAAAATTTTGTACTTCTTTCTATTTGACATAATAGTTTTAGACGTGATTGTACTATATGCCAGTGCCATCTGTGACATAAGTTATTCTCTTTACAACCAATAAAGAACTGAGCCTTACTGAGGTTAAACGGGCGATGGCGCTAGGTTCTTTACCAAAATTACAGTAACACGATGTTGTATAAACACCACCAATCCAGAGTCCTGGTACTATAGTGAAAAACAAGAGTAATTATATCTGTGTCCATAGGAAAAACGGTATAAGTTTCATATTAGTTGTTCATCACTTTTACCCTTTTTCAATTTGGTCACAGATATACAATTTGCTTTAAACAAGATCAGCAGGTGTAGAATGGACGGTGTTATCGACGTGTCAATGCAAGCATCACTTATTAATGCCGTGCTAATGAAAGAGACAGACACAGCGAATATCACGCGGTCACGTCTGTTAGTCCGACCATTCTACTCGTTTAGGTGTAACGTTGGATGTATGTGATTAGTTCATAGTGTTATTGTATGTCCTTGTCGCTGCTATGTCGCCAGAATGAGAGATCCCATAACAATCGGTCCGATGGAGCAGATAGATATTGGATTACGTGCGCCTTCTGAGTGGAAGGGAGAAATCCGATCCGACCTGCTTCATCGGACAGATGAGAGTGGAGAAACCGTGATTTTTAAAAGGGATTATATTTCTTTGGAATACTTTAGAACAGATACGGGTGAAAATATACGTGAAAAACTTAGCTAAAGCACCTTGCCTATGTAGTAGTAAAGTGTGTACACGCATCGTCACAACTACATAGAAATTGTCCTTCTGTTAAGTTTTTCACCTATACGTTACAAAGGTCTCGTACATTAATTACTGCGGCGCTACCACGAAAAACGATATTCGTTTATTCTGTCACTCTCATGACGCTTTCACCGGAGTAAAAGAGAAAGATGCTCGAAATATACGAAGTTCGATGTTCGCGGTACCGGCCTGTTATAGGTATCCCTTTCTAAAATTGCTGTTAAACGCTATTTCTTAAACCTGAAGACTGGGGGAATAATGTTTAAATGATTGTCATTTCCATTGGTTCTGGTCTATTTATGCTGTTTGATTCAGGAATTAGGATATTTATCTCCTATAAACCAGCCCTACTCGTAGTATCCTTATATAACTCGTTTCTTCATTAAACCGTTGTTTTAATGGAGAAGAGTAGAAATCAAGAATTCAACCAACTGTATTCCAACTGAAATCCATGAAATTCGTAAAATTACTTATCAACATTTCTCTCCTAGTCTCTTCAAATCTCCCTCTCGTATCACATCTCAAATCTAATCGGTTTCTTTCATACAAATTACAGGAATCCCAAGAGAACCATACACGGCCATACACAAATGGTTCTGTCCACAGCTCGCCTATTATCATAGCTAGCGAATACGTCGAAAAGGAGAAGACTCCAGAACCGGAACAAAAATATGAACCAAAAGAACCGAGCCCGGTACAAGATGCTTCCCCTGAACGGACGCCGAGTCCAGAAAAAGAATCTTCCCTTGAACCGATTTTAGAAAAAGATGCTTCCCTTGAACCGAATTTAGAGAAAAACGCTTCGCCTGAACCGGAAGAACTGAGCCCAGACGAATTGACACCGGAACCTACTCAAGAAAAACTCTTAGAACCTGAAAAAGAGAAAACACCAGAACCTGAAAGGGAACCAACACCAGAATCAGAAATTGAAGAATCTCCGGAACGTGAACCAGAACGAAGCTATATTGACGAAGAATTGCTCAAGCTATCTGAAGATATCAAAGAGAAGAAGGATAATCTGGCCAAATCTACAAAAGACTTTTTGACTGAAGCTAGGGAGAATGCAGAGAAGACTGTAGAGTTGTTAAAGGAAGCTCTGAAGGAAGATTCTCCAGTAGAAGAGGAAGAGGAAAATGATCCTGAGAATGATAATGTCAGCGTTAAGGCGAGTTGATATTCCCTTAATCCTGTCACTGTGGGTCGCTTTGGGGGGGAGACTTATGTCCAGTAGTGGACCAGACGGATTGCCTGATGGTAAGCAATTACAGTCACCCGAGGGCACTCGCAACACCAGGGGAGTTACTAGCGCGTTGCCGGCCTTTAAGGGGGGTTGGAGCTCTGGGAACCTTACTCACCATCAGGAACACAACACCACATACTTGTAAGGCGGGGTACTTCCCCAGTTGGGCTTCTCCAGACGTAAGCGTCATGGTACTTCGCTATGCCCTACCTCTCATTGCTGGACGTAGTTTAAGGACATACTTAATATTCCTTAATGGTTGTTTAACCCTTTATTTAATAGGATTCAGGGAAAATATTTCCAAGCCTCCTCTTGCCTTATTCGTAATTATTTTAGCTTAAAAAAATGAGGTATGGACATGTAAGACTTGAGTAGACGCTTGTGTTTCGAAGCGTGCGGCGTACATCTGAAAGATATGCAAATGTATGGGAGCGACCGCAGTGCACGCTGCTCAAATGCTTTGGACGCTCGACGCTATTCACGGTTCACT
This sequence comes from Grapholita molesta, assembly GCA_022674325.2. Classification (NCBI taxonomy): domain Eukaryota; kingdom Metazoa; phylum Arthropoda; class Insecta; order Lepidoptera; family Tortricidae; genus Grapholita; species Grapholita molesta. The sequence continues at coordinate 3,016,422 of CP053136.2, read as the reverse complement.
GCTAGAGACAATGGGTGTAAGCGAGACGCCCAGCTTTATGAGCTCCGACACAAATAATTGTTTTGACCACTCAATTAATTGTAGATGTTTAGATCCAGAACCGTTGAAGACGTTATAGAACACTTATAGCTTCTCCCAATGCAACTCTCTTGCAAAACCAGCGTATACTAAATTCAAAAATCGTGACCAAAAATCGGTTGTGCTCATTGACTGTCTTTACAGGTGGTGGGGATGGAGCTAACAGCGCACACGGCAGGCGGGCGGTCGACGCCCGCGCCCGCCGCCGCTCCAGCGCCCGCTCCCGCCCCCGCGCCCGCTCGATCGGTGAGAGCGAACTGCACTGTGCACATTGTTCAAACTATTTACGACACCTGATCCTTTTAACTTTCATGCACGTATGTTTATTTAGTGGAGGTTTTTCAAAAGGGCATCGTCTTGGCTCGTACAGTCAGCAGCAGAAGTGGCTAAGTGTTCAAAATGAGGTCAACACATCTCTATTGTCAAGAGAATAAGAGCGCGTGTAGGTCATTTTGAACACTTCAAACGCTTAGCCACTTTTGCTGCTGACTGTATGAATCATTTTTTGTCAAGTTCTTAAATTCGTCCCGAAATGCTTTCGTCACGCATTCTTACTTTCCTTTTTTGGCTATTTCTTATTCCGACTTAGTTCAATATTTGTCAACATCGTCATTCGATACTATCTTAGAAAAATAACCCCTGCTTACAAAAAGAAATAAGCCTTTTTGAACAGGCACTCCACAGATAACAAAGCATATAAACAATATGGCACCCGAGGCTACACACATTAATTAATATCTTAATGAGCCCCTATTATTATAATACCCTTTTGAATAACCTCTGCTCAAATTTTGATTTAGTACCATTTTAAACTACTTATGTATGTGTATGACGATATTATTAAACAACGAGATTTATTTCAATAATATGAATCAGTAGATATTTTTATTTAATACGGGTTAAGTAACATTCCAAATTAATAGTGCTTTTTAATCCCATTTATTTATTGTATAATATACCTAATTCCTATATTTATTTAAGGCTCAATCAACTATTTTCACGTCAAACGTTACCATGGTTACGTCCCCTGGGTCACTCTTACAGTTTTGTAGCATCTAAAAACACTAAACATTCATTTTTGTGGTAACTGTATGTCCTTTCCATAATGGGTCACGTACAGTCACCATCACATATATCGGAGCTGTGGAGGTGGTCACAAATATCTGGACATGCACTTTATCGCCTTGACACAGGCGTTGTTCAGATATTTGTGACCACTTCCACAGCTTCAATATATCTGATGGCCCCTGTACCAAGCGTGTTACTAGAAAGCCGTGCCACATTTCTTCTAACTATACTTTTTCACGACCGGTCTGGCCTACTGGGTAGTGACCCTGCCTTTGAAGCCTATGGTCCTGGGTTTAAATTCCAATCAGGACATTTATTTGTGTGATGAGCACAGATATTTGTTCCTGAGTCATGGGTATTTTCTATGTATTTAAGTATTTATACGTATCTATCTATTATATATATCGTCGTCTAGTACCTACAACACAAGCGTTACTGAGCTTACCGTAGGACTAGGTCGAATTGTGTAAGATCGTCCCGTCATATTTATTTATACATCTGTTGTCCCCTACTTGATGATACAGAATTACAAATCAGACTGTAAAGTTGATTCCCCCTTAAACTAAACATTAGTAAAACAAACTATTATATTAATTCAATTTGTTCTATATACATTGAATATTAAAAAAAAAAACGTTTAATATATTTCCTCCTACTGCACTGTTTTGTAGTTGTAGTATATAAAACTGCTTATTAATAAAACAAATGATGTACCATTTTATCAGCGATTGATAATATACATAGACGACTAAGTATCAGCTGAATAACCCCTGAAAAATGTTTCCTCAGAAGGCGGAGTCTAAAACAGTGTCCTTCAAGCATAGACAATATAGACATACCAATTAACTAAAATTTCTAAATATATAACTGTTAAGATAGTTGTAATGTCAATTTAAATAAATTAAATAAAAAAATATTTATTAACTAGACTGAGCGTGCTAGTAATAATAATACATGGAAAGGGATGGTCTTATGTAACTTTCCATAGGTATGGCAGAGACGGCGCTATTTTAGTCCGTCCTTGCCATAGTCTCACATATTTTTGTTCCCCTCCAAACTGGACCCTTCAGAACTGTCAAAGTTGGAGGGGAACAAACAAATACAATTGGAGTTTTCTTGGCTTTTCAACCAAAGTTGCAATAATTATTACAGAATAGCTAATATTTTTGTTATAATGTCCTGTAAAGTAAAACTATAGTGAATTGTTACATTTTGGGCTACAAAAGCCAAAATATCGTCCCGTACTGGCGCTCGCGGATGCGTTCCTCCTAGCTCTCAAGTCTAGTTTGACATCGCCTAATATTGTACCGCGCACGAGGTTTGATGTATGACATTTTATATTAGCCAATCAGAACTTTGATGAACCGATCACAACTTTTGCGGAATTTGCGTATTGGATAATATCTACACCCCGTTATCTTATGCTCAGTTTAGGGGCAAGTGATTGGGCAGTTACGATAATGACTCAGGGATTGATTAAATATTGTGTCTCTTTCACAGATAAAGTCCTTGCAAGCACTGTCTCTCTCAGTCTTATATCTCGGTCTCTTTCTGGTGTTGGAACTAGTGAGTCGATAAAATATGAAGTTGACTTACTCACTCAATAACATGTCAAAAGATCTTATGTCCGATTTTTGAAATATTCACCAAGTGATTTCGATAGAGAATGAATGAGGATCTCTATGAAGATTACTCGGTGACCATTTAAAAAATCGGACCCTAAATTGATGATATTCGATATTTATAATTGTCGCCCTCCGATCTGATAGATCAAAAGATAGGAATGAATGTGCTATCTCTATAGCTTTCACTAAAGATAGAGAAGATATTTTAGTTTGACAAATATTTTTATGGGTAAATATGAATCGTAGCTTGCCCCCATAAAGAGCGTTAGATAACGGGTTTAATATCTAAAGCCGAGAAAGGGGGTAAGGGTAGGGGGGTAAACTGTCAGTGGAATATTGGGGTAATTTTTGGCAGCCATCTTGTACCAGAAATGAAGTCTATGTATATTCAATCGCTGCATTATACACATTCGTATGATAATAAAACAAATAACATAAATAAGCAGTTTTATTTTTTTAACATGTCTTTAATTTGGCTAACAGACCTTTTTTCAACCATTAAAAAAAGAATGTTGTGTGATGGAATGAAATAAGGTAAGTTGATTCACAGTAGTCTTTGCCTGCCATATTAGCTTGAACTATATTAATTTAAACTTGTATATAATTTGTATGAGGTACAATCAGCAGCAATTGCTAAGCCTTAGCAATGCCTGCTGGTGACCGTATATGGTATATGGGTTGATTCACAAAAGTGCCATCTTTTATTTACCTATGGTAGTTATTTTTTTTTAATGAACAGGGTGTTTTCTACCCAGGATTTGGATTATCGATTTAAATAGAAAAATAAAATCAGCAGTTCTTTATTAAAATTTTAATAATAATTGTATTTGAAGAAAAAAGCAAGGACGAACGATAAAAGCGCCTTCTCTGTATACATATTGAAAGTTTGATAAGACCATTCCATTTTATTTTGGTACAGATATTCTGAGAAATTATTTTCCTTCGTGAAAACTCGGATCTTTATCGGAATACGATGACACCCGAACTGTCAATGAATGATCGTATTAAATGAGTGACATTTTGATATCCATTAATATGGAACTTTGGTGTCAAATGTCAAAATGAAAAATCACATGTGACATTAAACAATAAAGGTCAAGGCTCGTCTATTGCTAATACTTAAGTCTGTATATTTTACACTAGCTTTCGCAAACTAAATTGAGTCTTATTGTTACTAGTTTATGCAACCAAAATGCGACTATATTCGCATTGATATAATGTTCATATTTGCAGCACGAGGCAGACGACGTGAAGTCGATATACCTGGAAACTCGTATACCCCAGCAGTCCAGGGTGCTGGTGGCAGATTTCGAGGACCGAGCCAAGCCTCACAAGAAACATGAGCCGGTCAGTCACACAACTGAATACTTGATAAATACGACTTACCTTTTGAACATACCTAGTATTGTATGTAAAACGAAATAAGAAACTTTACCTTTAACGTCTCTTTGGTTTGAGGATAGTATAATAAGTTAATTATTTAACTTATTATACTATCCTCAAACCAAAGAGACGACTGAGCCAATAAACGCCGGCGGCCGTAGGGATGGCGGCATGTCGATACTGGATTTATTTAAATGTCGATAAGATTGATTATATTTTCATTGCCTAATAATGTAATTTATTTTTATGTTTTTATTACTTCAAGTTATTCTCAGTATCATGCTGATAGCGTAGGTCATTAGACTATCACACTAATTATTTTACATATAACACAATGACACAGTCATTAGGGTACCCCGATTTTATTATACTATATTAAAGATGATAATTACTATAAAAGGATTACAAATGGAGTACATGATTTCTTAATCATATTGTATATTATCTTATCGACATGCCTTTACCGTGCGCTTTCTACCTGCCCTATGCGGCCCGGCTGATAACAGGTACGCTGCATAAGGCCGTGCGGGTGCGAAAAAGACAATACGATGCTAATTGTTTTACGATCCTAGTCGTCTATTTGGTTTGAGGATACTATAGTAACATGATTTTGTCATGACATGTTTAATTTAAATAAATAAATAATAAATATTTATTTCGGGGCAAACTTACACAAATCGACCTAGTCTGACGGCCCTAGTCCGCCATAGACTTGCGATTGTTTACGCCCAATGAAAGTTTCTTGTCCCTTTCTTTCGCATACATAGGTGCAACAGAGAGAACGCTTTGCGCCCTGTCTATTTAATAGATAACTCTAGACTCTTAAATAGACAGGGCGCAAAGCGTTATCTGTTAAATAGACAGGGTAAATTTATTTCGTGTGTGTACTTATTTCGTTTTACATACAATACTTCTGTGGGAGTGATTTGTTCAAGATTTTCCATGTTTTTTTATTTATTTAATTATATTCTTGTAGAGTACACCAACGACACATTTCTTATGTTTTTAATTAAATGATTTTCAATTATTCTTTCCTTTTAACTTCCTTCATATTCTAACATCATCATATTTTTTTTAAATACCAGTTTGACCAGAGTTTGACCTCAGTCACCCTGTAAGTGTCGACGAGGTCGAGGGTGTAGCACGCTGGTTCAGTAACAGCCTATTCACTCTTGCCTTGAAGAGACCCAAATTATATCTTTCCGGGAATACAGACGAAGGGAGCGAATTAGCTCACCATCGTACAGTCAGCGTCATATAGTTAGTTGCAGTCAGTATGGCCAAATATATCGATACACATCCTCACTGCTATATAAATTAAGATCTGTATCGATATATTTGGCCATACTGACTGCAACTAACTATATGACGCTGACTGTACAGCTGCAAGTCGTCCGCTGCTGGACACAAGCCTCCCCCAAACATGACTTGTGTCATTAATGGTAGTTGCCATAGTCGCCACGCTTGGCAGGCCGGTTGGCGACCGCAGTAGCTGTAGATTTGGTTTCGACGGACGCTGCTGCCCGTCCGTCGCTTTTTCCCTTACGCACCCGCGGGAGATGGGAAGCGGTTGATAAGTTTATCAAGCATCATATAACACGTTGACAATTTATCATTAACATGGATTCATTCACGTTTGGTTACTAGCGCGACATGTTTCGAAAAATGTAGGTCAGAATTTCAACTCCCTCCATGTGTCTGTTACGTATCGTCAACGCGAACGGGGGTTCGGCTATTAATGCTTGAAACTGGAGATCTGTGCTCTCCTGTGATCAGTGTTCGATCTTCAGCTGTTCGCAAGTCGTCACTCCATCTTGCCGGAGGGCGTCCTATACTACGCTTGCCGAGACGTCGGTCGTACATGAACATGTATTTTCCAGGCGGTGGTCAGCGGCAAGATGACGCTGTCTCTTATCCAGGATAATCCTCAGGATCAGGACTTGCCTGATATTGACCCAGGTACTTCAATTTGATTAACCACTAACTTTTGCCCACGACTTCTGCGTAGATTGCTCTTACAAACTTTTAACTCCATTTTCGCCCCCTTAAAGGGTGATCCCGGATTACAACTATCATTTGTCCGGGGTTAAAACTTTCTCCATACCAAATTTCATCCAAATTAACTAAGAACAAATCAAATTATTTTTTATTAATATTTTAATTTGCTTTTATTTTTAAGTAGTAAACTAATAAATTGTCTTCGGTTGCCGCGATAATCACTCATGAAATAAAACAAATAAAACGGTTTATATCGCGTATACTAATTTAATTTACGCTTGGAGTCCACCCGATGCCCAAAAATGCTGCTTAAGGGTTCTAAACGTCGGGATGAAGTTGAAATTTTAGTATACGCGATATAATCCGTTTTAGTTGTTTTATTTCATAGTAAACACTACTATATAAATTATAAAATGAAAATAGATCAATATCAAAGATCAAGACAGGATCCATCTATTTTCAATTCATCCCAATTAGTTCACCGGTTTAAGTGTGAAAACGTAACAGACAGAGTAACTTTCGCATTTATAATATTTTTCCTAACTAGTGCGTAAAAAGTGTAAAATTTCACTTTTTAAGGCACTTGTTATGAAAAATTAGGTTCGATACACGTGTAAAAACTTCTTGAAGACTCGGGTGATTGTCACCCTCGTTTCACTCGGGCTCCAACTTTCACCCTCGTCGAAAATAGTACATCTCGATACTAGTGAAAAAAAAAATTTTTTTGCGTGCGAAACGTGCACTTTTTACGCACTAGTTAGGAAAAATATTTTTTTTTACTAGTATCGAAATGTACTAATTTAATATTATTTTTAACGACCTATTATTCTATCACTTTATTTGAAACCTTCCTTGTTGGAACGTCAATCTTTGACTCCAATTTCTGATCTGTATTCCTTTTTCACCGGTGGAAGAAAAAGGCGGTGTATTTATTTACCCGTATAATATTTAGTTTGCCCATTAAGGTTGGTCAGTATGAGGGAATCTTGAACTATAAAATCTACAAAGATTGTTCTGAAGAACCATGTTATCGATTTTAGGGAAAAGAAAAACTGGCCCTGTACCGCGAACATCGAAGTTCGTATATTTCGAGCATTTTTCTCTTTTACTCCAATTAAGGCGTCATGAGAGTGACAGACAAATGTCCGAAATGTACGAATATCGTCTTTCGCGGTAGAGTCGCCATCAGATATATCGGAGCTGTGGAGGTGGTCACAAATATCGGAACATGCACTTTATTGCATTGACAATAGAGGCGTTGTTCCGATATTTGTGACCACCTCCACAGCTCCGATATATGTGACGGCGACTGTACATGTAAAAAAACTTGTACTCTGTTCGAAAATCGCCAAGCAAATATTGTCAAGCCAATAATTTAAATATATGGGCGTTTTCAAAAAATTATGCACCCAATTAGTGAAAATTGTTAAGAAAAGTTAAATCACTGTCAGTTTCGTGACGACAATTAAGCATTAAATATCGATAAAAGCTTGGTTTTGATGTTCGATTTATGAATTTCAATCGATATTACAACATAATTGAAGGCAAAAAGTCGATCTTCATAAAGATTTAATGCTTAATTGTCGTCACGAAACTGACAGTGATTTAACCTTTTTTTACATCTTTCGCTAATTGGGTGTACCAAATTTTGAAAACTCCCATATTATTGTTTTGTACAGAGTCTACAATGGATGACTTCACTACAGCCAGTGCCATGACACAGCCAGCAGCCGAGGTAAATACCCTACTACCCACAATACTATAAAAAATTATCACTCACATTCGGTTGAGACCGCCTCAACCTCGCTGGAAGCGTAAACTGGACGTGGACCCGGGTATGTCCTTAAACTACGTCCAACAATGAGAGGTAGGGCACAGCGATGACCATCACGCTTGAATCTGGGGCAGCCCAACTGGGGAAGTACCTCCTCCTTACAGAAGACCACAGCCATAATAGCACTGCTACCTTTCAGGTATGCAGTGTTGTGTTCCTGATGGTGAGTAAGGTTCCCAGAGCTCCAACCCCCCTTAAAGGCCGGCAACGCGCTTGTGACTCCTCTGGTGTTACGGGTGCCCATGGGCGACGGTAATTGCTTACCACCAGGCAATCCGTCTGCTCGTTTGCCGCCTATGTCATAAAAAAAAAACTCATTAGGAGTATTCCAGTACAAATCAAGTCTGGTGCGGAAGGGTCCTGGATTTTCCCCAGGCTACCTTCCCCACAGAGTCCGAGCGCTCGAAACCAACAATACTTACCAATCAGACATGATATCCACAGCCTCCATAGATCGCCATCTGTGAGCTTGAGGGCTCAATGCCTTAACCGCCACGCTTGGCAGGCGGGTTGGCGATTGCAGTATATTCCGCATTGAATTAACAACGTTGCCTATCCTCTGGTGGTTTCTGCTTGGAGTTTAGCGACAATTTGTCCCACACAAACACAAGGCCGAGTTCAAGAATCACGGTTTTCTGTTTTCTATATAAATGGCGTCGCGCCATCTGTTGGGCTCTACTACAACTAAGATCTACTACGTAAGGAAACGTTAGATGCGGTAGTGAGTTTGAACGAGATTTCCTATAGACTATCAAATCCATGTGTTTATTTTAAAATTGCTTAAATTTGTCTTTTTAAAATATGAACTTTTAGCTAGCTTAAAAAAAATGTCGTAATCTAAATTTAGAATGGTAATAAATTGGATATTATGTTGATTTGTCATTTTATAGCTACCAAACAGAACGGAAACGACGACACACAGAAAGTAAGAGAGTATACATATGATTAAAATCTTCAAACATTTTTTTTAACTGCCATATTTATTTTCCTTTACGTCGCAATGATTATAATTTTATGTTATATTATCTATTTTTTAAATGTATTTTGCATGTATTTAGAACTTTAAGGCGATATTTCGTTTTTTTTTTAAATAGACGATTAATCTGTAGATATTCTCTTCTTGATTCGCAATTGTCAGTGTCAGAACAAAGTTCCGAATTCTAGGTGAAAGCTCAATGTGGGTAAGACCGTCTACCAATCAATTTCCTACATTATCTCGCAGGTATTTAGTGTCATATGACGGACTTCCCTTAAAAATATAGTATGCCGGTCGTACCCACATTGACCTAATATATTTCTTTAATTAACCGGTCTTAGTTCAAGACTTAACCACCAGTTTAGAATTTCTTCTTAGATGTTATAAATAGAGATAAATAATCGTTTTTCGATATACATACATTGTAGGAACCTAATATTCTATTGTATTTCTGGTAATTAATCCATACTCATACAGTCTTGGCCAGAAGTATGGAGTACTAATTTTATATGAACACTCGATATTTTAGTATAGTATTTACATCTTTTCTTATGACATAATATAAGTAAATTTAAACTGATTAGGTATTGGTCGTTGCGGTGACTGGTGATTGTATCGAAAATTTGCAATAAATCAGTTCGTTCTAGATCTGTTTTTTTTGTGCTTTTACTTTTCTTATAACTATAAAGTAAAGTATAAAGTGCACTTTTGACGGCAAAAATCGTATCTTAATAACTAATAAGTATTATTTCCATAAACAGAAAGAGGGGGAATCGTCAGACGAGGAGGTCGAAGAGGAAATAGAGATAGAAGAGATAGAGGAAGAAGAAGAAGAAGAACCGGAACCGGAAAAGACGCAGAAATGAACTGATTAACTCTAGTCGTCGTAATCGGAATTAATTAGAACCCTATGTCACTAAGAGTACGGTTGTTATTAGATTATTTTTTTCTGATTTTGCTTTACTGATGCTTGAGACACAATTTGAACCTAATTTCACAGGTAATACGTCGCAGTTTTGTTTACTACTGTTGTTATAATAATATCCTGTATAGATATCTACCAGGAGTTGGGAGAATTGTGCGTAGTTTAGCGAAAAGGATTTTTCAAGAATTTAATTTGAAATGACTTAAGGTTTGACAGACAGTCCATATTCAATTGTCTTTTTTTTTAATTGTACGTTTCCTTAAACTACGTCCAATTATACGTCAACTATAATTTTACATGGTTATTTATATATGAATACTATGATAATATAATAAAAACTGTTGTGAGCCATGTGACTACAACTTAGTATTACTATTATGTTTATTCGATCAGAATTTTATTTTTATTTTATTTTATTTTATTACGATTTTAGTGTCGCCCTGAGTACAGTCAGCATCATATAGTTGCAGTCAGTACGTCCAAATATATCGTAACACATCCTTACTGCTATATAAATAAAGATCTGCATCGATATATTTGGCCTCTTTGGTTGCCACTAATTATATGACGCTGACTGTTCCTACAACTCGCCTTATCTTGAGCTTACCCTGCAGCTCAGGTAACTTGTGTCTTGAAGTTTTTATTAATTTATATCGCTTCTGCTTTAGGATCTTCCCGGTTATGAGATTCAAACTCCTTGAAGGCGTGAAACCGAACTTTACTACGATCGTAATAAGGTCTACATTTACCTTACCTTTATAAATTTGATACTAAAGCGGCAAATATAATACCGGCTGAGACATCTTTCTGTTGACGTGTTTAGCCGTCCATAGCGTTCAAGGGGTTGAATATAATTTGCTATTTTAAAAAAATATCTTGTTCAAAAGTTATTTACGTGCCAAAATTCCTTCCAAAAACTAGGTAAAATATTTTACATACCTCCTTACTTGAAAGTCTGCCATTAAGCCAAATATTTTAAACATATATTGCATAAGTTATTATGTTATTTGTTTTATTAAATACATTGTAATATTGAATTTTGACTTGAGTGACAATTTGAAATATACTGATATAATTATTATTATAGTTACATATTTGTGAAACTACAGGTAGTCTAGTAATTTTATGTTTACGCATTACGATACGAAAATATTTTAATATTAAGCACAGCAGAAGAATAACATTTTTAATACTCAAAGTAGCAATCAGAAGATTTATCTTAAATTAGTTTTATCAATTATCGATGTAATTAAAGTATTTATTATATTTGTGCACTTCAGTGTGTTTGAAATAGCAATAATTGTGCATTTAAGAAAATATTTTGTTAACTTTTATTTTACCATATCCCTGTCATGTATATTTTTTTTACAAAATGTTGCCAGTAGAAGTTTAGTCCAATTGACAGATTATTTTTATTGTTTTATATTTATTGTGCAAGACCATTATCACACCTATTAAAAAATAAATTATTATAAAATGAGAATTGGATTCCCCGAAGTTGAAAAACACATCTTATTTGCTTAAACATTCCCTTTCTCATTTTTCACAATATTTTTTTGTATCAATAAATTCTTATTTTGTCGATAGTTTTACACGAGTTTATTTATTTATTAATAGTTTATAGTTAATGTTATTTTAACATTTTTATTGTAGCATTTTGTTAAATTCGCACGACTAAAATTTTGTACCTTTAAATGCAATGAATCCAATATGCCCGACAGGAAAAAATCCTGCTGTATTGAGGAAAACTACGACTAAATTCGTATGAGACTTTAATTAGTGTAGCTGTCAAACACTCTGCAGCAACTACCATAGATTTTTGTTTTTCTGGTTGGGGTGACGTTGGGGTTTACCAGCGACTGAATATCCATAGTCTTCGTATCCAGCCCAAAATGGCTTACAATAAACACCCCAATATTCTACTGACTGTCATCCCTTTTCCCCTTCCGCTATTATTGGAATATTATCCAATAAATAATTCCAGCAATTAAAAAAAAGTTGTCTATGGTCCATCAAAGTTTTGATTGGCTAAAGTAAAGTGTCATACCATACGATACGTCAAACCTCATGCGCGGTTGAAGGAATGTCAGACTCCGCCTTCTTGGACCAGTTTTTGTGGGATCATTATTACTCATTATTCTGACTTGATTTGTCATCTATTCATATTATTAATCGCTGGGGTTTACCTTTTATTGACAAAAGTATTTTGTAATGTGAAAGGGTAGGTATTATAGATAAATTCGTTCTTTAGGTACAGAATTTCGTTGGAATAGCGATGACCAGTTTTTAGCTGTTTAAGAAATAAAGGATTAACTTAAAATGTTGTTTTATTTTATAGATTTAGTAGTCATAGACATGCCATGGTAAAGATCTGACGGGATGGACTCGTTAAACTTTCAATAGGTATGACAGAGAAGGCGCTATTATCGTTCCTCCTTGTCGTATTGTGCTTTGCTTATTACTAAAATGTAAATATTTGTTACGCTCCACCGTTTTATTGGTGGCCAACAAAAGCCTGTAGCAGTACACTGTTGCTATATTTTGGAATGAGTTTTTAAAATAGTTGCTTTGCGTGTGCCTTTGGCATTCGCGTGTTTCAACTATAGTAAGGTAGAACTTCCTTTGAATTTTATTTGCATCAAGTAACATACAAGAATTAGAATGGCAATGTCTGTACAAAGTTGTGTTTCTTCGACATTCTGGCTGTTTCTCTTTTCGGTACTATGTGGCGCAGCGCCATCTATGGATACAATTTGAGTTATTTTGACAGCGAGACATCTCCATACAAGTATAGCACTGAGACGTACTGTTGTTAAACATGATAGATGTCGCTAATGTGTTTGCAAGAATGCGGGGAACGTGGTTTTGTATAGACTTCATTCCAAGTCTTGTATGTATCTTGATTTGGATGTAACAATCTTAAATTTCCATGTTATGTGAACTATAGACATCAATATATTAAGTGTCTAAATGCTTCAAAGGTATTCCTTATCTGCGTGCCCCCAATGTGGGAACATGAAGCTATTACTAGTAGACCATACTTCCACTATGGGGTCACAACCTTATACTTAATACACAAATAGACTTGATTTTGTCCCCGATATTTAAATCGAAAGAAAAATAGAAAAAAATGACTCTGGGCGGGACTCGAAACCACAACCACTGGATCACTAGCCCAGTGCACTACTAATTGTGCTACACGAGTACCGCTTAGACTTGTCAAATTTTTCTATCTATCACCATCACACTGCATTTGGTTTGTTCCATATTTCCAATCTTAATCTTAATCTTAATCTTAATAACCTTTATTACTGATAAACTTCTTGTCCGTTTATCCGCGTGTCTTTAAGACTAGGTAAAGGTCTCCTCCAACGCCTTCCACTCCTCTCTATTTAAGCTAAAGCAGTTTGGTACCATAATGGGCCTGCGGTCCTCTTTATCATGTTCGACCATCGCTTTTTTTTTCTACCTCTTCCTCTTTGTGGGGAATCTGGGGGTCTACTGGGTTATTTCCTCTGTCCACTTTTTTCTACCTTCTCTGATCATTTCCAATCTATGGTTACCGGAAAACAATTATTTTGTCTGGAATTTTATGTGTGCAGACAAGGACTAGGGGCTTATTTAAATAAAAAAAGACTTGAACAAAATGATTGATCATTCTTTAGTTTCACTTAAATTAATTACAAGCTGTTCATATTTACACTACAATCTGGATTTCTTCTATTTAATGACCTGAAACAGAATAAAATAAAATTATTATTTTTAATTTGATTTTTTTTAAATGTCTTGGTTTTCGGGCGAATCATAATATCATGTGTGTGAAACAAATGACTACACCACATCTGTCAACATACTGGAGATTTTGATGTCTCTGTTACACTAATGACACCTTAATTGTAGTAAAACCGAATTTATTTTATTTTCATCACACTTGCTCGTCAATGGCGTTGTTACTTGCGAGAGTACAGAGCAGTTATAGCCGATTTAGCTCACACGGGCTGTTAAGTTTAGTTTTAAAAATATACAGAACCTATACTTCACTTGGACTGAGGATGTTTCTAAACAGCCAAGGTGTATTTCATATCTTCAAAGGTTTGCTACAACCAACTTTTAATATCTATAAAACATATCTTTATATTAAATTTGACTGCAATTTAATGTTTAGTATTTATTAAAAATAGTTATTTTCTATTGGATTTTGATAATGCAGTTGTTAACATTATCTGTGGAAGACATTGAACAAAGTTGACATTGTTGACAATCTTTTATAGTGGATGCGGTCTGATAGGTAAAACTACACTACACTAGTAACTAATATTTTACCAACGAATTTATTTTATTTCCTCGCAAATGTGATGAAAAACATTGTATGTACCACGAGTGGTAAGTGTATAACAAACTTGAGTCATTAAAAGCCCTCCAACTTCGTCGTCGGGCTTCTAATAGACTCGCGTTTACTATACCTTACTTACCATCCTCGTTGCACAATGTACTATTATTTATTTAGCCTTAATTTACGAAAACTAACAATAGTACAGAACAAGTTTACAATAAACATGTTTGCTCTAAAAAAAAAACCCAAATAATGCTAGTAAAATTCGAACTTGATGTTTGCAGTACTAACAGCAACACTCTTAGTTGTACATTGGTGGACCTTATTTTAAAAGGCATAAGGTCCACCGATATACAGCTAAGTGTTGCTGTGTGTACCTCCATGTCATGTGGTGACCATTACCATGCTAACAAGTTTGTTAACCAGATTTAAACATGTTATGGTGCATATAAATAAAATAAAAAAACGACTGCTTTAAGTTAAATGTCACATTTGTGATACTCCTTATTACAACCTTAATTATGAATGTGTAAATGATTTGTTTCTAGAATGATTCACTTAAATTCATATTTTCACTGCATAACATAATTGAATAACTACCTGTAAACATGTATATTAGACCTAAATTCAGCAGTGGACATCTTTACGCTGACATAATGATGAAACTTGTACATTAATTAAATCAAATTATTTGTTTAGCCTTATTAAGAAATTTTTAACAATTTATAGTCATGATTTCCCAGTACAATTCATAACATAATCTCTGCATTATAGGGTCCATTGACCCCCAGGTGCGGATATAGCCCTCAAGAGGTGGTGGTCAGTAAGCCACAGTAGGAACACTAAATTGGGTAGATAGGTATCTTTAAACTGTCTGTCTTTAATCATAAGTATGATGTCACAAGTCTATTATGGTTGTGGGTATGCCCATTGTGCCTACAACTGTGAATCTGCCCTTGTTGTCTCCCCCAACAAGTATAGTGAACTGTAGTTAACATTCTATGTTAACTAAAAGTCACAGCAAAGTTGGTGTCTGTTGTTCTGTCCTGTCCCACTTAACCTAGAATATAATATATTTCTTGTTTCATTCTCAGCTGATGATAATAACAGTTTTTTCCTAACTAGTGCGTAAAAAGTGCACTGTAAATTTCACCTTTTAAGGCACTTGCTATGAAAATTTAGGTTCGATACTGTAAAACTTCTTTAAGACTCGGGTGATTGTCACCCTCGTTTCACTCGAACTCCAACGTTCACTCTCGTTGAAAAAAAAATTTTTCCACTAGTATCGAAATGTACTATTTCCTAACTAGTGCGTAAAAAGTACTTTTCGTAAATTTCACTTTTTAAGGCACTTGCTATGAAAAATTAGGTTCGATACTTGTGTAAAAACTTCTTTAAGACTCGGGTGATTGACACCCTCGTTTCACTTCTTCACCCTTGTTGAAAAAAATTTTTTTTTTACTAGTATCGAAATATACTATTTGACTGTGTTCTGACTTATAAGATCTGCCTTATCATAACAACATTCTCTGAATGTGCAGTGTTTCCAAAGATCCATGAAATGACTTACCAGTGGACCAGGTCTTGTATTCAATTACATCCTTTGTAACGGTGAAATCATTTTTAGCTGAGATAGCGCTATGGTGGGCAGTGAAATTGTCTGGGAAGAATGTCCATCCTTGCTCCACGCCGGTCTTCTTCACCACCGCCGCTACTCCGAGCAGCACCGCAGCGGGCACGCCGATAGTGATAGACCTCTGCCAAGCTCCGAAAACTGAACCAGCCACTACTCCACCCAAGAAATAGTTGATTTTATCGTTCTTTCCCCTGTAATTCTGCACAACGTTCGCGGTAACAGTGAACGCAGCGGCCATGCCCACCGCTGGACCGACGTAGTACCCCAGGCGACCAACAGTACCCACTAAACCTTTGGGATGCGAAAACATAAGAACGTCGAATACGCCCAGACCGAGCCCGGATAGAGTAGCATATTTGGATGTCACAAACACTTTTTTGAAAATGTCCTGCCCTTCGGGCGAATCGTAATATTTATAATTTAGCATGGTTGTATTTATTCGGAGATTTTTCAGTGAAGAAGTTACACAACTTGCTATTGCGCGTTTTATGAGATAGCTCCGCTGTCGCTGTTTGACAGCTAAAGAATTAAGTTATTATAAATGTAAATTATTTATGAAAGCAATAAATGGAATCGTTTTAAGGTATCTTAGTGTTAATTAATCATACATCGGATTATATTTTAATCAGAGATGCTATATGATTCTTATCACATCGCCAATTTATAAAAGGTAATAAACTTGCAGACATGCTTTGTAAATGCTACTTGACATCTTAAAAAATCGTTCGAATATAATTATACTTTCAATAATAATAATATGACTTGAAACACGTCTTTGGTACTTTATCAGTTATCATACCAAAAAATTCTAAATTTGGGATATTTAAATATATATAAGAAAACCTAGGCAGTTATTTATTTAATTAATAGTTATTTTATGTGATCTAAAGTGTAATTTTAAAAGTTTGTTAGGCTGGCAACTATTGTCGACACCGTCATTTCTTAATTTCTCTCTCATTTGTGTCAAAAGTTGCAAAAGTGCTAAACATGGCGGCGGACGGTGACGAAGTGATTAGTGACCAAGAAAAAGTTAGAATCGTTTCAGATTTTATTCTCCATTCGCCGCCGGGTGAATTCAACGAGGTATTTAACGATGTGAGAGTGCTATTGAACAACGATAGCCTGCTAAAAGAAGGTGCGAGCGGGGCTTTCTCACAGTACAACAAGGACCAGCTCACGCCCGTACGGCTGGAGGAAGCGGATCTGCACACTCTAGTGACCGATCACAACGAGCTGAGTGGAGGGAGGTTCTTTGACCCCCGAAACAAACGCTCATTTAAGTATGACCACCTTCGTAAGGAGGCGTCGGAGTACGAGCCTTACGAGCCAGATCGCGTCGCTGAGCCCTGGCGCGCTGCTCTGGACGAGGAGCTGACAGCGTATGTGGCGGCGCATTACAAGCATGGCGCCAGCCTCGTCGTGGGGCGCGCGCTCGAGTCGGGCGCCGTGTCGCTCGTCGCGTGCATCGAGGATCACCAGTTCCAACCCAAGAACTACTGGAACGGACGCTGGCGCTCCGTCTGGTCTCTGACTGTTGGCGGTGGCGCCGCCGAGCTGCGCGGCGTGCTGCGCGTGCAGGTGCACTACTACGAGGACGGTAACGTCCAGTTAGTAAGCTCGAAAGAGGTCCGCGCGCCCATAATCGCGAATAGTGAGACAGCGACCGCTAAAGAGTTCGTAAAACTGGTCGGCGAGGCCGAGAACGCGTACCAGACTGCAATTTCTGACAACTACAAGACTATGAGCGACACGACGTTCAAGGCGCTGCGGCGGCAGCTGCCCGTGACACGCAGCAAGATCGACTGGGCACGGCTCGTATCGTATTCCATCGGTAAGGAGCTGAAGAGCCAATGATGTCCCGCCGCTGCGCTCTGAGCCGCAGCGGGCGCCCCGCGCCTCTGTACATATTCACGTAAGAGTAAATCTTGTTCAAATGTTTACGGGCTCCGGTTCCCCGGTGCGTATTTATCTATGATTATAGAGAAAACGCTATTGTAACTGTTAAATTTTATTGCATTTTGTTACTGAAAGCAAGGTATCACAGTTTCGGTGACTGTGGTCTATAGCGTCTTGATTTGGTACTTGTTGCAAGAAAATTAAAGTCTTATGGTACCAGGATGAAAGTAAAATTTACCTGAATGTAAGTATTTATACTGAAGACCTGTAGAGATCATACTAACATTTATTATCTTAGTTGTTCTTTGTGGCCTTCTAAGGAAGAAAGTACAGTCAGCAATAAAAGTTTCTAAACAGGCAAAGTGTTCAAAATGAGCTTGACACAACAGTATTGTTAAGAGAATAAGAGTGTGTCAAGTTTATTCTGCACACCTCACCCTTTTAGTAATGTCAGCTGCTGACTGTACCATTTTTTGTTGATTTACAAGAAGTCATTAAGGCAAATCATTAGTCTTTATCATCAGTGAATGGAGTAATATCATTACTCAGAAATCCCAAGTTGGTACACTCATGAGCAGTTTTATAGGTTTCTATGTGCGCAAGTAACTTGTTTTTATTGCTCTAAAGTGTAGTTCTTATTTTACTGCTTACCTGCTTCAATTAAGTATGACTCATAAGATTGTAGGTCATTGATTATTCTTGATATGAATCAGATTATGTTTGATTTGCTTGTAAATGTTTGTTTAACAATTAGATTATTTTTGTAAACAACCCTTATAGGTAGAAAGTATTTTACTAATAACATTCAAATGCTTATAGTTCTGTAATAATTCCATTAACTAATATGTGCATTTAACATAGATTTAAACTTAAAAGCCTGTACTATTGTAGCATGGGACATGCAACTCAACCAAAAGTACATAAAATATTCAATTATTAAAACTTTGAATATTCAAATCAAAAACGTTAGATCTTTACAGGGCTTAGATGTCAAATTACTGGGACAAGATGGTCTGTACAACCAAGTTATTGTTATGTGAGCAATATAAAACAATTATTTAATAATTATATCCAAATTGTCAATTATCAGAGCTTTCTTTTGATTTTGATTACACCCATCGGAAATGTAAAATAAAGTTAGTCATCACTTTCTTAACTCGCAGGTTTTCCAAAAGTTTATGCACACAATTTTTTTTTTGTAAGTGCATTGGGCATCTGCACAATGTTTAAAATTATCAAGGATTTTATTGGGCCCTAATATGTAGAAAGATAACAGATTTGCTGGCTTAAGCTAATCTGGTGTTGTCAATATCAATTGTTGCATCAAATAAGTTTGCTGTTTAAGGCTAAAATTGCTAGTTTTTGAACTTACAGATCATTTGTATAGCAGCGAGCTATGTTACACTATTTTGGCCGAGACCTTGTAGGGCCAACAAATGCAAGAAATATTGCAGTTTACTGCTACAAACAGCATAAACTTGTGATTAGTGCAAGTCAGCCTCAACACCCTTACTGTGGCAGTTGGCTATGCAGTTAGCTTGTGTAGGGGTCAAATCAGGTATGTTGGTATGGTGGTGTAATCCTATGCAAACACATGCAAAGTAAATATTATTTTTTACATTTAGTATACAAGGTGTGGCATACATGTTGATGTTGCTCGCATGACAGTACATGGAGTTAGGGATGGTTTCAATGGTGCATTTAACTGTAGTTAATTTAATCCATTTAGCTTTAACCTCTTTGCCGCCATTGACTTGATATAAAGTAACTACATGTCATGCCCAATATGTCATGGCGTTAATGACACTTTATTATTTAACTGTGGCGGTGAAAAGGTTGAAGCCAGTTTGAGCACATAATCCAATTTTGTTAGTCCAAGTGTTGCTCAAGATATCGAAAATTCATTAAATTATTGCCTATACTTTGCTTCAAGAATAGAAGCAATTATTTTTCTTTTTATAAGTAATTATATGCCAATAAGGATTATTTTGTAATTATTATAATTATTTTAATAAAGAACGTACATTTAAAAAACCAAGTATTCTGTACTGTATGATTTAATTCATTTGAATAAAAATATATATTAAAATGTTGCTAACTACTGTTTCTTTTTATTTTTATCCTAGAATAAATATTATTCACCTTACATATACACAGCCAAAGAGCACCATATTGTTGTGTTCCTATGCTTAACACGTTGCCTGCACACCATACCACACCTACGCCCGTTTGGGTTTGGGTGTTTAACCAAAAACATTAGCTTTTGGTTCCACCGGTGATGCTTATGGCCACACAGAGAAGAAAAAGTGATCCCACGGGTGTTGCTCATGGCAGTCAACATGTTAAGGAACGTCTGAGTAAGGTTTAGCCTGTCCATAGCCACTTTAGGGGTCGGTTGCGTGGCAGGCACGACATCACGCGACTTTAGTGGTGCTAGTCATTCATATTTTATTCTGTTTTTAGTATATGTTACGTGTAATAGCGGCAAACAGAAATGGGTACGTCATTTTGTGAAAATTTCATCACGCTGTCACGGTTTATGAGATACATAGATAGGTTACTGTGGTGACAATGACAGACAGACGGAGGATTTTAGGTTTTTACCTTCTGGGTACGGAAACTTTAAAAAGTGAAAATTACTTTAATAATTAAAATGACGTATTTTCATGGTTATTGCTGTTCTAGTTAAAATAACAATGCATACACATATTTAAGCAAATATTGGTCAGTGTACAGTCAGCAGCAGAAGTAGCTAAGCATTTGAGGTGTTTAAAATGAGGTCAACACGTCTCTATTGTCAAGAGAATAAGAGCGCGTGTAGGTCATTTTGAACACTTCAACTGCTTAGCAACTTTTGCTGCTGACTGTACCTAATGTTATTTCATTGTCACCTTTTCCTCATAAAATTATAAATGGTTTATTGAGGCATACAATAATATTTTTGGAATTCCTTATTTTATTGTCAATTTTTTTATGACAGAGGTGGCAAACGAGCGTACGGATTGCCTGAAAAGCAATTACCGTGGCCCATGTAACACCGAGGAACTCACAAGCGCGTTACCGGCCTTTAGGGGTGGAGCTCTGGAAACTTTACTCACCATCAGGAACACAACAGTAGGTACAGTCGACTGCAAAGATACGTATACATTTTTTCACCCTAATCCTTTGTAATAAGATGCAAAAGTGTATACATATCTTTGTAGTCGACTGTAGGTACATACCAGAAAGGTAGCAGTGCTATTATGGCTTAACTTTCATTGGCTGTAAGAAGGTACTTCTCCAGCTGGGATGCTCCAGATTCATGCGTGATGGTACTTCGCGGTGTCCTATTTCACTAATTATCCTGAATACCTCTTATTGTTGTAAGGACATACCCGGGACCAAAATAATGTACCTATCAATATTACACACTAATCAATGTTAATTAACAAAAAAATAAGTTCAAGACGACTTCGCCATTTTGAAATTTGAAGTCCATCCGGTAGTGCAGCCTAAGATGGTCGTTCTTTTCGCCTGTCACTATAGCTGTCACGTTCTAATAAGTAAGTGCGAGAGTGACGCATGATGCAATAGGCGATAAAATAGCATCCTTTCCTTTCTATTTGCCCTGCGATAACATTATCGTTTGGTAGTGACCCATATATGGTCGGGTTATCATTTGCCACAATATCTGTCACGCTCTAACATGTGAGAGCGAGAGTGACGGATAGAACGATGTACGATATCATGGCAATAATGTTATCCGCTCTGCGGCGCTACCGCGAAAAACAATATTCGTAAATTTCGGACGATTGCCTCTGTCACTCATGACGCCTCATGAGTGACAGAGGATTCGAGGGAGGGGAGGAGGAGAGGATTCGAAATATACGAACTTCGATGTTCGCGGTATCGGGCCCGGACTCGGATATTGTCCTTAAATTGGAAAATTTCGGACGATTGTCTCTCTAACTCTCATTACAGCTTAATTGGAGTAAAAGAGGAAGATGCCCGAAATATACGAACTTCGATGTTCGCGGTACCGCTCCAGAAACGGAGGACGGGGAGGCAGTGGCGACGGAATTGAATCCCCGGCGGTCTATGGGGTCGGCCCCATAAATTACAGGACATATTTACACAGACTGACTGAACCCCACTGTAAGATCAAGAAGGCTTGTGTTAGGTACTCAGCCAACGGTGGACGACTTTACGGCTGAATCATATTTAGTCGGTCAACATTTGTTCTAATTTCATATTTGTTGCGCTTAGATTACGTTTAGCCAATTGGAATTCATATTAGATCACTGGGACAAGCTAATAATATCTTCATATATTTATACTCAAGAAAACAACTTTTCGGTATAAAAACTTTTAATCACAGCCTTAAAAAAGGGCGGCGGTTTGACAATTGATGCTTAAATCATAGAGCCCAGGAACTTCAGAAACCTAGAGATTAGATATTTCACAGGCCGAAATCTAGACTAGAAAAAGATTAGCCTAAAAATACCAACAATTGTAGATCGCGCGCATCGATTTACTACAATCTTTCTATATTAGGCTATCTTCTCTATTTATTGCCAATGCGAGATGAAGAGGCAAATAGACGAACGGGCGAAGTAGTATATGCCATCGGGTATCGAGTAGTATCGAGTTTACTATCAGTGCATCTCGTTCGCATTAAAATAATAAGGCACAGATAGTAAACTCGATACTCTTTATCGAAAACCTCAATGTCACAACTCAAGGTAAGGGTAGGTACCTACAGAGCTAGACCGTAGAACAACAATAGTAGGTAGTTTAAGGCGCGTCTGGGTATCATCATCTCTTTCAAACTACTAAATAGTGAGAGGACGAATGCGAACTATCCGGTCTTTTTGGCGGCTGATAGAATAAATTTAGAACTTTGTTTATTTTTTGGATTGCGTATCTGTAGTTCCTTGGCACATAATAAATATAATAATTATAACTAATACAATATCTTCCTCGCGTTGTCCCGGGATTTTGCCATGGCTCATGGGAGCCAGGGGTCCGCTGAGGACCTTAACGTAGGCACTAGGTTTACAACAAGAAATACAATATACTAGCAATAGTTGACGCCATTAAAAATAATATAGCACCTTACAATTATAAAATAAATATTCCTAATTCTAAGTATATTATACTTAAACGACATGTTTTCCTTATTTAATCAGTTTAAGTAAATAAATACCTACCTACAATCTTTATAAGTAGGACATAAACAGAATTTTGTTTGCGTCTCTAATGGACATGACATAAATTAAGGGATTTCAGCCTTATGTTTTCAAATGGACTAATCCGCATAGACACTACCTATTATAATCTGAATGGGTGACAAAAACACAATTTGCTGTTAACTCTAACAAATGTTTTGACCCAATTATTCATGGAAATCGAAATAGCCCTTAACACAAGACACTGTAGGTGATATTAGCGACATCTAGAAAGCACTAGGTAAACTAGATTGTGTGGTTTATATAGCCGCTGCTGTTTGAAGTGCAGACCATAATTGTTAGATGGCGCTAATATCAATTTGGTGCACATTTCGGGGACTCCCGTTTTTAACCTTAGTTCCCCCCTAGTGTTATTTTCTAAAAACTATCAAAAGTAATATTGTCTATTGAATCGGTTCGGGATTCATCATACGATGTCTATTGTCTAGACACCTTGTAATTAAATACATTAAATTTGATTAGTAACAAATTGAATTTGGGACAGTTATTCAAGGTATATTGTTGAATTCTGTACAAACAAATTTTGTATCAATACGTATGCGCCACGTTTTATCAAATATAATTGATTAAGTAGGTTATACCTTTACTGAATCGACACGTAAGGTAAAATATATATAGTTATCGAAAACCTCAAAGTCACAACTCATGGTAAGGGTACAGAGCTAGACCGTAGAACAACAATAATTGGTAATTCGGTGATACTGTTATGTTACACAGATCTTTTTAAGGAAATAAGAGTTACAAAATCGATGGCAGCTGGTAGTTTCTGGAGCGGTACCGCGAACATCGAAATTCGTATATTTCGGGCATCTTTCTCTTCTACTCCCATGAAGGTGTCATGAGAGTGACAAAGAAAATCGTCCGAAATTCACGAACATCGTCGTTCGCGGTAGCGCTGCTGATGCTTACAATCTAGTCGGCAGGAATTTATCACTTGCAATACATTGTGAGATAATAGCCGTGGTCCGATTCGCGTTTTGTACACTTTGAGCACGCTCACGGTCATTCTTTCTGATCTTACTTAACTTCAAACAATTACTGTAATTACTTACAGTAATTATATTCGTATATTTCGAGCATCTTTCTCTTTTACTCCAATTAAGGCGTCACGAGAGTGACAGCGACAATCGTCTGAAATTTACGAATATCGTTTTTTCCGGTAGCGCCGCTGCTGTTGGTACGGTAAGCTCTGTGCGCAATGAGTGTGACTGGTAAGCCAATATTTGCCCTAATTATCGATCCAATCCTTTTAAAACTATCAGTCTAGTGATTATACAAGTATTTATGTCTAGGTTCTGGAATTATATAGTAAATATAAGGCGGGTAGCTATAAAGGGCTTTCGTATTAGCATGAACAGATGGGATGGCAGCTGCGTTTGATCCTGGAAAAGATAAACACATAAATATTATTTGAACGACCTCCTGTCTATAAAGCCTGGGTTCCAAACCTGGCCAGGGCATTTATAGGAGTGTTTGTATGTACAGATGAGATCGAATGGATTCTAACGAGCCTAAACACCACGGGTTTATCTTGTGTATTTTAGGAGTTGCTATGGCTACCCTTTGGCATCAGATCAGATGAGTCGTACAGTCAACCAATTTGAGTTATGGGCGACCTCGTTCCTTGTCACAGTGAAAACTATATGAAAGACGCAAAAGATCTCTTATTAACGTCACTGTGGCAAGGTTCGAAGTGGCCTAGAAATCATCAAATTGGTTGACTATACCATAATATTGCATTGTCAGTGAACTTACATAAGTGTGCCTTCAGCTCAATCGGTTAAACATATCTGCTTCAAAATTGAGCTGCAAGATTTCACCCGAATATAGTTATGTTGCAAGTTACATAAAGAACCAAAGATACATATCAGCAGGCTTCGTCCAAACGATACAAAAGAATATCGACCACAGGCCTCGTCACCTACTCATACCTACCATGCGATATCAGCCACAGGCTTTGTTAAACTTAAGTAACTAAGGCATAAAAGTTAACTAAATATGCCACCCCGAATCGTAGCCGGCTCAAAGGTCCCCATGACACTGGCGGCGTTGCCACGCTGAATCGCCAAGGAGATCTGTGGAACCAGATACGATCCGGAGCGAGGATCGCAACCCCTCTCTCTAAGTCGACGACCCAAATCCCACACAAACTCCTCCTCCGCACCCCAAGACCCTGCAGCCTCTACCGCAACCAGAACAAAGTCGTACATTGGTTCCAAGGCAGAATACTTTGCATGCTTTAGCTTTAGCTTAGTAACATAAAAGGTAGTAATAAAAAGTACCTGTAAAGGGAGGCTTTGATACGAAATCCGGAGGCGGCAACACAGCTACGGGCACAGGTCCTTCAATGCCTTCAGGCACGTCTAGATCTTTCTCAGAATCAACCACATGAAAACTAGATAGCTTCGGATTATCTACCTGTCCCTCTTGCTTACTGTCGTCTCTTATTTCTATCCTGTGCTCAGTTTTAATTTGAACTTTGTTATCTACTGATAATTCTGATTCTGAATCGTCGTTGGATTCTTTGATTGTAGTGCCATTGTCATTTTCTGGATCTATATTGCGGTTAATTTCACCATTATTGACATTTATAGCATCAACTTTACTATAATTGTTATTACTTGTACTATTATCTTCTGTGGTATCAAAATTGCGTTCAATTTTATCATTGATTCTAATTATTTCATTATCAGATTCCAATTTAGGTTTAATTTCACTATTTTTGTCTGCTTCTAAGTTACTGGCTTTATCTGTATTTCCGTTTTCTTTCTTCTGTGTCAGATTATCGTAAACAGGATCTTCTAGAGGGATCCCGTCAGGCACATCTTCGAATGAAATTTCGTCATTGATCAGAATCTTGCCATCTTCGGATAAAGATTTGGTGAATAAGTTGTCTGATCGCAAATAGTCGTTGCTTCTTTGTGAAATCCTGGACGGACAATCTTCGGGTATCGTGTACATCTGAAATGGAAAAATCCTTAATTTCTTGTTAAAATCGCATCTCAAGAAATTGCGAAGTGATCTTAGGGTATTTTCTACAGCTAACTTAGGGTGTTTTAAAATTTGACATTGTAAAGCACCTGGCCTATGTAGTAACGTGTGTGTACACGTATGTCAGCGTTCTATATTCAAATTTTGACATAAATTCCATATTCATTATCTGCACAACTACATAGACATGGTTCTTCCGTTAAGATTTTCACCTATACACCTGGGTGGCACACACCTGTGTATCATTGTGAGCTGGTACATAATAATCTTGAACCCTGACGTGGGCGGGCTTTGTAGCGGCCGCGGGCCCCACGGCGTGGACTGCGAAGCAGCGATGCCCGCCCTGCAAGCGACCACCGCGCGCTGCGAGGTACAGCGTGGTACGCCCAGCGCTGGGCGACAACTCTATACGACGGAGTACTGCAACAAAACGTTTTTTTTATGACAGAGGTGGCAAACGAGCAGACGGATTGCCTGATGGTAAGCAATTACCGTCGTCCATGGGCACCCGCAACACCAGGAGAGTAAGGGGGGTTGGAGCTCTGGGAACCTCATTCACCACCAGGAACAACACTATATACCTTAAAGGTAGCAGTGCTATTATGGCTGTGGTCTTCTGTAAGGAGGAGGTACTTTCCCTGTTGGGCTTCTCCAAACTCAAGCGTAATGGTACTTCGCTGTGCGCTACCTCTCATTGTTGGACGTCCGGGGTTACTTTGAAAAAGCCTCGTAACTTCTGGCAATCAAAAGAAAAATGACGTAAATATGTATAGGATGAGTACAGAGTTACTGGGTTTCAACTTGTCAGATACGAGATTTTTCAAAGTAGTGACGAAATCCACATGCTGAGTAGGTGATGGCACTAATGTTGGACACTTTAAGCTGACCGGGACCAATGATGGACATTTAATTCTTGATTCAATAACCATAACGTTATAAGTTGAATATTTACCAACAAATGCACAACGCTTGTGCCATGTGATGCCGGCTGACTAGAATAAAAATCCTACGGACGCGCAGCAGCGTCCGTCGAAACCCAATCTACAGCTACTGCGGTCACCAACCCGCCTGCCAAGCGTGGCGACTATGGCAACTACCCCCAAGATGTATTTGTGGGAGGCCTATGTCCAGCAGTGGACTGCATGTGCATACGGCTGAAATGTGTGCACAACACTTGACTCCTTTGAAAAAGCACTAATGATTAGTTCCTTGTCCATTACTGGCACCGTCACCATAAGTACAGGCTACACTCGCTCGGTTATAATATTCTTCTTCTCTATTAATCTTCTCAAATTTGTCGAAAGCCGGTCGTAAAAACCTGTATATCCACGCCGTATGAGCGAAAATCCTCGGCCGGCATCGAGAATGCTGTCTGTTTCGGGAGACCCAAATTTAACTCTAGATCACTAAACAACTACTACCTACTACTTATCAATTGATACTAATTACCCATAACTAAGTAATACCTATTTAGTACTTTTCAGAGTGCGACCATATTTCGGTTTCGATGTCCACATTTACTATCCGTATGTGATGTGTTCTATATCATTCAAGCAAGCCAACTAATTTATTCTGGTTTTCATCAACGGGCACAGTAGGTAATTTAAGATTAAGGTTTTTGCCCAGTCAACTATTTTAACGTAGGTAGTTTTTTTATTTACCATTTCCTGTAACTAAAATTAGATCGTAAGGTACAGTGAGCAGCAGAAGTGGCTATTGTCAAGAGAATAAGAGCGCATTTTGCACACTTCAACTGCTCAGCCATTTTTGCTGTTGACTGTACACACTTTTGTTTTTTAAAAGCACTTTGTGACTCTAAGAGCCCTATCAGTTCGTATTTGGAACCTCTTGCCCATTCCATACATACGTAAGTCAGACTTTTGCAGTTGAGCGTAGAGCAGCGCTGCGTCGGCGCCGAAACCACCAGGCAGCGTGATGTCCAGTAGCGCCATCTCTGGGAACTCGCCCGTCCAAACGACACACGCCTGTGAAAATATTCCGATATAAGATTGACTCACGTTGGACCTGCCCGTAACCGAGCCGAGACGGAGGCACATTTTGTACGGAATCACGTGATCGCCGAGCCCTCCGAGCCACTCGGCCCGGGCTCAGACAGTCACGCGACAGCCGTTACAGCTGAAAAAAGGCTCTGCTCGGCCCGGTGATGGGAAGGCGACGTGATGTCCATGCGATATCGACGAGCGTGTGATGATCGTCTACTCGCAACAAATGGCTGGATGGAACGACGCTCGTTTAAAGTCAATATTCGAGCGAACTGGAGTAGGATACGGCAGATCGCCCCGGAACCTCCGAAACACTTCCTTCTTCCGCGCTTCCAATGGTGTCCACAAACGAGCTGAAATGCACGTAATAGTGGGACCACAAGCTGTTGCATATATCTTGTTTCAAACAATGTTTCATTCTGTGTTGTGCCATACCCAGGTTAGCTTGCAGACGGTGTAGTGTTTGTTATAATCTTAAAAAACATATTACATCCACTGCCCACAGACCCGTATCGTCAAGGCTTACAACTTAAAATGAACCTTCCGACATTCTAGTGCGGTTCACTTCGGCTTGCACACGAATAGGCCGTAGCTAAACACTTAAGACAAAAAGGAACTTGTAGTAGTTCCAACCACTTACCTCAACAACGGCTGCGCAGAAGCAGTTAGTGCCATTATAGCAATTAAAGGTGCCTTCAGTCTTCACGGAGACCTGTGAAAAACACTCCGAGTTAGAACGTTAAAAAAATCTGAGTAACCATTTGGATTTCGAAACAATCCCAAACAAAGCAAACTATGAGACTGCGGGCTTGGAGGAAGCCAAAAAAGCTTGGTCAAGTGCTTGCCCGAATAAGGATTTCCCGACCAATCCAAATTGCCAAAGGAGCTGGGACGACGCTTTTTGTCAAAATTCAATGACTGTACTCCTAAGTCGCAGCGCAGGTTGCGAACGGGCCAGACTATTAGCGTCCATGACGAGGGAGTCCGGTGAGTGGCTCCGGGCCTATCCGTCGCCACACACCGGAACTTTCCTTACGCCCGATACTCTGCGCCTCGCAACCTGCCTGCGACTAGGAGTACGTATCTGCACTCCACACAGGTGCCCCTGCGGCAGTGAAGTCGACGAACTGGGACACCACGGGCTATCATGCCAAAAAAGTGCTGGCCGCTATTCTAGACACGCCGCACTAAATGACATAATCCGCCGGTCTCTAGCAACAGCCAATGTGCCAGCTCTACTCGAGCCAACTGGCGTTGCGAGGGACGATGGCAAGAGACCGGACGGCATGTCACTGGTTCCGTGGAGGTTGGGAAGGGTGCTGGTGTGGGACGCCACCTGCACAGACACCCTGGCCCCTTCTCACCTCACTGGAACCATTGGAGAAGCTGGTGCGGCGGCTAAAGCGGCCGAAAAGCTGAAGCACTACAAATACCGGGGTCTCGGCTCCGAATACATTTTTATGCCATTCGGAGTCGAAACCCTAGGCCCGTGGGGTCCCAGCGCCCATATCATGTTCAAAGACATTTCTAAAAGGCTCGTCTACTCCACTGGTGACCGCAGAGCTGGCAGCTTTCTCGCGCAACGAATCAGTATCGCGATACAGCGGGGGAATGCTGCCAGCATACTCGGCACCATTCCAAAGGGGCCCAATTTTAACGACGTTTTTTAAATTTCTTTTATTATTTTTTCTTTATCCCAAGTGAAATATCAATGTTTGATTACTTGAAACGTTTGAGATTGAGTTTGAGTTTTTCGTCAGAGCCTACAGAAATCGAAGTTCGTAGAATATTTTTTACTGTCACGTCGTAGATAAAAAAGATAAAAGATCTTTATTTTTCAATTTAGGCACATTCACATTACATGCACTTATGAACGTCAAAAAAAAAATCTACACCGGTTCAAACCCTACACCTCTGACCCGTGAAGACACCGGCAAGAAACTACGGCGGGACTTATTTTTTCAAAACAGTGATACATCAAATCTTAAAGTAGGTACTTACATAATTATGCGTAGTCCGATAAGAAAACATATCAAACAGTTTATTACAAGATAAGAAAATATTAAAATATAAAAGTAAAAATAATAATGTATAAACAAATTCGACTTCACAAAATAGACATACTTTAATATGCTTTCTTATCTGAACTGTGTCATTTACATTATCTGGCAGTACATACAATTGTTGAATTAATTGCTAGGCGGTTTTGTTAGTTTCTGGTTTGGGCCATGCATGTTTGTCTGTCAAATAATCCTCTACTCTGTAATAGCCTAGCCCGTACCTGTCTATGTCGTACCTAATGACGCGAGGTCCAACTGTTGTCAGCGTGGAACAGTGGCCAAAATGACAATTATTTCTAGAAAACGCAATCGCAACGAAAACAACTGTCTCAGAATGCAAAGTTACATGATCTTTTTACCATACATTAATTTTCATTTCGATGACTATTCTCTCTTGCCGAAACGGCTTCTTGGCTATGGCCCCAGGCCTCGGGTATATTCTTTTGTTTTTTTACCCTGACGTTAGAACTGACTGATTCTGTCAACGGGAAGGTAGCCAGAGGAAAATAGGAAAATCCAGGACCTATGCTCGTCAGGCTTGATAACTAATATTGTAGTATACCGTATTGTATTTGCCGCGTGATACCGGCTGACTAGAATAGCATCACCCCATCTCCTCCCGCGGCGTGTCGTAAGAGGTGCAAAGGGAAAAATCCTACGGACGAGTAGCAGCGTCTGTCGAAACCCAAGTCTTATTTGTGGGAGGCCTATGTCCAGCAGTGGACTGAATACGGCTGAAATGTATATATGTAATGTAGTTTACTCCTACTGAGTTTTAGCTTCCAGCGAAATTGGTTGAGGCAGTCTCAACTCAACCTCAATGGAAATCACATTGCAAACTAACAAGACGCCTTCATAAACTTGATGTCAAACCAGACTTACTTGCACCGAGAGTAGCTTGTTACTGGACGCCGGAGTCAGGGTGTGGTACGCGCGCGTGGCTTGGATCAGTGCGCAGCCGGATCCTGGGAAAATCATATACAGCATCAGTCTTTGTCCTATACCTATGCCATATGCCCAGCAGTGTACGTCTTACGGCAGAAATGATGATGATGACTTGATTTTTAAGAGGCCGTCTTTTAACTTTTTGATATTGTGCTGGACTTTTTGGTAGGTACTCCAAAATGGTCAGTTATTTTATATGTCATATGGACCTGGGCATTGTATCTGACAACCAAAAATCAACATATTGACTTGGAGAGTTGAAGATTACCTGATCCATTTTCCAATTAAATCAAACCCGCCTAAAATATACACCTAAACGTAGAAAATATATTTTAATACGAATATATGAATTTGAATAAGACAAGAACATACCTTCGACATTTACCATCAGCTTCCCCAACGGCATCTTCAGCAGTCCCGGTACCTTGTCCTCAGGAGTGAGCAGGATGGTGGTTTTTGCGCTCCCGCTCGTGGCGGTCACGGTCAGGTGCGCAGGCGCAGCTGGTTGGGACGCTGCCCACGTGCTTAACGCTTCTAGTGCTACTAGTGTGTCCTGTGATAAACATTAGAGTAGCCACTAGCCAGATAATGATCGATGAAACCAAATCCTGTATGTATAGTCAACCAATTTGATTTCTAGGCCACTTCGAACCTTGTCACAGTGACGTTAATAAGAGATTTTTCGCGTCTTTCATATAGATTTTCACTGTGATAAGGAACGAAGTGGCCTATCAATCAACTTGGTGGATCATACGAGTACATATTAACACATTCGCTGCCACCCCCTCCAAAAATGTATGGAAATTAACGCACATGTGCGTCGGTGGCAGTGAATGCGTTAAGCAGAATAGGGCTTTTATTGAACTGGTATTTAATAGATAGATTATATATTAGGTCGTAGCTGTGCTGGTCTGTGTCAGTAATTGATGATTGTTGTGATGGTTTACCCCTTTTAAGGATTGAATTTGGTTAAAATTATATTGGCCGGTATTTTTCTTAGATTAGTAAAGTTTTTATCAAAATCCGTTCGGCCGTTTTCACGTGATACGCGAACAAATAAACAGACGAACAGACACAATTCTAAAAATTGTTGTAACGTGTTCTGTTATTGATTCTAAGTAGGCAGATATCCCCAGCTATTTTTTTTAGATATCTTCCTAGTACAGATTTTCGACTATCTCAGCTTTATTATACCAGGCTAGAAGACCATTAAATCTACTACTACTAATATCTACTAGTGTCGAATATCTCATCATACGGTCCCACGACGTCCAGTTGTCTACTATGACATATTACCTGCGTGGACACGAACCCGCCCGCGGCCCCGCGCCGCGCGGACAGCCAGCGCGTGGCGGCGCGCGCGTCGTTAGCGCAGCTGTCGCGCAGCGTACTGGGACACGCGGATAGCGCTAGTAGCGCGTATCCCGTCGCTTCTATTGATGTCGCCAGGCTACCTGTTAAGTAAAATGTACATCATAATTTTAGGTTCCCGTGATAATTTACACTATTTTTTTTATATCTTGTTTTTGGGATGACAGCACAAAGTGAGAAACTCCATGACAAAACTATAAGCAAGCTACTCTTGACATAAAACAACGATCTAGTAGCATCTATCACGTATGGAAGCCGGCTTAAATATTTATTTTACTATGTTTTTAGTATTTTTTGTTATACCTAGGCAAAAAAAAATACAAAATCTGTGAAAATTGTCATCAACTGTCTAGATATCATAGCTCGTGAGATACAGCCTAAATACAACCTGGTGATAGACAGGCGGACGTAATAGTAGTTTTAATTCAATTCCATTTCATTTATTTCAAGTACCATAGACTCACATAATTAGTATTTCACTTAAATAATTAATTAATAAGTAACATGGTTAGTAGATCATACATTAATATTTAACATTTTATATCTGTATCTTTACATTATTATTGTATACATATGCACTTCTGGCTACACAAGTGCATTGCATAGCAGTGTCTCATATAAGGACAGTCATGCCTGTCCGCTACACCGCGCAGCATGGGGCTGGGGCTGGCCCGCACCCGGCGCACCAGGGATGTGCATCGTTTACGCATAGTCGCATAAAGGCAGTCTATGCGCGCTTCAGCAAACATCCCTGATGCGCTGCAAGCAATTTTTAGTAATAGGGTCCCAATTTTACCCTCTAGGCATGGGACAATATAATTGATTTACAGACTGAAATTTGTTGACTGCATGGTATATAATGCCATTTGAAGTTAAACACACCATATGTGCAAGCTTTAAAAAAAAACATACTATTTAAAAAAGACCCTTACTTGTCTCCCACCAAACAAACTCCTCCTTCCTCCTTGCCATCCTCATGAGCTCAACCAACTCCCTTATATCTTCATCTTCCTCCAACCCCTCATTTTCCGAAGGACTCGCTTCATTGCTCTTCCTCAAATCCTCTTCATACTTCCTCAACCTCATAAAGGCATAAGCTAAAACAGAGTGAGCGTAAATTCTGTTCGGGGATTTAGTTTTAAGGGGGGGTAAGGCTCGAAGGCAGTGGAGGGTGTTTTTAAGGACCTTGTAGGGGAGATCTGATACTCCTTCGACCAGGGAAGTGATTACGTAAGCGGTGAGTGCTATGTTGGCAATTTCACCGTCTTCGTTAAGTCCGCCCTGAAAAAAGATTATCACCATAAATCCTCTTATTGGATGATTGGAAAACTACCAAATACGACATAAACTATCGGGAACAAAAACCTAGTACTAGGTTATATTACATTATCCTATAGCCGCGCAGAGATTAAAACCTACCTAATGCAGCTTTACTATAATTTATTTACATATTTCATCATTAATTGCACAATGAATCAAACAATCGGTTGAAATACTACAGAAGCCTAGACACTTAAAACAGCATTGGTTTCTTTATTTTGTTCTAGTAATTGAGTAGCTTTGATTTGCTATACCTACAGGCTGATTCATAAGACGTGTTACAAGATTATCGAACCGGCATCTGTTCATGATTTTGAACAACTTTTACTATGGGGTTAACTTTGTAAAATAAAACAAAAATGGAGCTGTTCCATAAAAAAGATCAAGTATAAGTGGACATCACGAAATGGACCTAACTCAGCGTAATGCTGGCTTGAGAAGTCAGTGCTGATCTTCCGTTGTTTGTTGAGCGTTTTTATAGTTAGTAGTTAGGTTATAACTTATTGTTTTCAAAACAGTTGCAATGAGATCAAAACATTTCTCATACCCGTACTCGTATTCAAGAAAATAAATGCCTCTGTCAGGCATTGGGCATGGTATTTATGGTCCTTGCCTTATACTCGGATAATTTGGTAATTAACGGCAGTCCGTTACACCGTATATTTCATCGAGAGAGACAGAGAGTGATAAAGAGAGAGAGAGATCGTAGTATATCCTTAAACTATGCCATTATCATCATTCATCAAATTTTGTATAATTCTATCACTAGCTGCTGAACATTGTTCTTCTCTCGTCTACGCCGCTCTCCAACCCTGAACTAGTCTCATCCAGCCAGAAAGGTCACGAGGGAAATAGGTACGTTATTCTCCTGATCCGTGCCTTGCTGACTAGAACTGCATACTGCATACTTGGCTGACTAGAATAGCACCACCCCATCTCCTGCGGGTTTTGTATGAGGCGCCAAAGGGAAAAATCTTACGGAGGCAGCAGCGTCCGTCAAAACCCAATCTACAGCTACTGCAGCTAACCCGCCTGCCAAGTGTGGCGACTATGGCAACTACCCCCAAGATGATACAAGTCATATTTGTGGGAGGCCTACGTCCTGCAGTGGACTGCATACGGCTGAAATGTAATCTCCTGATCGCACATGCCCAAGGCTGAGCATGGGTCTTCCCTCGTCTACTCCGCATTTTTTTGGTTCTAAGCTAGTTAATCTCATGCTTTCAGTAGGTCAGCCATGAGGATACCTTAAGGTCCTGATCAAATATGCCCAACGCTAAGCACTGAGGGCCTTCCCTCACCCCACTTTTCACAGTTCTAAGTTAGTCTCATCCAACCAGAAAGATCAGGAAATAAGGTACCTTAAGCTCCCGATGGAAGACTTGTCCCTCACTCCTGAAGCAGCCATTCTCCATCTGTTGGGACATCAGCCAACGCTCGGCGCGCCGCAGTACTGGCGGAGGAGGCAGGCCTGGTGAGATCACCTGTAATGTGTGGTTGAAAGGTCGGACATATTGAAAGATTAACCTAGCTTGTTTTACTTGAAGGTTGTGAAAATCGAAATTCGGAAACAGACGATTGTCTCCGTCACACTTATTACGCCTTAATTGGAGTAACAGTAACAGTGTGGTGCTGGCTGTGCCGTATGGTGCCGCCTGGGAATAGCACAACCCCATCTCCTGCGGTTGTCGTTCGAGGGATCGCGCGCCGGCTCGTTTTTTTTTAATACAACGACGGTGGCAAACAAGCATACGACCCGTCTGATAGTAAGCAGTTACCCTATGAACGCCTGCAACTCCAGAGGATTTTCATGCGCGTTGTCTACCCTTTAAGAACCTATACACTCCTCTTTTGAAGAACCTCATACTGTAGTCCCTAGGGAAAACCTCGGCAGGGAGTTCATTCCACAGCCGGAGCGTCCACGGGAGGAAATTTCTCTTAGACCGCTTAGTGGTAGTCGTCGGTAGAATTTAATATTTACGTCCAGTATAAACACAGCTTAAAACGCGACTCAACGCACCAGGCCCGGTACCGCAAACATCAAAGCTAGTATATTTCGAGCATCTTTCTCTTTTACTCCAATGCGTTATGAGGGTGACAAAGACAATCGTTTGAAATTTAAGAATATCGTTTTTTGCGTTGCCGGCTGACTAGAATAGCACCACCCCATCTCCTCCCGCGGGTGTTGTAAGAGGCGACAAAGTGGCGACTATGCAACTATCCGAACCTGGCAAGAACCCTTTTTTACGGTAGCCTTCCCTATAAAACCCTATAATTTGAATATGCATTGAAACGCCACACAAGTTTTTCTGCCTGATGATGTGATGATGACAGTTACCTCATGGGCTTTCCGAAGGTATCGGAGTGTGAAGGCAGTAAGCCAGGTCGACGGGTCATCTGAAGCACCGAATGCGCTGAACCCTCCGGTAGGATGCGCGTATTGCAGCTGACGAGTGAACCCTGAAAAAGGTTTTATATTGTAAAACCGGCGGTAGCCAGCTGGCTATGTGTGTTACCAGTGACGACGTACGGCTCCGAAACGTGGTCTTTCACTATCGGCCTCATCTCAAAACTCAAAGTCGGTCAACGAGCTATGGAGAGAGCTATGCTCGGAGTTTCACCGACCGAAATTGTTGACCGAAAGTCACCGACTTAGCCCACCGGGTAAGCAAGCTGAAGTCTCAATCGGCAGGCCACATTGCACGCAGAGAAGATGGCAGATGGGGTCGAAAAGTGCTGGAGTGGAGACCACGGACTAGCAAGCCCAGCGTAGGACGCTGGATGCAGGTCGCTTCCAACCGGTACATGTGGAGGTCCAAGGGGGAGGCCTGTGTTCAGCAGTGAACGTCTTATGGCTGAGATGATGATGATGATGATGAGACAGCTGGTTATAGACAACGAGAGTACGTTTCTGCCAATTGCTGTCAAAATGACAGCGTATTAACATTACAATAAATACTCTTGTCTAGATAGAGATTAAATGTGATTAAATGTAAAAGGGGTCTCTTTTGAACGAGGCATTGTACGAAGGATGCTGGCGGCTCCTCGTTGTATCGCAATGCTGTGTGGAGAAGCCGGCTCTTCCATCACCAGACGTCAACCGTTTTCTGCAAATTTTGTGCGCGCTGTGATCCCATGGTCCTAGCGTTTACACGCGTAATAATTACTTTATATATATCTTTCAAATGCATGTTATTGGAAATTGACATCTGCTTAGTCACATCGGGATAGCGCTGCGTTGGAACCTATTTCTCCAAATCTGTAACCTATGATACCAGCGGAAGTCACTTTTTGCCAAATTTTATAAGGAAGGGACTTCCGCTTGTATTTTTTTTATTTATGACAAAGGTGGCAAACGAGCAGACGGATTGCCTGATGGTACGGAAGCAATTACCGTCGCCCATGGGTGTCCGCAACAACAGGGGAGTCACAAGCGCGTTGCCGGTCTTTAATGGGTGTTGGAGCTCTGGGAACCTTACTCACCATCAGGAACACAACACTACATACCTGAAAGGTAGTAGTGCAGCTATTATGGCTGTGGTTTTCTGTTAGGAGGAGGTACGTCCCCAGTTGAGCTGCTCCAGATTCAAACGTGATGGTACTTCGCTCCGAAAAGTTACAAACGTTTGAAAAACGGTAACATTAGGTGGACTTTACCTCTGGTGACGTGTTCTTTGGCTGCAGTGGCCGCTGAACTCTTGGGGTCCAACTGCTTAAATGCTAGAAGGTTAGTGGCTAGTCTAGCCATGTTCTGCTCGCCGCAGCCCCGTGGAAGTTGGACCAAAGAGTCGGCATCCTGAGAACAACTAGAGGTTAGGAAGAGATACCGACATTTTATTTGCGCGGAGACTCGAGTTATGGTTTCTGGAACGTTTCTCTGCGAAACCCGACGTCTGCAAATTGAACAATTTTCTTATGAATCTTAGTAATAAAGGAAAAATGGATTCCGGCGCTTCTGGATTTGTTCGATTTTCTCTTTAATAAGCTCAACTAACTGTTAAACGATTTTTTTAACATTTTGTCTACCATTGAAGTAAAAATAACTGTGCTCCAAATCCAGTGGTTGTGGGTTCGCGTCCCGCTGCAAGTCAAAAGTTTTCTTTCTTCTTTCGATTTAAATATCGAAGATATTCGCTAGCAGACGTTTCTGCATAATAATTAAAAAAGAAACTGCTACTTACAGCCAATAACGGTCCAGTGATGTCTCCTATTGCCCAAACGGAGACCGATTCAGAACCAGGGACGGCGTCAACCTTGGGCCAAGACCAGCTCACTTGTGACGCACTGGACGCTTGACTACCTGCACCAATAATTTATCATGTACAGGAATTGTGGAGCCAATTGCCTATATTGTAACTCACTCGTGTAAACTTTTTAACTAAACTGTAACGTTACAGTTTAGTTAAAAAGCCGAGGCATTTTGACGAGTCAGCTTGACAACTAATCACAGGAATTGACTTCATTCGAAGATTGAAATGATTGAATCACTACCATCTGAGCTTTTGACATTCTGGTTTCCTAACCATGCTTTCATTCCCTGAAAAAGTGTAAAAGTGCCCTTGTGGCCTACTTACTGAATAAACGTTTGAGTTTGAGTTTGAGTTTGCAAAGCGACTGATAAATATCAAACGATATTTCCTACATAAGTTCTAATTAAAAAAAAAACCTTACCTTTGCATGTTATTATCGCTAGGCCACGTGCTTATTAGTAGGTGTTCAGACATTTCTTTAGAAATAATAGATACCTGGTCCACAGAGTAAAGCGGAGTGGTAGTCCTGAGCTGGGACGCCCTCTGGGTCTACTTGGATCTGGATTATTATCTCGTCACTGAAACAAAATCGTTTGGTTAAGATTATAAAAATTATCTTACGTGAAAATCCGTCTTATATTGGGGAATATTTTCAAGTGAAAAGTCGTGCTTCCCTAATTCTAACGAATTAATTTTGCGTCTGGCTCCATTCAGGAACTATAGCTGTGCAATAATATTAACCAATATTTCCTAATAATCCTGATGTCATGTCACGCCGGATTAAAATTATACGTCTATGTTACGAATATAGCTGGCTCAACAAACCCTGTACCCTTACCATGAGTTGTGACTTTGAAGTTTTCGATAGCGAGTATCGAGTTTACTATCTGTGCATCTTGTTCGCACTAAAATAGTACAAGCGAGATGCACCGATAGTAAACTCGATTACTCTTTATCGAAAACCTCAATATCACATCTCATGGTAAGGGTAGTAAATGGCTGTACCTGACTCCCTGAACGGGCGCCCGCGCGCGTATTGCGAGACGTGCTGAGCCTGGCAACGTCGCGCGTAACGTGACGCGTCTCGCCACGCTCGCACGAGCTGGCAACGCGGCCACCTCCGTTCTATCTGGTACTTCCAAGTGAGGGTCGGCCAGTACTTGTATCTCGATCTGAAAGTCAAACGTCGTAAGTCTTTGCGAAGGCTAATTTCTATCAAAATCATCTTTATATATGAAGAAACTTTTGTGAAAAGACAAAAGGTACCACCAAATTATACCTACTTAGGTAAGGTAAAATAATAAATACATGTATTAGATTTTTATTTTGAACACTCCACCTGCTCAGACAATTTTACCTGCGTTAAAGTTGGAGGCTACAAGAGTACGTTTAGAATAGACAAAGTGTAGCAGAAGTCATATGGACATTTAGTTTTCAACGTTTCGTTAAAGGCAATAGCTACCGCTAGTCTTTGGCGTGGAAAAGGTTAATAAGACATCTCTAGCGATTTACATAGATCTTGACTGTGAAAAGTACAAAGTGGCCCAGAAAACAAATAGTTGAATTCGAAAATACTCACATTGAGAGACTCGTAAAGGTAGTTAAAGATCCGATATTGAATGATGGTAGAATCTCCTCGCTTCAATCGTTTGGGGCCATCAGCATGGATGAAGAATTCACGGAAAACCTGTGAATTGGTACATGACTCGTAAATGTTCGATTTCAGTGATATGAACACATTGAAGTAAAAATTTAGAATGCGTGCTTTTGAAGAACAAGAATACGAGGAGAACAAATCCTCAGATAATTTAAATCGAAAGAAAAATAGAAAAATTTAACTCGAAGCGGGACTCGAACCCACAACCACTGAATCACTAGCCCAGTGCACTACCAATTGTGCTATCCGAGTACCACTTAGACCTGTCGAATTTTTCTATCTTATCCTTCGTGGTATACGTCATCATGGGTGACGTGTAGTCACATCTACCGCCAGCATATTGAACACTTAACGGCATCGAAGTCTCAATTTACATTGAGAATTCAATTTTTCTATTTTTCTTTCGATTTAAATATCGAAGATAGGTAGTTAAAAAGAAACATGGTATCGCTGTTTCTTTCTGCAGACAATGTTATCCTGATCTTTTCCGCTAATATCAAAGGAATAACCATGTCAAAAGAGTCATATTTATGTGATGTGTATAAGATTCTTTCAACTTATCATCATCATTTTTTGCAGCCATTATACTGCCCACTGCTGAGCATAGACCTCCTATCTAACACCACGTTTCCCAATTCGATAACAAGCGTAAAGGTTTGTCACCGGCGAGACGAGGGACGATTTTATTTATTTGTACGCAAAATTGAATCGTCTTGACGTATCTTTAGAGAATGCGAAGACAA
The DNA here is from genome assembly GCA_022674325.2 of Grapholita molesta. NCBI lineage: Eukaryota > Metazoa > Arthropoda > Insecta > Lepidoptera > Tortricidae > Grapholita > Grapholita molesta. Next base: position 2,976,102 of record CP053136.2, on the reverse strand, counting down.
TTTTTTTCTCGCGCGAGCTCGCGCGGGTTAAATTGTACCCTTGACGTCATCGCGGTTTAATTTTGCGTACAAATAAATAAAATCGTCCCTCCTCGATTTGCCGGTGGAAAATTTATGAGAGGTAGGGCACAGCGATGACCATCACGCTTGAATCTGGGGCATCCCAACTGGGGAAGTACCTCCTCCTTACAGAAGACCAGAGCCATAATAGCACTGCTACCTTTCAGGTAGGTAGTGTTGTGTTCCTGATGGTGAGTAAGGTTCCCAGAGCTCCAACCTCCCTTAAAGGCCGGCAACGCGCTTGTGACTCCCCTGGTGTTGCGGGTGCCCATGGGCGACGGTAATTGCTTATCACCAGGCAATCCGTCTGCTCGTTTACCGCCTATGTCATAAAAAAAAACCACCTTAAGTCTGACCTGTAAAGACGCCGGTGGCGACACTGCGAGACCGTTTCTGGACACGCACAGCGCGTTGGCCTCATAGCGCGTGATGGAGTCCGGTGCGCGTGCACTGGCTATTGCTGTCCCGTTCACGCCTACTGCTACTAGGCGCCACAGCCAAGCCTGTTAAAAAAACGGAAATACTCTCAAAATTTCGTCTTTTGTTTTCGAAGATTAAGAAATTTTGTATAGAAAAGTGCGGTATGATGTGATTTTGTGCATATGATGTTCCCGGCGAATGTAAAATGTTTGATTTCTCGTAGGTTTGGCTACGTAGTCACCATCTGATAATATATCTGAGCGGCCAAGGTGGTAGGTGGTAACAAATATCGGAATAACGCCTCTATTGGCAAGGCATTACAGTGCATGTTCCGATATTTATGAATACCGTGACTGCTCCGATATATTTTGCACTTGCAGCAAAATTACAAACACTGGCAATACTAAACAATCCGTATCTGACTGTGTTCGCTTACCCTCTCAGTTCTGCATGACCACAATGTACCTCGGAAAAATCAGTCCTAGGAGAGCTGACATCAGCCCGCAGAGCTGAAGCCGACGATTGCACGCACGTGCGGCCGACGCCCGCGCCCGCTGTACGCACTCCTGCCGCCGCAAACCACGCTTGCGTGAGACCAGAACTGGACGTCGGGACGTCTGGGTTGTCTGTTGCTGTGAAGGTTGATGCCGTCAGATATAGGTTACGTCCTCATCTCCTTAGCCATTGGAGGAACCCATTGGCAAGTGGCTCTTCAGGTTGAATTGTGACTTGAGGTCTATCCAGTCACAGTCAAACCCTCAAATGTTTTGGATTTGGAATTTAAGGATTTTACCGATTTTTACTACTTAAGTCGAGCAATGTCGACTTAAGCAGTAAAAATTGATAAAATCCTTAAATTAACCCCTAAAATATATAATAAACCCCTAAAAGTAAGATTACTACTGCCTAATTGAAGTGGTAATGGGCTTGCCATATAGTTTGGAGAGTTGATAGGCGTCGGGCTAGAAAAGTATGCGACCACAGATAGGATAGCACAGTGCCAGAGAGAAGATCAGAGAGTCTTTGGTTGCAGAGTAGACATCGCTCCCTATAGTGCTCTATGAAGGAGACTTATGTCTTACGATAGATGTTTTTCTTATCAGGCACATTACCATCAAGTCTGATTTATCCATCAGAAAATTCACAAGAATACTGTCGTACTTACTCAGAAAGCATTCGCCAGCGGCATCATACTCGGTCAGATTCCTGTGGCTATCAATGAGGTTCCTCAGTCTCTCCATGATGGAGTCTTTAGCTGATGGGGCAGGATCCAGCCAGCGCGTGGCAGAATCAACTACGGTGAGGGCGCAGAGGGCCAGCTCGTTGGTGGTGATGGAAAGTGAGGCACTAGCTCCAGGGGCTACTTGGCGGGAGAGCCAGGAAGTTTCCACCTGGAATCGGTTAATCAGAGATACGGTCATTTATCTCGAAATAGAGATTTAAAAATGGAAAAAGTGGTGGAGTCGGAATAAGAGAGACGTATTTACATTTAAAAAGGAAGGGATACAGGATAGATTTCTTCTCCATTTTGGAGTTGGCCAAAAATACAATACCAAACTCAAAAAAAAAAAAAAAAATTTTTATATATTTATTCAGAACATTTAGGGACTGTCTATATTAGAAAAACCTATGAAACGTTCATGAAAAGTTTATTTATAGCAGCAAAAATGCAATACATTCATCATCACCGACATTCGACCCTAGCAGGTTTGGGTCTTACACATGATCTATTCTCTTAGCACAACAAACAGACCTTCAATTTAGTTAAAATAAAACATCTCTAAAATACTTTAGTATTTGCAGGGTACCAAGCCGAGTCAGGAATAGTCAGGATTTCTCCCCCTTCTGGCTAGCAGAAGGGGTTGAAGAGGAGCGAGAGTCCCACATACCCCCTGTAAGACCCCTCCTCTGGGCTTGCGGTATGCGTAAAGCATTTCCTCTGCGTCAACAAAAAAAAGGAATAGTCAGGATAGATCGCTCCTGATGACTATGCGACTTTCAGTTGAGCCATTCTCTCCGGCATGCCGACTCACAACAGTTGTAATTTAATATGAAGCTTACCTTATTAACAAAACAATCCTCCATTTCAATATACTTGGTCGCACTGACCAACTCCCCCATGTAATAAAAGTAGGCGATCAAATGGCTATCAGGGCACATCTGGTGAGTTATTTTCACAGGTAGCATAACTCGCAGCAAATGCCGATCCAGCAGGTCACTGCTGTTGCTTTCCAGTTGGGAGTGGGGAAAGTTGGTTTGGGAGCACCTGCTGTTTCTTGGAGCAGCGTGGATCTGGTTGATTGAGCTGGATACTGGGCATTGGGTGGTTACGCCCCAGCGGTGAATGGTGCCTCCACGAGTTATTACCTAGAATTCGAGGAAAGTGACTAGAATTTAAGAATTAACAGTGTTGCTGCTGTTGCTGTTATAGTAGGTTAAAGTCAGGACCAGAGGCGGCTCGCCCTAAGGAGCGCTGGTGCAGTGAACTCCCATAAATAATTATTACAAAATTACACTCATTAATCTCATTATATTAATAAGTATTACTATTTAAAATCTATCGTAAAAAATAAACTTTTAACAAAAAATAAACCCGACTTCAAATAGGTACTAAAAAGCAACAAATAATTGTTTTCTTTATCACTTGATGTACTTTTGGACTTTTTAGAACAAATCAATTTCTTAGGACAATTATATACAATTATTTTTGGTTTTGGAGTCGGTGCCAGCCACGCTACTCAACATACAATTGAAACTCATATTTTTTACACCGTTGCACGTGCATGTCAGCTGCTTTGATTTTGATTTGTTGACAAATGGACTATGAAAATATATAATACATACGTCATTTTTTTGTGTTCCCCACACGTGTGCCTGCGGCAAAGGTGTGGACCAGCTGGGCCGCCATGGGCTCTCTTGCGCAAGAAGCGCCGGCCGTATATACCGCCACGGAACCATCAACGATTTGGTTCGTCGCGCGCTTGCCACCGTCTCTGTGCCTTCAATTTTGGAACCAGTGGGTATGGCGAGAGACGACGGCAAGCGTCCCGACGGTGCCACATTGGTGCCGTGGAAGTTAGGGAGAGCTCTGGTGTGGGACGCGACATGCGTTGACACTCTTGCAGGGTCCCACGTTGGGGCAACCCGTATCTAGGCTGGTGGTGCGGCTAACCAAGCTCAGGTGCTTAAGCGCCGCAAATACTCGTCCTTACATAGGGACTACGAGTTTGCGGCGCTCGCAGTGGAGACGCTGGGCCCTTGGTCAGCCGACATGAAGGCCTTTGTGGGGGCTCTGTCGACTCGGCTGGTGGACACCACGGGGGACCCCAGGGCTGGCGCGTACTTTTCACAACGCATTGCCCTGGCGGTACAGCGAGGAAATGCTGCTAGCGTAATGGGTACTATGCCGCAGGCGGAACAGCTGGATGGGGTGTTCTTGTTGTGATTGGGTTGTCGTAGTTAAGTTTATTTTTAGTGATGTAGTTTAAGAATATGTATAATTTAAGTTAGTTAAAAAAAATTGTAGTTGATTATTATTTTATTTTTATTTTATATTATTTTCTTTGTGGGTATTTGATAATTTTATTTTTGTAATTTATGTTAATTGTAATTTATTATTCAAGTAAGATAAGAACATTATAATACATATATATATCGTCACTAACATTGAAAAAATCTTGTATCTGACACAGATACTGTAAGTTGAAACGCAGTAACTCTGTACTTATTCCACATATAGTTACGTCATTTTTTTTTTATTGCCAGAATGACTTACGAGATTTTTACAAGTTAGCGACGAATTATAGTGCAGAGTGTACCGAGAGGGAAGTGAAATATTGAAACTGAGGCGCTATCGCCAAAACTATATTCGTTAATTTCAAACGATTGTCTCTGTCACTCTCATGAGCTTAATAGGGTTAATAGAAAGATGCCCAAAATTTACGAATTTCGTTTTTTGCGGTAGCGCTTCAGATATCAATTTATTTACGACTGCCGAAGGCTTCGGAAACGAAAAAAGTGGCTGGCACCGACTCCAAAACCAAAAATAATAGTATATAATGGTCCTAAGAAATTAATTTCAAGTGATAAAGAAAACAATTATTTGTTGCTTTTTAGTACCTATTTGAAGTCGGGTTTATTTTTTGTTAATAGTTTATTTATTTTTAGCCTTTTAGTTTCTTATTTTGTCACTGATTTTTAATAAACGAATATGGGCAGACAGTGTTCTTTGTGCCAAACGAGGAAATATTATAATAAAAGGAATACATATAAACGTTGCAAAGAAGCAAAATGTATGTCTAATTGAGTCGTGTTCGAAGCTTAGGACCGATTTGGACGCTAATAAACTGTCAAACCGAACACTTGACTACAGATCGTTAACTTAACGGAGATGATGAGACTCAAAATCGTCATCTGATACTTATTATATTATATTATATAAAATAGTGTAGCGGGTCCTGTTTAGGCTTAATGTAATTGTCATGAAATGCATTTTGGTAACCATGCACGAATTTTTAACCAACTTTAAAAAAGAAGGAGGTTCTAAATTCGGTTGCATGTTCTTTTTTAGTGAATTATCCCCGAACTTCGTCATTCGGGACTTACTAATGCAGTAAAAACGTATAATGAATTAAGTTTTTCGGCGACAGATCAACCATTTATGTTCAGAAAGTACCACCTTCTGGCAACGGAACCAAGTGATATAAAAGTGTAAGTTAACCGTTTTTCGGCTTAATGGAGTTGCCATGTGATGCTCTCTGGTAATGACTTTCTCATCATCATCATCATCATCATCATCATCATAATCACCATCATAACAACCAAATAACACTGAAAAATATCCCCCCTAGAGTGACCCACAATGTCCGGTTTTGATTCATTCTTCGCACACCTGACCTCGTTGGTACACTGGCCGCTACAGTAACTAGGGTATCGCGGGCCCCTGGGAACTCGAGGCCACGGCTTTAGTGTGCCTTGCATGGGGGTAAATGCCATAATCGCCACGCTTGGCAAGCGGGTTAGCGATCGTCGTGTTCCATCACATTCCACATCCCAGTATTGGCTGTGTCTGGCGTTGCATTACTTATGTGCCACGATAAGTATCAGATGACGATTTCGAGTCTCATCATCTCCGTTAAGTTAACGATCTGTAGTCAAGTGTTCAGTTTGACAGTTTATTAGCGTCAAAATCGGTCCTAAGCTTCGAACACGACTCAATTAGACATACATATTGTTTTTTTGCAACGTTTATATGTATTCCTTTTATTATAATATATCCTCGTTTGGCACAAAGAACACTGTCTGCCCATATTCGTTTATTAAAAATCAGTGACAAAATGAGAAACTAAAAGGCTAAAAATAAATAAACTTTTAACAAAAAATAAACCCGACTTCAAATAGGTACTAAAAAGCAACAAATAATTGTTTTCTTTATCACTTGATAAGTACTTTTGGACTTTTTAGAACAAATTAATTTCTTAGGACAATTATATACAATTATTTTTGGTTTTGGAGTCGGTGCCAGCCACTTTTTTCGTTTCCGAAGCCTTCGGCAGTCGTAAATAAATTGATATCTGAAGCGCTACCGCAAAAAACGAAATTCGTAAATTTTGGGCATCTTTCTATTTTAACCCTATTAAGCTCATGAAAGTGACAGAGACAATCGTTTGAAATTAACGAATATAGTTTTGGCGATAGCGCCTCAGTTTCAATATTTCACTTCCCTCTCGGTACACTGTGCACTATAATTCGTCGCTAACTTGTAACAATCTCGTAAGTCATTCTGGCAATCAAAAAAAAAATGACGTAACTATATATGGAATAAGTACAGAGTTACTGCGTTTCAACTTACAGTATCTGTGTCAGATACAAGATTTTTTCAATGTTAGTGACGATATATATGTATTACATATTTTCATAGTCCATTTGTCAACAAATCAAAATCAAAGCAGCTGACATGCACGTGCAACGGTGTAAAAAATATGAGTTTCAATTGTATGTTGAGTAGCGAGGCTGGCACCGACTCCAAAACCAAAAATAATTGTATATAATTGTCCTAAGAAATTGATTTGTTCTAAAAAGTCCAAAAGTACATCAAGTGATAAAGAAAACAATTATTTGTTGCTTTTTAGTACCTATTTGAAGTCGGGTTTATTTTTTGTTAAAAGTTTATTTTTTACGATAGATTTTAAATAGTAATACTTATTAATATAATGAGATTAATGAGTGTAATTTTGTAATAATTATTTATGGGAGTTCACTGCACCAGCGCTCCTTAGGGCGAGCCGCCTCTGATCTCGATACCATGTTTATTTTGTTAAATGAACTGCATTTAGCGTCTAGCGGACGACAAGATATTCGCAAGGCACTAGATTCCGCGTAGGTACCTACCTACCGAAAGTTTTGCATGACACAAACGGCTGATTAATCCGAATAATCCGACAAATTTTCACAAAAAAGTTATACTTAGATATTCTTGCACACCAAAAAGTCAAACGTATGCACTTCCTCTATAAGTATTTTTTTTTAAATAAATTGTAGGTACTGCTAACGCTATGTACCTATTTACATTGTTTTATTTCAAGTGAACTCCCATACAATTTAGTCACGAGCCGCCTCTGGTCAGGACCCCTTTTCGACATGACACACTGTAACATGTCACAACTTGTTTTTGATATATTATGTGTATAGTCAACCAATTTGATATCTAGGCCACTTTGAACCTTGTCACAGGGACGTTATCAGAGATATTTTGCGTCTTTCATATAGATTTTCATTGTAACAAAGATCGAAGTGGCTCATATATCAAATTGGTTGACTGCACCTATTCACAAGTTATCCCAGAAATGATTATACATTGTCATGTCTAGTTAGCAGAAATGGAAATTAAGATATTTAAATATATTTAACCGGGTTAGGCCTTTGCTCTTGCGTTTCATAAAATTACTCGATATGTTTCGTTGTATAACGAGTTAACGAGAGGCATTATACATTTTTAATTACATTGCAAAAGGCATTCATAGAGCTTGATTTTTACCGTCTTAATTATTCTCAAAAGATTTTAATTCAAACTCGTGACGTTGTAACTAGCTAAGGTACTGGTCTCACGTTGAATGATGATGTCACATTGTACAAGGAGATAACATTTTCATTGAGAATCCAAATAGCTTCAACCGGAGACCACAACTTGAACGAGTTTACATAGGAGGAAATAACCAATATGGAGTAGCCATTAACAGGCGTTCCCCTCTGCCAAAATTACTCGGCCGCCGGTCATAATTCTTGAACTTGTGTGAATGTAGTTTATGCTAGTGTTTGATAATTTTATCATGTGCGTGTGTAGCGACGCACGTAAAAAATGCATGTGTGTTAATAGTAGTTTATGTATCTGTGCATAATGAAGGGCATTACAACAAGAGTGTGGGTTTATGTTCATAAAAATATCACACGATTGTTGTAATGCCTAATTATGTATAGTTGCATACACTACTTTATCTACACACATATCATAAGTGTTTTAAGATGGGTTCAGGAACCGTAGGGAAATGACTTATTACTAGTGTTACTTGTAAACATTAAAAAGTCAACGAACAAAACAAATGACAGCTTGGAATGGCGGCGTTGCGTATTTCGTATCTCAGTCAAATATTTTTTTAAACCATAGTTTAATACCACAAGCGAAGGAACTCCCTATTCTATTGTCACTGGAGTTCAAATGTCGTTCGATTTTTATTTAAAAAACATAACGAATTGGCGTTTCGTATCAATGACTATAGATACTAGAATAGACACCCCACTTGAATTTGACAGCTGTTCCAAATTTGAACTCATAACCTACTGATTTCAGTAGGTAATGTTAACATTACATCTCCATTCATTTCTGATGGTTGGTAATGCTGGTCATTGCCTACGGTTTCTGGACGCATTTTAGAGCACTTACGATATGTACGTAGATAAAATTATTTATGTGTGTTACCCCACCCCACGTCAAAAACGGCAGAATTTTTCCGATAGAAATTAGTGCGTGCGTCGGCTCCATTGTTGGTTATATCCTCCTAGGAGTTTATAGTAGCTGTGAGGACTCACCACAAAATGCACGCTAAGAGCAGTACCAATGTCCTTGTTGCTCAAGTAGAGAGGGACAAAGCTTCGCGCCGAGTTGGCGTCTCCACGCAAAGGTCCAAGAGCCGCGTGTATGGAACCTGTTCTTCTTACTGGCAGATAGAGAGAAGCTGCTACGCTGCTGTCGTTTTTAAGAGTTACCTATAAATAAGCAATCATGAACAAATGTTATAATTATAACGCTATAAAGTTATAAGAGATTTGCCGTGTGATGCCGGCTGACTATAATAGCACCACTCCTCCCGCGGGTGTCGTAAGAGGCGACAAAGGGAAAAATCCTACGGACGGGCAGCAGCGTCCGTCGTAACACAATCTACAGCTACTGCGGTCGCTAACCCAGTTGCCAATCGTGGTGACTATGGCAACTACCCCCAAGATGATACAAGTCATATTTGTGGGAGGCATATGTCCAGTAGTGGACTACATACGGCTGAAATGTATGTATGTATGTATAAGAGATTGATAGGTACTCCATTAGCTGGACACTTCTTTGTTGGATCACTAAACTTTGACGCACTAAAGAATGTTCATAAACAAGACAAATAGAATTAATCAAAAGACCACTTCGCTGTCTTGTCACCCAGAAATATTTTTTCCAGTTCAACGGTATTTTATTTATTTATTCTTTATTATGCAACTAGCTGTGCCACACGGTGTTTCCCGCGGTTTATTAGGGAAAAACGTAGCCTATGTGTTATTCCAGGGTGTCAGCTAACTCCATACCAAATTTTATTAAAATCGCTTCAGACGTTTAGACGTGAAGAAGTAATAAACATACTTTATACTATACACTCACAAACTTTCGCCTTTATAATATTAGTGTGATACAAGAAGGTACAAGTAGCGGAATTTATGCAATAAGGCATTCTCTACCAGTCAACCAACGGAAGAAACGGAAAGATTTAACAGTCGCAGGGTATTATTAACTCTTGATAAAATAATTTTGTTAACTATTCCTCAAAACAAACATCGATAATTTAATTTGTCGTTATAGAAAGTCAACAAAATTAGCCCCACGAATTCCTATGTCTGGCCATCCGTCATAAAATAAGATTCCTATACGTATCCATATTTACTGTAATAAGAAAGAAACTCTTTCATGAGAGGTAGGGCACAGCGATGACCATCACGCTTGAATCTGGGGCAGCCCAACTGGGGAAGTACCTCCTCCTTACAGAAGACCACAGCCATAATAGCACTGCTACCTTTCAGGTATGTAGTATTGTGTTCCTGATTGTGAGTAAGGTTCCCAGATCTCCAACCCCCCTTAAAAGCGCAACGCGCTTGTGACTCCCCTGGTGTTGCGGGTGCCCATGGGCGACGGTGATTGCTTACCACCTGGCAATCCGTCTGCTCGTTTACCGCCTATGTCATAATAAAATAATCTTACTTGGAACTTATACAAGGCATTGGTTTTCTCGTTCACCGTAAACATCATTCGGGCGATCCCTCTGCTGTCGGTCACCGCTTCGTCGCACGACTCATCGGCGAGTTCTGAGTGAGAACGACAAACACGAACTCTCTCGTTTGCTCCCGGTTTATCATCCCAGCGGGTCGCTTTTATCTGTAACAGTTTTTTTTTAAAGATAAAAAAAAAAGATAAAGGATCTTTATTTTTCAATTTAGGCACATTACATGCACTTATGAACGTCAAAGAAAAATCTACACCACCGGTTCAAACCCTACACCTCTGACCCTAGAAGATACCGGCAAGAAACTACGGGAGGACTTATTTTTTCAATACAGTGATACATCAAATTTTAAAGTACTTAGATAATTATGCGTAGTCCGATAAGAAAACATATAAAACAGTTTATTACAAGACTATAACTGAAAATACTAAAATATAGTAGTAAAAATAATAATATATAAACAAATTTGACTTCACAAAATAGACATACTTTAATATGCTTTCTTACCTGTGTCATTTAGATACATGATCTGGCAGTACATACTATTGTTGAAATAATTACTAGGCGGTTTAGTTAGTTTCTGGTTTGGGCCATGCATGTTTGTCTGTCAAATAATGCTCTACTCTGTAATAGCCCTTAGACATCAAAGACTTTTTTAAGTAATTCTTAAGTACTGGGAAGGGTAATTTTAAGGCATCATCAGGTAACTTGTTATATAAATGAATACATTGCTCAAAAAATGATTTATACACTTTATTTTAACTTACTATCTAAAAAAACTAGGAGTAAAATCGGTTGTGGCCGGTGATAAGAGCAATAACTTTAAAGTACGCTTCTACAGCACGAACGTAGCAACATTTGTTCTATGACTTTTGAAAATCACTTATTGTTTACTAAATATTCATGAAGAAAGACGTTCCAAGCGAGCAATGTATTGTGAAAACGTATGTAGGCTGACAGTAAATGTCAACTAGACTATTGGATGCTGTTCATTGAAAATACTATTTAGTTTGTTTGACAAAATCCCTAGTAAGAAATTACGCAATTTTTTGAAGTTATAAAACAAATGTTGCTCCGTTCGTGGTGTAGAAGAGATCCCTAAAGTTGCTTCTATTACATGCCAGACCCGGTATAAGCTAATATCTTTTCATCACACTTGCTCGTCAATGGCGTTGTTACTTGCGAGAGTACAGAGCAGTTATAGCCGATTTAGCTCACACGGGCTGTTAAGTTTAGTTTTAAAAATATATAGAACTCATACTTCACTTCGGACTGAGGATGTTTCCAAACAGCCAAGGTGTATTTCATATCTTCAAAAGTTTGCTACAACCAACTTTTAATATGTATAAAACATATCTTTATATTCAATTTGACTGCAATTTAATGTTTAGTATTTATTAAAAATAATTGTTTTATATTTGATTTTGATAATTGATACTATTTGGCAGGATGATCTGTCAAATTCGAAAACAAAACGCAGTTGTTAACATTATCTGTGGAAGACATTGAAAAAAGTTGACATTGTTGACAATCTTTTTTAGTGGATGATTTCTGATTGTAGTTTTCAAAGTGTATTTTGATTTTAAGCCTACGTAAGTACTAACTAATATTTTACCAACGAATTTATTTTATTTCCTCGCAAATGTGATGAAAAACATTGTGTGTACCACGGGTGGTAAGTGTATAACAAACTTGAGTCATTAAAAGCCCTCCGACTTCGTCGTCGGGCTTCTAATAGACTCGCGTTTACTATACCTTACTTACCATCCTCGTTACACAATGTACTATAATTATGTTTAGTATATTAAACAAACCTTAATTTTGTACGGCAGTCCAGGGGCTAAGACTACTCGGTGTTTTGTGAGGAACTGCAAGGTAATTGCCTTTTCGACCACCTGGGACACTACCGTAGTGTTCTGCCAGGTTCTGGTGCCCTCCTCCTAAAAATAAAAGAGATCAGTGTCATTGGTTGATGAGTGCCAAGGAGAGTCTTATGGATTTTATGGTGTTCTGGTCTTTTCGCACAGTTTTCTTTGACCGAATATCACTTGCTAACCAACATTACGCCAACGATACACTTCGACAACGTGTCATTGTCAAATTATTATAAAGCAGCATATCATAATGACTCGAAACCTTGGGAAAACAGTTACTGCGGACGCCAACCAGCCTGCTAAGCGTAGAGTCTATGGCAACTACCCTCAAGATGTTACAAGTCAAATTTGTGAGAGGCCTATGTCCAGCAGTGGACAGCATACGCCTGAAATGTACTTATTGGCTTCTGAGACTCAGTTTTCCGTCGACACGCTGATGTCTCTGGTGCTCTAAAAGTCACAAACCTGAAAAGAGAAGTCGGCCACAACGACATCAGGTGGGTTCTCTCCGTCCAAGCCTATTCTTCTAGCAGCTACCGCATGTCGATGGCAGGCTTTAGGTGCTCGGAGCCGGACCGCCGTGCGGACTCCCGGCGTGGAGTCTGCGGAGAAGTTGACTCCCGCGCCACGGAGGCGGATCACCAGCATACCCTCCACCGCTTCTGTCCATGGATACCTGTACCATGAACACATTTCATCATTATCAGCGATAACCATCACGCTTGAATCTGGGGCAGCCCAACTGGGGAAGTACCTCCTCCTTACAGAAGGCCACAGCCATAATAGCACTGCTATGTTTCAGGTATGTAGTGTTGTGTTCCTCATGGTGAGTAAGGTTTCCAGAGCTCCAACACCCCTTAAAGGCTGGCAACGCGCTTGTGACTCCCCTGGTGTTGCGGGTGCCCATGGGCGACGGTAATTGCTTACCACCAGGCATCCGGCTGCTCGTTTACAACCTATGTCATAAAAAAAAAAAAGTCAGCCGAAAGACCTCCACTGCTGGACATGCCTCTCCGAGAACGGCGAAGAGCGATCCTGCGCTTTCCACATCCAGCGGCATCCCGCGACTCTAACGAAGTCATCAGTCCACCTTGTGGGAGGCTACCTACACTTCGTCTTCCAGTTCGTCACATACATTTAGATGACTAGTAATAAATGAAGGATGAATACATTGGTAGTATTGTGGGATCTATACAGGGTGTAATTTTTTACGTGATATAAAATATGTTTTTCTAACTCTATAAACAACTTGCAATTGAATGCTCTTACTCTCGCTGAAATCTAAATTAAAAATTGAAGTAGATTGCATATACCTAAGAAAACGTGATGAGGACCTCCGGCGTTTGAGACGGGATATTAACCCGCATCTCCAGCTATCGCGACTGACGCCTTAACTAATTGAGCCGCCCGAACACAGCAAAACCCGTCGAAATTTATCAAGTATATGTAATTTTGTTTATTAGGTTTTTGGCACCATTTTACCAGCTCTAAGGTTCTACGTTTTTTGCGCCTCCGATAGCTGGATAGATGCAGATCCAGTCTTGAACGACGAAGATTCTCGTCGCTTTTCTTAGGTACATACCTATACCTTATCTGCGTAATTTTTTTGTACACACATACCTAACACAAACAGTCCAGACGAGCCGCTCGCTGGTCTTCAAAACCCTGGCTGCATGGCGTACGCTGAGCTGGAACGGTGGGATCTCGTAATTGCCGACCCAGAACTCCGTCGCACCCTGGAAACACAAGTCAAACATTACGTTTCTCGGCCAACGATATATATAATATAATACTAGCTTTTTCTCGCGACTTCGTCGGCCAGCCATTCTTTAAAGTACGGTTGCGGGATAAAAATTATCTTTATGTCCTTTCTCGTTACCTTAATCAAATTTCATCCCAATTGCTTCAGCAGTTTTAAGCGTGACGAAGTAACAGACAGATAGAGAGAGTTATACTTGCGTTTTCATAATATTAACTTACACATGCTTAAATACGAAGAAAACACCCATGACTCAGGATCACACAAATAAATGCCCATACTGGGATCTGGACCCAGGACCATCGGCTTCATAGGCAGACGAACGAACGACGTGACTTTTTTTTATTTCATAGGTGGCATGCGAGCATACGGATTGCCTGATGATAAGCAATTACCGTCGCCCATGGGCATCGCAACAACAGGGGAGTCACGAGCAAGTTGCCGGTCTTTAAGGGGGGTTGGAGCTCTGGGAACTTTACTCAGCATTCATGATCAGTGCTCAGCGCTAACGGTGCAAAACTTTAACAGAACTCGTTAAGCGGACTTAAAAGACATAAAAAACAATTATATTCTTCCACCCAAATATTGGCATATAGAGATTCTGATATTCAATTAATTGTATACTAATTTGCCCATGTTATTCGTATTTTTCTTGATGTAAGTATTATACCTCAGTTCAACAAGTTTTGTTAAAGTTAATTGCACCGTTAGTGCCGATCACTGTGATGCAACCGACCTGAGAGCCATCCTCGAGCTTGGCGCGCAGTGTCCACCGGCCGGGCGGCGCCTGGGCATCCAACTCGTGCTGTATCTGTCCGAAGCCGAGTCGCGTGCGCACGCGCCTTCCCAGCCACCGCGAGGGCCCTCCAGCCAGATTTCTTCAATCTGTAATTTAAAAAAAATTGGTACCAAGTGCATGTAGGTGATGTAGGCATGCTCAATGTAGGGTTCCGTAGTTTCCGATACGTAACTCTAAAACGGTCCACCAATAAAGCTCAAAATTATTTCCCTTGAGTTTTTATTCATTCATGTTTTGAATAGGAGGAATAATGAGTGATGCGCGCCAGTAAGGGACAAAGATAATCTCGTTTTTGCAGCTCAAAATGTATGTTCACTATAGACTTTACAGGCCAGTCTTTATAACAGAAATATAAGCTTATTCTGTAATACTTACAGCAACTTCGCTTGACAACACAAGGAAGATCCATTTGTATTTATTTGTTTATAACTCTAATTTCTGACAGTTTTGAAAAGTTTAGTTTGAAGGGGACAAAAATATGTGAGACTATGACTAGGACGGAAATAGCGCCGTCTCTGCCATACTTATGAGTCTTATGACAAATAAATATTTCGGGACAATCTTAAACAAATCGACCTAGTTCTACGGTAAGCTCAGTAAGGCTTGTGTTGTAGGTACTAGACGACGATATATATAATAGATAGATACATATAAATACTTAAATAAATAGAAAACACCCATGACTCAGAAACAAATATCTATGCTCATCACACAAATAAATGCCCTTACTTATTCGAACAGGACCGTCGACTTCATAGGCAGGGTTCCACTAGGCCAGACCGGTCGCCATGACAAGTTACAATTACAAATAAACCTTCCCTTTCGATCGTGTTATTATTAGCACGCCTCGTCTATTTAAATGGTCTATGCCACTGACCAATAATCATGTCATAACGAGTGACCTCTCTGTCGCGCGATAAAACCATTGTGAGATGCGTCGGCCGTGGCCTCCGAAGGCAAGACTGAAGGCAAACGCCATAACGGGTACATTATGCAAATGTTTGTTTATTTATGCCTCTTGTTATGTATGTTAAGCCAATTTCTCTTTGCGAGGACGTATTCTGATATTAGTTCTACTTAAAGATAAATCATCTTCCGTTTTTTTTTTAATCAAGACTGACCAGCGTTTGACCTCAGTCGCACCTGATGGTAAGTATTTCCGCATTTTTGCCATGGGTATCTTTTTGACAGACGGACATTTTTTGGTGCCAGGGGTCCGCTTGGTACCTGAGCACAGGATTTAGCGTAGGGACTGATTTTACGTAAGCGACTGCCATATCCCATCACCTTTTTGACTCAAGGGCCACACTGCATTTAATATTCGTGCGCGCCAAGACTTTGGTTCCATGGTTGTTCCTGTACCCTTACCATGAGTTGTGACATTGACGTTTTCGATAACGAGTATCGAGTTTACTATCTTTGTATCTCGTTCGCCGCAAATAGTACAAGCGAGATGCACAGATAGTAAACTCGATACTTATCGAAAACGTCAATGTCACAACTCATGATAAGGGTACTAGTGTAATAACATTAGTCTTAGACTGGGGGTGCCTAGCCAACCCTGGATCTTCCCATTTTCTTTCCGCAGGGCGGATTAGAAGCCATGTTTGGCACACGGCCGTGAATTGGCCTCCGTTGTTAAAGTGTAGTTCAAGTTCAACTCAACAAATTCAGAATAAGCTCTCAAACCGGTCCGGCTCGGTCAGCATCGAATACATTAACACGAAAACTCCGTAATTAATCTCTTTTTCAATTAATTGGAGTGTCGCTTTTATTTTATCCAAACGACATTACTGGCGACTTTATTATAGTGCTCAATTTAATCCACTGTTAACTGATGTAAATTAAAGTTAAGTTTCGTTTCTACCGCATTGCCCCGGCTCATGGGGTCTTGGCAACTAATTCCAGGATTCTTCGTAGACCTTCCAATCCAGAGCATAAACTAGGGATATTGGGATTAGTCCGGTTTCCTCAAGATGTTTTCCTGCACCGAAAAGCGTAAATATCAAATGATATTTCGTACATAAGTTCCGATAAACTCTTCGTAGGTACAAGCCGGGGTTTGAACTCTGTATATTCTGTGTGTGCCTTGATAAGAGGAATAGAGAAAGATAGCCGACATTTACACCATCATCAGCCTATCGTAGTCCACTGCTGGACATAGGCCTACCCAATTTCACGCCATCGTGTTCGATCTTCGGCTGTTCGCATCCAGCTCCTGCCAGCCATCTTGCGCAAGTCGTCACTCCACCTTGCCCGAGGGCGTCCTACACTACGCTTGCCAAGACGCGGTCTCCACTCAAGAACTCGTTTACCCCAACGGTTATCGGTTCTACGGCTAATATATTTTTTACCTAACTTTAGGCGCATGATGCGTGCCCTTCGACCGTTCCTGTCAACATAGTACGCATAGCCGCCGCTGTTGGCTTGGCGCTGGCATCATTCGCGTAATGACGGGCCAACACAGGAACGGTCGGACGGTTTATGTTTCGTTTCTCTTCTTGTCCTTTTTTTTTATTTTTTTTCTTATTATTTCGATTGTGTTTTTTTTTTATATTTTTTGTTATTCTGTATGTTGTTGTCTGTCGTGATGTCTCTCACCTGATGGCCTCATCGGAAGACCAGCGCTGGCAACATGCTAGCAATATGCTGAGATGGGGCCATTTCGTGGCACTTTCTGTAATGTCTTATCGTTTGTTGCATGTTTTTTGTAAATAGTCTGTGTTCTACGAATAAATTATATTCTATTCTATTCTATTCTAATATGGCCAGTCCACTGCGACATTTTTGAACTTCGGTTTTTCTAGAAGGCCTGTGTGTCCCTGATAACGTGATATTTTATGGTATCGTAATAAATGTTTAATTACTAACTAAAGTCCCGTTACGTCCTCACAAGAGTCGTTGGCCTTGCTTTGTGATGAATCATTGTTGACAGAGAGCAAAATGCTTATTTTGGTCAGTAGGTCACTGTTACACAAATTATGTACGATTTAAATGCACAAGTTGTCATCTTTGAATACTGAGGCTCTAGTGTAAGTTTCATTTGACGTAAAAAAACGTTTCTAACGCGTTAGTGATAATCTAATAATGTTATTTATATGGGATACCATTTTTTTTAACGACCAGTCTGGCCTAGTGGGTAGTGACCCTGCCTATGAAGCCGATGGTCCTGGGTTCGATTCCCAGTCAGGGCATTTATTTGTGTGATGAGCACAGATATTTGTTCCTGAGTCATGGGTGTTTTCTATGTATTTAAGTATTTATATGTATCTATCTATTATATATATCGTCGTCTAGTACCTACAACACGAGCCTTACTGAGCTTACCGTAGGAATAGGTCAATTTGTGTCAGATTGTCACGAAATATTTATTTATTTATTTATATTTTACCAATACCATTATTTGACGAAGCACGTACATAGTTTTAAGTGTCCTTTTTAGTTAAGTTATTTGTAAATCTTGTGTATGTTTTTTTATGTACATTTGTATTTTGACATGCTTATGTATACATATTTATATGGGAATCTCAAACGCGACGATGACGTTTCGTTACATTAAAAACTTACACTCAGTAAGTGTAAGTAAGTGTGAGTTTAATTTTAAGTAAAAAAAAAACGTCTCCCACGCGTTTGCGATAATCTGATAATGTTATTGATATGGGAAACTCAAACGCGATGGTGACGTTTTGTTACGTTAATAACTTACAGTTAGAACTCTGGTTCTAAATTCCCTAATAAATATTAAAACATATGTATACAGGGTGATCAATCCAAATGGGTCAGTAGGGGAAAGTCAGAAACTAAAAGATATAGCGAAATCTGTTCTTAGGAACCATGGCTTCGATTTTCATTATAATAGCATTCAAACTTTTTAAGAAGGATAAATTTTTGTTTCCAGGAAAATGGTTATCATTTTGAACATTTATTGAAACAACATAATTATCTTTTTGTTGGGTATTTTAGTCAATTACTTAAACAATATTTAAAGTGTACTCGTTGTAACTCATGAATTTAAGTTTCGTACCATCAACAATAACAACGAAAAATCTTTCAGATTTACGCCTGACATTGTTCACAAGACTTTGATTCCCGGTTATTATGAGAGATTTAAAAAAAAGTTTGAATACCATTATTATTAAATCTAAAATCGATGCCATGATGGTTTCTAAGAACAGATTTCGCTATCTCTCATAGTTTCTGACTCTCCCCTACTGACCCATTTGGATTGATCACGCTGTATTTCGGCCATGTCCAATGGTTGGGGACTGTACTCACACTGCCATGGACGGGGGCCAGGTCAGACTTCAGCACCAGCGCCCTGGCGCGGATGGTCTCCCCCGGTCGGTAGCGCGCCCGTTCCGCGTGGAGCACCACAACTCTTCCACTGGATATGCGCAGGCTGATCCGTCGCTCCCATGTACACAGCTCTGGGTATCTGTGGACAAATTTAAGAGCAATCGCTGATCATAGACAAAGAATAAAAATGGTCAACTTTATAAAACTTAAAATTATCTTAATCTTAAGTCTGATCAGTGATCGGTTATTTGGACTCTCCCTCGCAGGATATCATGTACAAAAGTTAATATAGAAACAACAGTTTGCCGCGATACCGCACAAATCGTTCAGAAATAAAACAGTTGAAATTGTCTGTAAGGGATTTTTTACTTACTCGCCGAATTTTTATACAAACAGTACAAAATGTGCCGCTTTGGTTGTAGCAAATGAGCTGTCAGTGTGAACACTTGCGCTCATTCGTTCGATTTGGATAAAAGACCGGCGAGTAACTACGCATGTCTATCAGCTACTTAGATATTTTAAAGTGTAATAAAATAAACACATTGTATTTTTTTGCCATAAAGCCCGGGGCATATGTATACTAACATAATTTACATAATGATTGAGGTCGTTCACTCCGTGTCTAATCCAAAAAACCGATCGCTGCTAATTACACATTACTACAGCCCTCTTTGGATGGTACCCAGCTTAAATGTCCCCATTACTCCCGCTGCGTTGCCTCTCTGGACAGCAATGGACACCTGCTGAAGCAGATACGACCCAGAATGAGGATCGCAATCCCTCTCCCGCAAAGGACGCCCCAGCTCCTTAAAGAGGAAAAGGGCCTCCAACCGGTACAAAGTCTTAGGCGGACTTTAAAGCGGCGTACTTGGCATGTTTGGCCTTCGCTGCCATCTCTGCTGCTGAGTGTTAGAAATGTGCTTCGTAAACACAAACTTCTTGTTGAAAGCTAGCCTTATAAACGGCCATGTATTGACACACTCTCCGTTCGGCTTTCACACCAAAATTGTCTCTGTATATTTCCACGCTTTTTCTCTATTATATTCTTCTATTATCAGTGTTATATTATTTCTATTACGATATAAATCTATCAGGTTTTGGGCCCCCACGTTTTCAGTTTAAATTAAAACGTTTTTGAGCGAAAATAATTAAATCGGTTGCTGACAAAAATGGCGTCCGGTACAAGCTCATCGGCACTCGTAATGGAAAAACTGAAGGGAATAGAAAATTATAATTCGTGGAAATTCATGATGAAAATGGTGTTAATTCATGAAGATCTTTGGGACTTTGTGGAAAAAGAAGTTGACGGTAAAGTTCTGGAAAATGTCAAAAAGGGCCAGAAGGCGCTCGCACGCATTGCATTGTCAGTGCAATCGTCGGCCTTTGTACACATTAGGAATGCGACTTCTGCACACGAAGCTTGGAAAAATCTTCAAAAGGCTTATGAAGACACAGGATTATGTCGGAGACTAGGCCTATTGAGATCTTTATTCAGTGTAAAGTTCGTGGAGTGTCAGAGTATGGAAAAATACATCAACAGAATCACGGATGTCGCGCAACAATTGCATGATATTGGTGCAGGGTTAGAGGATGACTTTATTGCGATCATCATGCTGAGCGGGCTGCCCGAGGACTATGACCCGCTAATTATGGCTATTGAGAACTCAAACATAAAGCTGACTAGCGATGTTGTATCGGCAAAGCTCCTGCAGGAGAGAATGCGACGTGAGGACGGCAGGCGGGATGGAGACGGAGCGACGGCTCTGGCTGCCACGAGAAAGCTGCCAAAGTGTTTTGGATGTAAGAAGACGGGTCACTTTAAAAAAGATTGTCCGTTGAACAAGAAGAAGAGTAGCAAGCAGACGTCATCATCACTATCTATGCTAACGGCACTATCTGTAAACGTTGAGAATGAATCTTGGTACGTGGACAGTGCGTCGGCGGCACATTTTTGCCGAAATGTAAGCATGATGAATGACATGAAATCTGAACGATCGTTGCAAGTGACAGTAGCCAACGGAGATAAACTTTTTACGGCTGGGCGAGGAAATGTTAAAGTGGAACTACGTGATGGCGTTGTAAAGACTATAAGTGACGTGCATTATGTACCTAATTTAACTGCTAACTTACTGTCGGTAAGCGCCATGGTAAAAAAGGGTTTTGTAATAATATTCAGCTCCAAGGGTTGTCAAATATTAGATAATGGGGTAATTGCAGCGACTGCTACGCTTAAAAATGACGTATATGTCCTTGACACGTGCGAGGCTGTTTCTAAAGTTCCTTTGCAGGATGAGATGGTTGCCCATACAGCAGTGGAGGACAAGCGTGCGACAACTAGCGACGAGACTGGCTCTGCGGCTACAGAGAAGGTTTGGCATCGTCGTTTATCGCATCTCAACAGAAGAAGCATGAATCTTTTAAGAAAAGGTATGGCTTCTGGTATATCATACGATAGTAGAGATTTTGAAACATGTGTAGCGTGTGTCCTAGGGAAGGCTAGTAGGGAGCCTTTTCCTAAGAAATCTCACAACAGGGCTAAGGAAGTCCTAGGCTTAGTACATACAGACGTATGTGGACCTTTGCCTACGCCTTCTTTTAGCGGTGCGAGATATTTCTTGCTTTTTATAGACGATTATTCTAGAAGGACATTTGTTTACTTTTTGTCAAAGAAAAGTGAAGTTTTTGATAGGTTCCGAGAATTTAAGGCTTTAGTAGAGAACCAGACAGGAAAGAAGATAAAAGCTATACGCAGCGACAACGGAGGAGAGTACATCGGTTATGCTTTTCAGGATTATCTTAAAAGTAATGGCATCGTACATCAGACCACAGTTCCTGGCTCTGCTGCCCAAAACGGGGTCGCAGAACGAGCGAACAGGACGGTGATGCAGGCTGCAAGATGCATGCTGCAAGATGCGGGCCTGAGCAACCAATTCTGGGCTGAAGCTGTTAATACGGCAGTCTATATCAAAAACCGTTGTCCTACGAAAGCTGTCCTGGGGAGCACTCCCGAAGAAAAGTGGAGTGGCAAAAAGGTATCGTTATATCATTTACGTATCTTTGGTTCTGTGGCCTACGCCATGACCTGCAAGCGTTCAAAGTTGGATCCAAAAAGCAAAAGGTACATTTTCGTTGGTTACTGTGAGCATACGAAGGGTTATAGATTGATAGATCCGGAACAGCCGTCAAAATGTATAATTGCTAGAGATGTAACCTTCTTAGAAAACACGTTTATTAAAAATGTTTCGAATGTTGACAGTGACAATGTCACCGAGTCAATTGAAATATTTACAGAAAGTAAAAATGACGATGTAGATTTAAATATATCTACGGGTGTCGAGACTCAATTGCCTCTCACATCAGGTGATGTGAATGTGTCACAAAGTTCTCAGGCTACGATCGTAGTGGACGATTCGTCAAGTTCTAGTGATTGTGATGATCCGGCCGATGAAACTTATATTCCAGAGGAGGAAAGTACAGAAACTTCGGAATATGATAGTTCATCGAGTTACCTGTGTTCGAGTGTCTTGGCAGGCACCTCTGACCTAGATGCTCCTCGAACTGTAAAGGAGGCTCTGAGTGGTCCGGATGCTGACAAGTGGAAAGAAGCGATGTCTTGTGAGTACAACTCATTTATTAAAAACGAGTGTTGGACACTAACAGATAGGCAAGAGTCACATAAACCTGTGAAATGTAAATGGGTGTTCAAGGTAAAACGTGGACTGAACGGCGAAGTACTGAAATATAGAGCGCGCCTGGTTGCTAAAGGTTACACGCAACAGTACGGCATCGACTATGAGGAGACGTTTTCGCCGGTTGTCAGATACTCTACAATACGTATTCTGTTAGCCCTAGCGGTTGAGTACGGTATGAAGATTGAACATCTTGACGTTAAAACAGCATTTCTCAACGGTGACTTAAAAGAAACTGTGTTCATGGATCAACCGGAAGGCTTTATAAAGAAAGGCAAAGAAAGCAAGGTCTACAAATTAAATAAAGCTATTTACGGGTTGAAACAAGCCTCAAAGGCTTGGTACGAGAAGATTAATCGTGTTCTTCGTGTCAAGTTGAAGTTTAATAAGTCATCATCTGAGCCATGTGTTTACTTTAAGCACCAAAAGGAGTCGCTCATCATCATTGCTCTGTACGTTGATGACATTATATTGTTTTCGACAGGTGATGAACGTGATAAGCTGGATGTCAAAGTAAAGTTGATGAAGGAATTTGATATGACAGATTTAGGGCCAGCTCATCAGGTGTTAGGTATGAGATTATGTTCGGATAAGAACAAAATTACTCTCGACCAGTCGAGTTATATCACCATGCTGTTGAAGAAATATAAAATGGAAGAGTGTAAGTGCTCGCCTACTCCCATGGAAACGGGAATAAAGCTACCCAAAGGCAGTCAAAGAGATGATACTTACGACTACAGAGGTCTTGTAGGTTCTCTTATGTATGTTGCTATTTGTACGCGGCCTGATATTGCTTACGCAGTTAGCTACTTGAGTCAATTTAATGAATCATTTACAGAGTCCCACTGGAAAGCAGCCAAAAGAGTTCTGCGCTACTTGAAAGGTACTCTGGATCTCCGATTGACATTTAAGAAGGGCAAGCAGCAGCTCGATATCACCGGGTACGCAGATGCAGACTGGGGCAGCGACGAAGTAGACCGCCGGTCGTACTCGGGCTACGTCTTCAAAATAGGTGAGTCGGTAGTTAGTTGGGAAAGTCGCAAGCAAAGAACCGTTTCCCTTAGCTCTTCGGAAGCTGAGTATTATTCATTGTCAGACTCGTGTAAAGAGGGCTTGTTTATGTGTACGATTATAAAAGAAATTACTAAAAAAGATATTGTACCAACAATCTATAATGACAATCAGTCAGCGCATAAATTGTGTAAAAACTCTTTACATCACACGAGGACAAAACATATTGATATACGTCATCATTTTATTAGACAACTTGTGAATAATAATAAAATAATTATCAAGTACCTAAGTACTAACGATATGGTGGCAGATGTACTGACAAAACCGTTGTGTAAAATGAAACACAATAAGTTCGTGAGTGAGCTCATGTTACTGTCATGAACATGATGGTTGTGTATTCGAGTGTAATTACTGTAGAATTGATAGTGGTTACATACAATTAAATGTTCATGAATTTATTAAGTTACAATTTATAATGTTGGTATTTGATGTGAAGAAGCATAAGTTAATGTATATGCATTTTGTTTTTAACTTATGATTCTGTAGTAGTATAGATTGACTACTTTAATTGTGTGTCTTTGTTTATTTGTTTAAACAAGATGGTTTGGTTAAAGGGCCAGTGTTAGAAATGTGCTTCGTAAACACAAACTTCTTGTTGAAAGCTAGCCTTATAAACGGCCATGTATTGACACACTCTCCGTTCGGCTTTCACACCAAAATTGTCTCTGTATATTTCCACGCTTTTTCTCTATTATATTCTTCTATTATCAGTGTTATATTATTTCTATTACGATATAAATCTATCACTGAGCCCGCACAAACCGTAGTCTGTGTCAACTGGGATGCAGCGTAAGTGCTAACACAAGTTGCATCCCACAGGAGACAGCCCCCCCTCCGCCACGGAATCAACGAATGCTTTAATCGTTATTTGTTTTACAAGGGAGCAAAGTTAGTGTGCCCTTGCTCATGCTAATATTGAGCGGAGCTAAAGAAAGATTCAAAAATTGAATCACAAACATTGTGATTGGTTTTAAAAAGTGGAACCTTGAGTGTTGGGAGGGGGAGGAGAGTGAAACACAAAATTATGCTCTTTCTTTTCGAGGAAAAAATAACTCTAAAACATAAAACACCTCGTCGTCACTTTCCATCAGGTGCGACTGAGGTCAAACGCTGGTCAGTCTTTAAAAAAAAAAAAAAACATTTAAAATCTCTTTAATTGACCTGCACCTGTCACGTTCTAACAAGTAAGATCGGCTTCATAGGCAGGGTCACTACCCACTAGGCCAGACCGGTCGTCTAAAGAAATTATAAATTGAAAATAGATGTCATATACTTAAGTAAAAGTGACGAGATATTACAGCTTTCGCGGCTGACGGTTCCCTCCGAACACTGGTTGCTGGTCACTTTTTTTTAAGTATATGTCATCTATTTTTAATTGAGTCAAGTAATTCCTGTGCTGCTTGAAAAAAAAAATGCATTGAACCAGATTGAAGTGAAGGACGCCCGGTGCGGATTCCAGCCGTGATCCAAAACAGGATACGAGGAATTCGGGATGCGACAAAAACAGGGTTAGGAATTGTTAAGTGGCATTATGGTCTCTAAGCCGGTGCAGGTGGTGGCCTAGCGGAGAGAATTAGTTGACTGACAAATCTGGATGACCCAAACCAGAAACTGTAACTAATTATCATTACTACATTATTATTTTTAATTTTATTTTTTATATACGTTTTCTTTTGATACTACACATAATTAGTTACTTTAATGTATCACTGTTTTGAAAAAATAATTTGATGTATCACTGTTTTGAAATAAAATAAGTCCCGCCGTAGTTTCTTGCCGGTATCTTCTCGGGTCAGAAGTGTACGGTTCGAACCGGTGTAGATTTTTCTTTGACGTTCATGAGTGCATGTAAATAATGTGCCGAAATTTAAAAATAAAGATCTTTTACCAATGAGTCTTTTGGAACTTATGTAAGAAATATAATTTTATATTTACCAGTCGCTTTTCGGTGAAGAAACACATCGTGAGAAAATCGAACTGTTACCAACCTAGGCCTCTGGATTGGAAAATCAGATGGCAGTCACTATCGTAAAACTAAAGCTTACGCCAATTCCTGGGAATCTCCAAGCGGACCCAGGCTTCCATGAGCCGTGCCAAAATGCCGGGATAAAGTGAGGGAGATGAGGTATACGTCCAGGGTAGGAAAGTAAAAGGTACCTACTTTACTGCACTTTGGTTGTGTTTTTTTCTATGATAGTACGTTTGTATGATATAGAGAAATTAGGTACATAAATATTTCGTGAAAATCTTACGCAAATCGACCTAGTCCCACGGTAAGATCAGTAAGGCTTGTGTTGTAGGTACTAGACGTCGACATATATATAATAGATAGATACATGTCAATACTTAAATACATAGAAAACACCCATGACTCAGGAACAAATATCTATGCTCATCACACAAATAAATGCCCTGACTGGGATTTGAACCCAGGACCATCGGCTTCATAGGCAGGGTCACTACCCAGTACCCACTAGGCCAGAGCGGTCGTCAAATATAATAGTAAATTACCACAAGATCGATTGTGGCACCCTGGCCACAGCTTCTAGGTCAAAGATGTAGGTTAGAAATCAAAGCTTTTAAGTTTTCTTACCTTATATTGACAGTGAGTTCTGCTTTGTTATTGGGTAGCAGAGGAACTGGTAGATCTAAACAGCCGCCGTCACCTACGGACAAAACAATATAATTATTCATATTGGAGATCAGACATTTTTTTTTCTTTTGTCTCGGGTTCAAATCCGAATGAGGGCATTTATTTGTATATAACATTCTAATTATTTGGTTATGGGTGCCATGACTCCATATGCCAACTGCCATCTGATCTTTCAACTCTGAGGGTAAACTAGGCCTTATTGGTAGCTGCGACACTACCGCGAAAAACGATATTCGTAAATTTCGCACGATTGTCTGTGACTCTCATGACGCCGTAATTGGAGTAAAAGAATTATACGAACTTCGATGTTCGTGTGTTCGTCTATATATTTTTTATTTATAAATGTCTCTATTATAGTATATTGTTTGACAAGGGGTGGTTATTTTCCCGAACGAAGTGAGGGAAAATTGTTCGAGGGGTAATATGGCGTTTAGATCCGAGTTATGCATACTAGTTTTCACTTCGATTGCGAGAAAATAAGATAAAATAACATTTCAACAATTAAGAAATACAATTTTATTCACCCGCATTGAATTCTGAGTCAAAAATGTTTAATTTGGCAGTCTTTGTATTTTTTTTTCTGCTTTGATACAGATAGGATATATCTACGCCGTGAATAAATGTCATAGACAACGTATAATTGGGGCTTCAAAGAGTTTGCCAACGATTTAATAGTAGTTTATGTATCTGTGCATAATGAAGGGCATTACAACAAGAGTGTGGGTTACAACAACAACGAACAAAACAAATGACAGCTTGGAACGGCGGCGTTGCGTATTTCGTATCTCAGTCAATTTTTATTTAAACCATAGACAAGCGAATGAACTCCCTATTCTACTGTTACTCCAGTTCAAATGTCGTTCGATTTATATAAAAAAAAACATAACGAATTGGCGTTTCGTATCAATGGCTTTTTTAATATCTATAGATACTAGATTGTTAATTGATAGAGACTGCCAGCCTGAACATGTCATGCTCACTTAAAAGTCTTTGCTTATGGTGGCGTCGTTGATCGGGTCGCCACTTTCCCGAAGAAAGGTTGAGGGAGGCGATGGCTGAGATACGCGTCATACTCGTGAACGGGTGCTGTTTGTGGAGACCGGTCTGTTTTGGCTATTTGGGGCTATGTTTTAGGTAGTTTTCTTCTTGTTTATTTACGTGATACACTTCATTCGGTGCTTGTTTATCTTTAAAAAACAAAAAGTGTTAGTATATTGAAATCATGACACCTGGAGACCTTATACATCTCTGAGGTTTATTTGTAATAAGCATGTATTTCTATTTTTGTGTATATTTTGAAAACAAAATAACTATACATATAATATTTTATGAAAATTTTGTTTACTAATTTTGTAATTTCTAAATTAGAATAAAGGACACAATTCAGATAAGAAAGCATATCGAACGTTTTGTTAACTTCGTTCTTAGCAGTCAGATTTGGACTTTTAAGTAATTAATAATTAATTATTTTTATTTTTCCTTTGGCAGATTTTTTTTGTAATTGTTGGATATGTTTTCTTA
Source organism: Grapholita molesta (assembly GCA_022674325.2). NCBI lineage: Eukaryota > Metazoa > Arthropoda > Insecta > Lepidoptera > Tortricidae > Grapholita > Grapholita molesta. The sequence goes on along the minus strand of CP053136.2, from coordinate 2,948,424 downwards.
AAGAATAACGCATTTTTATGTAATTTGTATAAGATATCTTTTGTAATACTGTTTTGAAAAAATAAGTCCCGCCGAGTTTCTTGCCGGTCATAAAAGTCAAAATACTTCTCGGGTCAGAGGTGTAGGGTTAGAACCGGTGTAGTTTTTATTTTTCTCTTTTACTTTTGTATACTCGACGTGTAAAAGTGCCCTTGTGGCCTACTTACTGAATAAACGTTTGAGTTTGAGTTTGAGTTTGATTAGACACCCCACTTGAATTTGACAGCTGTTGCAAATTTAAATTCATAACCTACTGATTTCAATAGGTAATGTTAACATTACCTACTGAAATCTTTCTGATGGTTGGTAATGATATGTACGTAGATAAACTTTTTTTGATGCTTGTGAAGTAGGAACTAAAAAGCACCTAATGGTTTGACAATTTGATTGCGTTTCCTCATTGGTCGATTTTAATATTGTGGTATTGTCTGATTGGTATTGTATTGTATTGTATTGTAATACGGGCGGGTTTCCGCAACTCGACGACTGGGCGCCTATTTTGGTTGATACTTTATACAAAGTTTTTTTTAATGATTTCACATTTTTAAACAGTATTCGCACCAAAAAAGAATTTAGAGTTGCGATTAACTTCGATATATGTCGTGATTGGTGGATTTAATAAGATGAAGTGTTCTGGTTGGTCAATTTAAAACGTTTTGTATATCATAAATATGAATACATATTTTACCAAGAGGCTAAATGTATTACTTTAGTCCGCCTTGGCAAGCATAATATGAAACACTTTTAGAGCATGAGAAGTGAAAAAAATATTGTTGTCTAACTACAAAACGAGCCTGCGTCCTACTACAGAATAGAAGTTGTTGTTGTACTGTAGTTGACATTCTTAATTTTCTTTTATGACTGTTAGGAATTTCTTCACAAATCTTATCTTCCTGCTGAGTTCACTAACTGACCCTGAATCCGGAGGTCGCAGGTTCAAACCCCGGCTCGTACCAATGAGTTTTCCGGAACTTATGTACGAAATATCATTTGATATTTACCAGTCGCTTTCCGGTGATAGAAAACATCGTGAGGAAACCGGACTAATCCCAATAAGGCCCTTTACCCTCTAGATTGTTGGAAGGTCAGATGGCAGTCGCTTTCGTAAAACCGCCTACGCCACATCCTGGGATTAGTTTCCAAGCGGTCCCTACTCCCTAGGCTCCCATGAGCCGTGGCAAATGCCGGGACAAGGAGGAAGATGATGATGCTGTTTTTTTATGACTATAAGGAATTCCTCACAAATCCTCCTGCTGAGTTCACTAACCAGAAGCCAGTTCTCTGGTGGCCGTCGTCTCCTGGCCCTCAGTCCTTAGGGTCAGCACCACGTGAGCTGGACCCTCGGTGTGGAACCGCGACACGCAGGCGCGGCTGCTGGCTCCAGCGGTCAGGGCTCCTGGAACCAGAACCATGTGGTTCTGATCCGTGCAGGGGTAGCTGAAATAAATAAAAAATACATTTCAGCCATATGCAGTCCACTGCTGGACATATGTCTCCCACAAATATGAATTGTATCATCTTGGGGGTATTTGCCATAGTCGCCACGCTTGGCAGGCGGGTTGGCGACCACAGTAGCTGTAGATTGGGTTTCGACGGACACTGCTGCCCGTCCGTAGGATTTTTCCCTTTGTCGCCTCTTACGACACCCGCGGGAGGAGATGGGGTGGTGCTATTCTAGTCAGCCGGCATCACACGGCAAATATACTTAGTTAATTTTCTAGCACGAACGACCATGTTGTGAGTGCTTGACAAATCAAGAACGTCCACGGTCCTGTTATCGATAAGTTAAGTTGACAGTTTGACTCACCCACCACCGTCACAGAGATAAAGTAAGGAGTATCATACATGTAATATCATAGCTGCAGGAACTATTTTAACTGTAGAGTGTGATAAATGTTAATGCATATTTAATTAATTATATATTTTTATTATAATACCTTTTTTTTAATGCATTTCTTATTATTAATATTCCGTAATATAATATTTCAATAATTATATATTTTTATTTTAATCCTTTTTTTAAAATGCATATCTTATTATTTATATTCTTTAAAATAATATTTTTTTTATTAAAATTGCAAGAATACAACCAGAGGCAACTACCAACTTGCGAAATGGCCTTTGAATTAGCGAAATTGACGTCATTATCTCTAATAATAATAAGTACCTACAGTAAAAGTTGTCAATTTTTAAAGATAATATGCATTGGTCACTCTTCAATTATAATAGTTCCGGCAGATATGATACTCCTTGCATATATGGGTGATAGATGACAAATTGTCAAATTAACTTATCGATACGTACTGACTACGTATCGATAAGTTAATTTATAACTAATATAACGGACTGTCGATATTTTATTTTGCCAATCACTTGTAACATGTTGTTCGTGCTAGAAAAATATCTAGATATGCATTACACAAAAATGATAAATATAATCTTCTTTGTAAAATTTTAAATCCTATCAAATTAAATTACCGGTTCAAGTGATCGACTTTTTTTAATGTAAAGCACATGCGGTTTTACTTTTTTTTATGACAAAGGTGGCAGACGATTGGTAAGCAATGATCGTCGCCCATTTGGACCCGGGTATGTCCTTAAACTACGTCCGACAATGAGAGGTAGGGCACAGCGAAGTACCATCACGCTCGAGTCTGGAGAAGCCCAACTGGGGAAGTACCTCCTCCTTACGGAAGACCACAGCCATAATAGCACTGCTACCTTTCAGGTATGTAGTGTTGTGTTCCTGATGGTGAGTAAGGTTCCCAGAGCTCCAACCCCTCTTAAAGGTCGGCAACGCGCTTGTGACTCCCCTGATGTTGCGGGTGCCCATGGGCGACGGTAATTGCTTACCATCAGGCAATCCCTCTGCTCGTTTGCCACCTTATGTCATAAAAAAAAAAAAAAAATGTGCAAAACCAGGGGAGTTAAAAGCGCGTTGCCGGCCTTTAAGATACGCTCTTTTCTTGAAGGTATGAGGTTCGTATCGGTCCAGAACTCGATATTCATGAATTTCGAACGATTGTCTCTGTCAATCTCATGAGTCATGACGCCCTAATTGTAAAAGAGTAAGATGCTCGAAATATACGAATTTCGACGTTCGCGGTACCAGGCCTGCTTCAAAGCTATACAAAAGCTGGCCTACCGCGAAAATCGAGGTTCGCAAACGGGCATATCTCTTTTACTCTGCTTGAGATGTAATTAGAGTGACAGAGAAAATCGTTCCAAATTTTCCTCGGTGTATAAACGGTAGCGAATAACTAATTTTTGACCCAGGCTAAGTTAGACATGTAAAGCAATGTGAAGCAAAACGCAGTCTACAAATTTAACTATGCACTTTATCAAATACTAAAGTGATCATATTTCATACTAATTAGGTTGACTTGTGTGATTGTTCCCCGCATGTGTGTTTGTAACGAAGATTCTCAGGCTTGCTTTGCTATTGTATTGAACAATTATGTTTGGATTCCGGTCCGTTAGCTCACAGTACACGCATGATATCAGGAGTTTCAAGCAAATATTGCGTGTAGGATATCATTCATCCATTTCTGTCGTCCACTGCTGGATATAGGCCCTCGAATATGATTTGTATCATCGTGGTAGGTAGTTGCCGTAGTCGCCACGCTTGGTAGGTGGGTTGGCGACCGCAGTAACAATTAAATCGTTATCGACGGACGTTTCGGCTCATTCAACAGTTTTACCCTTTGTCATCTGATACGACATCCGCGGGAGGAGATGGGGGATGGCAAGAGACCGACAAATAGAAACACAAAATACGGCTGGTTGGGGACAGCCGTAGTTGTTGATTCGGTTTCTATGGACGCTGCCCATCCGTCAGTTTTTTAACTTTTGTCGCTTCTTACGACACCCGTGGGATGCGGTGGTGTTATTCCAATACATTAGAAAAAGAAAAATTTAGAGCATGCCGCAACCACTGTTTATGCTTGCATATTTTTGTATTTTTAACGACTGGTCTATGAAGCTGATGGTTCTGGGTTCGAATCCTAGTAAGGGTATTTGTTTGTGTGATCAACAGACATATTTGTTCCTGAGTCATGGGTGTTTTCTATGTATTTAAGTATTTGTTTATTATAAATATCGTTGGCTGAGTACCCACAACACAAGCCTTCTTGAGCTTACCGTGGGGTTCAGTGAATTTTTGTAAATAAGTTTTATTCTTTTTTTTTTTTGCCATTTAATTTGTTACTGTTATTGTACAGTCAGCAGCAAAAGTTGCTAAGCGTTTGAAGTGTTCAAAATGACCTACACGCGCTCTTATTCTCTTGACAATAGAGACGTGTTGACCTCATTTTGAACACCTCAAATGCTTAGCTACTTCTGCTGCTGACTGTACATAATTTTGTTACTGTACCAAGCACCGTATCTAAAATTTAACACAGTGTATGTTACTGCGCTTCTCTGTGTACTGTGTACCGGTAAAAACGTCTGCGCTAACGCATGATCTGCCGTAATTGCTTCCTAGTATGAACCAACTTGAGCCGACATACCGCGAACCACTATTTGTCTCTTTATCACTCTTTATACTAGAGCGATAGAGTTGCCGCCTGATGCCGGCTGACTAGCATAGCACCACCCCATCTCCTCCCGAGGGTGTCGTAAGAGGCGACAAAGGGAAATATCCTACGGACGGACAGACCGTCCGTCTACAGCTATTGCGATCACCAACCCGCCTGCCAATCGTGGCTACTACGGCAACTACCCCCAAGATGATACAAGTCATATATATTTGTGGGAGGCCTATGTCCAGCATCGATTGTATACGGCTGAAATGTATGATAGAGAGATTATAGAGTCATCATCATCATCATTTCAGCCGTAAATCGTCTGCCAAAACGTCATATTGAGAGGGTTGCCATAGTCGAAACGCTTGGTAGGCGGGATGGTGAGCGCCATAGCTGGAGATAAGGTTTCGTTTTGACTGATGCTGCTGCCCATCCGTCGGGTTTTTCCCGACACCTGCGGGAGGGGATAGGGTGGTGCTATTCACCTCAGGACGGAGAAAAAGTGTCAACTGTCGAAATTCGATTTTTTACAACCTGGCTAAACATTTATTTGTTTATTTAAGTATTGCACAAAATAAAATAAAAAATATAAATGGCAGACAGAATGCCTAATGGCATTCTCTACCAGTCATTATTGGGGATCCACAATCAAACATTTTTTTTTTTATGACATAGGCGGCAAACGAGCAGACGGATTGCCTGGTGGTAAGCAATTACCGTTGCCCATGGGCACCTGTAACACCAGGGGAGTCACAAGCTCGTTGCCGGCCTTTAAGGGGGGTTGGAGGTGTAGGAACCTAACTCACCATCAGGAACACAACACTACATACCTGAAAGGTAGCAGTGCTACTATGGCTGTGGTCTTCTGTAAGGAGGAGGTTCTTCCCCAGTTGGGCTGCTCCAGATTCAAGCGTGATGGTCATCGCTGTGCCCTACCTCTCATTGTTGGACGTAGTTTAAGGACATACCCGGGTCCAAACATAGATTGAATGGTGTCATGTCAGCTAACTATCTATCTACGAGTATCAACGGCGGCGTCAATTTTCTTAGGCAAGACGGAGCTAAAATGGAAACCAGTTGAATTGTAGTAAAGTTAAGCCGGCGGGAATCGAGTTGAACGGACCTACCTGCCTACTACCTACGTCAAAAGGGTTATTGACATAGTCAGAATTAAAATTAGAAATGTCATTTTGACAACTAATCATATTGATGGGAATTTAAAAAAAAAAGTCCACCCAATTAGCTGTAGTAAATGCAATAATTACCAAGGAGCGGAAAAGCCATAGCAAAAACTAGAGGTCGAACAAATGACCATTATTTCTATCGACTTATCGATATCACGGAATCTTATCGCATTAGGTATTCATAATCAGCTTAAAAGATTATTCTGTAACATTTGACCTCTTTGATAAGCAACTTGCATCTCCATATTAAAGTAAAGCATGTCAACGTCACATATCTCATTTATGTCACTTAAGTTTTCATGCGTGATTTTCGTGCCGTGTTACTAAAATGGTTAATCCGAATAGAAAAACCATAAACAAATGGATACAGAAAGATGCTGCTCTTAGTTACAAAGAAGATTCTTCCACAATATATTGCTCTAAATGTGACGTTCATTTACATCAGCTGAAGAAACATTGTGTTGAAAGTCACTTAGTGAGTACGAGTCAAATAAAATAAAATACAGTGACGGTCAGCTAATTAGGGACACCGTTACTTTGTTTGTACAAATATCCAAAAGCCTGATTTCATTACTTTAACTTTGTTTCGTTAAGTGACAAATATTTCTCGATAAGTCGATAAAACAGTTAGTGATTTATGCTATGACAAATTCCGCTCCTTGTTTATAAGACTTTATTTATTATCTACCCAAAATAACCTTATCGATAGTCGATAGAAATAATAGTCATTTGTTCGACCTCTAGTTTTTGCTATGGCTTTTCCGCTCCTTGATAATTACGAATGAACTGTATATAGATTTTGTTGCTATTTGCATCGTAATATTGCTTATACAGTGTGGAAGTCTTATACGGGCGAATCTCTTAACGGAGGGTAGAATAGGACATAAGAAATATATTTAGATATCTTTTACTTAGAAGTGCAATTAAAATTTTATCCATATAATTTTTTTTTAAACTAACTGTCAACGACTGTAACTGTCGCGTAATGTTCGCAGTACATTACTGCTCAGAAATTTTGCAAAAAATAATTACATATGTATAATAGCTATAATTAAAGAAAAACCTTTTGGCTAATGATTATACTGGTAAATCCTATGTCTGGTATAATTCTTCGCCCGTATTAGACTTCCACACAGTATAGTTTATGGAATATTACTTAATCTAAGTATTTTGAGGCATTAATTAAATTGATTGCTGCGTGGAGTGACGACTTGCGCAAGATGGCTGGCAGGAGCTGGATGCGAACGGCCGAAGATCGAACACGATGGCTTGGAATTGGGGAGGCCTATGTCCAGCAGTGGAATGCGATAGGCTGATGATGATGATGATGATAATTGTTTAATTATCGTCACTAAACGGCCATAATTTAACTTTTCTACAATTCACACCACTTTTTTCTGAAAACTTCCTTATAAAAATCCGTTACGTTAAATATTATTTAAACTTTGAGTACAACGGTACTCATGGACAATAATGGATAGTCAGTTGACTATTTTAGTCATCAAAATATCGTCCGGATATCACGACAAAGCTATGAGGAAATCGGTTTAAATGTCTATTCATGTATATGTATTGTAATATAGGTCATCAAATATTAGATCTAAATATAACTGTACTTTTTTGTATTTCAATATGTTTACACAAATCAACCTAGTCGTACGGTAAGCTCAGTAAGGCTTGTGTTGTAGGTAATAGACGACGATATATTTACAAAGAAATCTGAAAATGCGTACTATAAAAAAAAAAACAAATCATAGAACAAAAATAGAAATATACTTACAAGTATATTTTTATTACTTAGAATGAAGTTAACAAAATATTTGATATGCTTTCTTACCTGAACTGTGTCCTTTACTCTAATTTTCAAATTACTTAAACATATATATTAAACATTATACGGAAACTTAAACATATATGGAAATGCGTACTATAAAAAAAAACATATCAAATCATAGAACATAAATAAAAATATACTTGCAAGTATATTTTTATTACTTAGAATGAAGTTAACAAAACATTTGATATGCTTTCTTACCTGAACTGTGTCCTTTACTCAAATTTTTAAATTACAATAAATGATCATCAACAGTTTGAAATACATATAGGCCCTCAATAAGAGTTCTCACAGATATTCAGTACAGTTGTTTATATACATGATGTTTCTTGTAATTCATACTGAAGGACTTTCAAGAAAATCATTCATTCGTTCAGGTCAACGGACTTGAATGAATGGTACAGTTTGTAGTCATGAAGTTTGTGAATGGCGCGGTTATCCTTTGCAACCGACATCTGGGATTCAGGGATAATTTATTTATTATTCCCGTCCCGTGTAATATTGATAAAAATGAAATAATACAATAAATAATAATACTAATAATAATTTCGGGACAATCTTACACAAATCGACCTAGTCCTACGGTAAGCTCAGTAAGGCTTGTGTTGTAGGTACCGAACGACATATATAATAGATAGATACATATAAATACTTAAATACATAGAAAACAACCATGATCCAGGAACAAATATCTGTTCTCATCACACAAATAAATGCCCCGACTGGGAATCGAACCCAGGACCATCGGCTTCATAGGCAGGGTCACTACCCACTAAGCCAGACCGGTCGTTCGATATGGTATCTGATTTGATGCTGGAACCAGAAGGTAGCTATAGTAACTCCTAAAATACACAAGATAAACCCGTGGTGTTTAGGCTCGTTACAATCGTCTCGATGAGTAGTTGATTATTGTACAAAAAAAGTATGTAGGTACATTATCTGCCTCGCGTGGTCCCGGCATTTTGCCACGGCTCATGGGAGCCCGGGGTCCGCTTGGCAACTTATCCCAGGATTTGGCATAGGAACTAGTTTTAACCTATAGGGTAAACTAGGCCTTATTGGGATTAGTCCGGTTTCCTCAAGATGTTTTCCTTCGCCGAAAAGCGACTGATAAATATCAAATGTTATTTCGTAGATTAAGTTCCGAAAAACACATAGGTTCGAACTTGCCACCTCTGGATTGCAAGTCACACGCCCTTACCGCTAGGCCACCAGTGTTCTCGCACGCTCTTAAGCACAAAAAAGTACAGTCGGCAATAAAAGCTTGTACCAAAAATGACATCAGTTCAGTCAACTTTGAATTATCATTTCCGCCGTATGCGGTCCACTGCTGGACATAGGCCTCCCCCAAATATGACTTGTATCAACTTGTTGTAGTTGCCATAATTCTACGTTTGGCAGGCGGATTGGCGACCGCAGTCCCTGTAGATTCGGTGGCGACGCATGTTGCTGCTAATCCGTCGATTTTTCCCTTTGTCGCTTCTTACGACACCCGCGGGAGACGGGGTGGTGCTATTTTGGTCAGCTGGCACCACATGGCATCATTAACTTTTTTTTTATGTATGGAATATTGGAAGGACTGAGCTGTACTTTGATGACAGGTTCAGCCTAGTGGGTAGTGACCCTGCCCATGAAGCCGAATGTCCTAGTTTTTTTTATATACTACGACGGTGGCAAACAAGCATACGGCCTGCCTGATGGTAAGCAGTTACCGTAACCTGTGGAAGCTTGCAACTCCAGAGGAATCACATGCGCGTTGCCTACCCTAAAAGTTGTTGGAGCTCAGGAAACCTTACTCACCATCAGGAACACAACACTAGGTACAATACCTGAAAGGTAGCAGTACTATTATGGCTGTGGTCTTCTACAAGGAGGAGGTACTTCCCCAGTTGGGCTTCTCCAGGCTTCAGAGAAGCCGATGGTCCTGGGTTCGAATCCCAGTAATGGAATTTATTTGTGTGATGAACACAGATAATTGTTCCCGAGTATATCATATATATTTGTGTGTATATTATATATATCTTTGCCTGGGTACCCTCAACACAAGCCTTCTTGAGCTTCCCGTGGAGCTCAGTCAATTTGTTTAAGAATGTTCTGTAATATTTATTTATTATTTATTTATCTATATAAAAAAAATATGTAATTTAATGAAAGAAGGTTATTATTTTGTATAACTGCTTTGCTGTAAATCTACCATGTATGGAATTAACAAAGCTTATTCCATCATTAGATTACTGTTTACTGATTACTGCGGCGCTACCGCGAAAAACGATATTCGTAAACAAACGATTGTCAGTCACTCTCATGACGCCTTCATTGGAGTAAAAGAGGAAGATGCTCGAAATATATGAACTTCGATGTTCGCGGTACCGGGCCTGATTAGTTGTGCGTGTTATTGTTATAAACAAACACTTTGATAACAAAGTGTTTGTTTGGCTATCGGTCTTAGAAGGCTATTTAGTCACTGTTACATTAGTTAGATCTATAGCTTTCTTATATTATAAATTTTCACTGTAAAACATATAAAAGGCCCATAGCGATATATAAAAACGTAAGCACAATTTTGAAGCACATATATTTGTCAAGTTTCGTCGTCAAAATAACTTGACTATTTCTTATATTATGCTACCTAATGTAAATAAATAAATAAATATTTCGGGACAATCTGACAGTAATCGACCTAGTCTTACGGTAAGCTCAGTAAGGCTTGTGTTGTAGGTACTAGACGACGATATATATAATAGATTGATACATATAAATACTTAAATACATAGAATATTGAATGGTAAAATAATTTTACAGATTATACTAAACTCTAAAAACTAAATTACCTCGTATAATTTTGTGCTACATTAACTAAACTCGCATCCACACGCACAAAAACTAACACAAACACAACACTCCACATTGTCACAACACAGCACACACACATTTTATATGTAGCAGTATATCACCAACTAAGCATATTCAACTAAACTCTATTGTGACGTCACAACATACTAGTAAAAATTATACAAAGCAAAAAACAAAAGACACTCACAAAACAAAAACCAATCATTTTAATCTAAAAAAAGTTTAAGAGTAACGGTCGTTCGATTGATGTTCGATTTTTAAATTCGGAAGCGGAACCGACGCGTCGGATGCGCGCGAGTGTTGGACTAGTGTGCTGACCGTACGCGCAAAGGTCGCGCTCAGGCCAGGTGTCGTCAACGTTTTTTGCTGACGTTCCTTAATTATAAAAAAAAATGACATGTCTGGTTTTTGCTGATGCTGATAAGGTTAATTTGTGTTAGCTGTCTACTGTAATGGGTTAAAATAAACTTGTTATTTAAGTATTTTATCGTTTGATAAATTGCGGAAAAAATATGTTAACTTAATGTACTCGAACTTGTAATGCTTTTATTTATTCATATATAATAAACTGACCCACAATATATTACATATTGCCGATTATTGGACGACCGGTCTGGCCTAGTGGGTAGTGACCCTGCCTATGAAGTCGATGGTCCTGGGTTCGATTTCCAGTCAGGGCATTTATTTGTGTGATGAGCACAGATATTTGTTCCTGGGTCATGGGTGTTTTCTATGTATTTAAGTATTTATATGTATCTATCTATTATATATATCGTCGTCTAGTACCTACAACACAAGCCTTACTGAGCTTACCGTAGGACTAGGTCGATTTGTGTAAGATTGTCCCGAAATATTTATTTATTTTATTTTATTTTCAAAATTAGAATTTAAAGACGAAAGTCTTTATAATTCGGTAAACTGTCGAGCTTTTTCAACTAGAAAACATTATAAAGGCAAATTTAAGACTCGGGTTTGTGCACGTATTCCAAATAAATACAATTCAAGCTGTTAAGCTATTATACCCTTTGTCATCTCATACGACACCCGCGGGAGGAGATGGAGGGTGCAACTCTCATCCGGCACGAGACCGACAAATAGAAACTAAAATTATAACATCAAATAATAACGACCAACACAGTCTATCATAAATCCGTGTCGAGTATCAATTATGCCATATACAATCATGATACAGTTATCTACCCGACAGCTGCCAGCCAGCTTAGACCCAGTAAGGCTAGCATATTCAGCTGTTTGCATCTCATTAGTAGAACAAATAAACTCATGTCCTATTCGACGTTTGATTAGAGGATAACGCTGTGCACGACAGGACATAATGTAGCTAGGAGTTATCAAGTGCGATGTGTTATTACAGCGGAATAAATACTTTAATGCAAGTTGAGACTTTCTTGTTAGAAGAAAGTCACGTGTTATTTCTCTGTCTATGGAAATAACACAAAAAAGGAATGATCTAGTAAATGCATAACTTAGGATAATGTTATGTCGAATAAGATTAGCTGTGTTACAAAAGTAAAAAATGGTCGTTGTGGAATATTAACGGGACTTAACCGAATATGTTAAAAACTACATCCGTAATTTCAAGAATGACATTCTCAGTGTAGAATGAAGATTGGCTAAAGTTCACATTAACATCTTCTAGCAACGCGCGTTTTTTGAACTACCCGCACTTGATCTTGTTTTTCAACTTGAAAATTTGGCGCACTAGGGATGTCACACGGACACACTACACTAACGATATCGATATTTTTAACTTGTGGTGTTTGGACGTTTTAATCAGTATAATGTCAGTTTATATACCATTATATATTTTAGTTTTAAGTCGTGTTCATAAAGAATAAATGTTTTAATTGACAAAGTCCCTTTCCAATTTCGTTGATGTGTTGTGTGTGATAATGTATCTATGAAATTAGAATAAGAACAACATTATAATTAATGTACGTAATACTGCCTAAATGTTAAGAGAGACAACATTTATTTAGAATAACCAACAATTTACAGATAAATACAACGTAAACAATAAGTCTAAAGAAAATATATCCAATATTCATCATCCATGGCCCCTTTGGCATGGTGCCGAGGATGCTGGCAGCATTCCCCCGCTGTATCGCGATACTGATGCGATAATGTTAAGTGTACATATATTGTGACGTGTAAAATAATTATTTTATAAATAAATTATTGAATTGAATTGAATTGTTACAAGCGTAATAGCGTTGCATTCATAAACTGTCCGTCAATTCAGTCCAAATAGGGGGATACAAGCACTGCAATTGCATCAATATTACAATTTGATCAATCACAAACTAGTTTGACTGGCTCAACAACAAGGGTTGTTACCGTTTTGTGGTATACAGGTTGATTCGTAAAACGTAAGCAGGACCAAATCCACAGACACAGAAAATGATTCTGTATCGTTTAGTATCGCACTTAAGTGAAACAGCTGCATGATTTTCATTCTACTTACTTACAAACGGATAAACTCACGTGTTATTATATCGCACTAGCCGATATGTTTCTGGTAAGTTCTGGTATTTTCAAGCCGAGTCAGGACACACCGCTCGGGGTGAGGCAGTAACACTCACAACATGTCGCATAGTGCGATATAATTATACGTGAGTTTATCCGTTTGTAACTAAGTAGTAGTAACATGGGTAACAACATTTTTTTCGTTCGTTTGCACTTTCTGTTAATAACCAAATTCCCTCAAAAATCATGGTCGCACTACAACTAATTAATGAACATAAATCCTTTGATAACAGATCATGATAATGAAGAAAATAAATTGTAGGGTTACCACAATATGTAAACAGTTTAAAACTTAATTTCCTACCACTTAACATGTATTAACTGGATTCGTGAGGTTTATCCTGCTCAAGTCTCCTGAATCACCGTGTATGTGATTTTGTATATATCCATAATACGCAAAACTTGTTATAGTAAAGGATATCGTTTGTTGATATTATAATAGTTTGTCAAAAACGACATTTCTGGTACAAGATTTTATTGCCGTTTTTTTTAACGAGACTAAACACCACGGTTTTATCATAATTTGTTTATTTTAGGAGTTGTTATGGCAACCTCCTCGCTACAACATCAGATCAGTGACCATAATATAGTATTGTCATCGAATTTATGTAAGTGTGCTCAATTTCAGCTCAATCGGTTAAAGATATCTGCTTCAAAATTTAGTTGCTAGATTTTCCCCGAACATATGTATGTTCGGGGAAAAATAAATATAAAAATACATATTTCATACTTACAGGCCGAAAGTTGTGAAAGTTACATAATTATGAATGTTGGCGTGAGCTTTGTACTCAACTCGAAATTTATATAGATGGTGCCAACTCTCGTGAATCGACCTGTAACATTGTAAGTAAAATAAAAACTTGTAAAAACCGACGTATGGGAATATACTAAATTAATAGTGACAACCCTGCTGTTGCGCTAATAATCAAACTAAATAAACCCAATACGAAGTGCATAATGTCTGTATCAAAATCTATTCATATTTGAAATTGTGTTGGCAGAATTCAAATACATTTGCTAGGTATTACATTAGTGATGCCCCCAGTAAATGTTAGGAAAATGACATAAATATTTACCTAGTACTTAGTTTAGGGTAGTTTAGGTTTGTAGGTAATTATGTTTATACATTGATTTTACTATAGCATCAAAAAAATTACAGAAAGTTACGAATAAAACTGTCGTATGCCTTTATTTATTTATTTACAACGCAAAAGTTCTCTCGAACTCAGATTTATAGTAAAAGATCTTTATAATCAGTAGGTCAAGTTTGAGTATTTATACACTAGCGAACAATAATACCGATTTAAAGAAACAGCTTCTTCGCCAAGCTTGCTCCAAAATGACTTCCACTTTCTATTTTTTTAAACAATAGGCAAATGCTTATTTAATGCTTGTGGATAAGCATTAAAAAACCTACATTTACGACCTTATCATATCAGCCGAAGGAAGTCCACTGCTGAACACACGCCTCCCCCAAAGTGACCCACAGTGACCAGTTTTGCGCCACCCCCATTGAGTGGATTCCCGCGATTTTTACCATATCGTCGGGGGTTTGCCCACGCTGCGCCTTCCGGTACGTGTTCGCTACTCGAGAATCTTTACGCCGGGCCAATGGCCATGTTTAAACATATTGTTTTGTGTTTTTTTTATATTAAGTCGTATAATTCTCACCGCCTACAACGTTTCTGTTTTGACCTTAATGCTAAAGAATGCTTTTTAGCGTTAAGACCGCCTTTTTTTAATTATTTATTGTGCAAAAAGTTTCAATAAATAAATAAATGTCAGCCACCATGGCCATGTGAGCATGTTAGCATTTTTTTTAATGTGGCTTAAATTATTTAATTTATTTTATTTATAAGGAGAGTAAAATGTTACGCGCCTCTGGCTAGGTCAATAGGTCGAGCGTCGACCGCGCCAGCAAATCTCGTACATACAATATATGTCACTGTTTACATACAAGTAACGGTTGTCATAATAATATTATCTATTAATATGTTTACATAGTAAAATAATAATGAAAATACCTAATATATATAGGACCTCCATACACAAATTGACTGAGCTCACGGTAAGCTCAAGAAGGCTTGCGTTATATGTACAGTCAGCAGCAAAAGTTGCTAAGCGTTTGAAGTGTTCAAAATGACCTACACGCGCTCTTATTCTCTTGACAATAGATATGTGTTGACCTCATTTTGAACACCTCAAACGCTTAGCCACTTCAGCTGCTGACTGTACTCAGCCAACAATCTATACTGGGTGTTATAAAAAACGTGATAAATATTATCAAACCGGCATCTGTCCATGATTTTGAACATCTTTTACTATGGGGTCAAGTTTGTAAAATAAAAATTGAGCTGTTCTATAGAAAGGCCAAGTATAAGTTGACGAAAATGTATGAGAGAGTTTTTTTTTACAATTTATACAGTTGACTCCATAGTAAAAGTTGTTCCAAATCATGACCAGATGCCGGCTTGATAATTTTGTACCTATCACGTTTTTTATTACACCCGGTATGTAATATACAAATCTTGACGACCCGTCTAGCTTAGTGGGTAGTGACCCTGCCTATGAAGCCGATGGTCCTGGGTTCGAAGGGCATTTATTGGTGTGATGAGCACAGAATTTTGTTCTTGACTCATGGGTGTTTTCTATGTATTTAAGTATTTATATGTACCAGCCGCAGTGTGTGACATGCCGGCGACGACGCGAGCGGCGAGGCGAACGGGCATTCGGCACTCTTAGTGTCTGGAAATGGAGGCCTGTGTTCTCCAAGTACTTACGCGGTGAGTAACTCCTGTCATTTTAATACTATTAAAGCGAAATATCACAATAATATAGCTTAAAATACATCAAAATAATCCATAAGAATATTATAAATGCGAGAGGAAATTCTGTACGTCTGTCTGTTACCTATTCACGCTTAAACCGTTCAACCAATTGGGATGAAATTTGTTATGGAGAGAGTTTGAGCTACGAGAAAGGACATAGGATAATTTTTATCCCGCAACCATACTTTAAGGACCGGTATGGTTGGAAGATGAAGTCGCGAGGAAAAGCTAGTAATACATAGTTTGTCCCAATTACTGTATTTTTAATATTTTTTTTATATGACGACGGTGGTAAACAAGCATACGGCCCGCCTGATGGTAAGCAGTTACCGTAGCCTATGGACGCGTGGAACTCTAGATATTTTAACATGCGCGTTGCCTACACCACAAGTTGTTGGAGCTCTGGGAACCTTACTCACCATCAGGAACACAACAGTACATACCTGAAAGGTAGCAGTGCTATTATGGCTGTGGTCTTCTGTAAGGAGGTACTTCCCCAGTTGGGCTGCTCCAGACTCAAGCGTGATGGTTCGCTGAGTCCTACCTCTCATTGTTGGATGTAGTTTAAGGACATACCCGGGTTCAAAAACTTACGGCTTAAATGATGAATTACCAAATATCACCGATTAACCAAAGTTTGCTCTATAATTAGAGCACAGATTACACAGTAATCTGTGTAATCTAAAAATAATAAATGCCGTGTGATGCCAGCTGACTAGAATAGCACCACACCCCATCTCCTCCCGCGAGTGTCGTAAGAGGCGACAAAGGGAAACATTCTACGTCCATCGAAACCCAATCTACAGCTACTGCGGTCGCCAACCCGCCTGTCAAGCGTGGCGACTATGGCAACTACCCCCAAGATGATACAAGTCATATTTGTGGGAGGCCTATGTCCAGCAGTGGACTGCATACGGCTGAAATGTATGTATGTTGTATGTACTGTGTAATCCAAGAGTAAATTGTGCCAACAATGACTCGAACCTGGGACGTCAAGTTTCATAGGCAAGGTTACATCTATAATAATACCTACCTACATCTTGTTTGCCTTGGTCCACTCGCAAAACCGGAGTCATCTTGTATGCATGTCTGCCTGACATTAATTGCATACTCATCATCATCATTTCATTCAAAAAACGTTTGACCTCCCCCAAGGATCGCCAAGACGACCGGTCCGGCGCTTGAGTTCAACGGATTACCGTGACCATGACCAGGTAATTTAACCTTGTGGGATGTCTAACCACACCGCGTCTTCCAATACGCGGTCGCAAGTCGATTGGCATATAGGTTTTTTGTTATACAACGACGGTGGCAAACAAGCATACGGCCCGTCTGACGGTAAGCAGTTACCGTAGCCTATGGATACCTGCAACTCTAGGTGAAAAACTTAGCTACAGCACCCGGCCTATGTAGTAGTAACGTGTGTACACGCATGTCGGTGTTCTATATTCAAATTTTGACGCAAGTTCCATATTAATTCTCTGCACAACTACATAGACATGGTCCTCCTTCAGTTAAGCTTTTCACCTAGAAATACTAGATTTATTCTTTTGAGAGCGCCGGTGGCCTAGCGGTAAGAACGTGCGACTTGCAATCGGGAGGTCACAGGTTCAAGCCCCGGCTTGTACTAATGAGTTTTTCAGAACTTATGTACGAAAGGGTGTAGCAGGATAAACCTTCAAAAATTGCCCCCAAAGCTTTGAGTTCAAAACTACTACCACTTAATGCCCCGTCAAATGAAAATAATCCATACCAATTTTTAACCCTCTACTGCCACCTGGAACCCGACGACATTCATTTAACCCTAAAAAGTTTTTATTTTTTTCTGAAAAAGTGTAAAAAGGACAATTATCAAATTTTTCACAAATGTTGATGTGATCAATATAAACTATCAAAAAAAATTGAGCTCTCTACTTACTTATAGGTGAACCAGAACTATGGGAGTATTGTCAAGAGGGCGCTCGTTTTTAATTTTATATAGCAACAATTTGTATAGTGGGGGCAACGGAAATTGACAAATAATTTTTGTTTTATTCCGACAACTTTAATAAGTGCAAAGTTTGGTGTTTGGATATTTTTTCGGTTTTTACGCTATAAAATTCGTGAAATTTACGACGTATGACACATAAATCAAAATCATCCAAATCTATTTTTTTTTGTTTGGTCGTTTAATTCCGCCCTTACGCCCTTCGCTAGCAATCCGTGATACCGATGCTTGCGATACACCTAGTACACAAATCAATATTTTTCCGGACGCTAATAATGATACAATAGCCATACCTGCAAGTAATCTACAAATGAGCAATAAGAGTCCCCATGTAATCTATAAGACATTTAAATAAATAATAATAATCATTTTTTTTTTCTTTAGCCTATAGTGTCCCACTGCTGGGCAAGGCCTCTCCCGTGGACCCCCACAATTCCCGGTCTTGTGCTGTTTCCGGCCAAGTGCTGAGGAAAGCATCCAGATCGTTCCGCCATCTCTGTTTAGGCCTGCGTCCGCGCCTCTCTTGTGGCATCCATTTGGTGGCTACGCATGCCCACCTATCCGGATGCATGCGACAGACGTGACCGGCCCAATTAATAAATAATTATTACCCTAAATAAAAAGAAATGCCGCCTTTTACTGTTATTTTAATTAAAATCTATTGCTGCTGAACTTTTTTCATCTAACGATCAAAATACTAAGTGGCCCTTATATTCTTTTGAGTAGTATAATAGCTGACGTAATGAAATAAGCGCAGACATAAAATACGGAAAATTTCTAAAGAAAATAAAAACATACTGAAAGGAAAAATGTTTTTACACCCTGCAAGAATATTTTGATCATAATAAATATCACAAATATCAATAGATTATACATAGTTTGTATAATTAATTTCATTAATTAAGTTATTTTGTAGATATTTAACAATTTTTTATCTTTAAAACTTTGCAATACCCTGTTTGGGGTCTTCTGTTGTTCTTAGTTGTACTTAGTTATAAGAACTTTTGTAACAACATGAAAGCAATGAATTTATATTCTATTCTATTCTATTAGCTGTTAAAAGCATGTTGTCCATAGTAACTGCTGCCATCTATATTTGTTAGTCGGAACTTTTAAGAAAAGTAGTTCGCGCTTAGAACGGCTTAGATAATGCAACGGAGAAGTTCTTGACGGAATATATAGATGTCGGTAGCGCATTCGCGAATTGTAATTTTATTTGGCGTTAGTAATTTATAATATTGTCTTTGGTTGCCGCGATAATTACTCATGAAATAAAACAACTAAAATGGATTAAATCGCGTATACTAATTCAATAGAGAGGATGTCTACCACCAGCTTGGGATCCTGTGGTTCATTTAATAAAACAGCAGGCAAGACTGTGAGGCCATAGTGTTGGACAGTGTGGACATTGTACTTTGTAGTTTATAAAATTTTTTGGACTTTAAAATGTAATAAGCCCCTCTGGCGTGTGCAATTATCATGTGCAAGCCCCCAAAATTGTTTACTAATTTATATGTGGGTAGGTTAGCATTTTGTAATTTTTTGAGGATGGAGGTAAATTAATATTTTTCCTCAGTCCACCCGATGACCACGAACGCTGCTAAAGGGTTCGAAACGTCGGAATGAAGTTTACATTAGTATACGCGATTTAATCCATTTTAGTTGTTTTATTTCGTTAGTAATTTAACCAAAATGTTTTCCATGTCTTATTTTATACTTTCAGGATTTTATAAAGGTATGAAATATCTTAAATAATAATTTGATATCAGAATGTCGTTCGGATTGTATTTAATGATAATGACTAATAGAACATTGAATCGTACGAACCATGTACAGTCGAGGTCAAAAATATATTTACACTTTTGGATCTTATATATTAAATCTAAAAAAGGACCTTGAGGCATTGTACCAAGGATGCTGGCGGCATTTCTTCGTATCGCAATCCTGATACGTTGTGCGAGGAAGCCGCCAGCTCTTCGGTCACCAGTTACGTCAATAAATATACTACTTCTATGTCTAAGTTGTGACTCGTAAAAAGTAAAAAAAAAACGTCCTTGTGACTCCTCTGGTGTTGCGAGTGTCCATGGGCGGCGGTAGTTGCTTACCATCAGGCAATCCGTCTGCTCGTTTGCCTCCTATATTATAAAAAAAAAGTTTGGTCTAAGTCTGTGTTGGCTAAAACGTATTCAAGCGAGAGGTTCTAAATACGTCGTTTTTGGCGTAAATATGCGCCGAACTGGAATTATGCGCCGTGCTTGTGTTGCGGTAACGCCGACAAATACGTTGTAGGGTTGTCAACACTTACTTATTAATTATTTTAATTTTGTCACATTACCAAATGTGCTAGGGGGTTATAAATACGCGGCTGGCCTAGAACGCAAAATGACTAGTGTAATATTTTGCTTCTATCGCAAAAGGTCTACATCGCAAACGGTCTAGAACACAAAATGCCTACATCACTTTCGACGTTTTATCTTTAAGTTGGCAATGTCGACGGAGCTTCTATTCTGTACGGTTTGCCCTTCGGCCATTTGAAGATAACTAACGAATCTAACCTACCTAGTGATATAATAGTATTTAAATCGAAAGAAAAATAGAAAAATTTGACTCGCAGCGGGACTCCAACCCACAACCACTGGATCACTAGCCCAGTGCACTACCAGTTGTGCTATACGAGCGCCGCTTGTGGTTGTGGGTTCGAGTCCGCCTGCGAGTCAAATTTTTTTATTTTTCTTTCGATGTAAATACATTTGATATGCTAGCAGACGTTTCTGCTTAATATAAAAATAATGATATAATAGTGATATAAATAAGTGGACATTTTGCATTCTAGCCCTTTTGCAATGTAGTTCGCTTGCGATGTAGGCTAATATTACACTAGTCATTTTGTTCTATAGGCTTTCCACGAATAATACTGCTAAGGCACGGACAGCAAAAGGCATCTCGATCTCGTATAAATCAAAAGCGGACCCTGAATGGGGAAGTACCTCCCCCCTTACACAAAACAACAACCGAACTGGCAACTGCAAGTGAATTTTGTTTACCTAAAAATATCGCTATGAAGGATAATTGGAATAATCTGTTGGGAGCAATGTTGAAGTTGACATGTCCTGTCAGAGGCTTAAGGAGTTCTCAGCGTTGTAGCGGCCGTTTTTACCCCGTACGTGTGGTGTCAACCCTAGCGTATCACGGCGTTGCAGGTGCGTTGTTCGCCGGCTCGGAAAATTCCGGTAATACGCCGTCGACGCCGCGAGGACGTGATGCGGCGTCGAATAATACGCTCATACCTTTGAGGCATTGCATAACTGCAATACGGACTCATAAAGGTATGTATAAATGAATTTTATATACGTACATGTCATAAGTGCTCTAAGATGCGTCCAAAAACCGTAGGCAATGACCAGCATTACCAACCATCAGAAAGATTTCAGTAGGTAATGTTAACATTACCTACTGAAATCAGTAGGTTATGAATTTAAATTTGGAACAGCTGTCAAATTCAAGTAGTGTGTCTAATCTAGTATCTATAGATATTAAAACAGTTATTGATACGAAACGCCAATTCGTTATGTTTTTTAATATAAATCGACCGACATTTCAACTCGAGTGACAACAGAATAGGGAGTTCATTCGCTTGTCTATGGTTAAAAAAAAAATTGACAGAGATATGAAATACGAAATGCCGCTATTCCAAGCTGTCATTTGTTTTGTTCGTTGACTGTTTAATATTTACAAGTAGCACTAGTAATATTGCAGGTAATTTTCCTACGGTTCCTGAACCCATCTTAAAATATATGTGTGTAGATAAAGTAGTGTCAACTATACATAATTAGGCATTAAAACACTTTATGCACAGTTGCATAAACTACTAATACAGGGCATTATTACACAAATTGACTGAGTCCTACGGTAAGCTCAAGAAGGCTTGGATTGTGGGTATTCAGCCAACAATATATATACAAATACTTAAATACATATATAAAACATCCATGACTCAGGAACAAATATTTTGTTCGTCATACAAATAAATGCTCTTACTGGGATTTGAACCCAGACCCATCGGCCAGGTTACATAAGTGGTATTATTATTTAAATATTTGCAAAATATCGTGTGAACCCGTTGGCCTTGTGATGCCGGCTGACTAGAATAGCACCACAGCGTCGCCTCTCGCGGGTGTCGTAAGACAAAGGGAAAAATGCTACGGATGGGCAGCAGCGTCCGTCGAAACCCTATCTACAGCTACTGCGGTCGCCCCATCGGCCAAGCGTGGCGACTATGCCAACTATCCCCCAAGATGATACAAGTCATATTTGTGGGAGGCCTATGTCCAGCAGTGGACTGTATACGGCTGAAATGTATGTCTGTTTATCTATTGTGTGAACCCGGGGCGAGTCGCTAGTAAACTATAAAAGCGATCATCCAGTCCACAAAAACCCGCCATCCGCCCACTCTTGCGCCGAAATGATACCATTTTCAGACCTCGTTAAAAGCTAAAATAAACTTTGCCCCCGGCCGTTAACAATAAATTAGCCTTACCTCATTCATTTTCCAACAAAAAGGCATGCATAAAGATTAAACAATCCAAACGATATTAACTCCGCAGGCGGCCATATTTTATTTCACTGTGTACAATAAAAGAGAAGTGAGAAGTGGCAATAATAATTAATTTTTATTTGACCCCCGAGGCTGGGCTGCCGCGAACAGCGAACTTCGGAAAATTTCGAGCATCTCCCTCTTTTACTCCAATAAGAGTGACAGAGACATTCGTGAGAAATTTACGAATCTCGTTTTTCGCGGTAGGCCTCTTGGGCTGGTTGGAGTATTGCCAGGTGACTGACTGAATTTTTAATGCTGGCAACATTAAGCTATTGGTTAGAGCGTTGAGGGAAAGAGATATGATTCTATTTGAATAACTGTCTTTTGTTATGTTGACAATTTTATATTTCCCCTTTATTTGGGTACTTCTATTTTTTTTGACTTCGCTAGTTTGAGGTTGTAAAACTGCAAACATAGGGTTCATCAGGATTTTGGAAAATAAATATTTTGATTATTTCCATTTGGATATGGATTGTGTAAAATGAATAAAATGCAGTGTAATTCATAATCTATTCATCTTATTTTTAACAGCTGGGGTCGATCCCAGAACCAGAATACGTGTATTCAGTTGTTCTTCTTCCGAAAATCGATGACATACTTAGTTTCTAAGAACAGACCTTTCGAGTCCCGCTGCGAGTCAAATTTTTCTATTTTTCTTTCGTTTCTGCTTAAATAAAAAATAATTTTGACCTTTGTAAGTCTTATAGTTCCAGATTTTCATATACAAACCAATCGAAATGGGCCACCAGGTACTTATAATCAAGTGTTAATAAATCTTTATTTACAATTATCAATTACAATCATTAAAACAAACTACGTGTACTTAACTAGTTACTGCATTAAATCCAAAAAAGGCCCTTGAGTCATTGTATCAAGAATGTTGGCGGCATTTCCTGGTTGTATCGCAATGCTGATATGTTGTGCGAGGAAGCCGCCATGCCAGCTCTTCGGTCACTAGTTACGTCAAGCAGACGCTTCGCGATTTCTGCAAAAAGTTTGTGCGACCCCATGGACCTAGCGTCTCTACGACAATCGGTACAAAATAGTACTTTCTGTATACTGTTATATTTTTAACCTTATCTAGTCGTAAAGAGATAGTTAAATTGATCTAGCTAGAATTTTCTGTGGTGTCTAATTAATCCTCCACAACTGCGTCAGCAGTACTTTTTTAATTAGTTTTAACCCGACACGAGATGAGGCAAACACGAGAGGCAAACTCACTGCAAAAACGACTAAGATTTCACGATTAGGGTATTAAATCCTGGGATCGAATACCGGTATTATATTAGATACCGATATTTAATACCGGTTAATATTTGTATGTTAACCGTATACTAATTAGGTACCTACTTTCTGCCCAGGCTCTTATACCGGGTGTGGCCTGTAATAGGAGCATTAAGTTTAGGCATCGTTTCTACACCACAAACGTAACAACATTTGTTCTTCGACTTTTGAAAATAACTAATAGTTTAATAAATATTAATATAAAAAGATTTTCGAAGCAAGCAATGTATTGCGAAAACTATGAAATTTGTAGGCTGACAGTAAACGTCAACTAGACTATTGGATGCTGTTCATTGAAAATACTATTTAGTTTGTTCGAAAAAATCACAAGTAATAAATTAACCAATTATTTAAAGTTGTAGAACAATATATGTTGTTACGTTAGTGGTGTAGAAGCGATCCCTAAAATTTTTGCTCGTATTACAGGCCGCACCCGGTATTGATGATGTGGTTGACTTGAATTGAAATGATGCCGATGCAGATGAATTCTTGCAGTGACCGGATGATGAGATATGTATGATTTATCCGGCTATCAATCAGATCAGATCCGACCTAATCCGTTTGTGACATACAGGAGTAGTGAATACAGGGTTAATTAAACGATGGGGACCGCCGCACGTAAGGATTAAATGTACAATCAGGCCGGATAGCGTGGCTGCGATTTTATCGTGTATCGCGCTTACTTGTTACTTACTTACATACAGTTAAGTGTAAAAATTCGTTCACAGCCAAAGTTTAAAAAATATTTACCGAGCAACTCTATTGTACATTAAATAAGGTTGTAGGACGTATTTATGAAAGGATTCTTTCGGTACATATTATTGCACTTGACTGTACATGTTGGAGCGTGATAGATATTGTGATAAATGATAAATATCCGATCAAATTAGGCTACCATTAGTAGCAACGTCTCAAATTATCCTTTTCTGGGACCATCCCCGCAGCACTAAACTTCTCTAAGTTACCTAGACTTAAGCCTAATCTAAATGTTGCTGTGTATGTGTTTGCTGAATAAAGTATTATTATATTCTATTCTATTCTATTATATTCTATTCTATTCTATTCAACGTATCTGGAGACCGTAGAACTGGCGCGTACCTCTCTCAGCGCATACCCCTCGCTGTGCAGAGGTAACGACGCCAGCATTATGGGATCCATGCCGCAGCGCAGGTAGCACTTCTAGAAGGGATTTTCTTTTTAGAACTGTGTTTTTTTTAATAAACAGTACTTGACATTTAATTTAAAAATATAAGATAAAAACATAATACAGATACTAACTAAATACTTAACTATAAATATAAAAAATGACCTAGGTCCTGGTCATTAGGTAGGGTGCCCAGAAGGCTGGCCGCGTTTCCGCGCTGGATAGCAATGCTAGTCCGTTGGGCGAAATATTGGCCAGCCCTCTGGTCACCAGAAATTTCTATAAGACGCGCCGATATCTCTTTGTAGAGTCGGCGCGCACTTGGGCCCCACGGCCCCAGGGTTTCAACCGCAAACGCCGCAAATATATAACTACTGCCCAGTGCGACATACTTGCAACGCTTGTGGTTCTCAGCTGAGGATGCAGCCTCACCAGCATCAACGTGCCCGTAATATGGGACGGCGCCAGGGTGTCTACACAAGTAGCGTCCCATACGAGGGGCCGTCCCATACTCCAAGGCACCAATGTCATTCCGTCGGGCCTCTAAAAACTACATTCTTTTAACTTCATCTAGTTTTCATGTAGTTTATTTTAGATTCATTAAGGTTTAATGTACTAGGTACTCGTAGTTTAACTATATTCCATTAAATTATTAAAAGTTGGAATTTGTTTAATTAAGCATAGGTATATTTTTTAGTATATTGAAATAAATAACCTCCGTTTTATAAGTCGAATATTTAAATATTTGCACAATGTACTTCATAAATACTTTGATACCGGAATGAGCCTACCCTCATCTGGCATAAAATTTAATGGCATAAAAATATATAGGATCGTTAAGAATTAGGTTAGGTTAGATTTATAATAAGTATCCCTGAAAAGTCTACATTTCTTTGGTCTACAGTTTCATAAAGAAAGACATTATGCGAAATAATTAATGCCAAAGGATATTTTATGCCAAAAAAATTTCTGCAAAGCAGTTGGGAATTCGAAATGAGATATAAAAATATATGTATTTAATTCGTTGGTGCGTGGTGCTGTCAACAATTTAAATGGCTCAAAAGTAGACTTCACAGAGGACATAGACTACATTAGCGATTGAATAGGGTATAGGTATCATGGTTTGGAAGGTGGATTTTCCGGTCTGCCGATCGCCTTTGGTGCAGCAAAATCGCTTACGCCTCAGCCATGCAAAGCCGTCTCTCTACGGGATAACATGACATATGTTTGTGTTTCGATGTGTGTTTTAATTGTTTGAAATTAATTTTAAATCTATTTTATTTACTATGTCTCTTGCGTTGCTGCCGTGTGATGCCGACTGACTAGAATAGCACCAAAGAAAAAATCCTACGGATGGACAACAGCGTCCGTTGAAACCAAATCTACAGCTACTGCGGTCGCCTACCCGCCTGCCAAGCGTGGCGACTATGGCAACTACTCCCAAGATGATATAAGTCATATTTGTTGAAAGCCTAAGTCCAGCAGTGGACTGCATACGGCTGAAATGTATGTCTCTTGCTGTGCCACTATGCGTCCGTTATAACCTCGTAAGAACAACTAAAAGAAATCACATTATTTTTTATTAAGTATTTAGATTTGCTTTGGTTTTTAAGTAGTAACAATACATACTTCATATCATAAATGTAAAAGTAATTCACCAGTTGGGATGAAATTTGGTATGGAGAGAGTTTGAGCTACGAGAGATAATTTTTATCCCGCAACCGAACTTTATAGAGGGGCATAGCTGGCCGACGAAGTCGCGAGGGAAAGCTAGTATTATAAAAATTATAGAATAAAATAGATGACAAATACTCTGAAATAGATACAAAGTGACAGGGTCCTCCGTCGTCTGATTGCCGAGGGTAGGATTTGTGGATTTGACGAAGCATGTCGAAAATGTTTTTTTAGTGTGAATATTGAATATTTATAAGGCGCGGACGAGGCAGGCCTAAACAGAGATGGCGGAACGTTCTGGATGCTTTCCTCAGCACTTGGCCGGAAACAGCAAAAGACCGAGAATTGTGGGGGTCCACGGGAGAGGCTTTTGCCCAGCAGTGGGACACTATAGGCTAAAGAAAAAAATATATATATTGAAGGAACCTGCGTGGTAGATGAGATTTGTATTTGAACTAATTAATTGATGCTCAACTACCCGCATCATCCCCATATGTAAACTTGGCCAGCCCTTTTGACCCTCAACAAATAGCTCAAAGGGACTTAAGGTTTGATATCAGTTACCCTTCCATTCAATGAAGTTGGCAAACTTATTGGCCTGGCCATGTGGGGGATATTCCTCACGTCTTGTAGTTTGGTGCACATATGTGAACATGTATAATGGTGTCCAAAACTATTCAAAATTTTACTCGGCTTGGCAGTGCTTGCCGGAAACACGTTGTCTATTGGTTTATTTATCAGCCACGGAGGTCTGATGTTCATGGACCGATAAACTACAAGAAGGAGATACAATACCAAAGCTGTTTTTAGTGATCAGTAAACTCTTTGAAACCTTAAGTGCATACAGTATTGCAACTGATACCTTTTTTAATTTTAATTAGAATGCAAACGAGCAGACGAATCGCCTGATAGTAAGCAATTACCGCTGCCCATGGACACCTGAAACATCAGAGAGGTCATAAGTGCGCTACCAGCCTTTATGGGTCTTTAATAGTATGCTCTTTTCTTGAAGGTCGGAAGGTCGGGTCGGAACACCGCAGGCGACAGTTTTGCTACAACTGCTAGCCTAATATTGTCGGGATTTAACATTTGTCACAAGACCTATCCCTCTAACAAGTATGTGTGTAAGTGACGGATAGCGCGATAGATGACAAAAATGGCAATTATGCGTTCTGAAAGAGTCAGTAGTACCCAATCAATTACAATTATAAAATGCGACGTCTTGTTACAGATAATGCGACATGTTTAATTGTACATAAGGTATTTTAGAAGAAAATTCATTGAAACTTCTAAAGGTTAAGGTGGTAAAGATTCTGGACAAAAAATCCGTCCCAATGTATCTTATGAACAGTACAACGCCACTTTATCAGTTATTTGTTAAGCTATCACTAGTTCGAGAACATTCGGTTGGAATTTCCGACAAGTTTGCCGACTAGAATCGGTCGTGGGTATACCTACAGGTTTATTTGATAAACGCTATGCATTGAGTTCAGTACCTCTAGAGTTCAGTACAGTTGAGTTAGCAAAACGTTCTCGCTAGCTTCTGCGTACGATATTTGTATTGTGGAATTGCACAAACTCGTAGTATAGGAACAGTTCCCCACTGGCATACAAGCCTCTTCAAGGTTTGGTTTATCATATGATGGGGTAAACGTTAATGTTGTTTTTACCTGCCTTAGGGTGCCTTTCCACCAGAGCTATCTTTTATTATATAAGCTAACGAGCTAACGTTTATATAAATAACACATAGCTTCACAGAATACCTTAGCCGGTTTGTATGTAGCCCTGATAGAAAGGCTCTATAAACCGTTTGGAATATTAGAGCGGACGAACTGCCTGAGGGGAAGGCAGCCTGGGGAAAATCCGGAACCCTTCCGCACCAGACTTGATTTGTACTACTGTAATACTCATTCTAAGTTTACGCTTCCAGCGAGATTGGTTGAGGCGGTCTCAACCGAATCAGAGTGGTTTTTATTGAGTCGATAAATTATTTTATTAGTGTTCGGTAAGTGTCAAGACAGTGATTTGGCCGTAACCGCTTTGACAAGAAGAATAATCCAACAGGAACAATTTATGATAAAAAAACAAGTTGGACTAACCCGGATCGGAATTCAGCACCCAGTTCCGTAGGCAGAGTTACCAACTAGGCTAGCATTCCGTGTATGCCACAGGCATGCATATTTAATCGTCAATTTTGCGGCTTAATCTATCGCTCTGGTAATTAACCCTCTGTTAACACACACTGCATAATCTATAGGTATCGGGACACGCCCGCAGCTAACCCTCCCAAAGTCGGAACCCGCGGCAATGTCAGCTGATTGCCGAAACCGGATCAACCGCGGCACTGATTAACCGGGCCCGGATATCGTCCGTGCGGCTTACGTCGCCTTTAATCGCTCATTTGTGAACATAGATTCCTCACATGCTAGATAAAGTAAGGATGCTTATAGCCAGGTGATATGCGTGGAGTTAGCATATCAAGTTCCAAAATTCTTCAAGCGTGGAGTTTAAAGGATTTTGGAACTACAAACTGCGAGATTGTTTGCTCTACTGAGGCCTGGAATGCCTAGCTCACTGGACCGAGTCCAAAGCCAACTCGACCCAAACTACAACAGGCCTAGGATACTATTGCCCTGACTTATAATTGGACCCGCACGAGACAGCACCCGCCATGGTGTAAGGACTATTGAGTTTTAATTGAATCTAGGATGGACCCGGGTATGTCCTTAAACTACGTCTAACAATGAGAGTAGGGCACAGCGTTAACCATCATGCTTTAATCTGGGGCAGTCCAACGGGGGAAGTACCTCCTCCTTACAGAAGACCACAGCCACCTTTCACGTATATAGTGTTGTGTTCTTGATGGTGAGTAAGGTTCCCAGAGCTCCAACCCTCCTTAAAGGCCGGCAACGCGCTTGTGACTCCCCTGGTGTTGCGGGGTGCCCATGGGCGACGGTAATTGCTTAACACCAGGCAATTCGTCTGCTCGTTTGCCGCCTACGTCATAAAAAAATAAAAAAAAACTAGGCTATTGGGTGGAAAGGATGGACTAGCTACTGGGCTATTGGATAAAAATCATATTCCTTGTCTGCAGCTTGTTGCGAGCTATTGGAAAGTAGCGACTCCACGTACCTGAATGCCCCTGGGGTGCCCCGTCGAACAGGTGGTCCCCTGCCTCTGGTTTACCAGCCGTCCAGAGTGGGATCGCTAGAGCTGTGTTTTCGAGGGTAGATGTGGAAACCTAAGTCTAAATCCTCCTTGTTAACCGTCCTTGTTAGTCAGTTCCATTAAATCACTTTTTTTTGCAGTCCCACTAGCATGTTAGATACGAGTAGTTTATACATAGTTAATGGTACGTTTTAGTTCGAGCGCTTTTACTAATAAAACATAGGTAGGTACTGTGGATTTTTATGTAATAAAATGCTAACTTCACACGATGGCATATCATTTTAATCCAAGATGATTAAATAAAATATTATAATGCTGTCTTATTTCACAAAGAGTTCCTGGTACCATAAGTACATGAATTTACATAAATAAGCATTCTTTGTATAAAACTGCCGTGTGATGCCGGTTGACTAGAATAGCACCACCCCATCTCGGGTGTGGTAAGAGGCGACAAAGGGAAAAATCCTACGGACGGACAGCAGCGTCCGTCGAAACCCAATCTACAGCTACTGCGGTCGCCAATCCGCCTGCCAAGCGTGGCGACTATGGCAACTACCCCCAAGATGATACACGTCATATTTGTGGGAGGCCTATGTCCAGCAGTGGACTGCATACGGCTGAAATGTAATGTATGTATTAAACTAGTCTTTAAAAAAATGATTTCGTCGAAACTTTAGCAGTTTCAGGCTTCTTTATTGTCTTATTAAACAAAAAAAATAATAAATACAAAATTGAAATAAAAGACATAGGTACACACAGCAACGCTCTTAGCTATACATCGGTGGACCTTATGCCTTATGTAATAAGATCCATCGATGGAGGTCATCGACCTATACTTAAAAAAAAGTAAACTCTTATTAAGATAGTTATTTACACTGTGAAATCAACATTACAACATTATTCTGCGGAAGTATTTCTGTTAAACATACTACATGTTTATTTGCTACGTTTTCAAATCAAATAGAAAGAAAATAATATTGGGCAAAGGAAATATTTTACGCTAGTATTTGCTTCATTTGATTTATAATGTTGTCATAAAATATGTAGAAATAAGACTCACGTAATAATGTACTTTAAATTAATGTTTGTAATATGAACTGAACTTATTTCATGACTTTAGCAAATTCATAGCTATAGAAAGTGGTTTCGAGGGAAGCGAGAAAACAAGGTATGTACGACAAAGAATTCATAGGTGAAGCTAATAAAAAAAAAAATACAAAAAATATAATTATTTTTCAGATGGTAAGAAGAAAAAAAATGCTTATAATTTGGTCACCCCACTCAATATGACGTCTTGTCGCTTCCGTTACTGCGTATGTCAAAACGCATAGCCAATGAACCATGCCATACCACAGCCGGTGAGGGGAAACATCGTGAGGAAACCGGACTAATCCCAATATGACCAACTTTCCTCTCTGGGTTGGAAGGTCAGATGGCAGAGTCGCTTTCCTAAAACTAGTGCCTTCGTCAAATGGGATTAGTTGCCAAGCGAACCCCAGGCTGCCATGAGCTGTGGCAAAATGCCATTGCCAGGACAATGCGAGGAAGATGATATTGAAATATCCAAAAATTCATCGGAATTTGAACCTGTTACTCGTTTGAAAGTGTTACCGATACCCAACGTTTCATTCATTAGCTTCCAAAAGCGTTTCTTTCGTGAAATATTCCTTACTTTAATTAAAATTCGATGTAGCTTACCTAAGAACACAACAAATAAAGAACCTGAAATGAATTTTTAATACCCGGCCGGCGAGAAATATAAAATATTAAACTGTGAAATTGAATTTCTTTGAAGCCTTTTGGTTGTGTGCTGTTTACTGTTATTTAATATTGTAATAAATAAATATAGCGTGCGGTAAACCACCTGACCGTTGGGAAGACCTTCGTGCAAAAGGGTTAGTTTAGGTGTAGCTTCTTTTAAAGAAGCTCGGCTTGAACACCTGGACCAAAAGCGCTATCATCGAAAGACTCGGCCTAAGCCGTCCTACGTTTACACTCTTAACGACCAGGGACAGCTTTTCTGTTCTCTGTGCAACAGGGTTTTCAAAACAAAGTTTGGTTTTGCAAGCCACATAAGGGCTCATCAGAGAAGGTAAGGGTTGCCGTTGTCGATTACGACATGGAGGACTATATATGTATATATATATATATATACATAAAATAAATATAACATTTTAGGATAGGATCAAATCCTAATTATTTTTTAGTGTTCCGTACCTCAAAAGGAAAAAAAACGAAACCCTTATACCACTTAGTTGTCTGTCAAAACCATTTTTCTTAGGAACGCGTGGAGGTATCAAGCTGAAATTGATATCAAATACTAATGTCTATAGTCCCTTGGAGCTGTGAAAAACTCGAAAGCCAACGCAATCACACAGATACAGTCGTTTATGCTGCAAGAGTTTTTCTCGCAAAACGTACGGGATACTTCCCGTGAACAAGGAAACATGAAGCAACGTCATATGGCACAGACAAAGGAAAAATTACTATAAATAGTCATTTTTGGTAAAATAATTTAAAAAAAGTTTTTTTTAAATTTTAAACTTACTATCTTTTTACTAAATGCATGGAGGTATTATAATTTAGTAATAAATACATAGGCACTACAACTTTGCTTGTTATAGGTTTGTACGGAACTCTCGATGCGAGAGACCGACTCGACTTCATTAAAGAGTTAGCATGGTTGCAATTTTATCGTCTATCGCGCTATCCGTCACTCTCGCACTCACATACTTGTCAAATCGTGACAAATATTATGACTTTCAAGCTAACATTGGTCGTTTACACTACAACTATTACTTAAAACGGGATAGTTACCATGTATGTATGACGACCGGTCTGGCCTAGTGGGTAGTGTCCCTGCCTATGAAGCTGATGGTCCTGGGTTCAAATCCCAGTCAGGGCATTTATTTGTGTGATGAGCATAGATATTTGTTCCTGAGTCATGGGTGTTCTCAATGTATTTAAGTATTTATTTTATATTTATTTTATGTATATATCTATTATATATATCGTCGTCTAGTAACTTACCTACAACACAAGCCTTACTAAGCTTACCGTAGGACTAGATCGATTTGTGTAAGATTGTCCCAAAATATTTATTTATTTTATTTATTAATTTGAAGGCACGCCAGCCGTGTCAAGAATAAAATTATGAACATAAATAAAATTATGTTAATTGAATGAGTTCCCGATATTTCGGCACTGTTGTAAGCGCCATCCGCACGGAATCCCGTGAGGATGGCGCGTAGCTATCCCGTTTCAAGTAAGTCGCATCGTGACAAATGATAAACCCGACCATATGGTCATGGAACCTACTGTTTCACGTATTGTAAGTCGCATGTATCTCGACATGTATCGTCAATTCGTCATGTTGCATGCTTGATCTGTCGATCAGTCAACGAGACCGGATGATAAAACTCCTCAGTGGCGTGAAACATGTCGAGCAATATTAATTATTCATTTTTTTATGACCAAGGTGACAAACGAGCAGGCGTATTGCCTGATGCAAGCAGTTACCGTCGCCCATGGGCACTCGCAACATCAGGGGAGTCACAAGCTCATCGAGTCGCTCTTTTCTAAAGGTATGAGGGTCGTATCGGTCCGGAAATACCGCTGACGGCAAATCATTGCATGTGCGAGGCAGGAAGTTTCTAGAGTAGACGATTTCCAACTATATAGGTGGTGAGGGTGGAAATGTTGCCGCGTAGAACGATGGCGGAAGGAGGCCGCAGGGATTAATCGGAACAATCCCTCAGTACACTCTCCGTTGTAAACTCGATAGAAGATGCAGAGCAAGCTAGTTACATCTCTACGCAGCGCTAAAGGATCAAGCTGATCTGAGAGATCCTGGCAGCCGATGATTCGAACTACTCTCCACTGGATGCGGTCCAGAGGAAGAAGCTGGTACAGGCGTGTCATCAAAGTTTAAGAGGGCGTTCAATCAATGTTAGACAGTACTGCGCTCAGTTAATGTGGGAATTTAAGAATTTCCTTCGTAATTATTATAAAAAAAAATATATTTGCGAAAATGTAAGACGTATACGTTATAGAAAATAAGTCATCCATTCTTTTAAGGTCACCGTGGATATCATTTCTATTAAACAAAACTCAAGTAATCGTGTTTCTGAATCGTATGATTTATAGAGTTAACCCTTAAATATCCAACCTATGACACACAAGACTTAAGAGAGACTTAAGAGATTAAATCAACTGAAGAAAAAATTAACTGTACAAAAAAAGGAATCTAGTAAATTAAATTATTCTGTAATTACTTCGGCGCAGCCTCAACGTGTGGAGTATGACACGAGAGAAATGTCATTTGACGACCGGTCTGGCCTACTGGGTAGTGACACTATCTATGAAGCAGATGGTCCTGGGTTCGAATCTCAGTCAGGGCATTTATTTGTGTGATGAGCACAGGTATTTGTTCCTAAGTCGTGGGTGTTGTCTATGTACTTGAGTATTTATCTGTATCTATCTTTTATATATATCGCCTACAACACAAGCCTTACTGAGCTTATTGTAGGCCTAGGTCGGTTTCTGTAAGATTGTCCCGAAATATTTATTTATTTTATTTATTCATTTTAAGGCACGCCAGCCGTGTCAAGAACTGATTGTTGGCCACGGCAAGTGACCCAATGTTAATATACCTAAATCCCACAATACTAATGCAACTAGAAGTAAACCCTTGCCTTCCAACATTCATTTATTATCAGGTGTTAAAATTTTAACCGTTCGCCAAACAGAAAACCGGGTAATTACACCGTGTGGTCGCACGTTCCTTATCCGGTTCACATCGCAATTCGGCACGTAATTCGCGGCGGTTCAACCGGCTATTCGCGGCGGCTGAACCGGGTAATTATTGGTCCATTCCACCCCGGTTGAACGGTCTTTTACTGACGACGAGACGGATGAAATAGTAGTTTATGTATCTGTGCATAATGAAGGGCATTACAACAAGAGTGTGGGTTTATGAAACGAGCCGAAGGCGAGTTTCATAATAATATCACACGATTGTTGTAATGCCTAATTATGTATAGTTACATACACTACTTTATCTACACACATATCATTAAGTGTTTTAAGATGGGTTCAGAAACCGTAGGAAAATGACTTATTACTAGGGTTACTTGTAAACATTAAAAAGTCAACGAACAAAACAAATGACAGCTTGGAACGGCGGCGTTGCGTATTTCGTATCTCAATTTTTTTTTAAACCATAGACAAGCGAATGAACTCCCTATTCTACTGTCACTCGAGTTCAAATGTCGTTCGATTTATATTAAAAAAACATAACGAATTGGCGTTTCGTATCAATGGCTGTTTTAATATCTATAGATACTAGATTAGACACCCCACTTGAATTTGACAGCTGTTCCAAATTTAAATTCATAACCTACTGATTTCAGTAGGTAATGTTAACATTACCTACTGTAATCTTTCTGATGGTTGGTAATGCTGGTCATTGCCTACGGTTTCTGGACGTATTTTAGAGCACTTATGACATGTACGTAGATAAAATAATTTGCGAACATATGAGCTTACGTTACTGAAATACAAATGGTGTCTAAGCTAAAGGTAATGGCCGGTATATTTGTTTGTAAGTGTGAATAATGTTTAAGGACGTCTAGTTCGAATTGGTTTTAGTATTAAATTGCTGTGTTAATGCGTTAGTTTAGAAAACGTGCCGGCTTATAGTTATTAGTAGGTATACGAAGTTTTGGTTTTAATATCGTTTTGTGTAAATATTTTTAAAATAGCGCGCACGCTAAAGATTTGCTCCTTAATGAAGTCCTTTTTTTATCGCCTTGACTGAGCCCCACGATAAGCTCAATAAAGCTTGTGTTGTAGGTACTCAGCCAACGATATATATTATATACAAATACTTAAATATATAGAAAACACCCATGGTTCAGGAACTGAACTCTGTGCTCATCACACAAATAAATGTCCTTACTGGGATCTGAACACAGGACCATCGGCTTCATAGGCACGGTCACTACCCACTAGGCTAAACCAAAAGAACAACATAGAAATATAGTATGATTATCTTACTGACTCACTTTTATACTTACATAAGTCTCAATACGGTCATACCCGGATCATGGCTATAACCGGGTAGGAAGCATCATTGGAGGTCTACCGACGTACAATTTAAAGACAATTGAATTATCGTGTCGTATCCGGATCGTGGGTATAACCGGGTACCCGGATAACTCACGATGGTCACCGACATACGAGTTAAAATTTAATGCCACTAATGAGTGTGCTATTGAAACACTTTTAAGCGGAGTTTAACGTCGTTGCTGCAAGAGTTTGTACATTTAGAAACAGAAAGTGTAAATGGCTTATTTTCATACTTAAAATATTAATTTAACCCATTCGCTGACAGTACGGGCCGCTGACGGTACCAGGCATACCTACTGTCACGTGGCTGGGCATGTATTTACATACAGTTTCATATTACAGTACGTCGACAGGCGTACTTACTGTTACGGGTTAATGGGAACTGTACGCTTTAACTTACGGTTTCATAAGGGCTTGGGTAACTAACATTAATATTAACGATCAAAGTAGCGAAATATATCGATCCATATATTTCTTGGTATAAGAATTTATTAAGATATATTTAGCCATCAAAAAGGTTTTGTCTGTTAACATATTCGGCATCATTTAACATTTTCTTTTATGAGAAGTTTGTCAATTTTGTATGCCTATCCGAAGTCAGGCGTACTTTGTGACAGTCCGCGTTGTTATCCTTCGTCATTGTCGGACTAGGTACCACAAACCCCATCTACACTCCGGGCTATGTTGCCTGCCTAACCTCTTCTACAATGCTAGCTCACAAGCTTGGTTACTCTTCTACGGACATTCTCATTTGTCACGCAGTTACGAGCACGGCCCTTTTCACTTAAGTCTTTAAAACAATTGAACATCCATGTGACCAAGCTATTAGCACGATTGATAGAAAATGAGGGACGAATAAGCGATGCGTACCATCAACAAATTAATAGCCGTGGCATATAATTGATGAGCAATCGTCCGCACCGATTAGCGTCAGTGTACCATTTTGAATATCCATTGTTTAGCGTCATACACCATTTCATTTGGTCTTAGCTGCACAAAATTTTGCTGCATAATACTAGGTTTCGGCGAGGCACGTCCATCGCTGACTAACGCTGGCTTAGCTAACTTTTACACAATTAAACAGTTTGCCATAGGTTCATGAAGAAAGGCTATTGAAAAAAAAGGACATTGGAGGAGGAAGGAAAGGAGGACCTGAGCATATCCTTAAACTACGTCCAACAATGAGAGGTAGGACACAGCGAAGTACCATCACGCTTGAGTCTGGAGAAGCCCAACTGGGGAAATACCTCCTCCTTAAAGAAGACCACAGCCAATAGCACTGCTACCTTTCAGGTCTGTAGTGTTGTGCTCCTGATGGTGACTAAGGTTCCCAGAGCTCCAACCTGACTGTGACTCCCCTGGTGTTACGGGTGCCTATGGGTGACGGTAATTGCTTACCATCAGGCAATCCGTCTGCTCGTTTGCCGCCAATGTCATAAAAAAATATTGGTTTATCTTGCTTAAGAATAAAATTCTACTGCTAGATATAAGGTGTTAGTTAAAGTTTTTTTTCCGCAACTCGACGTCATTAGCTTACGCCTATTTTGCGTGAGGGTGTTATCAGCTCCTCCCAACCCAGCTTCACCAGTAAGCCTAGAGACCCTTGTTGACGACTGGGATTATCCTCGGTGGTTTGAGGTATTGTGCTCAGTTTTCTGCCACTCCAGGACATTCGAGATCGTGGGCAGCTGGTTCTTCTACTTCCATCTGACTGGAACTACAACTTTAGGGACCGCTTGAATACCATGAAAGTAGCAAATTGTTCAAGAACTTAAAAAAAATATGAAATTTGTTACTTGTGAATTTTACGAACAAACTAAAATTGTATTTTCAATGAACAGCATCCACATACTAGTTGACATTTACTGTCGGATTACAAATCTTTATAATACATTTCTTGCTTGGGAAATCTTTTTTATTCATATTTACTAAAGTAAAAGCTATTTTCGTTGAACCAATGCAATGTTGCTACCTTTGTGGTGTAGAAACGATGCCTAAAGTTATTGCCCTTATTTCAGGAAACCCGGATATATATAACAGTAAGGATGTGTTACTTTATACATATTTGGATTTACTGACTACAACTAACTATATGATGCTGACTGTACTATCTGGACTGAACTTTACGGAAACGGGGCGGCCTTGTTCCCGGGACTTAACCCGATTAAAATCAATTTTTCATTAGCTGCACAATTCTTCGTTAGATCACTCTATAATCAATCATTTCAGTCGTTAGGCCACCCACGGACATAGGACTTCCCTATATATGACTTGTATCATCTTAGGGGTAGTTGCCGCCACGCTTGGCAGACGGGTTGGCGACCGTATAGCTGTATTTCGACAGTTCGATTTGATTGATTTTCGGATTTACGGACGCTGCTGCCCGTCCGTAGGTTTTTTCCTTTGTCGCCTCTTACGACACTCGCGGGAGACGGGGTGTTGGTATCTAGTCAGCTGGCACCACACGACCATCACTGTAAGCTGTGAATATTACACACTAAACAACATTAACGAACAAAAAACAGAAGAAGGCCTGATATGAATATATATATAAACTAAAAATGTATATAATATATCTTTACTCAAATTGAGGGTAGTTCTCTCCCCAGCCCGTATTTTATGAAAACCTTTAACATTGGTTCAGCAAATAAAATTTATTAATCGAATGTCTGAAATATAGTGAGAGATCAAAACTATTTATTTAAAAATATTTTTCTAAATAAAAATAAAAAATCTTCACTTGAAATAACGTAATATCAAACAAGAAAATCAACCGGTATAAAAATCCGACATAGATTCTGCGAATTCTAATTTTGTATCTAAAATTAGATTTATACAGGTTTCGATACAAAATAACGCTAAAAAATATACTCGATTGTAACATATTTTTTCATATATTCAATAACTGAAATTGAATGGACAAACACATATTTTAAACTTCGTCTTCGATTGAAGCGTCGTAAAAAAAATGTAGCTAGATAAAAAAGCAAAAATACAGTAAAAATCAGGCTGTAGTAGTTTGAAACAGTACAAATAAGAATACAATTTTAGACCTTATATCAAAGGGTTAAGAGACATACATGTATACATATTATTGCTCTTAGTTGTACGTAAAATTGCGGAAAACGGAGGCAATTAAGGCGTAGGCCGGCTTAAATTGGCGTGCTCTTTTTCTCTCTGTCGACAGGGATATGCACTTTGTTAGGTATTAGAGCCTTTGGATTTCCCTGGGTCTTGTGCCTAGAGCCTATATATGCTGCATATCAGTGTTTGAGGGTTTTTATCCGGTTTATATCCGGGTCAATTTTAACCGGGTAGAAGGATAAACTTAAAAGAAAAGTGTTGGAAGTTCGAATAATTCCGGACCGTGGTAGAAGGACGGTTTAAGAGATGGAAGCCACTTATTACGTGAAATATTATAATTCTATATGTAGTATTTCTGTTCAGCCTCAAGGCTCAAAAAGGGTTAAAATATAATTTATAATAAGATGAATAATGACGACGGTGTTCATATTATTGTTTTAAAATATGATGTCGAATAAATGCCAAAACTGGACATTGATTATAATGATTAAAAATGCTCCTCTACATAAATAAAAAATCAGTTAAATTGTTAAACAAGGCAAGGAATGGAATTCGCTCCCTTCGGCTGTATTCCCGGAAAAATATAATTTGGGTCTCTTCGAGGTAAGAGTGAATAGGCTGTTACTGAAGCTAGCGAGCTACACCGTCGATCTCGTCGATACTTACCATCAGGTGCGACTAGGTCAGGCGGTGGTCAGTCTTGTATAAAAAAAATACACATGTTACAGCAGTTTTTCTTATAAATGTAACGGGGGCAGGGCAGGGAGGCTGATCCACTAAATTTTGTATTCACTAATGTTTGTATTATGCCCTTGTATATCTCGTACTAGTATTACAACGGTAAATATATAAAATAGTATATTTAAATCCAAAGAAAAATATAAAAATTTTACTCGCAGTGGGACTCGAACCCACAACCACTGGATCACTGGCCCAGTGCACTACCAATTGTGCTATACGAGTACCGCTTAGACGCGTCAAATTTATCTATCTTATCCTTCCTGGTATACGTCATTACGGGTGACGTCTTTCGATTTAAATATCTTTGATATGCTAGCAGACGTTTCTGCTTAATATAAAAACAATATAAAATAGTTATCTTATTCCTTAACAAATAGGCAGGCTTGCTTTATACGTTGACATGGGAGTGGTAATATTTTAAATTTCTCGATCAATGGCTCGCTATCTGAACAACTTTATTGTCAAGGCAAAGGTGCATGTTCAGATATTTGTGACCTTCTCCACAGCTCCGATATATCTGATGGTGACTGTAATGGAATCGAATGTACATATTCAATTATTCAGTTGCTGGAGATTGATATAACGCGTTAGTTTGCCATCTTGTATCTTCTCTGTTTTTTAATGTTATGCTTTTGTTCTCAATTTCGTTTGCCGAATACTTACCTGCCGTGATACTTTTTCATTTGATGGTCTCATCGAAAGACCAGCATTGGATGTTGCCAGCATTACGATGAGATGAGGCCATTTCGTAGCACTTTTTTCCTTGTACATTCAATGTTATTTGTATTTTTGTCACATTTGTGTTGTGTGTCTACGAATCTAGGAGGACTAATGACTGGAGAACGCATTTGCGAACGCCAGAGGCACTACCGCAAAAGACGATATTCGTTATTTTCGGACGATTGTCTGTGTCACTCTCGTGACACCCTGATTGGAGCAAAAGGGACAGATGCCCGAAATATACGAATTACCATGTTCGCGGTACCGCTCCAGTAAGGGACAATGATATAAAAAGAAATGTTTATTCAAAGATAAATGCTTAGGTATAGTTACATCAGTAGGTATCCGCCAACCACGGAGTGGGTTGTTGGCAGATAAGTCTCCATGTAACAATATTATTCTAAGCCACACTATTACTAATTGTATGATAACAGCCAAAATGTAACAATTCACTATGCTTTTGCTTTACAGGTCACTCTTTATAGCTAAATATTAGCTTATTCTTTAATTACCCCAACTTCCGTTGAAACAAGAAAACTCCAATTGTATTTGTTTGTATCCCTCCAACTTTGACAGTTCCGAAGGGTTCAGTTTGGAGGGCAACATAAATATGCGAAACTATTACAGACAGACGAAAATAGCGCCGTCTCTGCCATATATATGGAAAGTTATATAAGACTATCAATTTCGATCGTGGTATGTCTATGCTAAGAATAAACATACATTCATTCATTCATTCATTCATTC
This sequence comes from Grapholita molesta, assembly GCA_022674325.2. Classification (NCBI taxonomy): domain Eukaryota; kingdom Metazoa; phylum Arthropoda; class Insecta; order Lepidoptera; family Tortricidae; genus Grapholita; species Grapholita molesta. The sequence goes on along the minus strand of CP053136.2, from coordinate 2,907,344 downwards.
TTATACATATTGATGCTCTATTACGATGTGCAAAATAGCGCCGTCTCTGCCATATCTATGGAAAGTTATATAAGACCATCCCTTTCGATCGTGGTATGTCTATGCTAAGAATAAACATACATTCATTCATTCATTCATTCTTATACATATTGATGCTCTATTACGATGTACAAAATAGCTCCGTCTCTGCCATATCTATAGAAAGTTATATAAGACCATCCCTTTTGATCGTTGTATGTCTATGCTAAGAATATACATACATTCATTAATTCATTCATTCTTATACATATTGATGCTCTATTACGATGTACAAAATAGCGCCGTCTCTGCCATATATATGGAAAGTTATATAAGTCCATCCCTTTCGATCGTTGTATGTCTATGCTAAGAATATACATACATTCATTAATTCATTCATTCTTATACATATTGATGCTCTATTACGATGTACAAAATAGCGCCGTCTCTGCCATATATATGGAAAGTTATATAAAACCATCCCTTTTGATCGTGGTATGTCTATGCTAAGAATAAACATACATTCATTCATTCATTCTTATACATATTGATGCTCTATTACGATGTGCAAGGCCTGATATATACATAACGACGTCAACAGACAGACAACGATCGTCTTTGTACACCCATTCTGTTTATTAACTACGTTTAGACAAAGTGTAGTGGAGATACAGCGGAGACAGGAGAATCTGACTTTGACGTAAAACTAAGTACCGTAACACGGGTGATTTTAAGGTTATTTTGCTGGTTTTAAATAAATCATAAGTTATAATATTTGAAATTATTCCCTTTTCTTTAACTAGGTCATAATATAATGAATGTTTTGTATGTAATTGTATGTATTTAAGTATTTGTATATTATATATATCGTTGACTGAGTATCCACATCACAAGCCTTCTTGAGCTTACCGTGTGGCGCACTCAATTAGTATAAGAAATCTGATAAGATATCCTAGAATGTTTTATTTATTCCTGGAACATTTTTTTTTTGAGAAACGATCGTGTTATAAACCTTGTTTGTTTCCTATACTTAAATTATTTTGAACTACCCCAAGGCTAGGTCGATTAGATGAGGTAAACGCGCCATGAACCGCTGGTGTTGCGAAGCTACGCTGTGTGCACATTACCATGCGGTCGCCGTGTGTTTGCCATCCGCTACATTTACCCTGCTCTAACAATTCCACTTACTGTACATTATTATAGCACTCAGCCTAGTTTATACAATTAAATTAAACTCTAACTTTAAATTACAATAGTTAGAAATAATGAACTGTTATTAGGTAGCTGTTGTGCGGGGAAAATTGCACACAGAATCTATGGAAATTGGGGCTTAAAGGTTCTCGAGTGACGACTACGTACTGGAACACAGCGTGGGCAGAACTCCCACAATGTGGACGAACAACCTCGTATAGATCGTGGGAATTCACTGGATGTAGGTGGCGCAAATTGGGCATTGTGGGTAGCTTTGGGAGAGGCCTATGTCCAATAGTGACCATGTCTAGGAAGCTGCAGGTCTTACTTTTGAATCTTTGGCCTTTTGGTACTTAGTTGTCTGTTTAAAACGAATGGCGGTTTTAGAGGGGTTATGGAGGGATCGGTTATGAAGACTAGGTATTTATATGTCCATTCTATTTACATGGTTGCGGTAGAATCAAGGGTCAGATTCAGAAGGCGACAATTCCGGAGCGCTACCGCGAAGATTTTCGCAAATTTTCGATGATTGTCTCTGTCACTGTCTCTTCTTCTTCTTCTTTCTCTTTGCTTCATCCCACTTTAGTTGGGGTTGGCTCTCCTAATTCGGCGGCGCCAGGACATTCTGTCGAGGGTTGTCGGGTCGGGTAAATTCTCTCTGTCACTGTCATGAAGCCTTAATTTGAGTAAAAGAGAATAATAAAATTCTCGAATTTTTTGTACTATACACGGCGCGGGCAGTCGGCCTATTTCTCTGTGGCCCTAACCAGCAGCCTGGACCTAGCCCAGATTTGGATGTATATGTATTTTAGAGTGTTTCTTGTATGTTGCATTCATCATCATCATCATTGGCCACCACATCTTAGTAGATGATTGTTGCAGTGTCTGCGATCTTGAAAGTGTTGGGCCGGTAATATTCACAATAAAAATTGAGAACAACATATCCTAAGAATGAATATAAATAACGTGTGATGTATGTCGGCTGAATAGCACCCCATCTCCTCCCGCGGGTGTCGTAAGAGGCGACAAAGGGAAAAATCCTACGGACCGGCAACAGCGTCCGTCGAAACCCAATCTACAGCTACTGCGGTCGCCAACCCGCCTGCCAAGCGTGGCGACTATGGCAACTACCCCCAAGATGATACAAGTCATATTTGTGGGAGGCCTATGTCCAGCAGTGGACTGCATAAGGCTGAAATGTATGTAAAAATGTAATGAATATAAATATATGTTAAATAAATTAAAAATTAACACGGCTCTACTCACGTTTATTTAGTTACTAGCCGTGCTAATTTTTAATTTATTTAATATGTCTCACGAAAGTTTAAATAGAAATATGTTAAATAGTTGTATAACCATGCCAGACGTTTTGTCTTAAGGATAACTTGTGTAAATATATAAAGACAGTAATTTAATGCAATTAGTGCTTTCAACCTCCACACGCTCGCCTAGTTTTAACCAAAAAGGTTCCATGCGAGCACTAGTAAAAGCCTTTTCTTTACAAGCGAAATTCTTCGAGTCTCCGCGTTTTCTTTTCATAAAGGAATGAGCCTCATTATATCATATATATCATATTGCTGTTTATTTTGAAATTTATTTATCTAGAAACTTCATACCTCGCACATCAAAACTGTGAAATGATTTGCCGTCAGCGGTATATCCGGACCGATTCGACCCTCATACCTTCAAGTAAAAAGCGTACCTACTCTTATTTCAAAGGCCGGCAACGCAACCTGGTGTTGCCCATGGGCGGCATTGCTTACCTACCATCAGGCGATCTGCTCGTTTGTCACCTTTGTCATAAAAAAAAAATTGTTTCTGCAGTATGGAATTTTGTAGTTTTGGACCCGGGTATGTCCTTAAACTACGTCCAACAATGAGAGGTAGGGCACAGCGATGACCATCACGCTTGAATCTGGGGCAGCTCAACTGGGGAAGTCCCTCCTCCTTACAGAAAACCACAGCCATAATAGCACTGCTACCTTTCAGGTATGTTGTGTTATGTTCCTGGTGGTGAGTAAGGTTCCCAGAGCTCCAACCCCCCAAGGCCGGCAACGCGCTTGTGTCTCCCTTGGTGTTATGGGTGCCCATGGGCGACGGTAATTGCTTACCACCAGGCAATCCTTCTGCCTAAGTCATAAAAAAAAATTGAGGAAAACAAATCATCATTATCATCAGGGGAAAGAGTCGAAAGAGGCCCACTGCTGCGCAAAAGGATCAGGCCCAATTATCGAAAACGAATCGCAAAGTTGAAATAATATTGGGCACGGCACAATGTTCAAAGAACCGATGGGCAATGGGGGAGAATGGGGGAGTGGCGAAAGGTAAAGGAAATTCATTCAGTCTCAGTATAAGGTGGCCAGTTACTGGCCATCTTTTATTTTTTTATATCTGCAATGTCAAATAAAGTCAAAGAGAAATAAGAATTCAATAAAAAAAGCTGCAATATAAATGCCAAATGACTTGGGAAAAATATTGCGTGTATAATACCGTCAATCTATTTTTGATTGCTGTGTTTATTTTTTAATCGAAAAACGAGTGTTAGTAATAGTCAGCGTTTGTAACTGTCTAACAAAATATTTTCATTACTCATGCTTATTATGTTTGATATATTACAGTTTTAAAAAGTCCCGCTGAGTTTCTTGTAGTAAATAAATCAATAAATAAATATTTCTGGACAATCTTACACAAATCGACCTAGTCCTACGGTAAGCTCAGTAAGGCTTGTGTTATAGGTACTAGACGACGATATATATAATAAATAGATATAAATACTTAAATACATAGAAAACACCATTGACTCAGGAATAAATAACTGTGCTTATCACAAATAAATGCCCTAACTGGGAATCGAACCCAGGACCATCGGCTTCATAGGCAGGGTTAGTACCCACTAGGCCAGACCGGTCGTAATAGGTACAATCTTCTCAGAGCCTTTTTAAAATGAAACATCAATGACATTACAATAACCAATTAGCTGCTCTAGATTGAATATAATACAAATACATAATTATTTATTTCTTAGAAAAACACGTATACATGATTTAAGGGATGGAGTCGCCCTTTAGGCAAAGAAAATACCTGTGTTGGAAGACACCGCTTTTCCTTAGGTGACATTACATAACTTATTCTTAAAATTATTTTAATACTTATTCTTATAACTAAATTAAATATTCTAATAACTAAAATAAATAAAATATAAAAAAGGCCCTTGAGGCATTGTACTCGTTAGTACTTAGTAGTAAGCTGGCTAGATTTCCTCATTGTATCGCAATGCTGATACGTTGTGCGAGAAAGCTGCTAGCTCTTCGGTCACCAGTTACATCAACCAGATGCTTTGCGATTTCTGCAAAAAGTTTGAGCGCGCTGGCACCCCATGGATCTAGCGTCTCCACGCCAAACGGGTTTTTGGGTTGTCTGGCAATTGTTTACCCGGGCAAGCAATTTTAAGAACGCCTTTGACATCAAGGCCCTTAAAGTGGGAAGAGCCCTTAGGATATTTCCTAAGATGTTTAAAGTACTATTTAGGATTTCAAAGTCGATAGGAACTCTTATGTTTTATGATGACTCTGTCTGTTTGCATTAGAAATGTGAAATATCAAATACCCTAGGTATTATTTTGGGCCCAGGTAATATCCCTAAAATGCCAAATACCACCGAACTGGAGTACAGGCCTTTCTCTTTTACTTCAATGAAAGCGTCATGAGAGTGATAAAGACAATCGATCGAAATTTTATAATAATGATTTTTGCGATAGCCCTTTTGGCAGCAGCGTTTCTTATATTCTACCTATATAAACATTACTGTTATAGCCTACTACCAAGCTTGGAGATTATGGCATTGAACCCCTCATGCTTAGAGATGCCTTGTACCCGTCTATGGGAGGTCTATGTCCAGCAATGGTATCTGTAGCTGTGAGTGTATATTATTATCATGCAGGCGAAAATGAAATACCTCATAATGTATACAGGGTGTTACAAAAATCCTGGTGATCCGTTTAAGGGCATATCCAGTATCGAATCGAGATCACGGAAATCATACCAATTTTTATTTTTAAACACATTAAAAAAAAAAGTATGAAAAAAAAGTAGGTAGTAGGTATAGGTAGTTCCACTAGAGTTGAGGTGAATGAATTACGCACACGACTATATAAAGAATAGATTGCAAAAATAGAGAATGAATGGAATGAATGAGTGAATGTAAATCATCCTATAATAACATGAGATGTTGTTGTGTGCGTGACTTCAACTCTCGTGAAACTACCTATACCTAAGGTGGATTTGTGTAGAATTTACTCAAAAGAACTTCAAGTCTTGCAAACAGTTATACTTCAGGCTGAAAGCGGAGAATTGTACTTATACATACACAGCCAAGGCAATCTTTTCACTGACAATGGCAAAATTAGCAATTGGGGACAATCGTCCGAACTTGGGGCATTTGTTTACAGAAATTGGTGCCGCGATGAAAAACAAATTGAATTTGAACAAAGGCCGAGTCTGTCCAAATGAAAAAACGCACGCACAGTGCGAGTGTTTGTGGACAGTCGGAGAGGCAGACTTATCATCTATCTATCTATGCATATAATAAAGCTATTTCATTTCATTTCATTTAATAAATTACGAAATAAATTGCGACGGAACGGATTTTGGTGAGTAGGTACTTTATTATTTGTTGAGAAAAACATCGGCCGGTAAATTTCAACCTGTAAAATTTGTTCGAATAGCTTGTTTACAATACTATTTTTAAGATATGTCAACTTAGATGCAGTAGTCACCAACCAGCTGTCAGTATATTGGATTACCATATAACTATAGGAACATTATTTCGCTCGGCACTCTATTTAAAATTACAATAACTACCTAATTACTCCAGATTGAACCTGAAAAGTGTTCTTGAGGAATATTACCAAGGATTCTAGCGGCATTTCCTCGTTGTAACGCAATGCTGATACGTTGTACAAGGAATCCGCCAGCTCTTCGGTCTTCGGCACTCTTAAGTTCCTGAAAATGGAGACCATAATCTGTTCTTCGAAACAGGTCGGCGTGCGTTGGTGTATGTGAGCGTGGTTACTATGGCAACTACCTCCAGATGATACAATTTGGGGGAGAGTACTGTCCAATCAGCGTCAGTACAGCTGCCTCGTCAGCGAACGGTGTACACCTGGGTCACAACGGAAGAACAGCGCTGGCTTTGCCAGCTACAATGCTGAGTTGTGACCCTTTTGTGGCAAAAATGTTTTTTATTTTATTTCATATTTATGGTCTTTTTGTTTTGTGTTGTTTTGTCATAAATAAATGTTTTTTCTTTCTTTCTTTCAATGCTCAAATGATGATGCGAATTGATTTGATAGAACTACACCCCGTTATCTTATGCTCAGTTTAGGGGCAAGTGATTGGGCAGTTACGATAATCTAAGTCGATAAAAAATTAAGTTGACTTACTCACTCAATAACATGTCAAAAGATCTTGGGTCCGGTTTTTGAAATAATCACCAAGTGATTCCATAGAGAATAAATGAGAAGCTCTATGAAGATTACTCGGTGACTATTTCAAAAATCGGACCCCAAATTGACGATATTCGACATTTATAATTGTCGCCCCCCGATTTGACTAAAAAGAGGAATGAATGTGTCTCTATAGCTTTCACTAAAGAAGAATTTTAGCTTGACAAATAACTTTTATAGATAAATGTGAATCGACTAATTATGTGAAGCAACATCACTATTTTAGATTGCCCCCAAAATGAGCATTAGATAACGGGGTGTAGATAGAACGTATTGTAGATCTACCTAGAACCGCCGAAATGTAAATCGCGCGCGCGGACAATGTCTAATCTACATAGGAAAGTTATTATATTTCCTTGCGGTCTCGGCCATTTCCTTAAGTGCTCGCTTTCGGAATTACTTCTAGAATGTTTGTTTTGCTATTGTACTTTTTATTTGCTGCATTTTGGGAAACTGCGTATATTTAATATTTTTTAAGGATTAGGAGTTAGGAAGCCGTGTGGTGCTGGTTGACTAGAATATCACCATCCCTTCTCCTTCTTTTCTGACTAGTGTTTTACCTCAGTCACACATGATGGTAAGTGTCGACGAGGTCCAGGGTGTAGCACGCTGGTTCAATAACACTCTTGCCTTGAAAAGACCCAAATTATATCTTTCCAGCAATACAGACGAAGGGAGCGAATTCCATTCCTTAGCAGTGCGCATTAGGAAGGTAGAAGCGAATCGCTTCGTGCGAATGAATGGAATGTACACAACGTGAGGATGAAACCCCTCCCTCGCCTGGACGTCCGGTGGTGATAGTACCTGCTCCAAACTGTTTTTAAAATCGATTTGTATCAATGTCTTATTTAGTAATGTTGAAATTGTAATTGGAAGTCGAAGCACGTTAGAGCGGCGCTCCCAAGGAGTTGTATTCGAATCTTGTGTTTTTCCAGAGTCCCGCTCTCTTAATTTTTTCATTCAGCTATTGTGGTATAATCCAAAGCCTTTAATTTGGTAACTAAATCATTAAACCGATAAAGTTTAAATTGCTCCCAATCATGATAAACACCTCCGATCTGAGAACTTAACCAAAATCCAGCTCAATAAATTCCGCCTGAATTTACATTCGCTCTCAACTAAATCTTCGACAAAGAAATTAAATCTTACGCAGTTTCTTACAGGATAACTCACTCGGGACCGGGAGCTGGCATAGGAAAATATAGTTTAAATTATAAGGTTAAAATCTACAGGTGACGTTCTAAGGTCCGATTTAGATCTTGCTTTCGTCTCAGCCATGTCGCGACTATGTATGAACTAATTGGTCCATGTATTACATTATTATTAAGGCCTGCGAACGCCCGCGAAAGCCGCGAACCGCGAGTGTAGATGTTGTTCACGCCTTCGCGTTCGCGTTTCGCGTCATTCCCCGATCAGTGTCGGTTTTAGGCCCGCGACAAAGGGTATGCAAGGGTAGCTTTGCGAGTGTGGAGGCACACAGGTGTGAGTGAACGGCTGCGTAAATTCACGCCGTAAAGTCACGGAGCGATTCGCGCCGCGAGTGTAGAGCGGGCTTTAGGTAAAATAGTTGTTGATGGTGCTATAGTTGTTTCACAATTATGACTAGACACAGGTCATAAATATTGACAAAAGCTCAACGCCTTTTTTTTAAATCTCCCATAAACTTGTTCATGCAAAGTCATCATCTCCCTCTCGTTGTTCCGGCATTATGCCATTGCTCATGGGACTATAGGGTCCGCTTGGCAACTAATCCAGGATTTGTCATAGGCACTACTTTTACGCAAGCAACTGCCGTCTGACTTTCCAACCCAGAGGGTAAACGTGTTCACGTTAAGTGATTAAAAATGAGAGAAAAAAAGCAAATATTTCAGGACAATCTTACCCAAATCGACCTAGTTCTATGGTAAGCTCAGTAAGGCTTGTGTTGTAGGTACTAGACGACGACAATATATATAGGAACAAATATCTGTGCTTATCATACAAATAAATGCCCTTACTGGGATTCGAACAGGATCATCGGCTTCATAGGGTAACTACCCACTAGGCCAGACCGATCGTCAAAATAACACACATATATTTCCGCATCGGCTCCCGGCCCAGTCCATGGGAAGACAATCCCCGGTCGTCCATTAAAGCTATCTCACAGATCTCACGCGACGTTAGGAGAATGTATTTCCGATTGGTTAGTGAAGGCCCCGGGTAGGGTGGCTGCGATTCAACTTCCAAGTAGTTCTATTGGAGTTGAACCCTTTCTGAAACTGTCCTGGGATTTATTTGTACGATGTTTTATTCGTTCAATGATTTATGTTTCCAAGTTGTAATACAGAACATCTATAGGTTTACATCTTTAAGTAACTATTCCTCTTCCATTTTTTTCAATATTAGCTAGAGAAGATCCATTTAAAAAGTAATAAGTTGGCCGCATTTAAACATACATGGAGCTTTGAGCTTTGCTAAAATTGTGGCAGCTAGGTCAAGAGGCCGCAATGAGGCAAGAAATTCTTCTTTCTTCTTTCCAGTCGTATCATCATTGCTGAGGGTGGTGATTAGTGATTACCGTAGCTTTTAACCACGTACATCCAATTTGAACTCCAACCCGACGTTTCGAACCCTTGTGGTCATCGGGTGGACATTAATCCTTTAATATTTAATCCGTTTTAGTTGTTTTATTTCATGAGTAATTATCTCGGTAACCGAAGACAATATTACACGTTCTTCCAACTTAACTAGAAAAATTGGCTATAAAGGCATTGCACAAGCAAATTTAATATAAAATTGCAAATAAGATTATAGGGTAAATCGCCAGTTACTGGCCACCTTTCAATAACTGGCCACCATATACTGAAAATGGACTCTATTTACCTATAAACAGAGTTCATTTAAGTATAAGGTGGCCAGTAATTGAAACCCCTTTTGAAAATGTGTTCTATTTATAGGTAAACAATTCATTTTCAGTATAAGGTGGCCAGTAACTGGCGATTTACCCTATTATTAATTTAAAATAATATAAATAATAGAACGTCAATCAAATAAAACATCAATAAAATGTTCATTTGAATCTTGTCTCTTCTTCTGGGACAGCTTAGTCCTCGTAATTAATTATAAATAGTTTTTGTACGTATTTAGTTGTTTTTGAATACTAATAGCAGTATCTTTAAGATATAGGATAATCTCCTCTGAAACTTAATCATGGTGTCTCTAGCTCGGGTACATTCGCAGGATCAATCTCATTAGCCATGAATTTTGCCAGGCGGTCAACCCCACCCCCTCCCTCCCCCTCGGCTGATTTACACGATATGCGATGTACGGAGTGACGTCATGCTAGTTAACGGCTTTGGGATACCGGTATACCGGACAGGAGTTTCAATACCGGTATGAAAATACAACGAATCTCATAGAGCCGATGGTCCGGAGTTCAAATTACGGGAAAGGGAATGAGTTTGATGAGCACAGGTATTTGTTTCTGAGTCATGGGTGTTTTATTAATGTTGTAAACTGCAGTAATGCAATTCATATTGCATGGAAATAATGTTTTCATAATGACCTGTGAATTCTATGTCATATCTTGTTTAAGATGTCAATTCTATGTCATACCTTGTTTTCAGCCTGTATACTACTTATATTTTCGTACTTGAAATATTTCCAGTCATCAAAATATCTTAACAAATATGCGTTTAACAGAAAATCATTTCTACGGGAACAAATATACATTAAGTTGAAAAATACCTTCACAGTTAATTGAAGCATTCAATTTGTCACACTGCTTATTTTTTTCCTTACAAAACAACTTTAATATCGAAAGTAAACCAATAAGGTAATAAATCGCCGAGTCAATCGATGTATTGTGTACCTTATTATGTTAAAAATAAGGGTCAAAATTGCGAGTTTTCATTATTTATAAAATACTTTCTATATGTGTCAAGGGAGCACTTACAAGTTCATTCGACTACTTTAAGTGTGTATGTATTTTATGTATGTGTGTATATTATTTACATTAGACATTTTGATTTGACAAAAACGCCCTAAAGCCCATTTTAGTTGAAGTTAAGTCAAAACAAACAAGTGAAATATACTAAAGATAAAAGCAACTTACTGAACTTACCGTCCGTGGTTGAGAATGAACCCAGGCCATCACTTCATCCACATTCCGCTCTCTGCGCCTGATGAGTCGTACACTCAAGTGAACTCAAACACACAAAAACATTTTCAAACATGATTTAGATACAAATTGTACACAACAATAAAATTGTAATAAAAGTAATAACTTTAGGGATCGCTTCTACACCACGAACGTAGCAGGGCAATTTCACTTTCAGGGACACCCAATTAACTTAATTGTCAAATAAAAGTTAAATCAGTGGTCAGTTTAGTGACGACAATTAAGCTTGAAATATATATGTAAATCATCTTTTTCCGCATTTTTCTATTACAATAACACGTATTATTTATGGATTGAACATAAAATAGTAGATAGTGTTGAAATTTAAAGCTTAATTGTCGTCACCAAACTGACCACTGATTTAACTTTTATTTGACAATTAAGTTAATTGGGTGTCCCTGAAAGTGAAATTGCTCAGCTACATGTGGGCTTCATGCTTAAAAGGTATAAATTCATTATGATATAATACACTGTTAAAAGCACATTCTTTATAGTTCAAAAGTTGATAACCAATGTTGCCACGTGAATCAATGTAACCCCACTTTATGATACTAAATAGAATTAAAACTAAAATTTGGCCCCTTAGGCACAACGCCGAGGACGTTGGGATTTTCTCGATGTATACCTTGAGCGAGAAAGTTGCCAGCTCCTCGGTCACCAGTGAAGTCCTCCAGTCTTACTGATATCTTTAAAATGTTTAAAGGTTCTTGCTAGTTTAATTTAACCTCGTAAGGCCCACGGGCCTTACTGTAGTACTAATTAACACGTTCGCTACGGCATGGGGCCTATTGACCCCTCACAAAATATAATCAACTGCGATGTTAACTAATTGCCGCAGCGAAGGTGTTAAAGAAATTTGAATTTTATACAATTGGAACATTGAATTTCATTTGTTTCTTTCGATTTTGACACAAAATAAATTATACTTTATTTCCTACACTATAAAGAACGAATTCGAGTAGCATTTTACTTGTATAGTGGGACTTTGGAGGTTAAAGTGGGAATGAGCTGGACATGTCGGCCGCATGCACCCGGAAAGGGCCAAAGTGGTTACAGAGTGGGACCCACGAAAGACCATAGATGATGCACACCGATGTGCAGGTGGAGAGAAAAGATGGCGGGACGACTTGGACGCGTTCTGCGTAGAGTGGCGGCACACAAGAAGCAGGGTTGAGTAGAGAAAAAGAGGCCTTGGCCCAGCAGTGGGACACCGAAGCACAGGCTAATATTTTGGACCCGGGTATGTCCTTAAACTACGTCCAACAATGAGGTAGGGCACAGCGAAGTACCATCACGCTTGAGTCTGGAGAATCCCTGCTACCCTTCAGGTATATAGTGTTGTGTTCCTGATAGTGAGTAAGGTTCCCAGAGCTTCAATCCCCCTTTAAAGGCCGGCAACGCGTTTGTGACTCCCCTGATGTTACGGGTGCCCATGGGCGACGGTAATTGCTTAACATCAGGCAATGCGTCTACTCATTTGCCGCCTTTGTCATTTAAAAAATTAAAACAAATGTTCTCTTGCACAAGTGTCAACTTATACAAAGCTAAATCGACTAGCCAGCCTTGCGCAGACGATACTAAGAACTGGCTAGTAGGTACTCAGTCTTAACGGTCAGGAGTGATGCAGCTAGGAAATGAATTGGTTGTACGCACGCGAGCGCTGGGGTGCCCAAAGTTTCAGGTAAGACTGTTTGTCTTTTTTTTTAACACACCAAGACTACACAAAAGACGCAAACAGACAATATTTTATTATTTTTCGCTAGTCTGGCGGGTACGGGGTTCATTTCATTAGCAGTTCTCCGCTGATCCGTACGGCGCTAAATTAACCCTTGTTTCTGAAAAATATACATATCGTCATATTACTGCAAATACTAATTATCTCCAACGCCACTGTCACAGTAACTTAATATCATGATAATTACGAGTAAATACATCGTGACAAAATTTGATTTGTGCGTAACTGCATAGCTAGTATTTACAGTTAATGGTATAGTTGAAAACTTAACAGAAGGACTGTTAATTGTCTGTGTCAAATATGAATATAGAACGCCGACATGCGTCACACGTTACTACTACACAGGCCAGGTGCCTTAGCTGGGCGTTTTCAAAAACTTGTGCACCCTTTTAGTGAAAGTTGTTAAGAAAAGTTAAATCCCTCTCAGTTTCGTGACGACAATTAAGCATTAAATCTTTATGAAGATCGCCTTTTTGCCTTTCATTATGTTGTAATATAGATTGAAGTTTGTAAAACAAACATCAAAACCAAGCTTTTTTTAACAACTTTCGCTAATTGGGTGTACCAAATTTTGAAAACTCCCAACTAAGTCTTTCACCTATACGATATGGACACCCTAACTAAGCTCTGCGGAGTGCAATAAAGGCATGCCATACGTGCGATAAACTCTAATCGCAATGAATAGCCCTGCCTTATCCTGCTGATGAACAGTTCTATTCAATCTACCGCTTTACCTTATGGGGGAATTATATTGATAACATTCACGCATAACAATAACACAAGCAAGGACATAGGCCTCCCACAGATATGACTTGTATCTTGGGGTAGTTGCCATAGTCGCCACGCTTGGCAGGCGGGTTGGCGACCGGAATAGCTGATTGGGTTTCGACGGACGCTGCTGCCTGTCCGTAGGCTTTTTCCCCTTACGACACCCGCGGGAGGAGATGGGGTGGTGTTATTCTAGTCACACGGCAAATATCCAAACTATTCAGAAGTAAATCCTAAAATTTAATTAATCAGATCTCAAATCAAAGGTTCAAATGTCGTCGGGGATTAGTTTTAAATGTTCGTATTTGCCTTTGAAAGGTCGTGAATTAATTTAAAGCAAAAACGGATTAAAGTGTACAAATGTCTCGTCATTTTGACCTGGAAACCATTTTTTTTTATACAAAACTGACCAGCGCTTGACCTCATTCACACCTGATGGTAAGTGTCGAAGAGGTCGAGGTAACTTCAAGGGCAACTTAAATTATGTTTAAGTAATGTCTGGCCCGGTACCGCGAAGTTCGTATATTTCAAGCATTTTTCTCTTTTACCCCAATTTAGGTTTTTCGGATTATGTACGAAATATCAATTGATTACCAGTCTCTTTTCGGTGAAGGAAAACATTGTAAACCGGACTAATTCCAATAAGGCCTAGTTTACCCTCTGTATTGGACCAGATGGCAGTCGCTTTCGTAAAACTAGTGCCTACGCCAATCCTGGGATTAGTTGCCAAGCGGGACCCGGGATCCCATGAGCCGTGGCAAATGCCAGGACAACGCGAGGAAGATGATGTTGGGTGGCAGCGTCCGTCAAAACCGAATCGACAGACACTACGGTCGCCAACCCAAAGCTAACACCAAGCGTGGCGGGCGGTTTATCACAAAGGTGAAACACGAGCAGGCGGATTGCCTGATGGTAAGCAATTACCGCCGCCCATGGGCAACACCAAGCGCGTTGCCGGCCTTTAAGGGGGGTTAGAGCTCTGGGAACCTTACTCACCGTCAGGAACAACACTACATACCTGAAAGGTAGCAGTGCTGTTATGGCTGTGGTCTTCTGTAAGGAGGAGGCACTTCCCCAGTTGGGTTTCTCCAGACTCAAGCGTGATGGTACTTCGTTGTGCCGTTTGTTGTACGTACTTTAAGGACATACCCAGGTCCACCCAAGATGATGTAGAAAGCCTCCAGCAGTGGACGTTTTACGGCTAAAATGATGATGATTATAATTATAGTTTAGTATTTTATAAAACTCCGTCTGAATTTAAGCAACTTAGAAGACTTACAAATTGCTAATTGAAAAACAAAATAAGTTCTTTGATCAACGAACCACCCGCGGCTCGCCAGTGATTCCTGTGCTAAGTACAATATTTTTTAGAGTAACCAGTATAACTTAAGCCTCATTGAGAAAGTTAAAAAAATATCACTACTTATCTTTATCTAACCTAACCTGAGTCACGAGTTCGTGTCATGCCCGGGTAGTTGATTTTTCCATTTTCCTATACAGTGTGTCTCATTTATATCGGTCAGTATGGGGAAATCTGGAACTATAAGACATACAAAGATTTGTTCTTAGGAACCATGTCATCGATTTTAGGGACAAGAAAAACTGCATAAATAGATAAAAAAAAATTGTGTTCATTTTTGGAATCGACCGCAGTTGTTAAAAATAAAATTAAAAGATATTGAATTACAATGCATTTTATTCATTTAAGATATCATGTTCCATGGTAACTTTTGATGCCTATAACCAACACAATATCCAAACGAAAATAATTAAATGTTTTATTTTCCAAAACAACCTGGTTCGATTCTTGAACAGAGTACAGTCAGCAGCAGAAGTGGCTCAGCGTTTGAGGTGTTCAAAATGAGGTCTACACACCTCAATTGTCAAGAGAATAAGAGCGCGTGTAGGTCATTGTGAACACTTCAAACGCTTAGCCACTTTTGCTGCTGACTGTACAAGTTTTTTTTTAAATCTATGTATGCAGTTTTTCCTGTCCCTAAAATCGATTACATGGTTCCTAAGAACCATGAATCTTTGCCTGTCTTATAATTCCAGATTTCCCCATACTGACCGATCTGAATGAGACACCTTATATACCTGAACATTATGGAACCATGTTTTTTCTCTAAAAGTGTCTGATTGCGAAGCTATGTGTGTATTTGCCATAATTGCGGATCAGATCCAAGTTATGACCGGTGAACAGAAGTGTACAATCGGCCTAATCGGAAGACCAGCGCTGGCAGCACGCTAGGAATTTGCTGAGCGGGCCATTTCGTGGCACTTCTTGTAATGTTTTATGATCCTCTGTTTCATGTTTTGTGCAAATAGTATTTGCTCATGAATAAATAATTTCTATCCTAATTTCTATTCTATTCTATACAATCAGCAGCAGAAGTTACTAAGCGGGAGGTGTTCACAATGATGACACGCTCTTATTTTCTTTACTATAAACTCGTGTTAAGGTATTTTTGAACACATCGGCCACTTACTTTTGTTGCTAACATATACGGCTAGTCAATATGGTTTCTCAAAAACTTCGTAGAACTTCGGAATATGCTCTTGTAAAGAGCGGTGTCATGTCAAAAACATCTTTGATCCATTAAGTTAGCTAAAAAACTGGCCTTTACAAAGTTTTCGTTGGAAAATTAAGGACATTTACAACGTTAGCTTGCTCAGGTCAGTAAACTCCACTTGATTTTATTCCATGTTGCGAATTTATATAGCTTACAAAATTATGATTTTTTTACCGATTTAAAGTTTCACGGTTTTTACATATTATTATACATAAACGGGACTTAACCGAGTATATTAACTTTAAAAGGGTATAGCCGTGTTTGGTAGGCGAAACTGCCTTTGACGTGAAAATGGTTTTCCTTTTGCTCTGATAATTATCTTTATATACGTTGTAATTTCACCAAATATCAGCCCCAAAATCGTAGTGGTTTTTGAGATAAATAAAAAAAAGAAAAATCGTTTTTATTTTTTATCTACTAAACTAGTAGCCCGATTTTTCCAAAATTTGTATATATTATGTAGATAATTAAGGACTTTTAACAAAAAAAAATTACCGTGAAATTTTATATGTAAGTAAAAAAAAAAGAATTTTTAATATTTCAAAAAAAAATCTTTTTTTTACTTGCAAGATGGCGACACCTACCAATATTAGATATTTTATGATCCATTTAATACTCTACCACTTATATTTTTTCAAAAAAAATTCACTCGGATGAGAAAAGCGTATTTGCAACCTCTCATACATAGATTTCCCTTTTTAAATATTAAACATTACCCATAAAATGCATCTGCTAAATAAGAGTTGGGAAGTAATATTTCGCACAAATAAAAATAACGGGATTAATAGTTTGGAAGCTGATAGTCTGCTAAGTAAGAGTATGCCAATTAATGCATTTGGCGAAAACATTTTTGACGTCATGATAAAATTCCCAAGTAATAAGTTGCTTTATAAATATAATAATTTATCAAATCATTAGTTGCCTAATGATAGGATTGCGAGGTGTTATATTGGGAATTAACAATTTGCCCAAATAAAAATATGGGAATAATTGTTTGGGGTCTAATAATTTTCGCCGAAACATTAGTAAACCAAAAATTTTACACAAGTCTTTGTGGTGGTTGCAAAAGCTATTTCACATTCCCTAATATTCTTCGTATTTCCAAGATATCTACGCAAAATTTTGAAGTTACATTTTCTCAGCATAACATTAATATTAAGATAATGCCGGCGTTGCAATGCACTGCAACTGCACGGCATAAGCAAGTGCTTATTGCATAAGCTGTCAAGTGCATGTTGGGCGCTGGTAATGTATGCTATCCTGCTTATTGTCTAGGTACGTTTTGTACCTAGGTCGACCTGAGATTTAGACGCTAACTTGAATATTCATCAGGTGACAATTAAACTGCTGTTTTTATATTCTTGAAAAGCAATGAGCACTCCTGTTTTATACAAATATCGAATTATGAGTTGAAATGGGATATCTTTGTCAAAAATATTCTAAAATAATATATTTTTTTTAATACCAATAGCTCACTTTATTTGAGACTTTGTTTTTTTGGCTTTCATTTCGGTTACACAAAACATTATTTAAAATTAAAAATTGAAATAAATACTTAAGAAAATTTGAACCCGCATCTCCAGCTATCGCAGCTGACGCCTTAACCAATTCTACATTTCGACGGGTTCCGCTGTGTTCAGGTGGCCCAATCGGTTAAGGCGTCAGCCGTGATAGCTGGTCATGTCATGAGACTAGCTAAAGTCTCAAGACATGACCAGCTATTACGGCACATCAACATCTTCTAGCCGCGCGAGTTTTTCGAACTACCCGCACTTGATCTTCTTAATCAACTTTTTTTTTTTTTTTTTTAATCTTTATTAATATAAGGGTTTTATCATATTTGATGATGTCACCCCCATCGTTACAAAACATGCTTATTCATCTTCTCTTACATCCTAAATTAACAAGTTTGTACAAATCTTTGGCTACTTTTGATAATGGACTCGCTAAAATACTATTACAAGTACCAATTTCCTTAATATTTAAACTATGTTTACATACAAACGCATGTCTCTCTGCTTCGATCCGGGTACACTCCACCATCATGTGTACTGCATCTTCTCTCGTGCCACACTCCGTACAATTAGGCGACTCACTCTTGCGCATCAAGAAAGCAAAGCAATTCAATGGGATGTGTCCGGATCGAAGTCTGAAGGCCGTTATAATGTCTTTTCTACACATACCCGATCCTCTGAACCATGGCACTTGGCAAAGACTGGGTTGGATAGTTTTATACCATATTCCTTTATTCAGAGACCGCTCATCGAAATGCTCTCTCCATAAGTCTGTACACTTGGAACGAACTGTTTTAAGGCAATCGGTATGGTATGGCAAAACTGTACAAGATATTCCTTCCGTTACCGCCTCACGAGCCAACCTATCAGCCGTCTCGTTCCCGGACAAACCAATGTGAGATGGCACCCACTGCATGAGTATTTTGACTGACGAGTTAGATAGGTGAGCCAACGACCTAACAATACTATAGGCTATCGGTGCTCCTCGAAAGTTCGAGGTGCATCGAGCCAAGTATTGCAAGGCACTTTTGGAATCTGTACATATAACAAAACTACCCGTCTCAAATGATTCCACATATGCGATTGCCTCTGCCAAGGCCATAAGTTCCACAAACATAATAGAAATGTCTCCATTTATTTTCAGTTTCATGCATCCATTTGTTTGCGAATCGAAAACTGCCAAGCCCACCCCATCTGATGATTTAGACCCGTCGGTATAAACAAAGTTCGACTTTGGGTATTTAGTCTTTAAGAAGGTTTCACAGGTTTCTCTTAACGCACGCGCATTATATCGCTTTTTAGATATTTGTACATCTTTAATATCAGTACAAATTATTTGAGAAACATCCACGCTGCTGACCCACGTATCCAACGAGAAAATTTCAAGCTGATTCGAGGTATGTATTGGAATATTACTCAGAGAATTATTTGCTAAGGTTAGTAACGGTGTTTTCTTACGACTCCAATACCTACTTCTCATTAAAGCGGACAGCCGTTCTATTTTTTCCATCACGCTATTATTTTTATAGGATTTTACTTTTAACCAAAATTTGCTAGCCAAATAATACCGCCGAACGTGAAGTGGTGGAAGACTCAGCTCCGATTCCATTACGTGTATGGTCGAACTTTTAACAAAACCTCCAATTGTTCGCATACACTGGTTCTGTAGTCGATCTAACTTAGCTAAAGTACTCTGGCAGCCGTTTCCGTAAAGAAAACTAGCATAATCCAACTTACTACGTATTGTGGCTATGTATAATTTCCTTAAATTATCTTGATGAATACCCCAACCTGGTCCGGCCAAAATTTTGAACGTATTCAATAACTTTAAACATTTTTCAATCGTCTCATTTATATGTTTTTTCCATTTTAAAGTATTCTCCAACCATAAACCTAAATATCGAATTGTGTTTACTAATTCTAAAGGATAGTTATTAATTTTAATATTTACCGTTTGACGCGAGTACCCTCTTCTAAAAATACAAATTTTACTTTTTGTCACAGATATATCGAGCCCCGCATTCCATAGTAAACTTGAAAAAGTGTTTAGCGCTGTCTGTAACTCTAGTTCGCCGGTTTTTAATGTTCTGCACATGGTATAAAGTACATAGTCGTCTGCATACTGTAAAACGTTAATGTTCTCGAATGATTCTATACTTTTACATACATTAATTGTCGCGATATTAAATAGCAAAGGCGAGAACGGGTCTCCCTGAGCCAATCCGATCCCGGTTGTTCTAGTTATAGGACAGGCATTATTATCCGTTTTAATCATGAGTATCCTCTCCTTTAAAAAATTCCAAACATACCCACAAATTCTTTGGCCTAAACCTATCTTGTCCATTATACGCAATAAACTGGTTAAATCTACGTGATTATAGGCGTTATCTATATCAATGAAACACGCTAAGGTCGGGCAATTGTTTGTCATACCTACCTGAATGTCGGTTACCAATGATGAGAGACTGTCTAATGTAGATCTACACTTACGAAATCCGGAAGTATGAAGCGATAGAATATTATTTTTTTCTATATACCACTCGACGCGCTTGATTAAAATATTATGGTATACTTTGCAAAGACAAGATATCATTGAGATCGGTCTTAGTGCATCTGCGGATTGCGAGTTACGACCCGGTTTAGGTATTGGAACGATGTTTATTTCCCGCCATTGTGACGGCACGAAACCAGAGACGAAAATTCTGTTGTATAACCATAATAAAATCTCCTTACCGTTATCCGGGAGGTTACTAACCATTGAGTACGATATATTGTCACAGCCTGGGGTTGTGTCCTTACGTCGCATACACAGCTCCATTTCCTGTTTTGTTATGGGCACTTCCAGTTCACAGTTGTAGCTGTAGATAGGTGTATCAGCTGGCGTTACATAATCGGGCGTTAAGTTAGCTAATAACTGGTTTGCTTTTTCCTTATCAATATGACTAATAGCACTTCTAGATCCCTTGAACCATCTCATTTTGCGCCATAAATCGGATTGTGTAGTAGACTGGTTTAAAGACGTACAAAAAAATTGCCATGATTCATCCCTTGTTTTTCTTATTAACTTTTGTGTGTCTCGTATTTTAGTTTTAAGTATATTTAAGTTATGAGGCGTCGGATTGCGTCTAAATAAAGAAAGTGCTAACCGGCGTTCGGCTACCGATCGCGATAAATACTGGTTCCAATAAGGTTTAGGTAAAAATTTACTGGATGGATTTAAGCATTGTTTGATATAGGGTATATGAACATCTGCTGACCTATTTATACATTCCATAAAACTATTGTATGTATCTTGCAAATTATCATTACAGTGAAAGTTAGAAAATAATTCTTCCAATGAGGTTTTATATGCGATCCAATTAGCTTTATTATAATTTCGTCGTGAATTGTGGTGGTTAATATTTGGGGTAAAACTAGTTGTTATTAAAATCATGAGGTGATCACTACCTAAAGTTTCATTTAATGTTTGCCACGTGAAGTTCAAAGCTATGTCTGTCGATGCTATTGATACATCTGGGGAGGATTGCTGTAACTGGTTGTTCACATATTGGATTCGAGTGGGACTGCCATCATTGAGCGACACTAACATGTTGTCAGTTAATGAATCGTGTATTTGTGATCCTCGAGTATCGATTTTATGCGACCAGTTACTATGATGTCCGTTCAGATCCCCGAGTATGAGAACTCTTTTGTTGACTAGCGAAAATGCATTGTCCCAATCATTTTTTATCGTGCGCACCGAATGTGGACAATAGACGACCTTTATAAATTCTATTTGATTACAATTAAAAACTTGAACGCAAAGAAGCTCAATACCCGGATTACTGCAATTAACATTATGTAATTTAGATTTTACGGATTTATGAACGAACAATGCAACGCCTCCATACGAGACGTCCCTATCCCTACGATAAACAACATAATTTTTGACAGCTAAAATACTATCAGGTTCCAACCAAGTTTCGCATAGGGCAGCAACGTGGATTTTCTCCTGTATTAATATATTTTCAAATTCTAATAACTTCGGCCTAATACTACGTGCGTTCCACTGGAGTATTTTAAGTCTAGTGTTGTTTATTGTGTTATTTTCCATTATCACGTATAAAAAAATCTATGACATTTTCCAGTATCGGCCAACTAGACAATTTTTCAACACATAATAAGATAATCCACTGAATACAACACTTCATAATTTTATGTATTTTTACCTGCATGGACACTCCTTTTAAAAATAATATTTCTTTTAATCGTTTAACCAGTTCGTTAAACTCAACAGTTTTTTCTCTTCGGTCTTGTAAATTCTCGTCTTCAGAGGATTTTTCGGGTTCGCTTTTTTGAGACGTGTCGTTCACAAAAGCGTCAAAGTCGTTTTGCCCACGAATTTTTCTTTTTTGCACTTTAGATAGTCCCGCGGGGGAATCATGGTTTGGGTATTCCCGGTGTATCATTGCTTTTGTTTTCACTATCGCGGCATATAAGTTTTCTTGCGTAGGTTGAAACGATTGGGCAGGTTTAGTGGGTTCAGATGATTCTACAACTGGAAGGGACTTAAAAACCGTTGCATACCCAACGTGTTCGTTTCCTCCGGGAGAATCGGGCGTTACGTAAATTTCTAAAGCTTTCCTATATGTGCAATTGTACTCTGCCATGAGTTCCCGCAGTCGTTTTTCTTTTAAGTATACTGGGCACTCTCTTGACAGCGATATATGTGCTCCTTTGCAATTAACACACTTTAAATTGGTTGTCTCACAATTTTCGTGATTGTTACCACATTTCGGGCATGTAATATTATTAGCAGGACATCTTTTTTTCATATGGCCTAGCTTCCAGCAACGGGAACATTGTGAAACGGGGAATACATATGGATCTACTTTGAGTCGCAATCCATCCACAAAGACATATGGTGGCAAAAACGTACCTTTGAAGCACAAGCGTACAACTTCACTGAATGACCAGCCATCCTGACATTTACTGTCGCGTCGTTTTAGTCTAAAAGCTGACAATAGTTCCGCTGGCTTCTCACACAGGATACTTTTACAGACTTGTTCATCGCTCAACTCCAAATCTACATCACGTATAACTCCATAGGAGAGAGTTTTCTCCATGGGTCTCTGAATACGCCAGCCCCACTCTTTTACGACGTTGCATTTTTCCAGTTTATCCATATTTACCTCATTTGACATTTCTATGCGAATTTTGTATGGGTTCAAATATTTAATCCTGTGGATATCAGTAATGTTATGCTCTTTGAATAGTTTTGCTAAAGCAAACTGCTTCGGTAGTTTTAATGACGACGTAATAAATATTTCTATATTTCCGGTACACACTTTGACTTTTTTCTCTTTCTTGCCTCCAGCTATGGTCCAATCATTCTCTTCGAATTCACGCTTTGGAGGCCTTACGGTATCAAAATCCTCGTTTGCCTCTGACTCCTTAAACTCCTCATTCTGGTATTGGTCTGTCTCTGTCATTTCCACTTCATCTAAAGAATTGCTTCGCGTTATAGGTAATTCAATTTCTTTTGCATCTCCGTCCGACGTCAGCTCATTATTCTCATGCGTTGTTGTTGTGCCACTCATTAGATTGCCGGCTGGCCGGTTGCAGAACCGGTTACCGGCACACTATGATTTTCTTATCTCTCAACGCTGCACTTGATAACAGTTAATGCGTAGGGTAAACGCGACCGATCTGTACGAGTGCCGTACCGAGAATGCTTCTTAATCAACTTGTACGTATTGCTCGCTAGGGATGTCACTCGGTCGACACCGACACACTACATTAACGATATCGGTATTTTTAACTTGTATTATTTGACGCCTTGCTACTTATGAAATATTTTGGTTTTATTGGTGGTGGTTTGTTATGTTTATTTGCGTATTTAATTTTGCGGTGGGAGGGAGGGAACATTAATGCATGAAAAAATACGCAAGTAAATATAACGGGTTGTTATTAAACAGCGGAATTGCAAAGTAATATTATTGTTGTTTTTTTTTTTTTTTTTTTATAAAAGACTGACCAGCGTTTGACCTCAGTCGCACCTGATGGAAAGTGACGACGAGGTCGAGGGTGTAGCACGCTGGTTCAGTAACAACCTATTCACTCTTGCCTTGAAAAGACCCAAATTATATCTTACCGGGAATACAGACGAAGGGAGCGAATTCCATTCCTTAGCAGTCCGCATTAGGAAGGTAGAAGCGAATCGCTTCGTGCGAATGAATGGAATATTCACAACGTAAGGATGAAACCGCTCCCCTCGTCTGGACGTCCGGTGGAGGAACGGAGATGGCGGAATTAAATCGTGCAGTTCCTGTGCACACTCTCCAAAATGTATCCTGTAAAACACAGACAAACTAGCAACCCTGCGACGGTGCTCAAGGCTTTGTAACCTTACACTCAGTAATTCAGGATCGCCAATGAGTCTGCGAGCACGGTGCTCTATTGAATCCAAAGCGGCCAGCTGATACTTGGCAGACCCGTCCCAAAGATGGCAACAGTACTCCATGCACGATCGAACCTGAGCTTGGTAAAGTGTTAGAAGCTGTTCCGGCGTGAAGTACCGCTTCACCCTGTGTAAGACCCCAAGTTTTTAGCAGCGGATTTCGCTTTGGCCTCAATAGTGGCACCGAAGTTCAGCTTAGTAGTTAATTTCAGCCCAAGTAGTTCGAGGTGGTCCGAAATTGCTAATGAAACATTCTGGAAAGCAGGAGCCAAGTTAAAAGGGCTCCTTTTGGCTGTGAATAAACACGCCTGTGTCTTGGAAGCGTTAAACCTGACCAAGTTGGCTTCGCCCCACTCGTCAACGGCCATCAAGGTCAGGTTCGTTCGCTCAACCAAAGCTTCCCTAAAGGATTCGGTCTCTCCACTAGTAGTTTGGGCCTCAGGAATATATCTCTCAGTCACCGTGCTGTCGTCTGCATGCCCAAAGATACCGGGCTTTAGCAAATCGTTTATATGCAGCAAAAAGAGGGTAGCTGAAAGAACTGAACCCTGAGGCACTCCGGCATTAATTGCAACGCGATCCGATGAGCAACCATCCACTACGACCCTAATAGATCGCTGCCTCAGGAAATCAGAAATCCAAGAGCACAAACCAGCAGAGATTCCGTACGCAGAGAGCTTGCCCAGAAGGCCGTCATGCCAAACCCTATCAAAGGCCTTGGAAATGTCGAGAGACACGGCGAGAGCTTCGCCGCGTTTCTCGATGGCCTCGCTCCAAATGTGGGTAGCGTACACTAGAAGGTCCCCAGTAGACCGCTTTCGGCGGAAGCCGTATTGCCGGTCGCTAAGGAGATCGTTACCTTCAAGATACGCAAGGAGCTTGTTGTTCAATACACGTTCCATAATCTTGCAGAGTATGGAAGTGATTGCAATGGGACGATAATTCGATGGGTCCGCACGGCTACCCTTCTTAGGCACAGGCTGCACGTTAGCAAGCTTCCACGCTTCGGGAACTTTTCTCGACTTTAGGGAAAGACGAAACAGGCGCGTCAAAACAGGAGACAACTCAGGGGCACACGTTTTTAAAACGACTGCTGGGATACCGTCGGGACCACTAGCCTTATTCACATTTAGACAGCGTAGTGACTTCAGTACTTCCCTTTGATGAATACGCACCTCTGGCATTGATACTTCGCAGCGGGGCAAAGAAGGAGGCATGGCACTACCAGCGTCTAAATGTGAATTTTCCGCAAATAGAGAGGCAAACAAGTTCGCCTTCTCTTCCGCAGTGTGGGCCAGTGAACCGTCCGGTTTCAGCAGTGGAGGTAGTGATGGGCGACAGAAATTCAACTCAGCCGATTTCGCGAGAGACCAAAACGCTTTGCTCCCAGATGGGTATGCAGCAAGTTTGGCCCCGACACGACGAACATGGAGGAATCGAGCTTTCTGCATGACCTTCTTGCAGTACTTGGCAGCTTTGTTATAGGACTGTTTCTTTACGTGTACATCCGGAGCTTTACAACTACGAGCATCAACCCATGATAAATACGCCACGTGCTTAAGCGCTTCCGCCTGAGCACACTCTGCATTAAACCACGGGCGAGCTGCGCCACCAACAGCTACGTCGGAGTAGGGGATGTAATATTCCATACCCCGACGCAACACATCAGTGACAGCTGCTGCACAGCTCGACGGATCATCACTATTGAAACAGGTTGGCAGCCAAGGATATGATGCAAAGAAATGCCGCATCTCATCCCAATCTGCTGACTTGTATCGCCACACACGGCGCATGCCCTTCGGGCTAAGGACAGGAGGTGAGTGGTGCGACACAGATTTCACCAGACAGTGGTCAGAAGTTCCCAACGGGGATGACACTGACACGTTGTATCTGTCCGGATCGGTAGTCAACAGAAGGTCCAGGCAATTAGGCGTGTGACTCGCAACATCCGGAATGCGGGTGGGTTGGTCGACCAGCTGAGAGAGATCCAGCGATAACGCAAACTTGCGTGCCTCTCTCCCTGCATGGTCAGTGAACTGGTATGGGCACAGCCACTCCTCGTGATGAGCGTTAAAGTCCCCCAGAAAAACCAATTGCGCACTCGGGTACCGTTGCTGAGCCACACCCGCCGCATCACTAAGTTGTTCAAAGAGCCTGGTTGTCTCCTGGTCACCGCTGTGCGATCGGTAAACCACGGCGTAAACAATTTGTTCAACGCCGAGGTCCACCAGAAGCCATAAAGAGGAAAGGTTACGGTCCTCAAGGTTACGGAGACGCCGATAACAGATGTCATCGCGAATATACACGCACACGCCAGCCTTCTGCACAAAAGAGTGCTCCAGGGCATATCCCGGGTAGTGCAGATACGACGCGTCCATGGGACATCTGATCTGCGTCTCGGTGAGGCAGAGCAAGTGGGGCTTCTCAGTCTCGAGATGGTGGTGGACTGGCACGAGATTAGAGTGCAAGCCTCGGATGTTGGAGCCTCGGGCCTTGTTAATAATAAATGCGGTTAAGTCCTATTTATTTGTAACTAGCGACCCGCCCCGGTTTCGCACGGGTGCAATACGATATTTTTCCACTATTTAATTTAAACCTTCCTCTTCAATCAATCTATTTAAAAAACAGCATCAAAATCCGTTGCGTAGTTTTAAAGATTTTAAGCACACCTACATTGGGATATAAGGACAGAGAAAGCGACTTTGTTTTACACTGTGTAGTGATAATGTCTAAAAACCATGAAAGTTTAAATCAGTAATATGCAATATACTTGAATTTAACGAACAAAATATCAAAAATCATACAAATCAAGAAGGTAATTTCAACAGTCGCTAACAATGATTGAGGCAAATTTACATTAATAGAAAATGTAAATTTGTAAGTAATTTGAGACCCAGTCTGGCACGAGCCGTGATAATTACCAACGGTGTTACAGACAATTGAATATTTATGTAAGATTAAAGATCAATTTGGCTACTGAACAAATATTTGAAAGTTATGTCATTCGCTCCTGACAGCCCTGGCCAGAAGTTTTGTGCACCCATGTTTTTTTTATGACATTGGCGACAAACGAGCAGACGGATTGCCTGGTGCCCATGGGCACCCGCAACACCAGGGGAGTCACAAACTCGTTGCCGGCCTTTAGGGGTGGTTGGAGCTCTGGGAACCTTAGTCACCATCAGCAACACAACACTACATACGTGAAAGGTAGCAGTGTTATTATGGATGTGGTCTTCTGTAAGGAGGAGGTACTTCCCCAGTTGGGCTGCCCCAGATTCAAGCGTGATGGTCATCGCTGTGCCCTACCACTCATAAAATGTCATTCGCTCATGACAACCCTGGCCAGATATTTTTAGCACCCATGCTTTTTATATGAACACTCGATATTTTAGTGTAGTACATACATACATACATTTCAGCCGTATGCAGTCCACTGCTGGATATAGGCCTCGCACAAATATGACTTGTATCATTTTGGGGGTTGCCATAGTCGCCACGCTTGGCAGGCGGGTTGGTGACCGCAGTAGCTGTAGATTGGGTATCGACGGACGCTGCTACCCGTCCGTAGGATTTTTCCCTTTGTTGCCTCTTACGACACCCGCGGGGTTGGTGCTATTCTAGTCAGCCGGCATCACACGGCGCGGGCGATTTACATCTTTTCTGATGACATATTATCAGTTAGTTTAAACCTTTTACGTATTGGTGGCAGTGATTGGTGATTGCACAGAGTATTTGAAATTAGTCACTTCGTTGTAGATCCGAATTGATGGTGCATTTTGTTGTCTTAAGACTATATTAGTTATTTTAAGTATTATTAACTGATCTCTTATCGTGTACATGTATTAAGGTTTGAAAGATCAGAATATTGTTTGATTGCATTTAGACAGATATGGTTTTTGGAGTTGAAAGAAACAAAGTGTTAGCTCAATACTTTTGGTTAAGGCTGTATGTGAGGAATGTGAGGATATTTAGAAATAAGAATAAATTTATTCAGAGCCTTGAGTGTAAGTTCTCAACGTAACTTAACGTCACGAACGCGTTTGCGTTTCCCATATAAATAACATTATCACTTACGCGTTCGTAAACGTTTTTTTTACGTCAAAAGTAACTTACACTAGAGCCTCAGGACACCACACAATAAAACTTATTTAAAATTAAAATAAAACAAGAATAAAATTGTCACTAAAATGGCTTCCAATCAAGCCTCGTGTCAGTATCTATCGGACTAATTTCATAAATGTAATAAAAATTGTTAGAAATGAGAGTCAAAGTTTGCCGTTGGTAAACATATTCTAGTAACAACACAGCGAAAATTATAATATTAATTCTAATTTCGAGAAACGTAGTGAGTTAAAGAAAACATTGAAAATGATTTAATGAAAACGATTCTGAAACTTAATTATTAAAATAACGCAAGCAATAGCGTTGTACTTACATTTATATATATATAAAAGAAAGTGGGGTTTGTTCAACCGCTTATAGCTCGAGAACTGTTGAACCGATTAAAATGATTTTGGATTGGTTGGAATCGTCACAGCCCTGATTGAGACATTAAGTATTAAAAAGTAAAAAATCCCGTGATTTCGAAAAATTAATATGACCTCAATTGAATGGTCGCCATTATGGCCATTATGTTTATTGCATTAAAATCATATATGTTTTAGCTAATTAAAAGCTATCACTACTTTTGTTGCTTTTTAGGCGGTACGAAGTTCGCCGGGTCAACTAGTTTAATTTTTTTTTACGTAGCCTATGTTGTGTCCCACTGCTGGGCAAAGGCCTCCAAAAGTTTAAATATAAAACAAATTAATACACTTCAGAGTACATAGGGTAAATACTAGTAATAACTATCGAAGCATCTAACTATGGACTTATAATTATAAATTTCAATTTATTTCTAGTAAACTGTTCAATTGAATATTATTTCTCAGTTCTAATTTATTTGAATATTCACATGTCACTATGCTTACAATTATTCGAGTTTTGATGTAAACATGAGCCTCGGGTCAGAATCAGAGAGCTGTTTATTTAATATATATATGTATATAATTATTCAATTTTACCTAAAATTGCATTAAGTACTAAATAAAATAATTAATCACATCATAAATATAGCGATAAGACCTCCTATTGTTTGCCTCTAATTATATTTATACATTTCAACCGTATGCAGTCCACTGCTGGACATATACCTCCCACAAATATGACTTGTATCATCTTGGGGCTAGTTGCCGTAGTCGCCACGCTTGGCAGGCGGGCGACCGCAGTAGCTGTTGATTGGGTTTCGACGGACGCTGCTGCCCGTCCGTAGCATTTTCCCTTTGTCGCCTCTTACGACACCCGCGGGAGGAGATGGGGTGATGCTATTCTAGTCACACGGCAAGATTATGTTTATATATGGATTCAATTTATGAGGTATTAAGTAAAGCATTATTCCTTCATATTTTACAAACCTTGAAGACATTTTATATCATTTATTGAAATACATCTTATTTTTTTATTACTCCCTATCAACAGAAAATACAATCGTATTATGATAACTACAAGTACTTAACTAGTTACAGTATAAAATCTAAAAAAGGCCCTTGAGGCATTGTACCAAGGAAGCTGGCGGCATTTCCTCGTTGTATCGCAATGCTGATACGTTGTGCGAGGAAGCCGCCAGTTCTTCGGTCACTTACATCAACCAGACGCTTCGCGATTTCTGCAAAAAGTTTGTGCGCGCTGGGACCCCACGGACCTAGTGTCTCTACGCCAAAAGGTACAAAATGGTACTCTCTGCCCAGGCTTTTATATTTGTTACGTTTAAGAATTTCGGCATTTTTCGCCGCTGCACCCGCTTTTACATTAGTTCGAAGGACACAAGTTCGACACTCCTTATCATTTATTTATATATATGTGCATATATCATTTTTAAAGTTCTAAAACAAATATTGCTCTGTTTGTGGTGTAGAAGCGACCCCTAAAGATTGCTTCTATTACAGGCTACATTATTAAATGTGTTTTTTGTGGAATTAATAATGATCGTTTAAGTCCTGATCACCGCTTAAATTTCACCTTGTATCTTTATTGACTGATGCGCAGCCACTGAGTTGCCAATCCGCCTGCCAGGCGTCTTTGGCAAGTCCCTCCCAGGATAATGCAAGACATATTTGGGGGAGGTTTATTTCCAGCAGTGGACGTCTTATGGCGGACACGATGATGATTTTTATTAAAAGGTTACAAAGTACATAAACTTGAAGGAATTAGGGACAGTCCCCGTAGTAATAAAATCTTAACCCTTATCTTTTCAAGCATCAGTATATTTTAATTTAAAATTTAAATGTTATGTAAATTTCATAGGTATCATTAACTTTTGGTTACGATTCAATGAAATAAATTGCCGTTAGCCATGAAAATTTATAAAAGCGGACCCTTCCGCTTAAAGGTGAATTAAGTATCAGTGGCGGCGCACAAAAATATTTTGAAAGAAAATTTTCATGAGTATCTATTCAATACAAATTTTTTGACCATCGTTCTGGCCTAGTGGTTGCTGAAGCCGATGGTCCCGGGTTCGAATCCCTTTCAGGGCATTTATTTGCGTGATGAGCTCAGATATTTGTTCCTGTGTCATGGGTGTTTTCTATGTATTGAAGTATTTATATGTATCTATCTATTATATATATCGTCGTCTAGTTCCTACAACGCAAGGCTTACTGAGCTTACCGTTGGACTAGGTCGATTTGTGTAAGAATGTCACGAAATATTTATTTATTTATTAAATATTCTGATTTGCGATCGCGAGAATCTACATGCGGCTGTGTAAAGCCATTGTGGTTTGTGGGGGAGGCCTATGTCCAGCAGTGAACATCTTGTGGCTGAAATGGTGAGGTTTGAGAAACTTTAACGAATAAATAACAGATTACGTTACAAATTGTTCTAATGCACAATTATTTTTATATTACACGGGGCGGTAACAGAGATTTACCGCCCTAGGGCGCGACGGAAAATTTCACTTTACACCCAAATGACGACGTTAAACTATGTACGCACCACGGGCGGTAATAAAGAATGCCTCAGTTCGCTTGTTTATGGTCCTCACCTCGGTTCGGGCAACAAATACCCGCGATCTGAGGCATTCTTTGTCTTACCGCTATGGGTACGTAATGTGTAAAACAGGACAAAACCAACACATAATTGTTTCAGCAAATCGCCTACCATGGTTAACATCTTAATCTTATCGTCTATCGCGCTATCCGTCACTTTCCCACTCACATACTTGTTAGAGCGTGACAATTACAATTTTTTGACGACCGGTCTGGCCTAGTGGGTAGTGACCCTGCCTGTGAAGCCAATGGTCCTGGGTCCGATTCCCAGTCAGGGCATTTATTTGTGTGATGAGCACAGATATTTGTTCCTGAGTCATTGGTGTTTTCTTTATATTTAAGTATTTATATGTAGGTATATATCTATTATATATATTGTCGTCTAGTACCTACAACACAAGCCTAACTGAGCTTACCATAAGACTAGGTCGAATTGTGTCAGATTGTCCCAAAATATTTATTTATTATTTATTTATTATTATTTATTTAATTATTGCGACAACTAACAAAAACCTGAAAAGGCTAGCAGGAAACGAATAATAATAAATAGACACGTACAGTGTAATATTTAAAAATGGCGGCGAATATTCAATAACTTGCCGCAATACCCGGAAAAGAGAATAATTTTAAAGTGATTAAGGGCCTTTCCGATCGGTGCTTTTATCCCTCGTAGCCGGTGTTCACTGCACACTTGTTCAATAGGCTAGTTGACTTTTTTTATTATTCTGTCTTTTCGTTCTAGGGACGAAATGTCTGTATGGGAGTAATGGCCTTAAAACTTCACATAAGCCAGAAATGAGCGTCAAAGTCCGACATTCGTATTTCCCGCGAAAACGCTCCTAAGAAAATGATGAGAACTTATGACGTCACTTATTCCTAGCCGAGCTCTCTATCTAAAGTATGGAAAAATAATTATATTATCAAATAAGTATTCGTACTCAATTTTATTTTTAATTGATTATATTCGTCATCATTGTGAACCAATTCCACTTAATTTTGTTGCAAAATGTATGTGTCAACAGCCCAACATGTAATATGTGTATCATCTTGAGGGGGGGGGGTGATAGTCACGCTTTAACTTTTAAACTAGCCAGACTAATACCTGAATGATTATAGGCGAATACGTTTTTAGAGAATGGTGCATCAAGAGTATTTTTTCTACAGTTCAATTATATTCTGCCTTCTAATAATTAACGATTAATACGGTACTACTCACATTTACTTAGTCACACAGGTGTGCGCGACGGGCCGGTGACGCGAGCCGCGAACCGATCGGACACTCAGCACTCTTAGTGCTTGAAAATGGAGGCCTATGTTCTCCGAAACATGTCGCGCGAGTGACTAAATAAACGTGAGTAGTACCGTATTAATCGTTAATTATTAAATATGTCTCATGTAAGTTTAAATACAAATTCTGCCTTCTATCACTTTGACAGTTGTATTTGTGCGATACAGACGAAAACAAACTTTAACTAAAGTTTAATTATGTTCTATCCTTATCTATCACATTAACAATTGTGTTTGTGCGATACTGACAAAACAAAATTTAAATCGAAAGAAAAATAGGTATTAAAATTTGACTCGCAGAGGGAATCGAACCCACAACCACTGGATCACTAGCCCAGTGCACTACCAATTGTGCTATACGAAGTACCGCTTGGACTTGTTAAATTTTTCTATCTTATCCTTCCTGGTATACGTCATTACCGGTGACGTGTAGCGACATCTACCGAAGAGCATTGAACCCTTTTTACCCTTTTTTTAAGTCCAAGCGCTACTCGTATAGTACAATTGGTAGTGTACTAAGCTAGTGATCCAGTGCACAGTCCAGTGGTTGTGGGTTCGAGTCTCGCTGCGACTTCAATTTTTCTATTTTTCTTTCGATTTAAATATCTATGATATGCTAGCAGACCTTTCTGCTTAATATAAAAATAAAATAAAATTTAACTAAAGTAGGTTTAAAAGATGGCGGACAAGACCGTTAAACCAACAAGCGAGTAAGCAGTGTGACCAATCGGGTCAGCCACAGCTCTAATGGCGGGAATTTCGCTCGATTAATACAAATTCAATTCAAACCTATTAATAAGATTGCCAGTTACCCTCGTTTAGGAACGCGAAAATATTTTACGTACATTAGTATCAGTGGCCTCCATATAACCTAATGGCCGCTGACTTATTTTACAATACAGTTCTTACAAATTGGACCCGGGTATGTCCTTAAACTACGTCCAACAATGAGAGGTAGGGCACAGCGATGACCATCACGCTTGAATCTGGGGCAGCCCAACTGGGGAAGTACCTCCTCCTTACAGAAGACCACAGCCATAATAGCACTGCTACCTTTCAGGTCTGTAGTGTTGTGTTCCTGATGGTGAGTAAGGTTCTCAGAGCTCCAACCCCCCTTAAAGGTCGGCAACGCGCTTGTGACTCCCCTGGTGTTGCGGGTGCCCATGGGCGACGGTAATTGCTTACCACCAGGTAATCCGTCTGCTCGTTTGCCGCCTATGTCATAAAAAAAAAACACAAAACTCAAAACTCAAACGTTTATTCAGTAAGTAGGCCACAAGGGCACTTTTACACGTCGAGTATACAAAAGTAAAAGAGAAAAATAAAAACTACACCGGTTCTAACCCTACACCTCTGACCCGAGAAGTATTTTGACTTTTATGACCGGCAAGAAACTCGGCGGGACTTTCAAAACAGTATTACAAAAGATATCTTATACAAATTACATAAAAATGCGTTATTCTTTAAGAAAACATATCCAACAATTACAAAAAAATTCTGCCAAAGGAAAAATAAAAATAATTATTAATTACTTAAAAGTCCAAATCTGACTGCTAAGAACGAAGTTAACAAAACGTTCGATATGCTTTCTTATCTGAATTGTGTCCTTTATTCTAATTTAGAAATTACAAAATTAGTAATCAATTTTTTTTTTTTTAATATTATATGTATAGTTATTCTGTTTTCAAAATATACACAAAAATAGAAATACATGCTTATTACAAATAAACCTCAGAGATGTATAAGGTCTCCAGGTGTCATGATTTCAATATACTAACACTTTTTGTTTTTTAAAGATAAACAAGCACCGAATGAAGTGTATCACGTAAATAAACAAGAAGAAAACTACCTAAAACCTCTGTTTTAGCCCAGACCTAAGAAAGGGGGTTAGAGGGGGTAGGTACTCTCAGGTATGCGACGCTGAGATATTGGCCTGCACCTCAAGTCCATCATACACGTCCCCGTCCTCCCTGATCTGCCGCCGCGGACCAGGGCGGAGCCAACCAGTGGTTGACCGTACTCCCTGGGCAATGCTAGTGGTTGATAATGGGCGTCGCACTTTTTACCACTCTACCCCTGACCACTAGTAGCTAAGTATGAGGACGGCATCCGGCGCGGGCTACGCTCCTACCAGTGATGTGGCACCCCCACCCGCCGGATGTTATTAAATTCAAGTAAGTTTATATATGTAAGTATTTACCATATGTTAATATAGCTGTCCTCTTAATAACCCAATCTAAGGTGTTAATCGTGCCGATAGATGCGTGGCTGAGGGGGTGCTCAGTTGTAAATGATAACCCTCGATACCGGGCAACCTCGAGGTGTATCTCTGCCTTATTCCGGCAAGCGGGGCTCTGCTGGAATGGACCACTTTTTTCCCTAGCTTCTCGTGGGACTTATATGGACCTTATTACAGAAAAAAATGAAGGTACCCTGGAAGACCTTTACCAGGAAATGTTGCCCCTGATGGAAGGCGCGGATAACTCTGCCCACACATCGGAGCAAGCCATGGAGGTTGTAGAAGACACCGACACGGCTGAAAAGTGCGCTAGCCGCCTAACCAGCCCAACCGGGGTCTCTCGACCTAACACTCAGATGCCTGCCAAGAAATTGACGGGCTCTGCAAGAGGGCGCTACAAAGCTCTTAAAGGCCTGGGAGTGGCGCCTGAAGAGGCGCTGCAACTAGCCGCAAAGAGCTTTGCAGAGCTCAAAATAATGGGGTACAAGTTCGGGGCCTCTCACACTCCATCCCAGCCCGAGCAAAGGCCGACTGTCAAGCGGCTCCGCTCGGAGGAGGTTTCACCAAAGGGTCACACACCCAAAAAGAACCCAAGGGTGAGTGAGACTCCTCCGAACCAACCCCAACAAGCTGTAGCTACAGTGGCTACACAGCCCTACAGTGCGGTCGTCGCCCAAACTCGTGTCGGGATCAGGAACTCCAGCCCGATGTCAGTCGCGCAACTGGAGTCCGTCTGCAAGACCATCCTGCAGAGGATCGCGACTCTGAAAATGGACGAGGGACCCAAATTTAAGGGCTACTCCTTCAAGACAGGCTGGCTGATGATCACCTGCAGCGACCAACGCTCTAAAGCCTGGCTTGAAGACGTAACACCAACCCTCAAGCCTTGGCCGGAAGCCAATCTCTCGGTCATACCGGAAAATGAGCTTCCCAAGCCAAATATAGGGATGGTGTTCATCCCAGAGATAGATGACTCCATGGTGCAGCAGTCTCTATCTCTGATCTATGCGCAGAACCAGGGCCTTCACACAGAGTTCTGGAGGATCCTTCACTCAAAGGTCGAGAAAGGGGGGGTTCTAGTGACCCTATCCATGGACGACCTGTCAGTGGAGAACCTCAGGAAGATGGGACTCAAAGTGAACCTCGGGTTCCGCGAGGTGCTGTTCCGGCTAAAGGGATCTGCAAAGGCCCAAGAGTCCGAAACAGCCGCACCCCAAATCCCACCACCGCAGCCACAAACCTCGGCCTCATCGGATAGACAATCCCAAACGCCAGCCCGTAAGGTGCCTCCGGGCCCAAAAAGGGCTGTGCCATCCGCACCGAACCCCACACCAGGACCATCGGGATTATCGGCTGGGCAGCAGCGGTTTCTCCCCAACCGGGGAGGCAATAGGGGCAGTTTCCGCCCCAGGGGTAGGGGGAGCAGAGGCCGCCAGCCAGGGCACGGTGGTGCCCAACGCCGCGGCAAGTAAAGACGCACCACCGTGTAGGGGGGCGACATTCCTCCAGGCCAACCTCCACCACGCCATCGCGGCCACTGCGGTCGTGGAGAAACTCTTTGGCGAAAACGGCCTGGACATCGCCCTCATACAAGAACCATGGATCAACAACAAATCCATGGCAGCAGGACTTAACAGGGCAGGAAAGGTATTAATACACGAAAAAGGTTCCAAACCAAGAGCCTGCATGGTGTTCAACAGACGCATTAACTTCTTACCTGTTACAGAACTCTGCAGCGACGACGTTGTAGCTGCCTACGTCGATCTCAGAGGCAGAGGAGCACAGAAGGTACTAGTCTGCTCCGCTTACTTGCCTGGAGATAAACAAGACCCAACAGAAGAACTGTCTAAGGTTGTAGAGTACGCTCAAGCACAAAAGACAGAACTCATCGTGGGTTGCGACGCCAATGCACACCATACCATCTGGGGGAGCACTGGAATTAACAAAAGAGGTGAGTCACTCGCTAATTTTATCTTTACTAATTGTCTTCAACTGCTAAACAGGGGCAATACGCCTACCTTCGTTACTAAAGCAAGGCAAGAAGTACTTGATATAACATTCGCAACAGAAAAGGTATCTAAATGCCTGACAAATTGGCAAGTCAGCTGCGAAAACTCAATGTCGGACCACAAACATATAATATTTGGTGTTACAGACTGTTTAGACAAGAACTTACTCACGCGGAGAAACCCTAAATATACTTCATGGGAAGCCTACAGGGCCAACCTAGAAATTCGTCTAAAGGAAATTCACAAACAGGTAAAAACACCAAACTCTCTCAACTTGGCAGTTGACCTACTCACAGAGGGTATGGTCGAGGCCTACAAACAAAGCTGCCCGTTGAAGGTAATTAACTATACTAACACAACGACGTGGTGGAACAAAAGGCTGGAGAAACTCCGCAAAACCACACGCCGCATATTCAATCACTCTGCCACGCCGAACGAGTGGGAAAGGTATGGCAGAGCACTGACTGAATATAACAAAGAGATCAGGAAAGCCAAAAGGCGGTCCTGGCGTAGGTTCTGTGATGAAATTGCCCAAACTCACAAAGGAGCGAGAATTCACAGAATACTATCAAAGACGCCTACCAACTACCTCGGTCTCCTAAGGAGACCAGACGGAACATTTACAAACACAGAAGCGGAAACTCTTGACTTGCTCAGAGTAACACACTTCCCAGGTTCGTACACCACCAGTGACATTCAAATGTGCGGCCAAAGGAGCCATCAAATCCACAGGGCACGCAACACCGACTGGAATTTGGCAACCAGCATTTTTAGGCCAAACAACGTTAAATGGGCTTTGAGTAAGTTCAAACCATTTAAATCGGCCGGAGATGATGGAGTGTTTCCTGCATTATTACAACAAGGTCAGGACCTCCTCCTCCCGCACCTGGTAAAAATATTCCGAGCAAGCTTCGTCTTGGGATTCATACCGGAGAAATGGACTCGTGTCAAGGTACGCTTCATACCAAAAGCAGGGAAAAAGGACTATTCACAGCCTAAATCCTTCAGACCTATCAGTCTAACATCCTTCCTCCTTAAAACCATGGAAAGAATCATTGATCAACACATAAGAGCTCACTATCTGGTGGCAAGACCGCTTAGTCAAAATCAACATGCTTACCAAAAGGGAAAATCTACAGAAACTGCCCTACTTGACCTGGTCGACAAGGTGCAAAAAACCCTAGAGGATAAGCAAACAGCTCTGTGTGCATTCCTTGACGTCGAAGGTGCTTTCGATAATACACCCACAGAAACCATCCTTAATGGAATGAAATCAAAGGGTGTCGATGAAACCACGACTAGATGGGTCCAGAGCATGCTCTCAAACAGAAGAGCAACCCTGAACCTCAATGCAATTGAGCATGAATTCTACACCACGAAAGGGTGCCCACAGGGGGGCGTCCTATCCCCACTGTTATGGACCCTCGCAGTGGACCAACTTCTCGCAATCATGTGGGACAAAGATTACGATACACAGGGTTATGCCGACGACCTTGTAGTTATAATCAAAGGCCCCTGCCTACACACAATCTCAAACTTGATGCAAGGAGCTCTAAACACTATACTGAAATGGTGCAAAG
The DNA here is from genome assembly GCA_022674325.2 of Grapholita molesta. Lineage (NCBI taxonomy): Eukaryota > Metazoa > Arthropoda > Insecta > Lepidoptera > Tortricidae > Grapholita > Grapholita molesta. Next base: position 2,869,244 of record CP053136.2, on the reverse strand, counting down.
AAAATGACTTGTCTATTAACCCGAGCAAAACGGTATTAGTGCCGTTCACCAAAAAAAGAAATCTCGAAAGACTCGGAAATCTGCAACTCAATGGACATGTTTTACCTTTTTCGAGCGAGGTCAAGTATCTAGGGGTTATATTCGACCAAAAGCTAACTTGGAACCCTCACTTGAAAACATTATACAAAAAGCAAAATGGCCTTATGGTCATGTTGCCGAATGGTAGGAGCTAGATGGGGATTAAGACCCAAAATAGCTATGTGGCTCTACACAGCGGTGGTGCGCCCCGTCATCACTTACGCCCCCGCGGTCTGGTGTAGCAAAGCCAACCAAAAGACAACAATCGATACCCTGAACAGCCTGCAACGAATGGCTTGTATAACAGCAACAGGGGCCTTCTCCTCGACACCCGGGGCAGCCCTAGACGCACTGCTTAATATCATACCACTCCACCTGCAAGTCCATAAGGAGGCAAAGCAGTGCGTCTACAGAATATGCACGCTAAATAGGCCTAAATGGCGCTCTCAAGCGTTAACCAAAATGATAGCCTGGGTTTTTGAGAACAAAACCCTCAGCATGCCATCTGATGACATGCACACCGAATGTCACTTCACCAGACTGTATACTGTGGAAATACCCCCAAGACACAAATGGACTAACAACCAAATGTCTGTCGAAAAAGGGAGCCACATGCCAGCATGGGCAAAATGGCCTCAATCTTCCAGGCAGAAGTCCTCGCTATCAACATATGCGCGGAAATCAATCTGGACAGAAAACTAAGAAACCAACATATCTACATCAATTCGGACAGTCAAGCTGCACTGTTAGCACTAGAGTCCCTCGAGGTCAACTCTAGACTTGTCCAGAACTGCAAGTATAACCTAAACGCTCTGGCTAACTCCAACAAAGTTACACTTAGATGGGTACCAGGACACTCCAACATTACTGGAAACGAAGCAGCAGATGAACTCGCCAGGAAGGGCGCGGACACACCCATGGTCGGCCCAGAACCGTTTTGCGGGATCACCAAACCGGAGGTCTACTCGCTGCTGAACAATCTAGAAAGAACTAGAGCAATCGCAGAGTGGAAGTCCGTCAAAGGCAACGCTCACTCGAAAGCTCTAATTCAAGGGTTCAACAACAATGTCACTAAAGAGCTGCTTGGGCTCAAAAGACATAAAGCCTGTGCAGTTACGAGAATTCTAACCGGGCACTGCAAGTTGAACAAACATATGTTTCTAATGGGTAAGAAACAAGATGCAACATGCAGGTTCTGCCAGGAATCAGAGGAAACTGCAATGCACATCCTCTGCTCCTGCGGGCCACTAATGCATAAAAGAAGTATCCACCTAGGCAGGCAGGTACTGAAACCTTATGAGGTACACAACATTACAGCCCAAAGAATCTGGAGCTTTCTGGACTCAACGGGAATCAGTAATGAACTATAAAAAAAAGGGCTGCCACAATAGATCATACCTGGTCGATGCGGCGCAAATAATAGCCCAAAAAACAAAATAATAATAATAATAATAAAAACAGAGCCCCAAATAGCCAAAACACATACTTGGTTGAGGGTGTAAAGGGTGAACACTATTAAATTGTCGCCTACATTTTTACTTTGCTAGCGTGTTGCATCGAACCTTTTTGAATATTCTTTTAAAATTTTAAATTTAGAAGGCTCGTAATATATTAGACAACCATAAAATGTTCATTTGTTTTTATTTATGAAAATGGCGTTACACGAAAAAATGTTCGCGAATTAATTTTGCAAGAATTCAGTAAAAATCCTCATTTATCAACTTTAGATCTGGCAAAATCTTGTCAAACAACTCGGAGGACGGTTCAACGAACCCTAAAAATTAAACAAGGTGAAACTATAGATAGGAAGCGGCGTGAAGGTCAACCCACCAGAAAATCTAATGTTAAGTTACAATCAAAGGTGTGCAAGCTATTTGATAAGAATCCGAGTATCTCTTCCCGGGATGTGGCGAAAAAGTAGGCACTAGTCAAGCAAATGTCCAAAAAATTAAAAAAGAATGCGGCATTACAACATATAAGAAGCAAAAGGCTCCCAAGAGAACTGTGGATCAATATAATCGTGCGGTTAGACGTTCTAGGTTATTGTATACCTTGTTGATTGAGAAAAAATGTTGCCTAATTATTGACGATGAAACCTACGTCAAGGCAGATTTCAAGTCTTTACCAGGTAACCAGTACTATTCCTCTCGTGACATCTCGAATCTTGACGAATCGGAAAAGGTGATCCCGGTAGAAAAATTTGCAAAAAAATACCTTGTTTGGCAAGCTATATGCCAGTGCGGCATGAGGAGCTCACCATTTATCACTACCGGGACAATTAACACCGATATTTATATATCAGAATGCTTGAAAAAGAAACTGTTACCATTCATAAAGAAACACACTTCCTCAACATTGTTTTGGCCAGATTTAGCAAGTTGCCATTATTCGTCTCGAACTTTGGAATGGTATAAGGCGAATTCAGTCGAGGTAGTGCCTAAGGAGAGTAACCCACCTAACTGTCCCGAACTTCGCCCCATCGAAAAATATTGGGCTAATATAAAAACTAAACTGCGAAAAACTTGCCAACCTGCCACTTCATTACCAGATTTTCAACGAAAATGGATTAAATGCACAAAATTGTTAAGCGATGATTCCGTGCGAAATTCAATGAATCACGTCAAAAGTAATGTCCGGAAATTTTCTCGTCGTCGTTCGATGAAATAGCCCTAATATTTTTTAAAATGATTTTACGCTGTATAAAATTAGTCATATAAAGAATTTTGAGCACTTTGGATTTTTATTTTGTCGTCTGTAGCATGTTCGACCTGCGACAATTTAATAGTGTTCACCCTTTATCACTCAGTGTGTCCTGACTCGGCTTGAAAACGGGTAGCAGAGCGTACCCTATAGACATACCATTTAACTAGACGGAGCGTGCTAATAATAATACCACGATCGAAAGGGATGGTCTTATGTAACTTTTCATAGGTATGGCAGAGACGGCGCTATTTTCGTCCGTCCTTGACATAGTCTCACATATTTTTGTTCCCCTCCAAACTGGACCCTTCAGAACTGTCAAAGTTGGAGGGGAACAAACAAATACAATTGGAGTTTTCTTAGGTTTTCAACCAAAGTTGCGGTAATTAATACAGAATAAGCTAATATTTTTGTTATAAAGAATGTCCTGTAAAGCAAAACTATAGTGAATTATTACATTTTGGGCTACAAAAGCCAGAATATCTTTGTCCGTTACTGGCGCTCGCGGATGCGTTCTCCAGTCATTATTCCTCCTAGGCGTACCTGAAACATGTCGCAGATTACACGTGAGTTTATCCGTTTGTAACTAAGTAGTAGTAGCTATCCAGTGTTCAAACAATTGACCAGAAACGGGCCATCGATCGAGGTCCGTGGGTTGCAGAACCTTCGCCATTAAGCAAATAAACGACCCGCAAGGATACTAGATCACTAGATCAGTCATTAGCGGAACTCTCGAAATAAGATAAAAATTAATACAACAAGAATAGATGACACATACTTCAAAGGTACAACTTCTTAGTACTAAGTGTACTTCGGCAATACCGCACGCACAACTATATACAAAAATCGATAATATTCGAAATTCAAACAATGTAGGTAAAGTCAGCAGCAGAAGTGGCTAAGAGGTTGAGGTGTTCAAAATGAGGTCAACACATTTATATTGACAAGAGAATAAGAGCGCGTGTACGTAATTTTATACACTCCACCCGCTCAGCCACTTTAGCTGCTGACTTTACCTACATTGTTTGAATTTCGAATTCTATCGATTTTTGTATATAGTTGCGCGGTATTGCCGACATCTATTTTCAATTTATGTATCTACACTAATGTACACTAATATTATAAAGGCGAAACTTTGTTAGTGTGTGTATGTTTGTTACTTCTTCACGTCTAAACGGCTGGAGCAATTTTAATAAAATTTGGTATGGAGTTAGCTGACACCCTGGATTAACACATAGGCTACGTTTTTTCCCTAATAAACCGCGGGTAACACCGCGGGGCACAGCTAGTAATATATATAGTAGTGTTACTACTTAAAAATCAAAGCATGTTTTATAATGAATGACTTCATTTGTTCTTATTTGCAGACATGGCAGCATCATCTTTCTAGCTATATCAGAATCCCGAATGTTATATAGGAGCACACATGTATGTGTTTCGCCTTAGAAATGGTAAAGGGTGCCCAAAAACCGTTGTTAACAAAAATACACACAAAACTATCGTGAGATTGAAACATATTACTTGTATAAAAACGGGTAACTCGTCACGCAAACACGCTTGACAATACAATGCTGAAAATGAGGGTAGTTTCTCGCCTCCCCGCCCTCAGTTGTTGCCGGTGTCGAGTGGACGGTCGCGGAGAGCAGTCTGCGTCAGTTAGCCAACGCGAATGGCTCATGATTATACTCCTCGTTACGGAGTGAAACATGTCGAGCAATATTCGACTTATAAAACGTGAGATACCCGCTTTTATATAATTAATATGTTTCAAATAGTTGACATAATTCGAATGTTTCCATGGTCCTGTGTTCCATCACCCAATAGGTTAGGGCGTCAGCTGCGGTAGCTGAAGAAGTGAGTTCGAATCCTGCCTCGGACACCAGAGGACCTGTCACTTTTCATCTTTTTTCAATTTATTATAACAGACTTAAGACTTTTGTATAGTCAGGTTCTTCCAGGTTCCTTATATCCGTGTAAGGTATAAATTCGAACCTGTGACCGCAAGTCGGGCTGACGTCACGCCGGCTACTCCATAGCTATAAATCACTCCCAAGTAATAATGCCTCGTAGGATTACGGACCGACTTGCAATCTAATACCTGGTCCTAAATTAATTCTCCTGCAGTTTTGGTACTTGAAGGTTCAACAGTTCTGAACTTTATGTTGAAGTGAGTAAGTCTAGGGGATTCGTGGTAGAATTCGTGATGGCACCCCGAATAACGGAAGGTTGTGAACGCCGGATTGTTTTTAGTGGGTATTCTTATTCCCACCATCATACCCATATACCATGGTAAGTGGGATGCATAATAGCATTGTCACTCCGAAAAAAAAGCAATAAGGGGATATATACTCAACACTAGAACGGGTTTATTGTGATTAAGATTGTATATTGAGTATAGACTTGAGTAGCGTCAGTTATCCGTGAGAATGACCGGTAGAAACATAAACAAAAAATACCTATGTATAGAAAACGTGAAAGTTTAAAGTATTATATGGGGATATGTATGTCGGTGGAAGGATCCTGATATTGTCTCTAAACTGTGACCAGAAACCATCGTAGTACTGCCAAGATGATTATGATATTAAACCCTAATGCTTATCGTAGTTTATGGATGAGGCACTTCTTTTTTTTTATGATATAGGAGGCATACGAGCAGACGGATTGCCTGATGGTAAGCAACTATCGCCGCCCATAGACACTCGCAAACACCAGAGGAGTCACAAGTACGTTGCCGACCTTTCAGACGGATATACTCTTTTCTTGAAAGTTTGGAGGTCTGGTCTGGAAATACTTCAGACGACAATTAATTCCAAAATTGTGCTGCATTGTGCTGGAGATCGCTCTTTGTGACAGTCCATGGGTGGCGCCTATGTCCATCAGTAGACACCCGTGTCTGATGAGACTGTAGGTAACAGAAAAATAATCCTTATCATCATCTTTATGCTTAAAAGAAGATTTGGACAACAGGTCTGGCCTAGTGGCTAGTGACTGCCTATGAAGTCAACAGACTTGGGTCCTGCCGGTATGAGGTTTACCTGTATAATGAGCATAGGTATTTGTTCCAGAGTAGAGATGTGCCATTCCCTGTAAATTCCCAATATTACTGTGGGGAAATTTACCATTTGGGAAAATGCTTCATAGGAATATTTGAAATTGACCGGGAACGGCACATCTCTATTTCCGAGTTATAGGTGTTTTCTATGTATTTAAGTATTTGTATGTATATATCGTTGGCTGAATACCCACACTACAGCCTTCGTGTGCTTACTATATAGTTTTTACAAATTACAGTTCAAACAATTGCGAGATTTTATTATGACCTAAACTCTGGCCAGTTTTTCGTCTTCCACAGGGCCAATGCTGTTGTCGAAACGTCCAAATACGTTACATTAAGTTACTTTTTATATTAGTTTTGTTATACTCTGTATATTATACCTACTACTGCGTATGTCTACACGTGTAAAGTAATTATGCAAGAAGCAAACGGCGTACAGTAAGTTGAGTGGTTAAGCAGGTCTGGAAGTTTCTGGAATCCGATTGAAACTTGGAGTACGACTTGTTTCGCTCAGTTGTGTGTGTTCGGCTTGGTTGCAGTTGGTATGCTAGACCAATGTTCACGCGAGCCAGTATAACAGCGAAACCAGTACTGTGGGTCGCTTTGGGGAAGGTCTATGTCCAGCTGTGGGCGTCGCAGTGTGCGGTTATTCTGACGACGACTTTTTTTCTGATGTTTCAAGTCCTTTACAGCAGTCTTCTTCACGGGACGAACAGCAGTGGGAAAATGAGGAGTCCAAACGTCGGAAATCATAAGCATTAAGCATCAGCATCGTATAAGCCAAATGACGTCCACTGCTGGACATGGGCCTCCCCCAAAAGACCGGTTTTACACCACCCGCCGTGGATTCCCGCTATCTTTACCATGTCATCAGTCCACCTTGTGGCGAGTCTGTCCATGCCCCGCCTTCCGGTACGTTCCCCTCGAGAACCTTTACGCTCCAACAGCCATCAGTTCTACGTGCCATGTGGCTCACCTACTGCTACTACTATCGGTTACTTTGGTTCTGCCGCGAAAGACTTTTCTGATGCAATCGCGCAGAGACAGCCAGCATAGCCCTCTCCATTGCCCTTTAGGTAACTCTAACCCTTCTTATGATCGCCGGAAATGTAGAGATGTAATCTGTGGTAACCGAAAAAAAATTTTTTTATTAATATTTGTTATAGCCTTAGTAACCGCCATGTGGAAGGTGATTCGGCGATGATTGTACCGATAGTTGTTTCCGCGATTGGTATCATAGTAAAGATTCTCGACCAATATCTTGAGAGACTCTCGCTACGTGGTTGTGGTTGGATCAAGGGACAGATTCAGAAGGCGGTATTCCTGGGCACGGCGCGTAGTCCGGCGGTTCCTTTCCCTGCAGCCCTAACTACCGGCAACCTGGGCCCTGTGCCGTTGCCGGCGGCACCCTAGGTTAGGTTTTTATGTTACATACACAGGGTAGTTACAGTCACTGGGTAGAAAATGGCACATACCTCTCGACACCCTGAGTCGTATACATTGTTGCTCCTGGCTGTTCACGGCGGCAGTTCCAGGAGCCCATCTAGTCACCTGCTACATCAAGTCACCGCCTGCCTCAATAACGTGTTTCCTCATTGTTATGGCAGGTTTTTGAAATAGCCCAATCTTCTAACCTATAAACCTTTTCTATGGAAAATGACCCGTGCACATCCATCTTAAGTGGTAAAGATAAAGTACCTACTACATACACGAAAGAGTAAATTAAATTATAGCAAGTATGAGTATAATCCGCAGGGAGGAGGTTATTCATTTTGCATAATATGATGTTTTTGCGAACTAACCTTTCTATTTATGTCTACTCTTTCTCAAATCATTCTTCTAAAAATCCCGGGCTATGGTCATTCATCATTGAAAAACATTAAATAAATGTCCATCCAAACAACTAAAGTCAAACACTTGATTACTATGAAACAATATTTTATTTTTTTTTATGACATAGGCGGCAAACGAGCAGACGGATTACCTGGTGTTAAGCAATTACTTTGCACTCTTGTGAATAAAATGCAAGTTTGCTATCTGTTAAAGAAGAAAACGATTTAAGATATTCCGTCAACTATACCCCAATCAACATATTCCGAAATAGCTCTTATAAATGTAGGCAACTTATGAGCAACGAACATTGAATCCTTAAATACTACTTCTTAAAGACAAGTTTATGCTAAAATATGCATTAAGTTGAGGGTTCCGGCCCATCTGCATTCTAGCTGCGTCTCGACTGCTCCGTTTTATTGTCGAGATAACGCTATCGCTGTCTCACAATTAGGTATTTGTTGAAAGGATGCCGCGTTTGACGCCATTTCGCTTGGCGACGTGCAAAACTTACTAAATACATAAAAAAAGACTTGTGGCACTCGGGGACTGCCACGGTAAAGCTATTGCATAGCATTTTGTACCAACTTATGCAATTATAATTTAATTTAATAACAAGAAGACCCGATGAACCTCGTATAACTTAGTTCTTAATATAAACCATTTTCATTTAAATGTATTTTACAGCCGGCAGCTTTATAAAGGCATCATCAGATAGTCTTAGTATCGGCTCCATAGAGGGTGGAAAAAGTGGGCGAATCACGCAAATATATCCATGGTGCATGTCACATTATATTAGATTATAGACACATATATGTTAACAAATAAGGTTGTATCGACTTCGCCACATTACAAACCTAATAGTAGTTTATTAACCTGTCAACAGAACTTATAATTAACTTTTAACAATGCATTGTCCCTTTTGTAATAAGTGGATGGAACGACAGAACAGAAGCAATACCTATCCTAGATGCACAAAAATATTGTTAAGATGCGACGACTGTTGGACAATAATCGGTCTATTTCCGGATCGTAGGAAAATGCTCCTCGTTCCAGGTTCACAGGAGCATTGCATCTGCTCAATCGATCAATTTCATTTTCCCGTGCTCGCTGCTGGTGCGATCGATGTCTCCGAACTTGTTCCGTTCTCTGACTATCCACTTCATAGTTATTCACTCTGGAACGTAAATCTGCCATACCACTACGACTGTTATCATTATCAGTCTCTCACTGGTCATCAGTGCGGTTGGAGCGTGAGATAGTACGTCGCACATTTGATCGACTTCGGCGACCTATTTTTGTCGTATTCTCCTCGCCATATCAGATAATGTTTTTGTGTACTAATAATGGTTCTTCTTCTTCTTTTAAAAAATATGTCTTTGATCAATAAATCAATCGATGATTTCGCCAATGTCAAATAGAATAGCAAATAAGAAAAATAACATATAAGTTTGCCCTTAGAGCATGACGCTGTTCGGTAGTAGGCCTTGCGTTTTGTAAAGTGGTAGCTGGACTTTACAGAAAGCTAAGAGGCGGCCGTGACCCCGGGACTGCCGAGTAATGACCAAAATAGTGGTGAAACACGTTTTGAAATCAATTCTTCATTAGCTGCACAATTCTTCGTTAGATCACTACATAATACGCTATCAATATTACACACTAAACTACGTTTGAACAAAAAACAAATTTATAATGGTTATTATAAAGACAAACCAGTGACATAATGACATATCAAGTTTGCCAACCATTTGTAATAAAGAAGACAGCTGACGTTTCAAATGTCTTAATGTACACGATATTAAGAAAATAAAAATTTATTCATATCTATTACCCTCAGACATGGTATAAGTGGTAAAATATAAATCATAATTAATAGGAAACCTTTTTCTATGTTTCCGCGGAGGCCGCAGGCCGCAGCGCGAGTCTAAAAGGAGCGCCGTTACACGGCCCGTTCAGTTTGACAAGAATGTCAGTTCGTATTTACGATTATTTTATTTATTGATACTTTATCAAAGCAAAGTCTTTGTTTTGATATTGTTCGCAACCGAGTGATATATGTGTGAACCCATTCTCTCTTTCCGTGGATCTGTGTTTGTTACTAGTGACTCAATTACTCATATACCAGTACTGTATGTCTCCGTCCGCTGATGGAGGTACCATTTTTGCCATTATTTTTGCCTTTGTGAAACAGACTATTTACAAACTATTTACTATTTACAACGCATTGTACTTAATTATTTTAAATGTATTTATGTTAACTTTTTTTCTGTATTTATATTGTAAAACTGCCATGTCCAATGAAAATGCCTCGCCTCAGATCCCGCTCCTGGAATGTCCCATTTGCCTTGATCATAAACGCTACAAAGGTCAACGTGGCCTTAAAATTCACTGCGTCCGCACTCATAGCCCCCGAATTGAACAGATACCTCCCCCTACAACGAATACCTCCGTGGACCACGTAGTACTTAGTAACTCCAGTACTGTCTCAGCCCCGGCTTCACTAGCTCAGCATCTAGCCACCCTTAAAGCGGAGTCTAAATTAGTTAAGCGAATACCCAAAGGCGCACGGGCGGCAGCAGCACGTAGTTTGGCGGAGTGCATAGCCAAGGTGGTGACAGATAACAGTATTGCTTCTTGGGAACTTCTTTTAACATTTGCGTACCAACATCTACACATCCCTCACACAAAATCAAACCGAAGCCTAACGACAATTATTAAAAATAACGTTACCCACCCATCTTATCCCATTTCTCATCCATCTAACCATCCGGACAGATCAGACCAAACTGACCGAACATTAACAAATACAAAACTCAAGTGTAAGTTAATCGAGAATAAATTATCGGATGGTGATTTCAGGGGAGCAACCAGGTTACTTTTTTCAAGTGACACCTTGGCACCATACTCACCTGCTGTGCTCAGTGCTCTTCAAGAAAAGCACCCCACCACTCCAGCGTCTTCACCACAACTCAATCCTCCAGCTGCATCTCACCAACCACTGCAAGTATCACGAACTGCAATTTTACAAGCCGTGCTCTCCTTTCCAGTTGGGTCAGCAGGTGGCTTGGACGGTATATCACCGCAACATTTAAAAGATTTGACCAGTCCGCTTGCAGGAGATGCTGGTGAGACTCTATTAGAGCAGTTAACAGCATTAACGAACCTTCTGCTTGCGGGCAAAGTCTGCCTCGACATCGTCCCTGTACTGTATGGTGCCAATCTTATAGCTCTCAAAAAAAAAGATGGTGGTATTAGACCCATTGCAGTAGGAAGTACATTCCGGCGGCTCGCGTCCAAAATTTGTTGCCGCGAATTTCGTTCCCGCTTGATAAATAAATTCAAACCTATGCAGCTGGGCTTTGGAGTTAATGGAGGCTGCGAAGCTGCAGTACACGCGACCAGGTCTTTTTGGATAACCGACAGTTTGAAATGATTGTTAAAGTCGACGTCAAAACGCATTCAACTCAGTTGATCGTGGTGTTTTATTGACTCAAGTAGAAAACGATTTACCAGAAATACAAGGATACCTGTGGCAGTGTTACGGATCTACTACAAAACTCATGTATAAAAATAATTAAATTCCATCCTGCGTAGGTTGCCAACAAGGTGACCCATTGGGCCCTGTCATCTTTAGTCTGGCTATCCATCCGATTATCACCCAACTTACATCGGAACTAAATTTCTGGTATTTAGACGACGGTACTATTGGTGGTAGTAAGTCTTCCGTATCCGCAGATTTAAAAACCTTAATAGACCGCTTTTCGAGAATTGGCCTCTCTATCAACTTTGACAAGTGCGAAATGTTTATTTCAGAATCGATTTCACCTAATACACGATCATCCATAATCAACGACATTAGCCAGCTCATGCCAAATATCAAAATTCTATCTCGTGACAATTTTACACTTTTAGGGGCCCCTATTTTAGACGAGTCTATCCCACTATCCGTAGACTCAAAAATAGAACATTTTCATAAGTGTTCCGATTTACTTTACAAAATAAACCCTCACATGGCAATGTACATTTTGCGTATTTGCCTATTTTCACCTAAATTTATATATATCCTTCGCTGCACTCCCGTTTGGAAGTTTCCTGAAATTACTGCAAACATTGACCAAATTTTGAAAGATGCCCTAAGCAAAATATTAAACATCACTTTCTCATCCCCCAGCTGGAACCAAGCCACCCTCCCAATTAAATATGGCGGACTAGGTATTCGGACGACGGGCAGCCTCGCCCTCCCAGCCTTTCTATCCTCTGCCTATAGCACGCTTACCCTCATTGGCGGTATACTCCGTACCCCACACACCACCAATGTCTCGGTGTCGTGCTTGACAGAGGCTGGATTGGCTTGGCGAGCGAGCCATTCCGTCGGACAGATACCGGAGGAAAAATCCAGTCAAGCGGCTTGGGATAACATAAACATAAAAATGGAACATGAGCTGCTTGTACAAAATTGTTTTCAACAGGAACGGGCAAGGCTTCTGGCAGTGTCTGAAAACGAATCTGGTCATTGGCTGCACGCGCTTCCATCCCGAAGCCTTGGTTCTGCACTGGAGCCATCTGCTTTGCGGGTAGCCATTTGCCTGCGCCTAGGCTTAAAAATATGCGAGGCTCACGCTTGCAGCAGATGTGGACAGCGGGTGGACACGCTGGGACGACATGGCTTACACTGCCAAAAGAGCGCAGGGCGTCTTTACCGGCATGCCACACTGAATGACCTAGTCCGCCGTGCCCTCAGCACCGTCTCTCTCCCTGCAACATTGGAACCATCTGGCCTCTCCGCATTGGACGGCAAGAGACCTGATGGCTGCACTCTGTACCATGGAGCCTGGGCCGCCCTTTAGCGTGGGACGCGACCTGCGTCGATACGCCAGCCCCATCCCACGTTGAAGGGTCTGCCCGGAAGCCGGGGACTGCCGCGGACCAAGCTCAGACACTCAAGCACCGCAAATATGCTTTCCTATCGAAAGAATACGAATTTGCGGTGCTTGCAGTAGAAACTCTAGGGCCTTGGTCAAGTGACACAAAAAAATTCTTAAAAGAAATATCGTCCCGGCTTATAGTTGCCACAGGGGACTACAGGGCCGGATCCTTCCTGGCCCAAAAACTAAGTCTGGCAATCCAGAAGGGCAACGCCGCCAGTATTCTGGGCAGCATACCGGAGGCAGGGGGATTTGGCGAGGTTTTTTACATTTAATTTTATTTTGTATATTTAACACTAATTTATAGATAAGGATGTAATCATTTTAATTGTTAAAATTTCTTATTTCCTACAATATACTTATAACCATAGAGGTACCGTATAATAGGTTCATCACATTATCTTCTTAGGGCCTAAATACTCGACACAATAGGTATTGCCGACTTTAAAAATAATGTCTGCGGTTAATAGATTCAGATCGTGTAAAGTCAACTTTAATCTTTAAAAGTATATATCTGAACGCCCCAACACAATAACCAAGAAGTATCATCATTCATTATTTTATATGTTTTAAATGTAAATACGGGATAATCCGACCTTTATGGATGTATGATGTCGACTATATGTATCTCATGTCTCTTGTCATTCAATAGAGATTTTGACAGCCATATCTTAATGAATAAGGGCTAATTTATTTACTATTTGTAAGAAACTATCGCCTTGACGACTTTAGTGCTGGAATAATTTAAAGTACCTATTTTGCTCGCAAAAAAGCGGAAGATATATGAAATCATGCGGCGCTTCCGCCTTTCTCGAGCGAAATCAAAGACTATTTTGGCAAAAACGCGTAAGATGTATGAAATCCTGCGGCGCTTACTGTTTTTTCGAGTTGATATAGTTTGTATGGGAGAACAATATTTTCATTTTTTACGATATTCCTCGATTTTTTTCATACTCTTTCACCGTTTAAACCTTCCCTGGACTTCCATGAATATTTCAAGACCAAAATTAGCCAAATCGGTTCGGCCGTTCTCGAGTTAATATTTCGTCGGAGTGGGGAGCGTGAGGTTTTTTCGTTACGGAATTTCTGCAAGAAGCTATGCAATAGCATAATAAAGTATAACATTTTAACCTCTTGACAGCCACAGTCATCTAGTCGTGACAGCTAATGGAATGCCTCATACGCCACAGTCATCATTACATGACAAATGTAATTATGTTCTGTTCTTACCTGCTGTGAATAGTTTCACAAAACGATCTTTCCAGAAGACCAGCGTCGGCTAACGCTGGTGAGAAGGAACCATTTTGTGACATTTCATGTTACAGTGGTTTAAATTAAGATTTTTCTAATTCACTATACCTGCAAGTCCAGAGCTAGTAGTAGATAGCTTTGAAGCCCTAACGTCTATTTATTTAACTGTAGTTAGTAAAATCGCATTTAATACTTAACAGCAAAAAAGGTCACTATAGCCGCTTATTGACTTCCAATTTTGAAATTCGAAATAGTAAACATTTTGCAAATTGCAATATCTCCTTTTCTATCCCTCTCCGTTAGTCTATTTTTTTTTTTCATGACATAGGCGGCAAACGAGCAGACGGATTGCGTGATGGTAAGCAATTACCGTCGCCCATAGGCACCCGCAACACCAGGGGAGTCACAAGTGCGTTGCCTGCCTTTAAGGGGGGTTGGAGCTCTGGGAACCTTACTCACCATCAGGAACACAACACTACATACCTGAAAGGTAGCAGTGCTATTATGGCTGTGGTCTTCTGTAAGGAGGAGGTACTTCCCCAGTTGGGCTGCCCCAGATTCAAGCGTGATGGTCATCGCTGTGCCCTACCTCTCATTGTTGGACGTAGTTTAAGGACATACCCGGGTCCAAAATGGGTTTGTTATCAAAAGCAGAATACGTTTGCATTCTCAGTCAGTCCACCCACATACGTTTCTATATGTTGATTCCGGACGTTACTCGCGCCGCTCGGGACAGCCTGAGGCACTGGTCCCACCGCGAGCTAGTAAGCTATGAGCTATCAGCTATTTCAAGGGACAAAAGATAGTCGCTCCTATGTAAATAAAAGAGAGAGATATATATTTATAGCTCACCGGCCGGCGATGAACTACGATCGCCCGGCTATGACATATATGTCTCTTTTATTTACACGGGATCGATTATCTTTTGTCCCTTGAAATAGCTGATAGCTCATAGCTTACTAGCTCACGGTGGGACCAGTGCCTAATATGGTTGCTGTAACAAGAATCCGTCCGCAGTTCGTATCTCGTAACGAAATCGCTGCAAGTTGGCTCCGTCTCTATAACAAGGCGGAAAGATTACCAACAGAAATGTATTTCGAGGAAAGTCCGCTAACCAATTTATCCCAGGTTTGGATTGAATATTGCGCGTTTTATTTTAATACTAAATGAGAACCCTTCTTCGCTCGGGTATTAAACCTTCACTCTTCTTCTTCTTTTAATAAAATATGGCTTCCATCAATAAATCAATCGATGATTTCGCCAGTGTCAAGTACTAACAAATAAGTATAATAACATATAAGTTTGCCCTTAGAGCATGACGTTGTTCGGTAGTAGGCCTTGCGTTTTGTAAAGTGGTAGCTGGACTTTACAGAAAGCTAAGAGGCGGCCGTGACCCCGGGATTGCCGGGTGATGACCAAAAATAGTGGTGAAACACGTTTTGAAATCTATTCTTCATTAGCTGCACAATTCTTCGTTAGATCACTGCATAATACGCTATCAATATTACACACTAAACTACGTTTGAACAAAAAACAAAAAATATATTTTCAAGACGACTTCGCCATTTTGAGGTTCAACCGTCAATCCAAAACCTTCACTCAAACAAAAGGTTCTGAACGCACCCCGCGCATCTGTCATTGTCAAGTTGTCAATCAAGAAATTATATATGGGGCATCGAATATGTCATTAACAGTGATCGTACTTTTATTCAGCATTCTTGGTGCAGGCCTATGTCCAGCAGTGGACGTCTTTCGGCTGACATGATGATGATGATGGTGATGGTCTGATGGTGCTAGAGTTATCAGTAGTGCCCAATATCAAACTGAACCAAAAATGTTACGGCTGAATGTCATTAAATTAACACTTTTAAACGCAAAATACGCGAAAATACGAATTTCGCCGATACATGTCTTCAATTCAATTTTTTTTATTGTTTAGGCTCTTTTATTTAAGTAGGTACAATTTCGTTCGGGTGTACGCCCCTCCATAGAATAATTAATATAGATAAGCTCAAGAACCTTAAGCTTTATGAGAGGTACACAGCGAAGTACCATCACGCTTGAGTCTGGAGAAGCCCGACTGGGGAAGTACCTCCTTACAGAAGACCACATCTATAATAGCACTGCTACCTTTCAGGTATGTAGTGTTTTGTTCCTGATGGTGAGTAAGGTTCCCAGAGCTCCGACAACTTCTAGGGTCGGCGCATGTGAATCTTCTGGAGTTGCAGGGGTCCATAGACAACGGTAACTGCTTACCGTCAGGCGGGCCGTATACTTGTTTGCAACCGTCGTTGTATAAAATAATGCTGCTGCTGCTTGCGGCTCGTTGTATAGCAAGGCTGATATGTTGTGCGAGGAAGCCGACAGCTCTTCGGTGATAATATTAGTACGGATTTTAATATACTTACATGTAATTATATACGTCACTATTTATGTACACACTACCTGTCGTCAAATATAGGTATAGTCAACCAATTTGATTTCTAGGCCACTTCGAACCTTGTCACAGATTAGTAAAGTAGGTCATAAGAGATGATTTTTTGGATATTTCATATATTCAGCGACTAGAATTGTCGGCAGCCAGGATATCTCGGACCGGGTTGACTCCTTGGCACTGCGTAGAGATGTGGCCTCACTCTGCATTTTCTACCGCATCTATTACGGAAAGTGCTCCGAGGAATTGTTCGGGTTAATCCCAGCTGCTTCCTTCCGCCAGCGCTCTACACGACAACATTTCCATCTTCACCACATAGATGGTTGGCAGTCCTCAACTGTGCGTTTTTCTAGAAACTTCCTACCTCGCACAGCAAAACTCTGGAATAAATTGTCGTGTATGACATCCAAACCTTCAAGAAAAGAGCGTATAGGGATCTTAAAGGCCGGCAACGTACTTGTGACTCCTCTGGTGTTGCGAGTGTCCATGGGCGGCGGTAGTTGCTTACCATCAGGCAATCCGTCTGCTCGTTTGCCTCCTACATCATAAAAAAAAATATATATATATATTTTCACTGTGATACTGTGATACTGTGATAAAGGAACAGAGTGGCCCATAAATCAAATTGGTTGACTGTACATTGTCAACAAATAATTCTAACCTTGCTTTATATAAACAAAACCCGTTGTAATTATACCCTGTAATACTCTGAAACTTGTCATATTTAATTAACTTCCATTTTGGGACTTGTGTTATACAGAAGTTTTGCTTTGCTGTGATAGTAAAGTTTATTATACAGGGTAAACAATTTATACGGAGATGTGTTCAATTGTAAATGTTTTAATTAATTACTTACATAATTATGTTGTCATAAATTGTAATAGGTGACATATATTTACTAAAAAAGGTGTCAAGGCCACTAGTGTATTATAGGATTTTAACCCGCGAGTTCAGAGTTCACGCCCGCGGCGAAAGACAATATTCGTAAATTTCGAACGATTGTTTGTGTCGCTCTCATGACGTCTTAATTAGATTAAAAGAGAAAGATGCTCGCAATATATGAACTTCGATGTTCGCGGTACTAGACAAACTTAGGCATATGTGAAAAACTTAATAGTGACATGTCTGTACATGCATGTCGGTGTTCTATATTCAAATGTTGAAGTAAGTTCCATATTAATTCTCCGCACAACTATATAGACATGGTGTTTCAGTTAAGTTTTTCACCAATGGTGTCTTATTTGTCATCATTTCTTGTCACTATCTTAACTCTGGTTGCCTAATTGCAGTATTATTTTTAATATTTATTATATATAATACGTATGTATGTAGGTATATGTATGTTTATTGTATTTTATGTATTTATGTAAGTATATGTATTCAGTTATAGATGTGTGTTATTTATTTTTAAACATCTCTTTCTTGTAATAAGTGCACTGCCTGCTTATAATTCAATTAATAATTACATTTCCTGCTACCCAAAGGTTGTCTGGTAGAGATCGCTGTTTAGCGATAAGACCGCCTGTTGTTACCTATTTTTTTCTGCAACAATTTCTGTTTGGTGCAATAAAGAATATTACTACTACTACTACTACTACTACTACTTATGTATGTTACAGTGGCGCGTCATAAATACGTATACAAGTGGAACTAATGCTTTTATTTTGTCTGAGAAGTGTCTGATTGGAATTCATTTGATCTTGAAACTTAATTCCTTCCCAACATAGTAGTAACAAACTTTTATATGCGATTATTATCGCCCTCTTCATTTTTGAATTTGAATACCCGAAAATCAAAAATCTTAGTCCTAACAACTGTATTTCGTGTATCATAGTAGTTCTACAGAATTAGAATAGAATAGTATGTCTTTCTGTTTCACATTTCCCTAAAGACCCCTTCCGCTAGTTCACCCTATATATTATTTATATTAAAGACTGTAATACGCAGTTTTTCACGAGAATTGCGAATAGCGAGGCAACTGTGTTGTTTATTACCTGTATAAAGCACTAATACGAACTTTGTTAGTAGGAACTAATATTTTTTTTTAGTTTCTCATAGTTTAAAATATACAGGGTATTCAGGAGACGTGAGCAAGACTAACCCCACGAATTCAGATAATAATAAGCTACTGTTCGTAACGGTCTTAGTGAAAATAATAATCTTTATTATTTTAAGTGTAAAAAAATTAAGTTTTAAATTATTTACAAAGAGTATGGTCAATTGGTCACCCTGCAATATGAATGCTCCCGCCAAACTAGATGGCATCAACTTATCTGTCCGGTTACCTATTTTTGACAATTTACTTTTTTAATAATCAATGATCTGTCATAATAAAGATGATTTATGTTCACTAATTAATTGTTGTAGTGTGGCCATAATTTTTGAGCAAGACATTGTTTTTAACAAAATGTGCAATATAAGAAAGAAAAAGGTGCAAGTGTTTTACTTAAGTGCGATACTAAACGAAACAGTATCGCTTACTGTGTCTGTAGGCTCGGTGCTGTTCACGTC
The DNA here is from genome assembly GCA_022674325.2 of Grapholita molesta. Lineage (NCBI taxonomy): Eukaryota > Metazoa > Arthropoda > Insecta > Lepidoptera > Tortricidae > Grapholita > Grapholita molesta. The sequence goes on along the minus strand of CP053136.2, from coordinate 2,850,460 downwards.
TCACGAATCACCCTGTATATTAAACATTTAGATTTAACCTTTTGAACGCCAAGCACCACTAAAATGGTCGCGTGATGTCGTGCCTGCCACGCCACCGACCACTAAAGTGGCTACGGCGGACGCTGTCAAAGCAATAGTCCTGCTGACAGATAAGGTTTATATTTGTTCTTCACAAGTCATACCATGGCGTACACGACGTCATATTTTGACGCGAGACGAAAAGCGTTCAAAAGGTTAATAATTATTTTTCAATGTAAAATGTTATACTATTGTACTGAATGTCACTAATAAATACATTTAATATCTTATTGATTATTGTATATATATATAAATATATATATATATGTACAGTCGACTACAAAGATATGTATACATTTTTTCACCTTAATCCTTTGTAATAAGGTGCAAAAGTGTATACATTTGACGACCGGTCTGGCGTAGTGGGTAGTGACCCTGCCTATGAAGCCGATGGTCCTGGGTTCGAATCCCAGTCAGGGCATTTATTTGTGTGATGAGCACAGATATTTGTTCCTGAGTCATGGGTGTTTTCTATGTATTTAAGTATTTATATGTATCTATCTATTATATATAATATCGTCGTCTAGTACCTACAACACAAGCCTTACTGAGCTTACCGTAGGACTAGGTCGATTTGTGTAAGATTGTCCAGAAATATTTATTTATTTATTTAATATGACCCATCCCATAATATATAGATAGTTTAAAATAAATATGGCTTGCATCAATTCAGATGATTTCGCCAGTGTCAAAGTGACTATAGGAAATCAATCGAATAATACAAGTTTGCTCTTAGAGCATGCCAGTGTACGGTAGTAGGCCTTGCGTTCTGTAAATTGGTAGCAGTACCCTCAAGTACCCTTACCATAAGTTGTGACATTAAGATTTTCGATAACGAGTATCGAGTTTACTATCTGTGAATCTCGCTTGTATTATTTTACTGCGATCGAGATGCACAGATAGTAACCTAGATACTGGTTATAGAAAACCTCAATGTCACAACTCATGGTAATGGTACTGGACTTTACGAAAAGCCACGAGATGGCGCGGAGATTGCCGATGCCGGGTAGTAGGTGGTAGTATGGTATTTAATTGTGTGATGAGCACAGATATTTGTTCCTGAGTCATGGGTGTTTTCTATGTATTTCAGTATTTATATGTATCTATCTATTATATATATCGTAGTCCTGCAACACAAGTCTTAGACACTGGTCCCACCGCGAGCTAGTAAGCTATGAGCTATTAGCTATTTCAAGGGACCCAAGATAATCGCTCCCGTGTAAATAAAAGAGTGAGCTATTATATATAGCTCATCGCCCGGCGATGAACTACGATCGCCCGGCTATGACATGTGTCTATTTTATTTACACGGGATCGATTATTTTTAGTCCTTTGAAATAGATGGATAGCTCATAGCTTACTAGCTCGCGGTGGTACCAGTGCCTTACTGAGCTTACCGTAGGACTAGGTCGATTTGTGTAAGATTGTACCGAAATATTTATTATTTGTACTTAAGTAATACTTTTACCGCTTACTTAAATGATGTGCGAATCCCCTGCCGACATCATCATCATTTTCTTCTGTGGCTCAAGATAATTACCAGGCACCGTGAATAATTAGAACATCTATTATAACTTTAGCAAACGACTATCTCACCCACATGATGCATATTAAAAACGACCTTACCGTCTTGTCTTAACGTTCAATTTAGAATACGCGAACTTGGCGAAATACACGGAGTAATAAAGTGTTGATGATTTATTTAGATAATTTTAAGAACGTCGTTTTTTGTACTTTAATTTAGTCAAATATAAACCTTGCTGTTTAGACTTTATGGTTGAATATCGATTGCAAGGATATTGGTTATATGATGTTTTAGGTAATTATGATATTGGGGATACATTACTCTTGAGATTTCCAGGGGATTTGGGATTAAAGGTAAATAATTTATTTTATCTGTTCTTACCAATGAAAATTTTGATTCGTTAATTTTAAATAAATTAGGAAATGAGAGCTATGTTATTTTTTATCTACACACATAACATAGCCTCTAAATAATGGGTCCAAAAACAGCAAATAACGATCCATATAAATAGTACACATAATATTATAATATCTTTTAAAAAAATGTACTCTTTTTTGTTTGCTTCATCATTATATCAAAGTAAATAAATAAATAATAAATAGATATTACAGGACATACTTACACGAATTGACTGAGCCCCATGTAAGCTCAAGAAAGCTTGTGTTGTGGGTACTCAGTCAACGATATATATAATATACAAATACTTAAAACATAGAAAACACCCATGACTCAAGAACAAATATCTGTGCTCATCGCACAAATAAATGTCCTGACTGGGATTTTAACCCATCGGCTTCACAGGCAGACTCACTACTCACTAGATCAGACTGGTCGTCAAAAAGCATTTATTAAAATTGAAAATTAGAGATACGCTCTTTTAGTCTTAAATAAAAAAAAGGTTTCAAATTCACTCACAAATTACTTTTGGACTTCCTGTAAAATATCTCCATTTCTTTTCTGAATGCGAATGACACTAATTCTAGCTAATGAATATCTTACAAAAGAAAGCGATAAATGGTAATTAAATAGAAATTAATTATGGATTAATTATGTTTAATTAGTAGGTAATTAAGGCGCGTGTTAGGACTGTTGGAGGGCGGACAAGGAGATTGATGTGACGTCTTTTCACGTCTAGATTATGTAGACGGTTTTATGGATCGCTTGTTGCTTGGGAATAGGTAAACTTATAAGAAATATAATAGAAAAATATTTAAAAAGAAAAAAAAATGAAATTTAAAAAAGAAAACACACTTAAACTAAGATGTGAGGCTGAAATGGTCTCCACTCAGCAGTGCAGTTGCCACGATTTATCATGTCAACGGCGCTGATTTTCTGTGGAGCCGGCGAGGTATAAATATGTGACATTATCAATGAAAAGGGACCTTATTGTCGATGGCGCTTATTGTTCAAGACGAGGCAATACATACGCAACGCGGTTCGACGTAAGCGCCATCGACATTAAGGCTCCTTTTCATAGATAAAGCCACGTATCTGTCACAAAAATGCTTAACTGCTGGCCGGGCACCGCGGACATCGAAGTTTGTATATTTCGAGCATCTTTCTCTTTTACTCCAATTATGGCGTCATGACAGTGACAGAGACAATCGTAGGAAGTTTACGAATATCCTTTTTTGGTGATTCGTTTTAAATCATCATCATAAGTTTAGCCCTCAGTCGTTCACTGGTGGACGTAGGCCTCCCCCAAATATGCTGACTCGTATCATCTTGGGGGGTAGTTACCAAAGTCACCACGCAGTAGCTGCAGATTGGCTTTCGACGGACGTTGCTGTTTTTTAATGGCATCTCATTTTTAGGATTCCGTCGTCAACTAGGAACCCATAATAGTTTCACCGGTGTTCTGCCTTTTCGCCGAATTTAATTTGCCAACCAACATTTCGCCGAATGTTGACTTGGACAAGTAACGATTACAAGTAATTTTTATATGACAACTTTTTAATTCGCATAATTATTGTATAGCGGATTATTATAACGACTTTTAACTTTTGGCAGACTCATCATTTGTCAAATCTCTCACTTGGTCGAATAACGTATAGTTAATGCAACAGTTCCCTTTTCATCACTGTCAGGTTCTCGTCACTTTTCCTTAAGTAAATGTCATCTATTTTAATATAAGTTAATTATGTTACTTATCAAACGTAACAAATATATGAGCTTGCCTGGGCAGAGAGTACCATTTTGTACCGTTTGGCGTAGAGACGCATGGGACAGCGCGCACAATCTTTTTGCAAAAATCGCGAAGCGTCTGGTTGATGTAAATAACTGGTGACCGGGCTGGCGGCTTTCTCGCAAAACGTATCAGCATTGCGATACAACGAGGAAATGCCTCCAGCATCCTTGGTACTGTCTCAAGTGCGTTTTTTAGATTTAATGTAATAATTACTTAAGTACTCGTAGTTTTCATAATATTGTAATTATTGTAAACTAAAAGACGCCCGCGGCGTCGCCCGCATGGTTAGAGGAAAATGTAACATTATTGAGTCTTCCCGTGCGAATGAGATGTTTTCCCTTTGGAAAAAGTAGCCTATATCACTCTCCATCCCTTTAACCTCCACTTAAAAGTCATGTCAATACGTCGCTCCGTTTTGACGTGAAAGACGAACAAACAAACAAAAAAAAAACAAAATTCTTTGATATATAAATCGAAAGAAAAATAGAAAAATTTGACTCGAAGCGGGATTCGAACCCACAGCCACTGGATAACTAGCCCAGTGCACTACCAATTGTGCTATCCGAGTACCGCTCAGACTTGTTAAATTTTTCTATCTTATCCTTCGTGGTATACGTCATCATGGGTGTTCGAGTCCCGCTTCGAGTCAAATTTTTCTATTTTTCGTTCGATTTAAATATCGAAGATATTCGCTAGCACACGTTTCTGCATAATAAAAATTCTTTATTTCAAAATGATACACATTTTTATGATGTAGGGGATGGAGCTGGCCGGTAAGCAAAACATTGCCGGTGTTGGGAGAAACAAACAGACACACTTTCGCATTTACAATGTCAGTACGGATCATGTTAACTTCACTTATTCAATGTCATGCCTTATTTTCTTGCTTCACGACCAAGGATCGGACAAACGCCCGTCATTTTGAAAATATAACCCTGTTCCTTACAGCAGAGACTTCTTTATGTTAATAAAAAAATAGTATTTTATACATTTATTGGACCATAATTTATATCCAGTGACAAATTAATTTATGATTGACATTCCGAAATTTACTTTCGCCAATAAAATAGAATGACCAAATTTTCTAAATTTTCAGTTGGAGCCTATAACGATGTGAATTTAGGACCTATTTATGCGTTGAAAAAGTCCGTTGACAATCTACGGACGTTATAGGGGCATATGTAATCGTTGACTGTTATGTTATTAAATAAATCTTATTAAATAAAATATTTTAACATCATAAAACAAGGAAGTCTCTGCTGTACGGAACAGGGTTATATTTTCGAAATGACGGGCGTTTGTCCGATCCTTGTTCACGACACCAACCACAAAAGCTAGCTATCCAGTTAAACAACTTTCGTGATCCAGATTAGAGTAGGTTCGGGAAATACAATTGTTTCTCAGAAGCTTGTCAGGGGAACCCGGGGACTGTGGATCACATTCTTTGATCGTTGACACGCCTTTAAATAATTACTTCTGTTTGTAATTAAAACATACACTTGGGCTTACTCCTGTCTTTATTACAAGATAGTTTGTAGCCGCGGATTTGTCTTTTTTTTTTTATGGCAGAGGCGGCAAACGAGCAGACGGATTGCCTAATGGTAAGCAATTACCGTCGCCCATAGGCACCCGCAACACCAGGGGAGTCACAAGCGCGTTGCCGGCCTAAGGGGAGTTGGAGCTCTAGGAACCTTACTCACCATCAGGAACACAACACTGCATACCTGAAAGGTAGCAGTGCTATTATGGCTGTGGTCTTCTGTAAGGAGGAGGTACTTCCCCAGTTGGGCTGCCCCAGATTCAAGCGTGATGGTCATCGCTGTGCCCTACCTCTCATTGTTGGACGTAGTTTAAGTAAACTCGTTTAAAAAATGTGTCCCAAAATTTTCATACATTTTTTTATTATTTACGTTCCGTTACCGCCATATGAAATATATGAAAAATAGTAACGGAATGGGAAAAAAGCCTGAAACACATTTTTTCTTCTATCAGGCTCGAAAGAATAAACATTATTAAATATAATAAATAAATACCAAATGATAATCATTTGTTTTACTAGGTTGAAAACGAACATTCAATTTGCCAGTATTATTTAATAAATAACCAAAATGTCTGCTTTTATCTAGGAAATACGACTTTAGGTACTTATTTATTTTTTGTTACAAAACTACTTTTGCAAGAAATATTGAAACGAGAATTTCATTTCGCGAAGAACTGAGGGCTGGTTGTACTACGCATGTTTAACGAACTGATTAACGTAAATGCCAGACTGACATATTTAACCGACGCTCACTTAGTGAGACACGTTTCGTTTTAAATCTTGGAATATAACTTATAATAATATTGTCTTCGGTTGCGGTGTAACCTATAATGTTATAAGAATTTTCTTAGCGCACCATAATAAGTGTTGTGTGTATAATCCTCATCATATCCCTCATCATATGAAAGACGTCCGACCTGGGCAATAGGCTTCTCCCAGAATGGGGGATAAATTCCATAATCGCCACGCTTGGCAAGCGGGTTGGCGATCGCAGTGTTTCATAGTGATGCTGCTGCTCAACCCTAGTCTATTATAAAACTATTTACATGTTTAAATTTAAATACATTCATTTGACGTATACGTTTTAGTGTTAAAGAAGATCTAACTACCACAAATACCTATCTACAGAATTTCCAAAACAAGTTTTTCTATTACAAGGAATCCTGGAGGTATCTTGAGGGCATTGAAAATAAGATTTGACTGTCACAAGTTGTCACAAAAATCATGTGCAGGAAATCAAATTCTTAACCATGTTGAAATAATGTAACATAAATTATTATTTTAGTTATCCTAGGTATTTGCTATTTGTTTTACATATAAAACACGATAAATGAAGTTCATTTTCTTTTGCAATATTTTTTTTTTGTATATTTATCAGAGCTTGGCAGAGGTGAGCCATTTTGACGTCACCTTTGTCAAGTGTAGATATTGATACCTCAGAAAGAAATATTAAAAATAAAAGAAAATTAAACTTTATTAATTATAAAAATAAATAAACTTTTAACAAAAAATAAACCCGACTTCAAATAGGTACTAAAAAGCAAAAAATAATTGTTTTCTTTATCACTTGATAAGTACTTTTGGACTATTTAGAACAAATCAATTTCTTAGGACAATTATATACAATTATTTTTGGTTTTCGAGTCGGTGCCAGCCACGCTACTCAACATACAATTGAAACTCATATTTTTTACACTGTTGCATGTGCATGTCAGCTGTTTTGATTTTGATTTGTTGACAAATTGGACTATGAAAGTTTTTTCAAGGTAGCGACGAATTATAGTGCAGAGTGTACCGAGAGGGAAGTGAAATATTGAAACTGAGGCGCTATCGCCAAAAACGATATTCGTTAATTTCAAACGATTGTCTCTGTCACTCTCATGAGGTCTTAATAGGGGTAAAATAGAAAGATGCCCGAAATTTACGAATTTCGTTTTTCGCGGTAGCGCTTCAGATATCAATTTATTCACGACTGCCGAAGGCTTCGGAAACGAAAAAAGTGGCTGGCACCGACTCCAAAACCAAAAATAATTGTATATAATTGTCCTAAGAAATTGATTTGTTCTAAATAGTCCAAAAGTACTTATCAAGTGATAAAGAAAACAATTATTTGTTGCTTTTTAGTACCTATTTGAAGTCGGGTTTATTTTTTGTTAAAAGTTTATTTATTTTTAGCCTTTTAGTTTCTCAATTTGCCACTGATTTGTAATAAATGAATATGAGCAGACAGTGTCCTTTGTGCCAAACGAGGAAATATTATAATAAAAGGAATACATATAAACGTTGCAAAGAGACAAAATTTATGTCTAATTGAGTCGTGTTCGAAGCTTAGGACCGATTTGGACGCTAATAAACTATAAAACCGAACACTTGACTACAGATCGTTAACTTAACTGAGATGATGAGACTCGAAATCGTCATCTGATACTTATCGTGGCACATAAGTAATGCAACGCCAGACACAGGCAATACTGCGATCTGGAATGTGGTGGAACACGACGATCGCTAACCCGCTTGCCAAGCGTGGCGATTATGGCATCCCCCATGCAAGGCTCACGAAAGCCATGGCCTCGAGCTCCCAGGGGCCCACGATACCCTAGTTACTGTAGCGGCTAGTGTACTAAAAAGGTCAGGTGTGCGAAGAATGCCGCTAAATCGGTCATTGTGGGTCACTTTAGGGGGAATCTATGTTCAGCTGTGGCCGTCCTTTGGTTATAACGATTATGATAAGAAAGTTGTTACCAGAGTGAATCACATGGCAGTGCAACTCCATTAAGCCCAAAAGCGGCTACATTACACTTTTATATCATGTGGTTCCGTTGCCAGAATGTGGTACTTTCTGAAAATAAATGCTTGATCTGTTGCCGAAAAATTTAATTCGTTATACGTTTTTATTGCATTTTTTAAGAGTCATGAATGACGTAGTTTGGCGATAATGCACTAAAAAATTACATTCAACCGAATTAATGTACCTCCTCCTTTTTAAAGTTGGTTAAAAATATGTACATGGTTACCAAAGTGCATCTTATGACGATTCCTTTAAGCCCAAACAGGACCCCGCTACACTATTTAATCATGGAGTTCCGTTGCCTACTTTTCGGCTACAATTATCATACTAGATTCTGGTAACAACAGAACCAACCTTGTAGTATATGCAGTCAAACTACGAAAAAATTTACCAAATTCGTTCATAAATGATGTAGTTCTACGGTAACACGCAAAAAATGAACATACAATCGAAATGACATTCTCCTCCTTTTTTAAAGTCGGTTAAAACATTAGTCAAGGTTATAAGACTGCATCTCATGACGACCCCATTAAGTCCAAACACGGCCACTCTACACTTTTTTATCTCTGTGTTCCGTTGCCTACCTCCCGGGTCCAACCACCAGATCAGGTTAATGGTAACATTTCGTTAGAAATATTTAAGTTGGCTTTGTCATATCGCTTTAGTATTTCAATTGAAATATCTCAGCGCCACCCAGAAAACGCAAGGAGTTTCCTATGACCACCTATGGTCTTCTTCATCAGTTCTTCTTCACCAAATACTATTTTATGAATACAAATGTTTGACTTGTCACCGAATATACTAAAATCGTTATACATGCACCTATAAATTTTGAAGAGTTCTCTTAATTCCTCATGAATCCCATCATCAGATCTGAATTCAGGTAACAATGGGACCAACCTTGAAGTAGATGCTTTCAAACAACGAAAAAATTTTTGAAATCGGTTAATAAATGACGGAGTTCTGAAGTAACACACATAAAAAAAAAAGCAACATGCCAACCGAATTGATAACCTCCTCCTTTTTTTGAAGTCGGTTAAAAATAATAAAATAACACAACAGAATGGCGACGCAAATATAGTAGCGGAAAGACAGACTAAATAAAATAATATTTTCAGATAACAAATTACACCACATATCGAATGACAAGGCATGTCCAAACAACCTGTGCAAACTCTGAAGAGCTCACCCCCGCCGAGCTCTGATAATTATTGACGTTAACTGACAGTTTGGTGCAACCGGCCCTAAGTTTCAGTACCAAATACTTACTTACAGAGTGAAAACTTCACTTAAACTTTAAGCCAGAACAGATAGCGTGGTTGCCACTTTTTCACCTATCGCGCTATCCGTCATTTTCGCACTCACTTGTAGGAGCGTGACAGACATAGTGACAAATGATAAAAACCCGACCATAGCAGGCTAGATCTAGTTTTTGTTGGAAACTTATTAAAATTGTGGGGCTCATATATTATAAATTTTATTAATTACGTAACTGTTTTATTGACAACAATTTTCAACTTTTAATTATTTTCATTTTATGTGTCAAAGGAAAACATGTTCAAAGAATTCTTTTCATTTGTTTGAAACGCAATATTTCATACAAATAAGATTTATAAAGACATGGAAAAAACGGCTTTATTTTCTCAACCAAGATTGTAAAATAAACTAAGAATTAAACAAATTATTGTTGTAATAACTTTCATCTCTTTTATTTTTTAAGTTTTTTTAATTTGTAATTTATATTCCGCAGTCTCAAGACGCAATTCTTTGACCAGTGTGTGTTGCCAGTGATGACATATGACACTGAAACGTGGTCGCTTACTACGGGCCTCATAAGAAGACTCAAAGTCACCCAAAGGGCAATGGAGAGGGCTATGCTGGGAGTGTCTTTGCGCGATCACTTCAGAAATTATGTGCACTTAGACTTGTAATTTTTTTTTCTATTTATCCCTCGTCGTGTACGTCACCCATAAGGACGTCACCGATGACGTATACGACGAGAGATAAATAGAAAAAAAATTACAAGTCTAAGCGGTACTCGTATAGCAGAATTGGTAGTGCACTGGGCTAGTGATCCAGCGGTTGTGGGTTCGAGTCCTGCTGCGAGTCAAAAATTTTCTATTTTTCTTTCGATTTAAATATCGAAGATATTCGCTAGCAGACGAGTCTGCATAATAATAAATAATAATTTATCATTACTACAGTACTGATTTGTGTTTGGTGCATAAAGAATATTACTTATTTTTTGGAATGCACCTTGTTAATGTAATATTTTTACTTTTCTAGAATTTTTGTCTATTTTTGGTTGTCATTAATGTCAGTTGAATAAAATTGGCTATATTTTTGCACGGCTTCCGTTTTATTTATTGCAAATAAGCTCAGGTGACCTACAACTACTACTACTAACTACAGCGACGGTGTTAAGCGACAAGTGAGATAAAAAGATAAAAAACAGATAAAAGATTTTTATTTTTCAATTTAGGCACATTACATGCACTTATGAACGTCAAAGAAAAATCTACACCGATTAAAACCCTACACCTCTGACCCGAGAAGATACCCGCAAGAAACTACGGCGGGACTTATTTTTTCAATACAGTGATACATCAAATCTTAAAGTACTTACATAATTATGCGTAGTCCGATAAGAAAACATATCAAACAGTTTATTACAAGACTATAACTGAAAATACTAAAATATATACGTAAAAATAATAATGTATAAACAAATTTGACTTCACAAAATAGACATAGGTACTTTAATATGCTTTCTTACCTGAACTGTGTTATTTACATGATCTGGCAGTACATACTATTCTATACTATTATATTACCGAATCTAGTGGTCTAGAGATCTTGTCTTTGTTCTATAAGTATAATACTCGTCTCATATGAATAAGGTTGTTTCCGTGAACTCACGTCTCTATTATTACCATCATGCTTATTACTTACATTACACCTACCCACATTTTCTACTCCCATACGTAAGACACCCACCAACTGTGCTTACGTGATCCGGGTTCTGGCAGAATACCAGTGCTTTGCCCGAAAGGGTGAAGCGTATCGCTGAGCCAGAACCCTTTTGCTTTGCTGCAACCCGCACAAAAAAAAACCTTCTTTTCGTTTTTTTTTTTTTTATTTTTATTCATTTTTATATTATATTTTATTTGTACTAATGTCACTCTTGTCTGTTTGTTAATTTGTGTTTGTGTGTGTATTGTAGAAAGTAAATAAATGATTTATCTATCTATCTATCTATCTATCTATCTATTGTTGAAATAATTGCTAGGCGGTTTAGTTAGTTTTTGGTGAGATCTTATGCAACCGGCCTTAGTTTTATCGCCCCGCATAAACCGTGGACGGCCTTATCTGGGTGTCTTGTAATCAGTTGGTAATCGTCTCGGTAACCTTGCTGGCTAATTGGTATTGCTGTAGGCAAAGTTACTTGAAAACCTTTTTTTGTAAACGAGCACATGAGAAACGTTTACGGCTTCCGTGCACGATAGAAAGAGGTGCAATGCTCTTTGTGATTTCCTACTGTGGATTTTTGCATTATTTTATGACAAAGTCAACCGAGCAGACGGATTGCCTGATAGTAAGCAATTACCGTCGCCCATGGGCACCCGCAACACCAGGGGAGTCACAAGCGCGTTGCCGGCCTTTAAAGGGGGTTGGAGCTCTGGGAACCCTACCTGGGTTGTGTTCCTGATGGTGAGTAAGGACCTGAAAAGTAGCAGTGCTGCACCAGATTCAAGCGTGATGGATGGTACTTTGCTGTGCCCTACCTCTCATAAGATTATTTCATTATTTCATTAAATCTTTATATATATATACAGAAGAATACCTGTAACCGGTTCTACACGCTGCGTACAAACTTAAAAGTTTTTTAAGGAATTTAAGGGATCAATATCATAAAACGCTGCCATTTCTATTTTTGTATTTTAGTAAGGAATTTATACACAAAGTATCAAACTTCTCGCTTCAAATTTTCTCTCAGCTCCATACAAACTTTCCACCCCCTTTTTGGTCCCTTAGGTGATAAATTTCATAAATTATTGAAATGTTTGTATTTAAACTTTCGTGAGACATAGTACGATTATTACGGTTCTACTCACGTTTTTTTAGTCACTCGCGCGACATGTTTCGGAGAACATCAGGCCTCCATTTTCAAGCACTAAGAGTGCTGAGTGTTCACCGTCACTATTAAATTTTGGACTCTGAGTGACTAAGGTTTTGCGCGACCAGCATCCAGTGGATTTCCGCGATCTCAGGTCGTGGGTCCGCCTTGTTGGAGGCCAGCCCACGCTCCGCCTGCCGGTAAGGAGCTGTTATTGCATGTTGAATAACAAATATTCAAACATCTTCACAACCTGGCAATTAATTTATTTTAATAGTAGGGTAGTATGATAACTAGCGGTATATCGTGCCAACTCCAATATAAGTTTTTTCTTAAGTATATGTTATATATTTCAACTTTTAATTTATATAGTAGTATTACTACTTAAAAATCTAAGCAAATCAAAATATTTTATAAAAAATAATTTGATTTGTTCTTAGTTTCATAGATGGCAGCACCACCTCTCTAGCTACTCGTATATCAGAATCCCGAAAGGTATTCATATAGGAGGTGCAAACACGTAGTGTTTCACCTTAGAGCTGGTAAAACGGTGCCTAAAACCGTTAAAATAAACAAAATCACATATACTTCGACGGGTTCCTAATTTCGACGGGTTCCGCTGTGTACGGGTGGCCAAATTGGTTAAGGCGTCAGCCGCGACAGCTGGAGATGCGGGTTCGAATCCCGTCTCGAACACCGGAGGTCCTCGTCGTTTTTTCTTAAGTATATGTTATCTATTTTAACTTCCAATATAAAACTTTGTGGGGGTTTATCCACTCTGAGTAACTAGTTGGCACTCGAAAATCTTTACGCCTCAACAGCCATCCGTTTTGTGGGCAATACGCAAATAAATTTTACGGTTAATAAAAATAATTTGACCAAAATCATAAATTTTCCGAGCGAAACTTCTAAATACTTGAAACAATTTAAGTAAGCTTAAGTTATCAAGTTGATTTTTCGATGAATAGATTCGAATTATAATTCTTTAGGCCAATTTAAAATTCAGTATTTTAGTATTAATTTTACTTTGAATATTTTGTGGCTTCTTTAATATTAAAAAGCTTCTAGATTTATGAAATTTTATTAAAGATGTAGAACTGCCTAAAATTTAAATTATTTATTTTTGCCTAGTGGGTGACTGCGTAGCATTTCGTCTGATTTTTGGGTGGATCAACTACGAGCCCCAATGCAAATGAGTACGTCTGGTAGGAAAAAAATGTACTAAACTAACGTTAACCTAAAAATTCTGGGGGACGAAGGTGTTTGGAAGAATTAGCAATATAAAAACAGTATAAGTTATAAATCGTATTTTATTTATTCAATGAAAAAAAAAACGAACTTTCCTTGGTAATAAAAAAAAACATTGTTTCATCAATTGTACTAAAATGCAAAAAAGTTCGTCTTTAGTGTTACCGACGCAGATTAGAACCTCTACCACTTGGTGGCGTCTCCTTTTGCATCTAAAACGGCTTTAATTCTGAGCGGCATTGTATCTACCAGCTGCCGACACTCTTCCGGGGTTGTTTCATTCCAAACACAGGTAAGTTTCTCTTTAAGATCAGCTTTTGATCTGGACGGGTCCTTTCGCAACTTCTTCTTCATTTTCCACCACAACGTTTCTATGGGAGACAAGTCCGGGCTGCTGGATGGCCACGACATTGTAGGTATTTTTTTCTTTTTCAGCCACGCCATCGTTGCTTTAGCGGTATGGCATGAGGCACCATCTTGTTGAAAAGTATACGCATTTTTATACTTTAACTTACGTATAGACGGCAGCAAACTCTCTTGTAAGATGCTTTTGTATTTTTCGGCATTGACGGTTCCATCTATAAATTGCAGACAGCCGACACCCTGTGCCGACATGCAGCCCCAAATCATTAAGGAAGCTGGAAACTTTACCTTACGCTTAAGACAATCTTTTTGAAATGCCTCTCCTTTTTCGCGAATGACTTTACTTCGTTCATCGCCTACTGTGACTTCAAATTTAGATTCGTCACTCCATATAATTTTACGCCACTGATCGACGGTCCAATTTCTGTACTTTTGGCGAATTTCAACCTGTTAGTTTTCTGCCGTTGTGTAAGTAACGGTTTCTCTTTAGCAGTGTAAAACCGTAGCCCATCCTCTTCATCACTCTCTTGCAAGTATCCACTGAAATGTTTTTTAATTGCGTCACGCCATAGTACCGTAAGTTCTCCAGCTCTTGCACGACGATTTTTCTTGATGATCTTCCTCAGAATCCTGTTTTCTGCTTTAGTAGTAATTCGTGGGCGGCCGGATTTCTTTAAACAAGAAATTTTGTCGTGTTTTCGATGATGCTCGATGATAGTTTGGATTGTAGACCTTGGCATAGAAAGGTCCTTGGCAATTTGGTACGTAGATTTGCCTTTATTGTTACTGGAGATTACAATTTTCCGCACTTCTTCAGTCACTGGCTTACCTCGTGCCATCTCGATAGAAAAACGATTTGGAGTAATAAAAAATTAGGCTGAATTTGCCCTTTTATATAGTGGTTTGTCATTTTACATGACAGAGAATATTCCGTATTCAATTTGAAAATAATATTTTATATTACGAACCCTGGTAAACAGGTTTTATTTTAAATAGACGACCTATTTTGCCTTAAATATGAAGCAGACGTAATTATTTGCGTGTGAGATGTAATATTTATAATTAAATTATTTTAAAATAAATAACGAGATGTACACTTTGTACAACTCAAAACTAAGCTAGCTTTAGTGACATTGCGTCTAGTGTATTCCATTAATCATCAAAGTCGATTCGGGTAGAAATACTAGTTTTTGAAAAAAAATACGCATGCAGAATTACGACTAGACGAGCTATTTTGCATTGGGGCTCGTATTCCGTTCAGTTGTTGTTATTTCCCATCAACCAGTAGGAAAATGCATAGTTTGTTTGAAGAAATGTGGGATCGTGTTCAATTATAATTACGCCTAGATATTTTTCTAGCACGAACGATGTTTTCTAAGTGATTGACAAAATAAAAACATCGACAGTTCTGTTACCGATAAGTAATACTTCAACGTCATAATTATAGGCAGGTAATGACATGACTAGTGGGTAGCGACCCTGTCTATGAAACCGATGGGCCTGTGTTCAAATCCCAGTCAGGGCATTTAGTGGTGTAATGAGCACAGATATTTGTTCCTCAGTCATGAATGTTTTCTATGTATTTAAGTATTTACATGTATTTATCTATTATTAAAATATACAAGGATCGGACAAACGCCCCTCATTTTGTAAATACAACCCTATTCCGTACAGCAGAGACTTCCTTATGTTAATAAAAAAATTGTATTTTATACATTTATTGGACCATAATTTATATCCAGTGACAAATTAATTTATGATTGACATTCCGAAATTTACTTTCACCAATAAAATAAAATGACCAAATTTTTTTCCAAATTTTCTGTTGTGAGCCTATAACGATGTGAATATAGGACCCATGTATGCGTTGAAAAAGTCCGTTTACAGTCTACGGACGTCATAGGGGCATATGTAATCGGTGACATTGGTATATTGTTCTTCCAAAATATTTTAACATCATAAAATAAGGAAGTCTCCTCACTCTCCGATCCTTGATTACATATATCGTCGTCTAGTACAGTCGCCATCAGATATATCGGAGCTGTGGAGGTGTTCACAAATATCTGAACAACGCCTTTATTATCACGGCAATAAAGTGCATGTTTAGATATTTGTGACCACCTCCACAGCTCCGATATATCTGATGGCGACTGTACACACAACATAAATCTTGCTGAGCTTACCGTACGACTAGGTCGATTTGTGTAAGATTGTCCCGCATCCGTAATATTTATTATTATTATATATTATGCCTATAGCTGGCCACTGTTTTACAATCACCTATTTTACCCTACTTTTATTAGTTTTTTATTTAGTATCTTATAAGTTTAACTGCACCTTCAAACACATTTAACGATTTATTTACGACATAATTAAGCTAATAAATCAAAGAAATTCTCTTACACGGAGCGCAGCGGGCCCGGGCACTATCTGGTCCTATTCACTGGCATCTCATTCACTGTTTGACTAATTACCAAAACTGCTAAAACCTGAGCGTGAATGGACAGCTTAAAACAGACCGGGCATATATTCATATTGATTTATTTATGCTATCAAATTCCATATAATAATAATATAGTACCACACATCACATGAACCCAGATAGGACACAGCAGAAACCTTATACCGTAAGGCGGGGTGAGTTGGGTGGAAATCGAAGTTCAAACGTGGATAAAACTTTATAGCGCTCTACACGACAACATTTCCATCTTCACTTATTTCCGGACCGATATGACATCCAAACCTTCAAGAAAAGAGCGTATAGGGATCTTAAAGGCCGGCAACGTACTTGTGACTCCTCTGGTGTTGCGAGTGTCCATGGGCGGCGGTAGTTGCTTACCATCAGGCAATCCGTCTGCTCGTTTGCCTCCTATATCATAAAAAAAAAAAAAAATTATATGTGGCACATTTATTTATATACAAAAAAAGTGTTTCGGAGGTATGAATTTCAGAGTTTGTGTAAACCCGAAATCTCACCTCACCCCGTAGTGCCTCGTATTTGGGGTGAGAGGGGTTTTCATACAAAGGTGACTTTGGAAGATTGTTGGATCGTTTTAACACGTTTCTCACGTTTTTCACGTTTTTTTTTATTATGCGTATTACTATAGCTCCATTTTAAATTGGAATACATTATTTTTGTAGCGGTAGCCTTAAAATCCCTTCTCGCCCCCCTCTCAAACCTTCTTTCCCCATTCGTAACCCACCTCTTCCCACGAAACCTACTCAGTCTACTTACTTACCCCGTAAAACAATAACTAAAACTTAACTTCTAAATTTATCCTTACAATATTTACAGAACTCAGAACAAAAGTATCTGCCATCGTCGTACTCAATCCTTCAGTCTTCGATCTGTCTATTTGCTTACTTTATGGCATGCTGCGGAATGAAAGAGGAGGACAAAAATGTGAAAATGTAGTATGAGGGCTGATTTAATCTATGTCCACGCTTCTCTTTAGATAACGTTTAGAAAATTAATTACTAAGCCCTGATTGTGAACCTAAATGGAAGCATCGTAAGGAAATCAGCTTTACGTAATGGAGGGCCTACATTTTATTAATGATTTTCGGTCGTAATTATTTTATATCCCGTGACGTTGTGGCTAAACTGATAAAGATACAATTTAATACAAGGATGGGCTACAGTATTTGATTAAAATAGGGCAAAACTTGATTATTAGTAATTTGGCGTTACTACATAAATAAATAAAATAATAATACAGCTCATCCTTACACAAATTGACTGAGCCCCACGGTAAGCTCAAGAAGGCTTGTGTTGTGTACTCAGCCAACAAAATATATAAAATACAAATCGTCTGGAGTTGCAAGCGTCCATAGGCTGCGGTAACTGCTCACGATCAGGCGGGCCGTGTACTTGTTTGCTATCGTCGTTGTATAAAAAAATACATAGGTAACATCCATGACTCAGGAACAAATATCTGTGCTTACCACACATAAATGCCCTTACTGGGATTTGTACCCAGGACCATCGGCTTAGCAGGCCATAGGCAGGGACACCCACTAGGCCAAACCTGTCGTCGAATTTAACATAAATATATGAACATTACTTTCCTTCGAAGTTATTAAATCACGTAGGACATAATCTAAAGGGTAACCCTTTAAGTGGGCCGGCGGTTAGGGTTATCCAATTATCAGTAAATTTCGCGGCTACAGGGTTAATCTGATTTCGACCGTTCTGATAAAACCGCTTTAGAATTTTGGGAGACCTTTATTTACGAATAACTTTTACCTACGCTCGAAGGCAAATGTATCGATACGTTCATAGTGTCAAAATTTGTATACATGAACCTTATTGCCTTATTATTAAAGATGATATTCATTTGGATTGTTAAAATACAAACTTCCTGATGGTGAGTAAGGTTCCCAGAGCTCCAACCCCCCTTAAAGGCCGGCAACGCGCTTATGACTCCCCTGGTGTTGCGGGTGCCCATGGGCGATGGTAATTGCTTACCACCAGGCAATCCGTCTGCTCGTTTGCCGCCTATGTCATAAAAAAAACGTTTTAGTTTGTGTATTAGAGCTCAGTTTAGGACAGTTTTCCATGCTTTAAAACGGCGTCTGTCTGTCTGTCTTATGACATAAAACAGACGGGCAGACAGACAGACAGACAGACAAACAGACAGAAGAAACTTTAATAAGGTCTAGTGTCCCTCAGATGAAAGACGTTTACTCGCTAAAGTAACTAGTGTCAGAGCCGATATGCCTTTTCAATTTCTTCTCATAATTTAATATCAAAGCATTCCCAACATGTCTAAGCTTAACAAACTATTCCTCTCATTATTTTGTTCGCCGTGGCCAAAGCTAAAGTTAGTGATGGGTATTCAAGTTGCGGGCAAAAAATGGCAATAAGGCAATATTTATATGATCTTTTATACTTTCTTTTATACAAGACTGACCAGCGTTTGACCTCAGTTACATCTGATGGTAAGTGTCGACGTGGTCGAGGGTTGTAGCACGCTGGTTCAGTAACAGCCTATTCATTCTTACCTTGAAAAGACACAAATTATATCTTTCTTTGTAGTCCGCATTTGGAAGATAGCAGATCGCTTCGTGCGAATGAATGGAATATTCATAAGTAACGTAAGGATGAAACCGTCCTCTCCTAGACGTTCGGTGGTGGAACGGGGTTGGCAGAATTAAATGTGCAATTCGAGTGCACACTCTCCAAAATGTATCCTGAAAACACAGACGAACTAGCAACCCTGCGACGGTGCTCGAGGCTCCGTAACCTTACACACACGAACTCAGGATCACCAATGAGTCTGCGAGCTCGGTGCTCTATTGAATCCAAGGCGGCCAGTTGATGCTCATCAAACCAGTCTAAAAGGTGGCAAAAGTACTCTTACTTTTTACTGGTCTTTACGAATTGGAATCACTTGGCAATATTTTCCAAAAAAGTATACTGTTTTTTTTGGCGACCACGAAAAATAAAACAAGTTATTACTAAGAGCACTAAAGAGACATTTCCTAACTTTCCATAGTACACATAGAAGACTCCACATAGTCTTTGGTAGTATTTCCGGAGACGTATGAGATATTTTCTTGTTCCATAATCTATGGCAATATTTCCGGGGGCAAGGAATAGTCCATCACTAGAAGTCCCGAGAGAGCAGTTCGTTACACGGAGCACTTGTTAAAGGGGATTTTTCTCTGATCTATGGTCCCATGAATTATGCTAATACGGGACTTTGTGGGCTGAGCGAGGATTACAAGGGGAACTAGGAGTGAATTAAATTGGGCTGTGTACTAGAACTGTCTGGCTAGATTCAAACTTACAAAAAATATACGGTTTTCGATATTCAAATTGAAAGAAAAATAGAAAAAATTGACTCGAAGCGGGACTCGAACCCACAGCCACTGGATAGTGGTTGACACTGAATAGTGGATAGTGGACAGTGGTTGTGGGTTCGAGTCCCGCTTCGAGTCAAATTTTTCTATTTTTCTTTCGATTTGAATATCGAAGATATTTGCTAGCGGACGTATCTGCATTAAAAAAATAACAATAATAATATTCGGTTTTTTAATATATTATGAAATATAATAAGCGGTGGATTAACACGACTTTGTAAGTCCTTAAGTAAACCTGTTTTTGTGCCACTTAGAGTTTTAGTTTTGTTTTGTATTTTAATGATTATATTTCAATGTAGTTTGTATTAATTTGTAAACTAATAATATGCCGTTATATGTTTAGTTGTCTAAGTTGTGTTAACTGTTTGATATGTTTTCTTGTGGGACTACGCATAATTATGTACTGTAAGATTTGATGTCACTGTTTTGTAAAAATAAGTCCCGCCGTAGTTTCTTGCCGGTACCTTCTCGGGTCAGAGGTGTAGGGTTCGAACCGGTGTAGATTTTTTCTTTGTTCATAAATGTAATGTGCCTAAATTGAAAAGTGATGATCTTTTATCTTTTTTTTTTTAAATCTTTGAGACATGATCACTTACGACACCAGTTTCATTGTGACGCAAGCCTTATTGCCTTATATTTATTATTTTTGGACAAACAAAGGCAAAAAAGGTATACTGGTCGCACTTCGATCGGAGGCCTTCAACTTCATAGGAGAATATATTTGTAATAAGATAAGTAGTATATATTTTCAGGCAATGTCCATAGTGTAAGTGTAGGATTGCATATTTATTTAATTAATAATTCATTGTATTTTATTTATTAAATCAGATATAAATATATTAAAATTTTATTAATTGAAATGACGGCATACTTAGTGACTGGACTGCATTTTCAGGCGTTAAGCAAGGTTTTTCGAGAGTGGCGCGCGGCAGTGCGTGACGGGCCGGCGAGGCGAACGGGCACTCGGCACTAAGGGCTTGAAAATGAAGCCTTATGCTCTTCTAAACATGTCGCGAGAGTGACTAATTAAATGTGAGTAAATCCGTCATTTTCATCAATTAAATATTACAATGGCCCACGAAAATTTTAATACAATTTTAATATATGAATTTATGTAGTACGAACTGTAATCGCTGATGGGAATATAATAATTATAAAGAAGAATTATAATATTATAGAAATGTAATTAATTGCAAGAAACAAGAATATTACACCTAATGGATTTCTTCTCTAAGTTAATGTGTTGAGGCGCATCGCAACAAATTTCAAGTTGATAATAAACAAAAAAAAAAAACATGACATGACATCAGGTCTGGCCTAGTAGGCAATGACGCTACCTATGAAGCCGATGATCCTGGGTTCATTTCATTTCATTAATTTATTGCGTTTGAAATAATTTACATACATAAAACGAGAAATAAAGTAAAGGCAATTCAATGTAACTATGCTAACTTATTGACTAAAGCCCCATTTAGACCATGCAAGAACTTGCATACTATTTTCATTACATTGCGGGGTTATATAAAGCGACGCACATGCAATGTAATGAAAATCGTATACAAGTTCTTGTCTGGTCAAAAGGGGGTTTAGTCAATAAG
The DNA here is from genome assembly GCA_022674325.2 of Grapholita molesta. Taxonomy (NCBI): domain Eukaryota; kingdom Metazoa; phylum Arthropoda; class Insecta; order Lepidoptera; family Tortricidae; genus Grapholita; species Grapholita molesta. Next base: position 2,829,151 of record CP053136.2, on the reverse strand, counting down.
TAAGCATAGTTACATTACAATATTAATACATAATATTAGTAAAGACTTTGTCAAAACTATAGAAACTCCAAATCCTAGCTTCAAATCCCAGTAAAGGCATTTCTTTGTGTGTTAAACACAGATATTCATTCCTGAGCCATGGGTATTTTCTAAGTATTTAAGTATTTGTGTATTATATATATCGTTGGCTCAGTACCCACAATTCAAGCCTTCTTGAGATTACCCTAAGGCTCAGTCAATTTGTAAGGATGTGTACCTAAAGCAAGCAACGTCTCGAGCATAGTCATTCAAGGTCAATATTTCGCGCCTCAAATAAACATCTCAGATATGACATACAGTTTGACTGAAAGGTTTTTGCTTTAAACTAAATTAGAGCATACGAGGCAAACCACAGACAGTGGTGAGAGGTTCAATTGAAACTTATGCTTCAGGGAGTAATCGAATGTCTGGAGGCAACTTTATAGTTATGACCTTACGACATCTATAGAGCTACATATTTCGGCAAAAGTAATGTACAGCCTTGGCCAAATCTATTGAGCACATCCTTTTTTTCTTCTAACTTTAAAAATCATCTCTTTCTTAAGGCTTCGCCGAAGAAATGACAGCAGAATTTCGTTTGTTAGATACCTTTTTTGTATAGTTAATCCATAATCTTAGTCTTTGTGCGCCATGAGTTACATACTTAAGGATTAACTTAATAAACTATACGATTCAGAAACAGGATAACTTGAATTTTGCGTTATAAAAATTACCTCCAAAGTGACCTTAAAAAGGATTTTTTATTAATAACAAAATTACTTATTTTCAACTACTTAGTTACAAACGGATAAACTCACGTGTAATTATATCGCACTAGGCGACATGTTTCGGGTAAGCTCTGGTACCCATCTTCAAACCGAGTCAGGACACACCGATCGGGGTAAGGGTGTATCACTCACTGCTGTCCGCTGCCTTGCACGGCGTTCTGCACGTCGCGCCCGCTGAGAAATTGCTTGCACTTTTTGTAAAGGCGCTACACTCCCTTGCGGTGAATCATCATCGAACCCAATAAACGAAACGCACACTGAACTGACTGTATCTACTTCACTATCTTATTATCGTATTACTTATTTTCTATAACGTATACGTCTTACATGTGTAAAAATTGTCATTTTTTTAATAATACGAACGAAAATTCCTAAATTCGCGAGCAGTTCGCCCATCCTTACCTGAGTCGCCATGATTAGATTGAATCGAGTAGCGCAAAATGCTCGGCGCTCCGTTAATAAATTTTCTAATATTTCAAACTTTAATATATGTACACAACAGTATCAATAATTATACTTAACAGTACGTATTAAACTAACTACATAGATGCTCCTTCAATTATGTTTTTCACCTATAAGCAATCTTGCACACTTGTACCATAATCAGAGATCGGATAAATTTGCGTCATTGCTCGCAATAATCTGGACATGACTTTAAAATTAATCAAAGAAATAATCTTTTAATTGATTTCTTACTTGACATATAATTTGATTCCTAGTCATTTAATACAAAAATTTGTTAAAGCATAGATTTTTTAAACAAGATAAATAGTATTTTGTCCAAATTCCACTGCTTTACACATCAAAAATATACTTAAATTCTGAAAAACTCCGCTTGAAATCTACTGATATTAATATGGCAAACTCAAATAATTTAATAAGAACATCCACGGAGGTTTTCTACTCGTACTTTTAAAACTAAAAAACGTCTTCGTCAGAAATAAAAATCATGGCAGGTTATTTATAATCGTACCAGTTTAACATCATAACTTCTTTTTCTTCTGACGAAAATTCTAACCACATTAAATAGTATTAAAAACTCGTATAAGAAATTAAAACTATATTTCGAAAACAATTAATTGAATAGCATTTTGATTAATTTTGGAGTTATGTCCACATTAGTGCGAACAATGACGTTTGTCCGAACTCTGAGCCCATAATGAATGGCTTGTGACTTGTGGCTCTTTATGGCTTGTGACTTCAAATTGACCTTAATTCGACTTGAATATCAGAGAGCACTTAATATTATCTAAAGAAAATATCATATAAACTCGAATGCAAGCGTCGAGGACTTTAAGAGTAAGCGGTCTTCAAAAGATCTTTATAGCCCACGATCATCTTTATTAAGGGAAGGGGTGTAAATATCTTAGGGCGCTCGTAAACACAGATAGATTACGTTGTAAGGTTTTATGATAAATAGCCTGAAGGCACTTAAGTTGAGTTTTTCATGACTTCATGTTTGTTTTATAATGATTGAAACATCTGTTAGAATGTCACTTTTAACTTTTTTTAAAACCTGCACTACAGACTACTCCAAATATGACTTGTATCGTTGAAGTATATTTGCCATAGTCGCCACGCTTGGCAGGCGGGTTGGCGACCGCAGTAGTTGTTAAGTCGTTTATGTCGGGTTTTTCCCTTTGTCGCCGTTTGACGACACCCGAAGGATATGGAAATAAAAGCATGTAGGTACTCGCATATTTTAAGCTCCACTTTCGGACGGATTCGACCACTTTTACGATTTTGTTTTTAACAAGAAAGAGTTTCCATGACATTAATTTTTGTTTTATGATCGTACTGGCTGCGCAGGCGTACGGCTACGTAAATCACTTAACATTTAGCAATCTGCATGCTTAATGATAATCACATATCAGGATTATATTCTTGTTCTTGTAAAGGGATCTTCTTAAAACTAAATTGTTCTTCGTCGTGGTAAACCATCGATGCGACGAAAAGGTGACATCTGTCAACAAACTGGCGTAAACTGGATGCAGATGGCGAAGAGTAGAAGAATTGAGAGGATGCCATGTCCGAAGACAGACGGTGTAAAGGCTGCTATAAATAGATAATAGTTATTTTTACCTCACTAGGCCGGCAAGAACTGTTTTATTCTTTAAACACAGAACAAAACAGAAAGTAAAGTTACATTTTACTCTCAAGAGTGCAACGTAATTTCATGCCAATGGTTTATTACTAATCGAGTTTTTTTTGATGTGAGGTGGTTTGATGATCTTTTATTTCATTTTATAAAATGATAAATGATGGAGGCCAATAATTATGATTACGTTTTTAAAGTTTTAGTCTTAATTTTTTACTCTGGGTATTGAGGTAAAAAATTGTGTGTTTCACTCGGTAGCAAAGTGAGTTCTCCTCTCGTGCTTTGAAACCCTCTCAATGCTCAAAATTCCACTGTTTGGAACATTCGCCAAGTCGGGTCTCAATATTAAATAGCACGAGAAGGTAAGCTCTAATTTTGCCCCCTAGTATAACAAATAACTATTGTTATACAAGGGGGCAAAGTTAGTGTTTAGCTTCTCGAGCTAATATTTGTACACACTTTACTGCCGAGTAAAACACACAATCTTTCAACTCACTACCGCAAGGTAAAAATAACTCTAAATAACTAGTAAAAATTATTGGTATCCATCGTTTATTATTGAAAAAACATTAAAAAAAGAACATCCATCCAACGTCATAAAAAAAACACCTAATTAGTATACACAATTTGTATGAAATCACTTAGCACTCTTGTAACTAAAATGCTAATTTGCTATCTGTTTTAAAGAATAAAACAGTTCTTTCCGAACTAGTGAGGTGAAAATAAACTTTTCCCCTAGGTAAATAAGTTACTATAATTTATCTACAACTTCAGTAATTAAGATATTTCAGACATCGTGACAATTGTCAGCGTCGTGAAATAGGGTTATTATACTCACGATACGATCTTTTATTACGCTTCGCTTACTTCTACAATTTATTCTGGGCACTACGACAACGGCAAACAAGCATACGACCTGCCTGATGATAAGTTGTCACCGTGCCGAGCCTATAGACTCCTCCAGAGGAGTCATGATGTCTACCCTTTAAGCCTGAGCGTTCTAGTGACCTTACTCATTGGCAAGAAGTAGGTTGCACAAGACTATAAGGGTAGCACTCTCTAATTATCTGTAAGGTCGGTCCCAATCGGGATTTTAAGAAGAGTGCTTTGTATATTGGCTGTTTCCTGTAAGAGTAGCAATAACTTTAGGCATTGTTTTTACACCACAAACGTAGCAAAATTTACTTTACGACTTCTGAAAATAACTTATAGTTTACTAAATATGAATAAAATAAAGATTTTGCAGGCAAGCAATGTATTGTGAAAACTATGTAGTTTGTAGGTTGACAGTAAACGTCAACTAGACTATTGGACACTGTTCATTGAAAATACTATTTAGTTTGTTCGAAAATAATCTACACTAATATTATAAAGGCGAAAGTTTGTGAGTGTGTATGTTTGTTACTTCTTCACTTCTAAACGGCTTAAGCGATTTTAATAAAATTTGGTATGGAGTTAGCTGACACTCTGAATTAACACATAGGCTACGTTTTTCCCCTAAAAAAATGCGGGGCACCTCGGTACACAGCTAGTAAGTAATAAATTATACAATTATTTAAAGTTGTAAAACAGATGTTGCTACGTTCGTGGTGTAGAAGCGATCCCTAAAGTTATTGCTCTTATTACAGGAAACACCCGGTATGTTATAGCTACAGACTTGCCCTAAATGTGTAGTTACCATCAGATATATCGGAGCTGTGTAGGTCACAAATATCTGAACAACGCCTCTATTATCCAGGGGATAATGCCAGATATTTCAGTCATGGTCAGAAGATGGCGACTGTACATACAATTCTCATATAGATACTTAAAGCTTTTGTACTTAAAATGAAATTTATTTTCTTGGCAAAAAGCGATTAGGTATTTGAGTCAACTCGAGTATTAAAAACCGCTCAATCCAATTGGAATTGCTTGCCGAATGCTAGAGAATTGAACAGTATCAGTAAACCAATAATAAGTTTTTTAAAGGGTTTTCTATATTTAATTTAAACTATATTTTTGGACCCGCGTATATCCTTAAACTACGTCTAACAATGAGAGGTAGGGCGCAGCGATGACCATCACGCTTGAATCTGGGGCAGCCCAACTGGGGAAGTACCTCCTCCTTACAGAAGACCACAGCCATAATAGCACTGCTACCTTTTAGAGCCCCGAGTGTAAGTTTTTAACGTAACTTTACGTCACAAACGCGTTTGCGTGTCCCATATAAATAACATTATCACTTACGCGTTCGTAAGCGTTTTTTTACGCAAAAGAAACTTACACTAGAGCCTTAGGTATGTAGTGTTGTGTTCCTGATGGTTAAGGGGTTCCGGATGGTTGATGCTTAAGGGGGGTTGGAGCTCTGAAAACCTTACTCGTTCCCAGAGCTGCAACCTCCCTTAAAAGCCGGTAACGCGCTAGGACTCCCCTGATATTGCGGGAGCCCATGGGCGACGGTAACTGATTACCATCAGGCAATCCGTCTACTCGTTTGCCGCCTGTCATAAAAAAAATTAACTTTCGTAATTCTTAAATTGTATGACAATGGTCGGCTTCACATTTGTTTAGTTATTCGCATGACATGTTTCGGAGAGCATAGCCCGCCATTTTGAACTACTAAGCATTTTCAAGATGGCGCGCGCAGCGGCTCCTGGCGGCGTGAACGGCGAGGCGAACGGATACTCGGTATTGTGCTTCAAAATGGAGACTTAGGTACACTTGGTGCTTCAAAATGAAAAACTTAGTCCTACGGTAAACTCAATAAGGTTATAGGCACTAGACCATAATATACAGGGTGTCCCTCGACTATGCCACATGGAGGGAAATTACCTTTCATTATTGTTGATGGAACATTACTTGATTTTGTTGATTTACATAAAGACGTTATTTTAATTTAATAAATAATAATAGTAGTAATTGTAAAATTGACAAATTATAAAATAAAATAGAGTTTTATTTTAGTTATTTATTATAGTTTATTTTTTATTTTATAACCTAGTATATGTTTATTTAGTAACTTAATTATTGTTATTAATAAATAATATTTAAAAATAAATCACATAATATATGTTAACTTAATATTTAATAGAGCTCACATTACCCTGGTGACTTCGTAACATCGCGTGTGCTCGTCCCTCTAATATAACTCGGATCTGTTCATTCGCTAGATCCAAGGATTAGTCCACTCTGCATTATTCATGGGTAGTAGTAATGTGCGCGCCAGAAAAATATATTTTTTGGTTTATTTTTGTCATTGGGGCACATAGTGTTTAACTGTGGAGAGGATTGCTAGGAGAATGGATAAAGGCTAAGAAAATGACCTTGAATTAATGGAATGTAGATTTTATATATTAATAAATAATAAATGAATATTACAGGCTAGCCTTAAACAAATTGACTGCCCCACGGTAAGCTCAAGAAGGCTTGTGTTTTTTAATCAGCCAACGATATATAATATATAAATATCTTCGATATTTAAATCGAAAGAAAAATAAAAAAAAATGACTCGTGGCGGGACTCGAACCCACAACCACTGGATCACTAGCCCAGTGCACTACCAATTGTGCTACACGAGTACCGCTTAGAATTTTCAAATTTTTCTATCTATCCCTCGTCGTATACGTCAACATGGGTGACGTGTATAAGTCCCGCCGCAAGTCAATTTTTTCTATTATTCTTTCGATTTAAATATCGAAGATATTCGCTAGCAGACGTTTCTGCATAATAAAAAATAATATAAAAATACTTATTATAAATTGTAAAAAAAAACAACGCTCCGGCTGTGGAATGAACTCCCTCCCTAGGGACTATGAACTCCCTGCCGAGATTTTCCCTAGGGACTACAGTATGAGGTTCTTCAAAAAAAAAGGAGTTGATATGTAAAATAGGTTCTTAAAGGTTAGGCAACATGCATGTGAATTCCCTGGTGTTGCAGGCGTCTATAGGCTACGGTAACTGCTTACCATCAGGTGGGCCGTATGCTTGTTTGCCACCATCGTTGTATTAAAAAAAAAAATATATATAATAGATACTTAAGAAAGATTCTGCCTCGGGCGCCGAAGAACCCAACCACTTTTTCTAAGTGTCATCTATTTTCAATATATAGTTTTAATTGTTACTACTTAATAAACAAAGCAAATCAAAATCTTTAATAAAAAATATTTTAATGTGTTTTTTTTTTAATACTTACCCGTCTTTTTCTAAGGCGAAACTCGAAACTACCCAGTATTTATGGTTTTTTAAACAATACTGGCCAGCGTTTGACCTCAGTCGCACCTGATGGTAAGTGACGACGAGGTCGAGGGTGTAGCACGCTGGTTCAGTAACAGCCTATTCACTCTTATGTTTATGTATTTGTGTAACTAAGCTGTAATGTAATAAAATAAATTAATAGTGAAAATTAATAGTACATTGTGCAAGGAGGATGGTAAGTAAGGTATAGTAAACGCGAGTCTATTAGAAGCCCGACGACGAAGTCGGAGGGCTTTTAATGACTCAAGTTTGTTATACACTTACCACCCGTGTTTACACACAATGTTTTTCATCACATTTGCGAGGAAATAAAATAAATTCGTTGGTAAAATATTAGTTAGTACTTATGTAGGCTTAAAATCAAAATACACTTTGAAAACTACAATCAGACCTCATCCACTAAAAAAGATTGTCAACAATGTCAACTTTTTTCAATGTCTTCCACAGATGATGTTAACAACTGCGTTTTGTTTTCGAATTTGACAGATCATCCTGCCAAATAGTATCAATTATCAAAATCAAATATAAAACAATTATTTTTAATAAATACTAAACATTAAATTGCAGTCAAATTGAATTTAAAGATATGTTTTATACACATTAAAAGTTGGTTGTAGCAAACTTTTGAAGATATGAAATACACCTTGGCTGTTTGGAAACATCCTCAGTCCGAAGTGAAGTATGAGTTCTATATATTATTAAAACTAAACTTAACAGCCCGTGTGAGCTAAATCGGCTATAACTGCTCTGTACTCTCGCAAGTAACAACGCAATTGACGAGCAAGTGTGATTAAAATTATTTTTACGTGTCAACGCATTAATTGCAGTTTTAAAATTAAAGTTATTATCAATCACGGGCCGTAATCAGTGTAATTGTATTTTATCTAAAATCATCATCATCCGACAGAAGACAACTACGTCGATCGTCGGTGCACCTAGTTGAGGGCCTTCCACCTCGTCTTCTAGTATGTGGTAATAATATAAGTTAAATAAAATATGTACCTACATATAATTGTTTGGCATATTTTTATATATCTTAAGATATTGAAATTGGTCGTGCCGGCTACGCGGACAGGAGCTCGGCACTGCTTGAAAATGGCGACCTATCCTGTCTGACTAAACAGACGTGAGCTAAGCCGTGTCGTCGATAAATTATTAGAATAAATAATAAATATATATTACAGGACATTCTTACACAAATTGACTGAGCCCCAGGGTAAGCTCAAGAAGGCTTGTGTTGTAGGTATTCAGTCGACAATATATATAGTATATAAAAATACTTAACTATATAGAAAACAACCCAGGGACAACCTACCAACAGGCCACCTACGCCAGACTGGTCATCTTCAGAAAAAGCAATGGTAATTACCATTTTTCTTTTTCTATTTTTTTTTCAAACTAGCGAGTTTCTTATTCATAAAATTTGTCTATATTAAACTATGACTATAATTAGTTGTCTATGTGAATTGAGATGTATTTTATTTCGCCATAAAGTGAATTATAAAAACTGAGCCGGGAGTGGTGTGTCCTGACTCGGCATGAAAATGTATACCAGAGCAGAGCTTAGCTTAAGGTATAATTACACTTGAGTTTATCTGTTTGTAACGAATTAATTTTGTGTATTTTATTAAAAAATATATAAATTATAATATTTTTCGAAATACGTCTCTGGACGCGCAAATAACAAAACATTTACCTAAAATTTGTATTGTGGTTGCAGATTAAACGCACTAAAAATTATATACACTGTGGATGATGCATCTCCTTTAATATTTTTATGAAAAGTTTCTACACCCATTACCCGTTTAAACTGATAATTTTGTTGAAAGAAGCGTTATTACATTTAAATTGAAACACAACAAACTATGTTCAAGAAAAGTCTTTAAAATTAACCGCCAATGGTTAAGTCATTATATGACCACCTGTTTTTGCCGTGTGGTGCTAGCTGAAATTGTACTTCCTCCGGTGTCGTAAGAGGCGACAAAGGCAATAAACCGACCGATGAATCAATAGCTATTGTGGTCGCCAACCCGCTTGCCACGCCTAGCGACTATAACAACTCCTCCTCAAATATGATATTTCATATTTGCAGGCCAGCAGTGCAGCTCTTACGGTTGAAATGATTTCTCGCCTCTAATTGTGCTTTTACAAGCATAATAACTGTTTTGTACCAAGGAAAACCACTATTTAATGAAATATATTGCTCTGACGTTACAGAATTATACTTAGTGAGAGGAATTACTAAATTTTCAATTAAATTTGCTAATAATTAATTAACTGATTGCAATTAATTTATTTACAAAATCAGTGGTTAATGATAAGTAAATTTTATCGGTTCATGCTGGATAAATTATTATTTACATAAGTATTTACGTAACGTAGAAACGTTACCCCTTCGAGCGTAAAGCTTCTCGAGTGGCTATCACGTCATACCGAAAGGCATAGCATGGGTAGACCGCCCACAAGGTCGACGTAGTAAAGATCGCGGGAATTGGGATGAATATTTGGTATGAGTTTGAGCTACGATAAAGGATATAGGATATTTTTATCCCGCAACCATACTTATAAGACGGGCATGGCTGGCCGACGAGTCGCGAGGAAAAGCTAGTATTACGAGTATATATATTATTGGCTGCTACTCCACAATGCTAGTGTTCTTGAGCTTACCGTGGGCTCAGTCAATTTGTGAATGGATGTACCGTGAAATTTATTGAAGATAAAGTCTTTGCTCCTGAATTAACTTGGAGCATTCGTCTTCTTTTTGTTTAAACCAGTGGCATATGTCGCGCATTTTGACTTTTATGACCGGCAAGAAACTCAACGGGACTTATTTTTTCAAAACAGTATTACAAAAAAATCTAAAACATGTACAAAAATACGTTGTTCTTAGAAGAAAACATTAAACTACAGTTAAATCGTAGTTTGTTGCAAACACAAAATAAAAAAAATCCATATCTAATTTCGGGGTTAAAAACTATATCCACACTAAACTTACGTACCGAAGTCCCGCGAAATGGCACTACCAATTCCGATCACTGCCAATAACTTTTGCTATATAGTCTTCTCGCTATATTGAAAACTTATCTTTGGAGTTGTCTTACTTGTCACTTTAAGTGGCAGTGTGAGTGCCGTTCTTAGTGTGGCTCAAGTAGGCGCTAGAAGCGGAAAGTACGGCCGGGCTTGTAGCGCCAAGTCAAGATTCCAAGGAATATAAGCCGCGTGCACTGCGGCATGTCCATACATTTCAGCCATATGCAGTCCACTGCTAGACATAGGCTTCCCACAAGTATGCCTTGTATATATACATACATACATCATACATTTCAGCAGTATGCAGTCCACTGCTGGACAAAGGCCTCCCACAAATATGCCTTGTATCTTGGGGGTAGTTGCCATAGTTGCCACGCTTGGCAGGCGGATTGGCGACCGAAGTAGCTGTACATTGGGTTTCGACAGACGCTGCTGTCCGTCCGTAGGTTTTTTCTCTTTGTCGCCTCTTACGATACCCGTGGGAGATGGGGTGGTGTTATTCTAGTGGTATATATCTAATAGGTAGTAGGTAGATAATTAAAACACACGCGTCTCGTAGGATAGATCGTTTAATACTGGCCATGTGTGCGGCCGCCACGCTCACACTCACGTACAGTGCATACACGCATACACAGCAATTCCTCCTCCTTTAGTTTCCAACTCTGTTAACAATAAAGCTGATATTATGGTAACATATCTCATATTTAGATAATCATTCACTTAAATATTAAACCTTATAATTAATATTTTTTTATTTCTTGGTCGCAAACCGTGACTCATAGGAAATGCAGTGGTTTTGAGCTGTAAATGGCTGCCGCACGGTTCGTGCGCCGCTGTTGGCATCTCTGCCGCTTCCGGCTCTTGCTGCTCAGTTCCCACGATTCGATCATCCTGGTTAGCCATCGTTCCCTCCTCCAAAGCTTCTTGCCATTCATCAACATCCTGCTCGCGAGAAGGTTCTTTCTCCAAACCATGGTCAGGCTGAACGGATTGGTTAATAGCAGTGTCCTGAGGTAACGATGACGAACTACCGGAACAACTTGTAGCTGATTGAGCACTAGAACTAACCGTGTCTACAGGACGAGACCTAGCAGGTTCTTGATAGGGTACTATCTCCGTGTACTTCCTCAATTGATCAATGTGGCGCTTACAATTGACCTCCAATTCATGCACGTTAACAACATACAATCGACATCCGACTTTACTTACAATTGAACCTTTTGCCCAAAACGGTTTCCTGTTTTGAAAACATTTCACCCATACTGATTCCCCGCCCGAGAATGTCCTACACCTATTTAGTTGCTGACCCGGTTTTGCGTTCTGTGAATCATTTACCCTCCTCTTTCATCCAAGGGAGGATTAAATCTAGCCTGCATCGTAACCATGACCAAACATCATTTCCGCAGGTGACCTACCCGTAAATGAAATGAGTTGTATTGCGGTACTGAATAAATATTCCTGCAATTTTCATTAATTATGTGAACACATGTATATTGTTTCATGATAGACTTAATCATATTTTTACATATTTTTACATATCCTTCAGCTTGTCCGTTGCTACTAGGTGGTATATTGGGGATGTCACGTGACAAATACTGTTTTTGTTACAAAATTCTATAAATTCTCGTGAAGCGATTTTAGGGTCATTGTCTGATACAATTGTTCGAGGCAATCCGAACTTAGAGTTTAAAGCCTTTAAGATTTCTGATTAGATCCGCTGTTGAAATACCAGTGCCCATATCGATACACTCAATCCACTTAGTCAGCGCGCGTCTACCACAACTAAATACGTCCCTATGCCCAATAAACATATAGTCAATATGTAGCCTACTCCAGGGCTTGTCTGGAGTGGCCAGCGAGGGGGCGCGGCGGGAGGGTGCCGCAGCGCTGCAGACGTCGCACGCGCCGATCAGCTGTTCAATATCTAGGTCAATGCCGGGCCACCACATACGAGCTCGCGCCCTAATCTTGGATTTCACGATCCCTAGATGGGAGATATGTAATTCTAACAGCAGCCTATTTCTATAACAGGTTGGAATAACAACTCGATGGCCACGGAGTAAACAACCGTCTACAACTTCTAAGTCATTCCTGCATTGAAAAAATGGTAGTATTTGTTTACAAGTAACTTTCCTAGGCCAGCCTTTTTTTATATACTTTATAACAGTGGCTATTATTTCATCGTTCGATGATGCTGCACTTAAATCTCTAAATGTTACAGGTAAGTTATGTAGTTGTAAATGATTAATGCCTACCGCGGAACATTGTTTGCGCGCACGCGCCGAGTCCCCGCTACGGGTATCTGCCGGCGCGCGAGAGAGATAATCGGCCACCTGGTTTTGTTTACCTGCTATATACTGGATTGTAAAATTATAGCCTTGCAAAAAAATCGCATATCTCACTAGCCGCGACGCCGTTGTGACTGATATGCCGTTCTTACTACCGAATATGGCTAGCAGAGGTCTATGATCGGTCTTTAAAATAAATGGCTGTAGCCTACCGAATAAAATTGATGAAATCGTCTTACCGCAAAATTAGGGCTGTAGCCTCTTTATGAAGTTGGCTGTAATTCCGTTCAGCCGGCGACAGACTTCTCGACCCAAAAGCTAAAGGACGTTCAACTCCGTCTGAACCTACCTGCACGCAAAACTGCACCTAACCCTCGGGTCCAGCATCAGCTGATAGAACCAGCTGCGCATTGGGGTCGAAATGCGCTAGCACTCGCTCCGATGTCAGCTCTCGCCCTTTACCTGGTCAAACGCCGCCTGTTGCCGCCTGTCCACTCCCACCGCGCGCCTGCGCGCAATAATTCGTGCAAGGGACTTAGTATAGTCGATGCATTAGGTACAAAATTGCGGTGGCTAATAGTTTACCATTCCGAGAAATCGTGTTTTAACTCTGTTATATTAGTTGGTTTAGAGCGCCATATTAATAGCTTCAACCTTACTAGAACACTTATGTAAGCTGTTTTGTCGATCGTATGGCCTAAGTATGTCACACCTCTTGAAATAAGGCACATTTTTGCTTCCTAACCTAAGCCCTACTTCTTGAAATCTCTGGAAAACCTTTGAGACGTTCTAGGTGAACCTTTTTATTCGGACCCGTTACACAAACGTCGTCCAAGAATACGGAGACTCCTCGATCCCCGCCAATAAGTTTCTCAATTGTTCTTTGAAAATTGTGCCGGGGCGCTCGCTAGCCCAAATACGAGCCGAGTGTACATAAATAATCCTTTGTGTGTATTTATAGTGGTAAGTTTCTGTGCTGACCTGAAAGAACTAATTGATTATAAGCTTTGACTACAATCCAGTTTTGAAAACTGCTCCTCCACTTAACCTGGCGAAAACCTCTTCGATGCGAGGCAAAGGATATTTTTTCGACTTGTATATGATTATTTAAAGTTACCGAATAATCAGCACATATTCTAACATCGCCATTGGCCTTACGCACTGGAACTATTGGGGTTGTAAGCGCTATGGACACTGGTACTAAAATACCTAATTTAACAAGTCTGCTTTAATTCCTTTCTACCTGTTCCTTGATTGCAAACGGAATTGGCCGGGCCTTACAAAACTTAGGCTGGACTCCTTCTTTCAAAGTAAATTTAATTTCCAACCCTTTATAACACCCCAGTTCATCTTTAAATACATCTTTGTAACTGCTGAGCAACTTTAAAACATCATCATCTTTAGGTACAATTACCTCTAATTTATTATTAGCATTGCAATTACAAGTACTAGTTGTCCAGGATATACCAAACGTGGCCATAAAATCACGCCCTAACAAAGGTTGTCCCCCATTATGTATGACATAAAATTTAACTAGCGCATTGATTTTATTGAATGTTACCGTCGCATAAATATATCCAGCGGGTGTAATTTTGTGGCCATTGTAAAAACACATTTTTAAGTTGCAGGGTTGCAATAAATAATCAGAAAAGTATTGTTTATATGTTTTAAGTCCCATAACACATCTGGCCGAACCGGTGTCTAGCTCCATTTGGAATTCTCGATTGTCAATTTTCACAGTTATTAAAATTGGCTTATGGTCTACGCACCTCATACTAAACAGCTCGCATTCTTCGCAGTCGTGTTCGCACTCATCCTGTTGTTCTGGGTATGTTCTCAAATTATTAACTTTGAACCCACAGACCTTGCGAAGATGCCCCTTGTTGTGGCACTTGTTGCAGCGGTAATTTTTATATTTACACTTATCCGCCGAGTGACTCTTTAATCCACACACTGTACACGACTCCAAGCCCTGATCCTGTTGCTTAGCCGCGGTGCGCGCTGCGCGACTGGCGCCGGCGCCGGAACGCCTAACACTCGCTTTGAATAACGGTTCTTCTTTTACTGTGACTGCTGGAAACTCCGTAGTTTTTGCATTCCTAGCACAAAGTGCTTGCTGAGCTATTTCTATCGCTTTTGCAAACGACAAAGTCGATAAATCCTGTTCACACAGTTTATCCCGCTCAGCTCCCGATCTGAACCCAAGTACAAACCGATCACGCAATAACACATTCAGCTCCGTTCCAAAACCACAGTGCACAGCTAAGCCACGTAGCCGAGCCGCCCATTCTTCAACACTTTCGCCCTCGATTTTTACCGCGTCATAGAACTTGCTTCTATCTGCAAACGTCGACCTTTTCGGCGTAAAGTGGTTGTCGAGTTGTAAAACAATCTCTTCGTACGTTGAGGCTTCAATTTTTTTCGGATGCAATAAATTACTAACCAACCGATATGAGTCCTCGGATAAACTCGTTAGTAACACTGCGGTTTTTTTTTCATTTGCGATGTCGTTTAAGGTTATGAACATCGCCAATCTTCCCGAAAAAATCTTCCAATCTTGATTTTTATAATCAAAAGTCCCCAAGGTACCAACGTAGACACTCATTTTGATGATTCCGTGTGGATTCTTCCCTTCTCGTCGCCAAATGGTATATATCTAATAGGTAGTAGGTAGATAATTAAAACACACGCGTCTCGTAGGATAGATCGTTTAATACTGGCCATGTGTGCGGCCGCCACGCTCACACTCACGTACAGTGCATACACGCATACACAGCATCTAGTCAGCCGAGATCACACGGCAATGTCCACTACGTTTGTATTTGATTAATATGCACGCCTCACGGTATTGCTGTACGCCTAATTAGAGTGGTGGCACTCGGGTAACGCGAACATCGAAGTTCGTATATTTCGAGCATCTTTCTTTTACTCCAATTACGGCGTCATGAGAGTGACATTTATAATAACATCAGCAGAGTACATGGCTTACCAATTACACAAGTAATAAAGTTAAGTTTATTGTAAAAAGATGGCTACTCTCACTATCTTACCAGGATACAGAGGCCCTACTTGTTGCCAGCTAGGTCTTGTTTTGTTTTGTTTTGTACGCGTTCCGCACTCATCTACAGCTACAAACTCACAGATAACATATCCACACACATAAACACATATGCACACACCCACACACACTAACACGCAATGTCAGACTCGTAAACACACGCGCGCAAATAACTGCATCTCACGAAATGTATAGTATTTTATTGTCTTATTTATTTATTTTTTAATTATTGCTTTATATGTACTAAATTTAGATAATTGTTTCGCTTATTGCACTCCTGGGTCCCAAGATACAGGCTCAGCCTAGTTTGGGGTCCGCCGAGTATACCTGTACTGTAAACTACGATGTTAAGCAAATAAATGTTTTATTTATTTATTTTATTATTTATTTATAGAAACAATCTTCCGTTTACGAATAAAGTTTTTCACAGTAGCGCTGCTGGCCTTACAGAGACGACTTATTTATTTGTTGTCTAATCAGAAGGTCAATAAGAATTGTAAAAACTTATTCAAAAGACGTCAAGCTAAGAAACTCGAGAAGCTGTATTTTTCATATTTTTAATGCACGTATATTTTTTCTTTAATCAGTCATTCAGCCTATTTGTGCCAGCTCTTGTAGCTTTCAGATCGGCTTACGTAAGAAAAACTTATAGCGTAATCCATATTTGTTAATGTCATACTTTATTATAGTCAATAATTATAAGTAATAACATACTAATGATGCCTCTCTACCAAAGTTACGTTTATATACTAATCGGTAGAACTATGTTATGACGCTATATGTTATTTACATATACAAATAGCGCAGCATAGCTCTGGTAGAACGGCACCTTTAGGTAGTTAGTAGATGCCTACTAACATAAAGATACAAATAAATACACATCGCATCTCATGAACAATACGAAGCAATAATGAAGGAAAATCATCCAGAAGCCGAAATCATTGGATACGCCATCTTAGCGAATCAACGATATTACGCATGGGATTAAGTAAGATAGGCACCGACAGCTTTGACGAAGGTCGACATAGGTACCTTTACCCCTACCACGAGTCGCCATAGACACGAGAGTTTTTTTATAAAAATTAAATCTAAAATTTACTCAATTGAACTCAACTTAATTTTAACTACATTACTCAACTTACGAGTAGATTGTACTAAATTTACTCAACTTACGAGTAGATTGTACAAAATGGTCAATAATAAATTATTAAGTTAGTCAAAGAGCCCGCCCCGCGCCACCCCCGGCGAAAAGGTGCCCATCACGCTAGCCGCGTTGCCACGCTGAATCGCGATGGACAGACGTTGCACCAGGAATGACCCGGAACGGGTGTCATGACCCCTCTCCGTCAGACGGCGCCCGATATCCTTGACGAATTTTCTGGCCTCCGAACGCCAACAACCGGTCGTTTCTACCGCGAAATAAATAATTATTCTATTCTGCAGAATACTTGTCTCGTTTTCTAAGAGCCGCCGTCTCAGCAGCCGCTCCAGCCGTGCTTGTGGTGCGACCGAGGTGCGAAGCCGCAAAAGTGCTGACGCACGTAGCGTCCCAGATCAGACACTTCCCCCTATGCCAAGGCACCAGGGTCAAACCATCAGGTCTTTTACCGTCCGTGCGACTAAGGTCTGGAGGCTCCAGCACACACGAAACATTTGCCGAGACTAGCGCTCTCCGGACAACATCATAAAAAAGGGTACTTAAGTAGCGTGAATTGTGGAATAGTCCAAATATGTCAGTTTTGAGATTCAAGTGACGAGCAACTAGAAACTTGAACCCTTTTTCAATAGGGCCAAAGAATTAGGCATTAAACTTCAATAAATACTTATTCGTGATCGTTTCATAAACTATGAGCAATATTAGTGTGCAAAAATTTAATTTCTATACAGATTTCATGATAAATTATCGTCACAAATCTGGCCTGGTACCGCAAATATCGCCGTTCGTAAATTACGAGCATCTTTCTCTTTTACTCTAACAATAGGTGATATGAGAATGACAAAAGCAATAGCTCTTAATTTTCGAATATCGATTTTCGCGGTAGTTTCATTCTTCCATTTAACTTTTCCGCCGCAACTTACATGTCTTATATTGTAGTATACTTTATTCTGAAAACTTCCACATTCGTCACGATTTGTATGACGAATTTACTGTGATGTACAGTTTGAGTTTACTGAATAAACGTTTGGCAAAGCCTAAAGCCAGAATGACGCTACCGCGAATCGCCGTTATGGGCTCAGAAGGCTTATCGCGAAAAATTTAAATTAAAAAAAAGGTCTATCTCCACCTCAGATTTGTTAGAACGTGGGCACATTAGCGTTTATCCCGCGATTACTTGGCGTTTACATGTAAAATTGCACGACGCGGAGCGGAGATCGCGTTTATGCGGTGCGCCGATAACTATGGAATCGCCAGTAAAACGTCAAATGACCGCCACTAGCGTGCCCGGGCCCGTAGGCTTTATTCAACTACCACAAACAGCGACCGTTGACATGACGTTTTTTCATAGGCAGGACTACCCACTAGGCCAAACGTGTCGTCAAAAATATACAAACATTTTGACGCAAACTACTCCGTTATCGCGAACTCATGGTAGTGGTAGATGCTTATCTTGTAATAACAACCTTAGGAAAGTATTAATAAAGTTTAAGTTTGATTGATAAAGGTGAGAATAAGTTTTTTTTCGTTGGTTGATTTTGGGAAATGTGATGAGAGAAATAAATGTGGGAGTTTGGAACGCACAGTGTGTTTGCCGTTTTATGTTATGATATTCTGTTTATTGTCATGTTAGATCATTTAATAAAACATTGAGGGATTTAATAGTTTTACATTATGAATATCTGTAGAAATAATAGCCTCGGAATTCTAAGACAAAGGTTATTCTATAACTATTACTACCCTATTTTGCGGTAAAAAAACTCGGCCCGTGGCGTCGGGATGCCCTAAGCCTCTTTAAAAATTTGAAGAAGTTGGTGGAATTTACGGGAGATCTTCCCAGTATCATGGGTACCCTTCCACACGGGAGCGATTTGGGAGACATCTGGGATTCAGGTATTTGATTTAGGTAGCACTTATGTACATAGTTTTAAGTGTTATTTTAGTTAAGTTATTTAAATTGTAATTCTTGTGTATTCTTTTTAAATGTTTCATTTTTAACGTATGTTTGATTTATATGTATCTTTTGTATTTTGACTTGTGATGAAAATAAAACTTATTTTACTTACGGTCCTACCGTAGGAGACGCCAGCGTACCTGTGCAAGTGGTGCCACTGGTGTCCCACACCAGCGCGGCCCATCTTCCATGGCACCAGCGATATTTTGACAACACGTCTGATGACCCTGCCTATAAAGCCGAAGGTCCTGGGTTCAAATCCCAGTAAGAGCATTATTTGTGTGATGAACACATTGTTTCTGAGTCATGGGTGTTTTCTATGTATTTAAGTGTTTGTATATTGTATATATCGTTGGCTGAGTATCTACATCATAAGCCTTCTTGAGCTTACCGTGGGGCTCAGTCAATGTGTCTAACAATGTCCTGTAATATTTATTTATTCATTATTTATGATTATTTATTTACTGTTACTTAATTTTTTTTTTACTATTACTGTTTCCGATGTTTCGCCACTGTTGCTACGGAGTGAAGTTTGACCACCTTTAAATCTCGCAGTACTTCAGATATTCCATGAGGATGGCACTTGCAACAGTGCTGAAATATTGTAAACTCATTCAAATTAACATACATGGTAACTATCCCGTTTTAAGTAATAGTTGTAATGTCAACGACCATGTTAATTTATAATCGTTTTAGTTATTTTCTTCTGAAAAACACAGGAGACCACTTCTTCCAAAAAAACCCAAACTAAAATTGCTTTAAGCATTTTCAAAAAAATGGGTAACGTTTACATATAGTTTCAGAATTTGCGGAAACCTGGACTATTTTTTATTCTGTAATATATCCCGGTTCAGTTATATGTAAAATACCTTACGGGAGTTAGGTACGGGTATTTCTATCAGTCAGTTCTGATTTTTTTTTTATGACATAGACGGCAAACGAGCAGACGGATTGCCTGGTGTTAAGCAATTACCGTCGCCCATGGGCACCCGCAACACCAGGGGATTTTAAAAATAACCGTTTCAATTTGCAAAATAATACACCGTTTAAAACGTAATTTTGTAAAATATTATACTCGTATTATTGGCATTAAATTTCGTATGATACAATATAATTACATGAGATGATCGCGTGTCCAATGACGCATCAATCTTTTGTCTGCCGGCAGTGCACGGTAATTTATGGCTTCGGCCTTTGTAATAGAGACGGGATCGGCGTGTGTCGAGCGTTAATGTTTTATGTGACGTCACGCGAATTTATGCGACTTCCAAAGTTGCCAGTGCGAATTTTGCAGAAGTTTAACTCCTTTAGCACTATTTTATTCATTTATGCTAAAGTTTGGTTAAGTCTCTTAAAGCATGGTATTATAAAAATTATGAGACACTTTTTCTCCTAGGGTCGAAAAAGCTGGCGTTTTTGAGTAGAAATCACACCAAACAATTAAAAAAAAAGAATTTACGTATACACCCTCCTCGTCCTCCACCGGACATCCAGACGAGGGGAGCGGTTTCATCCTTACGTTGTGAATATTCCATTCATTCGCACGAAGCGATTCGCTTCAACCTTCCTAATGCGGACTGCTAAGGAATGGAATTCGCTCCCTTCGTCTGTATTCCTGGTAAGATATAATTTGGTCTTTTCAAGGCAAGAGTGAATAGGCTGTTACTGAACCAGCGTACTACACCCTCGACCTCGTCGTCACTTACCATCAGGTGCGACTGAGGTCTAACGCTGGTCAGTCTTTTATTAAAAAAAAATATACAACTTTAATAAAGTGGCCCAGTAGACGTCATCTTTTAAAACCTTACGATTGAAAGAGACAGGCGCTGTTACATAAAGACCGGAAAGCGCGCTACCGCGAAAAAGGATATTCGTAAATTTCGGACGATTGTCTCTGTCACTCTTATGACGCTTTAATTTGAGTAAAAGAGTAGGATGCTCGAAATATATGATTTCGACAGTCGTGGTACCAGGCCAGATCTCTCACAAGTTAGATCGAGGTAAATATCATGAGAATCCACTGGATGTGGACGGCGCAAAAACGTTCACTGTATTTTGCCCCCGAATAATATTTGCTTTGGGGACGACAGTCCAGCAGTGCGCCTCCTTCGGCTGTTATGATGATGCTGACTAACTGGACTATACTAGGAGGATATACACAATATGGGGCCGACACACGCACTAATTTCTATGGGAAAAATTCTGCCGTTTTCGGCGCGGGGGTGAGGTAACACACATAAATAATGTTAACACTAATGCATTTTTACGTGCGTCGCTACACACGCACACGACAAAATTATCAAACACTAGCATAAACTATATTTACACAAGTTCAAGAACTATGACCGGCGGCCGAGTAATTTTGGTAGAGGGGAACGCCTCTTAAAGGCTACTACATTTTTTTTTTATGACATAGGCGGCAAACGAGCAGACGGATTGCCTGGTTTAAGCAATTACCGTCGCCCACGGGCACCCGCAACACCAGGGGAGTCACAAGCGCGTTGCCGGCTTTTAAGGGGGGTTGGAGCTCTGGGAACCTTACTCACCATCAGGAACACAACACTACATACCTGAAAGGTGGCAGTGCTATTATGGCTGTGGTCTTCTGTAAGGAGGAGGTACTTCCCCACTTGGGCTGCCCCAGATTCAAGCGTGATGGTCAACGCTGTGCCCTACCTCTCATTGTTGGACGTAGTTTAAGGACATACCCGGGTCCAAATATTGGTTATATCCTCCTAGGGACTATACTGCTGTTCTCATGTTTGTCATGTCGATTCACGAACAGGACAGTTTGCGGAGCGGCCATTTTTCACGTCGCCACTTCGTTCGGATCGAAAATTCCAGCAATAATTGTTGACTGAATTAGCAACACATGGCTAAAACGTCAAAAGGGAAGTCGGATTTTTGAAATCTGTTTTTGATTACGATGAAAAAGTTAGTATTGAATACATTACAATAAAAATTGTCTCTTCTGTGGTCGATAGTAAACGACTTATGTGATTACAAGTTGTGTTTGTGGTTTAGTGTTACGTAAAAGTAAACGATTTATGTTGATATTTCTAAGAATCAAAAATTTGGGTTTAGAACAACAAATTCTGTGAAAGATAAGGATCTTTCACAATATCGACAGGAAAAGCGTGAACCTTTGATCTGTATGACCTAAATAAGATCATTTTTATACGACGGTGGCAAACAAGCATACATCCCGCCTGACGGTAAGCAGTTACCGTAACCTACGGACGCCTGCAACACCAGAGGATTTACATGCGCGTCGCCTACCCTAAAAGTTGTTGAATCTCTGGGAACCTTACTTACCATCAGGAATAACACTACATACCTATTCAGGTATGTAGTGTTACCATTCGGTAGCAATGCTATTATAGCTGTGGTCTTCCTTAAGGAGGAGGTACTTTCCCAGAGTCTCAAGACTCAAGTATGATGGTACTTCGATGTGCCCTGCCTCTCATTGTTGGACGTAGTTTAAGGACATACCCGGGTCCAATCCAAAAAGTAACCAATTCAAGCGTTCGAGGCAGGATTGGAACCCTTCGACAATAACGGCTACGCCCTGACCAATTGGATCTCCCGGCCACAGCGGGACACATCAAAATTACTCAAGTGTACGCAGTCTCTAAACTCTTTAAGGCATCGTTGGACATCTCTAAGGTGAAACAGTATATGCTTACCTCCTATAAAGTGTAAAGTAATATTTGCTTATCTCCTAGTATGGACCCAGTTATTGTGCCAATATATAGAAGGCTGGCATATAAATATCAAATCAATAAGCTATTTTAAACATTGAAAGCCACAATTATTGCAAAATAAATTTGAAAACCGTGAACATGTCATGTGATTTATTTCCTGACAAACTGTGCTGAATGATTTAAAATTGAATCTTTTCTAAATTTATGTTCATAATGAAAAAAATAATATTTTTGATACTTTTATTTCTCATGCTCGGAAAGTGGGTCATTGTTTATCCAATATGCAGGTGGAAAGTCATACGTTTCCACTCTAGGGTGCAATTTTAGTGAGCACTCAGTAGAACAAAGTGGCGTAAATAACCTTATTTACCGACGCTAGAAACAAAAACATGAGAATAGTTAATTCTCTTAAATTAATTGATTACGAAATTATGCAGGCTGAAATAAATTAAGCACCATTATTTACAAAAAAATACATCCAAAGTTTTTTGCATGACTGATGACAAATCCAAAAATAGCCACAAAAAACCTACATGGAAGCGGGTGGCGCAACCGTGCGATCTTTGCCATGTCGTCGGTCCACCTCACCTTGTGGGGAGTCTGTCCAAACTACCCCTTGCGATTGTATAACTTTATTCTGGCGGAAGTATAAGGTATAACACCAACATATAAATCAAAACATGGTATCAGGAAGGTAATTTGGTTCGATATAGCCATGCTCTGAAATGTAAATATAATCGGCGACGGCTCGCAACTTGGCTCAGGGAAATTGACTCGCGAATCGAGCTTTAAGGCCGCCGCCTATTACACCGAAGCGTAACACATTATAAAATAAATTAATAAATATTTTAAGAGAATCTTACACAAATCGGCCTAGTCCTACGGTAAGCTCAGTAAGGCTTGTGTTATAGGTAATAGACGAATATATATGTATATAATAGGTAGATACATTTTTTTTTTATGACAAAAGGTGGCAAACGACCAGACGGATTGTCTGATGGTAAGCAATTACCGTCGCCCATGGGCACACGTAACACCAGGGGAGTCACAAGCGCGTTGCCAACCATTAAGGGGGTTGGAGCTCTGGGAACCTTACTCACCATCAGGAACACAATACTACATACCTGAAAGGTAGCAGTGCTATTATGGCTGTGGTCTTCTGTAAGGAGGAGGTACTTCCCCAGTTGGGCTTCGCTGTGCCCTACCTCTCATTGTTGGACGTAGTTTAAGGACATACCCGGGTCCAAAACATATAAGTACTTTAATGCATACGAATCACCCATGACTCAGGAACAAATATCTGTGCTCATCACACATATAAATGTCCCGACTTGGATTCCAACCTAGGACCATCGGCTTCATAGGCAGGGCTTATGATACTTAAATTATACTTACTGACACACGCTATCAATAAAGGTTCTGGTATGTTTATTAACCGAAAGACGTCCATTATTGAACAAAGGCGTCCTCTAATGATTTCCACAACTACCGGTCCTGTACCACCAGGAGCCGACGATTTTCAGCGACACTGATCAGGTCGTCGATCCACCTAGTTGACGACCTTCCACAGCTACGTTTCTGGCAGGGTGCGATTGTAGGGCAGACCAGAATCCAAAAATAAAGTGTAATTACTCGTAAAGCGGCGGTATATATTCGAAACGTATGCAGTCTGTTAAAAAGAGTAAGGGTTAAGGCTATGGGTTTTTTTTAACTGGTGAGGTTTAAGACAACAAATATCACCGACAGATAGCCGGCAACACGCTTGTGACTCCCCTGGTATTACGGGTGTCCATGGGCGAAGGTAATTGCTTACCATCAGGTAATCTGACTGCTCGTTTGCCAACTGTGTCATGACAAAAAGGTAGGCACTTAAGTAAAAAAATAGTGCTGTGATTTTACGGAACTGTATATTTTCTTAGTAATACATTATTTAGTTTACCTACTTTCCATGATCATTCAAAATATTATAAACATAATGGGTATCTGTTATTTGTACAATACTTTAATTAGTCTGAATACGTCTTTATATTCTCTACCAAAAACGTCCTATATATGTAAATCGAAGAACCTTCTAGAAACGGCACAGCTAGATCAAGAAGTATTCTACACGTTTATCATCCTTGCGTACAGAGTTAATTTTTATATTTTTTTTAATAGATTATGACCAAGGATCGGACAAACGCCCGTCATTTCGAAAATATAACCCTGTTCCGTACAGCAGAGACTTCCTGACGCGTCCTTGACGCGTATAAAAATAATCATACCGAACTTTTGGAACCTTTAGGCCTTACCTTGCATCATCCAGGGTTAGGCAACTAACCCGGGGTTATTGTTAGTCCTTGCTTTTTTTAATGCTTAACTCTGGGTTAACGGCTAACCCTGGTTTTCCCCACGCTACCTTCCCCCCACACAGTCCGACCGCTCGAATGTGCCGAAAAGGTCATAGAGCCAAAGTCAGGTTAAAAAAAGACTAACACTGGATGGCGCAAGTGGCACTTTTAGCAGCATTTGAAGTCACCGGTCGTTGTCACTTTTTAAAATCGGCACGGTGTAATGGCCGTCCGGGATAAAGCGAAAAGTTTTGTATTCACGTAGTTTTGAGCGACTGAATTGCTGACTTCGAAAGTATTTCAAAATTGCTTCGTCCATATCCCTCAGCGGTTTACTAGTTTATTAGGTTTTCTTGTAAAAACAAATTGAGTAATATTTGCGTTAGCGGATTTTCAATTTCGCTTTCCCAAGCTGAGGGGCCTGTTGAGAACTTGTAAAAGCGGAAGTCCCTTTCGAATTCCATTTATTAGAAGGAGAGTTCCGTTAGTATTATTGTTTGTAAATTGTTCTGTAACAGCTTCTGAATAAACTTTCTGTATTTGTTTAAAAAAGACATAAAGGAAACCTTGGTTTATCGGTGATATGTATGAATTTGGTGATACTGCCTTTTTTATACTACCACAGTGGCAAACAAGCACACAACCTGTCATCTAAACCATTCATGGGTGTTTTCTATGTGTTTCTACAGAACTCACCCTGAGCCCTTCCAAAAGCAAAGGCGTTCATCAAAATGTCATTGGCTAAGTACCTACAACACTAGCCTTCTTAAGCTTACCGTGGGCCTCAGTCTCTTTGTGTAAGGAAGTTCTGTAATATTTTATGTGCTGAATTTCTCATTCAGTTATTTATACAAAGATTTAGATTTTTATTTTTTATGATTAAGCTGGCAAACGAGCAGACGGAATGCCTGATGGTAAGCAATTACCGTCGCCCATGGGCATCCGCAGCACCAGGGAGTCAGAAGTACGTTGCCAGCCTTTAAGATAGGAGTACGCTCTTTTGAAGGTATGAGGGTCGTATCGGTCCGAAAATACCGCTGACGGCAAATCATTCCACATTTTTGGTGTGCGAGGCAGGATTTCCAACTATCCAGGTGGTGGGGGTGGAAATGTAGCCGCGTAGAACGATAGCGGAAGGGTATTTCTTGTGTATATGTGTTACTTGTCGTCATGGCACCTAATAGTCTCATCGGAAGACCAGCGCTGGCGATTGCTGGCATTACGCTGCATTACGTTTTTGGCCGTACTGTGCCCTTACCATGAGATGTGACATTAAGGTTTTCGATAACGAGTATCGAGTTTACTATCTGTGCATCTCGCTTGTACTATATTAGTGCGAACGAGCTGCACAGATAGTAAACTCGATAATCGTTATCGAAAACCTCAAAATCACAACTCATGGTAAGGGTACTGTCAGTCAATGTGTTAAGTACCGGCTTCTCGTCCGGATAACGTTATCAGCGGGAATTACCAGAGCAACGCGCGGCGAAACGATAGTACTGAAGGCAATTTTTAATTATCTTTAGACCCGTTCTAGTTTTTAGTTAACACGTGAAAGTTTTGAAACATATGCGTGTTACGTTCTCCTAGCTAACAATGTATGGTATATATTTTCACGATACAAACTTTTTCGGTTACTCTGGGGCTGTGCATCGCTGCAAAACTTTTTACTCCATATGTTTACAGTGCACAGATAATAAATATAAGCTAGTTCATCCGCTAAAAAAACGTTTATTTGAAATATGTAACACATATCTTTATTATTTATATTTAAAATGTTCACTGCTTAGTGTATCTCATACCATGTCACTAAATTGTCGAAAGGGCCTCTGCGCGTTGGCTCTATCCGGCTCCGCATATTTATTTAATATTTATCTTATAGTACAAAAAAGCGAGCTACACAATTACAACAATTTTACAATTACAGCGGTACAATTTTTTTATGACAAAGGCGGCAAACGAGCAGACAGATTGCCTGGTGGTAAGCAATTACCGTCGGCCATGGGCACTCGCAACACCAGGGGAGTTCTGGGAACCTTACTCACCATCAGGAACACAACACTACATACCTGAAAGGTAGCAGTGCTATTATGGCTGTGGTCTTCCCTAAGGAGACTCTCCAATTGGGCTGCCCCAGATTCAAGCCTGATGGTCATCGCTGTGCCCTACCTCTCATTGTTGGACGTAGTTTAAGGACATACCCGGGTCCACAAATTTGTTGGTGGCGGGCGACTGGTTGCGCTATGGTATCCTGCTAGCCTAACATGGTCGGGTTTTTATCAATTGTCACAATACCTGTCACGCTCCAACAAGTATGCGAGTGCGAAAGTGATGGATAGCGAGTTACACGATAAAATGACAACCATGCTACCCGTTCTTGTGATATGTAGGCCTTAAGCACCGAGTACAATAGTCGCTTGGTGCATACAAAAAGGGTTAACGGAGCGTTTATTAGAAAACGACTACGCTGTGCTAGTCTAAGGATACTTTCGGGAATAAAAACAGTTTGGGAACATAATCCATCAGACGCGGCCACGCACAGACAGTGATGTATTAACTTTAATCATTCAGCCTTATTTTGTTTGAAGCTCGAATGTACCTTATGTAACGGAGTTACATAATTACGGCAGATCAATTAAATCAGTACCCTTACCATGAGTTGTGACATTACGGTTTTTGATAACGAGTATCGAGTTTACAGTCTGTGCATCGCGCTTGTACTAGTGCGAACGAGATGCACAGATAGTAAACTCGATACTCGTTATTGAAAACCGTAATGTCACAACTCATGGTAAGGGTACAAGGTCGACAGTCGTGAATAACTCAATTAAAACGGATATACGAGGGTATCCTTTTAAGTTGTGTCATTTGAAATAAGTGTAAATAATCTAATAAATTATTACCATATTTATTTTTTAAAGAATTCTCCGCGATATTTAAAACGCTTTTCCATGAGTTTTCAAAACATTTATTCCACTCCGAAGTAGGGTAGTCAAAATAGCCGATATGCAAGCGTTAACAGCTGCTTCGTATCCTTACCATGAGTTGTGACATTGAGGTTTTTGATAACGAGTATTGAGTTTACTATCTGTGCATCTCGTTCGCACTAAAATAGTACAAGCGCGATGCACAGATTGTAAACACGATACTCGTTATCGAAAACCTCAATGTCACAACTCATGGTAAGGGTACGGGTGTCCTGAAACGTTGACTTCGAACGCCCTCGTATATCATACTAGCTTTTCCTTGCGACTTCGTCGGGCAAGCAAATCAGTCTTAATATGGTTGCGGGTTAAAAACTATCCTATGTCCTTTCTCGTAGTTCAAACTCTCTCCATACCCAATTTGATCCCAATCGGTTCAGCGGTTTAAGCGTGAAGACGTAACAGACAGAAAGATTTACTTTCGCATTTATAATATTAGTATAAAAGTACGCTTGCTAGTCTGTGGTCTCCACTCGAGCACCCTTCGACCACATCGGCCATCTTTTCTGCGTGCAATGTGGCTTGCCCATTGCCACTTCAGCTTGCTAACCCGGAGGGCTATGTCGGTGACTTTAGTTCGCCTACGGTTTTCCTTATTTCTGATTCGATCACGTAGAGAAACTCCAAGCATAGCTCTCCATAGCTCGTTGAGCGTTGAGCTAAAGCTAAGAAAGCCACTAATTAAGTCAATATACAACTTACAATATTTGCGACTGTATTGAGTAATTGGTACACATCTGCCTTTGCGTTCAGTCAATCAAAAGTCAGCTCTGTTCCAATAAAATAAGTGTCAAATTCGATTGACATCTAAAACGTATTACTTGTTCGCCAGAGACGAATGTTTCTCATATATCGTGTACATGTTGCGGTTAAAGTGAGTAATTTGCTTACGTGTGAAGTGACGTTTCATATGCTTGTGACTTAGAATGGTAAAGTTTAGAAGTCTACCAAGTACATTTCACCGTAAAAATGATGTGTCCGACATATGTCCTATATTCGGTCTGAATAGAAAAAGATAATAATTATTTCATAATTCGAGTATTCGACGCTTAATAATCACCCCCTTTTTTCGCTCAATACTCGCTACTCGCCCCCAATATTTGGGCGTCGAGTAGTCGAATCGTGACATTTTACATTCTGTTAGAAACGAAGAAATTTTAGAAACATGAATCCTAGAAAATAATAATCGTGGGTATAGAAATTATACATTTCATGCAAAAATAATGGTGAGAAACTATTGTGCTTGATTATTTTCATCCTCAAAGTTTTTTTTTAATTTGCACGACTCTCAAAAACCGAGGCCGGCTTTTCCCTGTCGATGAGACATAATTGTTTTCTAGTTTTCACTATTCTATGTCTCATTGCATTTATCTCTATTAAACCTAAGTATTATTGTAATTGACAAGATACGTCTTGCCACGCGAAATTCGTGTTTAACACTAAGTGTTTAAAGAGCATTATTGCAATTTGAGATCTCAAATAGTGGGCCATTTTCATTTAAGTTTCGTGGTTGTATGCAGAAATGTTAATCAAATAATATAGTTATTTATGTTTAATTTTAAGGTCTTGGGAAACAAATGGAGAGCACTGGTAAAGCGTGCGACTTGCAATACGGAGGTAGCAGGTTCAAACCTCGACTCGAACCAATCAGTTTTTGGGAATATCATTTGATATTACCACTACATACCAGTCACTTTTTGGTGACTAATCCCAATAAGGTTTAGTTTGCCCTCTGGGTTGAAAGGTCAGATGGCAGTCGCTTTCGTAAAAGTGGTGTCTACGCCGAATCCTGGGATTACTTCAGAGCCTTGAGCATCGTCGCAAGGTTGCTAGTTTGTCTGTGTTTTACGGGATACATTTTGGAGAGTGTGCACAGGAATTGCACGATTTAATTCCGCCATCTCCGTTCCATCACCGGACGTCCAGGCGGGGGGAGCAATTTCATCCTTACGTTGTGCATATTCCATTCATTCGCACGAAGCGATTCGCTTCTACCATCCTAATGCGGACTGCTAAGGAATGGAATTCGCTCCCTTCGTCTGTATTCCCGGAAAGATATAATTTGGATACCCAAGGCAAGAGTGAATAGGCTGTTACTGAATCAGCGTGCTACACCTTCGACCTCGTCGTCACTTACCATCAGGTCAAACGCTGGTCAGTCTTGTATAAAAAAAAAAAATGAGAGGTAGGGCACAGCGATGACCATCACGCTTGAATCTGGGGCAGCCCAACTGTGGAAGTACCTCCTCCTTACAGAAGACCACAGCCATAATAGCACTGCTACCTTTCAGGTATGTAGTGTTGTGTTCCTGATGCTGAGTAAGGTTCCCAGAGCTCCAACCCCCCTTAAAGGCCGGCAACGCGCTTGTGACTCCTCTGGTGTTGCGGGTGCCCATGGGCGACGGTAATTGCTTACCATCAGGCAATCCGTCTGCTCGTTTGCCGCCTATGACATAAAAAAAAGGTGCCAAACGAACCCCAGTGGCGGTCTACAGGGGAGATTTAGCAGCAGATATGTTTATTATATTAAAGATATACATATGAGGACAATGAACGAGGGAACAAAAGAAAGTCATTGTTCGCGAATCATGCTAGCCCGGCCTGTCGCACCCCGCTTTAATTATACCTTATATTTATAACTAGGGATAAACTAGGCCTATTAGGGATCCGCACTACACTATAATACTAATATGAGAAAAAAAATTGTTAGCCCGTTTATTCATAAACGTATATCATCATACAGTGTGTATTTTTCATACGGGCGTATAAGTTGCCCACATACAGTATCCAGTAATACGATTCGTATTATGTTAATAATTTTGTTAAACAGTGATATAACATAGTTGTAACGATTTTTTTAAGTCTGACCGGGCAGCAATGTACGCAGTCCAACTTATTTTGACATGACAAGTAATACTGACATGACATGACGCATCGGTACGTTAATTACTATGGATGCAATACATTGCTTGATTAATTTTTATGTATGAAATACAAATAACCTATATTTTTTAACACGATGAATGTAAATAGGGTCTTGTGGTCCAATACTAATCGCCACTACAATATACGCCCGTATGAAAAATACACACTGTATATATAACGTAGGTCATCCCAAAGGACTACAGTATGGGGTTCTTCAAAAAGGGTGTGTTTTTACGGGGTCGGCAACGCGTGAATGATGCCTCGGTATTGTAAGCGTCCATAGGCTGCGGTGACCGCTTACCATCAAGCGGGCAGCGTGCTTATTTGCCACCTTTGTGGTATAAAAAAAATCAAACATTAGTTAATTTAAAATATTAAAACATTTGTTAAAGTGACAGTAATTACGATACATAAATTAACTAATCATCAGTTCTTCGAGATGTCCTGGCATTTGCCACGGCTCATGAGAGCTTGGGGTCAGCTTGGCAACCGATCCCAGGATTTGGCGTAGGCACTAGTTTTACGAAAGCGACTGCCGTCTGTCCGTCCATCCCAGAGGGTAAACTAGGCCTTATTGGTATTAGTCCAGTTTCCTCACGATGTTTTCCTTCACCGAAAAGCGACTGGTAAATATCAAATGATATTTCGCACTTAAATTCCAAAAAACTCATTGGTATGAGCCGGGGTTTGAACTTGCGACCTCCTGAGCCCTGAGTGTATGTTTTTAACGTAAATTTACGTCACGAACGCGTTTGCGTTTTCCATATAAATAACATTATCACTTACGCGTCAAAAGAAACTTACACTAGAGCCTAAACATTGCAAGTCGCACGCTCTTACCGCTAACTAATGTGGGTTTGATATACCTTCAAGCGGGTAAATATTCATAAAAACAATTAATAAAGTTGTTTTACTAAGAAAATCTGTTAACGCTTGGAAATAAAGGAAAAAATTAACTTATTTGCCTAGGTGGAATGGACTTGTTGCATTGCGTCTATAGAATGTGTGCACTTAGTACCAAACAGACCATACTCCTATTGGCCATCCTGATATACGAATTACAGCGCACAAAGCTACTGATGTTAAATATCTCATAATTTGATTTCGGTTTGTTATTTTATTTTTAAGAATGTAACAATGTCAAAAATCAGCAAAACTCTGAAATAAATTGTCGTGTGCAGTATTTCCGGACCGATATGACATCCAAACCTTCAAGAAAAGAGCGTATAGGGATCTTGGCAACGTACGCGTACTTGTGACTCCTCTGGTGTTGCGAGTGTCCATGGGCGGCGGTAGTTGCTTACCATCAGGCAATCCGTCTGCTCCTTTGCCTCCTATATCATACAAAAAAAAAAATCTAAGTCCTCCTGTCAGACGTTTAAAAAAGAGGAGATTAGTTTTTGTCTGTGGTAACGGCGTGCACGGGACCGTTCGGAAGTTGGCACCGTTGGCGGTTATGGCGGTCTCAAGATCATATGTGACATTATCTATGATAAGGGACCTTATTGTCGATGGCGCTTACGTCGTTGTTCAAGATGCCGCTATACAAACGCAACGCGGTTCGACGTAAGCGCCATCGACAATAAGGTCCCTTTAGCTAGATAATGTCACATATAAGATTTCATATAAGTTCAATTGTGAAATAATAACTATAATAAGGTTAACGGAAGAAAGACTAATGCGCATAAATTGTATAGTTCTAACACTGAGATATTAAGAATTCCTCGCCCCAATGCCGCCTAACTAATTGCGAGTTGAAAATAAACTCCAAAAATGAGAACAATTTTAAACTCGTCTTATTTGGGATCTGTCGTCGTGTCGATAAATACGCGTTCGGCTGCGTCTGCGCAGGCTGACGGCTGCGCGCGACCATCTGTGACGGTGGCGGGAACTAATCGGTTTTATTAGGGTTCAGCAAGCGATTGTCTCAAACACGTCGACCAACAAAAGTTACTCGACTAAAGCTTTTTGTCTCTTTATAATAACTATTTATTTATTTATTTAATCTTTATTGCATAATACAAGAAGGTACAAATGGCGGACTTAATGTCATAAGGCATTCTCTACCAGTCAACCAACGGGAGTAACGGAAAGATTTAATAGGTGCAGGGTCTTTCTAACTCAAAGATTAGAAGAAAAATAATAATAATAATAAGCGATAGTGATGAAAAATAAACATACTTATATATGTACATATAATAACTAAGTTAAATAAAAATAAAAAAATTGCGTTTATTCGATTGTAAAAAGAATCTTATCGATTATGTTCATACATTTTGTAATGTTGGTTGGCTGGAAAAAGCAAATGTCCTAAACACTGACATAAAGAAATAGACTCCTACACGCGAACAAATTATGTACAAAAATATGGCACTAAATGACATTTCTATCACGTTCCAGTTTATGCTAATTATTAAAAAGTAATATTTTCAGAAATTACAATCGCATTATGATAACTACAAGTACTTAACTAGTTACAGTATAAAATCTAAAAAAGGCCGTTGAGGCATTGTACCAAGGATGCTGGCGGCATTTCCTCGTTGTATCGCAATGCTGATACGTTGTGCGAGGAAGCCGCCAGCTCTTCGGTTACCAGTTACATCAACCAGACGCTTCGCGATTTTTGCAAAAAGTTTGTGCGCGCTGGGACCCCATGGACCTAGCGTCTCTACGCCAAGCGGTACAAAATGGTACTTTCTACCTAAAGCTAATTCTTCTTTTAGAATATAATGTAATGAAACAAAAAAGATAGATATCATACTTCACTATTGATAAAGTAACAACTTTTTAGTCATTGTTGACACTTGCACTGACGCGGTTCAAAGAAGACTAACTAAATGTGCCGCCCAAGTTGTTCGAGCGGCTGTTTTTTAGAGCCATTTTTTGGGGCTGATTGTGAATCTACGTTTATTATACATCGATGGTCCTAGAACAGTGCCACTACCCTCCTAGCGGGGAAGAAATATACCTTATGCGAGCTAGGTGGTGTGAAGTAAAAAAGTTATTTTTATTTTTAAATTAGTTATAGGTTTTTTTTAATATATTTATATTGTTTAGATTGATTAAATAAATAATCGAAATTTTTAAATGTAATAAATATTAGAGCCTGGGTAGAGAGTTCCATTTTGGCGTAGAATCGCTAGGTCTGTGGGTTCCCAGCGCACACAAACTTTTTGCAGAAATCGCGAAGCGGCTGGTTGACGTAGCTGGTGACCGAAGAGCTGGCGGCTTCCTCGCACAACAGCACCTTGGGTACAATGCATCAAGGGCCTTTTTTATATTTAATATAGTATGTCGTTAAGTGAGAAACAAACGATTATTTTTAATAGGACATAATATTTAGTTTAACTACCCCCAAGATGATACAAGACATATTTGTGGGAGGCCTTTGTCCAGCAGTGGACTGCATACGGCTGAAATATATGTATGTATGTATTTAGTTTACAATATGATAATAACTAAGAGAGTTATTACAATATTGTAAACTAAATATTATGTCCTATTAAAAAGAATCGTGTATTCTCAATAAATAATTGGTGCTGTTACCGGAATATAAAAAGTCCGCATATCTATGATAAATAAGATACATGATCTTGACAATTATCTATATTTACTATGAATGGTTTTGTATAATGATCCGATATATGTGACTTTCCACGGCAAAAGGTACCTTATGGCGCTTGGCGCTTACGTTGCGAAGCATCACATTAGTATTGAAGCGTCGTTAACAATAGCGTAAGCGCCAACCACCATAAGGTACCTTTTGCCGCGGACCGTGACATATTATAACTACATCATAATTTCATCAAGTATTTAGTAGTAGTGCAATTAGTCTTATATTATAGTCAACAACATGTTTGCGAGTAGTCGTGTCCTTGTCATATCAACAACATATATTTATTTGTTATACAGTGCTTTAGTTCATGGAAAGAAACAGGTAATGGTTATGGGTGTGAGCAAAATTAGTGTTTGCCTTCTCGTACTAATATTGAGACCCGAGCTAACGAAAGACTATACTTGGGTAATTTTACGGTAACTTCAGTTACTTTTTGCATACCGTAAATTGGGGTTACTTTAATTCGCGGGGTAACATCGGTCACAAATTCTTTTACTAGAAATGGTTGGTGACCAATGTTACCCAGTGAATTTAAGTAACCCCAGTTTACGGTATAATAACGGTAATCGTTTTACTAGAAATGGTTGGTTTATTAACGCGAGATTAAGAGTTTATTAATATAGGTTGCATGCTCAACATAAATATATTACAAACTCTGTTAAAAGGACATTCTTTTTAGTTTAAAATTGATGACTAATGTTACTCCGTGACTCAAACTAGCCCCAGTTTACGGTACCTAATTATAAAACTAAGCTTTGTGTAAAATAATTATTGAAACATAATCATTAATCGCAAAACGTCTGGTCGTTGTGACTGGTGACCGAAGAGCCGGCGGCTTCCTCGCACAACGTATCAGCGTTGCGATATAACGAGGAAATGCCGCCAGCATACTTCGTATAATGTCTCAAGGGCTTTTTTTTAAATTTAATGCAATAACTAGTTAAGTAATAGTAGTTTTCATAATATACGCAATTTAAATTTTAAATAATAAGTGTCAAGCCAGACACAGACACAGATACACTACAGATACAGTTTCGCTGTTATATAAATAATGTTTGCTGAATAATGAATTAATTAATGTCAGTAAAATAATAGTAACACTTTATGTAACATACCTTATACCTAAACAGAATAAGTAAACAATATATACGTCTCAGTGAGTACTGCCGAGGAGCTAAATGCATGATTATGATGTAATTATTAATCATAAGTATTGTAAACATATAACTCTGTTTTGTAACTACAAATAAATAAAATAAAATAAAATTGTAATTATTGTATATAAAG
This sequence comes from Grapholita molesta, assembly GCA_022674325.2. NCBI lineage: Eukaryota > Metazoa > Arthropoda > Insecta > Lepidoptera > Tortricidae > Grapholita > Grapholita molesta. The sequence continues at coordinate 2,793,682 of CP053136.2, read as the reverse complement.
TGTCATTCAATATTACAGGGTTTCGAGTTTTGTAATTATTGTATATAAATTATCATTCAATATTACAGGGTTTCGAGTTAAAATTGTAATTATTGTATATAAAGTATCATTCAATATTACAGGGTTTCGAGGTGTTTCTAGAAAACGTAGAAGAATGTAAAAATCCTACCCCCCCTTACATTAAGAATTTCACTTTTATAACTAGATACGAATTGAACACAGTAAATGGTCTACGGTACTTGAGTGGAAATACTATTATTACTGCGCCTACGCCGTTCAAGAATGTAAGTATACGTGTAATGAAGCGGTATTATCAAAATATAAAAATTATCAGCAAAACGGGGTCAATTTTTTTATGACATAGGCGGTAAACGAGCTGACGGATTGCCTGGTGGTAAGCAATTACCGTCGCCCATGGGCACCCGCAACACCAGGGGAGTCACAAGCGCTTTGCCGGCTTTTAAGGGGGGTGGAGCTCTGGGAACCTTACTCACCATCAGGAACACAACACTAAATACCTGAATGGTAGCAGTGCTATTATGGCTGTGGTCTTCTGTAAGGAGGAGGTACTTCCCCAGTTAGGCTGCCTCAGATTCAAGCGTGATGGGCGTCGCTGTGCCCTACCTTTGGACGTAGTTTAAGGACATACCCGGGTCCATAGAGACAAAACTGACATTGAAACATTCTTTTTGTTTTTCTAGTTCAGCGCTCGTACATTTTCAGTCGACAAGACAGGAAGACGCGTGCTCAAGATGCAAATCTCACAAGTGTCTTGTCTGAACGTGTTCGCTAAAGCGATGATACAGTTTGTTAATGTGACGTTTTCGACTAAGAATTGCATGCTCCAAAAGGTACGTTATTCCCATATTTGATGGCGTAACAAAATATTGCAGTATCAACCAATTAAGGTTGATGCCCATTATACCATATCATGATAATTATGACGCGTGCCAGGCAATAAAATGGCCGGGTATGAACGTTTATGGTACGGGGATGATACGAGACACTACGGTCACTAAACTCGCTTAAGGTGCGGGGATGATACGCGGACACTACGGTCACTAAACTCGCTTAAGGTACGGGGATGATACGCGGACACTACGGTCACTAAACTCGCTTAAGGTACGGGGATGATACGCGGACACTACGGTCACTAAACTCGCTTAAGGTACGGGGATGATACGCGGACACTACGGTCACTAAACTCGCTTAAGGTACGGGGATGATACGCGGACACTACGGTCACTAAACTCGCTTAAGGTACGGGGATGATACGCGGACACTACGGTCACTAAACTCGCTTAAGGTACGGGGATGAGACGCGGACACTACGGTCACTAAACTCGTTTAAGGTACGGGGATGATACGAGACACTACGGTCACTAAACTCGCTTAAGGTACGGGGATGATACGCGGACACTACGGTCACTAAACTCGCTTAAGGTACGGGGATGATACGCGGACACTACGGTCACTAAACTCGCTTAAGGTACGGGGATGATACGCGGACACTACGGTCACTAAACTCGCTTAAGGTACGGGGATGATACGCGGACACTACGGTCACTAAACTCGCTTAAGGTACGGGGATGATACGCGGACACTACGGTCACTAAACTCGCTTAAGGTACGGGGATGATACGCGGACACTACGGTCACTGAACTCGCTTTGCACGGATATAAAATGATGTAGGCACGTTGTAGACATAGCGATCCGTGTAGCGTTACATTCCGTCCACATACACACACAAACACACATAAGTAAAAGATTCTTCGATGTCGTTAAGTGTTCAATAAGCTGACGGTAGATGTGACTACACGTCACCCATCATGACGTATACTACGAAGGATAAGATAGAGAATTTTGACAATTCTAAGCGGTACTCGGATAGCACAATTGGAAGTGCACTGGGCTAGTGATCCAGTGGTTGTGGGTTCGAGTCCCGCTGCGAGTCAAAAAAAATTTTTCTATTTTCTTTCGATTTAAATATCGAAAATATTCGCTAGCAGACGTTTCTGCATAATAAAAAATAATTTAGACCTAAATACTTAGTGTATATAATAGATATATATGTAATCCAAGGAAGAAGAGCGGCGCCACCCAACACAGGCTTATTGCTACTAGGTAGCTCCATCAAGTTAGATTATTAACACGCTGTACTTATGAAATAAATCATTTTGATTTTTTTTTATATGGTATAATGGGAAGAAAGCGAAGGTTTACTAGCTAGCTAAAAAAATGTAGTCACCAATTGTTTTCAGGGTAATTTTCGGTACAACAACTTGGACCTGAACAAGATAATGCACGCCCTGCCCGTATGGCACGCCCCAGGAGACATCCAGCATCAGCTGCAATTAGTCGTGGACGGAGCTACCGAGTTCTGCACGGACATTGCAGTTCAAATAAGATAAACCTATCAGCCATGGATGTCCACTTAAAGGGTAGGGTTTAACACGCGTGTGTTTTTTTAATTCGGTCTTCGCTACAGTCGCCATGTTCAACGCATATTGACGGGAGAGGAAAAGCGTTCAAAAGGTTATTTTACTTACCACTGCTGCTTTAGCTGGACGTGAGTCTTCCCTATAGACTGCTATAAGGAGCATGGCTTAATTCCACAATCGTTACTTTCGGCAAGCGGTTTTCCACCTCTGTAAAGCAAGCTGCTGCCCGTTTACCGGAATCTAGTCGCAGTTTAAGGACAATGCCCCGGGTCAAAAGGTTAAATGAATATAGTTTTTTTTCATCATCCTCATTCAAAACTTTAAAAATGTAATCGAAATAAAGAATATCCAAGATTTATCATTCAAAAACATTAAATAAAAGAACATCCTAAGCTAAGGTAAAAAAACTCTTGATAAGTTGTGAACAATTTGTATGAAATTACTTTGCAATCTTGGGAATAAAATGCAACTTTGCTATCTGTAAAAGAATAACAGTTCTTTCAGAGCTAGTGAGGTGAGAGGACATTTTTTTCCTTTTGTTGGATATAATGGTACAAAACCTTTAGTGCGCGAGTCCGATTCGCACTTATCTGGTTTTTAAAGTTATTTATGTTTATGTAAATTAATTATACAGAACATTAATTAAATTTCGTTTCACTCTTAACCAAATTCTTCCGCCATCATTGTTTGTTGTGTCCCTAATTGGAGATGCACTTTGTCTGTCTGTTCGTCTGTCTCAAAAGACAGTGAATAATGCGATCTATTATTGGATTTGAGTGAGTTCGACAGTATATTTAAAGAACTGTACCCTTACCATGAGTTGTGACTTTGAGGTTTTCGATAACGAGTATAGAGTTTACTATCTGTGTATCCCGTTCGCACTAAAATAGTACAAGCGTGATGCACAGATAGTAAACTCGATAGTCGTTATCGAAAACCTCATAGTCACAAATCATGGTAAGGGTACAGGCCCGGTACCGCAAACATCGAAGTTCGTATATTTCGAGCACATTTCTCTTTTACTCCAATTAAGGCGTCATGAGAATGACAGACACAATCATCCGACATTTACGAATATTATTTTTCGTGGTAGCGTCGCTGTCCCATATATATATATATATATATATATATATATATATATATATATATATATATATATATATATATATATATATATATATATATATATAATGGAACAGCATTTATATATATATATATATATATTTTTTAGCAATTACCGTCGCCCATAGGCACACGTAACACCAGAGGAGTCACAAGCGCGTTGCCGACCATTAAGGGGTTGAAGCTCTGGTAACCTTACTCACCATCAGGAACACAACAACATATACACAATATTCTAATCTCTATTATCTATTTTGATTTTGTATACTCCAGGTTTTTTAATATCTACTGTTCTCTGTTTGTTTCAATATTTTACTATAATTTAAACCTGTAATTTGTGTGTAAATTAATCAATACCTAATGAATTAATCAATTTTTGTTCTGAAATTTAAAAATCCCAACTGTCTTTGCAATTTTTTATTTATGAGCAGATACCAGTATTAATTACAACAATTTTTATTTCTTCTAATGAAGCCACCTTATTGTTGAGCATAGTCTGCCAACATTGGCATAGAGCATAAAGTATATAAAAGATAAAAAATACACGCAGGTTATACAATAAAAACGAACTTAATTGTATATATTTTTGTACTTGGGAAAAAAATCTTGTAAATATATACAAAATTATAAGCACGACAATATATCAAAATCGTAGTAAGTGGAAATCCTTGTACCTTTCCCTCTGAGAATTCGAGTCACTATAAATATACACTTACTATGGGAAAGTAGGACAAGGTAACAATGTCTTTAAATCTTTTTACTAAAAAATCTTATCAAAGAACGTCGGCCTACTGGTAAGAGCGTGCGACTTGCAATCTGGAGGCCGCAGGTACAAAACCCGACTTGTACCAATGAGCCTTTCGGAATTTATGTAAGAAATATCATTTGATATTTACCAGTCGTTTTTCGGTGAAGGAAAACATCGCGAGGAAACCGGACTAATGCCAATAAGGCTAGTTTAGTCGGAAGGTCAAGTGGCAGTCGCTTTCGTAAAACTAGTGCCTACGCCAAAGTCTGGGATAAGTTGCCAAGCGGACTCAGGCTCTCATGAGCCGTAGTAAAAGGACAATGCGAGGAAGATGATGACATAAAATTCTACTGTGTAGACTATTAAAAAGAGGCATTGCACCAAGGATGCTGGCAGCATTTCCTCGTTGTATCGCAATCGTCAACCATACGCTTTGCGATTTCAGCAAAAAATTATGTGCGCTGTATAATGTATTTGCATTTCAGCCGTTTTATATTTACATTGTAAAAAAGAATCAAATAATGCATTAAATTTTATACATCCTACAACCCACACAATATTCAAGTACTGTCAAAAGAATCAAATAAACAAACGAACAAAATATCCGTTTTATCTCTCTCATTTAAAGCCGTTGGTCAGTGGAATTAAAATTAATTCGAATATCGAACGACCAACAGTCGTAACGGATAATAATTGTCGATAACCGCGAGCAATATGGCCGCCAATATGGCCGCCGTAATCGACCTCTGAATTTTAAGGGAACCGATGTTTGAAATCGAAATATAAATAGTCGAAATGTAAATATAGTAGTGTTTTCAGGGGTTTGTATATTACATCTTTCTCTTGCTTCAGAATTTATTTTGTTATTGTGACGTTAACTAACTGCCGTAGTAAATGTGTGAAGGCTCTATGGATTCTAGAATTCGCTTGGCAACCTTATTTCAAGATTAGATATAGGTATACACGATTAAAAAAGATATTATTATACTTTATATAATTTATTTAAACAAAATACAGAAAAATAAGGATTTTCTTGCATAAGGACTGTGTCCCACGGTAAGCTCAACTCACTTTTCCTTGTGACTTCGTCGGCCAGCCACGCCCGTCTTTAAAGTATGGTTACATTACATACATACATTTCAGCCGTATGCAGTTCACTGCTGGACAGAGGCCTCGCACAAATATGACTTGTATCATCTTGGGGGTAGTTGCCATAGTCGCCACGCTTGGCAGGCGGGTTGGCGATCGCTGTAGATTGGGTTTCGACGGACGCTGCTGCCCGCCCGCGCCCTAAGCATTTTGCAAAATATGGTTGCGGGATAAAAATTACCCTATGTCCTTTCTCGTCGCTAAAATTCTCTCCATACCAAATTAAATCCCAATTGGTACAGTGAATAAAGCGTGAAAAGGTAACAGACAGACAGATAGAGTTACTTTCGCATTTATAATATTAGTGCGCGCGCCAACCCGCCTGCCAAGCGTGGCGCGTATGGCAAACCCCCCCCTAATGGAAAGTCAAAAAAAGCCACGGCCCCGAGGTTCCGGCGACTTCCGGTGCTCTGGCTACCTCATTAAAGTCGCCGGAAGACGCTGGATGCAGGTTGCTTCCAACCGGTACATGTGGAGATCCAAGGGGGAGGCCTATGTTGAGCAGTGGACGTCTTATGGCTGAGATGATGATGATGATGAATATTACTATGGATATTTCAAGTTTTTATGTTAAGGTAAGCATCACCCGCAATGCGATAACTTTTGCCTTGATTCCCAGCATGCATTCTACTATTATTAGTTCAAAAGTTTAAATTACGCCAAAGTTTTGAATTTTATGTTTATTTCCAATTGTTGCTAGGAATTTTACTGCATTTTTATAATACCGACATTAAAACTTCAGAACTCATGATGGTTTTTTTAATCAAGTCGATTCTCGTATAACTAATTGCTTTGAAGAATCGGTGCACGAAAAGGCATATTGAGGTAATTATGGTGATAGTACGGAATAGAATTAGAAACTAAAGGGAAGAAAAGATGAATTCTATTTTGGCCTTCAAATAAATTTTGATTTCTAAGGCGTGAAATACACACAAGGCGGCGTAAGGCATAAGGCACGGTGCCGCGTCTGCGTCGCGACGCTTTAGTGTAATTACGTCGTCTTCGAACATTTTGTATGAAAACGTTTTGAAGCGACATCAGGCACGCAAGCGGTGCCGCGCCGCTTGAGTGTAATTCAAAATACGTCTCCTTAGTACATTTTGTATACAAAAGTTTTGAAGCGGCATCGTGCCTTATGCCTTATGCCTTACGCCTTATGCCTTACGTCGCTTGTGTGTATTTCACGCCTAACACAGATCCGATCTGTGTATATAAATGTTATCAATATATTTTATGTGCCGTGTGGGGCCGGCTGGAAAAAGCATCACTTCATTTCGTCCCGTGAAGGTCGAACAGCAACTGCGGTCGCCAATCCGCCAACCAAGCGTGGCGCCTATGGCAACTTTCTCCTTGGTGGTAGTCACAAATATCTGAATACCCATGACCGGTCTGGCCTAGTGGGTAGTGACCTTGCCTATGAAGCCGATGGTCCTGGGTTTGAATCCCAGTCAAGGCATTTATTTGTGTGATTGGCACAGATATTTGTATCTAAATCATGGGTGTTCTCTATGTATTTATTTGTATCGATCTATTATATATATATCCTCGCCTAGTACCTACAAAACAAGGTTTACTGAGCTTACCGTAGGACTAGGTCGATTTGTGTAAGATTTCCCCGAAATATTTATTTATTATGCACTTCATCGCCGCGATAAAAGGCGTTGTTAAGATATTTCCGACCACTTCCACAGCTTCGATATATCTGATGGCGACTGAACAACCAAGTTTTTAATGTCAGAGTTGAGTGTTCGACTTTCAAAAATCGGCCCCCAGCTCATAAATCGATTCTTTCGTTCCACTGTGTGACACATAACACTACAAAGTGGCTAAGCCATTAGAAATCTCCCAGCCGGAACATTAAGCTGTAACATTTCTAAAATAGCCGACAGAGGGCAGTAAATCTCGCTGGCACTAATAAAGTGGACGGACAGACAAACGCCCCGAATATATAAAGCAGCAATTTACATTCTCTCGGGCGGATATTTTTGAGTTTATTTGTCATTTTGTGTGAATCACGAATGTAATGAGGTTAACAACGCAGAATGTAATGTATAGGTTCCAAATATACAGTATGTAAATCTTATACAGGCGAATCTCTTAACGGAGGGTAGAATAGGACATAAAAAATATTTAGATAACCTTTGCATAAAAGTGCAATTAAAATTGTATCTGTATATAAAAATTCAGCCGCAATGTAATCCAACACCACTCGAGTTAAACACTCGTTAACAGTTAGTTTCAAAACCTCATATCGCGTAATGTTCGCAGTACATTACAAAAATTAATTACATATGTACAATAGGTATAATTAAAGAAAAACCTTTTGGTTAATGATTATATTGATTATACTGGTAAATGCTATGTCTAGTTTAATTCTTCGCCCGTATTAGACTTACTTCCACACAGTATAAGTTAATGTGTATAAGTATGTATAAGTTTTTTTTAATACAACGACGGTGACAAACAAGCACACGGCCCACCTGATGGTAAGCAGTTACCGTAGTCTATGAATGCTTTCAACGTGTTGCTTACCCTAAAAGTTGTTGGAGCTCTGGAAACCTTACTCCCCATCAGGAACACAACACTACATACCTGAAAGGTAGCAGTGCTATTATGGCTGTGGTCTTCTGTAAGGAGGTACTTCCCCAGTTGGGTTTCTCCAGACTCAACCGTGATAGTACTTCGCTTTGCCCTACCTCTCATTGTTTGACGTAGTTAAAAGACATACCCGGGGTCCAGCGGTACTACCGCTAATAACGATAGTCGTAAATTTCGGACGATTGTCTCTGTCACTCTCATGACACCTTAATTGGAGTAAAAGAGAAAGATGCCCGAAATATACGAACTTCGATGTTCGCGGTACCGCTCCTGTAATATAGTGTTTATAGGACAATTCGTGATTCTTAGAAGAATAAACATACAAAAATATAACAAATAAATACAAAACAAAACCACATACAATCAAATTATATGTACGTTTTCTGTATGATTATTCTACTTAGAACACATTTTTAACCCTTTAACGCCCAAAAGTCACTGTGGTCGTGCGTTCAAGCTTCATCGCGGCTCGATTGGCCAAATGATTCTTGTTAAGAAAAATACAAAAGACTATGTTGTGTGGGGTGGTCATTTTGCATTGCAATTTTGAAGTTGCCCTGTAAAGGGTTAAATGATTCGAGAAAAAATATATCTTCTTAGTTTTTTTTCATATCTTTACCATTTTTCATAGATTTAATGAAATATGACGGTAATGGAATGGAGTGTGTATATTTGAGTATGTCTGTGGCATTGCAGCTCAAACTTGTAAACCAATTAGCATTTTTCATGCATTAATTACGTAACGATGTTTAATTTTTTTTTCAACTAAGGTTAACCTCTAGCTTTTATATCGACTTGTTTATTTAGGGATGATATTAGTTTTTCGCTGTGTACAGATCAAATACAAATACGGAGAAACCTGAACAAACTCAGCATTAGCTATGCTTTTTTATACCTTTTTACCAAAAATGAAGGTAATTTATTTGGTTTTTTGAATTCCGTCCTGATTTGAAACTTTTTCATCTTGAATTTAAAATATTCGATGTTTATTAAGTCGTTATGAACGAATTTTACTTCTGAGTTTACAAAAATCCTTTACAATTTTTTTTTACGACATAGGCGGCAAACGAGCAGACGGATTGCCTGGTGGTAAGCAAACCGTCGCCCATAGGTACCCGCAACACCAGGGGAGTCACAAGCGCGTTGCCGGCCTTTAAGGGTTGGAGCTCTGGGAACCTTACTCACCATCAGGAACACAACATACCTGAAAGGTAGCAGTGCTATTATGGCTGTGGTCTTCTGTAAGGAGGAGGTACTTCCCCAGTTGGGCTGCCCCAGATTCAAGCGTGATGGTCATCGCTGTGCCCTACCTCTCATTGTTGGACGTAGTTTAAGGACATACCCGGGTCAAAAAACAAATCAAAATCAAAGTAACAAATCTTACAAAATCTTACGAAGAACCTTAAGAAGATCGCCCTCCATCCGTCAGTCGGATAAAATAGTACAATCTACAAAAGAATGGATCCAGGCCACTTCCGGTCGTCTCGAAGGGCGTAGGTTTTCTAGGGCGATAGCCTATTTCCGGTATCTGACCGCAAACACATCAAATGGTGAGACACTTTTATAAATATAGTTTAGATCAAAAATGGCATGTACATTTTTTTGTGTTATAAGATATCAGTGGCGGTGCGTTTATACAAGCCGATTCCTGCCGGCTTACCTAACTTACTGCAGTTCAATGGTTTTCCTTGGGCTCATGAAGAAAAGGCTAACCTATATCGGCTCCGTATTGCCTAATATAAAAATTAACGCGCCGCCACTGTAAGATATTAAAATGGTAATTAAGGTGCTACGAGAAAACTATTAAATGTAAATGACATTCCGATGTTTCGAACACTTCGCAGTATTAGAACCTGTTGACCCGTTTTGACCCGTTGAATAGTCAACGGGCCAAAAGTCCAACTAATATGGTAATTTAAGTCGAGTAGTTAGGTGGAGCGACGAGCTAGTTACAATCGCGGGATACCGGTGGATGTGGAAGGCGCAGGATCGGTCTTTTGGGTCATTCTGGGGAGGCCTGTGTCCAGCAGTGGACGTCTTTCGGCTGACATGACGATGAAGAAGTCGAGTAAACATAATTCAATTTGTTTTAACTGCCTTAATGTTTTACTACTGGGCGACCTCATTAAAAAAATAAGTTCTGAAGGAGGTTACATTTTGGCGCCGTGACCAGGATTCAAAATTCCTGGTCATGTACCTATCTTATATATATTTTGACTGTATTCATATTAATTCGATGGTACACAATAAAATAATAATATAAAGATTTTTCCTTTTTTTTTATAAGAAATGTCTTTAAATAACATTTATTTTGGCGTGTTTTATTTGTATCTCTATCTCTCTTCATAACATTAGATGAATACTATACTCCATAACACTACATTAAGATTATCAGATAAAATTACTATTAAATCTCTTATTTGTATAACGACGAGAAGATAAACAACCGACTCAACTTGTTCTTTTCAAGAGCTATTATTTTTAAACTACCATTATTCGCTTTAGTTCGTGAAGTTACAGATTACACAATAATGTAACAGATATGTTACTACCGAAAACAGTCGTTGCCACACACCACATAATTATGTTCTGTAGTAATACTATATTGAATAACAGCCTCGACTCTAGATATACTTTTTGTGTATTTTTTATAATCAATATAAATATGTACCTTTATTGTCTTCTAGTAACTATAACGAAAATTTTAATGAGCGTGTGGTATTAGAAATCAAGGTAGACCAAAAAAAAACGTAGAAGATGACTGTGATAGTGTCACTGAAAGGCAAGAATTGGTTTAAAAGAGTACAAGGCAGTCTTGGCGAGCCTTGGGGACGACTTTTACCTGCGACGGGTCCACACAGTGATTGCACGCACATATTATAAATTCTTTCGATTTTTTGGCATACTTATGTATTTATGTTTTGTATTGCTGTATTGGAATTAATCAAGCCTTTCATTTTATTTATTAATTAATTATTATTTTCAAAATGTTATGATATCCTCAGTAAAACTACCACCATTTTTATATCACCAAGTAGGCTAAATAGATTCATTCGATATCTTCAAATGGCCGCAGGCTAAACACAGACTAGTCAACATCGGTAATGTAAAAATAAAACGACGAAAATTATGTAGACATTTTGCGTTCTAGAACATCCGTGAATAAATAAATAAAATAAATAAAAATTACAGGATATCCTTACACAAATTGACTGAGCCCCACGGTAAGCTCAAGAAGGGTTGTGTTGTGAGTACTCAGCCAACGATATACATAATACACAAATACTTAAATACATAGATGAAACATCCATGACTCAAGAATCTTTGCTTATCATCACACAAATAAATGCCCTTACTGGAATTTGAACCCAGGACTATCGGATTTAAAGACAGGGTCACTACCCACTAGACTTAAACCCCATTTAGACCAGGCAAGAACTTGTATACGATTTTCATTACATTGGGGGTTTCGGCGTACGGCGAATTCGTTCGCTTTATATAACCCCGCAATGTAATGAAAATCGTATACAAGTTCTTGCATGGTCTAAATGGGACTTAAATGGGACGTCAAACGCACATCTGTCGAAAGTCTCTGTAATCTGCCTCGAAGCTCGCTTGGAGTATTAAACTTCCGGCCGGCCCGTGGGTATCCTAACCTAGTTTGGGGCTCGCCCGCTTCCCTATAACATACTTTACTAAACGAAGTTCCATAGCATATCTGTTAGTATCGGATATATTTTATTTTATGATAAAGATGGTTTTATTCAAGTTTGTTAAGTCAGTCCAGCGACATCTTTTGGAGAATATAGGTCATCAGTTTCAAGAGCTGCGTTCTGAGTGCTGAGCGTTCGTTCGCGCCGCCGAGTGAAGACCTATGTTCTTCAACTTCACATGTCAATGACACAAAAGAAACGTAAGTACCGTAGAAATTAGTCACGAATATTTAAATATTTTTTTTTTAAATACATATAAAAATAACCCTTAACACTTTGGCGGACAGTACGCCTATAGGCGTCGCGTATGTTTTTGTTTCCTATGGCCTATGACAGATGACGAAAATTACTGTCCACCAAAGTGTTAACTGTAATTAAGGAACTTTTGTATAATATGTTTTTATTTTGTGTTCAAGATGTTTGACACTGTCTGTCATGTCACGTCAAAAGTTGTTTTTCTTAAATTCATGATGTATTTGTTTTATCAACTTTATGAGGCCAGTTGAATGCTATTTCAAAGAGGTTCTAGAATTTGTCCAAAGAGGTCTCATTTAATTATCTTATTAACAGTATGTTTTAACATAACAATGCATAAGAACCGAGTACTATCAGCGGTAAATATCCGTGACTAATTTGTGAGAACTTTAATATTATATTTGTAGAATAAGGTAGTTGACTGGTTTTTGTACTTACGTATGAAGTCAATGGATGAATTTTATTGAAAGGATTCATTGTTTATATAAGAATAATTTGCCTTAACCTCTAGCCGCCCAAAAAACTTGCCAGGCCAAATGGAACTATAGTTTGTCGTAATTAAAATTCAAAATGGCATTCAATGGGAGACCTTTTAATAGGTCTCCAGGCGGCTAGAGGTTAAAGTAACACAAAAGTCAGAAATGGGCGACTAAGTAATTCGTATTTCCCGGTCAAAACGCTCCTTACAAAATAATAAGAACCCATGACGTCATTCATTACACAAACTCTTGAAATTATGGAAAAAGTAGCTCAATAGGTTATTATGTGCTTCAAAATTGAGTTGCATGATTCCATCTGGACAAACATACAGACATTGTAAGTTAAATAAAAGCTTGTAAAATGTAATGGCAGGAGGCTCGCCCGGGGCAGTTGGTTTTTAATTATAATTTATATGTCAGTAGGTTTGCATATTGTAATTTTCGGATGGAGGTAGGTACTCGTAAATTCATATTTTCCTCAGTGTAGGAGGAATAATGACTGGAGCACGCATGCGCATACGCCAGTAAGGGACAAAGAGACTCTTGCTTTTGCTGCCCAAAATGTAACAGTTCCACTGCCACTTCAGCTATCCTGGTGGGCTATGTCAGTGACTTTAGCCGGCCTACGGATCTCCTCATTTCTGATTCGATCGCGAAAACTCCAAGCATAGCCCTCTCCATAGCTCGTTGAGCGACTTTCAGCTTTGAGATGAAGGCGATAGTGAAAGAAATATAGAAGCGGTTAAATAAAATTTAATAGAGGGTGCAAAAAATACGAAGTGACCTACTACTTCTGTTTGCAGTACACTGCTGTTCGTTAGCTGTGCAGGCTATAATATATAATGGTTTGCAGCGGAACTCTAGGCACTAGTCGGATACGGAAGCATTGTGACGTAGATTCACATCTACTCGCTCGGATCGAGAAATACGATTCTTTGCTGGCTAAAACCGCTGTTGCACTGTATTTGTAACTTACTAGCTTTACCTCGGCTTCGCCTGCGTATTTTCCCTATACAAATTTCTATTCAAATTTCTTCGAAAACTGGTCACTATTAAAAAAATGTAGAACCAAACGTGTTGTATTGCTTGCTAGTGTATTAAATTTCTGCTCACATATACGCTTGCTAATTTTCCAATGAGTGGCCAAACGCATTAGGCCAATAGTCATTACGCTTCTCGGTTGGTTGAGCTTGCATAAATGCATTTGCGTACATTTTATTACTTAATTTTTACCTACAAGCCTTGGCCAAAAGTATTAAATACGAATTTTTTTTATAAAAAATAACAACTGAAATAATAACGATGAATAGATGAAATAAAAACGATGGCCGGGCGGAAAGGTTCTGTAGTGGAAACCACGAGCTGGGTAGGCCTCCCACAAGGTGGACCGACGACCTGGTGAAGGTCGAAGGTTTTTTTTTTCGTTTAGAGTCGTGCGTTGCCTACCCCAAATAAAGGCTGTAATCATATAAGTACACCAGTATAAAAGTAAATAAAAACAAAACGAGAAAACAATGTATAGACCTTTTTGTGTAATTCCGCTCCCAAATAAGCATTGGACAAAGAAAACAATTAAATGGAAGTACCCTTATTGTGCTTTATAATTAACTCGAGTGTATCAGGAATGTACTAGGCGTAACAATAGACAGTCTGTCTGTGTGTCGCTAAGAATACATTTACTATTTATACACACGGCCGCGGCGGGCGATCACACAAGTTCCTTTTGGCATCTGTTTCATGAAATACAAAGCAGGGATGTAACAGATGTGGTTTTATGGGAACCGAAAGCGGCATCAGATGTTTTACATTTAGTTTATCGGAACCAAAAACGGAACCGGAACCGAAAACGGAAGCGGAACCAGAATCGTAACCCGAGAGATAGATGGGCGAGATGTTAAAAGTGCTTCACAGATATCACACCAACACATACTATTAATAGGGATTTTTAATGGAATAATACTTATTTAACAAAACAAATACATTTGAAGAGTGCAGCACGTGGCAAGCGGGACATGAGCAAATAAACCTTTTTAATTCTGATGTACGTCGCTCATTTTCCCCGCTGCGTTGCTGTGACATCCGATATAACTTCTGTTTTAAAAATAGCAGAACCGGAACCGAAGCGAATGTTTCAAACCCATCGGAAGTTCCGACTTAACGGAACCGGAACCGGAGCTCTGTAATATCTCTGATACAAAGTACTAATATCCTGTGTTATACACATGAACAATATACCTATATGCTGTCAGCGAACGGGTTAATACTGTAGCTATATCTAGCAGAAAATAAAAATAGACGAGACGCAAACAACAGGTCTTAAAGCTAGAAAGCGATCTCTTCCAGAACCTTTGGATAGCGACAAAAGTAGTTAAAAATAAACAAGCGAGTGGGTGGGTGCGTAAGATAATAAATAATAACATTTCAGTGCACAAAATTTTATTAATATATTTTTTTTATATTAATAAAGTTCATTATTATAAAAAAAACACATACTTACAAATAATAACATTTCAGTGCACAAAATTTTATTAATATATTTTTTTTATATTAATAAAGTTATTTAATATGAAATAAAAAAAAACACATACCTACTTACAATACATACTTATATTTTTCTAAGTTTCTGTTATTCTGTTTATTTCTTTAGTTTTTTGGTTTAGTTGTTCTGGGTTTGTACAAAAATAGATTTCAAAATCATTATGTTACATAAAGTAGCATTTTATCAATTAGAGTGCAAAGTAATATCATACTAATTATAAATTACTAATCGAGTGTTTTTTTACGTTAGATGGTTGAATTTTCACTTAATTAATGTTTTTGGATAATAAATAATAGATACCAATAATTATGATTAAATTATTAACGTATTAAAATTTTCTTTCCTCACCGTAAGGTGAAAAGTTGTGTGTTTCACTCGACAGCAAAGTGTTTTCCCCTCTCGTGCCTTAAAAAGTTGAGACTTTCCTTGTTCAAGATTCAATTTTGAAATCTTTAGCTAGCTTGTTTCCCAATATTAGCACATGAAGGTAAACACTGCCTTTGCTCACTACAACACATAACTATTTCGGCCCAGCCACGACATTGCGCGAATTGCGGCGCGGCAAGCGTTTTATCTGCTCATTGCGTGTGATCCCAACTAACCGCAATGCATTGCCTGTCTTGACCGCGCAACGTACGGATAAAACGCTCGCCGCGCCGTAAGTCGCGCATTGGCGTGGCCTTTAGCCCGTTATGCCCGCCGCAATCTTGTTCAACGAGACTGTCAATGTGTCACGAATATAAATAGGTATGATGGCGCCGGCTGGATCATTTCACTCTGTCTCAAATATTCAGTTCAGATACATTACTACTAATTAAGAAATGCCCGGGATACTCGTAAAGATTTAAAATAAAACGGAATCCAAGTTAAACAGGATTGTGTGGTGTTAAATGGGGATTAAAGGTTTTTATTGCGGCTTTAAGTTTAAAGTGGTTTAACATGGTTTACGACTGTCTATGAAAACAGTGACTAATTATACATAGACGTATAATTAGCTGGTAGAAAATAATTTTACAACATCTACCTACTAGTAATTAAGAAGCAATATATAATAAAATAAAAAATGTATAATTTTGTGTGATATAACTTTTCACTGAACTCAACCTGTTTGGGAGCTAAAAACCTTTCCTTGTAAGTAGTTAAAATTACAATTAAGTATAAAAACATAATAAAGAAAATAATAACCCTAACAACTTAACCTACTCAAACAAAATTAGAGATAAAAAACTTGACCCAAATCGCTATCAACGGGCAAGGTGCCCAGAAGGCTGGCTGTATTCCCACGCTGGATAGCGATGGCTATCCGCTGTGCAAAATAGTAGCCAGCTATGCAGCTCTCTGGTCAGATCTTTATATAGTCGGCGCGCGTTTGGACCCCACGGCCGAAGCCAAAGTTTCGACGCCAAACGCCGCAAATATGTAGCTACTTCCCAGTGCCGCAGCACCAGCATTAATTTTAGTGCTTGGAATATGAGTCGGTGCCAGAGTATCAACGCAGGTGGCGTCCCAAACTAGCGGTCGGCCCATACTAATACAGTGTTGAGTGTCCGTTCGGTTCACCGATCGCGTCGCCGGCCCGTCGCGCTCTTAGTGCTTGAAAATGGAGGCCTATTTTCTCCGAAACATGTAGCCTGAGTGACTAAATAAACGTGAGAAGAACCGTGTTAATATTTGATTTATATAATATGTCTCATGTAAATTTAAGTACAAAAATACTAACATGTTTATAGAGACGCGACTGCCACAAATTTTGGTCATATAGTTAAGTTTCACCATACATTTGATTTTTAATAGAACTGCGGCGCTACCGCGAACAACGATATTCGTAAATTTCGGACGATTGTTTTTGTCATGACGTCTTAATTGGTGTAAAAGAGAAAGATGCTCAAAATATACAAATTTCGATGTTCGCGGTACTGCTCCTGCTGACAGGCCTACTGGGACCTTTTAATTCAATCCTTGAATAAGTCCTAGTAGGTATAAAGCAAAATTCAAACTGCTGGATCTACACGAAATCCTATCAAATATCTGGGAAATGTAAGCCCTTGTATTCCATTGGAAATATAATTATTAAAATTCCCGAATTACTTAGCTTAATAAAAAATAATTTAGAATGGGGTAGCACATTGTTATCGATGAATTCTCAATGTAAATTGAGACTTCGATGCCGTTAAGTGTTCAATACGCTGACGGTAGATGTGACTACACGTCACCCATGATGACGTATACCACGAAGGATAAGATAGAAAAATTTTACAAGTCTAAGCGGTACTCGAATAGCACAATTGGAAGTGCACTGGGCTAGTGATCCAGTGGTTGTGGGTTCGAGTCCCGCTCCGAGTCAAATTTTTCTATTTTCCTTTCGATTTAAATATCGAAGATATTCGCTAGCAGACGTTTCTGCATAATAAAAAATAATACTTTGTCAAAATTAAAGGGCGATAGGTAATTTAAGTGGTACCCTCGTTAGGCTACAAACTCCAAACAAAGTGCAGGGTATCCATTAAAGGCAATACATCAATTCGATGAACATTCCGAACAATTAAACGCGACGGGTATTGTCCGTCATTTGTGCGGCATAGAAGGGCACTGTAGAAGGTACTCGACGTTTGGGAATATCCCCAAATGTTAGCTAAAGCGTCTTAACATAGTGATACGTATGGGGCGATAAAATTGAAAACAGATTATACCGGGTGTGTGGCCTGTAATATGAGCAATAAATTAAACCATACACTCCACTCAAAGTGAACAATAAATGTTCAGCGACTTATGAAAATTGCTTGTATTTTGGTTTTTAAATAATTTCTATTTTGTAAGAAGACGCAATGTACTGCGACATTTGTCGTGATTGTAAGGTGACAGGCGATGCCAATTAGACTGATATTAACGTACATTGAAAATACTATTTAATTTGTATGAAAGAGATAATAACTGATGATAATTTAATTATAGAAAATGGTAGAACTAAAGTTGTTCCGTTTGAGGAGTATAGCCTACACTTAAATTTATTGCTCCTATTGCAGGCCACACCCGGTATAAGTAAGACGCAGTTATGTTAAAATGAAATGAAATGAATGTAAAACATGATCGTGATTCAGGTAGACCCACTCCCGAGGATCGTAAGAGGCGAGAAAAGTAAAAAAGCGATGGATGGGCAGAAGCGTCTATCGAAACCCAATGTACAGCTACTGCGGAAGCCAACCCGTCTGTCAAGCTTATTTAAGGGAGGCCTATGTCCAGCAGTAGACGATTTACGGCTGGAATGTTGATGATGACGACCTATTTATCTAGCCAGCCACAAGTCCGTACCACAGCTGGACATATTCCTCCCCATATACAGTCAGAGGAAGACCAAGTCTTAGCGCCTCATATGAGTTCATCCATCCATCTTGTTTGAGGATATCCATGACTGAGCTGTGTTATCCATGGTCACCCGGTCTACGACTTTGGCCTCAACGGCTAGGCTGTCGGCTGCACCGGCCATCACCACATCAACTGCGACCTGTGTCGATTTCTTTGGGTTTTATACGGATATGTTAATTTCTGATACTATCACGTACAGTCTTCATCAACGATATGTATGCACAATTGCACCTTAATCCCTTGTAATAAGGTGAAAAGTGTATACATATTTTGACGTCGACCGTACCTACAGTTCTTTCTATTCCATTTTGAGCGACTCTCACTCGATAACTCCCATTTATTTCAAGTGTATGATGTTTTTGTTTTATTTTTTATTTAATGACGGTCGGAATAGGTGTGCCTTCAGTGATCGCAGCTGGACTGAGCAGGCGGGCAACAACATCTTACTGTTCGAGTTCTACAACTACCCGCACTTGGTCTTCATTAATCAATTGCAGACTAGGGTTGTGCCCAGATCGACAACACTCACGACTTTTTTACTTTACCAGTCTTCTGTGATTCTTACACTTAATAATTACCGGGTTCCACGCCGATATAAACTTAAAACCGAAATTTAGTGAGAGTTTATATCAGTATGTCGTTATACAGAGTTGAGTAATTGGTGCCACGGTTAATATATATTAGCACCCGCCCCTTTTCCATGATTTTCTATATTGTATCCTGTCTGCGGTTGTTTGTTCTCCGCTATAAGGCCACAACACAGTAATTAATCAATATCCCCGCTATAATTGAAGTGCCGATGAGCCTTTGAGCAGTTACGCCAGTTTTCATAGTCATGTGTTACATACTTCGTACATTTTATATGTAGGTACTACATTCTTAGACCTGTAATATTTGTTAATGGATTTTTTGACAACTGATCTGTCAATTATAGAATTTTTGTACATTTGCTTTATCCTTGGTTTCATTACATCAATTAACCATACACAATAAATGGGTACTGGTAACTTTATAAAGAAACTGATCAAAATCGAAATCTTTTCTCAGGTTCGGTACGATAATTACTAGGGCCCGGAATTTTGCGTAATGTTTTGGAAAGTCTAAGGGAGAGCGATGAACGTTAGTGTTCTCGCCCTTAGATTTTTCCAAAACCGCAAGCAAAATTCCGGGCCCTAATAATTACCTTTTGATTTGTATAGCGTAACTGAGGAAATTAATCAAACAAAGATACAAAAATCTACTATTAAGCTGTTTTGTCTTCGTGTAATGAGTTATGATTTTTAATATATATTATGTATGAGACTTAAAATATCCATGTTTTGACTAACAAGTAGGTCACAATAAGAATATTGTAAGAAATTGTTAAGTAACAGTTTCCCTTAGTCCATTCTGTTTCTGACATTTGTAATCGTTCCGTTTCTCGGAACAGAAAGTGCCAATCGCAGCTCTGTTGACAACAGCGGATTTATTCTTCATGATTTTTATTTTCTTCTCACAGGATTCTGAGGAATTCACAGCTGAGTAACCATGTCGACGAAAAACTTTATAACAAGGCTCCATAACAATCCATATGTATTGTGATTAGAGATGAAATCGCCGCTGTTCAAGATGCCGCTATACTAACGCAACGCGGTTCGACGTAAGCGCCATCGACAATAAGGTCCCTTATACTAGATAATGTCACATATGTGCAGTCATTGATAGAAATCGCGCTAAAATTACAATTGTAATTATTTATTTCGAATGAATAATGTATAAGACATTGAAAAAGGAAGTCTGGAAAATTTTACTGATCTTAATTTGGCTTGAGTGATTGTTTGTTGTTAGTTAACTCTTCGTTGACGGTTATATAATATGTGTTAACGTACAGTCAGCACTAAAATTGAAGCGCCTGCAGTGTTCAAAATTACCTATACGCGCTCTTATTCTCTTGACTATAGACATGTGTGAACCTCATTTTGGACACTTCAACTGCTTAGCCGCTTGCTGACTGTACTATCCGGTATTCATAACATTGTGGGTGGGTAGGCCGGATTCCAAATAGTGGCCAGATATCTATTAGGTACATTTCTGATATTAATCGAGGAACAAAAATCTTTCACTTTTCCCTAATCAGAACGATACCAAATATGCATTTGCTGGATCGCCCTCGTTTTCTTACAGGATATAAAACTAAGTCGGGTTTGGTTTATATTGGCGGAACCTCTGTCCAAACCGGCAATATTTAGTTATAGTTTTTTGACACCTGACCGATTTGCTATGGTAATTTTGTTTTTATATTTTCGTATTGTATAATAATATATGTAATGAGGATATTACTATGTAGATGTCAAACGGAGCTGACATAATCTTAGAGACTAAGGCCCCTTAACAAAAAGATAAAAAAGTCGGGTTTACACCGTTTATATACCAAAAGTTCTCGGATTTGCTGGATCACTACGGGCATGCGACGGTATTCTACTCGAAACATGACTCATCCTTAAAGAGGTACTGTAAGCGTTCAGAACTAATCGATTGGCACTGATTAAATAGCGGATTAGCAAAACAATATAATTGTAGCAATTTTGATAGCTATATAATTGATCTGCTTCCAATGTTTACGCTAATACTCTTAATGATTACTAAATACTCTTGACCAAATCAGCGTTGCTACAGCCCCGCAGCGTTCTGAGCCCCGAGTGTATGTTTTAACGTAACAAAACGTCATCATCGCGTTAGAGTTACCCATGCAAATAACATTATCACTTACGCGTTCGAGACGTTTTTATCGTCAAAAGAAACATACACTAGAGCCTCTGAGCTATGACGATCTTTTCTTTTGTTTGTGAAGACCCCATCTTGTAGTTACTTTCCACGCTTATATTTATATAGAAGAATTTATTTTATTGCTTTCGCGCGCGATAAATATTCAAGGTCGCGGTAGGCAGCGCGGACAGCCGCGAAAAAAAATTTCGGACGATTATCTGTTATTCTCATGACGCCTTAATTGAAGTAAAAGAGAATGATGCTCGCAATATACGAACGTTGATGTTCGCGGTATCGGCCCAGTGCTGTGTTGTCAGGGTCGCCATATGAGGAAGTCAGAAGGCGTATTGATACAACCAAATTTAAAAAGACTAAGTACTACTCTTTATTCATTAAGATCATGGATTGGTACACTGCAACTTATTTACAAAAATCTTTATAAAAACTCTTCCTCTAGTTTGCTCCAGTCTTAGCCCGGAATACGACTAAGTTGAATACCTTCTTGGCTTCAAACCTGACTCTTGAGTTTACTAAACTTAACCTACTTTTTCCGAAACACGGTTGAATATTCACCGCTGTTTTGATTAATGCGGCCGTCTTTAGAAAACAAAGGGAGGAAGCAATCAACAATGAAGAATTGTTTTGAGAAGAAAATTTCAAAGGAGATTAACCGGCCGGTTTGAGACGGACAAAAAAGGGGTGTTTTATTGGGAAGTAAATTCAAAAGATCTCAGGGTTTTTATTTGGAGACAGTGGAGGCGGAAACCCCGAATTTTCTAACTCTTGAACAGTAAATAGGGATGTTTTGTTTTGGGTCTTTTGTTTTAAGTTTTACGAGTATTCTGGAATTTCTGTTTTGTCATAGGTTAATGAGTTTAATATGCAAAACTTGTGTATGGAAGTATTCTTGTTATAACTCAAAGGGGGACTTCATGTTTATAAAGAACATTACCACAGACAATCATAGAGCGACTTATTATTTCACAGGGCTGACTGTTGAAATAAGTATACAGGGTAGGCCGAAATATTTTGCAAATGGCGACACTAAGTTTATCGAAAACTGTCGAAGTGACAGGCTGGAAATTATAAAATGGAGCGTCTTAAGGGAGAGCGACGAGCTTTTGTGTTTAACAATTCTATAGAAATCCATCGTTGCTATACGACGTCAGCTTAGCCGATTACCTTACATCCTGCATTTTTTTGTGGGGATACTTAAAGATTAGAGTGTACTTTAATAAGCCCATCCCAATGCCCCCATAATAAAAACCTTACACGACATGAGATAGCCGCGTTCCCTTGCAGCATGAGTCAGCGTTTTCTACAGTATGCAAAGTCCATTGCAGGAGTGCCAGTGCCAGGGTCTACATAGGTCATTCCGGATGATGTATTTAGAAAATAAATTGCATTTATTTGTTATTTTATTTCTGGATGGCTTTAATAAGTGCTACATTTTTGGCCCACTCTGTATAATAGAGCTCTTGGAAATTTACTCACCATCAGGAACACAACACTACATATCTGGAAGGTAGCAGTGATGTTATGGCTGTAGTCTTCTGTAAGGAGGAGGTACGTCCCCAGTTGGGCTTCTCCAGACTCGAGCGTGATGGTACTTCGCTGTGCCTCTCATTGTTGGACGATGATTAAATTAAAAAGTACTTTTACTGTAAATTGAATGAATAGAAAGTCCCGTAATCCTAAGAAAATCCAGCTCGCTTGGCGATGAGGAAAATGAATCCGGGTTGGAAATAAAATACAGAACAATGAAGGGTGTAAGTGCAAATGTTCTCTTTTAATTGCTATTTAGTTTATTTATGCTTTAACCGGCTTAGCAAATAGTATTTGTAGTTGAAAAGTAATCCACAAAAAGTTGAAAATTTTAAATTATACTTTGCTCCGATGTGATGGGACATTTACCAGGGAATATTGCGTTAGGCAAAATTTTGTAATGAGTATTGTTCAATTATACAATATTCATAGATACCCTAGGTACCAACGCGCGCAAACGCGCAGAAATCGAAAAGCGTCTGTCTTTACTGACTGGTCACCGAAGAGCTGGCGGCTTCCTCACACAACGTGTCAGCATCGCGATACATACACACATACATTTCAGTCGTATGCAGTCCACTGCTGGACCTAGGCCTCTCACAAATATGTATCTTGTATCATCTTGGGGAAAGCTGCCATAGTTGCCACACTTGGAAGGCGGGTTGGTGACCGCAGTAGCTGTTTTGACAGACGCTGCTGCCCGTCCGTAGGATATTTCCCTTTGTCGCCTCTTACAACACCCGCGGGGGGAGATGGGGTGGTGCTATTCCAGTCAGCCGGCATCACACGGCAGCATAGCGGTACAACGAGGAAATGCCACCAGCTCTCTTGGTACAATGCCCCAAAGGCCTTTTTAGTTTCAATCTGCAGTATAGTCTATGATCGGGTCTATGTAGTAGCAACGTGTGTCCACGCATATCGGAATTCTATATTAAAATTTTGACGAAATCCATATCAATTCTCTTGATAGTTGTCGTCAATATGTTTGTCGACCTGTCTGGCCTAGTGGGTAGTGACCCTGCCTATGAAGCCGAAGGTCCTGGGTTCGATTCCCAGTCAGGGCATTTATTTGTGTGTTGAGCACAGATATTTGTTCCTGAGTCATGGGTGTTTTCTATGTATTTAAGTATTTATATGTATCTATTTATTATATATATCGTCGCCTAGTACCTGCAACACAAGCCTTATTGAGCTTACCGTGGGACTAGGTCGACTTGTGTAAGAATGTCCCGAAATATTCATTTATTTATTTATCTATTTAAAAAAAAAAAAAAAAAAAAAAAAAAAAAAAATGGCGCGTGTTTTTATCTTCTGGTCGCGGTGTACAAGCTACGGATTTCATTATTACGCGTTAATAATATAGTTTTCTTATTTACGGTATCGTCTGCTGACCCAGGGGATTACAAATGATGAAATCCAATCGAATCATAGATAAGCAGGTCACGAAGAGAATTCTCAATCATTTTCTTGAGGCAATCTTGGTGCCGGCTGAATAGCACCACCCCATATCCTCCCACGGATATCGTAAGAGGTGACAACGGAAAAAACCGAAGAATGGGCAGCAGCCTCCGTCCAAATTGAGCCAACAGCCACTGCGGTCGCCAACACGCCTACCAAGCGTGGAGACCATGGAAATCCCCCCAAGATGATACAAATCATACCTATATGTCATAGTCATATTCCAGGCCTATGTCCAGCAGTTGAAGTCTTATGCCTGAAATGATGATGATATAACTTGGTATGTAGACTAGAAGACTTATAAAAATAAGAGTATACATAAATCAATATTACATATATATATAATAGATATATACCGATTTCGGTAATTCTTTTTTTCTTGTGTTTGTTATTGTAAGCGGAAGTTTCTTATGAAAAAAAAAAGAAAATCGCGCAGAACATTAGAAAATTTAACAATACTTGTACCAGAGTCGCCATCAGATATATCGGAGCTGTGGAGGTGCTCACAAATATCTAAACAAAGCCTCTGTTATCAAGGCGATAGAGTGAATGTTCAGATGTTTGTCACATCTTCGATATATCTGATCGCGACTGTACTTAACCATATTAAATTATTTGTAATGTAACCTCCGGCGCTCCGCAGATTTTTGTTGCCATGTATATTCGGGGTCAATGGAAAACATAAAAATAAATAAACAAGCCATCATCATTGTTATTGTATACACATACAATACATACATTCTTGTTTAGATCAAATATGCTAAAATTCCCTATATTCAGTGAAAACGACTTTATATAATAATATTTTGTGTCAAATGCTTTTTTTACTTAGAAATTCAGCTCTCAGACCGCCATATTTGTATACCTTATTTTTATTTTCTATTGAACCATATAGTTGGCAATATTCCTAGCTAGCACATCACTAGAACGAAATACTATTGCACTAAAGTTATCAGTTGGAAAAACTTGCTGTTAAACCTAAAGCGGTTGGAAGCGTTCTTAATTATTTTGTGCGGGTTTCAGCTTAATCTCCCCGCGGTTACTACTGACGGATTTATGTTTTAATTTCGTGAGAAGTTGGGGTTCTGTGAACAAGTTTGAAACAAAGTTTAAGGAAGTATCAATTTGGTTATGTTTTGCGATCAAAATTGTTAGAAGAGAAAGGGATGTAGGTCCCAGCGCGCACAAACTTTTTGCAGAAATCGCGAAGCGTCTGGTTGATGTAACTGGTGATCGAAGAGCTGGCGGCTTCGCACAAAGTGTCAACATTGAGATACAACGAGGAATTACCGCCTGCATCCTCAAGGGCTTTTTAGATTTGA
The DNA here is from genome assembly GCA_022674325.2 of Grapholita molesta. Lineage (NCBI taxonomy): Eukaryota > Metazoa > Arthropoda > Insecta > Lepidoptera > Tortricidae > Grapholita > Grapholita molesta. The sequence goes on along the minus strand of CP053136.2, from coordinate 2,768,204 downwards.
TGTAGGAAGTAGTAAAGTACTCGTAGCTATCTAATGATTGTAAATAAAAAATGTACATAACTTTCATAAATAAATTGTATTGGACGAATTTATTGTTAATAAGAGCGTGTCAAGATCATTCTGAACACTTGGCCCGGTTAGAAACTTCTGCTGGTGACTGTTTCTTCCTACATCCGAGGATTATTATTGCTTTATATAGGCTTCCCACATACTCGTAGAACACCATGAGACAAACGCTATTTCTAGCACGCATTAGCCACCAATTCCCTGTAAGAGGTCATTCGTTAATTTTGGTGGACCCGGGTATGTCCTTAAACTACGTCTAACAATGAGAGGTAGGGCACAGCGAAGTACCATCACGCTTGAATCTGGGGCAGACCAACTGGGGAAGTACCTACCTCCTCCTTACAGAAGACCACAGCCATAATAGCACTGCTACCTTTCAGGTATGTAGTGTTGTGTTCCTGATGGTGAGTAAGGTTCCCAGAGCTCCAACCCCCCTTAAAGGCCGGCAACGCGCTTGTGGCTCCCCTGGTGTTGCGGGTGCCCATGGGCGACGGTAATTGCTTAACACCAGGCAATCCGTCTGCTCGTTTGCCGTCTATGTTATAAAAAAAAAACATGGCTGTTTTCAAAAGTGCGTAATTGCGAAGCTATGAACCTAAATGTGCTTGTTTATTTGTTTTTTTGTTATCCAGGTTCCCAGAGCTCCAACCCCTTAAAGGCCGGCAACGCGCTTGTGACTGGGAAGCGACAGGCCGATTCCTATCACTATCATTTCAGCCGTAAGTCGTGCACTGCTGGACAAAAGCTTCCACCAAATATGATTTGTATCATCTTAAGGAGTCGTTGCCATAGTCACCACGCTTCCCAGTGTAGATTGGGTTTCGACGGACGGCTGTTGCCTATCCGTCAGTTTTATCCTTTTATTGCCTTTTCGTAAGAGGTAACAAAGGGAACTCGAGGGTAGAGATGGAATGTTGCTATTCTAGTCAGCCGGCATCGCACGGCAGATTCCTATAAGGTAGTGAATTTCTTCACTTTCCTTTATGTTAAAGCTTTATTAGAAGAACACTGCCATAAAACTGCCGCGTACACAGAAGACGCTGGCTTGAATCCTGAAGTTCTTTCTTGTTTTATGTTTCTGAAAACTCGTAGTTAAGCTTTTCATTGCTATCGTGTATTCTTGTAGACGGAACCCACAGCTCGGTTTCTGGTTTCCACAACTACGGGTGATCGACTCCGTTGGCGGCGAAAATTTTCTGTAAAAACTTTCCGTGTACTTTAATAGGTTTCTTCTTCTCATTAGTATCCGTCGTTTTATTCCTTTGTAATATTTAATTTTCGTCAAGAACTGATTCTGTAAGCACAGGTAAAGAACTGCTAGTATAAGGATCATTAAATACCTTTACAATGTTTATTCACCGTTTGCGAGATTGAGGCACACGTGTAGAACCAAACCAAACGGGTTGGGTCATAAAAGGATTAACGCCATTTTTATAGCGCCACCTATCGTGAAACTAACGCAGCAGGTTGCAGTTTTTTGTTTTTGCTCGACGATAAGCCGCTGTGGAATACCTCTATAGTTGGAAATAATTAATGCGATAACGATTAAAGAACTGTTGAATTTTGAGGCGTAACCATTACTGGGAATGGCATCTGCCAAATCCTGGCGTATGTAGCATGGTTGAGTTGGCTGACTATCCCGGACTTGATCAATATATTCAGCATCTTCTGAAGATGTCTCGTAGGCGTGTCGAGTTTAAAAATTACTGTTAATGGTATTTTTATTCTTTATTTATGCATGGGATAGAAGAATGAGTGGCAACCGCGGATAGTAAATCGTAGTTTCAGACGTTTAGAAATTAGATGGACAGAGGTGGTGTGTGCTGGTAACCGCTCCCTGCAGTATTTATGGAGGAGGCCTATAATATGTATGGAGGTTTCTGAGAGGTAGGGCACAGCGAAGTACCATCACGCGTGAGTCTGGAGAAGCCCAAATGGGGAAGTACCTCCTCCTTACAGAAGACCACAGCCTAGCACTGCTACCTTACAAGTGTGTAGTGTTGTGTTCCTGATGGTGAGTAAGGTCCCCAGAGCTCCAACAACTTTTAGGGTAGGCAACGCGCATGTAAATCCTCTGGAGTTGCAGGCGTCCATAAGCTACGGTAACTGCTTACCATCAGGCGGGTCGTATGCTTGTTTGCCACCGTTGTTGTATAAAAATAGCAGTGGTTGTCCGTGGCTGAATAGGTATTCATGCACTCATTGTTACCTTTTGTCCCTTAATAATTTACTTCTCCATTCTCAAGTCGACAGACATAAATCAAACATGTCCCCAAGTTTACAGCTAACGGGCTTTAAAAAATAATTTAGCGTTTAAAAAACGCATTATCCAGAACTGGGTTGCACCGGGACGTTTGCCAGTGCATGTAAATTGTCGGAGATAAAAATCGCGCTTGCCATGCATAGGATAGCCGTGGGGCCACGAAAACTTACTGTAAAGCACAATACACAATTCTTGAGTCAAGGGGTAGACAAAGCGGTTTACAAAAGCAACTTAATTTCGAAGCTATTAAAGCAGAGAAACCGTTTTTGTATAGAAGAAACCAAAAGAAAAAAGAATGATATTAAAATTCAATAATGAAAATTTTAAACTAGAAACAACAAGACATGATACGAACATCGGCAAATACTTCATTGCGAACCGAATAAAGAGGACTTGGAACAAATTACCCTCCCAAGTTGTAAACTGGGAGATTCACATTGTTTAATCAGTTTAAAAATAGATTTGAAAAACTATCTAAAACTATGAATGAGTGCTTAGTGAAATTTGATTTAGACGTATCAGCGCAAGCTACCTGTCTAAAAACGTATAGAATAATAACAAAAAATGTTATGCCAAATTGCAAAGAAATTCGATAGCTGTTTCACCTGACTAGCTTTATTTTATTTTTATTTTATTTAAAGGTTCACCAACAGTTATAACATTCAAACGTGCGTATAGGTATGACAATTAAGGATTAGTTACAAGCTAAATGTATTAACTTATTACAGGTAAACACTGCATGCAAGTAACAAGGAAAGAAGAAATATTATAAGTGCAGTCAACATCGAGTGGGCATATTTTTTACAGTGAAACAAGGTGCAAAGTGGAACTTTGATGTTGACTCATTATTATTAGATCAGACTCAAACTTTAATATTATGGATTAAAACCAAGTAAATGTAACTTAACAAATGTATAACTTCCTAATTTTAGTTAAGGAGTCAAAGTGAAAATCCAAAGAATGACTATTTAAAAAAAAGTAAATGCTCATGCTTTCTCAATTTTAACTCGCTGCCTTTCATGGCCGCCCCCGACATACAACTTGCACGATAATCTGTGTCCCACCGTTTTATACGACATTAAGCCACCCCACCACACAATAAAGCCTAAATCGCCGTGCTGTCTAGAAAAGCTTAGGTTCCCGAGTTAGATTTAGCGGTGCTAGTAGACGGAAAACTTCTTGGGTCTCCAGTGCTATTCAATTTTCTGTTTAGAGCTCGGAATTTGTGTCCTTATTTACATAACTTTGCTACATTTACTTCAATGGCCGTGCGGACAAATACGAATGCTTTTGAAAAATGCGGTTTTTATATTTTTTTGCTTTGATTTTTAAAATTTAAGATTTTTGTCGTTCATTTTAAGTGAGATGCTTAGATAATTACATTTTATTAATCACACTTGATTTTTACCCTATCATCATCATCGGGCCTATGTAGCCGATTTACGGCTGAAATGATGACGGTTTGGGGAACCAAATATGATATGATAATGAGAAAGGATGAATAAATGATTGACATACTCTTAATGATAATTTAATTTTAAATGTAACATCAATAATTAATTTAAATGTAATATTTTAAATGATTATTTAATTTATATCTATATATTTTTTAGTTTTATATAATGTTTGCATGTCGTCATACGACATAATACTGTGCATCACGTTGTGCGACCACCTGTACCTGTATAATTGTATTCTAGCAAATAAAAATCTTTATCTTTATGTATCATCTTGGTGGGTAATTGTCATAGTCGCCACGCTTGGCAGGCGAGGCGGGTTGACGGCAGATGCTGCTGTCTATCAGTGAGTTCTTTCCATTTCAGTTACTAATTACAAAGTCGATAAGGAGTGTCCTTATTTTTGTAATCAAGGAGATCTTAAGCTAATTATTCACTGACTTTTTTTTCAACTGACATTTACAATCTCTCCTAAATACCTTTTTATTTATGCTGCTTGAAAAACCGCTATTTTAACACAAGAAAGCGAAGCAATTTTGAAATAAATCCCGACTGTCTGGGACAATAGTTCATTTAAGAAACTATTTTGATCTGTCTGAGTGATACGCCGGAGTATTCCTATTTGATAAAATAGATGTCGCTTCAACCAACTATGCAGTAAGCTTCCAACGGAGCTTAAGTTGAAATCCTTCTAGAACTTTCTTGTTCAATTTATCAAACGTTGATGTTGTAGTTGTGATCATAACTACCCACGTGTAAGGCCTGTGGTGGTACCGCGAATTACGATTGTCTCTGTCACTCTCATGATGCCTTAATTGTAGGAAAAGAGACAGATGCTCGAAATCTACCACGGGGTACCAAGTCTGTGTGGACGGTCGCGTCTAAACGTACGACTGAACAGCGTTTGAGCTGAAGCGCACCTGCTGGACGTGTCGACGAGGTCGAGGGTATAGCACACTGGTTCAGTAACAGCCTATTCATTCTCACCATGAAAAACCCCAAATATACAGACGGAATACAGACGAAGGGAGCGAATTCCATTCTTTAGCAGTCCGCATTAGGTAGGCAGAAGCGAATCGCTTCGTGCGAATGAATTGAATATTCACAACTTAAGGATGAAACCGTGCCGTGTGATGCCGGGTGACTAGAATAGCACCACTCCATCTCCCACTGCGGGTGTCGTAAGAGGCGACAAAGGGAAAAATCCTACAGACGGGCAGCAGAGTCTGTCAAACCCAATCTACAGTGGTCGTCAACGCGCCAAGCGTGGCGACTATGGCAACTACCCCAAGATGATATAAGTTATGTTTGTGGGAGGCCTATGTCCAGCAGTGGACTGAATACGGCTGAAATGTAAGGATGAAACCGCTATCCACGCCTGGACGTCGTGGAACGGAGATGGCGGAGTTTCTGTGCACACTCTCCAAAATTTCCCTTTATGCTATAGATACAGTCTTATATACAACAGACAAAATAAACGGCAGTTAAGGCTGGTTCGGCTGCCAACTCTGCCGAGCTCCTCCAGCGGCGCAAATATGCAACCATAAACAGTGGTTGCATATTTGAGCCTTTTGGGTTGAAACCCTGGGGCCACGGGGGGAAAGCCACAGGGTTTTTAAAGAATTTAGCCGTAGGTTAGTCGAGTTGACGCGTGACCAGAGAGCTGGCTCATATCTCGCTCAACGGGGCAATGCTGCACGCTGCCAGCAGACGGCGATTTGGAGCAAATTTTCTATTTATAATTTTATTTTCTTCAGTTTTAGCTTTTAATTCTAATTTTAGGTTTAGTTTTATTGTTTTTACTGTTATGTTATAGTGTCAACTTGTTATTAACAGACGTTCAAATCTTAAATGTTAATTTGATATTAATTTCCTGAATTGGTTTAGAGTCGAAAATTATACAGCAGAAATAGAGTAGCAACCAGAAAATATCATATTGTATTTGGTTTATACTGAGGCAAGTCGTCGCTTGCAGTGCACAATTGTGTTCATAGTTATCACAGTCATCTTGAACACTAGTAGAATTCTAGGAGCTTGAAATATTACAGTGATTAATAGTTTCAGAAAGATTAAAAGATCTCACGAATAATCTTATCTGTCTGCGTCGTTTATATTATTATATTTGACGACTGAGCACTGATTGTAAGTTTTTAAACGTAACAAAACGTCACCATCGCGTTAGAGTTATCCATATAAATAACATTATCACTTACGCGTTCGAGACGTTTTTTACGTCAAAAGAAAATTGCACTAGAGCTTCAGGTTTGTGTTAGTGGGTGGTGAAGGAATTTGAATCATCGGCTTCATTGACAGTCCTGGGTTGAAATCCCATCATCATCATCATAAATTTAAGAGCTTGGCTCTTGTCGGTGGAGTAATCGCCATTCCGTTCTATTTTCCGCTATTTCTTTGAGCTCTTGATACGTCATGACGTTGACCTTTTCTTTGGTTTGATCTAGAAACGCACGTCGTGGTCTTCCACGACCTCTGCATTTTTCTAGTCTTCCTTCTATAATAGTTTTTATATAATCGTCATGACGTATCAGGTGCCCCAACATATTTCCTCTCCTGTTTTCAATGGTTTTTAGCAGACATCTTGTTTCTCCCACCATATTCAGCACTTCTTCATTCGTTCTTCTTTCTCTCCAGCTTATTCCTTTTATTCTTCTCCAAATCCACATTTCAAATGCGCCTAGTCTCTCCCTATCACGCTGGGTTAATGTCCATAAGGACATTTTTTGTGTGATGAGCACAGATATTTGTTCCTGAGTCGTAGGTGTTTTCTATGTACGAGTATTTAAGTATTTGTATATTACCTATATATATCGTTAGCTCAGTACCCACAACACAAGACTTCTTGAGCTTACCGTGTGGCTCAGTCAATTTATGTAAGAATGTCCTGTAATATTTATTTATTTAATTTATTTATTCGGTTCTATGATGAAGGCTCATGTCTAGTAGTGAACCGGAGATGATAGAACCTTTTACACTTCCACAGTTACAAAACGGAAATAAAGTGCGCTAATTGTTCAATGGAATCTAAAGGTTATGCATGGAAGCTCAAATTTCAAGCAAGCATAGATATCATCATCATCATCATGTCAGCCGAAAGACGTCCACTGCTGAATATAGGCCTCCCCCAAAGCGACCTAAAATTACCGGTCCCGTGCCTTCCACATCCAGCGGCATCCCGCGAAGTTCACCAGGTAGGTTCACCTTCCGGGAGGTCTACCTACGGTGCGTCTTCCAATTAGTGGTCGCCACTCCAGAACCTTTTAGCCCCATCGGCCATCGGTTCTGCGCGCAATGTGCATACATATGCTGAGAACGAATTAGTTTCAAGCCTCTTCATGCAGGAAACTATGTCTGAACTTTAACGGAAGTCAATCACTCGCGATTGTCAAGCACGATCAACCACCACCATTCCATGCTTGATAAGCCACGGTTTTACAGGTACAATAAAAAACTCGTAAATCAAAATTATCAAAAGTTACCGGCGTCAAGCAAGCGTGTTCATTAACTCCTGTCCCAGGGGAAATAACGGTGGCGAGATGAAATTGTCAACTCCGTCCGATGTTGGTAATGAGCATTAGGGCACTTGGTGTTTGGCGTCTATAATAAATAACAATATTTTTCTGCAGAAATCGCGAAACGTCTGGTTGACGTGACTGGTGGACGAAAAGCTTCCTCGCACAACGTATCAGCATTGCGATACGATGACGAACTCCTGTTGGCATCCTTGGTACAATGCCGCAAGGCCCTTTTTTAGTTTTAAGTTAGAGTATTAACCAAAATAACTAAAAAACTGATATGTATTTCAAACTGTTGATGATAAATTAATGTAATTTGGAAATTCGAGTAAAGGACACAGTTCAGGTAAGAAAGCATATCAAACGTTTTGTCATTTTCAATTAGATGAGCAAAACTTGTCATTGTGATCGTTTGTCAGTCAGTGGATGTCCTTCGGCTGATATGATAATGACTAATTTATAAAAAGCGGTTACGTCACATATTTTCAAAAACACATGACTGGAGTGTAAAGTTAATGTATAGGAAGGATGAGGAAGAACGGAGTAAGGGGAAGGAAATATTTAAATTCTAAACTCATGGGTTAGTTACCTATCGCTTTTACCTATTCCCCTCAACTCTTAAGCAAATTTACCTATTGCTGCCCTTGTTTAAACTTGCCAAAGTTCCACCTCCCACAAGTTATTCGAGGCCGCATTAGGACTGTATCTCAGTTACTGTATTCCAACACAATTACCAAGTAACCAAACACCAACAAATACCGGCAGACAAACAAAACAATCTAGCGGAGCATTAAATTATTACTTCATTCGCAACGGTGGTAAGTTAGGACATAATAATATGTGACATTATCTATGATAAGGGACCTTATTGTCGATGGCGCTTACGCCGTTGTTCAAGATGCCGCAATACAAACGCAACGCGGTTCGACGTAAGCGCCATCGACAATAAGGTCCCTTTTGCTAGATAATGTCACATATGATGAAGTTTACAAGTAGATACGTCAACATACATATTTTATTTTGGACCCGTGTATGTCCTTAAATTACGTCCAACAATGAGAGGTAGCAGCGAAGTACCATCACGCTTGAGTCTGGAGAACCCCAACTTGGGAAGTACCTTCTCCTTACCAAAGACCACAGCCATAATAGCTCTGCTACCTTTCAGGTATGTAGTGTTGTGTTCCTGATGGTGAGCTGAGGGCTCCAATCATGCGCTTGTGACTACCTTGGTATTGCAGGTGCCCATGGGCGACGGTAATTGCTTACCATCAGGCAATTGGTCTGCTCGTTTGCTACCTTTGTGATAAAAAAAATTAACCTACTTCTTTCGGGCCTAAAGGTTTTCGAGTGGTGACCATGTACCGGACAGCGCAGCGCAGACTCCCCACAAGGTGGACTGACGACATGGTATAGATCGCGGGAATCCACTGGATGGGGGTGGCCCAAAACCGGTCACTGTATGTCACTTTGGGGGAGACCTATGTCCAGCAGTAGACTTTCTTGATGACATACATACTAAGAACTGGACTCGGGTCATCTTCCTCGCGTTGTCCAGGGCTCTTCTCATACCTCTTGATTGGCTCCGAGGGTAAGGGAAGGGTTTCTGGATAGTGAATCCTAGGGGCAACGGTAAGTGATCTCTTGGTGGCTCGCAAGATGCTGCTGCTGCTAATATCCTGGGGAGATAGAGGGTTTCGCGTCGAAACCCTGCATGGGTTTCGCGTCGGGTGAGTTCGCAAACTAGGTGAGCATAGCTCGTACTTTTCGGTGGGAACTGGTGGCTGCAGTGTTAGCTATCCATATGTGTCCGTACCCATCGTCGCTAGACTCAATAAACGTGAGTGAAGCCGTAGTGTTTCATATAATATAAGAATGGCTAAGAAAGTTTACGAATGCCTTAACATGTTATTGACGGAGTTCTTTCCGGTCAAGAACTGGTTAATAAATAACGCATCTGTCTAATTAATTGAATCTACAGTTGGAACAAACTTTTTGTGTATGACTTGTATGACTCGGGGCTTGAGAAATATGGCGCGTTGGAATAATTTCCCAGGCTCGTAGAACCTAGATATTTATACCTTTAAATTTACAGTCAGATGAATAAATATGTTAACTTATTTTATCTACGTACATATCATAAGTGCTCTAAAATGCTTCCAGACACCGTAGGCAATGCCCAGAATTACCAACTATCAGAAATGAATGGAGATGTAATGTTAACATTACCTACTGAAATCCGTAGGTTATGAGTTTAAATTTGGAACAGCTGTCAAATTCAAGTGAGGTGTCTATTCTAGTATCTATAGATATTAAAACAGTAATTGATACGAAACGTCAATTCGTTTATGTTTTTTAATATAAATCGAATGACATAAGAACTCGAGTGACAATAGAATAGGGAGTACATTGGTTTAAAAAAATATTTGATTGAAATACGCAACGCCGCCATTCCAAGCTGTCATTTGTTTTGTTCATTGACTTTTTAATGTTTCAAGTAACACTAGTAATATTGCAGGTTATTTCCTACGGTTCCTAAACCCATCTTAAAACATTTATGGTATGTGTGTAGATAAAGTAGTGTATGCAACTATACATAATTAGTAATTACAACATGTTACAAATTACAAACAATTAATGCCCTTCATTATGCACAGATACATAAACTACCTACTATTAACATTCGTTTCAGCCTTAATATGCCCACTACTGGATAGGCCTCCCTAAATATTTGTATCATCTTGATTTCCAATTTGTCGCAGTAGCTGATGATACCCAAATTCGATTGAGAACACCTCAACCAATATGATCTTGATTCGCCGTAGTAGCTGTTACCACTCAGATTCGGTAGAGACCGCCTCAATCTCGCTGGAAGCGTAAACTCAGTAGGAGTATTCCAGTAGCACAAATCAAGTCTCGTACGAAAGGGTTCTGGATTTTCCCTAGGATACCAGAGCACACAAACTAGCTCTAAAATTCCAAATGGTTTATAGAGCCTGATCTCTAAGGCTCTATAAATCGTTATGTATAAAGTTTGATCCAAAAAAACAGTAGTTGTTGATAAGGTTTCGATGGACACCGCTGCCCATCCGTCCGTTTTTTTCCTCTGTCGCCTCTTACCACAGGAGATGAGGTGCTATTCTCAGACGGCACACGATTATCCTTTTGCCCTTAACTCATTAGCATAAAGTGCAAAAGTGTTAACTTATTTATGGCTTTCACTGGAGCCTGGAGGTACCTCCAGGGTAAAAAAATAAATAAAATAAATTTTAGGACATTCTGACACAAGTTGATTGAGCCCTATAGTAAGCTCAAGAAGGCTTGTGTTGTGGGTACTCAGCCAACGATATATATAACAAACAAATGCTTTAATACACATATAAAACACCCACGACTTAGGAACAAATGTCTGAGCTCATCACACAAATAAATGCCCTTACTGGGATTTGAACTCAAGACAATCGGCTTCATAAACAGTGTCACTACCTACTAGGCCAAAGCTGTCATTAATAGTTAATATAGAACATGTTGAATCGTCTCTGGAATATTTTTAAATACAAGCTTCACAAAATAAATATTTAAAAGAAATTTAAGTACCGTAAGCTACCCCACTTTGATTCGTCTGGTAACATTTCACGTTGGCTTCCATATTTTTTTACTAGAAATTTCTATTAACGTTTACTTAAAAGTTTAGTAATGTAGGTTTCATGCTTAACATAAATTAATTATAGACTGTTAAGCGCATATTTTTTATAACCTCTAGCTGCCCGGAGACCTATAAAAAGTCTCCCATTGAATGCCATTTTGAATTTTAATTATGACAAACCACAGTTGTATATGGCCTGGCAAGTTTGATCTCTGGGCCGCTAGTGGATAAGGTACCTGCGATAAAGATGGCCTAGTTCCTAAGATAGCCCATTCACACTCATGTTCATCAGGCCCATGTATCAAACATGCAGATATTTATGAGAGATAAGTAGGGCACAGCGATGACCATCACGCTTGAATCTGGGGCAGCCCAACTGGGGAAGTACCTTCTCCTTACAGAAGATCACAGCCATAATAGCACTGCTACTTTTCAGGTATCTAGTGTTGTGTTCCTGATGGTGAGTAAGGTTCCCAGAGCTCCAAACTCCTTTAAAGGCCGGCAACGCGCTTGTGACTTATCTGGTGTTGCGGTTGCCCATGGGCAACGGTAATTGCTTACCACCAAGCAATCCGTCTGCTCGTTTGCCGCGTCTGTCATAAAAAAACGGGTATGAAATTTAAATTCATTCCAATGTGCAGTTGTAATGATAGACCACTATGTATGTTAATAGTTGCAAAACAGTTGTAATATGAACGACCGCGACCTTACAATCATATAATGTTACCGCGTGAATCAAAGTAAACCCAGTTCAGTTTTTTTTATGACATAGGCGGCAAACGAGCAGACGGATAGCCTGGTGTTAAGCAATTACTGTCGCCCATGGGCACTCGCAACACCAGGGGAGTCACAAGCGCGTTGCCGGCCTTTAAGGGGGGTTGGAGCTCTGGGAACCTTACTCACCATCAGGAACACAACACTACATACCTGAAAGGTGGCAGTGCTATTATGGCTGTGGTCTTCTGTAAGGAGGAGGTACTTCCCCAGTTGGGCTGCCCCAGATTCAAGCGTGATGGTCAACGCTGTGCCCTACCTCTCATTGTTGGACGTAGTTTATATCTGGATTTTCAAGTAAGATCTTCTAGCCTCAAATGGTCGGCCTTTTATCACTTGTCATAATATCTATCACGCTCTAACAAGTATGTGAGTGCGAAAGTAACGGATAACGCGACAGACGATAAAATGTCAACCATGATAGACGTTCTGATTTTTTTTTTATGACAAAGGTGGCAAACGAGCAGACGGTTTGCCTGATGGTAAGCAATTACCGTCGCCCTTGGGCACTCGCAACACCAAGGGAGTCACAAGCGCGTTGCCGACCTATAAGTTGGTTGGAGCTCTGGGAACCTTATTCACCATCAGGAACACAACACTACATACCTGAAAGGTAGCAGTGCTACTATGGCTGTGGTCTTCTGTAAGGAGGAGGTACTTCCCCAGTTGAGCTTCTCCAGACTCAAGCGTGATGGTACTTCGCTGTGCCCTACCTCTCATTGTTGGACGTAGTTTAAGGACATACCCGGTGTCCCGGGTTCTGATAGTAACATGATATGATATATTATCTATATTTATGTACTTATATACTCTTATTTCTTTGGCTTCGAGCTTCGGTATCCCTTATCTTATTAATAAACCATAGGTTGGTTTAAAAGTTTTTTTTTCTATTTATTTTCAGAGATTTCGTTTAACACGATTCCTTTCCATACAAAACCCATGTTAATCCTCATCGATGTGACTCCATATGGATGGGATGATAGGATGAAAGCATTAACTCTTAAAAAAGCTTAATATCCTCAAATTGGGGGCACGCAGGCAAGAAATGTGACAAGAAAAATTTTCATATGATTTTCTAGAGTATGTAAAATACCCCTAATTTTAATATTCGGAATGTAATTGATTAAGTGCTCCACTACAATTCTAGCAAAATAAACCTAGGATAAAATCTAATGACCTAAGTCTTTGTTTGAAGCAGAACTAATTACTTAATGGACTTCATGCTGACACCCTTTAGTTTGATTCGGGTCTGGATAAGACCTAGAAACTATTCACAGAGGCTTAAATACTAAGAGCTCTATTCTACGTTAAGTATAAACGAATAATAGTATTATGACCCTTTAAATCTAACCATTGAGCCGCGACGTTTGCCTTCGATTGCTTGCCTATTTAGCGTAGCTCATCGAAGCTACAATATAAAGCGCGCAATTTACAGCAAACATGCGTATACCCTCGAATTTTCTAGATTTGGATTTTTTTTTTACATTTCATACTAAGAGTTTAAACTTAACTGAAGCAGTAATTGTTGAGCCGAGGTAGTGATCCTGCCTAATACGCTGGAGCTCGCGGGTTCGAATAAGAGTCGAGGCATTTATTTGTGTGAATATTTTCTGTTAAATTCGACATATTGCTTGGTAGGTCTTGTACTGGTGATACTTGGTAATTTAGTGAGTATTATTTACCTTACGGAGAGCTCACAAGGGTAAATGTTAAACCATAAATTGCTACCTGTTGCTTAGCTTCAAAAATTCATAGCTACCATCGATTTTGTAGCTTGAGTAGCACCGATAAATCAAGGTAGGTATGTCGTACATTAACAAACACGTGGTCTAGCGCTGGTTGTCAATGATGATGATGATGATGACATTTATACACAAATCGACTGAGCTCCACGGTAAGCTCTAGAAGGCTTGTGTCGTAGCGACTCGGCCTACGATATGTATAATATACAAATACTTAAATACACAGAAAACATTTATCACTCAGGAACAAATACATCTTCATAACACAAATGAATGCTCTTACTGGCATTTGGACCGGGAACGTTAGCTACATAGAGACACTACCTACTTGGCCAGACCAGGCATTATGACATTGAAACATAATTAAAATAATTACTTTATAATTATTTTTAGCTTTTCCTCGCGACTTGGTCGGCTATCCGTGTCTTTTAAAGTATGGTTGCGGGATAAAAATATCTTATGTCCTTTCTCGTAGCACAAACTCTCTCCATAGCAAATTTCATGCCTATTGGTTAAGCGGTTTAAGAGGTAACAAACAGACAGACGGAGAGTGTTACTTTCGTATTTATAATATTACTAAGATTACGAAGTATGAAGTACAGTAAAAAAACAATACCTAAAGCTCTGTTTTTTGTAGGCACCAACTCATATTTTGCTACACGTACATAATATCAATTCATAAGAGCAATGAAAAGCCATTTCATAGTCTAACCTTCGTCAAAGAATTCATCGTTAATGTACTGTAATCATATATCCATCAAACCCCAACTAAATTATGGATATTGGCCCTTATGCACTGGTCCTACCGCGAGATAGTAAGCTCTGAGCTATCAGCTATTTCAAGGGACAAAAGGTAATCGATGCCGTGTAAATAAAAGAGAGATATATGCCGGCGATGAACTACGATCGCCCGGCTATGACATATATGTCTCTTTTATTTACACATCGATTATCTTTTGTCCCTTGAAATAGCTGATAGCTCAGAGCTTATACTAGCTCGCGGTGGAACCAGTGCCTTATCAGTCACCCCTTTATCTAGTGCTCATTTTGGGGGCAATCTAAAATAGTGACGTAGATTTACATAATTAGTCGATTCACATTTATCTATAAAAGTTATTTGTCAAGCTAAAATTCTTCTTTAGTGTAAGCTATAGAGACACATTTATTCCTCCTTTTAGTCAAATCGGAGGGCGACAATTATAAATATCGAATATCGTCAATTTGGGGTCCATTTTATTAATAGGCACCGAGTAACCTTCATAGAGATTCTCATTCATTCTCTATGGAAATCACTTGGTGACTATTTCAAAGATGGTCCCAAGATCTTTGACATGTTATTGAGTGAGTAAGTCAACTTAATTTTTATCGACTTAGATTATCGTAACTGCCCAATCCCTTGCCCCTAAACTGAGCATAAGATAACGGGGTGTACTTATCAGTCACATTGAGCCCTTGTCGTCACTTGTCTGCCATCTTGTAATCTAAGTGTCCTCGTAGTTGGGCTTTCAAATCGCTTGGAACCTTGACGTATCATGACAGTTTGGAGTGGTACCGCGAACTTCGAAGTTCGTGTATTTCGTGCATCTTTCTCTTTTACTTCAATTAAGGTGTAATGAGAGTGACAGAGACAGTCGTTAGAAACATACGAATATAGTTGATCGCGGTAGCGCCGCTGCTTCTAGGGTCTACTCGGTGAAATGTAACATTTTGGCTTGTAGCAGTTGTTACGGTAGGACGAATGCGTCCGTCGAATCCCAATCTACAGAGGGCGCCCACCCGCCGCCAAGCGTGGAAACTATGGTAACTACCATCCAAGATCATACAAGTCTTATTTGGGGAGGCCTATGTCCAGCAGTGGTCAACTTACAACAGAAATGATAAAACGATTTATCAGTAGGTTGCTATCTGTCTTTCATATAATAAATAATAATAAATATTTCGGGATAGTAAATCTTACACAAATCGACCTAGTCCTACGGTAAGCTAAGTATGGCTTGTGTTGTAGGTAGACGACGATATATTTAATAGATAGATACATATAAATACATAGATAACACCCATGACTCAGAAATAAACCCAGGACCATCGGCTTCATAGGCAGGGTCACTACCCACTAGGCCAGACCGGTCGTCAAACCACAACTATTCATTATTATTTCTTGTAAACACAAGCAAATGTTGGGATCAAGTAAGTCTGCTGATACAGTCAGCAGCAAAAGTGGCTAAGCGTTTCAAGTGTTCAAAATAACCTACACGCGCTCTTATCCTCTTGACAATAGAGACGTGTTGACCTCATTTTGAACGCCTCAAACGCTTAGCCACTTCTGCTGCTGACTGTACAAACAATAAGCAAATACCATTGTGAAGTAGTGTTGACAAAGTTGCCTCAGTAGACAACGGGTCGGGAATTTAGTAAATTAATGCTATTAGTGTATTATTCGAACAAAGCAGAGTAAGCGTATGCGATAATTGTGAGTCCTTGGCGACCTCTGTCGTATGAACTTGGTATTAGAGCCATTTGGCCGACGTTCCAATACCGGTATGATTTTTAAAAGTTACCGGTTATTTAAAAAAAGTATATTAACATAAAGAAAGATTCAGGAACTTGGGAGGGTTAAAAAGCTGTGTTCGAAATAGACCAAAAACTTATGTCCGTTTTTTTGGAGAGTGTAGTTTAATTTCTTTTTTAACATTAATATAATATGGGTTATTGTACCGATAATAATTTTACATAAATATTGACTTTAAGGATTTAATTTTGTATGCCACATAAAAAATGAATGACTCAATTTTGTGAAAACTTTTTGCACGAGCTCTTACAAAAGTAAAAGGTCTAATACCTTAAAAATCAAATGATATTTCGTACATAAATACCGAAAAACTCATTGGCACGAGCCCGGGTTTGAACTTGCGACCTCCGTACCCTTCCCATGAGTTGTGACATTGACGTTTTCGATAACGAGTATCGAGTTTACTATCTGTGCATCTCGCTTGTACTATTTTAGTGCGAACGAAAAGCACAGATAGTAAAGTCGATACTCGTTATCGAAAACCTCAAAGTCACAACTCATGGGAAGGGTACCGGATTGCAAGTCGCAAGCTCTTACCGCTAGATTACCAGCTGTCTTATAGACTTGGACTCGGAATTGGACTCTTTGGACCCGGGTATGTCCTTAAACTACGTCCAACAATGAGAGGTAGGGCACAGCGATGGCCATCACGCTTGAATCTGGAGCAGCCCAACTGGGGAAGTACCTCCTCCTTACAGAAGACCACAGCCATAATAGCACTGCTACCTTTCAGGTCTGTAGTGTTGTGTTCCTGATGGTGAGTAAGGTTCCCAGAGCTCCAACCCCCCTTAAAGGCCGACTTATCTGGTATCAAAAAAATATCTACCACCTGTTCTAACCGTACACCTCTGACCCTAGAAGATTATGTTTCCGACGAGAGCTGTCATGGAAGGAATAGATTCGTTGTTCTGTCACTTTCCAATCAGACGTTCTTAATATACACGTCATTCAATGTCTGCTACGGAGGGCGGTAGCTCCGACATCAATACAAACTCTACATCAAGACAATCGATGTAAGCTAAATCCTACGGAACAAAAGTTTCAAGGGAATTTGAAAGATAATCTCTTTGGACTTTGCTGTTTAATTTTCAGTTAAGTGATCTCCGCGAAACCGGAGGTTAATTGAAGCTTTACATTATGAAATGTTTGTTTACGTAATATGACATGGATTGTTGAGCCACTTGGCAATGTGCACTTTGCTGTAGTATTAAACATTACAATATAAATGCAGTATATTTTTTTTAATACAACGACGGTGGCAAACAAGCATACTGCCCGCCTGATGGTAAGCAGTTACCGCAGCCTGTGGACGTATGTATCTCCAGAGGATTCACATGCGCGTTGCCTAGCCTAAAATTTTTTATAAGTCGGTTAAAAATGTATTCCAAAAATGACACAACGGTTGTACGTCATTTATATCGATATCAAGTAATACAATTAATTTAAATTGTCCTCGCACTATTAAACGCCAGTTCAGATTTGCCCCCGTCAATCCGGTGTTGGCCGATTGCTCGATATAATGTCACGCCCTATCTACATACGTAATATGGATTTTTGAGCCATTTGCCTATGCAATGCTCTTATTTATTTTATTTATTTTATGACAAAGGTGGCAAACGAGCAGACGGATTGCCTGATGGTAAGCAACTACCGTCGCCCATGGGCACTCGCAACACCAAGGGAGTCACAAGCGCGTTGCCGACCTATAAGTGTGTTGGAGCTCTGGGAACCTTATTCACCCTCAGGAACACAACACTACATACCTGAAAGGTAGCAGTGCTATTATGGCTGTGGTCTTCTGTAAGGAGGAGGTACTTCCCCAGTTGGGCTGCTCTAGATTCAAGCGTGATGGTACTTCGCTGTGCCCTACCTCTCATTGTTGGACGTAGTTTAAGGACATACCCGGGTCCGGGGCTCTTGTGGCATTGTACCATCTGCTGGCGGCATTTCCTCAATTTGGTATGCCAAAGGATATTTATGTCATCATCCGGTCTTAGCGCCGAATATTGCTTCGTCCCTTTTGGCGTTGAGACCCTAGGTCCTTGGGGCCCTAGCGCTCTGAGTCTTTTCAAAGCTATTTCAAAGAGACTCAGAGACGCTACAGGGGACCGGAGAGCGGGCAGTTACCTCGCTCAACGCAACTGTCTAGCAGTTCAGCGGGGTAACGCAGCCAGAGTCTTCCATGCCGAAAAGGGACCTTTTCTATATTTAGTATAGTTCATTTAGTTTTTAGTCACATTACTGTATTATTTTATTATTTGACTTAATGTTTATATACTGTATTGTTTGAAATTGTTAATAAGTTGAATTTTATGTCAATGTGCGAGACAATAACTGCTCATAGGTTTTGTAAGTCTATGAACTAGGGTTGTCGTGATATAGTAACCGTCTGTACAGAGAAGATAGGTAAAATCCTAAATAATGTATGTAATACTGCCAGTAATTATAATAATTCAGACGTTAATTACAAGTATCTAATGTATTACTTGTTATCATAACACTACTTACAATTTCTTATGAAACCACAATTTGTGTTTTATATTTGAGGTTAAGGATTATTTTTAATATTGACGTTTAATATATAATAATGCTAGTTTAATGTGTTCATTTAAAATTATTACTAAAAAAACCGGCCAAGAGCGTGTCGGGCCACGCTCAGTGTAGGGTTCCGTAGTTTTTCGTCCGTCACAGTAAGTGTTCCCACTTAAGAGTTAAAAATGGGCTATTTGATACATTGTTGTTGACATAGGTATATTAATATTGAGTACAGAACCATAAAAACGGCCCCACAAAGGACGGTGACAACTAAAGAAAGAGTTATAGATCCTAACTATACATGGAAAATTCGAAAAAATGTTGCCAATTTCAGTCTCACCACGAGTAGTAGAAGGGGTTGTAACATGGAGTGATAACCAACCAGCGTCATTTGAAGTCAGGCAGTGAGTTTCAACCTAATGTATGGGCATGTATGCTCCGACCCCATTAAATCAGAAAGATTCTTAACACTGCCATGTAGGGTATGAGGTAGGACGGTCGCATTGGGCGATGAATATTAGTGCAGATTCTTATTTACGATTAAAACTAAACGCGGAATTATACATTAAACGGCGGCGCTACCGTGAACAACGATATTCGTAAACTTCAGACGATTATCTCTGTCACGAGTCACGACACCTTATTTGGAGTAAAAGAGAAAGATGTTCGAAATATTCGATTTTCGCGGTAGCGCCGCAGTTTTCCGGAGCGGTATCGCGAACATCGAAGTGCGTATATTTCGAACACCTTTCTCTTTTACTCCAAATAAGGTGCCGTGTGATGCCGGCTGTCTAGAATAGCACCACCCCTACTCCTCCCGCGGGTGTCGTAAGAGGCGACAAAGGGAAACATCCTACGGACGGGCAGCAGCGTCCGTCGAAACCCAATCTACAGTTACTGTGGTCGCCAACCCGCCTGCCAAGCGTGGCGACTATGGCAACTACCCCCCAAGATGATACAAGTCACATTTGTGGGAAGCCTGTGTCCAGCAGTGGACTGCATACGGCTGAAATGTAAGGTGTCGTAAACCATATTCGTAAATTTCGGACGATTGTCTCTGTCACTCTCTTAACGCCTTAGTATTAGAGAAATGCTCGACATATACGAACTTCGATGTTCGCGGTACCGGAAGAGTGATGAAGTGTGTCTTGTCATTCAATAGAGATTTTGACAGCCATATCTTAGGGAATAAGGGCTAATTTATTAACAATTTGTAAGAAAGTATCGCCTTAACGACTTTAGTGCTGGAATAATATAAAGTACCTATTTTGCTCGCAAAAAAGCCTAAGACATATGCAATCTTGCGGCGCTTCCGTCTTTCTCGAGCGAAAGCAGAGACCATTTTACCAAAAACGCATAAGATGTATGAAATCCTACGGCGCTTACAGTTTTTTCGAGTTGATAAAGTTTGTATGGGGGAACAATATTTTCGTTTTTTAGTATATTACTCGATTTTTTTTTCATACTTTCTCACCGTTTTAACCTTCCCTGTGCTACTACAAATATTTCAGGACCAAAATTAGCCAAATCGGTAAAGCCGTTCTCAAATTATAGCGTGACCAAGAGAAATAGGGTTCATTTTTAGATATATAGATTTGTTTCAAAAAATATTGAACCTATCAAGTTCAAAATAATTTTCCTAGAAAGTTTATGTGAAGTTCTACTTTTGAGATTTTTTTCATATTTTTGAAACTTGTAGTTCAAAAGTTAGAGGGGGGGGGACGCACTTTTTTTTACTTCTGGAGCGATTATTTCCGAAAATATTTACATATTCCAAAAATGATGTTAGTAAACCCCTATTCATTTTGAAATACCTATCCAACAATATATCACACGTTAGGATTAGAATGAAAAAAAAAATCACTCCCCACTTTTACGTATAGGGGGGGTACCCTAAGAAAACATTTTTTCCACTTTTTATTTTTGCACTTTGTCGGCGTGATTGATATACATATCACTGCCAAATTTCAGCTCTCTAGTGCTAACGGTCACTGAGATTATCCGCGGACGGACGGACGGACGGACAGACATGGCGAAACTATAAGGGTTCCTAGTTGACTACGGAACCCTAAAACGTATTATTTTTGCATTTGACTTCAAGCATTGCATATTGTTGTATATATTAAATAAATAAATATTAGATTAAAGGACATGCTTACCAAAATTAACTGAGCCCCACGGTAAGGTCAAGAAGGTTGTGTTGTGGGTACTCAGCCAACGATATATGATATACAAATACTTAAATACATGTATAAACACCCATGACTCAGGAACAAATATCTGTGGTCATCACACAATGCCCTTACTGGGATTTGAACCCAGGACCATCGGCTTCATATCAGAAATTGAGCAATCTTCAGCACACTGTTCAAATAAGATTCAGTATCATCATCAGCTGAAAGATATACTGCTGGGCAAAGGCCTTCGCCAATGATTACCACAACGACCGGCCCTGTGCAACGGTTTCCTGTATCCGCGGTCAGATCTTCGTTCTACCTTGTAGAAGTTCTTCCAATGCTACGTTCTCTGGTAAGTACACTAAGTATGTCAGTAGATATCTTGTGGGCACGGACATCTACTGTCATAGCATAAAACTTCCCATCTATAGTCCAATTTGCCGTGTGATGCCGGCTGACTAGAACAGCACCACCCCATCTCCTCCCGCGGGTGTCGTAAGAGGCGACAAAGCGAAAAATCCTACGGACCGGCAGCAGCGTCCGTCTAAACCCAATCTACAGCTACTGCAGTCGCCAACCCACCTGCCAAGCGTGGCGACTATGGCAACTAGCCCCAAGATGATACAAATCATATTTGTGGGAGGCCTATGTCCAGCAGTGGACTGCATACGGCTGAAATGTATGTATGTATGTATAGACCAATAGTGCAACTATGGTTTAATTCGTAATAAAGTATCGATAATATTCTTTTTGTTATTTTTTTTTTCTTCATTGTTTCATTAATTTATAAACAGCCGTTGTCTTTTAACTGGTAATGTAAATAATACTCACACCTAATCGAATATTCTACTTAGTTATGGACCATTTTTGGGAGACTATAGACTATAGTTGGGAAGTTTTACGGTACTTCGTGTACATATCCCAGAAAAATTCCCGTCCGTAACTCTTTCACTATTTTTATTAAACATTCTCTTCATATAAGGTTTTTTTTCTAGATTTGAAGCATAATTTCACTTTTGCTGATATAATATTTATGAAGGCGTGTTTGCTTTTTATCATGGTAACCAGTTAGGGTGTCCATAAATTATTTACATCATGGGATAAACATAATGTTCAAAATGTTTTCACAAAAGAAGTTGTGTTAAGTTTCAAGAATGAATGTTTTAATGTTTTCTATATATTGTAACTATTATAAGTAACTAAAAAAAAGTGTCTTAAACGATTGACAATTACCTTCTTACATACATTTTATCTGGATTATGGACCATCTCAAAATGATTCATACATTTTATTTTCAATCCTTTCTTTAGAATAGATGGTGTTTCTGTTGTCCAAAAGGCGGAACGAACTGTTATGCGCTGTTTGCCATTCCTGTGACCTTGACCTTGGGAAATCCCTTACTCCCTTCTAAATTATGGTAACCCTATGTGACGCTTAATTTTATATAAACCATACTGTCCCTGTGTGAATATTTGGGCGTCATCCAATTCCTTTAAGCCGTAGTACCAGATTTTGAACAGTAACATTCAATATGGCTGACTCATTTTAGTCAAAAATCAATCTATGGATAATTTTTGAAATGTTCACAAAAAAACTTGGAACTAAATCTCTGTATGAACCGGACGATGATTTCTGTTTTTTTAGCTGAAAGTATGAGGTTTTACAATCTTATAAAATGGTTGTAAAATAATTATAAGTACTTGTTATAGTATTTGACGACCGGTCTGGCCTCGTGGGTAGTGACCCTGCCTATGAAGCCGATGGTCCTGGGTTCGATTCCCAGTCGGGGCATTTATTTGTGTGATGAGCACAGATATTTGTTCCTGAGTTATGGGTGTTTTCTATGTATTTAAGTATTTATATGTTTCTATCTATTATATATATATCGTCGTCTAGTACCTACAACACAAACCTTACTGAGCTTACCGTAGGACTATGTCAATTTGTGTAAGATTGTCCCAAAATATTTATTTATTTATTTATTTATTACAAGCAAACGTTACCACGTTTAATGTCCATTTCTATTTTCTATCATTTGAAAATAGATGACATATAGTTAAGAAAAAGTGACAAGGGCCTCCGTCGTTTGAGGCAGGGGGACGAGGCAATTCGAACCCGCATCTCCAGCTATCGCGGCTGACGCCTTAACCAATCGGAACACCCGAACGCAGAGAAACCCGTCGAAATTCGTCAAGATTTTGTTTATTTTTAACGGTTTTGGACACCGTTTATCAACTTTAAAGCAAATTATTAATAGAAAATAATTTTGATAAATTAAACATTAACACGACTCTACTCACGTTTATTTAGTCACTAGCGCGACATGTTTCGGAGAACATAGGCCTCCATTATCAAGCACTAAGAGTGCTGAGTGCTCATGTCTCACGAAAGTTTAAATACAAAAGAAAATAATTGTATTTGTTCTTGATTTCCTATTTTTATTATTACCGATTATCGTAAAATATTTATTGTTAGCACATAAAAAGTATAATCCAAGAAGTGCCTGATGTCGTATATCCTATAAAAATTGTTAGAAAGCGCCGATTGCTTATACATTTTTTAATCCGTATCATAAGATGGCTATGGCGGCTGGATGGTAGATTTTTTTCATAACTTCATTGTGATAAGCCTTAATTGAAAATTATTATCTTTTAAATGCACACCACTTAACAATTTGGCAAAATAGGGACTGAAAATTTATTGAGATTGTAAAACTGTTGAGGAATCTGTGTGCTAGTATGTTCTGGGAAAGGGGGACAATAAAATGTATGTGTGTGTCATTCATCACGCTGACCCTAGCTGGATCCAAACCCTGTACCACGAGTTGCCACAGTTGACATGCATACATTAATTTACGTCGATTTGTTAGGCTTTGTACTATTTCGTCATATAAATATTTTACTCCAACGCTAGCCAGTAAGCTGTTAACATCTCGTGGTAGAGGGTACTGCACCTACCACAAGCTGCCACAGTTGATATCATCATCATCATCATCATGTCAGCCGAAAGACGTCCACTGCTGGACATATGCCTCCCCCAGAATGACCCAAGAAGACCGATCCTGCGCCTTCCACATCCAGCGGTATCCCGCGACTCTAACTAGGTCGTCGGTCCACCTTGTGGGAGGCCTACCTACGCTGCGTCTTCCAGTTCGTGGTCGCCACTCCAGAACCTTTCCGCCCCACTGGCCATCGTTTCTGCGTGCAATGTGCCCTGCCCACTGCCACTTAAGTTTGGCGATTCGGAGGGCTATATCGATAACTTTGGTTCTACTGCGGATGCAATCATTCCTGATTCGATCACGCAGAGACACTCCCAACATAGCCCTCTCCATTGCTCTTTGGGTAACATTGAGCCTTACAGTTGATATACCTCACGTTTTTTACATAGAATTATCAGCTCTTTAACAATTTCTCTATAGTATTATTTGTGTGGAGTCCATATATATATTTTAAGCAGACGTTAGTGAGTACGTATTTGCCGATCGTGGTAAAGGGCAGTAGTTATAGCGATTCGTATTTGTGGTTCCGTCGGTCTAATGTTACCTCAACATTTGTGTAATTCCGGATAATCTATATATATATATAAAACTGACCAGCGTTTGATCTCAGTCACACCTGATGCTAAGTGTCGACGAAGTCGAGTGTATAACACGCTGGTTAAGTAACAGCTTATTCATTATGGCCTTGAATAGACCCAAATTATATCTTTCAGAAAATACGCAGAGAGCGAATTCCATTCCTCAGCAGTCCGCATCAGGAAGGTAGAAGCGAATCGCTTCGTGCGAATGAAAGGAATATTCACAACGTAAAGATGAAACCGCTCGCCTCGCCTGGACGTCCAGTAGTGGAACGCAGATGGCGGAATTAAATCGTGCTGAATCCAGAGGCTCTAGTGTAAGTTTCTTTTGACAAAAAACGTTTACAAACGCGTAATTAGTCATAATGTTATTTATATGTGAAACGCAAACCCGTTCGTGATGTAAAGTTACGTTAAAAACTTACACTCAGGGCTCTGTGCACACTCTCCAAAATGTATCATGTAAAACACAGACAAACTAGCAACCCTGCGACAGTGCTCAAAGCTCTGTAACCTTACACTCACTAACTCAGGATCGCCTATGAGTCTGCAAGCTCGGTGCTTGAATCCAAAGCGGCCAGCTGATACTTGGCAGAGCCAAGCAATGTTACCCCAACTTTATGAAATGGCGGGTAAGATCGACTTTGACCACTGCGTTCTGTTAGCATCAATAGTAACTTTATTAATAATTGATAATAACAGGTTCTATTATAATTATTAAAGAATAAAAAAAGATAAAAGATCTTTTTTTTTCAATTTAAACACATTACATGCACTTACAACGTGAAAAAAAAAAAAATCTACACCGGTTCAAACCCTACACTTCTGACCCGTGAAGATATCGGCAAGAAACTACGGCAGGACTTATTTTTTCAAAACAGTGATACATCAAATCTTAAAGTACTTACATAAATATGCGTAGTCCGATAAGAAAACATATCGAACAGTTTATTACAAGATATGAAAATACTAAAATATAAAAGTAAAAATAACAATGTATAAACAAATTCGACTTCACAAAATAGACATACTTTAATATGCTTTCTTATGAATAAGAAATGGTAACAGAGCCATAATAAAAAAAAGTGATACTTATAAAAAATTATTTAAACGGTTAGTGTAATTCAATTTGATAAATTACTTTTATTAAGTCATCAGAAATTGGTTTTTAGTGTAATTGATTAATTTTAGAAATAATTGATTATTGCGACCAACACTGTTTTTAATTACTTATTGAAACCTTATCATAATTGGTTCGTGGAAACAATTTTTATTTTTGATTACCGAATGGACAAAATGGCGGCACGAGGCGGGGTTTTGCTCCTCTTGATACCAAATCAGGTAAAAGGGGCAGAAGAAAAATAACTATATGGATAAACATGGGATTGATTATGGTAAAGTTTGAGGGTGACCACACTGGATGAGCATAATGCCTAAGCGGTCACTGTGGGTCGTTCGGCTGATGTGATGATCTGATGATGATGATAGATGAAACCTCGAAAGTTGGTCGGACATTGACGCTGCTCTACTGGGCAGAAACACTGCGGAGAGAGGAGTTCCAGACTGTGGTAGCCGACATCCGCAAAAGATATGACACTAAAGAAGAAGATACCAAATTGGTAACTTTTGGGAAAGAATATTTTTTTTTTAAGATTGAAGTTTTCAACCCATACTCCATACTAATATTATAAATACGAAAGTAACTGTCTGTCTGTCTGTTACCTCTTCACGCTTGTGCCAGTTGAAATGAAAATTGGTACGGAGAGTAGCTCAAACTCTAGAAAGGACATAGGATATTTTTTACAATCATACTTTAAAATGGGCAAGTCTGTGGGTGAGTTGGTAGAGTAATGGCCACGTACCGCAGAGTCAGCAGTTCGAATCTACCCTGGGCAGTTCATTATTCAATTTTTCTTTTAGTTTTACGAATATAATACCACACGACCTTGTTTTTCAAATTAGTTTTAGATTTTTTGAATTGCAGTGGTTGAAAGCTAGAGGAATAGTTTTAATGACTGACGCATACGAAATAGCATTGGTACGTGTTTGAATATAAAATCTCACTGATTGTTCGAAGAAATTCTTAAATAAGGCCACAAACCATTTTGAATTCAAACGACGTAGCTCTTAAACAATCCCCTGTTATATCTATCGCTATAAAATTCCACACAACCCCAATCCTACTAACTCACCAATTCTCGTAACTCATACGTTTGCTGCATACTTTTTCAGAAACAAAGCAAATATCCAATTTGAATCTTATATCATACAGATAAGATTGTTATTCCAACGAAACATGCATAAAACTGGAGTTTATGCTCGTCGCGTACTAAAAGCGCGAAGGATCTCCAAATAAACCATTATAAGTATGATCTGGAATTGTGTGTGTTTTTCCTGTTATGAAGGTTGTTTTACACTGGTTGGCAAGTCGTATGCCTGATGAACAATAGTGAAAGGCTATGCTTTATCGATGTGTTAAGAATCAATTTGTATTCGTGAGGGTGTACACAGCGGTGCGGTGTGGAACAAGCCATTTAGACGATAAACACTGACTGCGCTGCGTGTGTAATAGTACTGTTCGCTGGAGTGCTACTGTGAATAAATATTTGTAATTTTCCAACGATTGTCTCTTTCACTCTCATGATTTCCTAATTGGAGTAAAAGAGAAAGATGCTGGAGTTTTTTTTAACTTTGCGGTAGGCGTAATGAATTCTCACGTAAGGTCTATTTGAAACTCATAGTGTTGGATTTTGTATATTCTTCATAATTCCTGGTGATGGGGTCAGTAATCCTTCAGCGTAAAACAAACCCGTTACCGGCTAAAATATATTACAATACAACACTGTTTCGTAGTTTTCATGGCTAAGCAGAGCCCTGAGTGTAAGTTTTTAACGTAACTTTACGTTACGAACGCGTTTGCGTTTCCCATATAAATATAATTGTCACTTACGCGTTCGTAAA
Organism: Grapholita molesta; assembly: GCA_022674325.2. Classification (NCBI taxonomy): domain Eukaryota; kingdom Metazoa; phylum Arthropoda; class Insecta; order Lepidoptera; family Tortricidae; genus Grapholita; species Grapholita molesta. Next base: position 2,740,908 of record CP053136.2, on the reverse strand, counting down.
CGTTTTTTTACGTCAAAAGAAACTTACACTAGAGCCTCAGAATACTTCAAGGGGAAGTATAGTAATTATATTCGGGGTCAATAAGAACGAAAATAATGTAACAAACCAATTTAGCTTCGCAACTACGCACGTTCAAAAAACAAACATGTTTTCATTGTCATTGTATGCACATACATTCTTGTTTAGTTCAAATATGCAATAAATACATATTGCCAATCAATTAAAAAAAAAAAACAAAAAACAAATTACATAATAATATTTTGTCATGTTTCTCTGGCACACGAAACTACTGTGCGTCTGCGCAACCTAATCTTATTATGTTTATCTAATGAGTCTAATGACTATGGCAATAATGTAGAATATTAATACTTCACTATAAAATAAAGCCAATTAATGATAATTTTATTCACGTGATACTGGGTTTGGTGTCACCAGTGTTTTTTTTATGACAAAGGTAGCAAACGAGCAGACGGATGGCCTGATAGTAAGCAATTACCGTCGCCCACAGGCAACACCAGGGGAGTCACAGGCTTTGTTTTTTCTAGTCAGTTTAATTTCAGATCTGACAAAAAAAAAGTCAAATAGAGCAGTGTGAAATAAACCTTTTTGACAAAAAACAAATAAACAAAACAAATAGCTTCGCGTGTCTGTGGTCATTTCTGGACCTTGTTATCTTTGAGCAGGAATACAGTATCCAATTACAGTAGGGATAGTAATATCAATGGAAACAAAGACAGTTGAAAAAATTATATTCATCCCTATTCTTGGAATTGTAGTGTGTAAGAAAATTGAGAATATAAAATAAGATAATCACTCCAAAGACCCTGACAGTTAAAGATTGGATAGTTTATGAAGTGTGGGATATGTTTCAGAGCATTTTATAAATAAATAATAAATAAATATTCAGGACAAACTTACACAAATCGACCTAGTCCTACGGTAAGCTCGTAAGGCTTGTGTTGTAGGGACTAGACGACGATATATATTATAGATAGAAACATATAAATACTTAAATACATAGGAAACAACCATGACCCAGGAACAAATATCTGTGCTCATCACACAAATAAATGCCCTGACTGGGAATCGAGCCCAGGACCATCGACTTCATAGGCGACCCACTAGGCCAGACCGGTCGTCAACGTTTTCTTAGATGATTTAAGGATGACTCACGTTACACCGTCGCGTCTCCTACACGTCGCCGTCCCGAGCCCGAGCCTTCCGTTGACCCACCGTGCACTCACCGGGGCGGCCCGACACGCGAATTTTGACATTAACACGAGCGTCGTTCCTTCGAGCCATTTGTTGTGAGTAGACGACCGTCGTACGCCCGTCGATATCGCGTCAAAATCAATAAATAATAGATAAATATTACAGGACATTCTTACAAATTGACTGAGTCCCACGGTAAGCTCAAGAAGGCTTGCGTTGTGGGTACTCAGCCAACGATATACATAATAGCGGGTGTGGCCTGTAATTGGCATTAACTTTAGGCATCATTTCTACACCACAAACATAGCAACATTTGTTCTACGACTTTTGAAAATAACTAATAGTTTAATAAATATTTAAAAAAAAAGATTTTCCAAGCAAGCAATGTATTGCGAAAACTATGAAGTTTGTAGTAAACGTCAACTAGACTATTGGATGCTGTTCATTCAAAATACTATTTAGTTTGTTCGAAAAAATCACAAGTAATAATTTACCCAATTATTTAAAATTGTACAACAAATATTGTTACGTTCGTGGTGTAGAAGCGATCCCTAAATTTTTTGCTCATATTACAGGCCACACCCAGTATATAAACACTTAAATACATAGAAAACACCTATGATTAAGAAACAAAGAAATGCTCTTACTGGGATTGGAACTTAGCACCATCGGCCTCATAGGTAGGATTACTACCACTAAGCCAAACCTGTCGTCAAAAATATTTATTATATATTATTCTTTGTAATTTTTTTTTATGACATAGGCGGCAAACGAGCAGACGGATTGCCTGGTGGTAAGCAATTACCGTCGCCCATGGGCACCCATAACACCAGAGGAGTCACAAGCGCGTTGCCGGCCTTTAAGGGGGGTTGGAGCTCTGGGAACCTTACTCACCATCAGGAACACAACACTGCATACCTGAAAGGTAGCAGTGCTATTATGGCTGTGGTCTTCTGTAAGGAGAAGGTACTTCCCAGTTGAGTGCAATATTTAGACAGCAAAGCAAAAAGTACTAGAATTTCAATCATTTTCACTCACAACAATTTTAAAGAGCCAAAAAGACCACCGGGTATCACTATACCAAACCCACTGGTCCATTCTCCATTATACCAAAGGGAGTTGTAAAAAAATATTCTGACTTCTCGAAAGCGCGGATTCATATTGTACCCTCATCCACACAGTCTACTGTTAATTCTAACCCTTATTCCAAAGGCGTAAGGTCTATAATAAGTCAGTTAAAAGTTGCTGGTTGTACCTTTGAAAACGAAGCCGCTGTCATAGGATTAACAGCGAAGCTGTACACCGAAAGTTAGTTTCGGAATATTTTTTACTACTACGACGGTGAAAAACTAGCATACGGCCCGCGAGATGGTAAGCAGTTACAGTCGCCTAAATAGTAGTAAATTGGATTTTGTTAAGAAAATCTCAAACACGATCTTGATACGCTTTTACTATCGATATTTAAATCGAAAGAAAAAATAGAAAAAAATTACTCGCAGCGGGACTCGAACCCACGACCACTGGATCCAGTGGAGTGGAGTTTCTTGCGATCTAAATATCGATAACATGCTAGCAGACGTTTCTGCTTAATATAAAAAAACGCTTTTATTATCTTCAACATAAAATCGTGTTAAGCTTATTTTGAACACTTAGCCCGCTTAGCAATTTCTGCTGCTGACGGTATAACATAACAATACACTGGAAAGTGAAATAAATAGAAAATTGTATGAAAATTAGCAGGAAAATGGAGTTAACGAGTGAGAAAGGGTTTATCAGTGCGAAGCTAATTTCGTAGGTGCACCGCGCGGGATAGCGCACCGGCCAGCTGCCTCACACTTCAGGCTGATTTAGACGGCGCGCAAACTCGCATGCGACTTTCATTACATTGCGGGTTTTGATCGGCTGGTTGAAATGCACATCAACTGTTCGCAATGTACCTAAAATCCCATGCGACTTCGCGCGGCGTCTAAATCAGCCCTTACGATCAAGCCCCTATTTCACCAAAGCGCACAGCGACAATTGTGAAGATTCCCGCTGACATATTTAATTTTCTGACGTTGTAGTACATTGGTTACATTGACCGCTTACCATCGGGTGGGGCGTGTGCGTGTGTGGTTGGATCAAGGGTCAGATTCAGCAGGCGGTAATCCTGGACACGACGCGCATGGTCCGGCAGTTTCTCTCTCTGCAGCCCTAACCACCGGCAGCCTGGGCCCTGCCCAGTTGCCGGCGGCACTCTAGGTTAGGTATTTATGTGTTTGTATTTCTGTTATATTGTATTTTACTTTGATACTTGTTCACATTCAAAGCTCGGTAAAACGACCGTCATTTAGGTAATTCGTCTGTTTGTTATGAGGAATACATTCTAATGAATAAGTTGTAAAATATATGAAATACTAAACTTAAATAACGAATCTGGATCTAGGTTAGTTTGTATGAAAATTATACCTGAACGAATACGAGGCCTATGTCCAGCAGTGGACGTCCTTCGGCTGACATGATGATGATAATGATTTAAACTTAGACTTACAATACATGCAAATCCAAATGTATACGACGCATTATACATATTTAATTATGACAAATGATTAAAACCTAATCTCTTACTGATGCATCTGTGTACAGTCTATGACAACTGTCCCAAAAGTGCACTATTTTACCCCAACAAATGCTGCTTTTGTTCCAAAATTGCAGTTTAAGAAATAGTACAGCGTTGGGAGCATCGCATTTCTGCTTTAATATTGTTGAAAGCCGAGTTAATAGACCAACTCAAACCTTTACTACAGTTAAATATTCTATTTTGCGGAGTAAACGCCGACTCCATGTTAGCGCGTTACTTAAGTACTTAAAGTTATCTAAGTTCTGATATTGACGATAACTGATAGAATATCATATATTTTGGACCCGGGTATGTCCTTAAACTACGTCCAACAATGAGAGGTAGGGCACAGCGAAGTACCATCACGCTTGAGTCTGGGGCAGCCCAACTGGGGAAGTACCTCCTCCTTACAGAAGACCACGGCCATAATAGCACTGCTACCTTTCAGGTATGTAGTGTTGTGTTCCTGATGGTGAGTAAGGTTTCCAGAGCTCAAACCCCCTTTAAAGGTTGGCAACGCGCTTGTGACTCCCCTGGTGTTGCGGGTGCCCATGGGCGACGGTAATTGCTTACCATCAGGCAATCCCTCTGCTCGTTTGCCACCTTATGTCATAAAAAAAAATCTAATTGGCTAGATAAAATTTGCTAACATATGTGACTTTAAGGTAAAGGTACCTAATGGCGCTTAGCGATTACGCTGCGAAGCATCATATTAGCAGACCTGGGATAACTCGGGGCAAGTTATAGGGATTTGATATCGATGAGATGTCGATATATATTACTACTCGATACGTCACTAATTTCAATTACTAGAATTTTAAATCAGTAAATACTATAGAACATTTTAGTAGTTTAAAATGAATATTTTCATCTAGACGGCAATTATTAATACCGACGAACATGGAAAAATCATTGATTGTGTTTTATGAAAACTGTTTTAAAATAAACATGTACATATCCGTTTTATTTATTTTTATTTAAAATGTCAAAAAAAAAATATTTATAAAATTTCGATGTTGTCATTAACATCGATATATTTTTTTATCGATAATATATTTGGTCACGCACTTATAGATGCCCCGAGTTATCCCAGGTATGCATTAGTATTGAAGCGTCGTTAACAATAGCGTAAGCGCCAATCGCCATAAGGTACCTTTATCCGCGGAACGTCTGGTTTCTTTAAGCAGGCTTCTAGGGGTTTCTTTAAGCAGGCTTCTAGGCGTTACTTTGATAACGCTCCCCACCATCGTAATCCGTTAGTTAGGAAGGCTGCGAGCTACACTCCCGTCCCTCCTCCCCTCACAGGACTGACAACGCGTCACACACTGATTAGGGGCCGCTCGGTCCGGCGGCCTAGACACATTCTCTCGGACCCGGACGACGCACTCACAGCGACCCTCGAAAGATGAGCCGCTGTGCGTGCGCCGTCCCCCGCGGACACAACGCGTACACTTCAGCGTTCTCGCCGGCGGGGACGTCCACCACGCGACAACACCGACACATTCAGTCCTTTATCAACACGGTACCGCCGCGTACCGGTTAGAGTAACTCCGGCAGCGGTCGGGCCTGCTGGGTTTCTTGCTGGAGTCTTTACCAGCAGGCTAGGGGTAGCGAACCAGCAATAAAACTCCCATTAGCTCGATACCACTACACACCACTCAGATTTGGTTGAGACCGTCTCAACCAATCTCACTGGAAGCGAAAACTCAGTAGGAGTACAAGTCAAGTCTGGCGCGGAAGGGACACATAGTCCGCTTGCTCTATCGCACAACACATGTGCATAAAGCCCAAGTCAGGTTCAAAAAAAAAGAAAAAAAAAGCGGAACGTCTCATATAGGTACTGCGAATAAAATGCAACTTTGCTATCTGTTTTTGAAAAATAAAACTGTTCTTTCCGAGCTAGTGAGGTGAAAAAATAATTTCACATATTTTGTTGGAAACTGAAAAATATTGTACACACAATTATGAATTTACAAATATTGTTTTTGACGAACGAACGACTTGAATAAATAAATAACTAAATATTTCGGGACAATCTTACACAAATTGACCTAGTCCTACGGTAAGCTCAGTAAGGCTTGTGTTGTAGGTACTAGACGACGATATATATAATAGATAGATACATTCAATACTTAAATACATAGAAAACACCCATGACTCAGGAACAAATATCTGTGCTCATCACACAAATAAATGTCCTGACTGGGATTCGAACCCAGGACCATCGGCCTCATAGGCAGGGTCACTACCCACTAGGCCAGACCGGTCGTCAAAATTACAAAACTTATTTACAAAATTTGTTTGACGATCCTTATTGGGAGACATATATTTATTATTGTACAATATTATTACTATTATTGTCAATGTGACGATCATGATTGAAATTCTTATAACTTTATCGAACTAACTAAATATTTGTGAAAATAAGCAGCTCAGCACTGCGTCTACGAAATTCTAACTTTAAAACTTACTTTATACAATTTACTTCTTTTAGAGATAATATGTAGTTTTTCACACGCTGTTATTTACTTAGTTTAATTAAGACAGTCCACGGTCGGCCATTTGCAGCTGACTGGGAATAAAGTGCTGCCGACTCTGCCAGAATCCTTAATACAATTGAGGAGCATTCGTACAGCTGGCCTGGAGTCCACGAATAATGGAAACCAGAGAATTTTTAATAGCAGTTTTATTGACCAACATGCATGGCCCAAACCAGAAACTAACTAAACCGCATAGAAATTAACTCAATTGTATGTACTGCCAGATCATGTAAATGACGCAGTTGAGGTAAGAAAGCATATTAAAGTATGTCTATTTTGTAAAGTCAAATTTTGTTTATACATTATTATTTTTACTTTTATATTTTAGTATTTTTAGTAGACAATATATATCTTGTAATAAACTGTTTGATATGTTTTCTTATCGGACTACGCATAATTATGTACTTTAAGATTTTTTGATGTATCACTGTTTTGAAAAAATAAGTCCTGCCGTAAGTAGTTCGAGCCGGTGTAGATTTTTCTTTGACGTTCATAAGTGCATGTAAGCTGTTGAAGTGGTCACAAATATCTGAACATGCAATTTGCCTTGACAATAGAGGCGTTGTTTTTATATTTGTGACCTCCACTGCTCCTGATGGTGACAGTATTTTCAAAATCGGATTAGCTGTTTTCGGGTCATTGAATTAATAAATAATATTTTTTTAGATTAATATTTTACTTCTGAGCCATAACTTTGTAGTATAATTAATATTTTCCCTAATCATCATCATCGTCATGTCAGCCGAAAGACGTCCACTGCTGGACATAGGGAGGCCTATGAACGACCCAAGAAGACCGATCTTGTGCCTTCCACATCCAGCGGCATCGTGCGATCCTAACTAAGTTGGTCTTTATTTTTCTAATAATTATTATAAATAAATAACTCAACATTTAAAAGAAAAAAGTAAACAGTTCATTTTCTCAAATCCCTCTTAATAATGACAAGTATTCTGGTAATTTTTAGCGAACGAACAAGGAATACAACCCAGAACACATGCTCACATCGTTTGCCAAAAGTAACAAGTTTGTATGAAAAACAAGGGTAGTTACTCCCTTTTTCCACTCATTCAAGAATGAATGAATGACTTTAGCCTCAGGAGCTGCGTAGCGCTTTAATCAGAATGTCCCTTGTGCATTTTTTAAGAAGATTAGGTCCATGTTGTATTCATTCACTTGCGTTACCTCCACCGTATTCGACTCGCGAAACTCGGCTACCATCATCATCATTGGACCCGGGTATGTTCTTAAACTATGTCCAACAATGAGAGGTAAGGCATAGCTAAGTACCATCACGCTTGAGTCTGGAGAAGCCCAACTGGGGAAGTACCTCTTCCTTACAGAAGACCACAGCCATAATAGCACTGCTACCTTTCAGGTATGTAGTGTTGTGTTCCTGATGATGAGTAGGTAAGGTTCCCAAAGCTTGATAACTTTTAGGGTAAGCAACGCGCACGTGAATCCTCTGGAGTTGCACGCGTCAATAAGTTGCGTTAACTGCTTACCATCAGGCGGGCTGCATTTACCTATTTGGTCATAACTTTAAGGTGCATATATTTTTTGGCAGTTTGGTCGTATACATATCTTTGACCATGCCTGTCGTTAACAAACTATCTGCTCCGCTAGTAGAGAGTACTCTATCAGCCACACACAACCATTACTGAACTGAGGCCTCTCCCATAAATCGCCATATCGATCTCTGGCCATGTAGCGTTCAACGCCAATCGCCGCGCTTGTAAGGCGGGTTGGTAATCGCTAATGGTGGGACATAATTGTCCCACCGTTCTAAATTAAAGAGACGATGCTGCCCGTTCTCTCTGTGTCTGGTATACATTTGTGCACATGAAAAATTTTAGCAGTTTAAAATTATATTGTTAAATGTATTCCCTCCGCTGTTCTTATGCGGTTTACATATAATATTCGCAGACCTCAAGAAACTTCCAATGAATACAGAACGTAAGTTCTTCAACTTTCCCCGGTTAAATTAATTGAGACTCCACGCTAGTTCGCAACTACACTAAAGTTGAACACAGAAGGTTCACCTTAAATCTATCATCCACTAAATTGAGGAGTGTCTTTTCCAAGAGCATTATTTCTTTATGTAAGCAGCGGTTGGTTTTGTAAAAACACCGTACAAAAACAAGGTCTATTGACATAAAGTAACCCTTTTGACAAGACACTCCTCAAAAAATCACTCCATGTTTCCCGCATACTCCGATACAGGGAACGATCTTGAAGGATGGGAGATGGTGGGTTTGGCAGGCTTGGCCATCGAAGTATGATCCATCTAAGGAAACGCTGCTGCCAATCCACAGTTTACCAGCAATGTTCAAGTCCTCACATAAATACATATCATGGAAATATATGAGGATAGGTATTACGCCCACCGGGTTAGCAAGCTGAAGTGGCAATGGGCAGGCCACATTGCAAGCAGAGAAGACGGCAGATGGGGTCGAAGAGTGCTTGAGTGGAGACCACGGACTAGCAAGCGCAGCGTAGGGTGTCCATAAGATGGATAGACGACCTCATTAAGGTTGCGGGAAGACGCTGGATGCAGGTCGCATCCAACCGGTACATGTGGAGGTCCAAGGGAGAGGACTATGTTCAGCAGTGGACGTCTTATGGCTGAAATTATGAGGATGAGGATGAACTGATGAGCACAGGGAATGCTACTTTTATCTGTGGGTAGAGACTCCCCCGTACCAGCTTCTTCCTCTAGACCGCATCCATCGGAGAGTAGTTCGAATCGTCAGTTGCCAGGATATCTCAAATCGGCTTGACCCTTTAACGCTGCGTAGACATATAGCCTCGCTCTACATCTTCATAGTATTTACAACGAAGAGTGTTCTGAGGAATTGTTCGGATTAATCCCCCAGTAATAGTTGGGAATCCTCTACTATGCATTTCTCTAGAGACTTCCTGCCTCGCACATCAAAACTGTTGAATGATTGGTGTGACGGTGTTTTTAAACCGATATGGCCCTTAAACCTTCAAGATAAGAGCGTACTCCTGTCTTAAAGGCCGGGACGCGCTTGTGACTCCCCTGGTGTTGCAGATGCCCATGGGTGACGGTTATTGCTTACTATCAGACAATTCGTCTGCTTGTTTGCTATTTTCTGTTCTCTGTGCAACAGGGTTTTCAAAACTAAGTTTGGTTTTGCAAGCCACATAAGGGCTCATCAGAGAAGGTAAGGGTCGCCGTTGTCGAATACGATCTGCTATATATATATATATATATATATATATATATATATATATATATATATATATATATATATATATATATATATATATATATATATAGATATATATATATCTTTATAATATAAAAAAAACGTTGAAGCGGGCAGGGTCTTTTCCAGAGTCGATAGAGGCCCGGTTCCTTTTATTGGTCAGATTACCCTTTGGGCATCTGAAGCAACCAAACAAACTTAACCTAGCTATCTAAGTAAGTTTTCTTCTTAATAGACACAATTTTTGCCTTTTTGATTTTTCTTTTTGGTCGAATGACCAGAATCAGACTAAATGTGCAGTTGACGAATCTGGCCCACGCCGCTTAAATTATTTTCTTCTTAAAACATTGGCACCAATATGTTACTCACTCACTGATCCCTCTGTACGCGGGTTCGATTTCTCTATTCTGTGCAAAACCGTGATTTCCAAAGAGGACGCCTTCATTGAGGCAAGTTGAGCAATTCGTTAAGTTCCAGAAGTTTCGATCAAGGAAATCTAGTCTTTGAGGCGAATCCTAAGGAGTTCGACAGTTGAATCGTGAGACATTGACAATTATATCGATAAAAATCATCGATATTATCATGGATAAAAAGTATATGGAGAAAAGTTAACTTTATTTACATTTTTCTGTCATGGTAATCAGTTCAGAGGCTCTAGTGTAAGTTTCTTTTGGCGTAAAAAAACGTTTACGAACGCGTAAGTGATAATGTTATTTATATGGGAAACGCAAACGCGTTCTTGGCGTAAAGTTACGTTAAAAACTTACACTCAGGGCTCTGTTTCATTGAAGGATTATAATACGGTATATACTTTTTCTCCATAGCAATTGTATGAAAACAGTTTTGTTTAATTTCTGGCTTATTTGTACATTACCGAAAGTTTATTTGTACATTACAGAACTATTAATGACCCGAGGAAATTATTAATATTAGCTTTTCCTGGCAGGAATGGGATCGATTGACATCAAAAAAATTGTTTGTCAAAAATAACCATTTTCTCGCAACCTGTATGTTTTTTCCAACCTTCTTCTTCATTAATTTGAAATCGAAGGAAGGTCTTCTAAGACCATTTCCCTAGCAACACGGGATCTGGTAGCTGCCTTCACTGACCCGAAATTTCCACTCTGTATAATTGACTCGTATGAGAACAAAGTTCTTATGTATAAAATCACTAACAATGTACGAAAAGAGACCACAAAGAGCTACTGCAGACTTGCTTTGAACCTTACAAGTTGTCGAGTGTGCATTGCATAGGACGCGTATTATGTGCATTCGTTCACGTAATGAAAACACATCGTATATCATTTTGTTTACGATATTATCGGTCGTTAAGGTGGAATTGTTGCAAAATTGGTGAAATAGCTTATACTTTGTGTTATAGAATAAAAAATGAGGATAGTTACAAATTAAACAGGAGTTAACCGCGAAAAAACTGAAGCACGTGTAATGATCGACTGTCATCAAGGAGGAAATGTGGAAATCCGTATTATAGAAGTCAAAATATGTTAGACAGGTTTAATCTTTCAGTCGGCACGGCATAAACATATCTTGGAACAGTATTTTTTTTAGGTCTCGTACTTGCTTAATGCTATCTTACCACTTACTAGTAACTTACCACTTACGGTAGCCCTGCTCTGTTAGAGATAAGAAAAGTTAAGCTTAGTAATCATTGTTTAGTTTTTAGTTTTAGTCGATGAACCCAAGTAACTGACATAACTCGCAGGCCACGTAACACACGTATACGATAAAATAAACAACGACAAGAGATACTAAGAACAAATAAAATTATTTTTTATGAAATATTTTGAGTTGCTTTGATTTTTAAGTAGTAATACTACTATATAAATTAAAAGTTGAAATAGATACCATATACTTAAGAAAAAAAAAAAAAAAAACGACAAGAAATAATAAACAGTCGTCCATGTAAAAAAATCATCATGAACTCTGATTACTTCTGAACCAAACAAAGAAAGCCGGAGGGGGGTCGTCAGAAACTTTGGTCTTCATACCCCCGGTACTGCCGTAATCGTCTTGCTTGGCATGCGGGTTGGTGATCGCAGTAAAACATTTTGTTGCGTAAAAATATGCGGGATACTGTTAACACGTTGGTGGACAGTAAATGACGTCATCTGTCACAGACCATAGGAAACAAAAACATACGCGATGCCTATACGAGTATGCGTACTGTCCGATAAAGTGTTAACAACAAAAAAAGTCTCTATATTGGACATTGTAAATTAAATACATGTAGATGTAGTGTAGGGACGCCCGGCCAGACCCAGGCGGGCTGCCGATCGCTTGATGCAGTCATTCAGCCCAAAATGACATTGACATGTAACACATTGTAATTATAGGTATGACTTTTTCAATGAAGTTTATTCCATTTATAAGACGCCGCTAGTTTGGTTATAGAAATGTACAGAATACCCGCTTTCAGAGACGGTGATTACAAATCAGATTTGCTTGCGCTTTACACGGTTCTTATTTCGTACAGTAAAATCCATATACATGTACACAATTCTCAACCTTATTATAATGGGGTAAGGTTGAAATGTTAATACATAATTATTTATGCCCTCGTACACGTGTCGCAGTAAAATCTGGCTTTGTCACGCTTTCCCGCGAATACGATTTACTATAAATGTGCTTAAAATGATTTCTAATGTTTCAACTGTGTATTACATAAATGTGAAGGCTGTGTCGAAGAAATTACAGCAGAATTTCGTTTGTTACATACCTTTTTGTATAGTTAATCATTAATCTTAGGGATTGACGGTTGAACCTCAAAATGGCGAAGTCGTCTTGAAAATATATTTTTTGTTTTTTGTTCAAACGTAGTTTAATGTGTAATACTGATAGCGTATTATGCAGTGATCTAACGCTGTATTGTGCAGCTAATGAAGAATTGATTTCAAAACGCATTTCACCACTATTTGGCCACCACCGCCAATAGCTGGGCCACGGCCGCCTCGTGGCTTTCTGCAAAGTCCAGCTACCACTTTTCAGATCGCAAGGCCTACTACCGTACACTGGCATGCTCTAAGAGAAAACTTGCTATTTATTCGATTGACTTGCTCCAATCACTTTGACACTGGCGAAATCATCAGAATTGATGGAAGCCATTTTTATTTAAACTATCTATCTATCCTTTATCTTAGTATATGTGCGGCATAAGTTACTCATTTAAGGATTAACCAAATAAATTATACGATTCAAAAACAAGATTACTAGAATTTTACTTTATAGAAATTACATCCGAAGTGACCTTTAAAAAGATGTAATTCCCTTAGTAAATACTCAACAAAAGGTCATAAGTTTTTAGCTGAATACAATGCAATTAAATTATTACTTATTTTCTATTAACTTATACGTCTTACATTTGTAATTTTTTTAATAATATGAACTAAAAATTCTGAATTCGCGAGCGGTTCGCCCATCCTTACCTGAGCCGCCATGATTGAATTGAATAGAGTAGCGCGAAAACCTCGGCGCCATTTTAAGGTCACGTTTTCAAAGTATAGGAGGTTATTGTCGGATTATGGATGACTCACGTTAGACCAGCACGCCTCGTGCGCTTCGGCCTGCCGGGTCCGAGCTCTCCGTCGAGTCACCGAAGCGGTACGAGCCCGTCTTCGTTCCGCTCCCGGGCCCCGACGACTCGAGCACAGGCTGCCTGAGTTCGCCGAGCATACGTCAGCCGAGCAGTTTATGCAAGTGTCACTTATGTAAATGTCTGGCCAATATTAACAACAATAATATTACTTTGCTATTCCGCTGTTTAATAACGTGCTAGTCAATCAGTGCCAACCCATTATATTTAGTGGCGTATTTTTTCATTCATTAATGTTCCCTCCCTCCCACCGCAAAAGTAAATACGCAAAGAAATATACCAAACCACCACCAAAAATACCAAAACTCAAAATATTCCGTGTGTTCTGGCCAATATATTCCGTTCCGATCTTCGCTCTCCCGTCGACATGCCGTCGCCCTCATCACCGGGCCGATCCGAGCCTTTTTACATAGCTGTAACGGCCGTCGCATGATCGGCCCGGACCCGGGCCGAGACGCTCGGAGGGCTTGGTCATCATGTGATTCATTCCATAGAAAATGTAAGTGTCGGATGCCTCGGGACGGAGAAGAGCCATCTAATGTGAGTTTATCCTAAGAACCTATTTTTACACATGACATCACCCATATAATGGTAAATAAGTATAGTCGATCCGATTAGCTTTCAAATTTCATAATCGATAGAATTTCAGACAAACATCACATGCATGTCAAAAGTAGGGCTTCAGCTAATGCGGTTAATCCTATCCTATACTAGCGCCCGCAGCTTTGCACGCGCAGAAGAACCCCCTTTTCGAGCCCTTAGGGGATGAATTTCAAAAAACGGTGAAATTACTTTTCTTGTATTGGAATAAGGAGTGTTTACATCCCCATACAAACTTTCAACCCCCTTTTTACCCCCTTAATGATGAAATTTCCATAAACCCTTTCTTAGTTGGTCCTTACGGTACATAAACTGTCTTTTGTGAAAATATCAGCTATCTAGGTTAAGCTGTTTGGGCTGGGCGTTGATCAGTCAGTCAGTCAGGACTGTCAATAAGTAACAAAACTGCGGTGGGTAGTTTGTTTCTATATCGACCCTAAACTTTCTCATATCGTCACCCTAGTTCACAACCGTACTAATTACATTTTTTTCAAAATTTGTTTTTTATCGCTACCTATATAAAATTGAATTCTGCGTCGTATGGCATTAACAAAAACCTTAAAAGCCTTCTCCTTCCATGAAAAACAATGTGACACAATGGTACTAAGTACGAAGAAAGCATGCGCTTTTGTACTAAAATCCATTATTTTTAAAAATTTCATGTACAAAAGCATTAAGTGACTTTAGGTCATTTGACTCCTATTTGAAATTATGCACATTCGTACTAAGTGTAGTTAGTTCAATTGGAACGTATTATATTTTGTATGCAGTAATGTATTAAGTCGCTTTAGTACAAAACATTACAAAAAAACATGTAACAAGATTGTCACAAGAGCTGTTAATTGAATGTCTTTTGAACTGGTTGTTTGACAAACATGTTAAGTTACTTTAATACAGTCGGTATGTTCGTAAACTTTTTAAAAGCAAAATTGAAAAAAGTATAAAATATTTCAATTTCAGGAATAATATTTTCTAAGCGGTGACTAACATGCTTCGTTATTTATTTGAGCCATTTTAAATACGTATTATTTTTATTATACATCTACATTAATAGGAAGCGTGAGCGCTACTGTACCACGCCGTGCGCTGGCGCCGGGGTAGGATAACTGCGCGCGCCATTATTTTTTTAAAACAAAAACAATATACCCAGAACAGTCTCAACCTATATTTTCAGTCAGTCGTTGAGTGGGCGCTGCAATGTGTTTCGTTCCATAATTTAATAATATTTAAAATATTACGTTCGTGATAATGTTAAGTAAAGGTCGAAGACTTATAAATTTGGTAAAGCAGAATGATGTAAAAATCACCAATGCATAAATAATTACTAGATACTATAACAGCACTTAACATGGTTGTGCGCAGTTTTTTATACTGTAAAGGTTAGATTTTGATGACACTAACAGCACTTAATACACTTGTGCGCTAGCATTTTAGTCGTATTCAATGAATGGTTTAATATTATTAGCACATAGTTTATTAGAACGTAATAATGGAAGTGATGTTGATACATTTGATTCGTGTTTGGTTTGGCATTTTGTCACACCAAGTACACTTAATTAATTGAACTCTTGGTCGAATAACGTATAGTTAATGCAACAGTTCCCTTTTCATACATTATACAAGTTACAAAGATACCTACACTAACATGTTCTTTAGTTTTTAGTTATTTTCATAATGTTTAGGCATTTTTCATCTCTTGCCTGAAACAAATAAGCAATTAGATTAGTAACAGGCATGCCGCAGCGGCCGGCGAAACGTAAGAACAGACTTTTTTTAATACATTACCCACAAAATGCCTCTACTAGTAAAGTTAAAAACAATAAACAACCAAATTTATATTATGCCAACTAAAACATTCTACAACATGAAAATAGGCGTTTTGAAAAAAGACATTATACTTAAAACACAGACCAAATGTTGAGTTGGTAACTGTTAAGTTGTCAAATGAAACATATTTATTTTGATAATTTGGGAAATGAAGGTTCGGCGAAATAAAATTACGCGAAACGTGAGTTGGGAAGCGATATTCGACAATATGATTTTCGGCGATAAATAAGTGAATCCATTATAACTAACAGTAAAAACTGATACAGAAATTAATGGATCTCACGATTTTCATTATTATGTTAGTAAGATAATTTAATTACATTTTTGTTAAATAGAACCGCAAAAGTTTGCATTTATGTTTTATTATTGTTTTTTTTATAGTACGATTTTAACACACAATGCTTAGTATAATTATGTTTTAAAGTTCGATTTTGTTCAGATTTATTAAAATGTCTGTTTTAATAAAAATAGTAATAATTCAAAACATGTCTAGTTGTTTCTTTTCATTTCCATTGGCTAAATATTTTAATAATTACAGTACCTTATGTCGATGACGTATTTAACACGTGCACACTTGTATTAAGTGAGGGGTTTAGTTGTCTAAAGTTCAATTTTCAGTATGAAATTTTTCGAAGTGGTAAATTATATTTGAAATATAATATCTCAAAGACCTATTTTACAACACTAATACATAATTTATAACTTTTGTATATCATTGATATAATATTCATATGCAAACATTAGATTTGCTCTCCTGTAAAATTGCTCAAAGTGTAGTTAGTACGGTTGTGAACTAGGATGACGATATTAGTCAGTCACTCGTCGGGTAGTCACACAAATTTCGACGCGCACCTACGGTTTGACTTTTGCTGGGACGTCAGTTATCCGACCCGTGAAGCCCTCGTCGAGCCGTCGTTACGTCGTCGTACAGTCGCCATCAGATATATCGGAGCTGTGGAGCTGTCACAAATATCGGAACAACGCCTCTATTGCAAGGCGATAAAGTGCATGTTCCGATATTTAATGCTACCTACACTAAAAAGTAGCTTTTCGGTACACAAATAAAATGAAGCTTTATTTTTCCTGAAAATCAAAAAGTTACCGGGATTACAATCAAAATTAAAATACAATGTTTTAACAGAATTTGTGAAAATGCTTCTCCCGTCGGATTTATTCTTAATTCCGTATTTTTTACACTAAGTGATTGAAAACGAAACCACTGCTCTTAGCTTGGAAAGTAAGTAGAGTTTTGTAAGCTTAACCTTTAGATTAAAGAAAATATAGATTCGTCTGTGTTTAGTAAGCGAAACTTTAGTCGGAATTAGTATCCAGCCATCTGTGTTACCAGTAGTTGACATTGTTTACGCAGCCCTTGAACCATTAGAACTTAGACTTTTTTCATACATATCATATTAGCATTGCTATCTAGCGCGGCCAGACTTCTGGATACCCGACCTAAAAGACCTAAAGACCGGACCTAAATCAGTACCATTATCATGAGTTGTGACACTGAAGTTTTCGATAACGAGTATCGAGTTTACTATCTGTGCAACTCGCTTGTACTATTTTAGTGCGAACGAGATGCACAGATAGTATTTTTTCGTTAGTATCTTTATCATGTTTTTATCTTATATTTTTGTGTTAATAAATATAAAACTTGTACATATCCATCATATAATTTATCTTCGGCAACAGACAGTACGGGTTTTTTTTTCAGGAAATTCAGGTTACCGAAATTGTAGCTAAACTGAAACGATGTTGTATAACAAAATTGTATTTATATACAAAACTAGTTATTTCCCTTGACTTTCTCTGCATAATTTTCTTATACATTGAGGTCTTAGGTGTTGGGCGTAATAAATGATACTTGCAACGGTCGGAAGATGAATGTCCTGTATTAGAAAAGATGTGAGCTTATACAGTGTGGAAAGTTAACTCGGGCCCTGGAGGGAAACTACCTTAAATCCTTGAGCTAGTTCATTTTACTTAGAAGAGACATTACTTTATTTTTAAAAAGAAACAAAAATGCATTCAAAGATTTTTTAAATTCACTTGTCTCGCCCGGGAATCGAGGAAAACTAAAAATTTCTATAAATTAACACAATTATTTTATTATACTAGTCGATACCTACAATTAATGTTTATAGTAACATTTCTCGAAGAAACATACTCAGATTTTATTTACTTAGCAACATTAAAAAAAAAAAATTAAGTCTTTGAATGCAGTTTTGTTTCTTTTTGAAAATAAAGGAATGTCTCCTTTAAGTAAAATGAGCCAAGTTAAAGATTTAAGGTAGTTGCCCAGGGCCGGAGTTAACTTTTCACACTGTATAGTAAAAATAATCCTTTGTTCTCGACATAGGTCTAAAGTCTGCTGCTTCCTTCCGCCAGCGCTCAACACGACAACACTTCCATCATCACCACTTAGATGGATGGCAGTCCTCAACTGTGCGTTTTTCTAGAAACTTCCTGCCTCGCACAGCAAAACTCTGGAATAAATTGTCGTGTGCAGTATTTCCGGACCGATATGACATCTAAACCTTCAAGGAAAGAGCGTATAGGGATCTTAAAGGCCGGCAACGTACTTATGACTCTTTTGGTGTTGCGAGTGTCCATGGGCGGCGGTAGTTGCTTACCATCAGGCAATCCGTCTGCTCGTTTGCCTCCTATATCATAAAATAAGTACAAGGTTGAAAAAAATATATCAATATTTTATGCTTTATCATATTACATTCGGTAAAATGAACAATTACTCGATTCGTGATGGGTGGTCTCAGCTGTCTACAGATGAGTCACTCTACGCTACAACATGGTCCCAAACATTTCACCCACCTTAAAGATGACTTTTGGGAGGAAAATTAATCCTTTGTCGCCCTCCTTACTGAAAAAACTGCTAGTCATATGCATTTTTGATTTTATTACATCTTTTTTAATAATATAAACACAAAAAAAAAATTTTGACGACAGGTATAGCCTAGTGGGATTGTGACGCTGCCTATGAAGCCGATTGTTTTGTCTTCAAATCCCAGTAAGGGCATTTATTTGTTTGTGAGCGCAGATTAGTTTATGTCAATGTGGGTAAGACCGTCTACCTGGAAAGATCGTCTACCAACCAATTTCCTACATTATCTCATAGGTATTTAGTGTCATATGACGGACTTCCCTTAAAAATATAGTATGCCGGTCTTACCCACATTGACCTATATGTATGTATTTTAGTATTTGTATATTGTTGGTTGACTACCCACAACCCAAGCCTTCTTGAGCTTACCGTGGGGCTCAGTCAATTTGTGTCAGAATGTCCTGTAATATTTATGATTGATTTACGTATATTTATACTTGGGGGAGGCAGTGTCGGTAGTGGATGTCTTACTGTTGAAATTATACAGCGACCCTTAGACACTCTGAACAGTTTTTACATACAAATATTATACTCAGACGCCGAGATTTAATACGGCAATATTAAAAATTTATATGACCATTAACAGCTCACATTTTTCAATTTTACGGCAAGCTTATTGACACTAACTATTCCGTGAATAGAAAACTCAATTTTAAATGGGACTTAGGGTCCATAAAAGTGGATAAAGGAGATCGGACAGTTTTATTCGTTGACCTTTTATAGGTGAAAAACGTAACTGAAGGACCATGTCTATGTAGTTGTGCAGAGAATAAATATGGAATTTACGTTAAAATATGAATATAAAACGCCGACATGCGTGTACACACGTTACTACTACATAGGTTAGGTGCTTTAGCTAAGTATTCACCTATACCAACTTTAAAATTCAATTCAAATTTTGACGTAGGGTGATTGCACTCACGATCGACATTTTAAGCTGACATGCACCAATGATGGACACTTAATTAGTTCTTAATTCAAAAACCATAACGTTGTAAATTGAATATGTACCAACAAATGCACAACACTTGACTCCTTTGAAATAAGCACTAATGTCCATGATTGGTTCCTTGTCCATTACTAGCGCCGTCACTCTAACTGGTGATCGAAGAGCTGGCGGCATTCTCGCATAAAGTATGAGCATTGCGATACAATGAAGGCATGCCGTTAGCATCCTTGGTACAATGCCTCAAGGGCCTTGTTTAGATTTGAGCTACGAGTAGTTTAGTATTTATACAGGCGTCGGTTTAACATTGGTTAGGTATTTTAGCTTAAGATCTTAGTTATTGAGTTTAATTAATAACTCGATAATTAATAAAATATATATAACTGAGGTACATATAATGTACATTAGTAGCGTACGGACATGTGGTAGCATTTTGAACAGAGCGGGAAATGGAGTCTGTGGTATACTGACTCTTTGTTTTGGCATGGATGTAAACGTCAGTTAGTTATGATTGAACGGAATTAAATATGTGTTTATATTTTAATAGTTTAATTTATTTCATTGGCGACGAGGATGGGATTCTGGTTTCTAGTAGTGCGCGGCATAGGCCGGTTCAACACAGGAGATTCATGAAAACTCTGATCGTCTACATGTGTTCTCAGAGCTCTTGAAGGAGATGCAGTAACGGAAACCGGCTCAGGTGGTAAATCAGTTACAGCATTACGAGGAAAATCAAAGGAAGCATCTAGTGAAGGCGACGGTCGGGTAACGCTTACCGCATGTTCTGACCTCGACGACGGGCACGATAACAAACTCAGTCTCCTCAGTCTTAACTGGTCGACGTGCTTGTGGACTACCCCACCAGTATCAGTGGTAACCGCGTAATCCGTAGTTCCTAATCGGTCAGTAACTACTCCGGGTATCCACTTGTCCCCAGCATTATACTGCCTCAACCATACCGACTCGCCCACTTTAAACGACCTCTCAGAGCCGCCAGCTTGTTCAACATTTTCCTCTGCGAGCTCCAAGCCCGGGTTTATAATTGCTCAGCGACAAATGATTAATACACTCATCGTCACAGCTCGAATAGTCCGTGTCATCAGCGAATAACTCGTTACTGTCAACAAAGTTGACACCTCTTATCTTCTGGCGGCTATAATTAGGTGTAGAGTCTCTCCTGTCAACCGCGCCATCAGTCCTCGGGCACATTCTACGTAGATGGCCTACAGTCTTGCATTTACTACAAATGTGTTTCCGGTACTTGCACCTTGCTGCAGCGTGGTCGCGCCACCCGCAGACCGTGCAAGGCACACCGTTCTGCGCTCCCATTTCACTTCGTGGTGCGTGTTCGCCGGAAGCGCTGGGCTGGCTGGTGTGCCGCCCGACATCCTTGCGACTCCCTCCCCGCACGCTCGATTTATTAAGCTCGGCTACAGAACTGCTAGGCTGTACACGGTCCGCCTCAGTTCGCTCGACTGACGCCGCATCCCGCTCTGCAGATTCGAGAGACATTGCAAGTCTAGTCGCCGTTTCATAGGTCAGTACTTCTTCCGCGAACAACCTCTGTCGTATAATATCACACCGCATACGAACTGATCTCTGAGATTATCCTCCAAAGATTTCCCGAAGTCGCAATGTGTCGATAGTCGTTTAAGTTTCGCAATATAGCAAGCGACAGTCTCACCTGTCATTTGTCGGCGCTGTCTGAATTTGTATCTTTCAGCCATAATAGATGGTGTTGGTTGCAAATGCTGAGACAGAATGGTGACCGCACGATCAAACGACAAATCCTTCGGTTGCGCGGGGCTAGCCAACGAGGCGAGCAGCTCATACGCATCTTCACCCATAACCGAAATAAGCGTAGCAAGCTTCTTGTCAATTTTTACATTGTTTGCCGTAATAGTACATTTCCAATCTCTCCGTATAAATTTTCCAGTTCCGATCCTTGAGATTGAACTCTTTTATACTGCCGATTGACATTTTGGCTTTATATTTTACTCGTCGCCAATGAAATAAATTAAACTATTAATATAAACACATATTTAATTCCGTTCAATCATAACTGACTGACGTTTACATTCATGCCCAAAACAAAGAGTCAGTATACCACAAAGTCGTTATTATCTATTTTATTATAATTGAATGAATACATTCAAATTAGTAGCTACGTATCATTTTTCTAAATTTTGTATAGATATGTTTGACATAACACGTACGTGAAATTCCCGGTATTAGTAATAATTATGTAAATGATTTTATCGGTTAGTTATTTAATTTTATTACAGGTTCGTTAAATCACAAAAATAGTCTTAAAAATATTATAAAGAGCAATGAAGAAAATAAAACGTAAAATTACAAATATTAAATATATCTTCCAAATCGCTGCCAATGGGCAGTGTGCCCAGAAGGCTAGCCGCAATGCCTTGTTGGATGGCAATGCTAATTCACTGAGCAAAATGTAGGCCAGCCTTAGAAGGTCATATTCTGTACTGTCAATTAAAATTAATGATTTTTTTTGTAGCTAATTAATGACTCTTATTTCTGGGTAATCGCTCCAAAGATTTTTTCTCTAGACCATAGCTTACGGTTTTAATTACATTTTTGACTGCCTTTACCCTTAATTATATTGAAGCATTAAAAAATATAACTTTGGCACCACTTGTATAACCTTAATATTTGTAATAAACATGAAAACCATTTCATAGTTGTACATTTTAATCATAAAATGCACCTAGGCGACTCCATTGCCCGCTCTGTCAAAATGCCACCAAATGTTTGTACGTCATACAATAGTTTATACAAGGTCTTAGGGTTAAATAAAAAAAATATTTCTCGCTTATCAGTTTTTTCAGCGGTGTATTTTTTTTGTTAAGAAATTCTTCTGCATCTGATCTTTGATTTGTTAGACTACGTATAACTTAACAGGCTCTTAGTCTAGATGGTAGTATCAGCAAGAGGCAAGGGGTTCAACGACAGGTCTGGCTTAGTGGGTCGTGACCCTGCCTATGAAGCCGCCGGTCCTGGGTTCAAATTAAAGGGCATTTATTTGTGCAATGACCACATGTATTTGTTCCTGAGTCATGGGTGTTTTCTATGTATTTATTTACATATTAGATTTGTCGTTGGCTGACTGATAACCAGTGATCGGCACTAACGATGCAAAACTTTAACAAAACGTGTTGAACAGAGGTATAGTAATACTTACCATAAAAAAAAATACGAATAACTTTGGCAAATTAGTGTCCAATTTAATTGCATATCGGAATTTCGATATATATTTAAATATTTGGGTGTAAGAATACAATTGTTTTTATGGCTATATACACTGTTTTATGTCCGCTCAACGAGTTTCGTTAAAGTTTTGCACCCATAGTGCCGATCACTGCTGATAACACAAGCCTTCTTGAGCTTACCATGGGGCTCAGTAAATTTGTGTAAGTATGTTCTGTAGTATTTTTTGTGTGCACACGAATATACTATTGTGGTTGCTGGCAAAGGCCTAGTGATTAATTGCCAACGATATAACTTTTATATATGTAGATGGCGCTTTACAAAATTATAGAATCTTATTGACCTTACGATTGATCAGGTCAAATAAACACATGACTATTTAATATCGCCTGGCGGCCATATGCTTCTAATGTGTGGTGTAAATTACAAGCGACGTGTGTATCATTCAGTAATGTATGTTAGCAAGACTTAATTTCAAAATACGGTTCCTCTTGTTAACTCATAATTCGTTTTGTGATAATTTGAAATCACATAACCAATATTAGCATAATTCTATGTAAGCAGAAACTAATCTCGCATAATCCTTTTTCGCCGAGTTTTCTGTCGTGGTTTTATTATTAACTAACCCACCTTGTATTTCTGTTGTGGTCACAGTTCTAACCTAATCTAACCCACGTTTGAACATTTGGCCTAAATAACAGTATATAACAGTATGCCAATATATTTTCGGGGAAATACATACATATTACACATATTATGCATATGAATAAAGTTATGAATAATTATGTAACGGTATATATATTATTTATTATATTATTTTATGTGTATTGTGACGACCGCTCTGGCCGACTGGGTACCCTGCCTATGAAGCCGAAGGTCATAGGTTCAAATCCCAGTCAAGGCATTTAAATATTTGTGTGACGAGCACAGACATTTGTTCCCGGGTTATGGGTATCTTCAATGTACTTAAGTATGTATGTGTATCGTCTGGTACCTACAACTCAAGCCTGATAGAGCTTACGGTAGGACTAGGTCGATTTGTGTAAAATTGTCCCGAAATATTGATTTATAAATATTTATTTATTTATCATTATCATGTTTATGTATTATATGTATTCTAGTTTGTATATAAAATATACTTATTGTCTTTATAAATTGTATTCTATGGACCGCCTACAATCTTTTCTGTTTTGCCTTTGGCATTCTCTACCAGTTAACCATTGGGCTAACAAGTGACATTCACATTGGTGCAAAGCGAAAATAGTAAGAGAATATTGATAACTATAATAAAGAATAATTATGGTAAGTGACTTTGCCAAGTGCTGCCATTTTAATTTGAACATGTTGTAACAGCTCTAAGAAATCCAGCTCGAATTTGAAAATCGAGCAAGATGCGATGTCTTATTACATCCGCTATCGATGCTTAGTCACTGTCCTATAACCAGCACAAGAAATACATATTCGTAAAATAAACAAAGTAACCAATGACCGTTACAGACCGGATAGTCGATGGCCAATGACAGAACAATCTTAGAGTAGGGTACATGTACAGGAAATCAGTATCTGATGTCCATAAACTAGATGGATCAATGACCTTGAACAGTTGGCTGAGAGTTGGCTGCTGCAGTAGGATGGTGGTTGCTCCCTGTGGAAAAAAGTGGGAGGCTTAGCTAACGGTAGACATCTATGGCTGATAGGCATTGCTCAGTGTTCAGCTTTCACCACCTCAACGACTCGCTATCTTCGTAAACTTGGACCCACGCCTCGGAATCCAAGATGGAACCCGAATGAGTCTCCATTCCGAGCGAATTCCGGCTGGCGTCGGCAATGCAAAAATCTTGTACATACCGATAGGAAAATGCTGGGCGTACTTGAGTATGGAAGCGTACTCTACTGATATGCGATGGGGTTTATGGTTCAACTGTCGCTTTTTAACACGCTGCGATTGAAAGATATAGTATGCTATTGTTAGGTTGTCACGTGTACTGACCAAATAATTATGCTGGGCGCACTAGTAAGTATGGAAGCATTTTCAATGGACGTGTGATAGAGTTATCGATGGTTCTGTCACTTTCTAACTCCGCATTTGAAAGATATGTAATGAAATTATTTGGTTTTTACGTATACCGATATTAATTAATAAAATATTAAGGCGGTAATCCTGGACACGGCGCGCATAGTTCGGCGGGTTCCTCTCTCTGCAGCCCTAACCACCGGCAGCCTGGGCCCTGCCCCGTTGCCGGCGGCAGTCTTGGTTAGGTTTTTTATAATGTTTTAATTGTTTTGATACGTTTTAGATATATTTTTATATTTTACTTTTATAAAAATGTTATAAAACCTAACCTAAGATGTAAAATTAATAAAGAAAATAATAACATGTTTTCTGCCTTTACTATTCTCATGGGGTCATGCAGTTGCATAAAAACTTATAAGATTTTACAAAAATACTAGTGATCCACTGTTAGAAAATTCGATATCCGATTTAGGATTCGTTAACAACATGCAAACATTCGTTAAGACATACGACACTACAAGATCGTACCTAATAAGACATTAGAGTTCTGTTTTTGAAATGAAAATGAAAAGAACAATATTTTATAAAAATATTAAACTTAATGTATGTGGATAATATATCCCTAATTCTAATTGTAACATAATAAAAATGGATGCCGCTCAGCATATGGCGATGACTAAATTTTTAGCCATGATGCTCATTTTCAGGACAACCATGGAGAGAAGAGGAAACCATGGAGAGAAGAGGAACACAGGTGGAAATAAACCTTTTTTATTTTTTAGGAATCTATATTTTTGTGCAAGAACCGAATTTCCTGTGAGTTACCGATTTTGAAACTATAAAAAAAAACGAACTGTAAACTGTGTAATAAACATATATTGTTCTTATCTGTGTGACTAAAATCAATCGGAAGAATAGAAGTAGCATCAGCATCCCTTCAGAACGATGGACCACACTGCGATCAACAACGTCTGCCAAGCGTGGCAATAGTGACATTAAACCCCTCATGCTTAGAGATATGAAGGACCTTCGTAGCTGGATAAAACAAAGATTATATTAGATTTATGAATTCTACTAAATAAACACAGGCCACACAAAACTAATGATTTCCTTACAATATTGCAATATCGAATATATAAATATTTTGGATCCGGGTATATCCTTAAACTACGCCCAACAATGAGAGGTAGGGCACAGCAAAGTACCAGTTTGAGTCTGAAGAATCCCAACTGGGAAAGTACCTTCTCCTTACAGAAGACCTCAGCCATAATAGCACTGCTACCTTTGTCTAAATACTCATTTTTTAAATATAGAATTTTTGTATTCAATATTTAAAAAATGAGTATTTAGACTCTGAGGCTCTAGTGTAAGTTTCTTTTGACGTAACAAAACGTTTACGAACGCGTAAGTGATAATGTTTTTTATATGGGAAACGCAAACGCGTTCGTGACGTAAAATTACATTAAAACTTACACTCAGGGCTCTGGTATGTAGTGTTGTGTTCCTGATGGTGAGTAAGGTTTCCAGAGTTTCAACCCCCCTTAAAGGCCAGGAACGGTGCCCACGGGCGACGGTAATTGCTTACCATCAGGCAATCTCTCTGTCCGTTTGCCACCTTTGTAATAAAAAAAATCGATTCTTAACATTTCTTAAGTAAATCTTCATGAGGATGCACTCCGATAGTTCGAACAGATTTATGAGGCCGGGGCGAGTCGATTCCTTATTTATGGCAGTGGTTAATGACGGGGCGATTTGGGCCGCTGGGCCGGGGAGAGATAAGGATTTGAGCGGATATAGCGTTACTTGCAGTTTAATTGTTCAGCGAAAGAAGACGGTATTCGTTACACGGGCTATAGACATACATAGGTGGTGTTACACTGTGAGATAAACAGGGTGCAAGGAGATATGAATGTTCTGGTCAATTTGAATGGATGAAATGGTTGGTGATTCCTATGAACGATGTGTAAGATTGATGGAAGTTTTCAGAACACAAAGTCGCTAATTAGCTTGACCTGTAGAAAAGGTAACTACCTATGTCAATTTTGTGACGATAATTGAGCATTATGTCTTTAAATACTTAGATTTGGTGCTCGTTTCATTCTTTTATGACATAGGCGGCAAACGAGCAGACGGATTGCCTGATGGTAAGCAATTACCGTCGCCCATGGGCACCCGCAACACCAAGGGAGTCACAAGTGCGTTGCCGGCCTTTAAGGGGGGTTGGAGCTCTAGGAACCTTACTCACCATCAGGAACACAACACTACATTCCTGATATGTAGCAGTGCTATTATGGCTGTGGTTTTCTGTAAGGAGGAGGTACTTCCCCAGTTAGGCTTCTCCAGACTCAAGCGTGATGGTACTTCGCTGTGCTCCACCTCTCATTGTTGTATATAGTTTAAGGACATACCCGGGTTATAAAACACGTAGCAGTAAAATAATGCAAAAAGGTAATACAAATTCATACAGACTTCATGTTAATTTGTCATCACACAACTGACATAATTTGTCGTTTGTCTCGTCACGTTTTTCTAAGAACTCCCTGATACGATTACGAGGGTTGTTCAATATGTGGTGAGACCCATAAGACTGTAAATATCTATTGTTTATTTACAATAATTACAATATTATGAAAATTACGAGTACTTAACTTAGTTATTGCATTAAATAAAGATATATTCAGTGAAAACGAATTTATATTATATATATTTTAATGATGTTATATTATGATATGTGTCAAACGTTTATTTTTTCATTCAGAATTTCAATACTCCCTGCTATTGCCCACAAAACCCCCGTTTTCGCCTCCTAAAAACGAGAAAGGAGGAAGGAGGAGGAAAAGGTATCAGACGGATAATTTTGTAATTAAATAAATAAATAAATATTTCGGGACATTCTTACACAAATCGACCTAGTCCCACGGTAAGCTCAATAAGGCTTGTGTTGCAGGTACAAGGCGACGATATATATAATAGATAGATACATATAAATACTTAAATACATAGAAAACACCCATGACTCAGGAACAAATATCTGTGCTCATCACACAAATAAATGCCCTGACTGGGAATCGAACCCAGGACCTTCGGCTTCATAGGCAGGGTCACTATCCACTAGGCCAGACCGGTCGTCAAATTAGGATATTAGTAGTACTAATGTGGATAATTAATATAATTATATATCAACAACTAACTTATAGCTACAGCTTCAAACTCCGAGTGTAAGTTTAAGACCGAAGTGGACACTCAAGTTGAGCATTCACTCCCATATGCTTGCGGCTGTTTAACATACACGCCTAACTCCGTTTCACGCTCAAGTCCACTAAACATACTCATATACATACATACATACATTTCAGCCGTTTGCAGTCCACTGCTGGACATAGGCGTCCCACAAATATGACTTGTATAATCTTGGGGGTAGTTGCCATAGTCGCCACGCTTGGGTTGGCGACCGCAGTAGCTGTAGATTGGGTTTCGACGGACGCTGCTGCCCATCCGCAGGATTTTTTCCTTTGATGCCTTTTACGACACCCGGAGGAGGAGATGGGAGGTGCTATTCTAGTCAGCCGGCATCACACGGCAAATATATTTGTACAGCCTTGACCAAAAGTATTCAGCACACATTTTTCTTCTAACTCTAAAAACCATGTCTGATGGTGATTTCTGATGTTTCAAACCTTCATATATGTACACAACAAGAGAACATTAGTTGAAGTACGTATTAAATAAGAAAACGAAAAGCAAAAAGTTAGATCTACAATAAAGTGACTTATTGCCAATTTTCCATGCAACCACCATTCACCGCAACGATGAATACCTAATCAGTTTAAATAATTGATAATATGTCATCAGAAAAGATGTAAATACTACACTAAAGTATCAAGTTTCATATAAAAAAACATGGGTGCTCATTACTTCTGGCGAATACTAAACGCCGCGTTCACCTTTTCACACATATTTTTCTATGTTAAAATGTTCTTATACCTTAAAAGTGCTATCAAAAACAATTGTTACCAAACTAGCTTCAATCAAAATCTTTGTATTCACACAGCAAGATTTGTTATCTCCATTATCCTCTTCTATCCGGAATCAAACGAGTTGTCTAACAATCCAGGCCTTTTTTCACACAAAAGGCCGAATTAGGGTGGGCGGCGCAGGAAATTACATTAATTCCTATCCAAAAGTTGGGCCTTTAAAGTCGGCATCTTCAAAGGATAGTACCTTCGAGAAACGAGATTGAGTTTGCTAATATTTTTTACTAAATTCCGTTTAGTTGGTTACGGCGAGATTACGCAATTTATTTTAACTAATCTGAGGGCCCTGCGGAGTTTTGTGCTTGGCAAATTGAGATTTGGATCAACGAAGCGTGATTCAATTGCTGAATACCTGTTGCCGTAGTTGATAAGAAATACGATTTTTAAGATTCCATCCTTGTTTCAAGGTCAAGATTTGATCAAATCTCTTAATTGATATTAACAATGTAGACACAGTTAAAAAGGATTTCTTAATCCAAGGAATGTTATTTTTACAAGATCTTTCGAATTTAAATTCCAGTAGGAGCACTACTAAAAAAATATAAATTGAAGTAGATGTAGATGACACAATATACTTACAAAACTGTGTTCTTGTGCACCGATTACCGTCTTTAAGGCGAACGTGCTTGCACCTCCTAATATAAATCACCTGCCTCGGGTGCCAGAGAACGTCGTCACTTTTGCAGAAGTATATATACCGGGTGATCAATCCAAGTGGGTCAGTAGGGGGAAGTCAGAAACTATAAGAGATAGCGAAATCTGTTCTCTACTTTTTTAATCTCTCATACATAACCGGGAAACGAAGTCTTGTAAACAATGTTAGGCGTAAATCTGAAAGATTTTTCGTTGTTATTAAATCTAAAATCGAAGCCATGGTTCCTAAGAACACGATTTCGCTATCTCTCATAGTTTCTGACTTTCCCCTTTGGATTGATCAGCCTGTATGTATATTTTTTTATACAAGACTGACCAGCGTTTGACCTCAGCCACACCTGATGGTAAGTGTCGACGAGGTCGAGGGTGTAGCACGCTGGTTCAGTAACGGCCTATTAACTCTATAGGTACTAATTCTCTAGCTATATGGGAATCACAAAAAATATTCATATAAGATGCAAGCATGTAGTGTTCCGCTTTAGAGATGGTAAACGGTGTCTAAAACAAGATTGTAAAGACTTGAAAAAATCGACGGATTCACCTGTGTTTGGATTGCCTAATTGGTAATAGCGTCAGCCCTGAAAGCTGGAGATGTGGGTTCAAATCTTGCCTAGGACGAGAACCTGGACACTTTTTCTAAACGCAGTCACTGCTACCGACGCATATAAGCGTCGACTTTAACCCTGTGCCTCTGACGCTCAGATGCGTTCATAATATTTAGTGACTTTCACACAGACTTCGACGCACATGTGAGTTTTGAATTTTGAAATGTTCTACTGAGTTTTTTATTCAAAACATGATGTTCCTTTTGATAAAACAATGACTTAGTTCCAAAGCAAGCAAACCAATGTCAAATTCGAGTGGAGTCGGAGGCACTGGGTAATAATCGGTTCAACTCACATGGGCGTTTGCGGCACCAGTGTGGCACCAGGCGAATGTCCAGGAAAAGAGGGTGGCAGTGAATGCGTTAAGTATGTGTTAATTTATAATTCTACTGCTACTAATAATGAAGCTTCTCAGAATTATGATTCGTACCTATATCGTAATAAATTCAATGTATTTTGAAAATCATTATCTCTTGATGCTTTCGTAATTAATTAGGTATCATTTAATTTACTTCTGATCTTTCATGTTGATATCTTTAATAGCACACTGAATGAAACTTAAAGTGTAAACAGGATTCAAGATAACATTCCCTGTATAAAACGGCTTTTGTTAATAGAAAAGTCATATAACTTATGACCTTTTTGCCACCAAAACCGCAGTTGGCAAGAGCCCAGGGCGCTGAATGGTACAAATCGTTTCAGAGCCAGAATTTGTTTGTATGTTTGTTAAAACAAGTTCGCAGGTAAAATATTTTTGTAGTGAAACGGAAGTTTATCTTATCTTTTTGTTGCTTTGATAGTCGGACAGTATTTGGCATGTGGTCAAAGCGAAAATGAGGACATGGGAATCGATATGTATACATATTACGCAGCGCCAACTAGCGGGTTGGAGAATCAAAATAATAACATCATAATTTCAGCCGTTAAATGTCCACTGCTGGACACAGGCCTCCCCAAAATATGCCTGGTCATCTTGGGCGGGAGTTACTATTGTAGAAGCTGAAGTATCGACGGAGGCTGTTGCGAATCCGCCGGTTTTTTCCTTTTATGATCTCTTATTGGTCCTTTTGAGGACCCGTCTGGCCTAGTGGGTAGTGACTATGAAGCCGATGGCCCTGGGTTCGAATCCCACTCAGGGCTTATTTGTGTGATGAGCACAGATATTTTTTCCTTAGTCATGGGTGTTTTTTATGTATTTAAGTATTTATATGTGTCTATCTATTATATGTGTATATCGTCTAGTACCTACAACACAAGCCTTACTGAGCTTACCGTAGGACTAGTCCGATTAATGTAAGATTGTCCCGAAATATGTATTTATTTATTATGTATTAAACCCACGCGAGGAGGGAATATTTTTGATTAGATGTAATAAAATAAAATAAAAAACGGCAATTCTATAAAGCTACTTGTTGAAATCACACTCAATCAATTAATATCACAAACTATACATTATTAAAATCCAAGACGAAACAGTTCAAATTGTAATGACAGATTTTAATGGATGAGATTATTTTCCCTATAATATTCAACAACATCGAATAAGGTATTAGTATAAGCCAGCCCGAAAACGTTTCTTACAAATATTTTGACTTCCAAGGACACCCTAAATAAATAATGTATAAAGAAACATAAAATTACAATGCTGGCCGAAAAACTCCAATCATCTAAAGTAAAATAATAAATCACTTGAACAAATATTCCAAAAAACGCTCGGACAATCCCACTGAATATATCACGATCTATTCAAAAAGCTACTCATGCATACATTCATAAGTTACTACCATTGTCAAACAACCATACTAAGTTATTTAAGCAATCCATATAGGCATTCGCATCAAAAGAATAAGACTCAATTTTACAAATCTAAGCGCTTTATAACTTTGCAAATCATAAAGAAGTTACCAATCGATTTGCGATTTATATGACACTTGCTTCTATAGATATAGGGTTTTATATTACTTAATGTGTGGCTCTTGTTATGTTTGTAAGCATTTAGGTGTAAAGAGTTTTTTCAGAGGCGTTATCGTAAGTTTAGCCGGCAAATGTGGTATAACGCTTTTTAGTGTTTTGAATATTTTACTAAGTATTTAGGCATGAAAGATGAGATATAAAGCTTTACTGGAGTTACGAATAATATATTTATAGTTTCCATTTAAATATGAAAGTAGGGCTTGTGAAATACAAATACAACATTGTGAAGAACAAGTAAAAATATTTTACGTCACACTGGGCGGTAAGAAAGATTTACCGCCCTAAGGCGCGATGGAAAAACTCACTTTACACCCAGATAAAGACGTAAAACTATGTACGCACCACAGGCGGTAATAAAGAAGGCCTCAGAACGCTTGTTTATGGCCCACACCTCCGGTTCAGGCTACAAATACCCGCGATCTGAGCCATTCTTTGTTTCAACGCCCTGGGTACGAAATAAACTATTATTTTACCCCAGAATTTTAATTTACCCAATTTTGGGGTAAAATATGTTTTTATCAACTTATTGGTATATGCACGAATGAGTTGTTCGGAATTTATGTATGTACATATTTCATTTGACATTTACCAGTCGATTTTCAGTGAAGGAAAACATCGTGAGGAAACCGGGCTAATCCCAATAAGTCCTAGTTTACACTCTTTGCTGGAAGGTCAGATGTTCCTTGCTTTCGTAAACTTGTGCCTTCGCCAAATCCTGGTATTAGTTGCCAAGCGGACTGCAGACACCCATGAACCGTGGTAAAATGCCAGGAGAATACGAGGATGATGATTGTCTACATATACATATTTTGGAACTCTGCCCGTATCGATATTTTTGACCTTAACTGTACATACAAAACAAACAAATAAATGTCTTCATTGAAAAGCAGGAGTTTTGTAAATATTAATCACACGTAGAAGAGTTCCGTTCGATTGAGCGGTTTCATGCCACGTTTCGCATTCTTGGAGACCGAAATATAAGGAAACTTCGGAAAGTACCAAGGATTTTCAAAACTAGAATCGGCCATTTATTTTGACGACTCAAGGACTCACAATTACCATATAATTATACACTCTGCTTTGTATGAATGATAAACTAATAGCATTAATTTGCTTAACCGACCCATAATGTACCGAAACAACTTTGTCGAGAATACTTCACTATGGTATTTGCTTATTGTTTGTATCAGCACATACATACATGATCCCAACATTCGCTTGTGTTTACAAGAAATAGTTGGGGTTTGATGACCGGTCTGGCCTAGACCCTGCCTATGAAGCCGGTGGTCCTTGGTCCGAATCCCAGTCAGGGCATTTATTTGTTTGATGAGCACAGATATTAATTGTTCCTGAGTCATGGGTGTTTCTATGTATTTAAGTATTTATATGTATCTATCTATTGTATATATCGTCGTCTAGTAGTACAACGCAAGCCTTACTGAGCTTACCGTAGGACTAGGTCGATTTGTGTAAGATTGTCCCGAAATATTTATTTATTTATTCCGAGTCATGTTTTTAATCATTATTCAGTTGACACAGAAACTCGAATATATAGGTGAAATACTTAACTGAAAGACTATGTATATGTAGCTGTGCAGTTAATGAACATGGAACATACGTCAAAATTTGATTATAGAAAGCTGGCATGCGTGTACACACGTTACTACTACATAGGCATGTTTAGCTAAGTTTTTCATCTATAGCTGCTACAAATTAAAAATTGTAGTGTTAGATTGTCTCTTTTTTCGGATTTTCTGTCGCATTAAGGTACTTAGTCCTTTATGGAGGAGTGATACCACAAAACTCATATGTAAATAAAACTACTCTGGATCCGGGTATGGCCTTAAATTACGTTCAACGATGAGAGGTACGGACACAGCGAAGTACCAGCTTGAGTCTGGAGAAGCACAACTGGGAAAGCACCTCCTCCTTACAGAATACCACAGCCAGCACTGCCTTTCAGGTATGTAAAAACAACAACTTCGTAGCAGAGCTTTTTCGACCCGGGTATGTCCTTAAACTACGTCCAACAATGAGAGGTAGGGCACAGCGATGACCATCACGCTTGAATCTGGAGCAGCCCAACTGGGGAAGTAACTCCTCCTTACAGAAGACCACAGCCATAATAGCACTGCTACCTTTCAGGTATGTAGTGTTGTGTTCCTGATGGTGAGTAAGGTTCCCAGAGCTCCAACCCCCCTTAATGGCCGGCAACGCGCTTGTGACTCCTCTGGTGTTGCGGGTGCCTATGGGCGACGGTAATTGCTTACCATCAGGCAATCCGTCTTCTCGTTTGCCGCCTATGTCATAAAAAAAAAAGAGCGTGGAAGATCTCCTTTGAGGTGAACCAGATAAATGTGGCAGTAAATGGCTCATCATCACTGTATGGATACCCGAGGAGGGCAGCCATCAGAGAGGAATGGTGGCGTTGTGTAGCTTGCCAAACACCTAGAGTAATGACGACCATTCTGTCAGCGGAGAACTGCTAACGACATGAACCCGGGTACGAGGTTCCGGGGCCAGACTAGCGAAAATGTGAAACTCTTAGTGGGTAGTGGGGGTAAAAATATACAAAACTCTTGAGGTAAAGGAGGCACCTTCTTATGAGCAGTATGCTGCCAGGAAAAATACATTTTTAATGGTTAAAGTATATTATAGTCTTAAGGAGTTTTTAAAGGACACTCACAATTAGCATATGATATTTTTAAATTTTTTGTTGATTATTATTTTATTTTATATTTTATTGTGTTTGTGGGTATTTGATATTTTTTTTATGACAAATGGTGGCAAACGAGCATACGGATTGCCTGATGGTAAGCAATTACCTTCGCCCATGGGCACCCCAACACCAGGGGCATTTGTATTTGACATGTGTTATTATGACATTAAATAAATGGAATTGAATTGAATTGAATTGAACACCGACAAAGAATTAGAGCAGTCCCAAGCCACATCCAGCTATGTATGCAGAGCAGTAATAATGTTAGCAGTTGTACCGATAGATCACGGGTTTAGTGACAAATAAAGATTGATCGCGCGCAATATGAGAGCGGGTCGTGCCGTCCTTCAGCGTATTGGCTGCGGATTGTGGCTGTATCCACTCAGAGGAAAGCAGGCTTACAGTTTATTGTTGACTAGCTATTTCCCGCGGCATCGCACGAGTTGAGAAGTATTTAAGTTATCTTTAAGTTCTTTTTATCACACTATCGTTCAAAACGTAGTTTTGTATGAATGCATGCTTCTTGTTCGGAAAATGCCGTTTTATCCACAAATGCCTACGTCATAGTAGCTTTATGCATGCAAAGACTCAGCCCGATCGGTTTAAAATTGACAAAGTTTCACAGAAACTTTCATCCCCTATTTTATCTTCTTGGTATGCTACCCAGCATTGATCAAAATCCTTTCTTAGCGGATGCATACGTCATAACATCTACCTGCCAAATGTCAGCCCAATCCGTCCAGTTGTTTAGGCTGTGCGTTGATAGATCACCTATGTCAGTCAGTCAGTCACCTTTGAGTTATATTATTGTTGATTACAATTCATTGAGAAACTAACAGAAAATAGGTTATTTTGTTATTTTAGAACAAATGAAGAGCGAAGATTTTAAGATTATTAACAAAACACATCACATCACACATCACATCATCAGCCTATCGTAGTCCACTGCTGGACATAGGCCTCCCAATTTCACGCCATCGTGTTCGATTTTCGGCTGTTCGCATCCAGCTCCTGCTAGCCATCTTGCGCAACAATTAACAAAAACATTAATACAATATTCACCTCACTAGCTCTGAAATAACTGTTTTAGTGTTTAAAAACAGATAGCAAAGTTGCATTTTACTCACAAGAGTGCAAAGTAATTTCATACAAATTATTTATTACTAAACAAAATTTTTTTTTTATATTATCTGCTCGGATGTTCTATTATTTAATGTTTTTGAATGATGAATGCCAATAATTTAGAATATTTATTTCAAAGTTTTAGAGTACTTTTTTCCTTATGAAAAATTATGTGTTTCACTCGGTAGCAAAGTGTGTTCCCCTCTCGTGCTTTGACCCTCCCAAGACTCAAATTTTGGAATCATTCGCTAGCTCGAGTATCAATATAAGCACAAGAAGGTAAACGTAACTTGCCTTGTATAACAAATAACTAATGCTTTGTGATGCCGGCTGACTAGAAAATGCTAACCACCCCAATTACCTCACCACGCGTGGCAGGCGGGTTGCCTGCATTATTAAAGCTACTGCCCAACGGTGTTATATAGTCGTAGTTTAAGAACAAAATCCGGTATTACTACGTACCCGTCATAATATTTAATCTCATGTACATTTTGATGGATTTCTCTGCTCCACGCTTAACTGAACAATATAATATTGGTTATAATTTTTGCGCAATCTCCAGTCGTTGGCGATAGTGTGTTGATTTATAATCCCCTTACTTAACGACTTGAGAGATTGCCAAGAACGTTAACTAAAAATTAATCGTCTATAGAAATGTTGAAAATGATATAAAAATATCTCAAGTGTTGTATAAATAAAATGTAGGACTGTAAGTTGCGGGATCGTAGGGCGGTCAGGATTTTCCAAGACTCGGAGTCGATTACAATCTTTTATTGCAACAGGTAAGTTAACAGTTCTCAAAAAATGGCAACACTATCCGAGTGCGAGCGTCGACCCACAGGATGCACGAGCAGCCACCCTCAGCACGGACAAAACCGCGGGCTTAAGTAAACTATATAAAGTCTCCGAGTATAACGCAAGAGGAAGTACCCAGGGAGCTAAAGATTCGCGTTACAAAGCCGTGTTAGCCCAACAAATAATCTTAACAAACATATATTAATCAGGAACCTTATACATTAGAAGTTGTTTAACCGTTTGCGCGATCTATTTCGACTCTAACGCCATCTAGCGAATATTTGGGTACACCAGTGTACATATCTTTTGTAATACTGTTTTGAAAAAAGAAGTCCCGCCGAGTTTCTTGCCGGTCATAAAAGTCGAAATGCTTCCCGGGTCAGAGGTGTAGGGTTAGAACCAGTGTAGTTTTTATGTTTTCTTCTTTTGTATACTCGACGTGTAAAAGTACCCTTGTGGCCTACTTACTGAATAAACGTTTGAGTTTGAGTTTGAGTTTAAGTTTGAGTTTGAGTTTGAGTTCCACTATTCTTATCAGGTCTTTTATAATGCTACAGGACAAAGTTTTAGTGAAATTTTATTGACATACATTTTACATCGGTTCGTAGCACTAATGCCTACGTCTGGTTAAAGTTTGAGGTAATATTACTAGTAAATGTACACGGTGTATGCCTCGTTGATTAAACGAGTTTGTTTAAAATACAAACATTTATTTTTATTAATAGTTATTTAAAAAATCGTTAAGTATATATAAAGGTCTCATAAAATATACGAATTCTTCGAAAAGTATCATCCCTGAAGAAAAACCTATTGATTAAGTAAATGTCTTTTTTTAATTTTGACTTTTTTTAAATTAAAACTTGTTTAGTACAGTTTAGTTTTATGACTTTATATCTTAATTGATTAAATATGCACTATATAAAGAATAAAGTGCAAAAAAAAACAGACTAAATATGAAACAAATGTCAATGGAAGTGTTAAACACAAAATACGGCTTATCCGTATATGTTTCCTTTTTTTTATTATTGGTAACATATTACCATTGTGTAATATAATAATAATAAGTTTGTGGTTGTGGTTGGATCAAGGGTCAGATTCAGAAGGCGGTAATCCTGGACACGGCGCGCATAGTCCGACGGTTCCTCTCTCTGCAGCCCTAACCACCGGCAGCTTGGGCCCTGCCCTGTTGCCGGCGGCACTCTAGGTTAGGTTTTTATAATGTTTTTATTGTTTTGATATGTTTTAGATGTATTTTTATATTTTACTTTTATAAAAATATTGTATAAAACCTAATCTAAGAAAGAAGATAAATAAAGAGAAAAATAAGTTTTACAATCGCTTTTTTTTTAAATCTTCCAAATTAATAAAGTCATCAATATCAGACAATATCAGATGGATTTTCGAAATTCAAAACTCAAAGGCACAAAACAATACATTCCTTCTTCAAACACAACACAGCACTAACGTAATTCAATCTTTTCAGAACCCCTTTCACAGAATCGCAGAGTTATTCGGCTTTTACGAATTGATATCATTTTAAAACTGGAAATGCGAGGAAATTGGTATACAATATGAAGGTCATCGCATATTGTAACAACTCAACGGTGACTCGATTCTATACCAAATATAGAAATTAAATAAATAATAATAATATTACGGGACAATCTTACACAAATTGACCCAGTCCTACGGTAAGCTCAGTAAGGATTGTGTTGTACTAGACGACGATATACATGTATATTATTATATAAGGCATAAGGTCCACCGATGTATAGCTAAGAGTGTTGCTGTGTGTGTATGAGGCATGAAAAATATGTAGTACTTGCATATAATTAATTATAACAAAGTAAGTAAGTACTTATAGTTAACAGACTTTTATTTAATTTTACAAGTTCTCACATCAACAAAATTATTGTAACATGCAAATCAACGCTCGTTTTGGTGCTGATAGTCTAGTCTAGTCTGAAAACGGGACAATCATGCGGGGACGCATGCTCTAGGGCCCCAGCAACGGGACGTCCCACATATAGCGGGCGGTTGGCAACCCTAATTGCAAGTCGCACGCTCTTTCCGCTAGGCTACCAGCGGCAAGGCTCTAATTTTTTTTTTATTATTACAACTTTGAATAAACTGTTTTTTTTTTTATCAATTTACATAACTTTGAATGCCACTTCAGAAGCTCTATGAAAACTAATTTAACAGCGAGAGGCAAATCATAGCTGAAATAACCTAGAACACTAGCGCGGAGCTCCAACGCTTCCTTCCCCGTAACGGATGTTTTTTGTCCAAATATGAACTTTATTACCCAAGCATTAAAGGTCTCCTCTCATGAATGAGTTCGTAACTACGGAAGTCCTACGACGATTTATTTTAATTTGTGTATTCTATTCCAACTTCACATTGTTCATACAAAACGTCAAATTGTCGTAGTAAACGTATGGCGGTTACGACATCTAGTTTGGGGGAAGTTAGATGACTATCGCGGAGAGTTACAGCTAGGAGTCAAGAGTTCAAACTTGGCTACAATAGAATGAAGATGTCTTGTGTTATTTATTTAGGGTACAATAGTAGTTTGGTGGAGAGATACGCTTGCACATTCGGTACAGTTGCCGTCAGATATATCGGAGCTGTGGAGTTGGTCACACATATCTGCACTTGTGATGCCGGCTGACTAGTATAGCACCATCCCACCTCCTCCCGGGGGTGTCGTAAGAAGCGACAAAGGGAAAAATCCTACGGACGGGCAGCAGCGTCCGTCGA
This sequence comes from Grapholita molesta, assembly GCA_022674325.2. NCBI lineage: Eukaryota > Metazoa > Arthropoda > Insecta > Lepidoptera > Tortricidae > Grapholita > Grapholita molesta. Next base: position 2,701,534 of record CP053136.2, on the reverse strand, counting down.
ACCCAATCTACAGCTACTGCGGTCGCCAACCCGCTTGCCAAGCGTGACGATTATGGCAACTACCCCCAAGATGATACAAGTCATATTCGTGGGAGGCCTATGTCCAGCAGTGGACTGCATATGGCTGAGATGTATGTAATGTATGAAATGTATCTGCTCTTTATCACCTTGACAATGAATTGAGGCGTTGTTCAGATATTTGTGACCACCTCCACAGCTCCGATATATCTGAGGCGACTGTACGGGAGAAAGGTTTTAAACAGGGTGATATTTAAAGCGCGAACAGTAGTATGCTTTTCTACTCCATAAACAAGTGGCTAACAAACGCCTCGACTCTTTTTTCACTTATTTACTTTTATAGGTATTATGACATAAACAAAGCATGATAAGAAATAAGCTTTTCCTCATAAGTTTGTCGACCAGCCATGCCCGTCTTTAAAGACTATTATATAAGTACAGTATTAACACTATGATTGAGCTATAAAAATGTCCTTTATCGCAGCTCAAACTCTCTCCATACCAAATTTCATCCAAATTGCTTCAGTGGTTTTTAAGCGTGAAGAGGTAATAGACAGACATAGTTACTTTCGCATTATAATATTGGTATGCATTAAAGATGTAAATTTAAGTCAATCTCGTATATGAGATATATTTTTTGGTAATGACAATTGCGATTCAAAGAACAAATTCAATATGTTACATTCTCGTAATAATCTTGTAAAAAAGATTTAAGATTCCATTGTTAAAGTTATGGTGAATGATATAAAAGGCAAATATGACCGCTTTTAAACAGGCCCGGTACCGCGAAAAACGAAGTTCGTATATTAAGAGCATCTTTCTCTTTTACTCCAATGAATGCGAAATAAGAGTGACAGTAATAATCGTCTGAGCGAATATTGTTTATGAGTGTAAGTTTTCAACGTAACTTTACGTCACAAACGCGTTTGCGTTTCCCATACGCGTACGCGTTTGTAAACTTTTTTTACGTCAAAAGTACCTGACACTAGTGCCTCTGATGCTTAAAAAACGAGCTATACGAAATTATATTCAGTGCCTCCTCTGACTTTCAACTAAGCTTGCACTAATGAAGCCCACGCCAAATGTGTCTCTATAAAGTACCAAACTTCGTCCACTAAGATACGAAAATCGCATGTACATTTGGCACGGTTCCGCGCTTGTTATTAAACAATGTTAGTTGCGACGCATCTCTTGGTACTTATGTAAGGCTTTGTTCCTTATTTTATGCTATTTAAGACGTATGATGCCGTGCCGTGTCGTGTGCCATGTGATGCCGGCTGACTAGAATAGCACCCCCCCGTCTCCTCCCGCGGGTGTCGTAAGAGGCGACAAAGGGAAAAATCCTACGGACGGGCAGCAGCGTCCGTCGAAACCCAAGCTACTGCGGTCGCCAACCCGTCTGCCAAGCGTGGCGACTATGGCAACTACCCCCAAAGATGATACAAGTCGTATTTGTGGGAGGCCCATGTCCAGCAGTGGACTGCATATTATAGCTGAAATGTATGTATGACGTATGTATGTAAGACGTATGACGTCAGCGTCAACGTTCCTGAACAAAAAATCGACTTCAAAACGCAAAACTATTTGAAAACAAATTAAAATGCACTAAAAAGTAAAAAATTATTGCGTATTCTTCTACGACTTATATTAAACAATATGTGTGTACGATCTATGTGTTTGCCGCGCTAGAAGGTAGGTACTACCTACTTCAAATTTAGCTGAGCACATACCAATGAATAACAAACAATGATCAAATTATTTTTTAGAGTCCTAAGTAAAATAAAATTAAAAATATTAGAATACTTAAAAATACATCAAATTATTACGATTTTTTACAATAATTATTATTTTTGGTGTCGGTGTCGGTGTTTTTTTATCTGTTTTCCGGAACTGGAATTCGGTGGATTCAAAAATATAGGTTCTTAAAATAGCTTTTAAATGTGATATGAAAATTTTTGAGAGATACCGAATTTTTGCAAATATATCGTAAAGTTCCTGGGCTACCTATATGTCTTTCAGCTGATAATGATGGCACACAGTTCATTTTAAATGCATCCACAGATATGTGAATGCCTTCTGCACGGTTGCAATCTCAATATTCAGCAAAGGATCTTAAGATGCGAATCGCGATGCAGTTTTGCACGTAGTAAGTACACAGACGTAGAACGTAAATACAAAAATTTCTTAGTTATATTTGAAATTGGCGACAGGTTTGGTCTCGTGGATCGACCCTGCCTATAAAGCCGATGCTTGATGTTGATTCAAATCCCAGTAAGGGAATTTATTTTTTGTGATTAGCACGATATTTGTTCTTGAGTCCATCCATGACTCATGATGACTCATGTTCTATGTTTTTAGGTATTTGTGTATTATATGTACAATACAAGCCTTCTTGAACTTACCTTAGGGTTTAGCCAATTTAGAATTCTATTTAATATTATTTTGATACAGTGTAGTTTATAATGTAACGTACGGTCACGTTACATTATAAACTGTCAGAGGCGAGTCGGAGGCTCTAGTATAAGTTTCTTTTGACGTTAAAAACGTCTTTAACGCGTTACTGATAATGTTATTTCTATGGGAAACTCAAACGCGATGGTGACGTTTTGTTACGTTAAAAACATACACTCAGGGCTCTAAACGCTTTCCAAGCGGAGATCTACGTACGACATACTTACCAATAAAAAGATAACTAAGCATACATTTTAAATCTGTTTGTATGTCTGTTGAAATATTCTTACTTAAATTTCAAAAGAAATACACGTTACGTTCTACGTCAGCGTTTTAAATTGTTGATCTTTCAATACATACCAAAGTAGAAGTGTATTGGAAAGGTTGGGAACCGCAGCCTTTGAGTATCCTGTACGTACGACGCTTTGAGAACCGTCCTGAGACGGAAGTGATTTTGCAAGTACATGATCAAAATAAATAGGGGATGTGATTTATTTGTTTTTTATTAAGAGATATTGAAATCAAAAAGAAAAATCACCCGTAATGACGTATACCAGGAGAGTAAAATGGAAAAATTTGACAAGTCCAAGAGGTACTCGTATAGTACAGTCAGCAGCAGAAGTGGTGAAGCGTTTGAGGTGTTCAAAATGAGGTCAACACATCCCTATTGTCAAGATAATAAGAGCGCGTGTACGTCATTTTGAACACTTCAAAAGCTTAGCCACTTTTGCTGCTTTTGATCCAGTGATTGTGGGTTCGAGTCCCGATACGAGTGATATTTTTCTATTTTTCTTTCGATCTAAATATCGATTTAATTTATTTCTTAAATTTTACTCACGTAAGCCTGGCATCAAATACTTTCGTGTCATCATCTACCTCGCCTTGTCTATTTTGCCACCGCTCATGCATGAGGTCCGCTTGGAAACCAATCCCAGGTTTTGGCGTGGGCACTGTTTTATGAAAGCGACTGCCATCTGACCTTCCCAGAAGGTAAACTAGGCCTAGGATTAGTTCTGTTTCCTTGCAATCTCTTCCTTCACTTAAAGCGACTGGTAAATATGAAATGGATTTTGGTACATAAGTTCCTAAACACCCATTGTGGTTTGAACCTGCGATTTCCGGATTGCATATCGCACGCTTTAACCGCTAGGCCATCAGCGTTGCAGAGTAAATAACTAAAATAACAGTCGTATTCTTCATCGACAATTTCACATAAATCAGAAATTGCGACTCCATTCCATCCATTTAACGACAGTTTGAATCGGTTTACATGAGACGTAAAATATATTGTAAGGCTGATTCCATACAAATCTATTTTAAGAATAAATCGACTTCTAGTTGTTATTCTGTCCCATCAGCCAGGAGACAAGTGAAGCATAGTTTGTTACAAGATATGTGGCCCTGCGTACCACTGTTACGCTTGGTGGGTGACCCATTATGGAAGCTATATATAGCTTCTACAAATATCCATGTTTTGTGTATTTAGATGCAATTAAACTGTGGTTTGAAGAGTGACCCAGGGGAACGTAACTATGGCAACCAGGGACAAAGAATAGTTGAGTGAGCCTTTAAGCTTTCACGGTTTTGACATTATTAGATGAAGCTTTTCTAGCTCTCTCAATGCGCTGCGGCTGATCTAAAGTTATGGGGACCGTAGAGCTGGCGCATAACTCTTCTAGCGCATCTCCCTCGCTATACAGAGGTAACGCCAGCAGTGGGATCCATGCCGCAGATGGAACTTCTAGAAGGGTTATCTTTTTATAGCTGTTTTTTTAATATAAAATAAATAATATCATTATTTTATAATCTACACTAATATTATAAAGGCGAAAGGTATGAGTGTGTATGTTTCTTACTTATTCCCGCCTAAACGGCTGGAGCGATTTTAATAAAATTTGGTATGGAATTAGCTACCCCAGATTAACACATATAGGCTACGTTTTTTTCCTTAATAAACCGCGGGTAACACCGCGGGGCTTACTAATTACATGTTTACAGAAGCTGTCGAATTATTTTAAGAATAATATGATTCGTATTCAGTATGGCTGTCCCCTTACATGGGAAGTGAAGAGTTCAGCTCAGTGAGGCGAAGTTATTTTTATCTCCGTTTCACTCACTGCGCTGTAACGCACATAATTTTGATAGTACTGTGCCCATCGGTCCTGAAAATGCAGGATTTTCCCAACCTTATTCGTTAACGATTTGTACTAAACCGTACACGATTTGTGTCGATAAATAAATAGTAAACACTTATAAGGTGGACCGACGACCTAGTTAGAGTCGCGGGATACCGCTGGATGTGGAAGGCGCAGGATCGGTCTTCTTGGGTCGTTCTGGGGGAGGCCTATGTCCAGCAGTGGACGTCTTTCGGCTGACATGATGATGATGATGATGAAACATTTTAAAACGGATATTCGCTAAAAACTATGGAATGGCTCTATCGTAAATTAAATTGAATTACTATGAGTATCGACGCGTCGTTGGCACGCCGATGCCGTGAACCCCATCTGGGTCTGCACGTGATCTACGACGTTCTCGACGGGGGTGTCCCCGCTGAGGTTATAGACGTGGAGGCTGAATACGTGGTGCCGCCGCTCGTAGACCGAAAGTGCGTGGAAGGTGAGAGGTGGAGCTGGTGGTGGGCTGAGGAGAGATTTGGGGCACGACAGATGTTACAGTACTCGCTGTAGAGACCCGGACCCTGGTATGTCCTTAAACTACGTCCAACAATGAGAGGTAGGGCACAGCGAAGTACCATCACGCTTGAATCTGGGGCAGCCCAACTGGGGAAGTACCTCCTCCTTACAGAAGACCACAGCCATAATAGCACTGCTACCTTTCAGGTAAGTAGTGTTGTGTTCCTGATGGTGAGTAAGGTTCCCAGAGCTTCAACCCCCATTAAAGGCCGGCAACGCGCTTGTGACTCCCCCGGTGTTACGGGTGCCCATGGGCGACGGTAATTGCTTACCATCAGGCAATCCGTCTGCTCGTTTGCCGCCTATGACATAAAAAAAAAAAAGGCTAGAGTACTTGCACTCATCTTTTGTAAAGACGACTTCGACTATGTGTAGTAAATGCGAAACTTTAAAGTGTTATTTTTTAAACGGGCTGCTTAAGTCTAATGTTAGTCTAGCTGTTCACGTTGCCTGACCGATGAAGACTTACTTAATAAATAAATACTCCTTATAAAATGATTGGCCATGTGGTGTCGTGCCGGCACCACTCTATCTCCTGCCGCGGGTGCCGTAAGAGGCGACAAAACAAGCGACAAGGCAAAAAAAACCGATGAATGGCGAGCAGCATCTGTAGAAACCGAATTAACAGCTACTGCGGTCGCCAACCCACCTGCAAATCGTGGCAACTAAGGAAACACCACTCCCAAGGTGATACAAGTTATATTTGGAGCCTGAAGGCCTTAAAAGTCTTATGGCTGAAATGATGATAACATTGTCATGCTTAATAGACACAAATAACAAATCATAAAAACCCGACCATAGTAGGTTAGTAGAAAAAAAAGCCAAAAAAATATATTAGCAAGAAAAAAATCACCCTCCACATATATTTACAGAACATATAACAGCACATTTTTTTTCTTATGTTCGTAAAAAAAACTGACAAAAAATACAATACCGAAAGCATGTTTACCCTAATTCATTTTTATCTAGAAGGCGTTCGTTGCTGGCACCGCGTATATTTTATTATTCCTTCACATGTGACTCAAAACGCTGTATATACAACCTACTTTCGTAGTTACATAGGCTCTTTTTGTTCTGTAAGTGTCTGCTATCACAGTATGAACTTGCAAAATATGATAGTAAATTCATCGACCAAGAAATTACTAAAACCATAAAAATAAAGCTTGCTAAGACGATTGGTAATGATTCAATAAACTTCTCGTTGCCATGGTTATGTTCCCCTGGGTCACTCATCAACACAGTGTAATTGCATCTTAATACACAAAACATGGATATTTGTAGAAGCTATATGTCCTTTCCATAATGGGTCACCTACAAAACGCGTCAGTAGTACACGGTGCCATATATCTTGTGACAAACTATGCTTCAGTTGTCCCCTGGCTGATGGGATAGAATGATAACAACAAATAGTTGATTCACTCTAATAAACAGTAAATAAGATAAAATTTTTGGACAATTTTATCAAAACCTACGGTAGTAGGTAAGCTTAACTGGAAAACGAAATCTTTTCTGTTTTGCCCTAAGGTTTACTGGTAGAGAATGTCCCATGGCATTAAGAGTCTCATATATTTTTATACTTTCTAAAAAATTCGGGACAATATTACACAAATCGACCTAGTACGGTAAGCTCTGTAAGGGTTTTGTTGTAGGTAGGTACTAGACGACGATTTATTATTTTTACGTCCTTCTCATTTTAGTTTTAGAGATTTTTAGCATGCTAGAGATTTTTTTTTTTTTTTGCAATATTAGTGCAACATTAAAGTAATTACAACCGATTTTGTATAAGAGTGTTTAAAACATTCACGGTTTTTAGAAGAGATTTCCTCGTAGTCTCGAATGAAGACTGTATTCCCAGTAAGATATAATTTGGGTCTTTTCAAGGCAAAAGTGTGTGAGGCTGTTACTGAACCAGCGTACTACACCCTCGACCTCGTCGACACTTACCATCAGGCGCGACTGAGGTCAACGCTGGTCAGTCTTGTATATAAAAGAAGACTACTTCTTTAAAAAAATATGGATTCCATTAATATAATATCAATTGATGATGTTGCCATTATCAAGTGAAGTAACATATAATTTGGACCCGGGTATGTCCTTAAACTACGTCCAACAATGAGAGGTAGGGCACAGCGTTGACCATCACGCTTGAATCTGGGGCAGCCCAACTGGGAAGTACCTCCTCCTTACAGACCACAGTTATAATAGCACTGCTACCTTTCAGGTATGTAGTGTTGTGTTCCTGATGGTGAGTAAGGTTCTCAGAGCTCCAACCCCCCTTAAAAGCCGGCAACACGCTTGTGATTCCTGGTGTTGCCCATGGGCGACGGTAATTACTTAACACCAAGCAATCCGTCTGCTCGTTTGCCGCCAATGTCATAAAAAAATATATAAGTTTGCTCTTAGAGCATGACGTTGTTCGGTAGTAAGCCTTGTGTTTTGTAAAGTGGTAGCTGGACTTTACAAAAAACCACGAGACGGCCGCGGCCCCGGGACTGCCGGGTGTGGACCAAATAGTGGAGTAACCCGTTTTGAGACCAATTCTTCATTAGCTGCACACTACTGCGTTAGATCACTGCATTATAAGCTATCGATGCAACACACAATACACTGCTAAGGACAAAAAACAAAAAATATATTCTCAAGACGCCAACCGGAGGCTCAACCGGAAGTCAAAGTTCACATCAACATCTTCTAGCCGCGCGAGTTTTTCGAACTCTTGATCTGAAAGATCTTGTTTATGAAGTTTATTAATTAATATTGTTTTTCTCATGACGCACGTTACGTACAGTCGCCATCAGATATATCGGAGCTGTGTAGGTGGTCACAAATATCTGAACATTGCCTCTTTTGTCGTGCCGTTTTGCCGTGTGATGCCGGCTGACCAGAATAGCACCACCCCATCTCCTCCCGCGGGTGTCGTAAGAGGCGACAAAGGGAAAATTCCTACGGACGGGCAGCAGCGTCCGTCGAAACCCAATCTACAGCTACTGCGGTCGCCAACCCGCCTGCCAAGCGTGGCGACTATGGCAACTACCCCCAAGATGATACAAGTCATATTTGTGGGAGGCCTATGTCCAGCAGTGGACTGCATACGGCTGAAATGTATGTATGTATCAGGCAATTCGTTTGCCACTTTTGTCATAAAAAAAACACTCATGTTCAAATACCGGGTATTGTTTCAAAACGCATTTCACGCAAAATCAACAGCATGTCAGGTCCTACGGATGTATTCAAATCACAACTTGGCAATAAAAAAAATGTTAGTTTGACAAGGGTACGCCCGCTGTCCCAACTTTCTGATTTATCGCCGCGAATTTCACGTCTGGCAAACTTGCGTAGCTGGTTTCAGAATACTGATTGAAGCGTGTAACTCTTGCTTTAGGGACATGTAGTGATAAAAAACAATGATGATTGTAAGATTTTGGACCCGGGTATGTCCTTAAACTACGTCCAACAATGAGAGGTAGGGCACAGCGTTGACCATCACGCTTGAATCTGGGGCAGCCCAACTGGGGAGGTACCTCCTCCTTACAGAAGACCACAGCCATAATAGCACTGCCACCTTTCAGGTATGTAGTGTTGTGTTCCTGATGGTGAGTAAGGTTCCCAGAGCTCCAACCCCCCTTAAAGGCCGGCAACGCGCTTGTGACTCCCCTGGTGTTGCGAGTGCCCATGGGCGACGGTAATTGCTTAACACCAGGCAATCCGTCTGCTCGTTTGCCGCCTATGTCATATAAAAAAAAAAAAGATAAAATCGATCCGACTCAAAAACGGTTGAACCGATCGTACATATTATTACCGTCTACCAAGCTGTACTTTCCTGAATTGAAATAGATGATACTGGTTGATTTAAAATTATACTTTTAAGCAGAAACGTCTGCTAATGGAACCATAAAATTCGGGAGAGATACAATGTTCCAGTGTAACCTGTTCAGTTTCTCTTTAGCAGAATCCACCAGCAAATCTTTTCATCAGTCTTCATAGTGCGTATGTTGTGTGGTTACCAGAGCCAGTCGTCATCGGGGTGGGTGGCCGGATCTCTTCCGGAGATTCTTAGCACCTCTGACCCCATCGGACCGTCGTAAAATAATTTCATAGACCTCATCTGGTTGGATGTCCTTTTATTTAATGTTTATTTAAATATGTAATAGATACCAATAATTTTGATTACATTATTAATGTTCTAGAGTTATTTCTTTCCTCGCGGGAGTGAGGTGAAAAATGTGTGTTTCAAGCGCCAACAAAGATTGTGAAAAATCAAGATTCCACTCCTTGAACCACTCACTATGCTCGTAATTAAATTTTGGAATCTATAACAAAAATGACTAATAATCTTTTGGCCCGGAATGTCCTTAAACTACGTCCAACAATGAGAGGTAGGGCACAGCGATGACCATCACGCTTGAATCTGGGGCAGTCCAACTGGGGAAGTACCTCCTCCTTACATAAGACCACAGTCATACTAGCAGTGCTACCTTTCAGGTATGTAGTGTTGTGTTCCTGATGGTGAGTAAGGTTCCCAGAGCTCCAACCCCCCTTAAAGGCCGGCAACGCGCTTGTGACTCCCCTGGTGTTGCGAGTGCCCATGGGCGACGGTAATTGCTTACCATCAGGCAATCCGTCTGCCACCTTTGTCATAATAAAGGAAATATGACAATATTTCACACTTTTTTTCTAGTAAACCTTAATGTAACAATAAAAAAGTACACAAAGTCCAATTTCTTAATATAAATGGCTCGAGCCGAACTGGTCGTCGCAAATTAAAAGTTTCTTTTTAATTACGGGACCAATTAATGCGATTCCTTTGTGGTATCCGAACAAGCGTTATGGTTATGTACACTGCTTACGTAAGCAGGCCTAGCAATGAGGAAAAATTTTCAAAATTGCAAAATTTTGTTCAAGAAATCTTTTCAATTTTTTTAGCATATATAAAAAACGTTTATCTACGTGCATATCATTAGTGCTCTAAAATTGGTCCAGAAACTGTAGGCAATGACCAGCATTACCAACCATAAGAAATAAATGTAGGAAACAGTAGGCTATGAGTTTACTGATGTTTGACAATAGAGTAGGTAGTTCATTCGCTTGTCTATGGTTTAAAAAAATATTTGAATGAGATACGAAATACGAAACGCTATCATTTGTTTTGTTCGTTGACTTTTTAATGTTTACAAGTAGAGTAATAATGCAGGTTATTTCCGTACGCTTCCTTAACCTTAAAACACTTATGATAATATATGTGTGTAGATAAAGTAGTGTATGCAACTAAAGTTAGGCATTACAACAAGAGTGTGGGTTCACAATAACATCATACGATTGGGTATGCCCTCCATTATGCACAGATACATAAACTACTATAAATGCATCTAAACCATGAGTTTGTTTAACATTTACATAACACATAATTTAACATGACGTTTGGCGAAATGAAGAAATGTAAATTTAACAGCAGAAGTACCTATGCGGGCCAGGTATTCAGAAAGATCTTGACACTTATTGTCTTAACAATAAAGTCGTGTCGAGCTGATACTTGTACCGTTCTTTTTATGAAAAAAAATCATCATCATCATATCAGCCATGTGAGGTCCACTGCTGTGGCGCTGCTGCACCAGCGTCTTCCGGCGACCTTTATAAGGTCGTTTGTCCATCTTGTGGGTGGACGTCCTACGTCCGCGTAAGAATTAAAATGGTGGATGTTGTGGTATCTGGTATTGGCGCTCAATTACGATCAGTATTAAAATATACAGCGGTCAAACTACTTTTTTAATTTTTCATCGATGAATGCAGTGTACGTATACCGATATCGTAAGAAAGACTACGCTAATAGCAAAAAAATAGTGACCACAATTTACTCATTTTGTAGGAATTTGTTAATTTCATAACGTTCTGTTACGTAATTTATTAATTGTTATTTCAGTTCTTTTTTTTAATTATAGCTGTTTTCATTTGATTACCAACGAGAAATATTGTTAAAATATACATACAATAAACGCAATAAAAATAAGTGCCTGGGCAGAGAGTACAATCCCGCCTGATAGTAAGCAGTTACCGTTGCCTATGGACACCTGCAACTCCAGAGGATTTACATGTGCGTTGCCTACCCTAAAAGTTGTTGTAGCTCTGGGAACCTTACCCATAATCAGGAACACAACAATACATACCTGAAAGGTAGCAGTGCTATTATGGCTGTGATCTTCTGTAAGGAGGAGGTAATTCCCCAGTTGGGCTTCTCCAGGCTCAAGCGTGATAGTACTTCGCTGTGCCCTACCTCTCATTGTTGGACTTAGTTTAAGGACATACCCGGGTCCAAATTGCTTATCATCAGCAAATCTGTCGGCAGCATCCTTGGTATGCCTTTATTTAAGTAGATTTAATTACAATATACAATTAAGTATGTGATCTTTTAAATATTTCTTGTATTTTATTTAACAGGTTTGTCACGTTAAAAATCATATTATAAATGTTATAATATATTATTTATTTAAACGCGCAAGAGAACAGAACAAATACCTGAGCAATTTCCTAAATTAATATTAATAATCTTTAAAACGGTTTAGAATCACCCTTAGTTTAATTGTTAACTTCTCCACAAATTGTATCAGCAGTTAAGAATATTAGACTTAATAATCATTGCGATAAGCGTCATTATTTTACAATTAATTTTAATTCAATATTATACAAAGTTGTTTTGATATCGTTCTCAACATTATTTAATTACAAGCTGTTGATTTATTTACATTAAGGTGGATTAAATTCATAAGTTTTATCAGCTATAATCTTAATCAAATTTGAAGCATAACCACTATTATAAATAAATTCATTTCAATGGGCGAAAATCTTTGTTGGTCTTATTTAATTTAATTTATATTTCCACAGTTTGAAATGATCATTTCTCAAAGTTGTATTTGTATGAAAATTTCATTTATTAATTCATTTCGGATAATTAGCACAACTTTCGTTGAGTAACGGAGTTACCGGTCGAGCTGTATTCGGACTTGTTACGCTCGGCCGTCTAAGTCTATCTGGCAATCCTTCGTTTCGCAGCTTCTATATTAATGTACTAGTATAGGAGTGAACCACCGAAACATAGTACTTAAGTAGATTTTACTCAATATAGTCTTATTGCCGGTGAGAGGAGAGCTCAGTACCCTTACCGTGAGTTGTGACTTTGAGGTTTTCGATAACGAGTATCGAGTTTACTATCTGTGCATAAAAAATAACGCATTTTTATGTAATATGATAATAAGATATCTTTTGTAATACTGTTTTGAAAATAAGTCCCGCCGAGTTTCTTGCCGGTCATAAAAGTCGAAATGCTTCTCGGGTCAGAGGTGTAGGGTTAGAACCGGTGTAGTTTTTATGTTTTCTTCTTTTGTAACATATTAGACGTGTAAAAGTGCCCTTGTGGCCTACTTACTGAATAAACGTTTGAGTTTTTGAGTTTTTGAGCATCTCGCTTGCATGCAGTTATTGCCGGTGAGAGGAGAGCTCAGTACCCTTACCGTGAGTTGTGACTTTGAGGTTTTCGATAACGAGTATCGAGTTTACTATCTGTGCATCTCGCTTGCATGCACAGATAGTAAACTCGATACTCGTTATCGAAAACCTCAATGTCACAACTCATGGTAAGGGTACACAGCTTTAAAAAGCAGGCAATGCGAGTGTAAAATGTCTGATATAACAGGCGTTTATAGGCTATGGTGACTGCTAAGGCGTACGCTTGATTGCCACTCTTATAATATAAACCAATATACTCCATTACTCTTCTACTACGTACATCATCATCATCATTTAGTCGTAAGTCGTCCACTGCTGGACATGGGCCTCCACCAAATATGACTTGTAACAACTTGGGGGCAGTTGCCATAGTAACCGCGCTTGTCAGGCGAGTTGGCATTGGCACCCTCAGTAGCTTTAGATTGGGTTTCGACGGACGCTGCCCGTCCGTCGTTTTTTACCTTTGGCAGTATTTAGTTATTTATTTTATTATTTATTGATTTCTTATTACGCCAAATAAATGTCTCCTTCTCTTCTTCTTCTATTTTATTGCACAAAACACAAAGTACAACAGCGGACTTAATGCTACAAAGCATTCTCTACCAGTCAACCTTTAGGCAAAGCAGAGAAGTTGAAAGCGGTTCATAAAAAAATATAAACATAAAATAATAGTACATTGTGCAACGAGGATGGTAAGTAAAGTATAGTAAACGCGAGTCTATTAGAAGCCCGACGACGAAGTCGGAGGGCTTTAATGACTCAAGTTTGTTATACACTTACCACCCGTGGTACACATAATGTTTTTCATCACATTTGTGAGGAAATCAAATAAATTCGTTGGTAAAATATTAGTTAGTACTTATGTAGGCTTAAAATCAAAATACACTTTGAAAACTACAATCAGACCTCATCCACTAAAAAAGATTGTCAACAATGTCAACTTTTTCAGTGTCTTCCACAGATAATGTTAACAACTGCGTTTTGTTTTCGAATTTGACAGATCATCCTTCCAAATAGTATCAATTATCAAAATCAAATATAAAACAATTATTTTTAATAAATACTAAACATTAAATTGCAGTCAAATTGAATATAAAGATATGTTTTATACATATTAAAAGTTGGTTGTAGAAAACTTTTGATGATATGAAATACACCTTGGCTGTTTGGAAACATCCTCAGTCCGAAGTGAAGTATGAGTTCTATATATTTTTAAAACTAAACTTAACAGCCCGTGTGAGCTAAATCGGCTATAACTGCTGTACTCTCGCAAGTAACAGCGCCATTGACGAGCAAGTGTGATGAAAAACATTTACATATAAATTGAACATACATACATACATAAAACTAAATGATAGATAGGTATGAAATCAGATGAAACTCTACAAAACAGAGATACTAAGGATTTTCAGTTCTACCAGTAAAGTCAAATAAAAATATATTTTTTAAATTAACCCTGTTTTGACAATGTCTAACTTTAACAGGGCGATTATTCCAGAGGTATTCTATTCAGCTATATATGTACTATTTTATCCAAACGCGATTTCGACAGTCATTCCATATTTACATAACAAAGTAAATAACAAGAAAATAATCAAGTCCTCAAAAATACAGGTAACCTAGAATGGTTACAATAGCTTCGACTGCTTATTAAAAATCGCACAAAGGGGAATCCTGAACTTTTTTTTAGCTTTGTAGGAACAAGCAAGTCTTGAAGTTCGGCTGCCATTAGCATATTAATTAGGCAGGTCTACTTACTAGTCATACAGATATTTGTTGGAAACTGCTCTCAAAGTTGTCTATGAATATGTTTATCTAGGACGGATAGTCCAAGGCGAGTCAAACTTCGAGAAGGAGATCTATCGGCGAATCCAACTCCAATATTTCTCGGTGTCTTCTAACAGTGCGTGTTGCGATGTCCTATGGATCTGAGCCCTGAGTGTAAGTTTTTAACGTAACTTTACTTCACGAACGCGTTTGCGTTTCCCATATAAATAACATGATCACTTACGCATTCGTAAACGTTTTCTTACGTCAAATGAAACTTACAATAGAGCCTCTGAAACTTGGTCGTTCACAATGGAACTAATCAGTCGGCTCAGAGTCATTCATCATCATCTTCCTTGCGTTGTCCCGAAATTTTGCCACAGCTCATGAGAGCCTAGGATCCGCTTGGCAACTTACCAGGATTTGGCGTAGCCACTAGTTTTACGAAAGGGACTGCCATCTGACCTTCCTTATTGGAATTAGTCCGGTGTCCTCAGGTTGTTTTCCTTTATCGAAAAGCGTCTGGGAAATATTTGTGCCGTTTTTTTTTATGACATATGCGGCAAACGAGCAGACGGATTGCCTGGTGGTAAGCAATTACTATCGCCCATGGGCACCCGTAACACCAGAGGAGTCACAAGCGCGTTGCCGGCCTTTAAGGGGGGTTGGAACTCACTCACCATCAGGAGCACAACACTGCATACCTGAAAGGTAGCAGTGCTATTATGGCAGTGGTCTTCTGTAAGGAGGAGGTACTTCCCCAGTTGGGCTGCCCCAGATTCAAGCGTGATGGTCATCGCTGTGCCCTACCTCTCATTGTTGGACGTAGTTTAAGGACATACCCGTGTCCGTGCATAACTTATAATAAAAAACATTTTGAATTCGAGTGCACTCTGGCTAGCCTGTACCAGAATATAATTACTTTTACTATAAATAAAATGCGTATATCGAAATAAGATACCATACAGTTACCTAATGGATAGACTATGTAACACATGAATAAACTAGAACTAACTGTTATTTGATATCATAAAAAAGTATTGCTTCACTTTGCAATATGAATTTATTTTCAGGATTTACTTTTTAAAATACGAATATAGATAAATATTACAGGACATTGTTATACAAATTGATTGAATTCCAAAGTTGATATTGGCAGAGTGCAAAGCGGGTGGAGGGGTAGCCTAAACGATCACAGCGCTCGCTATGGCTAAAATTGACATTTTGTCGCTGACTTGAGCTGTCAAATCCATATAGTAGTAAACATTTTCTAATCGTTTTAATAATCTTACTGACTACCATTGTCCAAAATTGTGTAATATAGTAAAATAACACAAGATTTCATTAATATTTTTCACAATATTTACTTACTTCTTGTTTGACAGCGGTGACAATATTGTCCATAATGGCCGCGTGTCACGTGGCGCTGTCGTCGCGCTCGGTCCCAATAGGTGAAATACTCAGTTAGAGCACCTGGCCTATATAGTAGTAACGTGTGTTCACGTATGTCAGCGTTGTATATTCAAATTATAACGTAAGTTCCATATTAATTATCTGCACAACTAATTAGACATGCTTCTTTAGTTTTTCATCTATAAGAGGTTATCAAATGAAACTGTCCGATCTCCTTTATACACTTTTATAGACCTTAAGTCCCATTTGAAAATGAGTTTTCTATTCACAGAATAGTTAGTGTCAATAAGCTTGCCGTAAAATTTAAAAATGTGGGCAGACAATGGTCACATATTTTTAATTATTGCCGTATTAAAATCTCGCTGGAATCCGTGTTAAATTTAATATTTGTATATAAAAATTCCAGTTGTATTGTTGTAAACATTTCACCGACTAGCAAGCGCAGCGTAGGACGTCCACCCACAAGATGGACAGACGACCTCATTAAGGTCACCGGAAGACGCTGGTTGCAGGTCGCTTCCAACCGGTACATGTGGAGGTCCAAGGGGGTGGCATGTGTAATGTGGCATGGTAAGTTTATCAGTGGACGTCTTATGGCTGAGAAGATGTTGATGATGTAAAAATTGTTCAGATATAAAAGGGTCACTTCATCATTTTAGCCGTAAGACATCCACTTCCCCCAAACATAAATATAGGTAAATAAATAATAAATATTACAGGTCACCCTTACACAAATCGTCTGAGATCCATGGTAAACTCAAGATTCAAGTAGGCTTGTGTTGTGGATTCTTAGTGAACGATATAGATAACATACTAAAACTTAAATACAACAAATATTTATGTGCTCGTCACACAAATAAAAGACCTTTCTACAATTTGAACCCAGGACCATCAGCTTCATAGGCAGGGTCACTACCCACTAGGCCAAACCTGTCGTTGAAATAAATTCATTAGGTATGGCTTCTGTTTTGATGGAACATTATACTGGCACAGAACGGCACAATGAATAGGAGAGAGTGCACTTTGTGTAATTAACGCTTTGATTTTAATTTATTTAGCCAAGTTGGGTTGGCAACTAGCAATAATAAGATACTGATCAAAATTTTACCACAACACAAGCCTTACTGAGCTTACCGTAGGACTAGGTCGATTTGTGGAAGATTGTTCTAAAATGTTAATTTATTTATTTAAAAGAAATTACGATTTTCAAACATAATTACAGTTTGAACGGAACTTAATTGCGTTAAAACTTAAAACATTGTGAAGTTTCTCGAGATACATAGCAATATTTCATGTTAAAGTAGTGGAATATATATTAAGGTTTAACACTATAACATATTAATAAACATGTATATTTTAAAGTCGATCGAAGAGATCTTCAATATATAATATAGTAACGCTTTGGTGTATACTGTAATGTTATATGATTATGGTGCAATAAATAAATAAGCCTAAATTAATTGTTGTATAAATACCGTTTGAATATCTGACATAGAATCTTAAAATTAATAGAGCAGACAACACATATAAAAATTTCAATATCAATTGACAACTGCAATTTAGTTAGAAGAGACAGAATTAAAGAGAGAGAGAGCTCAATACATTTAAAGCAATTAAGCAATATTGAGTTAAAATGTCGAATGTCACACAAAACTTTTACCTAGATGTGACGTCACGGGCAATTTTCCGAACTTTGACGTAAAAATGAAGAATATTTTTATTATTATTTGTTTAATTGCGAAACGAATACTAAACCGGATTTAACCGAGTAAATTAACTTACGAGGTTTCGTGAATTATCTTGATTGTCCTGGATGATCTGAAGACTACGCGATGATTCATATACGCGGTAAATTATTCTTGAAATAATCATTCTTTTGAACCGGTTTATTGTCTAATGATCTGTCTGTTTTACTCTGTATTAGACATATCCCTACTCAGACCATCCGGGCCGCAAATTGACGTGGTTTCCGTCGGCACCAACCACGGCCCGCTTCCTTGCAGGGAAGTGGCCCTTTGCTTTAAGTGCATCTAATGGACCCTGACCTTAGTCTATTAAAATATAGGTTGTATTTTTTTACAAGTTACAATTTTTCTTTCTAACACCATAAACAACTAGCAATTGAATGCTCCTATTCTCTTTGAAATCAGACCAAAAAATAAATCTTTTTTTTTTGGGTAATTTAGTTTACTTTTTACGGCTGATATAACAGTTTTGTTGGTGGTGGAAAATTATAGGCACTGGTTTCTATGATGTGGTTTATTCGGAGGCTGATGACACAATAAAAATATGAAAATCAATCCAAAAAAAAACAAATAAATTTAGAACAATATGTAAAACAAAAGTACAAAAAAGTATAAAAAAGTAAAAATAATATAAAACGAGGTGCGTCATGCACAAGTTTATTAAGCTTAAATTCCATAATAATTTAGTTCACAACTACATAGACATGGTCCTTCAGTTAAGTTCTCACCAGACATAGAACTTTTCGTGTCACGGACAAATTTGACTAGGGATTTCGACACGATATTATTTTATCGATAAGTTGTACTTTCTTATGACAGTACTTATATTATGACTATGCGATAACGTTATTATGAATATGCAAATTACTTTCTTGGTTTCAGTTTACTTTGCATGGAAAACGATTGAACGTGAAAAAGATATTTACTTGTAAAGGTTGATTTTTATTTTAAATATAAAACTCCCAATAAGTATATAAGTAACATTGATGGTTGGTAATCATCATATTTAGTTAATTTTCAATTATTTAGTAAACTTTATAGCTAATATGAAATATCACTTCGAAATAAGTATCGATAAATTTTATATCGGAAGTAATTCCCTAGTTATCTGACGTTATTGCCACCAAAACTTCTAAGTCTGGTTTTCTCTATATACTTCTTCGTTTGTTTTCAGTATAGAACGTTAAATACTGCTTGCTTTCGTGCGACAAAAATACATAGCAACGAACAAATTCTCTCTAATTGAACGGACACAGTAAAAGAGTAAAAAAAAAACGTAATAATAGGGCACGCCTCTGTACCCTTACCATGAGTTGTGACTTTGAGGTTTTCGATAGCGAGTATCGAGTTTACTATCTGTGCATCTCGTTCGCACTAAAATAGTACAAGCGTGATGCACAGATAGTAAACTCGATACTCGTTATCGAAAACATGAATGTCGCAACTCATGGTAAGGGTACTGAAACAGCGAGAAACGAATTTTCAGTTAGCGAATAGAAATAGACATACAAATTAACCTTTTATTTCGTTTACTACGTTCGTTTAGTTGCTAATGGTAAGCGGGTGCTGTAACATAGGGACGCAATAATGTGTAAATACGATTACATAAAATCTTTGTATACAGGTATTTTTTATATCATACAAAATATATTTTTCGAACTCCATAAACAACTTGCACAACTTATACTTAGATTGATTGATAAAAATACATTTACACATACATAAATTTCAGCCGTATGCAGTCCACTGTTGGATATAGGCCTCCCACAAATATGACTTGTATCATCTTGGGGGTACTTGCATAGTCGCCACGCTTTGCAAGCGGGTTGGCGACCGCAGTAGCTGTAGATTGGATTTCGACGGACGCTGCTGCCCGTCCTTAGAATTATTCCCTTTGTCGCCTCTTACGACACCCGCGCCGCGGGAGGAGATGGGGTGCTATTCTAGTCAGCCGGCATCACACGGCAAATAATCGGCATTGATAATAATAACAGTACGATTTTCTCTATGCTCTAATTATATTCGCCATCAGTTATATCGGAGTTGTGGTGCTGTCACAAATACCTAATAGTACATTGTGCAACGAGGATGGTAAGTAAGGTATAGTAAACGCGAGTCTATTAGAAGCCCGACGACGAAGTCGGAGGTCTTTTAATGACTCAAGTTTGTTATACACTTACCACCCGTGGTACATACAATGTTTTTCATCACATTTCCGAGGAAATAAAATAAATTCGTTGGTAAAATAGTAGTTACTAGTGCAGTGTAGTTTTACCTATCAGACCGCATCCACTATAAAAGATTGTCAACAATGTCAACTTTGTTCAATGTCTTCCGCAGATAATGTTAACAACTGCGTTTTGTTTTCGAAGTTGATAGATCATCCTTCCAAATAGTATCAATTATCAAAATCAAATAGAAAACAACTATTTTTAATAAATAGTAAACATTAAATTGCAGTCAAATTTAATATAAAGATATGTTTTATACATATTAATAGTTGGTTGTAGCAAACTTTTGAAGATATGAAATACACCTTGGCTGTTTAGAAACATCCTCAGTCCAAGTGAAGTATAGGTTCTGTATATTTTTAAAACTAAGCTTAAAAGCCCGTGTGAGGTAAATCGGCTATAACTGCTCTGTACTCTCGCAAGTAACAACGCCATTGACGAGCAAGTGTGATGAAAACAACATAACGCCTCTATTGTCAAAAAGAAGTGCACGTTCAGATATTTGTGACCACCTCCACAGTTGCAATATTACTGATGGTGGTTGTACCTAAGATTTAACTGCCAAACTGTAAAGGCAGCATTACCCATAGAATTAATACTGCTCAATAAATCAGTAAAGTTTTGACGCGGGATGATGCCGTATCGGTCTGCACAGACATTGCTCGATCGAAAATTAATGGTATTATATTCTTTCAAATAAATTAAAGTATTTGCAAACGTGACGTTTTCCTTTGCTAAAACAGGTTATATTCTTTTTGGACCCGGGTATGTCCTTAAACTACGTCCAACAATGAGAGGTAGGGCACAACGATGACCATCACGCTTGAATCTGGGGCAGCCCAACTGGGGAAGTACCTCCTCCTTACAGAAGACCACAGCCATAATAGCACTGCTACCTTTCAGGTATGTAGTGTTGTGTTCCTGATGGTGAGTAAGGTTCCCAGAGCTCCAACCCCCCTTAAAGGCCGGCAACGCGCTTGTGACTCCCCTGTGTTACGGATGCCCATGGGCGACGGTAATTGCTTACCATCAGGCAATCCGTCTGCTCGTTTGCCGCCTATGTCATAAAAAAAAAATTCTGTTATTAAATATTTATAGTAACAGTTATGAAATAATACATTTATTTACATACAGAAATTACAATCGTATTATGATAACTACAAGTATTTAACTAGTTACAGTATAAAATCTAAAAAAGGCCCTTGAGACATTGTACCAAGGATAAATATATTGAAATAATTATTTATATTTAAAAAGAAAAAAAAAATCACTTTACTTTCAGAAGTTCAAAGTGCAAAGTAAAGAATTATTTACAAAGAGCATCTCTTTGGATTTCAAGAAGACAGAGCGTAATACAATCCCTTTCACTAGAAACTAGCTTATGAAACTTGAAGATTGTATTGTGAAATACAGAAGGGGAATTGTTGATGACTGCTAAAGAATTAGTTTTGCAATATTCTGATGTGAAAAAGAATAATGTAATATAGAATAATAGCAATTTTTCTTAGCATTTGGAATTTTCATATTATTATTTCTACTACACCGGGTTAGCAAGCTGAAGGGGCAATGGGCAGGCCACATTGCACGCAGAGAAGATGGCCGACGGGGTCTAAAAATGCTCTAGAGGAGACTACGGACTAGCAAGTGAAGCGTAGGACGTCCACCCACAAAATAGACAGAGGGCCTCTTTAAGGTTGCCGGAAGACGCTGGATGCAGTTCGATTACAACTGGTATATGTGGAATTTCAAGGGGGAGGTAGGCCTCCTTGTTCAGCAGTGAACTTCTTATGGCTGAGATTATGATTACTTAGGATCAACTTTTGTGTTTGTATTAGAATATTTTCATATCATTTCTACTGCTGATATTTTGCGGAAATGACTCCTCAAAAATCAACGGTTTTCGTAACATTCACACGTTATTCGTGACTGTAACAAAAGTGACAAACAAAAAAAAAACATTTCAGGGGCTTATTTCTCCTGTCCGGAATTCCGGATCAAAAGAGACACCCATCTGAACAACGCCTCTATTGTCAAAGCTATAAAGTGCATTTACCTCATCAGACATTTGTGACTAACTCCACAGCTCTGATATCTGATGACAACTGTATTTATTAGAATAATAAACAGAATATACTTCTAATTTTACCAATAACTTTACTGATTAAGCTAGCTTATTATTTTTAACAAGCCCTTGAGGGTTATAACGGCATTTCCTAATACATTCTGGACCAGGGTATGTCCTTAAACTACGTCCAACAATGAGAGGTAGGGTACAGCGATGACCATCACGCTTGAATCTGGGGCAGCCCAACTGGGGAAGTACCTCCTCCTTACAGAAGACCACAGCCATATTAGCACTGCTACCTTTCAGGTATGTAGTGTTGTGTTCCTGATGGTGAGTAAGGTTCACAGAGCTCCAACCCCCCTTAAAGGCCGGCAACGCGCTTGTGACTCCCCTGGTGTTGCGGGTGCCAAGGCCGACGGTAATTGCTTACCACCAGGCAATTCATCTGCTCGTTTGCCGCCTATGTCATAAAAAAAATACATTGTGAAAAGAAGCTCTTGGGTCACCAGTTACGTCAATGCAAGTTAGGTATATATTTATTATTAACCACATACAATGGTAAAGACAGGATCTTATACCAACACAGACGAAGGGTAAAGTATATGACTAAAGGAATAATTCATTTTGAATCACACTTAAAAACAAAAGCTTAGCAAATGTCTTCAATAAATAAAATGCTTTAGCACGTTAAAACATATTCTGAATTTCATCACACAAACAGGAATCCACGTGGAATGCAGAAGATAACGCTAAATATGAAATATAAATTCACCAGGCTCAAACCGTCTCCTAAATCTTTTATCCTTAAATATCAAACCGAAATTATCTCAACCCCTACTATCTTATGTTTAATTAATGCCTTTAAAGCCTTGCTTGAAGCACAAATTACATTCCATCGCAAACCAAACTGTCATAAACACCAAGGAGACATCAAAGAAGAAGTCACATTAGCAGCATTGATATAAGGTTCACATTTATAAGTCATAGATGTACTCGGAATATAATTATGTAAAGAGTTAAGGTGTCAACCCTATGTCAGAATTGTTTAAGGGAGACCAGAGTCACAATTATTATGGTTCTCTTTTTGAGAGTTCTTGGAATTGTGGTTTTTAGGCG
Source organism: Grapholita molesta (assembly GCA_022674325.2). Taxonomy (NCBI): domain Eukaryota; kingdom Metazoa; phylum Arthropoda; class Insecta; order Lepidoptera; family Tortricidae; genus Grapholita; species Grapholita molesta. The sequence goes on along the minus strand of CP053136.2, from coordinate 2,678,535 downwards.
TACTTGGATGTGTAAATTGAAGATAAAGCGTATTTCAAGTGTGTACCTAGTACTCGTATATTTAGTAGAATAATCAATAATTTTTTTATGAGTCTTATACAGTCAGCAGCAGAAGTGGATAAGCGTTTGAGGTGCTCAAAATGAGGTCAACACATCTCTATTGTCAAGAGAATAAAAACGCGTGTAGGTCATTTTGAACACTTCGAATGCTTAGCCACTTTTGCTGCTGGCTGTACGTAAGAGCCTCAAAAACTGTACCGTAAAAATGGGGTCAGTATTGCAAGGGCAGCATAAAAAAAACAGTTTCGTATTTACTCACCCCTTTTTACTGTATACGCCGTGAACGCCGCTACCGTTTAGTACATTTGGGTCAAAACCATATAGGCAAAATATTAGGGATCCTACCCCATTTTTCAATGGAATCTAATCCGTATATATACCATTCCCTGATCTGAAAGGCTGTGATAGCAACGTAACTAATATACAAAACATTTCTCGGAGTTTGTAAATTTTGATCTTTTATTTTAACAATTGGTAGGCTGGTATGCAGGGTAGTCAGATAAGGTGGACCAATGACATGGTAAAAATTGCGAGAATCCAAATGGCGCAAAATCGGTCACTGTAAGCTACAATAGGGGAGGCCTATGTACATCAGCGGACGTCCTTCAGCTGATTTGATTTTCAATTGATCTCGGAAGTACATACTCTGTCCAGCCTAATAATTCATATTGTTACTGTTAGCGAGGTGCTCACAATGGGTTTACTTTTATTTTCTTTATTATTGTGGTACTCCTAAATTTGTATTTTTTTTAACACCAAGTTAGTCGCAAGATTTATCCACGCGCGACACACGTACATACTTAGCCTCTTGTTAAGTTTACGTAGTGTCTGTAAACTTTTGGAAATTAAACTTCTTCGTGTCCCTAACTGTGCTGTTTTTATTGTGGAACAGTAAGTTTAGTCATAATCTTTATCAGCCCTTAGTCGTCCACTGCTGGACATAGGCCCTCCCCAATTCGCGACACCACACCCGGTCCTCAGACCTCCGGATGCACCCACCTCCCGCCACAGTCTTGGTCAGTCCACATGGCAGGTCGGGCAACCGGGCGTGAGGTTCACGGTCTCCATTCCAGCATTTCCAGCACTCGTCTGCCCCAACGACAGTCTTCCACAAACATCGACAAGTAATATGTAATATTGATAGGTTATCATGTAGTGATCCAATGAACTCGTAAGTAGAAATAGCTATTAGGTAATGAAAATTAACTGGTATGACATGATTCATGATTTTCTGTTACCGCTTTGATAAAAATAAGTCCTGTGGAGTTTGCCAGTAATATCTTTCATATTTCGGGTTAGCCCAGCCCTTTGCTACTTGAGCTTCCTTATCCTGAGGAAAGTTTAGTACACATAAAAACATGGTATTTCCATATTTAATGAAAATACCGTTTGTTTTACACACGGGAAACTGCATAGTTAAAGTTCAAGTTTAATAAGGAAAGAGGTACTTTGGTTAAATAGGAATACTTAAAACTTTTCAAGTACTTACCTGCAAACTGAAGTGTATGTAATCAAAACTTTTACTAAAGCTCTATTAAAGTAAGTTTTAAGTTTGGTTTATTTACATAAACTTAATAGTTTATTACTATACCTCGATTTATTTTAAATGTTTCTAAAATACATCGCTCCTTAGCAATAAGACAGCCTGTTATTTTCCTCTATTTTGAATCTTCGTTGATATGTTGTATAGTGCTCCATAATCTATCGACATAATATGTATCTTGGAAGTCGATAAACGAGAAGTCCCTATAACATCTCAAAAGTGCTACAAAAATTCCGCGCGGGCTCTGCTAACAAACCTACTAAACATCGTGACATAATATCAACTGTGGTAGCACTTGCAAATCACAAATGCGATTGGGTTTTTTTATTCGTACCTATAGCCCGAAGTCGCACTGGCTTAGGTATTTTATTGGGACGAGGGAGGGACTCATCTCATTGTATACTGCCAGGCCCGTACCTAACCGCATTCCTGACTCAACTGTGAATGGTACCCAATAGCCTACGGACTAAAACCTTGGTGTGTCTAATGAGGATGGCTTTGGTCTTTGTATTGTTACATTTGTGGAGTTGGCCCCCGTTATGTGGTACGGGTGACCTACTCCGGAAGGTGGTGGGTTAGTGTCTGCCGACTGACCGCCTATCTCAACCGTTGGCTTAGGTTGGGGAGGTTGGCTATACGTTTTTGGAACTCTTAGACGTACTTAAGGCCAAGCGTGAACCCCCAAACCCAGCGTCGCATGTTCAAGCAATATGTTCTCCCGGTGATGGTATGGATCAGGGACTGATACGCTCACCTGGACTTTATAATCCACCGACTACAAGTTACATCCACATAACATAAATATTCCTGCCATTATTCTTTGGCGAGGAAATAATAACAGGCTAGTGCATCTCTGGGGCTTATGGAGGGATAGCAACTTACACCGAATGCGAACGCTTAGCTAATTTATTTGGGATTTATGAGGAAAGAAGAAAAAGGTGAAAATTTTTATATTATTTTGAAATGAATATTTCAGGACATCCTTACACAAATTGACTGACGGTCACGGAAAGGCTTGTGATATATATATTGTTGGCTGAGTGCTCACAAGGTCTGAGTACTGAGTTGTACATACACTACACACCACACACACACACACACACACACACACACACACACACGCGCGCGCGCGCACGCACACACACACATGTATATGTATGTATATATATGTGTGTATGTGTGTGTGTGTGTGTGTGTGTGTGTGTGTGCGCGTGTGTTCGTGTGTGTGTGTGTTTACACACATGTGTAAACACACAAGTAACATTCACAAACATTAGTGTAGATGTAGATGTGTAAAAACCGTGAAAGTTTAAATCTATGATAAATAACAAATGTTTCATAAGTGGTTTTTTTAAACGCTCTTTTCTTTCAGTCTGTCTGACCAGTGACGGTGTAATATATTCCTTTAATGGACCGCACACAAGGTTCTAACAGGAAATTACCTCCCGTGTGGGAAGAATTTAACGATAGAGCTGTCAGACCATACTTGCACTCAGCCAAGACTTCAAACATATAAATATGTTGTATATAATACGAGTATATAAATTTTCCTTGCGATTTCGTCGGCCAGCGATGCCCGTCATTAAAGTATGGTTGCGGGATGAAAATTATCCTATGTCCTTTCTCGTAGCTCACACTCTCTCCATACCAAATTTTATCCTAATTGGTTCAGCGGTCAGCGTGAAGAGGTAACAGACACAGACGGACAGAGGGAGGGAGGGAGAGGACTTTCGCATTTATAATATTAGTATGTAGTTTCGCATTTATATATAAATATTCCTAGTTCAGGATGTATAGTGGTGCATGTCTCTATACAGTGTGGTTAGTATGGTAGGGCTATCACATGATTAGTAGATGATAGCAACATCCGAGTCCCAGTTGAGGCAAGATAACTTTAGAAAATTTTAAAATGTCATCATTGCAGCCTAAATCTAGTAAATCTACACTTCTACACTAACACTATAAAGGCGAAAGTTTGTGAGTGTGTATGATACTTTTTCACGTCTAAACGGCTGGAGCGATTGTAATAAAATTTGGTATGGAGTTAGCTGACACCCTGGATTAACACATAGGCTAAGTTTTTTCCCTGATAAACCGCGGGGCACAGCTAGTCGTAAATATGACTTGTATCATCTTGGGCGGAAGTTGTCATCCAGTTAGCGCAGTAGTTGCAAATTGAGTTTCGACGGACGCTGCTGCCCATTTTTTCCCTTTGTCGCCTTTTAAGACACCCGTGGGACATAGGCTGGTTCTATTCTCGGCCACAAGGCCATTACCTTACATGATTATGATCTTAGAGATATTTTTATTTGAGACTGTACATGGGACGTCTATTTTGATACACGTCAGTGCTCGAGCCGCTCGAGCGCGTCAGACACTGGACTAAAGGGAGGCAGGGAGCTCTAAGTAATGTTCCGGTGTCTACTATTATATTACCCCGTATACTTAGGTACTCTAAGCTAATAAATTGAATAAAGACTTGAGTTGCATTGCACACTATATAGGCATCTATACTGCATTTCACACCATACTTAGATCTTGAAACTAATATGGTTTATAGCGTAATGCAGTTTATATTGGACTATGATGATATACAGTATGTATCAAGACGAGAGGCCAAGCTTGGAACCCGTTAATGGCCATGACGAATGTAATACTATTTCGCACTTTCTGTTAGTGTTTACCGATATTTATTGATTCATCATTTTATTTATAATTGAAAAGTTGTACCTTTTCTAAGTCGGTTAACACTTCGCATATCATCCTGTGAAATGTTATGTTATCCTCATAACAAAAACACAACTCGATAAAACTGTAAACACAAACGCATATTAATGCATTTCATTAAGTGCAACTTGTCATTTTTAAAACTAGATAATTTAACAGAATTACCAGCAGAATTATGTGGATTTGTGGAAATTATCGTAAAAACAGTGCCCACTAATACATTATCAATATTTTAGATGTCACGTGTCAATGTGTCATGTCAATTTATTTTTCTTAATAACATTGACAAACAAGGTTGGCTTACCGTTTTCATTGACAAACTTTCTTCAACTGACATTTGGTTTTGATCTTAACCTTGACTTGTCAAATTTAAGATTGTAAATATTGAATACAGGATGCTTCACAATCAAAATGTATTTATCATTATCTGAAGCAAAAAAATTATATGAGCTTGTATTTGAATAATAATATCTACCAAAACCTTATTTCTTACTTACACTTTGACGGGTTTAAAGCTTGGCCTCTCGTCTTGATACATACTGTATGATAAAGTACATTTTCAAATAATATACATGGATTACAATTTTATAATAAGTACTTAACGAGTTTCTACCAAGTTAGTGGCAAGGAATATTTCTATCAATTATTTAACAATAAAATGATAGGTATATCAGGATAATTACATATTAATAACAAAAGTCAATAAGTGTACCCTTTACATTTAATAAAAAGCGTAGTGTGGAATCCTATCACCATTCACCAACACCAACAATCTGCCAGCTTTCATGAGGCCTTTTCTCGTTTATTTTTCCAGTCACAACAACTTTGTATTTACATACAAATTGACCTAATCTTATTCATGAGTGTAGCTCCGAATTACTGAGAGCTGAATTCCATTCTAGCAACTGTTAACAAAATTGGGGTGTCAGTGCTAACTTTCAAACAACGTAGCTTTGAATTCAATTGAAATTCAAGTTGAAATACAACTTAGTCGAACTCGACATGCCAATTACCAATATTTATTAATTATATACAATAACTAAAGTCTATTCATCATTACTTTATCTTGTGATGCCGGCTGACGATAATAGCACCACCCCATCTCCCGCGGTTGTCGTAAGAGGAAAAATCCTACGAGCAGCAGCGTCGGCGAAACGCAATCTACAGCTATTGCGGTTGCCAACCCGCCTGCCAAGCGTGGCGACTATGACAACTACCCCCAATAAGTCATATTTGTGGGAGGCCTATGTCCAGCAGTGGACTGCGAACGGCTGAAATGTATGTATGTATGTATTCATCATTACTTGTCTTATCATGTAAACAAACGTGACGTCAAAGATGTTCATAGAGAATGTTACTAGAAACACATTATTGTAATTACATTCAATGCATTTTAATACAAAATAGGGTCATTTATTTAAAACATCTAAATACGTAAAAACACAATAAATCATTAAAACTAATTAAAACTAACAATAAATTTAACTAAAACTAATATAAATCTAAAAATGGCCCCTGCGGCATAGTACCGAAGATGCTGGCAGCATTTCCTCGTTGAATTGTAAGACTGATACGCTGAGCGAGGTAGCTGCCAGCTCTTCGGTCTCCTGTGGTGTCTCTGAGTCTCTTTGAAAGGTCCTTAAAGATACTCAGAGCGCCGGGGCCCCACGGACCGAGGGTCTCGACGCCGAATGGGATAAAATTGTATTCTGCGCCGAGACCACTGTATTTTAATTAACATATTTACCTATATTGATATTTTCGATAAGTCATTCTCAACAATACGAGGCATAGACAATCTAAACTTCGCAATGTCTGACGTTTTTGAGGTGATTCGTTCGTATTGATGGAAATCTTATTCGAAATTATATTTTTTAGTAGTTATTTGGCTCATTTCAACACTTTGTGAGTTTCTTTATAGTTATTTATGCAATAGTTGTATAAGAGGGTTCAAAAAAGGTGAGTGGCGTGTGTTTGAATTTGAGGCGAACCCGAAAATTGTTAATATAGACGCCATGAGCCTTTTTTGACCTCTTTATACAACGTTGCATACAATACTTTTTCTACGACTAGGGATTAAATAAAACGCAATATATAACTATTCCAAGAATGCTAACCAAACACAGCAATATAGCATAAAAAAGAGCGGGAAGTTGGATAGTGACAAATGACAGCCGACAGAACGTAATCATAGACACGGTAATATATATATCATTTTTACAACTGTCATTTACTTACTTGTGTTTTTCCTTATGTTGGCAGCAATTATTTTAGTTCTGTTACTGCTTCAAATCACAATAAATTCAGTTGTTTGTTAGGTTGGCAGTTTTGATTTTCGTTGTAAATTTAATGTTTTCTTATTACTTTTATCTGTTGGATTCACCCTTATTATTTTTATCTGTTCGATGGAAAAACGATATTCGTCAATTTTGGACGATTGTTTCTGTCCTTCTCATGACGCCTTAATTGAAGTAAACGAGATAGACGCTCGAAACATACGAACTTCGATGTTTGCGGCACCGGGCCTAGATACCTATGTTAGCAGTTCCATTTTATCACATAATCACTCTAGGATCTTTTTGAAGTATAGAATGGTAGATAGACTTTTGAGAAATTGTATAAGACGTACTTTTAGAGCTATTCTGAACACAATTGAAAACAGACGCGGTAATTTGATTGGACATTTGATACAACACAACCATTTCTTTAAAACCATCTTGGAGGGAAGGATAGAAAGCAAGAGAGGGAGAGGAAAGCCCAGACGCAGCTACATGGATCAAGTGAAGGAAGAGGTTGGGGTTGTTTCGTATCAAAAAGTCAAGGAGCTGGCGCAAGATAGGAAAAGCTGGAAGATACTCCACCGACAAGAGTCTAACTCTTAAGTTTATGATGATGATGATGATACTTTTATATGTGACATTATTTATGACAAAGGACCTTATCGTCGATGGCGCTTACGCCGTTGTTCAAGATGCCGCAATATAAACGCAACGTGGTTCGCCGTAAGCGCCATCGACAATAAGGTCCCTTTTGCTAGATAATGTCACATATTCGTTTGCGGGACCATATAATTTACAGATAAAATTACCGGAGTAGAAAAAGTATACAACAACATTTAAGTGATGAGAAGAGTTTGATTATATGATACTAGCGACCCGCCCCGGCTTCGCACGGTTGCACTGCTGATATTAGTATTTCTCCACTATTTAATGGATGTTATTATACATATAATTATATAAACCTTCCTCTTCAATCACTCTATCTATTAAAATTTATTTATTTATTTATTTATATAGATATAGGGACAGAGAAAGCGACTTTGTTTTATACTTTGTAGTGAAGACAAGTAAAGACAAATAGACTATACGAGTACAATATTATAATAACTACAAATACTTAACTACTTACTACATTCAATCTAATAAAACAAATATAAAAGCCTGGGCAGAGAGTACCATTTTGTACCGAGGTCCATGGCGTCCCAGCACTGCACAAACTTTTTGCAGAAGTCGCGAAGCGTCTGTTTGATGTAACTGGTGACCGAAGAGCTGGTGGCTTCCTCGCACAACGTATCAGCATTGCGGTATAACGAGGAAATGTCGCCAGTATCCTTAGTACAATGCCGTAAGGGCCTTTTTTAGATTTTGTACTGTAAGTAGTTAAGTACTTGTAGTTATCATAATACGATTGTAATTTCTGTAAATAAATGTATTATCTAATTCAAAACACACTTGTTAAAATTGTTTCATTTATATGTACAATTACTTTCACATTGCCAAAACCATGAACACTTATTAGATCAATATCTTGCGTGATCAACACTTATTTAATGGAAGCCATTTTTAAAAGAAGAATTCCCAATTATAAATGTTAAAGCTATTAGTGTCTCAAAATAGTTAAAACTATAAAAATGTATTGGCCTAAAATGTCAAAATAATATTACAAATAAGTAAAACGACTTTGTCAATCTTAATCATATTCATGCATGAAATTGGCGTAATAAATTAATCGACAATTTGATGAGAAACTTTATATACTATATTATATTATATAATTATTTGGAACAATTTTTACTATGGAATCAACTTTGTAAATTCTAAAAAATAACAACTCTCTCATACATTTCAACATCAACTTATACTTGACCTTTTTATGGAACAGCTCAATTTTTATTTAATTTTACAAACTTGACCCTACAGTAAAATGTTCAAAATCATGAACAGATGCCGGTTTGATAATCTTATTTTACGTTTTTTTTTATGACATAAGGCGGCAAACGAGCAGACGGATTGCCTGGTGGTAAGCAATTACCGTCGCCTATGGGCACCCGCAACACCAGGGGAGTCACAAGCGCGTTGCCGACCTTTAAAGGGGGTTGGAGCTCTGGAACCTTACTCACCATCAGGAACACAACACTACATACCTGAAAGACACCCAGTATACTTTCCCAAAGTTTCTAATGTTAAAACCAGTTTCCCAACTATTGTAACAAGTTTTATTTAAAAGGGCGCGAGGCTGACAAGTACGATATAATTAAACCGCAGATGAAATATGTTTTCAACTCTTCATCGACCCCACTTGACCGCCGTACGCGGCGTTCTCTAATGAGAGTAATTCCATAAAGGGCTCAAAGTTTCCTGTTACCTGCCCGTCAAAATAAATTCACGATTAAGGTTCACTTCCAGTTGTGGCAGCAGGTCGCGACTGCGCGTTTTGCCGCTTTAAGTTGAACTTAAATGTTAGTTTGAGAAACTTTGGCTTATCGTGATACTATGATACTTTACCGTACACGGAACAATGGTGTTTCGGACATTTGGGAGGCGTACGCGGAGCCGGATCGAGCCTATGCGCAACAATTTAATGAAATGTAAAGGTTACTAAGCGGATGTTGCTCTTGTCCATGTCATGGGACGTGCACAGAGACAGCACCCGCAGTGGTGTCAGGACTATTGAGTTTTAATGGAAACTAAAAGATGACTGCTTCCGCGACATGGGCCCCATAAAATGTGACATCAAAGATGACTCAAGGGCTGCACAGGTGCAAAGGGCTAAGGGTAGAGAGGTGTCACTGGACTTGAATTTTGTAATGTTTTATGACCGTCTCTTTCATTTTTGTGTAAATAGTTTGTGCTCATCATCATCATCATCCTGTCAGCCGAAAGTCGTTCACTTCTGGAAATAGGCCTCCCCAAAACGACCCAAAAAGACAGGTCTCGGCTTCCACATCCAGCGACATCACTACAATGATGAGTGATCTGATTTTACATCTATCCGTTCTGGCAACACAGGCCACCCATTTAGTGGAATCAGTATATTTCTATCCTATTTACGATGTACGGAGCGGGCAGCCTGCATTTGAAATTGGAAGTCAACCTTAAACCCGTATTAATTTGTACGTGCGAGAACCAAACAAATTGGAGTTCACATTTTTCCCTTTGCTTTGTGAGCTGTAAACACACATACACACATAATTTCACTGAAGCATTTAGCTTTTTATTGCTTAATTATTGCGGTTCAGCAAATTACTAAAAATATTTTTTTTTTATATAAGGGGGCAAAGTTAGTGTTTAACATCTCGTGCTAATATGGAGATTAGAACTAGCGAAAGATTCCAAAATTGAACCACGAGCATAGCGAGTGATTTAAAGAGTAGAATCTTGAGCATTGAGAGGGTTTCGAAGCACGAGAGGGCAACACACTTTGCTACCAAGTGAAAAACATAATATACAAATGAAACAGATACTCTAAAACTTTTAAAAAACATTCAAATTTATTGGCACCCATCATTCATCATAACGTTAAATAAAAGAAAATCCGACCAGATAATATCAAAAAAGCACTCGATTAGTAATAAATAATTTGTATGAAATTACTTTACATTCTTGTAAATAAAATGCAACTTTGCTATCTATTTTTAAAGAACAAAACAGTTCTTTCCAAGCTTATTAGTTAAAAATTAACATAAGTTTTGATAGCATCTGTTGAAAATGTATTTCAACAGATGCTATCAAAACCTCCTTAAGGCGAACCTATTACATACAATCTATTATATATCAAATAAATATTATTGAATATATGTAACCCAGGAACAAGCCTTATTAAATTATCGAATACAACTCAGAACCCATTTGGTAAAGGAAACGTATTCTCAAGTCGAAATACGTTATTTCAAAATCCGCCGTACCTACAAAATAGTTCATATAATAAATAAAACATAATACATCATCATATAATATTTATGAGAGGTAGGGCACAGCGATGACCATCACGCTTGAATCTGGGGCAGCCCAACTGGGGAAGTACCTCCTCCTTACAGAAGACCACAGCCATAATAGCACTGCTACCTTTCAGGTATGTAGTGTTGTGTTCCTGATGGTGATAAGGTTCCCAGAGCTCCAACCCCTCTTGAAGGCCGGCAACGCGCTTGTGACCCCCTGGTGTTGCGAGTGTCCATGGGCGGTGGTAGTTGCTTACCATCAGGCAATCCGTCTGCTCGTTTGCCTCCTATATCATAAAAAAAAGCATCCATGAAGAAAATTAGCTTTGTCCAACTCTAAAGCTTTCACACTCCATCGTTTCCATAAGTATGCAAGTGTGAAAGTGACATGAAGCTATGGCAGCCATCTTGAATCTAACCCGGGATGCGTCGTAAAGTTAAATTCAATCTCATTTGTATGGTCGGCGATTAGTCCAGGAGTCCGCCTTAGTTAATAGTTCTGTATCAAATATGGTTGGGTTAGGTTGTAAGTTATGGAGGAAACGTGAGGGTTGTAGGTTGGTTACAGAATATAACAAACAGTGTAGACAAATTATACTAAATATTTTTAAAATGGCTATCTTTTAAACGGTGCATTTTTTTTTACAATAATAAATCACAGTATTTTGTTATGTCATAGGCGGCAAACGAGCAGACGGATTGCCTGATGGTAAGCAATTACCGTCGCCCATGGGCACCCGCAACACCAGGGGAGTCACAAGCGCGTTGCCGGCCTGTAAGGGGGGTTGGAGCTCTGGGAACCTTACTCACCATCAGGAACACAACACTACATACCTGAAAGGTAGCAGTGCTATTATGGCTGTGGTCTTCTGTAAGGAGGAGGTACTTCCCCAGTTGGGCTGCCCCAGATTCAAGCGTGATGGTACTTCGCTGTGCCCTACCTCTCATTGTTGGACGTAGTTTAAGGACATACCCGGGTCCAAAAAATAATTATCTTAACTTAATCTATACAGATTTATATTATGATCGTCAAAGAAATAGGTAAACAACATAATTATACATCATTACATTAGAATGTCACAAAAAAATAACATATCAAACATATTATTGCGTCAAGTTAAGGACCTGCAGTGCAAATATAATAGTAAATAAATTAAATAAAAATAAAATAGCACTAAAACTTTAAAAATGTAATCATCAAACTAATAAATAATAGTTATTTGTTACACAAGGGAGCAAAGTTAGTGTTTGTAGTAGTAAAACATAGCGAGTGGTTCAAACCCCGCGAGTGGTGGAATATTGAGCTTTGGGAGGGTTTCAAGGCACGAGAGGGGAACACACTTTGCAACCGAGTGGATTTTTCATCACGGTAGGTGAAATATACACAATATTTATACATAAGCTGGTGCGGCGGCTAAAGCGGCCGAAAAGCTGAAGCACTACAAATACCGGGGTCTCGGCTCCGAATACATTTTATGCCATTCGGAGTCGAAACCCTAGGCCCGTGGGTCCCAGCGCCCATATCATGTTCAAAGACATTTCTAAAAGGCTCGTCGACTCCACTGGTGACCGCAGAGCTGGCAGCTTTCTCGCGCAACGAATCAGTATCGCGATACAGCGGGGGAATGCTGCCAGCATACTCGGCACCATACCAGAGGGGCCCAATTTTAACGACGTTTTATAATTTCTTTTATTATTTTTTCTTTAGTCTTATTGTTTACGTTGTATTTTTCTGTATATATTTAAATTCTTGTATGTTTGTTTATTGAAATAAAAAATCTTGATAATAAAATATATCGATGTTAAAAAAAAAATATGATGAAAAATCCATCATTAAGCATTAAAAAAATAAAAATAAAAGAATATTCAATCAGCTAACGTCAAAACCACTCGATTAGTAATAAACAATTTATATGAAATTACTTTGCACTTCTGTGAATAAATTGCAACTTTGCTATCTGTTTTTTAAGTATAAAACAGTACTTTCCGAGCTAGTGAGGTAAACGTTTTTTTTATTACAGGATATTCTTTACAAAAATTGACTGAGCCCCACGGTAAGCTCAAGAAGATGTCTGTTGTGGGTGCTCAGCCAACGATATATATAATATACGAATTCTTAAATACCTATATAAACACCCATGACTCCGTAACAAATCTGTGCTCATCACACAAATAAATCCCCACTTTTGAACCCGCCATCGGCTTCATATTGACCGACCGGTCTGACCTAGTGGGTAGTGCCCTGCCTATGAAGACGAAGGTCCTGGGTTCGATTCCCAGTCAGGGCATTTATTTGTGTGATAAGCACAGATATTTGTTCCTGAGTCATGGGTGTTACTACAACACAAGCCTTACTGAGCTTACCGTAGGACTAGATCGATTTGTGTAAGATTGTCCCAAAATATTTATTTATTTATTATTTATATATAGGTAAGGTCACCCGGCGACTTTAATGAGGTCGTCTGTCCATCTAGTATTGGTGGACGTCCCACGCTGCGCTTGCTAGTCCGTGGTCTCCACTCGAGCACTTTTCGTTGCTTCCAACCGGTACATGTGGAGATCCAAGGGGGAGGCAGTGGACGTCTTATGGCTGAGATGATGATGATGATGATGAAGGTCACCCACTAAGCCAAAACTGTTCGGTTAGTAGTTGTCTGTGCAAAGATTTTGTGGACCCAACACTTATAAGATTCGTGATCGAAATGTAATACAGCCGAACGGAACCCGCCTCCGTGCGAGTGACGTTTTCCTCCTTTTGATTATCTTTTTATATTACTATATCATTGATTTATACAGGCTGGGTAAGCGGTAAGCACATATAAGAGGGAATCAACTATTTGTTGTTGTTTATTATGCATCAGCCAGGGGACAACTGAAGCATAGTTTAAAACTAAGAACAAATCAAATTATTTTTATGAAATATTTTGATTTGCTTTGATTTTAAGTAGTAATACTACTATATAAATTAAAAGTTGAAATATATAACAACGAGGACCTCCGGTATTCGAGGCGGGATTCGAACCCGCATCTCCAGCTATCGCGGCTGACGCCTTAACCAATTTGGCCACCCGTACACAGCGGAACCCGTCGAAATTAATCAAGTATATGTCTTGTTTAGTTTTACGGTTTTCCTCCTGAGGTCTTCGTCGTTTTTCTTAAGTATATGTTATCTATTTCAACTTTGAAGCATAGTTTGATAGAAGAAATGTGGCATTTTGTACTACTTTGCAGCGTGATGCCGGCTGACTAGAATAGCACCACCTTATCTCCCAGCGGGTGTCGTAAGAGGCGACAAAGGGAAAAATCCTACGGTCGGGCAGGAGCGTCTGTCGAAACCCAATCTACAGCTACTGCGGTCGCCAACCCGCCTGCCAAGTGTGGCGATTAATGCAACTACCCCAAGATGATACAAGTCATATTTGTGGGAGGCATATGTCCAGCAGTGGACTGCATACGTCTGAAATGTATGATGTATGTACTACTGACGCGTTTGGTAGGTGAGAGGTGACCCATAATGGAAGGGAGATACAGTTAGCTTCTACAAATATATATGTTATGTGTGTGTATTTAGATGCAATTAAACTGTGGTTTGAAGAGTGACCCAGGGGAATGTAACTATGACAACTAGGGACAAAGACTAGTTGATTGAGCCATAAATACTTATTGAGAATAATGGAAGAATTCGAATTAGGACGAATTCAAAATTCTGAGGGCTGAAGTGATCCCACACTAACTGCATAATATTGACGACAACAGGTATGGCCTAGTGGGTAGTGACCCTGCTTATGAAGCCGATGCTCCTGAGTTCAAATCCCAGTAAGGGCAGTTGTTTGTGTGATGAGCACAGGTATGTTCCTGAGTTATGGGTGTTTTCTATGTATTAATGGTAGTTTATGTATCTGTGTTAAGTTAAGGACCTGCAGTGCAAATATAATAGTAAATAAATTAAATAAAAATAAAATAGCACTAAAACTTTAAAAATGTAATCATCAAACTAATAAATAATAGTTATTTGTTACACAAGGGAGCAAAGTTAGTGTTTGTAGTAGTAAAACATAGCGAGTGGTTCAAACCCCGCGAGTGGTGGAATATTGAGCTTTGGGAGGGTTTCAAGGCACGAGAGGGGAACACACTTTGCTATCGAGTGGATTTTTCATCACGGTAGGTGAAATATACACAATATTTATACATAAGCTGGTGCGGTGGCTAAAGCGGCCGAAAAGCTTAAGCACTACAAATACCGGGGTCTCGGCTCCGAATACATTTTAATGCCATTCGGAGTCGAAACCTAGGCCCGTGGGGTCCCAGCGCCCATATCATGTTCAAAGACATTTCTAAAAGGCTCGTCGACTCCACTGGTGACCGCAGAGCTGGCAGCTTTCTCGCGCAACGAATCAGTATCGCGATACAGCGGGGGAATGCTGCCAGCATACTCGGCACCATGCCATAGAGGCCCAATTTTAACGACGTTTTTAAATTTCTTTTATTATTTTTTCTTTAGTCTTATTGTTTACGTTGTATTTTTCTGTATATATTTAAATTCTTGTATGTTTGTTTATTGAAATAAAAAAAATCTTGATAATAAAATATATCGATGTTAAAAAAAAAAATATGATAAAATATCCATCATTAAGCATTAAAAAAATAAAAATAAAAGAATATTCAATCAGCTAACGTCAAAACCACTCGATTAGTAATAAACAATTTATATGAAATTACTTTGCACTTCTGTGAATAAATTGCAACTTTGCTATCTGTTTTTTAAGTATAAAACAGTACTTTCCGAGCTAGTGAGGTAAACGTTTTTTTTATTACAGGATATTCTTTACAAAAATTGACTGAGCCCCACGGTAAGCTCAAGAAGATGTCTGTTGTGGGTGCTCAGCCAACGATATATATAATATACGAATTCTTAAATACCTATATAAACACCCATGACTCCGTAACAAATCTGTGCTCATCACACAAATAAATGTCCTTACTGGTATTTGAACCCACCATCGGCTTCATATTGACCGACCGGTCTGACCTAGTGGGTAGTGCCCTGCCTATGAAGACGAAGGTCCTGGGTTCGATTCCCAGTCAGGGCATTTATTTGTGTGATAAGCACAGATATTTGTTCCTGAGTCATGGGTGTTACTACAACACAAGCCTTACTGAGCTTACCGTAGGACTAGATCGATTTGTGTAAGATTGTCCCAAAATATTTATTTATTTATTATTTATATATAGGTAAGGTCACCCGGCGACTTTAATGAGGTCGTCTGTCCATCTTGTGGGTGGACGTCCTACGCTGCGCTTGCTAGTCCGTGGTCTCCACTCGAGCACTTTTCGTTGCTTCCAACCGGTACATGTGGAGATCCAAGGGGGAGGCAGTGGACGTCTTATGGCTGAGATGATGATGATGATGATGAAGGTCACCCACTAAGCCAAAACTGTTCGGTTAGTAGTTGTCTGTGCAAAGATTTTGTGGACCCAACACTTATAAGATTCGTGATCGAAATGTAATACAGCCGAACGGAACCCGCCTCCGTGCGAGTGACGTTTTCCTCCTTTTGATTATCTTTTTATATTACTATATCATTGATTTATACAGGCTGGGTAAGCGGTAAGCACATATAAGAGGGAATCAACTATTTGTTGTTGTTTATTATGCATCAGCCAGGGGACAACTGAAGCATAGTTTAAAACTAAGAACAAATCAAATTATTTTTATGAAATATTTTGATTTGCTTTGATTTTAAGTAGTAATACTACTATATAAATTAAAAGTTGAAATATATAACAACGAGGACCTCCGGTATTCGAGGCGGGATTCGAACCCGCATCTCCAGCTATCGCGGCTGACGCCTTAACCAATTTGGCCACCCGTACACAGCGGAACCCGTCGAAATTAATCAAGTATATGTCTTGTTTAGTTTTACGGTTTTCCTCCTGAGGTCTTCGTCGTTTTTCTTAAGTATATGTTATCTATTTCAACTTTGAAGCATAGTTTGATAGAAGAAATGTGGCATTTTGTACTACTTTGCAGCGTGATGCCGGCTGACTAGAATAGCACCACCTTATCTCCCAGCGGGTGTCGTAAGAGGCGACAAAGGGAAAAATCCTACGGTCGGGCAGGAGCGTCTGTCGAAACCCAATCTACAGCTACTGCGGTCGCCAACCCGCCTGCCAAGTGTGGCGATTAATGCAACTACCCCCAAGATGATACAAGTCATATTTGTGGGAGGCATATGTCCAGCAGTGGACTGCATACGTCTGAAATGTATGATGTATGTACTACTGACGCGTTTGGTAGGTGAGAGGTGACCCATAATGGAAGGGAGATACAGTTAGCTTCTACAAATATATATGTTATGTGTGTGTATTTAGATGCAATTAAACTGTGGTTTGAAGAGTGACCCAGGGGAATGTAACTATGACAACTAGGGACAAAGACTAGTTGATTGAGCCATAAATACTTATTGAGAATAATGGAAGAATTCGAATTAGGACGAATTCAAAATTCTGAGGGCTGAAGTGATCCCACACTAACTGCATAATATTGACGACAACAGGTATGGCCTAGTGGGTAGTGACCCTGCTTATGAAGCCGATGCTCCTGAGTTCAAATCCCAGTAAGGGCAGTTGTTTGTGTGATGAGCACAGGTATGTTCCTGAGTTATGGGTGTTTTCTATGTATTAATGGTAGTTTATGTATCTGTGCATAATGAAGGGCATTACAAAAGAGTGTGGGTTTATGAAACGAGCCGAAGGCGAGTTTCATAATGATAACACACGATTGTTGTAATGCCTAATTATGTATAGTTACATACACTACTAATTTATCTACACACATATCATTAAGTGTTTTAAGATGGGTTCAGAAACCGTAGGGAAATGACTTATTACTAGGGTTACTTGTAAACATTAAAAGTCAACAAACAAAACAAATGACAGCTTGGAACGCCGGCGTTGCGTATTTCGTATCTCAGTCAACTTTTTAAACCATAGACAAGCGAATGAACTCCCTGTTCTACTGTCACTCGAGTTCAAATGTCGTTCGATTTATATTAAAAAAACATAACGAATTGGCGTTTCGTATCAATCATTGTTTTAATATCTATATGTAGATACTAGATTAGACACCCCACTTGAATTTGACAGCTGTTCCAAATTTAAATTCCTAACCTACTGATTTCAGTAGGTAATGTTAACATTACATCTCCATTCATTTCTGATGGTTGGTAATGCTGGTCATTGCCTACGGTTTCTGGACGCATTTTAGAGCACTTATGACATGTACGTAGATAAAATATATTATATATATCGTTGGCTGAGTACCCACAACACAAGGCTTCTTGAGCTTACCTTGAGGCTCAGATAATTTGTGTATGAATGTCCTGTAATATTTATATTTATTATTTACTTATATTTAGATAATGAAGTTATAAATTCAGATATACAAATCAGAATACTTGGTTTCGTGATTAAATACTTATCACGTTAGCGGAGTTGGGCCAATCGACCCTTAAATAAATTAATTGCGATGTTAACTGCTATTACAATACATTCATGTCATATTACAATACATTCATACACAAATTGTCTGAGCCTCGCGGTAAGCCCAAAAAGGCTTGTGTTGTGGGTACTCAGCCAACGATGATATAGATAAATATACTTTAATACACTATTCATTTTATCAAGATTGTATAAAATACTATTTCATAAGACAATAATAATAAGATCAATAGTTAAATTTGAATTCAATGAGTTTTAGTTCAATTTTATTGTTAGTCTTAATTATTAATTGTTTGTATATATTTAGTTGTTTCATGATAAAGATTTCTCTCGAATCGAAATAAAACAAATATTATGTGTTTCATTGCCCAATTTAATGGCTACGGTTAAAAATGCTCTGGAATAGGCGCAACGGGGGACTACTACACAAAAACCCCAATGGGTCGAAGTGTATCCGAAAGGGTCCCAATAACATAAGATAAGATAAAATAAGATAAGATAAGATAATTCATTGCCCAGTAACAAATTATTCAAGAACAAGCTATCTCGAGTAACTCACCGTAATGTTATTCTTAAACACTTTAATGCCTTTACTTAAGTAGCACGGACCCTGAAAACTTCACCATTAAGGCACTGGCGTGTAATATTCAGGGTTGCGTGGCTCCGTCTTGTGTTGCTATTTAACGGAAACACAGTATACCATTATATCAGTAATCTCGCTATGTACTGCGCTAATAACGCCCAAGTAACACAGCAAAGCAGTATAAATAAATAAATAAATATTTTCGGGACATTCTTACATAAATCGACCTATTCCCACGGTAAGCTCAATAAGGCTTGTGTTGCAGGTACTAGACGACGACGATATATTAATAAATAGATACATATAAATACTTAAATACATAGAAAAAACCCATGATTCAGGAACAAATATCTGTGCTCATCACACAAATAAATGTCCTGACTGGGAATCGAACCAAGGACCTTCGGCTTCATAGGCAGGGTCACTACCTACTAGACCAGACCGGTCGTCAAATAACGACCGATTTACAGCATTTTTTAATGCTTTTTGCATTATAAGGCTTACCCTATATCAGCCCTATGGAAGCCCTTATCGGTTGTGACCCCATTGTAAAAGTTGTCGAATTCACGAATACATCCCGAAAATTTATGTTTGTGTTATTTATTGCCATTTTTGTTTCACTTGGTATTATTTCACTGCTCTTCTTTGTCGGTGTCACTCTTGATAGAGTGGTCGTGGTCTTCACTTTAGGTGTTGGTGGCAAGCTTAACAACACGCCACCACTCCTCTCTGATGGCCGCCCTCCTCGTGCATTCAAACAGTGATGATGAGCCTTTGATGAGAACTTTCATCTGGTCAGTCCACATGATATTTCACTGCTGTACTGTTACCAAACCGCCTACTGCGTCATAAGCTTTAATACGGCCCTTTCCGTCGGATTATCGACCTTTGCGTACTTAGCGCGATTTATTTATTACGGTTTGCCGAGACTAGCAAGAGTGTAAACTTTATTCCGACATTATCTGTCGAGACTACAGATTAGGTGCTTAACTATTCTCAAATACCGTTTCTAAAACGGTATAAGATAATTTTGTTGGGTTTGTACTTACGTAGGGCGTGCGTGTTTACCGATATTATTTAATTTTGGAATTTATTTGACTTTGAGCATGGGTTTAATTTCATAATCGCCATATGGCAGGCGGTTTAACGTTAGCCAGGAGTTTTATGTTGTTTTCGGGGAAAACCATAACTAAGAAATACGTATCGCGAGTCATTATATCCAAATTATTAAAAAAAAAAACAGTACAGTACAGTTAAAAAAAAAAATTAAGATCTGTGCTCTAAAAAATATATCTGAGTGATTACTAAACGAACGTGGGTTACCGTGTTTTTTACAAAAAGTTTCAGGCTTAGTACACCCTCTTAGGTGTCGTTTTTGTAATACATCGCTTTACTAAATATTGGGATTATGTTTCCGAGAGTACCCATACTTTATTGCTGATGATGATGATGATGATGTCAATGTTGAATTCTACTAATGGTTTACGTAAATATAAATAAATAAATATAAATATTTCGGGACAATGTTACACAAATCGACCTAGCCCTACGGTAAGCTCAGTAAGGCTTGTGTTGTAGGTACTAGACGACGATATATATAATAGATAGATACATATAAATACTTAAATACATAAAAAACCATGACTCAGGAACATGAATCTGTGCTCATCACACAAATAAATGCCTCGACTGGGAATCGAACCCAGGACCATCGGCTTCATAGGCAGGGTCACTACCCACTAGGCCAGACCGGCCGTCGATGTATGTCACACTCCGCGATGTTACTCGCAAGCGGCCCAGACGGAAGACCAGCGCTTGCCTTCCCGGTCAGTACAGTCAACAATACTCCTAGCCATACATTGGTAGACCTTATTATATAAGGCATAAAGTCCACCGATGTACAGTTAAGAGTGTTGCTGTGTGTACAATGCTGAGTCGGGACCATTTCGTGGCTCTGTTGTTTACTGTACTTGTCCTTGTATTGTAATGTTTGACTTTTTGGTGCCACAAATAAATACTTTATTTCTTTCTTTTCTTTCTAATACTCGTATATTCCTCGGGTGCCGCAATATTATTTATGAAATAAAATACTGATAAAATCATGCCCCGACGTTGCATACTCTGTAGCGTTTGTAGTCAACGCTGTTTAACTCAAAGTCGCCACACTTGGCAGGCGGGTTGGCGACCGCAGTAGGTGTTCATCCATTCCTTTGTTGTCTTGCGACACCCGCAGGACGAGAATGAGGCCACATTATTTAATTTCGATCATAATATAACGGACCCGGGCCCGGGTATGTCCTTAAACTTCCAACAATGAGAGGTAGGGCACAGCGATGACCATCACGCTTGAATCTGGGGCAGCCCAACTGGGGAAGTACCTCCTCCTTACAGAAGACCGCATCCATAATAGCACTGATACCTTTCAGGTATGTAGTGTTGTGGTCCTGATGGTGAGTATGGTTCCCAGAGCTCCAACCTCCCTTAAAGGCCGTAAACGCGGTTGTGACTCCCATGGGCGACGGTAATTGCTTACCACCAGGCAATCTGTCTGCCGCCTATGTCATAAAAAAAATAAAAATTAAAAATAACAGAGTAACATAAAAATGAGAAAATAAAATAAATGGCTGCTTACTGTACAAACATTTAACTATTCCCCTAATCTTTCACTAATCACTCGGCCGAAATCCAGCAGTTATATTTAATTAGGTTTTCAGTACCGTTTAGTACGTCGTTAAGATTACCGGTACCGCATAATGCTTACCGGTCCGGTTACGGTACTTAAATTTATAGCCGCCCCTTAAATGTTAAGGGGACGGCTTAATTTGTGTACATCTGAATGCGAATTGGAGGAAAGTAGGGTTTTATGAAATTTTCGCGGTTTGTTATGTTTTTATTGAGTAGCGGAAACACAGCGACCATAGATTTATACGTTGTATACAATACAAGGCAATTAGTTAACACCTTCATCGTTATTGGGTCGATTCGACCTTACAATAAAAAAATCAAATATAGAACAACTTAATTAGACGATCGGTCTGGCCTAGTGGGTGGTGACCCTGCTATGCTGCCCATAAATACTTAAATACATATAAAATACCCATGACTCAAAAACAAATATCCGTGCTCGCTCACACAAATAAATGCCCTGATTGGGATTTGAACCCAAGACCATCGGCTTCATAAGCAGGGTCACTACCCACTAGGCCAGATCGGTTGTCAACTATGTCGCACAGCTTGCTCGATGTCTAACAGTTTGTATACAAATCTAACCCCAAACCGTAAATGCACGATTTACCGTAAACCGGTGAAAAGAACCGGTGACTTGCACGTTTTATTATATTTGGCAGAACCTGAAATTCCGATAAAAGCACGACCTAATTTTGAGGGAAAAATAACCCTTTTGAGCGCATTAGCTGCGGGCTGCGAGCAAGGGTGACCATATAATGATGTTGGAAAATGTCCGAGTATCGCGATAACCTATAAAAAGGGTGAATAATTTTGTGAAAATTGCATTATTACTGGTATAAAATTAAAGATAGATACAAAAAATAACATTAAATCAACTTATAAATGTGAGTAAAAAAACATCAATGAAATTAAAATCGAAATTTGGTCAACTAGGCAAAGTAAACATGATGTAAACGGCATTCCCGCTTTTGGCTGCGTTTCCACCAAAGATAAACGAAGATGTGTAGTAGATTGAGGAGCAGAATAAAGTAATTCTATTGGTTGTTATATAATGAACCCATCCGTCCCTCGCAACGCATCCTCGCTCATAGCTCTGCTCGACACGCAGCCTTAATTACTATAGCAATACATTTAAGAACAACTTATTATGTTTTTTAATATTTAAATTTTCATTGATTTTAAAGTAATGTCATATTATACTTAAGAAAAAGAGACGAGTTTTTTCGGCGTCTGATTGGTAACGGCAATAAAGACTCAAGAAAAAGTATTGTAAAGGTGATTGGTTGAGCCGTTTTTAAGTCTTAGTCGGTTTTGTTTATGGTATCAATCAGTTTAAGGACATTTTCGGTATCGTAAGATTTTTTTTTAACTTGAAAAAATTTTGGTGTAGGTTAGCATTTTTTTTTTATGACATAGGCGGCAAACGAGCAGACGGATTGCCTGGTGGTCAGCAATTACCGTCGCCCATGGGCACCCGTAACACCAGGGGAGTCACAAGCGCGTTACCGGCCTTTAAGGGTGGTTGGAGCTCTGGGAACCTTACTCACCATCAGGAACACAACACTACATACCTGAAAGGTAGCAGTGCTATTATGGCTGTGGTCTTCTGTAAGGAGGAGGTACTTCCCCAGTTGGGCTGCCCCAGATTCAAGCGTGATGGTCATCGCTGTGCCCTACCTCTCATTGTTGGACGAAGTTTAAGGACATACCCGGGTCCATTTTTTAGTCGTTAAAATTTTTACGACTAAAAATGTTTCTGTGCTTCTCTTAACAATAAAGCCGATTTCATTTTATACACCCGCCATAACTACTCGGTACCTTGAATAATTAACCACATAGTGTGCTAAGTATTGAACGTGAATTAAAATTAATTGCCCAAATACGATCAATTCACATCAGTTGAATATACTAAGTGGTGTCTAGACCGACGACCTTTCTCTCTCTTGATCTAAATTGATCAGCACGTAGCAATTAAAACTTCGACTAGCATTATTGATGGAACTTTCATCTAAATAATGCAGAAGCTGTAATTAGTTTTAGAATATTTAATCCCGATATTTTAATCATTGGTTTGCTACGCTTATGTTTCGGTTGTAATATTAATTTGGTTGTTATATTTGAGAATTTGACTGAGTATCCACAGCACAAGAGAGCTTGGAGAGCCTTACCGTGGACCTCTATCAATTTATGTTAGGATGTCCTGTAATATTTTTTTATATGATAAACATGGCTCTACTCACGTTTATTTAGTCACTAGCGCGATATATTTCGGAAAACATAGACCTCCATTTTCAATAAAAGTGCTGAGTGTCCGTTCGGTTCGCCGCTCGCGTCGCTGGCCCTTTACGCATCGCGTGACTTATGAACATGTTTATCATTTAAAAAATATTACAATGTCACACGAAAGTTTAAATATTTATTCATTCATTCGTTTATAGAAATAAAGTGCTGAATATTTACTATAAAAACAAGTCAACAGCAGATCACATAGCCTGCAGAGTCTGTGGCTATTGGGACAGAAAAGACCTGAAGTGGTGACCACAGATGTCAAAGCGCAGACGGGCAGCAGCGTCCGTCGAAACTCAATCTACAGCTGCTGCGGTCGCCTGCCAAGCGTGGCGACTATGGCAACTACCCCCCATGATGATACAAGTCATATTTGTGGGAGGCCTATGTCCAGCAGTGGACTGCATACGGCTGAAATGTAATGTAATGCATGTAAACCAGATGGTCAGATGACCCTCACACTCGGTGGCTGAAGTGCAAAAGACCGATTTTACTCTTCGTACTCGGAAGATCAGCGCTGACCAACGCTGGGAACAGAAGCCATTGCTGCCGATAAGACCATTTTGTGACATTTCAAGTTATTTCTATCATTAATAGATTTTTTACTTTTTTTATTTCTGGTGGTTATAGTGTGGATAGGGACTATGTCCAGCAGTGGACGTCTTTGCTGATGTAGAAAATAAATCTCTGTCTCAGGCAAGCTGCTGAGAAAATAGAACTTATACTCAAAACTTTCTAATAAATATTTGAGGTAAGGCGTTTCATAAGACAGGAGCATTTAGCTCTGAAAAATGGTATTGATATAACTTAAATATCAAACCCTTAAAAATGTAATAACGCTACGGATAAGAATCGAATTTAAAGATAAAGTCAAATAATCCATACATATGAAAAAAAACCTAACCCCAATTTGCATGTACATAAGTAGAGTCCTAAAGCCACAAATACCTTTACCATAGATAAGAAATAATAACGAACCAGCATTTGGACCGCTATTATAACTACTTATTACAAAAATGTCTGCCCAAGAGTTAAACTGTCGTAAGAGCTAATGTAAAATACATTCCAAACTCTACCTTATGCTCACGCAATAACTCTCAAATTCTTATTCCTCAATCTCTTATGCGTAGTCAGATTTAATTTGTATCCATTGGCAACTCAATCCCATTCAATATCGGAGGCTCAACTAAGAAAATAGCGGACCCAATCAACAACTTAAGTCTATAGGGTATCATGGAACCCGAACTGACTTACTTGTTAAATTCTGATCCAAAGAGTAGATATATTTGAGCATTTCTCAAAAAGTTTGTACATTTGGATCACGTCTTCGATTTTGATTAAAAGCGGTAGACTGATAGAGCAAATGATGATTAGCAAGATCTACATATTTCCCAAAATGTCCCATAAAGTTTGTATGGAACTTTTCTTTGTTGTTACCGAAAGTCAATAGAAACTTGGTAACAAAAAAGAAAAGTTGCATGTTATTTAATATTCTTTGCTTTTTTTTTCAATTTTTAATTGGTAATTTGCATATTTTTATGTCATTATAATTTTATTGTCGACATACTTAAAATTTTCTTATCTTATCTTATCTTTATAGGCAGGGTACCCACTAGGCTAAACCGGTCGTCAAACACCAAAACCAAGCAGTACATGCCACAGTGAAAACATTACTCATGTAAATACCCTAAGGGCCTTATCACACTTGCGATTTGCGAGCGAGTTGAAAGCGAAGCGAGCGCGCAGCGAGGTCGTTGCGAGTGCGTAACGAATTCGTCGCGAGCGTGTCACGATTTCGCCGCGAGTGCGCAACGAATTCGCTGCGTACTCGCGTGAAAATCATGGCGAGTGATTTGCGTCTTAGACAGTCAGTTACATAACGAATTCCGACGAACTCGCTGCGCACTCGCGGCGAATTCGCGACGCACACGCGGCGAATTCGCGACGCACTCGTGGCAGAGTCGCTACACACTCGCGGTGAATTCGCTGCGCGCTCGCTTCGCTTTCAACTCGCTCGCAAATCGCAAGTGTGATAAGGCCCTAAGCTAAAACCATTATGCATATGCAAATCACGTGTAAGCATGCCTGAACTTGTAACTAAATTATAAATCATCCTACTTGCCACTCTGCGAACTACTCTTAGATTCACTACCAAATCGGATTATCGGTCCCATTATATCCTCGCCGGAACGGAGGCCTGGTCACCCTCTCCTTTCAGCCACAAGAAGGGTTAAAGCCTTTTTAAATTTGGTAACTTCGTTTCATCATTTAAAAGGGTCCCGTAGTTTATTTGTGTTAAACTAAGAAAGAGAAAGAGAGAAATAAATAATAAGGTGTATGTTAAAATTGATACGATTGTAAAGGCGTGTAAGCGAAAAATAGAATAAAAAACACACAATACATACTCGTAAGGTGCTAACAATTTAAAGACCGAAAAAAACTTGTAAATTTCAAACAACTGTCATTTTAATTCTAAACAAGATAGCTACTATTTTCTCGCTGTCATAAATTATATAATCATCCTTATTAATGTAGCTGTCAAAATGTATAATTTTTTTTTTTTTTTTATTATAATGCTTTGGCTACCAGGGCCATCAGCACAAACATTACATAAACTATAAAACAAAATGCACTGCTAAAACTACTTAACTTAAAATCTTAACTTCTCATTAAAAAAAAAACATTTAAGGCAACAAGAGCAGGCGTAACATATTTATAAAGGGCCAGATGTGTTTTTAAAGAAATCAAAAATGATATTATATAATTCTAAATGAGTTAATAATTCCTGCATCGACGACGGCAATTTATTGTTTTTAATTACTTCGCTAGATAATCCAATAAATAATAATCTTTGTAAATTGAAATAAGGACAATCGAAAAACAAATGATCTAAATCACAATAATCAGCTTTACAAAAGTTACAGGCAGGACTATTAGAAAATTTTAACCTATACATATGAGCGGGAAAATGACAATGGCCTATTCGCAGTCTGCAAAAGCTTTTAATGAATTCTCTACCCAAGTACACATTTCCTTTTCTTTCAAACCAACTAGTCGTGGATGGGTCAACCTGAATCTTAGCCAGCCATTTTCCTTTCAAGTTTCTGGAACTGTTCAGGAGCCTTTCCAACGCGTTAACATCATATCTTTAAAATATTTATTTAAATCAGTGTAAGGAACTTTAAAACTACAAATTTCAGCATTTTCAGTATACCTGGCTAGAGAATCAACAATTTCATTTCCCAGTACACCTGAATGACCAGGAACCCAACAAAATTCTACATTAATATTGCGTTTGTAAAGATCGTCAATAACCTTACGTAGCTCATAAATTAAATAATTAACATTTGCTTTAACCTGTTTTGTAGAGAGAGCTTGGAGAGCACTCATAGAGTCTGATAAGATCAAAAAATTTCGACTACAAAACACATTACTTCGTATGTACAAACAAGCATAAATAATTGCCAAAATTTCTGCTGAATAAATTGAAAAATAGTTATTACAGGAAAATACTTTGCCTACTTTCAAAGAAGAATCATAAAAAGCAAAACTAGTACGAATATTGGTTTTAGATCCATCGGTATAAATCTTAATGTAATCAGTCTTATCATTTAGAAACTCATAAAAATCGAACTTAGAATTAAATTTTATCATAGTAATCGGAATATCACTCATTACGCACTGGAAACTTTCTTTAAAACAAGGAAAAATAGAGTGCCAAAACACAGTATCTTGAAATTCAAAGTTAAGATATGAAATAGATTGACTAATAGTATTGTTAAAAGGCATTAAAGACAAATTGAAATTAGGAATAGTAAAATCTTCCAGGTACCGACTCACAAGAACATTATAGCGACTAGCCAAGGTTAGGCAAAATTTATCCATAAGGTAAGACCTTCTAATAGAAAGTGGTGGAACGCCAGCCTCAACTTCTAAGGAATTTATAGGGGAAGTTATCATAGCACCAGTAATAATACGTAAAGCTCTATTCTGAATAACATCTAGTTTTCGGAGTAAGTTATCAGATGCATTAGCATAAAATGCACCCGTAATCAAATTGACTACGCACCATAGATACATACAAAGTTTTTAATATCTTGGGATCTGAACCCCAACTAACACCAACTAAAGACTTAAGGAAATTTACGCGAAGCTCAGCTTTTTACAAATATACGCTATATGTGCAGCCCAGGATAAGTCAGAATCCAATATCATGCCTAAGTATCGTGCAGAAGTACTAAAAGGTATTAAATTGTTATTAAAATATATTTTTGGACGATAAAAGAAACTTTGACTGAAAATCATAACCGAGCTCTTTTCAACATTTACATCAAGTTTAAGTTGGTGGTGGAATATGCTATATATAGTAATTAAGGACTGATTCATTATGTATTCCCTACCAAAATATCATCACAGTCTAAATATAAAACTAAGTCGTCAGCGTAGAACGAATACTTCACACAAGATGGAATATGTTTCATAAACTCAACTAGACTCAAGATAAATATTAAGGGAGATATAACAGAACCTTGCGGAGTGCCTTTGAATGTAGATTTAGGTCCATATAAATTATTCTTAATTTTAAGCGTAACACTGCGATCATTTAGGAATTTAAAAATCCAAAATAAGACAGGCCCAGGAATGCCAAGTTTGTGTAAACTTTTAATTAAATAATTATGGTTGATGTTATCAAAGGCTCCTTTTATGTCTAGAAAAACTGCCAAAGTTAATTTATTATTTCTCATGTTATTCTCGACATCACCTAATAAACAACCCAAGTTATACATAGAGTTTTTTCCTTTGCGGAAGCCAAATTGAAATTCTGGAATCAGAGAATTATGTTCAATAAACCATTCGATTCGATTCTTTAACATAGTTTCAAATAACTTAGCTAAACAAGAAGTAAGAGATATGGGTCGATAAGCATCTAAACTATTTGAATCCTTGTTTGGTTTTAAAATAGGAACTACAAACTGAAGTTTCCAGATAGGTGGAATTACTTTATTTAACCAAAGTTGATTGTAAATACTTAAAAGAATTTTCTGTACGACATCAGGAATTTTTTTTATAACTAGATATGGAATGAAATCGGGTCCAGGAGAAGTATCCTTTTTGCTGTCCAAAGCAGCTTTGAATTCATAAAATTCAAAGTGGTTGAGTATCCATTGAGATGTTTCTGAACCTTTCGAGGAAAAATATAAATTCAGAGAATTAAGGTCAGCGTCATCACAGGTTGAAGTTGCAATTTAGAAAACTCTGAGCATTAGATGGATCGTCTAAAAATTTACATCTAGATCTGTTATTATTTAACTTAGCAAGTTTAAATCTTTTAACATGATCCCAAATCCTTTGTAAAGGAGTCATACGATTGAATGATGAACAAAGTTTAACCCAGGATAATAATTTTTGTTCAGATATAATTCTTTTCTTCTTAGCGTCAAATTTTTATAAATGATATAATTTTCTAAAGTAGGATATTTTTGTAAGAGAGTAATGCTAATTTAGATTGGTTAACTGCCTGGGAACAATAATCATTCCACCAAATAAGAGCTTTTCGTTTTTTAGTATAGCAACCATTAGTTTTATTAGGAAATGTCAACAGAATGTCACATAAAATTTGTATAAAGTTATCGTAACTGTCCAAAGGATCGGTATACAATGAATAAGAAGAAAATCTCTCATTGCAAAGTTTAGAAAACGATTCCCAGTTAATTTTATTAATATTTACGTTAGAAATGTCAGATGGACTAGCGAAAGTATGATTTGATGAATTATCTGAGCATTGTGGATAAGAGCGTTCACTATTATTATGAACTGTCACTAATATTGGGAAATGATTACTACTTAAAAGATCATCGTGTAAAGTAAACGAACAGCTAGAACTTACAGTTGGTGAAGCAAACACTAAATCTAATGTGTTACCTTGCTGGCCGAATGGGGCAAAGGTGGTTTGAGAAAACTCATTTAAGCATACTAGGTTATACTTATCTACAAAATAACTTACACTATTGCCTCTACTATCATTACGACGGCAGCCCCAGGCTAAATTATGTGCATTAAAATCACCTATAAGTAAAAATTTCGGCTAGTAATTTTAGAAAAGGCATTGGACAACATTTGTATTTTAAATTTACCATTAGGCGGTGGAGGAATATATACACAAAGTATTTCAATATAGGTGGAACCAATATTTAAAGAGAGTAGCAAGTTCTGAAAGTGGTAATTGGAAGATGTGCTTATCTTTGACTGCTACTGCAATGCCCCCGTGAGGTCTATCTGAGTCACGACGTATGATCTTGTATCCTGGCAATTTGAAACACTTGGAAGAGTCTAACCAAGTTTCATTTAACAAAATGATATCAATATTATTAGTGCAATCAGAAGTAATAAAATGTTTTAATTGGTCAAGTTTGGGAAGTATGCTACGTGAATTCCAGTGCAAGATATTAAGATTACTTATACTAAGATTAAGATCCATAGTTAAGTGCCAAGATTACTAATTAAGGTTTCTTTTATGACCTTTGTTGAGATGTTAGCATCAGCATTAATCTGTTTAGTTTTAATAAGATCAATTAAAGTTTTTGTTACAATATTCAACATTTCATCTGAATTAATTAAATCTGTAAAAAGTGCTCTCATTTGTGGACCCTGCAGAGGTTTTTTATGCTGTGGCAGAGCAGAGCTGGAATTAATAGATATATTAGGAACTGTAGAATTCTTCGCAGTTATAGTAGCAAAGGTTGTTTTGCCACTAATTTTGTCCTTGACTTCTTGGTTCTTTGCGGCTTTAACTGGACACATGTTACTGATGGCCGTATGAGGCCCACTGCAGTTTACACATTTAAAGTTATTATTGTCTGTACATTCTTTGAAGAAGTGGACTACATATGGAGCAGATCTGAGTACTCTTGCACGAGCCACGGCCGTGGCCAAACTTATAACAAACGAAACATTGCCGAACAGGTTTAACATACTCTTTCACATCAAACCACATATAGTCATATGTAACATGATCTGGACGGACTGAACCCAGAAATGTAACTAAAACAGTAGGTGTAGGAGATGTGGAACCATCAGGATTCTTTTGCTGAACCGATTTACACCAATGATTTCAGAGCTGGAGCAGAGATTAGTTAATAGATCTTCAGGTGTTATTTCTATTGGAGCTTTAATGATTCCTTGACTTTCCAGGTGGTCATAGGGAATTTTGCGACCCAACCGTGTTTTTCGAGCAGCTGGTTGTTTAAAAGAAAATTATTTGCATCTTTTTTATTTATAAAAAATACTTTCAGCAAGAAATTGCCAACTGCTTTTATATGGCTCAAGCCAAGACACATTTTTATGATGTTAGTTGATTTCATAAAATCAATTTTTGTATTTGGGGAAACCATTGATAAAAGAATTGGATATTCTTTTTTATTGTCTTCTTAGTGTAGTCATTAAATATTCCACTTCTCTTTGTAATGTAATTAGCCGCCATTTTAACTGGGGACCTTTCTATTTGGACGGTGGATCTACGTTTGTCTCTACACTCATCACGAATGACCTTTAAACTTGGTAACCACACTATTATATCAGATTATAACTGTAATTGAATACAAAAAGGACCATATTTGATGCTTTGATAAAAAATTCTTTAAATATGCCGCCTATCTACGTTGACGTTCCCGCCCTTTTCCAAGATGTATAACACTGTCTGTCATGTTACGTCAAAAGTTGTTTTTCTTAAATGCCATCATGTATTTGATTTATCAACTTTAAGTGGCCAGTATGATAAGTTAAAAGAGGTTCTAAAATGTCTAAAGAGGTCTCATATGATTATCTTGTTAATGGAAAGTTTTAACGTAGAATTTGTTTCCTAGTTTTCTCCAAAAAAACAAAACAAAACCAATAATGTTTCATACTTAAATGTACTCACTTTCACTCTTAAATGTAGCTGTAAAAATATCCGTGACTAATTTGTTCACATCTTATATGTGACATTATCTATGATAAGGGACCTTATTGTCGATGGCGCTTACGCCATTGTTCAAGATGCAGCAATACAAACGGAACGCGGTTCGACGTAAGCGCCGTCGATTATAAGGTCCATTTTGCTAGATAATGACATATTTTACATTTCAATATAGGTCTATCCTTGTGGGTAGCGGCCCGCCTATGAAGCCTATGGTCCTGCGTTCCCAAGTAAGGACATTAATTTGTGTGATCAATGATCAGCATAGGTATAATGGGTCTTCTATGTATTTAAGTAGTTTTATATTTTCTCGTTGGCTGAGTACCCACAACACAAGTCTTCTTGAGCTTACCGTGGGGCTCTGTCAATTTGTGTAAGCATATCCTGTAATATTTATTAACTAGCTTTTCCTCGCGACTTCGTCGGCCAGCCATGCCCGTCTGTAAAGCATGGTTGCGGGATAATAATTATCCTATGTCCTTTCTCGTAGCTTAAACTCTCTCCATACCAAATTTTATCCCAATTGGCTCAGCGGTTTAAGCGTGAAGACGTAATAGACAGAGAGTTACTTTCGCATTTATAATATATAAGTATAAAATATATTCGTATGGAAATATTCGTTGAAACATTTTGCTTACATTCATATTTCAAAAAGAAAAGGACATAAAGCGGCTTAGCAACGCTTCTTACATCTTTAACAAGCCAATTTCCTAACAAAACTCTACAAGAGGTAACTGCAATATTTTCCGATAAAATTTTAGTTTTATTTTGTTTTGCTGCCAATCTCTCGTGGAGGCTTTAAAATTGTTTTGTAGCTACCGTTTTACGTGAACCTCTCCATCAAATGCCGATTCGGAGATCAAAACCCCAACTTCATTTAATACAAATAATTATAATATCAAACCTCAATGAAAAAGCCCAGCATTCTTTCTCATTTTACTTTCAATAGCCCTATCGCCTGCTGAGACTGATTCAGGGGTAGGTATTATTGTACCGAGAATGGTCTCTAGCACTTGCTCGAACGGTAGATGGGTTGTACACCTGTACATGCGGCAATAACATATTATGATGTCAAAGCCGCCAAAAATTCTGACAGCACCATATGGCTTTGACAAAAGATCAGATATTTTTACGGTTTATTATCGTAGATAGACTGTACACGATAGACTGTACATACAAAAATTATCCATAGAGGCTCTATGTGTTGTGACGCTCTCTCTCTCTCTCTCTCTCTCTCTCTCTCTCTCTCTCTATATATATATATATATATATATATATATATATATATATATATATATATACCCAAGCCTCACATATATATATATTTACACCCAAGCCTGCCCAGACATGATGTAAGGGGACACAAAAATAATAATTGTTGTATCAAGGGTCAGATTCAAAAGGCGGTAATCTAGGACACGGCGGGCATAGTCCGGCGGTTCCTCTGTCATTTCCGCTTTATCCCGGCATTTTGCGGCTCATGACTATGAGCCTGGAGTCCACTTTACAACTAATTCTAGGATTTAGCATAGGTTTTGCGAAAGCAACTGCCATCTGACCTTCCAATTCAGACGGTAAAATAGGCATTATTGGGATTAGTCCGGTTCCCTTACGACGTTTTCCTACAGCAAAAAGAGACTGGTAAATATCAAATGATATTGCGTACATAAGTTCCGAACTCATAAGTACAAACTGGGGTTTGAACCAGGGACCGCGCGATTGCAAGTCGCACGCTCTTACCACTGGGCCACCAGCACTTCAACCATATAAAATCAAGCTATGATTCCAAAATTCTAACCGGCACCAGACTCACATCGCTAACATCGCTTGAAAATATGGCCGCTAAGTAATATTGGCTCATGCATGAGCAATAAGATAATTAAGCAAAGGGGAAGCTACATCCGTACATTCCGGGAACATTTTGATCTTTATTAGTTCTGTATTAATAATCAATCATCTCTCTCGGGTGTTGTAAGAGCAACCGGCAGATGGGCAGCAGTATCCCCACCATTGGTTGTGACACTGACGTTTTCGATAACAAGTATCGAGTTTACTATCTGTGTATCTCAGTCGTACTAAAATAGTACAAGCGAGGTGCACAGATAGTAAACTCGATACTCGGTATCGAAAACGTCAATGTCACAACTCATGGTAAGGGCACAGGCGTCAATTAAAACCGAATCAACAGCTGCTGCGTTCGGAATCCCATCGTCATGACACCGCACATCGAAGTACCATCACGCTTGAGTCTGGAGAAGCCCAACTAGGGAAGTACCTCCTCCTTACAGTAAACCACAGCCATAATAGCACTGCTACCTTTCAGGTATGTAGTGTTGTGTTCCTGATGGTGAGTAAGATTCCCAGAACTCCAATAACTTTTAAGGTAGGCAACGCGAATGTGAATCCTCTGGAGGTGCAGGCGTCCATGCTGCTTAACTGCTTACCATCAGGTGGGCCGTATACTTGTTTGCCAACGTCGTTGTATAAAGAGAAATTTTTATACCAATATTCTCATAAACAACTTTCTGGAATTCCCCATTCGCGTGGAATATTTTTAAGGCGTATAACAACAGTTATCCCCCCTTTGACCCCCTATTAATCCAACTCCGTATTTAAATTAATGATTATTAAGCGTGCCAACGAGGATTAAAACCCTAGTGCCCTATAACCTTAAAGTTTATGATTTATAACGTGTAACTAAGAGGTTATTATAAAAGAGATGTAAATCAAATGGTTTATCCAGGTGATACTTTATATGTTAATGGTCTGCCTAACACGATCTGTATCTAATTTTATTATTTTACTAGCTGTGCCCGCGGTGTTACCCGCGGTTTATTAGGGAACAAACATAGCCTATATATTAATCCAGGGTGTCAGCTAACTCCATAATTTTTTATTAAATTCGCTCCAGCCGTTTAGGCGTGTAGAAGTTAACAAACATAAATACTTTCACCTTTATAATGTAGATATTCTTAATATCCTTAATTAATTTAATCCAGTAAGGACTAAATAAAGGTATAATAGGTTATAAATAAGTTGAAAATAAACATTAAAAATAAGTAAAACTAAAAATTTTAATTTGGCAGGCAGGGGCCTACCCCTGTGGTATGGTTCCAAGGATGCTGACAGCATTACCTCACTTTATCACAACGCGTAGGCGTTGAGCGAGGAAGCTGCCAGCTCTCTCATCTCTAGTAGCGTCGACCAGCCGCTTAGCCAACTCTTTGAATAGGCGCTGAGCTGTTGGGCCCCACGGACCAACAGTCTCTACTCCAAAGGCAACAAAATTGTAGTTGGAATCGAGACTTCTTTAATTCTGGGTTTTGCGGACCTCGGCAGCCTCTGCCGCCGCGCCAGTTTTGTCTACAGTACCGTGGAGATGGGAAGGTGCCAGTGTATTCACGAAAGTCGCGTCCCACACGAGCACTCGTCCCATCTTCCACGGTATTAATGACATCCCTTCGGGTCTCTTGCCATCGTCTCTGACTATACCAGTAGACTCCAGAATTGCCGGAATGTTGACAGTGGCAAGAGACCGGCGGATTATATCTATATTAATAATTCCGTCGTGGAGTTTGGTAGACTCGAACGAAATTGTAACTCAAATAAAAGAGCGTAAAAATTAAAAGTATTGAATTGAAGACATATGTCGGCAAAATTCGTATTGTTTAAAAGTGTTAATTTAATGACATATTCGGTCCGCCATATTTAATCTATTGATTGACAACTTGACAGTGACGGGTGCGCGGGGTGCGTTCAGAAATTTTTGTTTGGAAAGGCAGGTGGGCCGTAAAGGGTTATTGCCCGAGCGAAGCAGGGTTCTCATCTAGTTGTAAATTAAATTCTGGAAGCCCACTGCTGGACATAGGCCTCCCACAAATATAACTTGTATCATCTTGGGGTTAGTTGCCATAGTCGCCACGCTTGGTAGGTAGGCGATCTAAGTAGCTGATTCGGTTTTGACGGACACTGGTGCACTTACATACATACATTTCTGCCCTATGCAGTCCACTGCTGGACATAGGCCACCCCCAGAACGACCCAAGAAGACCGATCCTGCGCCTTCCACATCCAGCGGTATCCCGCGACTCTAACTAGGTAGTCGATCTACCTTGAGAGGCCTACCTACGCTGCACCTTATTCTTTTGTAATTTATTTTTTGTACAATAAAGTGCTCCTAGTACTGCACCCGTGGAAGGAGATGGAGTGGTGCTATCTCAGCCGGCACCATACGGCTTTCGTTCAAGTCCATTCTAGCGACGCTATTGCTAAGGTTCATACGATCCTCTCAGGGACTTCAAATTGGTTCCTAGTGTGCCATTAATACGCGTTTTAGCATAAAGGGTATCTCTCCTGAAATCCCAAATGACTTAACTGTATAGTTTAAACATGGACTTATAGCTTTTGTATCACGCAAGTAGTAACGTCTGTCCAATGTTAGGGCCCGGTTTACTACGTTACTATCTGTTCATTATTAATGTCGTTAAAGGGATTTTGAGTTGATTGTGGTCTTTGTTTGAAGTTATAATTGAAGCTTACCTAAATTAAAAAGCTTGATTTTATCTTTTAGTTTGACTGTAACTGTGTCTTCATGGTTTATTTGTTGGAACTGAAATGTTTATCCCATTCATTTCTGTTAATATGCGTAGGATTTTTTGTTCTGAAACATGCAATTGAAATACTGACATTAGATACTACCCGTCCTTTACTAACTATACCTATTATTTAAATAGGGACAGGTACTCTATCTCGGCTCAAGATACTGTTAAGCCCCTCTTGTTCTAGGCCTACTGTTGTCGATTCTAAGTATCCCCAGTCAACTTTTTTTGTACATTTTATGGGCGGTGGTTGTTGTTTACCATGAGGCAATCCGTCTGCTTGTTTGTAAAAAAATGTACAGACTTTAGACCCTCTTCAGCTTTAATTTAGGTATATGTATACAGATAACTTTAATGTACAAAATAAAAATAATTGTCCATCTTGTCGTAATAATGTACCTACATATAAGCTCCAAGGTTATGTCATGAATTCGATCAATCAGCCGCGTGCGTGTAATAATCCCTAAACATGACGTCGTGTTTGTAATAACATGTCTACGCTAAATCTTGGGCTTATTTTTCCTTAGCTCCTTTGAGACAGAATGCTAAAGAAAGTTATACCAGGCCAATGGCCATACATAAATAAATATAAATTATAAATAACTTGCTTTTACTTGCAACGTCGGCCAGCCCGTCTTTAAAATATGGTCGTAGCAAAAAAATGACCTTGAAGTTAATTCCGTCGACCACGACTAGAGTAGCTGGCTTCAGTGTTTAGATCCCTATGGCAGCCTTTGGGTCAAGCATTTGTCCAGCAGTGAACAGATGACAGATAAATAGAACGGGTACACAATCTAATAAATTGAAAAAGTAACGGGGACCTCTGGCGTCTAAGGCAGAAATTGAACCCGCATCTCCAGCTATCGCGGCTGATGCTTTAACCAATTGAACCACCCGAACACAGCGGCCTTGCGCCTCCTATCTAGTCATTTGTTCTTAGTTTCCTAGATGGTGCTGCCATCTATGTACCTAAGAACAAATCTAATTATTTTTTATCGTTTCAGCTGACCTTACCCATCAATCAAGGCGTTAGCCGCGATAGCTGGAGATGCGGGTTCAAATCCCGCGTCAGACGCCTGAATTCCTCGTCACTTTTTCCTAAGTATATGTCATCTATTTACAATTTATATAGTAGTGTTACTACTTAAAAATGAAAGAAAATGAAATCATAAATTTAAAAAAATTGTTTGATTTGTACTTAGATGTAATCTAACATTAAGTGGCAACTTACATAATCATAATAATTCATTTATTTCTCAGAATATGGTTACAATGTTGGTTAGTAGAGAGTGTTAGGTCAGCATATTCTGCCGGCATGCATCGGTGTAGAAATATTAGGTACATAATACTTAGTCTATTACAATTGAAATTGAAATTGAAAGCATTTATTTCGGAAATTGGTTCATATATTGTTAGTAAAACTTATTCTAACTTAAAACTATTGTTAGTGAAAAGTATAATTAAAATTAGAAATGACATGTACAGACATCCAGTGAGCCAAGATATGGCTGTCCAACCTTCCAGCCACCACCCTCAGAAGTGAGTTGGTGCTGGCCCGCACGCGCTCGCTTAGGGACGCCACCCGCTTGCGTATAACGGCTTAAATACTTAATTACTTAGTCTAATACAAATATACAATATAATTATTATTTTAAAATTCAGAAATCTGTTTCTGAATAACAATAACATTTGTCGAGCAACCATTCAAACACTTTCTCTTGGAATTGACGTGTGGGCAGGGTTTTAAAATCCGGCACCCTATTAAAACATTGGTATATCATTAGTATACTTATATTTCTAAGTTAAGGAAAAACCCGATAGAACTAAATGAAATTCGCGTTGTTACATGAGATTCAGAAGCCATTTAAAGGAGCTATAAAAGAAACGCCATGATGATACTATTGCCAAGATTAACGACCCCTTGAGCCATTATTCTGCGACATTTCGGATTATCTATGTCCAATTTAAATGGGGCCTCGCAAAATGATTACTACTGTACGTTTATGCGCGCCGACTTACATTTCAATTCAATTTAAATCTTCTGAATTTACTATCGAAATGCATTGACTTGTGAAAATAGATTTGAGCATTAGCGAAAGTTATTTATGTCGTTAAGATTTGAGGTATTCAATTTGGTTTTAATTTAATATTGAAAAGAGGAACATTTACGGTGTCTACAAAAACGTTTTCCTAACTTAGTCTGTGCCTTGGATAGGTGGTTCTTGGCAACTTAGTGATTTATTCAATTTATCGTCATCATCATCATATCAGCCGAAAGACGTCCACTGTCCGACGATCATCTTGTCCCTTTTGTAAAGATCGTGGGAGTTCACTCTCTAGCACATCACTAGAGTAGTAACTTTAGTCTACTCAAGAATCAACGGCCATCCCTTTTACGTGCAATGTGTTGTGCCCCACTGATCCAGGCTATATCGGTTATTTTGGTACTACTGCGAATGACATCAGTTCTAATGCTTTAGCAAACTCACTCCCAGCATAGCACTCTCCCTTGCTCTTTGGGTGACATGAGGCGCAATTATTAATTTGCAAATAGGTAATAAATTGTTGCCAACCCAATTGGAAGCTACAACAACGATATTAGGTGGGCCATTTTATTTCAAGTTGTATAATCAACTTTTTTTTAATTTAGGATTTTTCTGTGGTTTCAACTCATAATCATGAGTTGAAAGAACTCATGATTGAGTTCAGACTCATGACTCAGTTGAACCTTATAGGAGAAGAAAATGTGTCCCAAAATTTTCATACATTTTTTATGACTTACATTTCGTTACCGCCATATGAAATGTATGAAAAATAGTAACGGAATGGAATAAAAAAGCGTGCCACACATTTTTTCCCCTATCAGGCTCGAAAGAACTCATGATTCTGAGTAGAAACCACGCAAAAAAAGAAACAAATAAAAAAAGTTAAGTAGGTACCTATAGAACTTTAAATAAAGTGGCCCAGGTACAGATCGCTTTTCCTTATAGCGAAAGCCTTCCGGTTGAGTCTCAAAATGGCGAAGTCATCTTGAAAAAAATTTTTTTTTTTGTTAAATAAGTTGGAAGTAATATTCTTCGACGCGGTACTAGTCGTCAGTTAAAGAACGATTCATAAGAATAGATTAACCACAACATAATTTTAACGATACTAAATGTTAGTGACTATAATATTTCTCATCACAATTTCAAAATAAATAAATAAATAATAAATAAATATTTCGGGACAATTTACACAAATCGACCTAGTCCTACGGTAAGCTCAGTAAGGATTCTGTTGTAGGAACTATACGACGATATATATAATAGATATAGATACATATAAATACTTAAATACATAGAAAACACCCATGATTCAGGAACAAATATCTGTGCTCATCACACAAATAAATGACCCGACTGGGAATCGAACCCAGGACCATCGGCTTCAGAGGCAGGGTCACTACCCACTAGGCCAGACCGGTCGTCAAATAAATAACTTCTTTATTAAAACGATTGAAATCTACTAGTACATTAAGTTTAATCTCCAAGCCATAATGTATGACATCCTGTCACTCATATCATATTTATTGAAACGATATTTATTGGGACTGCCAGCCAAACCACCTGACATTTATTGGTAGAGGATTTCCGGTTGAAACTCAAAATGCCGAAGTCGTCTTGAGATTATATTGTTTGTTTCTTGTTCTTTAACGTTGTTTAGTGTGTAATATTGAGAGCTTATTGAGATTCATGTGTGTTTTCTATGTATTTAAGTATTTATATGTATCTATCTATTATATATATCGTCGTCTAGTACCTACAACACAAGCCTTACTGAGCTTACCATAGGACTAGGTCGATTTGTGTAGGTAAGATTGTCCCGAAATATTTATTTATTTAAAACGCGGTGATCTAAAGCAGTATTGTGCAGTTAATTAAGAATTGATCTCAAAACGCGTTTCGCCACTAAATCCCGTAGCCGTGGCTGCCTTGTTTTTCTTTGTAAGTTCCAGCTACCAACCAGTACCCTTATCATGAGTGACTTTAAGGTTTTCGTTAACGAGTAGAGGACGACTCACGCTACACCGTCGCCCTTCCTACTCGGCGACCTCACGAGCTCGAGTCCACCGTCGACCCACCGGGGCGGCCCGGGCCCGAGCGACCCGACACTCGAAAATTTACAGTAACACGAGCATCGTTCTATCCAGCCATTTGTTGTGAGTACACGATTATCCTACGCCCGTCGATATCACGTAGACATCACGTCGCCTTCCCATCACCGGGCCGAGCAGAGCCTTTTACATAGCTGTAACGGCCGTCGCACGACCGGCCCGTACCCGGGCCGAGCGGCTCGGGCGGCTCGGTGGTCACGTGATTCATTCCATACAAAATGTAGTGACGGTGGCCTCGGCTCGGATGCGGGCCGGTGTAACGTGAGCCAACCTTAACAAGTTTACTATCTGTGCATCTCGTTCGCACTAAAATAGTACAAGCGAGATGCACAGATAGTAAAGTCGATACTCGTTATCGAAAACCTCAATGTCACACCTCACGGTAAGGATACAGTCAAGTGTAAAAATTCGTTCACTGCCAAAGTTTCAAAAATATGTAGGTACCGAGCAAATCTATTGTATAGTAAATAAGGTTGTAATTATTCATGAAAGGATTCCTTCGGTACGTATTTTTGCACTTGACTACTCTTTTCTAAACGAAATGCAATATCGAATGGCAGGCGAGGCGTGTTGACAAACGTAGTAGCTGTTGATTCGGTTTTGACGGATTCTGCCGTGAATAGGAGATCTGTGTAAGGTAAAATAATACGTTATCACCAAATTACCAAATGTCACAGATACGCCACGGCTTGCCCTATAGCTTCGTGTTAGTTGTGTCCGAGTTAAACTACAGCGATTACGTAGTAGTATTAATACAGGGTGTAAATTTTTACATGATACAAAATATGTTTTTCTAACTCCATAAACAACTTGTAATTGAATGCTCCTACTCTCACTGAAATCAGACAAACTATTTTTAATCTTTTATTTATGTAATTTATTTTAGTTTATAAGTTGTTTTTGGGTATGATAACGGTTTATTAGGCTATTTAAATTAGTTATTCGAATGGACTGTTTGAATCATAACTGTCAATGACAGTTTTTTTTGTGATCAATGCTAGTTTGAAAAGTTATTTTGTTAAATTTACATTTTAAATATTTATAAAAGCTGTTTTAATATCGTAATATCCTTTACAAGTAAAAAATACAAAAATAAAATGTATGTATCTTTGGGCGACATATACCCAACTCTTTCTTGCTATATTTGCTTTCACTTGCTAGTTGATTATGGAGCTCGAAAATTTTATTTAGTATCATGTAAAAAAAATTACCCTGTATATTTCTACACGATACAGCATATCAATGTAACAATCTTGCCGGAGACCCAAGTCTCCTTTATTGACAATCTCTTGGCGGACATGTTGGACTTGTCGGACCTTGTATTTTGTGTTTGTCTATTTGTTTAGTTCCGTCAAACTAATTTGAGTTACGAGGCAAATTTTGCAGTTTGCGAATTTCAATTTATCCTTTGTGTAGGGGTTTTTGATTAACCAACTTCAAACCGCAATGAGTCGGTTCTGGTGCAAAGGTGCGCTACAACGCAGTGAGCCTGATGGGCACCTTTGCATCGGTATAGTTATATTTTGTATAAGTATTGGTATGTTATTTATAGGTTGTTTAAGATGTCCGATATATTTATTTTCTTTTTGTATAAAAAAGGATGAGGACGGCATTGGGGGATAAAAAAAGGAGGATGGGAGTAGACTGGTTCAAAAAATCATTTTTTTTACGTGGCACCTTAATTTTTTCCACTTGCCACCCAGAATACACATAAAAAAATTAAATTCAATTATTTTTTATTTAATTGTTATTCATTATTATTAAGTAGGTGTGATATTTAAATAAGTAAATGTAAAAAAAATTAAGGGTACCCCGTGAAAAAGAATGATAAAAAATAAAAACATAGGTATATTTCTGAACCACCTGTTGGTAGCATCGGTAGCGACATAGGTCAAATGCCTCCGTCATCTAAACTCATCATGGAGTCACTTATGATATGTGTGTAATGTATACAACTGTACATAATTAGGCCTTATCGTAAATTTAGGTGTGTGATGCTACTTATTATAAAACTCACCTTCGTTTTGGTTCGCTTCAAAAAAACCACACTTGTGTCTTAAGTGACCCTTGTTATGTTTCAGTTGCATAATAGTATTTTATGCAACAGTTACATAATAAGGGGTCTTAAGATTTGTGGGACAAAGTCACAGAAACGCGATTTAGCCGGGATTTATACAGACAAAATGAAACAAAGTGTATATTTCGACGTTCAATACGTATATTTATGTCTTAAACAACGCCTTAAAACTAGTATTTACACAACCATATTAATTTAATCATTTATTTAAACGAAAAGTATTTTTATAGTATTAATTATTAAACAACATGGTCTAAGCTTCATTTGGTTTTATTATTTTAGTATTCTATACAATAGCATCTTTAAATTGGATGTAGTTTAGGGAAAAATACCCATTTCACAAAATTTCTTCAATATTGTTTCGACAGCTTAGCTAAACTTCATCCAGACTAGTTAAACTTCATCCAGGCAAACACATGACTATGACAGTATCTTGCGTCAAAATAGGCTACCCATCTCTTATTAACGTAAGAAAGAGTTGGGTAATATTATGTCGCCCCAAGATACTGTCTCGCCAATCATGCATTATAACTTTTACGGGTGGTATTCCATTTTCCCAATATCTCTGGCCCATTTGATCCAATATTTGGTCCACTTATATCGTGGGCCAAGTTTTTATATTATTGGCAGCCATTTTGAATTTAATGTAATTCGTATTATTTGAACGTTTTTTGGTATGAATTTATGATGTAGTCAAACATTTTATTTTATCAAATACATATTGGGCAAAGATATTGGACAGATGGAAAAAGCCTAAGTCAAAACAGGCGATTCAAAAATATTATACCCACTAGAGAATGCGTCTCGTACACATTATTGAAGCAGAGATTTGTGCTGTTTCCACAGAGTGAAGTCGCATCAAATATGCTTTTGAACTGATTTTATGAAAAGAAAGTGAAAAAAAAACTGAATCGTTGCGTCATTAATCAGCAACATTCACGCTTCAATTCTCACTTCTATAAGCATTCTCTATATAGTATACATTTTTTGAATAAATCCCAGCAGGGCTGCTGAAAGACCCACTGTTAAATATGCACATATAAAAAACGGTGAGCTTTCAAATATGTGTACATTTTAAAACCAATATATGTTAAATAATGTACAAATACTCGTGTTTGCGGTTCCGACTCAGTTTTAGCTCTTGTAAATAACGTACTTCTAGAATAACATTTTTAACACAATGAAACACTTCGCCATTTTCTTTTCTTCAATACAATAGTAATATTTAATTCAGAAATGAAGTTTAATTTCTTTCGGGCGCGTATGTAACCGGTTACTATCGAATAAATTGTATCCTCGTACGAAACCAGTTACGATCGATGCATATTAATTCTCCCTATGAAACTAAATAGTTGCAACAATTTTAGTTGCCATTTGTCGATTTAGCAAAGCCCGGGCTACTTTTTCTGGGCATCTGAAATCACCTAACCTACTTTTAAGTTTATTAAAATAGTTTTACTAATTTGTAACTGGTTACGAGTAAAGAAAAAACTTTTTTTTCACTTGATTTCAAAACTCAGTTGCACACGCGGCCAAAAAGGAATCAGGGATCGGCCGTGGCCTACAAAAAGTAAAAATATAAATACAAGCAAATGTATGATTAATACGTGTTGACAATGTACGCTGTACGTTGTGTGTAGCGTCAAGCTATTTCCAAGTCAGCAAATACAACGTTATTAACAAACAATAGTTGTTATATTTTGATTTTTAACTCCAATTCTAGAATTCTATCTCAATTTCAACAAGAACGCTTCTAAATGTTAATGGAAAACTTATTGAATGAGGCAG
The DNA here is from genome assembly GCA_022674325.2 of Grapholita molesta. Taxonomy (NCBI): domain Eukaryota; kingdom Metazoa; phylum Arthropoda; class Insecta; order Lepidoptera; family Tortricidae; genus Grapholita; species Grapholita molesta. Next base: position 2,634,361 of record CP053136.2, on the reverse strand, counting down.
CGGAGACCAATCGCTGGAGAAAGATTATTCCAGAGATTCTGCATAGCGATTCAAGAAATTAAAATTTTAAGCGGTGTTTCATTTAAGTTTAAGTTTTTGTGGTAAACTTAAATAAAGCTTGATTTAACTTAGCGTTCGCGGTATTGCTAATGAACGCTTTGAAACTGAGATAATATTAATAGAAATTAAAGATAGAGTTAACGAGAGAACTAGGTTCGAGTCTTGATAGGTGATTTACTGTGGAGCCCATAAGGTGGACCAAGAATATGGTAAAGATCGCGTATCCACTGGATGCGGGTGACGCACCTGATCACCGTGGGTCGCTATGGGGGAGGCCTATGTCCAGCAGTGGTCATCCTTTAGCTGATATGATGATGATGATGATGGCTAGTGTCTCACGAAGATTGTAATCCTAGTAATATTATAAAGAAATAAGTTTGTGAAGATCTCAAACGACACGTCTAGCTTAGTGGGTAGTGACACTGCCTATGAAGCTAACAGTCCTGGGTTCAAATCCTTTATATTTGTTCTTGAATTTTTTTTTTCTCTCTGCGAGTCGTTCGATTTAAATATCGAAGATTTCTTCTTGAGTCATTGACGTCATAGAAGTTTCTATTTGTATTTAAGTATTTGTGTATAATATATATCGTTGGCTACCCAAAACACAAGCCTTCTTGAGACTCAGCCAATTTGTTTAAAGATGTCTTCTTAAATTTATTTATTATAACTTTATTTTAGTTAGAATATTTATTATCCGAAAAACCCAGTACCTCTTCAGACTTCTAGAAGTTTGTTTACGTATTATAAGTTATATAAGTCAATTGAAGTAGACATTTTTGTTATTGCTATTAAAAATTGGTTTTAGTTTATTTTGTTCAAGCATTATGTTTTTTTGTAATATCTACTTTGATTTTGCCTTAAGCCATAAGACGTCTGGACGAAGGCATCTCCCAAGAATTCTCACAAGAACTGGTCATATGTCGCGATGGTCCAACGACTTCCCGCGACCCTAACCAGATCGACGTTCCACGCGTCCGGTCGTTGGAGGTTGAAGCATTTGAAGGTTGCAGTGTTGAAGAACACTGTCTTATGGTTCTTGAGTACCGGTAATCAAGAATCATTTTGAGCCATCGATCATTGTTATTAGAGCAATTTATGATAATTTTGAATTTTGGACGATTTTCTGTCACTCTCATGATGCCGTAATGGAGTAGAAATATAGAAACTTCGACATTCCCCGACCAAACCAGCTCAAACCCATGCCTCTCTTATCCAAAAAAATCGTAAATTATATTTTGATTTTACAAATTATAGAACTGAACCTGAAAATGTTAAATTATAATTCATTTTAATTAAAGAGGAGACTTCAAACGGATGTTATTACATGGAAATCATTAATACTGTAATGTGAGAATTATTGAATCTCTCGTGGCGTTATCTGTAACGTCTGCTTGAGTTCAATTGATGTCTGAATTTTGAGCGTTAAATATTTAGCGGCTTGTAGGTGAAGGTTTCGGGTTCAAGTCCTGGTAAAAGGATTTTATTTTCAATGCAAAAAAATGCAAATCAGATGGCCAATTTTGAAGATTCGTGTACTCGGCTCGACATTTTAAACTGTGTAGTATTTTAGAAATGTGATAATAGAAACTGATAAATAATTGCAGGAATCGCGAAGCTTGTGGTTGATGTAACTGGTGACCGAAAAACTGGCGGCTTCCTCGCACAACGTATCAGCATTAAGATACAACGAGGAAATGCCGCGACCATCCTTTGGTACAATGCCTCAAGTATTTCTTTTTTCGATTTTAGGTACCTAAACTAGTTAAAGTATTAATTAGCTAATTATTCAAAATGTTATTTCATAGAGTGGGTATCTATTATAAATATGATTATCGTGCAAAAATAAATGAACCGAATGCGATTATCTGACACCAAAACTCAAAAATCGGTTGCCAAGAATATAAGAATGATCATTCCAAGTGGATGATCAAATACGTATTATCATCTAAGCTCAGTGATCACAAAAGTTAATTTTCAGTTGTAACCTTGAACTTGAACGAACGAAATGAATGAATGAACAAGCGATAAATGAACAAATAAAGACCTTTCTTAGGTCATTTCAAGCGGAATTATATTGTATAAATGACCGATTCAGAACTTTGCGACAACCAATAAAGATTTATCGATGAGAAATTATAGAGTTTTTGATTTGAGTTTTATGTTCTTTGTTAAAAATTGGAGCTGCTAAGAAGAATAGCTGTTTTTAAAAGTTTGTTGAATTATTATTTATTTTTTCATAAAAACTAATTTCAAGGCTTACAACAGAAAAGTATCGTTAAACTCAAAAATATTAGTTATAACAAAACTGGTAAGTCACGTTTTTGCAAGTCGAATATTTCCTTCTCTAAGGAGGAGCTTAGTCATGAACCGTTTGGGTAACTAAACAAGTAACAATTAGAGCACTTTCATTTTAACTTAGACAACTTTTTCCACACAATGATAAAGGCACAGAAAGGGTAAAAAGAAAAGGGTACAAAGGCGAACTTATCCATTTAAGGGGTCTCTACGATAACCTAGTTAGACTACTATCTTAGAGCGACATTAAATTATGTTAAAGTTGGGATGAATTGTCCGTTTTGTGACAAAATATAAGGTCAGTTTTGTGACGAATGCTAACCAGCCCATTAGTAGTAGTGTGACGGCGCCAGTAATGGACAAGGAACCAATCATGAACATTAGTGCTTACTTCAAAGGAGTCAAGTGTTGTGCATTTGGTGGTAAATATTCAATTTATAACTGTATGATTTTTTAAATAAGAACTAAGTGTCCATCATTGGTGCCTGTCAGCTTAAAGTGTCCAACAAGTGCCATAACCCTAAAAGGCCTATAATATACATATATTATTATTTAAAGTTGTACCCGCAACTTTTGGTGTGCTTTTGTGAACTCGTGATTCTAAGTACAGTTCATAATAAAAAGGATATGGTACAACTTAAAATAAAATAGAAGAAAAATGGCCAGGTATTCTTTTTTTATAGATTAATATACTTATCATGTTGCTTTTTTTAATATTTATGACTTCTAAGTACAAATCAAAGTATCAAAAAATCATAAATTACTGAAATGGTTTTTAGGGTATTTATATAAGAAGTCAATAAAATAGTTTTAATTCTTTTCTAGTCAACAAAATCAAAATATTTATTATTAAAATGTTTTGATTTGCATTGATTTTTTTAAATCGTGAAATAGATGGCATTTACTTACGAAAAAGTGAGCAGGTGCAGCGTCCGGGGTAGGATTCGAATCATCATAACAGCTGTTAGCCGTCCACTGCTACATAGGCCTCCCCCATAGCTACCCACAGTGACCGGTTTTGTGCTACCCGCATCAGTGGATTCCAACGATCTTTGCAATGACGTTGATCCACGGGGATTTGTCGCTGCGCCTTTTGGTACATAAAAATTTTATGAAAAAAAAATGATTTGTTCTTAGTTGTAAGTATATATAATTTATTTCATATACTTTTGACTTATTGAAATTAATGTAGTATTATTATATGTTTGTATTTACACTGACAGTTACATATTAATATCATAACTTAATTACATGAGATGTAAGACTCTAAATATTTTAAACATAATAATTATATTATATTATATTACCTTACATTAAATTAACTTTAGAAGTCAAGCTGAGAGAAGTGTATACAGGGTGCCTTTAATTTGGGGCATAAAAAATACTATTGACCACGCCTAGCCTATTAGTGTATTTGTGTATGTACACTATAAACAATCTATTGTGAATATGCATAGTATTAAAACCTTCGTTTATTGCATTTAACACATATTTTATAAGGCATGCATTTTTCTAATAATTTGTAAGTGCGAGATATATCAGAAGTCTATAGATAGTACATTCGATATAATATTTTGCACAAGGGAAGCTGTTTGAAATATGTGACACACTCTTATTGGTCTACAAATATTATTTCCTCTGCCAGTTTTGGCTCGCTTCATTGTGTAAGTTATTATGTCAAATGAGTACACACCGGAATCGCCCCAACTACTAGCCACCCTGTATACTTATTTCGTTAATATAAATGGAACATAAAATATATATTTTTAATTACATTATTTATTTATTTACTTACATTTGATCAATCTTAACCACTTCATACAATAAAATTATCATCAAAGCTCAGAGATCTCGATAAATTGGACAAAAACGGTCTTAAAATTACAACTATACAGAGTGTCCATTATTTGGACAGAAAACTACAATATTAAATAATCGGGCCATATTTGCTTTACTGATATTTGAACTGTAGCAATGTTATTTTTTTTATTAATTTATTTTCCTTTATCACAACAACTTTCTCGTTTTGATGTTACGCGAAACCGTATTAAAATTGGTCCATCCATGATGAAGCGCAGAGATGAATAGATAAATAAAACATTTACAAACAGTAATAAATTATGTTTCTGTTTACATATTACCATAACAGTTTATCTTTTCAGGTCTGGAACCTCAAAAATATGCAAATACTTAATTTTTTTATCATTTATGTCAGATTTTTTCTGAAAACAGGCGCCATGGCTTGAAATGGTCACACCGTCACGTCATGCTCAGAGGCGGTCCTTTTTAATGTTATATTTTTTATATTGTCATCTTCCTCTTCCTCACAAATATGTCACGGTTCATGGAGCCTGGGGTTCGTAACTAATCCCATGATTTGGTGTAGACACTAGTTTTACGAAAGCGACAGCCATCTGACTGATGCTTCTTTCACCGTAATGCGACTGATAAATATCAAATGATATTTCGTACCAAATTATTTTATGAGAGGAAGGGCACAGCGATGACCATCACGCTTGAATCTGGGGCAGCCCAACTGGGGAAGTGCCTCCTCCTTACAAAAGACCACAGCCATAATAGCACTGCTACCTTTCAGTTATGTAGTATTGTGTTTCTGATGGTGAGTAAGGTTCCCAGAGTTCCAACCCCTCTTAAAGGCTTGTGACTCCGCTGGTGTTGCGGGTGCCCATGGGCGACGGTAATTGCTTACCAGCAGGCAATCCGTCTGCTCGTTTGCCGCCTATGTCATAAAATAAAATAAAAAACTCATTGGCAAAGCCGGGTTTTGAACCTACGACCTGCGGATCACACGCTCTTACCGCTATGCCATCAGTGCTTCCATTTTTATATTGTGATATTAAATTATTTTCTTTGCATGTGCTCAGTACTGTAATCCACAATGTATATTGTACTAACATCTTAGCTAAAGCTCTTTACAGGACTCAAAGCAGCACAAAGCTCCGAATATAATTGGAGAAAGTGCAATTTCACTTCGTTAGTGTTAGCTGTTCTCCATTATAAACTATAACTTCGGCCGCCATCTTGAGTATCGACACTGATTGTATTACATAAAATGTCGTCTATGGCGAGCATAGAGTGACACTCAAATAGGGGCTGAATCTTTACGAAATTCATCACCATTCTCGCCATATGTCGCCCACTGCTGGACACAGCCTCCGCCAATATATGACTTGTATCATCTTGAGTAGTTGCCATAGTTTCCACGCTTGTCGGGCGGGTTGGCGACCGCCCTAGCTGTTTGCGTTTCGACGATTGTTGCTGCCCATCCGTAGGTTTTCCTTTTTGGCCACTTACGACACCCGCGAGAGGAGATGGGGTTATGAAGTTAAAATTTATGGAATGAGTTCAGATATTTTTTTATTGCTGTTATTTAAACGGTTAAAACTTTTCTTGAAGGTGACGGAAAATAATAATTCCATAGTTTTGTAATTGCATGTACCAATTTTTCGATTTTAATACACTTTTGAATGAAATTGCAGAAATACTCATTTTAAATTTTGCTTCTGTACCTAAGTTTCACATTTATAGCCATTATGGTTTAAGTAAATATTTGAAGTCAGTTCGAAGTTCTGTTCTGATTATTTTTTAATTGAATAAAAATGTCTTGTGACACCAGTTCACACCACGACCGCCTGATTCGAATGTTGACGTGTTATTTTCCTTAAGTAAATCTTCCATTACGTCTTATCTTCCGAAAACAAAATCAGAATTTCGCTGCTGTGTCAGAAAACACGTCAAGGTAATATATGAAACAAGAAACGCTCTCCTTTGCCTCTGCCTTCAACTCCTGATAGAAGTTCAAATATCAGTACAGGAACGGCCTCAGTATACGTCCAGCTAGCAGCCCATGAGGGCAACGATGAGGCTCAGGAGTGCTGCAGACAGCGGGTACTGGAGCCGCAACTGGCCACCATGCTGCATTGCTGCTGGGTGTTCTCCTGGGGACAAATATGGCACTTAAATTAAGGATATATAAGTTTGGCCCAGCGACACATTGACCGGTCATAATGCGCTGAACACACACCTTAAAGTAATATGTTAGGTTGCAGACGCCTCCTGCCCACGCGTGGGAAGAAGGGAAATGCACGCGTCAGAGTGAATGCACTGCAGAGTATTTGAGAGTGAACATTAAGGATGTCAATCTAAAAGATATCCTTCTTCTGTTCTGCAGGAAAAGCTGAAGATTTGAGGAGAAAAAGGCAATGCAGCCAGGACATCATCAGTAACCTCCAGCTCCAACTACAGAGAATTGGGCTGAATAGTTGTACCCAGCGGTCAACAATCCACCAGATTTTGGCCGGGCGTCCCTACTCTACATCTTAGCTTAGCCGTTGATAATATACATAAATAACGAATTACCATTTTTATGAGAGGTAGGGCACAGCGAAGTACCATCACACTGGGGAAGTACCTCCTCCTTACAGAAGACACAACCAAAATAGCACTGCTACCTTTCAGGTATGTAGTGTTGTGTTCCTGATGGTAAGAATTAAGGTTCCCAGAGCTCCAACAACTTTTAGGGTAGACAACGCGCATGTCTCTCATCCTCTGGAGTTGCAGGCGTTCATAGGTTACGGTAACTGCTTAGTCGGGCTGTATGCTTGTTTGCCACCGTCTTTGTATAAAAAAACATGGACCGCGGCTCCCTTTAGACGGCGGTAAGCAGTATGGAGGGTTTATTGTCATAATCGGTACGCTTGGCAGGCGGATTGGCGATCGCTGTATGTTCCAGTGTTCTAAAAGGAATACTGCTGCTTATCCTCCGATGGCAAAACCTAACAATTTGTGTATATTCTGTATTTAAAAGTCATACGTTTTATGTCTTCATTAGGAAGTCTCCAATTTCATACAATGTATGTCCCAATGAAACTTTTTATGGGCCATGAAGATTATTACGCCGCTACAATGATGCAGGCAAAACGCAGCACTTGTGGGAAACTATCTTTCATCATCATCATCATATCAGTCGAAGGATGTCCAGTGCTGGACATAGGCCTTCCCCAAAGCGGCTCACAGTGACCAGTTTCGTATTCCGGGATTCCCGCAATTTTTACTGGCTCGTCGGTATATGTACCCCGCCGACTGCCACGATTCTAAACAATGTCTTTTCTTACCTAATTGTGGCAAAGGAAGGTTAATGGTTTAGTTTTATAACTAACTGTGCCCCGCGGTGTTACCCGCGGTTAATCAGGGAAAAAATTTAGCCTATGTGTTAATCCAGGGTGTCAGCTAACTCCAAACCAAATTTGATTAAAATCGCTCCAGCCGTTTAGACGTGAAGAAGTAACAAACATACACACTCACAAACTTTCGCCTTTATTATATTAGTGTAGATGTAGATAAGATATACTTGTACATATATCGGTTTGGCGTAAAGCGGAACGCAATTACAGTTCCAGATGTAAGGCAGATTTGCTCGCTGTAATAACAAAGTAAAATGTACTTTTCTGAAACTTACCATTAAACATGATGACTTGCACAGATCTCGGTTTGGCGTAAAATGGAACGCAAGTAAAGTGTCCGGTGTCGGACACTTTTGCTGCACCAAGAAGTAACACATAGTTGTTTGACTTGCTTGATACTTACCACTAACGCACTTACATATATCTCAGTTTGGCGCAGAGCGAAACGCAAGTACAAGTACAGTTGATAGTCTTAATACACCTATACTGATACTCGATGACTTGCACAAATCTCGGTTTGGCATAAAACCGAAGTCGACCCGAAGTACGGCACTCTTGCTTACTCCCCTAACTATAGTAGCCCTCAAACGAAGAGACGACTGAGGTCATAAAAGTCCGGGCGTGGGCCATAAACCTCGAGCATAAAGCATAAAGCACGGGTCGAGCAACACAATGGATAACGCGAGCTCAAGGGTTTTATGGGCCCGGTCGTCACTTTGGTTAAGGGCTAGTATAGTCACTTATAACACTGGTGCAAGAGGTAACACGTAGGTGCCTGACACTTACCACTAAGTACGTGAACTTGCACGGATTTCGGGTTGGCGTTGGCCGGAGCGCAAGTGTAACGCCCGGTGTCTGGCACCTTGGCCCGCTGCACCAGAAGGTGGGATGTGGTAGTTTCCCCCTTCTCTGTAATGACTGACACTCCGCCGCGAGGGGAGTCATAGTTGATTTCCTGGGGGTAAAAAAATTTTTTTAATGTTTCTGCTATAGGATTAAAAAAATATATTTTCCAAATATTATTTTATCTATGACCACCACAGTAGAGGCCTGCCTCGTGGGGTCAATTGACACAGATACCAAATTAAAAATTAACAGCTTCCTACGCAAGTTTGAATTTTGCAATATTTAACAAGGAACATAAAGTATATAAAATTAAAAGTAAAATTAAGAGAGACTGCGTAAATGATTTAATTCCAGTTAAAGTTAAATAGTAGGGTTTTAAGAACATGGTATGTATGTTGAAGTTAGTCGTATAAGGTTTTTTTTTATGACATAGGCGGCAAACGAGCAGACGGATTGCCTGGTGGTAAGCAATTACCGTCGCCCATGGGCACCCGCAACACCAGGGGAGTCACAAGCGCGTTGCCGGCCTTTTTTTTTATGACATAGGTGGCAAACGAGCAGACGGATTGCCTGGTGTTAAGCAATTACCGTCGCCCATGGGCACTCGCAACACCAGGGGAGTCACAAGCGCGTTGCCGGCCTTTAAGGCGGGTTGGAGCTCTGGAAACCTTACTCACCATCAGGAACACAACACTACAGACCTGAAAGGTAGCAGTGCTGTTATGGCTGTGGTCTTCTGTAAGGAGGAGGTACTTCCCCAGTTGGGCTTCTCCAGATTCGAGCATGATGGTACTTCGCTGTGCCCTACCTCTCATTGTTGGACGTAGTTTAAGGACATACCCGGGTCCAAAAACTATGTACACAATATACACATCTTCTTATCCTTATTAAGGTCGGTGTGTAAATATTTTGCTACATCGACCGTATAGATAATAGACCTTGAGTGAACATATCACAATCTTATACTTGTATCAACACGTCAATATTCTACGAGAATCCAGTGTCTTTTTCCAAGTCGCTGGACGTACATTTCCGAGCGCGTAAAGATGTGTTCGAATGGATATAAAACTACGTTTTGTGAGAAACAATGTGTTTTACGAGAGTATTGGACAGGTAATATTGTGTGCATTTTATGTGAAATATTTTTAATCTTCTAAGTGCTTGGTGAAATACAAATCACAACAGACTTCCATATTTATACATAACTGAACAATTAATTAATGTCTTTTCGTCGGACATACCTTAGTGTCTCAAAACGAAAGTCTTTAACCAATGTGTGTTACCAGTGACGACTTACGGCTCCGAAACGTAATCTTTCACTATTAGCCTCATCTCAAAACTCAAAGTCGCTCAACGAGCTATGGAGAGAGCTATGATCGGAGATTCTCTACGTGATCGACTCAGAAATGAGGACGAAAGTCATCGACATAGCCCACCGGGTTAGCAAGCTGAAGTGGCAATGAGCAGGCCACATTGCACGTGGAGAAAATGGCAGATGGGGTCGAAAAGTGCTCGAGTGGAGATCACCGACTAGCAAGCGCAGCGTAGGACGTCCACCCACAAGATGGACAGACGACCTCATCAAGGTCGCCAGAAGAAGCTAGATGCAGGTCGCTTCCAATCGGTACATGGAAAGGTCCAAGGGGGAGGCCTATGTTCAGCAGTGGACGTCTTATGGCTCTTATGATAATGAACAATTAATTATGAAATCTAACATAAACTCAACTAAACTTACATAAATCTAAAAGAGGCCCCAATAGGCAGACATGATTTCCTCACTGAATCATGAAGCTGATACGCTGAGCGAGGTAGCTGCCAGCTCTTCGATCTTTAGACGCATTTCTGAGTCTCTTTGAAAGGTCCTTAAAGAGACTCGGAGCGTGAGGGACGCCCGATCCCCGCGGACGAAAACAAATTATTTTTTATAGTTTCTGACATTTATAATCTGTGATAATAATAGATCCAAACTCGCATGTGAAATCTTGGGCACAACAAAAGGCCTCTGCGCGTTGGCTCCGCCTACGCACAACTTCCCAAATGTCCGGATAACCATTGTTCCTTGTGCGAGAAAGACGGTAGTTTATTTTTAAATATACACTTGATAAGAATTCGTAAGTTCCCTTTTACAAGTTTTCTCCTTTTCCATTAATCTTATAAGATGTGTCACTGCTGGGAGTGCTGGGTAAGCTTCCCCTTTTAATGACGTGTCCGGCCCTGTTCCAATTAATCATCATAATTTAAGCAGTAAACCGTACACTCCTGGATATAGTCATAGGGTGTCATAGGTTGTTATAGTCTTCTTCTTGTCGACGTATCTTTGTCGTCTCTTACGGCACCCGCGGGAGAATAGGGTGATGCTGTTCTCAGCTCAGCCGGCACAAGACGTAGCAACACGGAGTTTTGGATCAGCTCGGTTAGGTCTCCTAGCCTGATGCCGTTCTATGTCTCGTTGTCTCACCTTCAACATCTTTTTTATCTCCATTAGTAACCATGTTTGCTCACCGTAGGCATAAATAGTTATTTGTTATACAAGGGTGCAAAATTGTATTTTAACTGCGAGTGTGGGATTGAAACTCGAGCAAGCTAATGGATTTATTATTGGAGTTTAATCCTGAGCGTAGCGGGTGTTTCAATATACGAAAAGAAAATTACAATTGCACCCGTGTGTAACACAAAACTTTTCCCCTCACTACAGCGAGGAAAGTGAAACGTGCAAAAAAACGTTTGCATTGACTTTTTCTTTGCGTTTAGATACATTCAACATTTTTACAAAAAACAAAGGTGCCTTTAGCTTAGGTTAGCTTGTGGTGGCCAGTACGATTTTCGAATGTACTAATTCGATTTTCAACTCGGTGCGTGTGCAAGGCTCGCCCGCGCCCACCGCTGCCGCCGCGGGGGCAAGTGAGCTGTACTTCGCAAATTTAGACTTTAAAACCATAGCAATAAGAGCTATGAGAAGTCAACTTACTTTAATCACTAGCGGATAAAATGCGTTTTTACCCTCTCGTATTAAAGGATAAACAAGCGCTTTACGAGCTACTGAGGGGAAAACAATTTTTTTTATACTACGACGGTGGCCCAGGGAGGGGCGCTTGTAACTCCAGATTCTCACGCGCCGCGCGCTGCCTACCCTTCAAGAACCTATACACACATTTTTAGAAGGACCTCATACTGTAGCCTCTTGGGAAAATCCTGGCAGGGAGTTCATTCCACAGTCGGAGTATTCGCGGGAGGAAACTAAACTTACTATCGACGAGATTCAGATTGGATGTTTTTATAACTTAAATATTTTTAAAAATTAAACAAGTGTATCAAATCAGTTTGATACACATACAATTTGAGTAAGCCTCCAAAGCACTAAATCAATATATCAAGAGTTGCCTAATTGATTTATTGATATTAATGCCAATTAGTAATTTCTACTAAACGTTATTGATAAACGAGATATTACTATTTCATAATGAGTAAATGATATGTCTAGGTAGATTATAATAAGGATGAGACAAATTGCAACATCTATCGTTGTCGATACAATAACAAAGTGAAGAGATTAAAGAATCTGATCATATTTATTTAAATAATTATCATTTATGTTTATAAACATGATTATTATAATTAGTATATCTCTCTAAATATTTAAAAGAAGGAATATGAAATGGATACCATAAAACTTCACATTATCAGAGCATTTCTTAAATAGAAAGACGCGCGTATAGACTCCTCTGGAGTTATCAAGCTACAGTGACTGCTTACCATCAGGCGGCCGTAAGCTTGTATGCCAAAAAAAAACAATACATACATACAAACATTTCAGCCGTATGCAGTCCACTGCTGGACATAGGCCTCCCACAAATATGTATCACCTTGGGGGTACTTGCCAACTTGACTACACCACGCTTGGCAGGCGGGTTGGCGACCGCAGTAGCTGTAAATTAGGTTTTGACGGACGCTGCTGCCCGTCCGTAGGATTTTTTCCTTTGTCTCCTCTTACGACACCCGCGGGAGGAGATGGGGTGGCGCTATTCTAGCCAGCCGGCATCACACGGCAAAGAAACAATATTCGGCCGAAACTATTCAGGGCATCTTCCATTTATTGTCACTGCGAGCTGTCATCCGCATTCAATTCTTTGACAAAACCAATTTCAAGATGGCGTCTCTTAAACTAGGGCATTAGTTCCAATTTATAACAAAAAGCCAAGAGTGGGAGCCATTTTATTTTCTGGCAAACTGGCTGTCGCAGCTCATTTTGGCATCGGTTCAAATCACCGAGTTTCCTTGTAAATAAAACTTCTTTCTCGAACGGCCACGCCAATTCTTTGATTGTGTGCGTTGTACGATAAAATTGACACTAGGAAAACCTCGTATCGCTTTCAGTCGATCGAGAGAGACATTTTTTTTTTTATGACATAGCAATTACCGTCGCCCATGGGCACCCGTAACACCAGAGTAGTCACAAGCGCGTTGCCGGCCTTTAAAGGGGGTTGGAGCTCTGGGAACCTTACTCACCATCAGGAACACAACACTGCATACCTGAAAGGTCGTAGCAGTGCTATTATGGCTGTGGTCTTCTGTAAGGAGGAGGTAAATACTTCCCCAGTTGGGCTGCCCCAGATTCAAGCGTGATGGCCATCGCTGTGCCCTACCTCTCATAGACATAAGTCGTAACTAAACATGTATTGAAAGAAGACAGAGTTACTGGGTTTTAACTTATTTAGAGTGAGAAACAGTGTCCTGCAATTTTTTGAGGTAGTGACGATATGTAATTATGTTAAAAAAAGTATATTAGGGTAAACTTGGTAATATAGCATATTTTGGTAATATAGCTTGGTAATATAAAGCAACAATGAATCGCAAGCAATAAATTGCTGTCAACCCGATTGTCAGCTTCTAAAACTGACAGTTCGCGTCCATTTGAGCTTGTATTTTTTAAAGCAAAATCTGTGTCAGATAATCACAGTATCACTGAATCACCAAGTGACATTGATAAGTCAAAGTTGGTGTACCTTAAAGGCAGAAGGATAATCAAGAAACCTGAATATCATATATGAATTAGCTACCCCTAATATGACTTAGTGAGTTTTCTATGAATCGATTGTTTTGTACCAGAAAAATCACGTAAAACTTTGGCCAACATTTATATAATGGAAGTGTGTTCTGCCTTCAAAGCACTAATACGCTGACAAAGTTGCGAGAAAAAGCACTAGATTATTTCGTGTACACTACGAAAATCTAATTCTAAACTAGCAGCCGGGAATAAGAACTGTGCCCGTGCAATAGTCCCATTATTGTGGCACCACGAATTCAGCCGCGCACAACGCTCAATTCAAGTATTTGGCATGTTTTCCCCAATTACAGATGCGTTACTGTGAAAATTCTAACTTTTAACGTCGTTCAGCGAAACGACTTCGCCCATTTGTGGGTAGCTTTCAATTTGAAATTCACTATTTGCTTTGGAATTGCCGAGGGAATTTGAAAATGAGAATACCGTTATTCTAACGTGGCGTTCAGTATAAACCTGTGGTCCTAGAATCCTGTATACGAAAATATTTTATACAAATTGTATGGAAATGATTTGTTATAAAAAATATGTCTTTTATAACACAAGCTACAGATCCTTCTATTAGAAGGGTGACTCACAGTATACTGGCCTATATGGATTTAGTAACATAATTAAGGAGCCTTCCGAGCGGCTCGGTCCGGCTCGGGTACGGAAAGGAGTCTCAATGGTTGGTTAAGGTCTCACTAAACCAGTCAACCAAGATTAGGCTAAAGCCCGTCTTAAAGACCTTTATGTCCACGCAGTAAGAGCGAAAAATTGTCGACCGGAGCCGAGCAGCGATAGGCGGTTTTTGTGATATGAAGCTCGGGCTCGGAACGCTTTGGTGGGTCAGCTCGGTAACGGAACGGCGAGGTATCGGAGACGGGGTGATCTACCGTGATTCATTTTTGACTGGTTGATCCATGAATGTTTTTTATCAATTCTTGAAATAAACGGTCTCCATTGAATACCTCAGTGTGTATATTCGATAAAAGTGTATCAAATGGCACTTTTGTTACGCATATTCTAGTGTTAATAAAACTTGTTTGGAATATTGTTTCTTGTATTTATTGGAATATATTTTTGGAATGATTTGGCATTACGGCACTTATGCGTTGTAGCCTAACTATGCGTTGCCACGATCTGCGGTTCACCAAATGGAGTGTTATCCGATAATGTGTGGTTGAGCGGCATTTTCACAATCGATTGGTTTTTGGTTGAGTGCTCAGGCCGGAGTACAATGGGAAGGGTGCTTGTTGTAATGTTTTTCTTTTTTACTAAAATCTGAAAATTGCAGAGAACAAAATATTTATCAACATTAAGCATAGATACTTTGGCTATAAGGGTTAATCGACTAAGCTGTGTCATCTTTTGTCACATTAACTACAGTACGGGAACATACAAAAAATCCGAAAAACATTTTTTCGATTATCATAATATTGATTTTTATAATACCGAATTTTGACAAGTCCGATATGTCGAAATTCTGACTTTTAAAATCATGAAAGTAGAAAATACCGAATGCAATATTTCTGAATATTAGAAGTTCGATTGTTACTTGATCGAATCTAAAAAATCCCGAATTTTGTAATTCCGGAAAACCGTTCACCGATCGGAAATTAAGCGATTCTTTAATATTAATTTCTGGTCTTTGAATATTGGGAATATTAAAAGTCACCTTTAGGTATTACGTATATAAATTAATATATCGTATTACATACATTAAACTGCTACCAAAATAGATTAAGTTAGAACTGCTACCCCCTACACATAAAACTGCAGTGCTACCAGAGTAGTTTCGGTAAATCGGAATTAATATCTAATTCGGGTTAATGATAATTCGAAAATATTGCTTTCGGTGTTACTTTGTACCGGAATCTGAAGGTTCGGTATTATATGTTTTGGGATTTTCGAAGTCGGATTTTTCATTATTCGTAAATTTAAATATTCGTACCTTATATATTCGTAATTTTAACAATTGAAATTTCAATGAGTCGGGCATTGCAAAAAACCAGTGGACGACACCCACAGCTGGACATGGGTCTTCCAGATCGTAACGTCAAAATCGCCACGCTAGGCAAGCGAGTTGGCGATCGTAGTAGTATGTTCCACCGCTCTATGCGAAGCTGCTGCTCTTTCTTCCATATCTGTTGTCAATACTCTTATCCATTAGCAGTAGATAGTGTCCCACAGTCATTTTTATGACGTCAGTCTAATGCATCCGTAAAAAATTGGCAAATGGTATTCCCTTATCGCACTCCCCTTTTAACACGCACAATAAATTACCTTCAACTACAGCACTAGCCAACGTATTAAGCCATGCTTTTTATATGAAAACTCGATATTTTAGTGTAGTATTTACCTGTTTTTCAATGGCATACCTACTTATCAATTAATTTAAATTGATTAAATTTAATATTGGTCGTTGCGGTGACTGGTGATTTGCATAGAAAATTTGCAATATGTGTTGTTACTTTTTGTTTTGTTATTTAATAATTATTAAATGATGTTCTCTTATTATGTACATACATATAATTAAGGTTTGAAATATAAAAAAATGTTTAAGTGCTTTTAGAAAAAGGTTTCTAGACTTAGAAGAAAAAAAGTGAGGGCTCAATAATTTTGGGCAAGACTGTAGAGATTTTTCATTACTACTTTTGTGTGCAGAAATAGATAGAGACTGTTTAAAAATTCACGTTTAAAGGTACACAGTCGATTTTGTTCAAATATATACAGCTGTGTATACTTATATGATAGTTTATTTCAATTATTTCCAAGCGTTGCGCTGGAATTTTAACGTTTAAAAACTTTTCGTGGTACAAAAGTATTATCTCCTGTAGAGAGTGCATGCAGAAGCCATGGTGAAAACTAAAACAGACGAGTTTCTTGAGAATATCGCAACTGTGTTTAAGAAAATTTAGAAAGGAGGTAGCACATTGTTATCGATGAATTCTCAATGTGAATTGAGACTTCGATGCCATTAAGTGTTCAATACGCTTATGGTAGATGTGTCTACACGTCACCCATGATGACGTATACCACGAAGGATAAGATAGAAAAAAAAATGACAAGTCTAATCGTTACTCGGATAGCACAATTTTTAGTGCACTGGGCTAGTGATCCAGTGGTTTTGGGTTCGAGTCAAATTTTTCTATTTTTCTTTCGATTTAAATATCGAAGATATAAGAAATTCGCTAGCAGACGTTTCTGCAAAAAATAATTTTGTGTGTAAGCAAAACTACTAAACTCTTTTTCACGAAAGTTCGTGGCCACACGTATTTTATGTTAAATTAATTACATTCTTAATTAAATACTTTACATTTTTATTAAGAAAGCAATTCTGTATAGAGTTTATTGATCCATGTCTTCCATGACCTTGGCCTCCCACACTCGCTCTCACTTAGAAAAGTTTAGAGCGACGTGTCACAAGATTGATGGGCTAGACTCGTTCGTTCGAATAAACTAAATGGCCTCGGATACCTAAAATGATGGAGGTTCGACATAGATACACGTGTACATGATGAATCACGATGTCAACAGATATCAGCAGAAATTACAGATATACAAGAACTGTCTTGTATATGTGTAACAAAAAAACAGTTTTTTGTTGAACCGACAATGAGTACAATTTTGTCCAAGAAAGAAGAAATATTGTTGTTAAAGGGATAAAGTGCATGTTCAGATATTTATTTTGTCACCACTGCTTCATTCGATTTTTCGTTTGACAACCAAATTATTTTGAAAAGTTTCAACTATTGACTTAATATTTGCTTTCAATATGAAACTAAGCACACTGTATTTTTGTATGTACATAAATGTTCCTTATTTCATATTTTTTCCGTGAGCCTAGTAAAAACGGCTTAATGGCTATTATTTCAAAGTTAAGTATTTCGTCTAAAGAGATTCCTCAAATCTGTGATCTTAAGAATGACCCTTTGGGTAACCCGTAACCATGGCAACGAAAGTCAATAAATAGTTAATTGAGCCATGAAGAAATCTTCAAACTTTGTTATAATCTCCTTACACTTACAAACGAGCTACCGGATACCAAGGACTCCTTTCATTCGTTATATGAGCTATCTTATTTATGGGTAGCCATATAACTCAAAACATATAGCTAGACCTATCAATATGTATGGAGCTTATACAGTATCTCAGAAGAGCAAATAATTCAATTTCATATTCCTTCGATTCATCGAAACCTTTTGTGCTAAACTGTTACTAAGTTCCAATAAAAGGGCTTAGGTAAAAACCTTCCAATGAATACCACAAATCAAGCAATCTAGTAATTTCGCGTAAGCTATTTAGGTTTAATATCAGAATTTTCGTATCTAAATTAGATCTTTTCTATTGCTTATTTGTAAACATGCGTCCTAACTCTTCGACTTGCAAGAGCAAACTTTTACGTATTGATCATCAATATTTTAGCATTTAGACGTCCATTGCTGGATATGCCTCATCCTTGGGAAGTTGCCATAGTCACTACGCTTGGCAGGCGGATTGGCGACCGCACTGCAGATTCGGTTTCTACGGACGCTGCTGCCCAGCCGTTAGTTATTTTTACGTCACCCTCAGGAGAAGATGGGGTGGTGCTATTCCTAGCCGAACCGCACGGCTATATGATTGCTTACATGGCAATTAGGTGATTCAGCATTATAATCACACACAGATCTCACCGGAAAATATCAGAAAAGCAAATGGAAACCGTCAGTAGGTAACTCTTTCAATTGGGTTTGCAGCAATGTATTCCTTGCATTTCACTATTATAAGCTCTTCGTTTTCTGGTTGTGCCATATTCTCATCGAACGGCGGCTACCATTTCTCAGAACTTATTTATATCCTGTGTCATTCTGCTTAGCACAGATTTTCCGTAAGCTTAGCCTACGATAATGCAATATCACCAAATAACTAACCTAAGTCTTAGCTAATGCACATGGAGCCAACAGCAAAGCAAATATTACGTAGTTTGAGGAAGTTAGGTGCTTACTACTATTCGATACCGCAGTAAATTTCCTTTGCCAAGTTCGCGAAGCCAATCGAGTAAATTTTAGCTACGACATGTCGCTAATAGGATTTCTGTTCAATA
This sequence comes from Grapholita molesta, assembly GCA_022674325.2. Taxonomy (NCBI): domain Eukaryota; kingdom Metazoa; phylum Arthropoda; class Insecta; order Lepidoptera; family Tortricidae; genus Grapholita; species Grapholita molesta. The sequence goes on along the minus strand of CP053136.2, from coordinate 2,615,832 downwards.
TATCAGATCAAATAAATAAGCAAGATAAACATTAGACTGATTAAAGTGTGGTTGATGTTGTTGTAAACATTACGAAGTTTCTGGCAAACTGATGTGGTAAACTCAAGTACATGGATAGTACTTTAGTCCCTGTAGTATAATTATGTTTACCCATGCTTATAACACCAATAACTATAAGACTAGCTGTAACCTTAGAATTAATTCTAGGTTTGGGATTGGTCTGCTTACATAAAGGATTAATAATTAAATCTAACAATAAAATGAAACTTAAACTAACAAACTATTTTAAAAAGGCTTCTGGTACCAAACACGCTGGCAGGATTTCTTCCCTGAATCGTGAGGCTGAGCGAGGAAGCTGCCAGCTCTTCAGTCTCCTGTGGCATCTCTTGAGTCTCTTTGACTGACACTCAAAGAAAGAGATTTAGAGCGCTAGCGCCAACTCACGGACCAAAGCATCAATGCCGAAAGCAGAATATTGTATTCTACATGGCCACTATAATATTTCGGATGTTTAAATCGAAAGAAAAAGAGAAAAATGAATCGCAGCGGGATTCGAACCCACAACCACTGGATCACTACACTACTAATTTTGCTATACGAGTATCGCTTAGACTTGTATTTTTTTTTCTATTTATCCCTCGTCGTATACGTCATCATGGGTGACGTGTGTTTATCTACCGCCAGCGTACCGAACACTTAACGGCATCGAAGTCTCAATTTTCATTGAGAATACATCGATAACAATGTGCTACCCCTTTTTAAATTATTTTTTATTATGCATAAACGTTTGCTAGAGAATATCTTTGATATAAATGTATATATGTAATTCATACCTCTTCATTGTGTGTCCATCGGATTGCCGGAGGAGGTTCCGGGGAATGCTGCACCACACACGTCAGGTTGATGGTACTTCCCATGTTGATGAACAGGTCTGGGCCTCCCAGGATCGTCGTCAGTGGTTCTTTGGGAAGAGTACAAATTGTTTTAATAAATAATAAATAAATATTACAGGACATTCTTACATAAATCGACTGAGCCCCATGGTAAGCTCAAGATTTTTTTTTTTCTGGGTACTAAGCAAACGATAAACAATATACATAGAAAACACCCAAAACTCAAGAAAAATTGCCGTGGTCATCACACAAATAAATGCTCTTACTGGTATTCGAACCCAGGACCATCGGCTTCATAGGCAGGATGGGTAGTGATCCACTAGCCCAGGCCTCTCTGGCTGTAGAATGAACTCCCTGCCGAGGGTTACCCATCCCAGAGGTTCTTCAAAAACGGAGTGTATAAGTTCTTAAAGGATAGGCAGTGCGCGTGAGAATCCTCTGGAATTGCAGGCGTCAAAACTGGCTCTGTGCTAGTTTTCCACCGTAGTAGTATAAATATTGCAGATTTCATACATGTATGTAAATATGATTATTTCACAATGCATACAAAATGCTTTCAATTCGTACTTATCTATGCATAGTGCGATATAACTGTTACATCATAAATGCATAGAATCAACATTGATGCAACGCTGTGTACGTGTTTATTTGGAGAGCTAGCTATGACCTAGTTTCAATATTGGAGTCGGAAATCTTTGAATACTATTTCAGTCATCATTTTAGCCTTGTCATTCACTGCTGGACATCCTCCCCCATATGTGACTTGTGTAATATTGGGGGAGTTGCTATTGTCGCCAGTAGCTGTTTGTTGCTACTGGCCATCCTTCGGCTTGTTCCCTATAATATTTGTTACGATATCAGCGAGAGGAGATGGGTTGTATTCTGTACCAGAACCACACGGCACTAATACTACTCCTAGTTTTCATTCTCTATCATGTCCCCAAGCAATTTGAATAGGAAGTGCAAGTGCCTTCGCCTTAGAAATAAACAAGGGTGCCGAAACCTTTCAACAACAACAACATCATCATCATCATAATCATTATCTCAACCATAAGAAGTCTACAGCTGAACATAGGCTTTCCCCTTGGACCTCTACATGTACCGGTTGGAAGCCTCTTGACGACCTCTTGTGGATGGACGTCCTACCCTGTGCTTGCTAGTCCGTGGTCTCTAGCACTTTTCGACCCTATCGACCATATTCTTTTTTTTTTTTTGTTTTGTTTTCAACCATCACATGGCCACCATATTAGAAATTATATTCATGGAAACACGTTAAAAGAACTTTCGAACGTATCGTAGGTTTCCCGTTGAAAGTACAGAATGCACGCCCGATGCACTTTCGCTAACTTTTCAACAACTAATAGGATGAACCTCAAGACTTCAACTGTTGCTTTCGACTTTAGTACTTTGTTTCATGTTTAAACTTGCTCAATTTGTACTACACGAACAAAGCTAATATGATTTTTTTTTGTTAAAAAAAAAACTTTTTAGAAAAAAACGATGACTAAGTACCAAAAATAGTATGTAACTAATGAACCTTAAAACTGCAATAAACTGCAATCACACTTCCCACATTCATTTCAGCTGTAAACCATCCACTGCTGGACATAGGCCTCGGCGTTCTATATTCAAATATTGATGTAAGTTCCATATTAGTTCTCGGCCTAGGAGGAATAATGACTGGAGAACACATCCGCGAGCGCCAGTAAGGGACAAAGATATTTTGGCTTTTGTGGCCCAAAATGAAACAATTCACTATAGTTTTGCTTTACAGGACATTCTTTATAACAAAAATATTAGACTGTTCTGTATTAATTACCACAACCTTGGTTGAAAACCCAAGAAAACTCTGATTGTATTTGTTTGTTCCCCTCCAATTTTGACAGTTCTGAAGGGACCAGTTTGGAGAGGAACAAAAACACGTGAAACTATGACAAGGACGGACGAAAATAGCGCCATCTCTGCCATATCTATGGAAAGTTACATAAGATCATCCCTTTCCATCGTGGTATTTATTATTAGCACGCTCCATCTAGGTTCATGGTATGTCTATGTTCTCGGCATAACTATACAAACATGGTGCTTCAGTTGAGTTTTTCAACTTTTATAGTAGTCTGAAGTTGTAGTACAGTCAAGGCTATGAAGGCGAACCCTATTTTTTTAAGTTATCGATTACCACGATTTTGCAGTTGAACTTAGAAGAATTTCATTTTTTTTTTACCATTTCTCCGTGTCAATGATTTACATGGTCACTGAGCATAGCCAGGGACAAACAGAAACACATGGTAAAACTATAAGGGTTCCTAGTTTTTTTAAAATACAACGACGGTGGCAAAGAAGAACACGGCCCGTCTGATGGTAAGCAGTTATCGTAGCCTGTAGACGCTTGCAAATCCAGAGGATTCCCATTCGCTTTGCCTACCCTTTAAGAACCTATACACTCCTTTTTTGAAGAACCTTATACTGTAGTCCTTAGGGAAAACCTCGGCAGGGAGTTCATTCCACAGCCGGAGCGTTCGTGGGAGGAAATTCCTCTTAAACCGCTTAGTGCGCGACCGTAGACTCTAGGGTGTGGGGATGAATGTACTGCCGACGACGAGCGGTGCGTTGGTAGAAAGCGGCCGTTGGCATCATGTCGAACAGTTGACTACGGAGCTCTAAAAAAGGCCCCTGCGGTACCAAAGACGCTAGCAGCTCCTCGGTAAATCGAGAGGTTATACATAATAATATAGATTAAACAAACTTCTCTGAACTGGGCTATAAACCACCCATCAAAACAGAAAACTGCGCTAATCCAATTTAATTCTTATTTAACTTGAACGAACGATTAGTATTGCTTGCGTGTTCAAAAGTTTGATGGATTCTGCAAATAGTTAGCTTTGTATTCGCTTCTCAGTTCTATAAGGGCTTATTTTATAAAAATATCAGATGCATGTAGGACTTTAGTATTTTGTAGCTAAGCCAATTTCAGCTGAGGGGTTGAATTTGAAGCGTGTTTCTATTTTAAATCTCTATTGGATTTAGAATCACTGATAGGCTGTGGCAACCCACCTCGTGGGCTATTACGTTATATGTGAAATTATCTATGATAAGGGACCTTATTGTCGATGGCGCTTACGCCGTTGTTCAAGATGCCGCAATACAATCGCAACGCGGTTCGACGTAAGCGCCACCGACAATAAGGTCCCTTTTGCTAGATAATGTTACATATTGTTAACTTTTTTATTTGGAATTACAATTAAGATTATATAAAGCCAATTACAATGATCCACAAGGTCAAAATCGTGATCTTAGTATAGAGTAATAGTTAAGAGGGTAGTTGCAGAATAGTATTTGTATTTTATATAAAACTAGCTGACCCGGCGAACGTCGTAGCGCCTAAAAAGCGACAAAAGTAGTGATAGCTTTCAAAAATCACGGGATTTTTGTGACTTTTTAGTACTTAATGTCTCAATCAGGGCTGAGACGATTCCAACCAATCCAATATCATTTTAATCGGTTCAGCCGTTCTCGAGTTATAAGCGGTTGAACAAACCGCACTTTCATATAGAAGATGTTAACAGGACATTCTTACACAAATTGACTGAGCCCCACGGCAATCTCAAGGCTTGTGTTATGGGTAATCAGCCAACAATATGATATACAAATACGTAAATACATATACAGGAACCCATGACGTAGGAACCCTTCAGGACCCCACCAAAAAAATGCCCTTATTGGGATCTGAACCCGGGACCATCGGCTTCATAGGCACTAGGCCACCCACCAGACCAAACCTGTCGTATTTTTTTTTAATGATACAATGTATTTATCAACATATAATTTCAACTTTCCACTGCATTTTGATAAGTGCATTATAATGTGGCAAAATTGAAAAATAAAGGTTTTAAATATTTTATCTTACGCAGACGAAGTTGCGGGATGACCTAGTACAAAATTCGTGTTAATATTATAGACTTGCCGTTTGATGCCGGCTGACTAGAATAGCACCACCCCAACTCCTCCCGCGGGTGTCATAAAATGGCGACAAAGGGAAAAATCTTACGGATGGGTAGCAGCGTCCGTCAAAACCCATTTAGCTACTGCGGTCGCCAACCCGCCTGTCAAGCGTGGCGACCATGGCAACTACCCCTAAAATGATACAAGTCATATTTGTGGGAGGCCTACGTCCAGCAGTGGACTTCATACGTCTGAAATGTAATGTATGTATTATAGACTTACCAACGACAGAGAGGAACATCCGATGTCCAATGGGCGGAGTCGTGCCAACTTGGCACTCATAGATCCCGGAATCTCTGCGCTGCGGGAACCGAATCTGAATAAGAAAAAAACAACTAAGTTCCTAAACTAGGTTATATGCACAGACGACTAAGCTATAAGGACTGCTATAGGTGGAAAACTTAACTCAAACACCATGTCTATGTAGTTGTGCAGAGAATTAATATGGAACTTACGTCAAAATTTAAATATAGAACGCCGACATGCGTACGTACACACGTTACTACTACATAGGCCAAGTGTTTTAGCTAAGTTTTTGACCTACATTATGCAGTGGGTCAATTTTTGTGTTAGGCAAGATGGTGCTAATACGGATTTGTGTTTTCTTCATGAGCCTAAGTACTAAGTAAGTAAGTCTGTTGTGGCAAAGTTAGCAAAGCCGGCGGAATTCAGCTCATATGGAATCAACGTGGCAATGGGCTGGCCATATTAGCCGTAGAACCGATAACCGTTGAGGTAAACGTGTTCTTGAGTGGAGGCCGCGTCCCGCTAAGTGTAGTGTAGGACGCCTTCAGGCTAGGTGGAGTGACGACTTGCGCAAGTTGGAGCTGGATGCGAACAGCCGAAGATCGAACACGATGGCGTGAAATTGGGGAGGCCTATGTCCAGCAGTGGCCTGCGATAGGTTGATGATGAAATATCACTTAGTATACACGAAATTATCAATTATCAGTTAATTTATTTTATTAAATATGTTTAAAAGTTAAAATTTGTGTCAGCCTTTGTTTCCAATAATAACGTTGTGATAAACAGGCAAAGATAATTTTAAATTATAGCTTTTAAAACTCAATCCCCATTTAACTTACAAGTAAAGAGCAACTTTGTTAATTATTTATAAATTGACATTATTGGCTCAAATTCAGACTACATAAAGGAAAATATAAATAGCATAGAAAAAACCGTATCGTAATAATTTTAATTATTAACCACGGAATTATAGCAGACTTAATTAAAATAGCATTTAAGGCAAAAATATTGAACGGGTTTTCTAATGAGGTTTTAGTTCCTATCTGATGTTATTTTCTTCAAAGCGTTTTAGCTTTGTTGTGCTGGTTAAGTGTCTCAAGGCATTATTCCCCTTTACATATATTTACAATTCTTAAGCCCAGGTTAAAATCGTATAAAATATTGACATAGGAAAATAAATTCATTGAGGGTTTCTGCCTAGCCCAGGGGAAAATACTTTTGCCAAGGAAATGTAGCATATCTATAATTGATTTATTAGCTTTTAATATAGAACCAAATAGATGTTTCAATGTTGTAAATAAGTCTCGGCGATCCAACAATGCCGCAAAACCGTTGTCACATTTAAACTAGATTGTCAGACAGCGGAAAAACACCTGAGTATGAACATTGTTCACCAAAATATTCAGGGTTTTTCCAGCAAAGAGTTAGAAATAGGTTTATTTTTAGATAATAATAATATTCATGTCATGTGCATTACTGAACACTGGCTCAAACATGGTCATATGATGTTTGACTTTGTCAACTTTAAATTAGGCAGTTCTTTCTCAAGAAAATCTGCCATTCATGGTGGATCCCTTATAATTGTTAAAAACTGTATGAAATGTAAAGAGCGGACGGATGTTGTCAAATGTTCCATAGAAAGAATTGTAGAACTTGCATGTGTAGAATTGGAAAGTTATATAGTTATCTGTGTGTATAGGCCACCATCAGCTGATTTCGGCACATTTGAAAGTACCATGGAAAATGTACTGAAATTAGTGTCTAGGAGCCAAAAACATGTTATAGTCTGTGGAGATTTTAATGTTAACTTGCTTGAATCGTCTAGTAACACTGTCAAATTGCTATGTTTGTTTAAATCTTTTAATTTATTCAATTTATTTTTTGAACCTACCCGGGTAGGAGCCACCAGTGCGACATGTCTGGATAATATTTTTTGCAATTGCGAATGTTTAGATAAGCAAATTTTTAATTGTTTTAATTCGGATCATAGTGGTCAAAGGGCATCATTTATAAGCCTTGGACAGAGAACTCCACAAACAATAACATTTAGACCCATTACTGGTTATCGTTTGGAATTATTCAAAAACGAAATTCAAAAAAGTCTGTCTTCATTGCCCTATTCTCATTTTACGAATCAAATAGTATGTATAAAGACCTGTTTGGTGTAATTCTTCATAGTTTTAATAAAAATTTCAAATTGAGGACTATTAGTGGGTCGAAAGTAACAACGAAAGCAAAGTTTAGTGAATGGGCTACTGTGGGCATTCACAGAAGTAGAAAGAGGCTTTACGAACTTTATGGGAGAGAGGGAGCTCAACAGGAATGCTGGTTTTCTGGACTATGTTAGGAACTACTCCAAGATCTTCAAGAAAGTGTGTTTAACTGCTAAGGCAAACTTTATTAATTCTAAACTCAAAGTGTCGGACAATAAAGTAAAAACAGTTTGGAATATTATTAACAGAGAAGCTGGTAAATGTAAATCACGCATTACTCAAGTGAACATTGTCTCAGATACTCAACAGGTAGTGTCAAATGCCGATGTTGCCTCGGCATTTGAAGATTACTTTTCCAACGTGGCTCTAAATACAACACAGTGCCTACAATCATCATCGCCTCGAGCACATTCCTTACTTTGCGCTAATATTAAGAAATGTAAAAATATGTTTGAATTTGAATTTGTAGACTCAGAAAAAATTGTAAAGACATTCAAGTCACTCAACTTAAAGAAGACAGAAGACTTGTGGGGAACGTCAGTCGCGGTCATTAGTCATATTATAGAAGTTATAGCGCCTTATTTAGCTTTAATTTACAATAATTCCGTTTCAGAAGGCGTCTTTCCAGATCTTATGAAATGTAGTAAAGTCATTCCTCTTTTAAGTCGGGTGAATCGAGTGATCTAACTAATTACCGTCCGATTTCAATACTCCCTGTACTAAGTAAAGTTTATGAAAAGTTAATGTTAAATAGTCTGCTGAGTCACTTTAACAGACAAAGATTACTTACAAGTAATCAGTTCGGTTTTACAAAGGGACGTTCCACAACCGATGCTGCTTCGGTGCTTATTCAACACATTTACAGTATTTGGGAAAATTCTTGTGATGCCATTGGAATATTTTGTGATCTTTCTAAAGCTTTTGATTGTGTAGATCATGGAACTCTCATTCTGAAACTAGAACATTATGGCCTATCAGAAAATGCCTTAAACCTCATGTCCTCATATCTTAGCAATAGAAACCAAACAGTCGTTGTAAATAACACCCAGTCTAGAGGAGCCTTAGTAAAATTAGGAGTACCACAGGGTTCTATATTAGGCCCGTTCCTGTTTTTGGTTTATATAAATGATTTACCTTGTATAGTAGAAAACCGTTGTGATATAGTTTTATTTGCCGATGATACATCATTAATTTTCAAGGTTGACCGGCAATCTACAGATTTTAATGTAATTAATAACACACTAGCTGATGTTCTCAACTGGTTTACTACTAACAATCTGTTGCTTAATGCTAAGAAAACAAAATGTGTTAGATTTGCTTTGCCGAATGTTACACCGGTGGATACTAGAATACTTTTAAATAATGAATGCTTAGAGATAGTAGATAAAACATTGTTCCTTGGTTTAACATTGGACAAAAGTCTACAGTGGACTCCTCATATAACAAAACTCGCACATAGATTAAGTTCGGCCGCTTTCGCCGTCAGGAGAATTAGGCAACTGTCGAATATTGAGACAGCTCGATTAGTTTATCATAGTTATTTCCATAGTGTAATGTCATATGGTATTCTGGTTTGGGGCAAAGCAGCTGACATACAGACTATATTTGTATTACAAAAAAGAGCCATTCGTTTTATGTATAACTTAAGAGCAGGTGCATCTGTTAGAAAACTTTTTAAAGAAATTAATATATTAACTGTAGCTTGTCAATATATATATGAAAATATTATGTACGTTATTAAAAACCTTCAGTTGTTTACCAAAAATTGTGACATCCATACCTATAACACTAGAAATAAGAATAAGCTTGCTATTAGAAAGTGTCGTGTGCGTAAAGTGTATAAATCATTTTTGGGCAATGTATTCATTTATATAACAAGTTACCTGATGATGCCTTAAAATTACCCTTCCCAATACTTAAGAATTACTTAAAAAAGTCTTTGATGTCTAAGGGCTATTACAGAGTAGAGGATTATTTGACAGACAAACATGCATGGCCCAAACCAGAAACTAACAAAACCGCCTAGCAATTAATTCAACAATTGTATGTACTGCCAGATAATGTAAATGACACAGTTCAGATAAGAAAGCATATTAAAGTATGTCTATTTTGTGAAGTCGAATTTATTTATACATTATTATTTTTACTTTTATATTTTAATATTTTCTTATCTTGTAATAAACCGTTTGATATGTTTTCTTATCGGACTACGCATAATTATGTAAGTACCTACTTTAAGATTTGATGTATCACTGTTTTGAAAAATAAGTCCCGCCGTAGTTTCTTGCCGGTATCTTCACGGGTCAGAGGTGTAGGCTTTGAACCGGTGTAGATTTTTGACGTTCATAAGTGCATGTAATGTGCCTAAATTGAAAAATAAAGATCTTTTATCTTTTTATCTTTTTATCAACCTTAGGAAACCTTGAAAAAAATTTGGAAACAATACCAGCTGATCGATCGACTAGCGGAAAAATATTCGGAGGGCTGACCTTAAATGAAATGGTAACTGGCACGGAGAAAGATGAAGATAGCCGAGAAAGAAGAAGATAGCCGGATAAGAAGACGTGTAGGTATCCGTGTACAGGGTTGGTCCGGTGGAGAGAAATAAGAACAACGAGGTTTTTGTATAAGTTAGTAGCAGTTCAGTTCCAGTTTATTGCGTCTACACTATCCGCCCCCCTTTCCGTCAAGGACGCTTTTGAAAAACTAGTGCCTACGCCAAATCCTAGGATTACTTGCCAAGTGTAAGCCAGAGTCCCACGAGCCGTGGTAAAATGCCGGGGCAACGCGAGGAAGAAAAAGAAGGATATTTTTCACCCTATAGCAAGTTATATACCCAGTCAAATAACAAAATATCTGAAAAAAAAATGTCATTTTGAAGTTTACATGGCTTGTTCCCTTTAACCCTTGATTGTAAAGCGCCGTTAGTTATCGATACGAAGTCCAAACTTAAAAGTCAATTTTTCAAAACAAAATGGTGGCAAAAAAGATATCCAAGTTGCCTCTGTATTTGGAGCGATGTGTCCAACTTTGAGAAGATTGATCGTTCGTGTGGGAGGTTCCAGGACATTGAGCGTGGAAGAGGAATGTTAGGGTTTTAAGATGTCAAAAGTAGTTTAAGTGTTTGCTACAAAGTGTTGCAGGTCTTTGGACACAATTGAAGGCTTAAATTGGTGTGTTTGATTTGTCTGTGGTGTTACAAATCCCCACTAAGGGCGTTGTAAATCCTTCCTCGGATGCCGGAGGTCTTAGTCATTTTTTTCTTAAGTATTATGTCATCTATTTTCAATGACCTCATTAATATTGTAAAAAAAATAACCTTATACATTTGGATCAGTTTTAGGACAGTTGCATCGAAGAGTCTCTTCGCGATTTCTACAAAAAAGTTTGTACGTACTGGGATTCCGTGGAGCTATATAATATTATAATTTGTATATAATAGACAATATTTCACGAATCGATATAGTCTTCTAGTGGTTGGTAAATAAAAATTGTCTTACTTTCAATATCCAGTCTTCTGTGTGAGGATTATGGACGCTGATGAACCTCTGGTCTGACGTGTATGTCATCCTCCCTGATGTCAGAAGGTGGATGTCACGATGTCTGATCCATGAGACCTGTACAAATAGAATCAAAGTCAGGTCATATAGCATCTCAATCAACATTGGAGCAGTCTTTTTTATGGTGTCACTAAGTTGTTTTTTTTATGACATAGGCGGCCAACAAGCAGACGGATTGGCTGGTGGTAAGCAATTGCCGTCGCCCAAGGGCACCCGCAACACCAGAGGAGTCACAAGCGCGTTGCCGGCCTTTAAGGAGGGTTGCAGCTCTGGGAACCTTACTGCAGTGCTATTATGGCTATGGTCTTCTGTAAGGAGAAGGTACTTCCCCAGTTGGGCTGCCCCAGATTCCAGCGTGATGGTCATCAGACCAATCATAAACTCATACCCCATACTCATAACCCATGGACGTGAGACACATTGGTCCATGAGTCGATCTCTTCTCTTCATCGGTTGATGACAGAAGTCAGAATATGACAAATGATAACTGACAACTGTACAGGAGAATCACGGTTCTGTTACCGAAGTCCTGAACTCTTCAGTCCGGCTCTTGCCTTCATCGGCCTTTACAGAAAGACAGAACGTACAAGCGATCGCTGGTAACTGGATCAAAGACTCACGGTTCTGTTCCCAAGATCATGGACTCTGCAATTTAACTGCGCGGTCTTCCCAACAAGAGCGGTCACGTTCTTGGAGTACGCCACGTCGAAGTGTGGCCCACGCTGCGTCAGGCCCAGGTCCACGTCAGTGTAGTCAAGTTCTTGGACGGCGTCCGTGTTCACGCCGTTTATGTTGTCCGTGCATCCTGGGAAATGAAAAACATGGTGTCACAATGGTATTTAAGGCACTTCGCTAGTTGGTAGTTTAACCTACAAAGGAGGTTCAGAATTTTATTAGTCACTAAGAGCGAAATGCTTTGAAGAGTATATGTCTCCATTTTTTCCGTAGCTTACCGTCGACGCGAACGGAGCTGTGCAATTATAGTCTCCTGACTGGTTAAACATGAGTGAAGCCGTGTGTTACAAAGTTCTAAGACATTTCATGAGCCAATTGCTCAAGAAAGATTTAATGAAAATGCTTGAGCTCCAGGATTCTAACTCAGTGTATGCGTTAATTTGTATTCATGATGAATACTTGTAATTGTTTCTTTATGAATATAATAGTTAAAATGTATTTATCTATTGCATATAAAAAAAGTCTTTATCAGGTCAATAAATATCCGGTCTAAGTATACAGTCGTCATCAGATATATTATCGAAGTTGTGGAGGTGGTCACAAATATATAACGTCTCTATTTTCACAGCGATAAAGTGCATGTGCAGATATTTGTGACCAACTCAACAGCTCTGATATTTCTGATGGCAGCTATTTAAGATTTATAACTAATTCTAGCCAAACTAGAAAGAAAGTGCAAACTCGCAACTCTCAACTGGAGACGAGAACTGAACTCGCAACTCCGGGATAAATACGAGCCCGCCTCTGCCAATAGCAATAGTCCTACAGAGACTACTTTTGTTTCCTTTATTTGTAACGATTATGGTATCGTTCTTAGGGGAAGCTTATATCTAGAAGTGGTAGTCTTTTGAACGAGCGCTGTGCCAGCGAGATGTCCATTAGCATTATATACACATATTTCAGCCGTATGCAGTCCACTGCAGGGCATAAGCCTGCCACAAATATGACTTGTATCATCTTGGGGGTAGTTGCCATAGTCGCCACATTGACAGGCGGGTTGGAGACCGCAGTAGCTGTAGATTGGGTTTCGACGGACGCTACTGCCCGTCCGTAGGATTTTTCCCTTTGTCGCCTCATACGATACCCGCGAAAGGATATGGGGTGGTGCTATTCTAGTCAGCCGGCATCACACAGCAAGAGAAATTTCCACGCAATGGTCAAAATGCCAAAACTCGATAGGGAAAGTTAGTTGTGATGTGATCCCACTCCCTTTGAGGTCCGGCCGAGTATCCATCACCGCGAACCCATCGTTATCCCGCCGCGCCAAAAGTCATCCTACACCACTACCCTCAACGTAATGGGCTTACATGATGGACCGTCAAGCACGAGCCATGATGATTTTGATGGTACATTGGATATACTTTTAATAAAGTTACCTAAAGCTTTAGACAGCCTTCCCAGTGATGTCATTAATGAAATAATGAATAAGCCTAATAGTACTATTAAGAATATTGTTAAAAAAAGCTCTGATAAATTTAAAAATAAAAGGGAGCGATAATATGTCAATCTAATTAACTTTTAAGTAATTATCTAAAGGGGTTGCATCCCCGCTCTATTCACTTTCTTAGAGGCACAATCTTAAAATTAAAAGATTATTTCTAAGGAGGTTCATTTTTCTAAATTATGCTTATTTGAAAATAAACAGTTTAAATTTAAATTTTTTTTTAATAATAACCTAGTCGGTTTGCTAAAAGTACTACACTCCACGCATCTCATTATTCCAACGACATTCATAAAGTCCCATTTAAAAAATCCAAGTTGCCGAACAATGCTTCCATTTCAACTCCGCTTCACCTATTCAGCTTGTACTAAACAGCAATATAGACCAGTTAATTTCCGAGCGTACTTTACATGCAAAACGGCTCCGCGTAATGAAAAAACCGGGTCCGTAAATAGTCCCGAGTTTAATATTAAAACAATACATAGCTCGGTGGAAAGATATTATTGTATAGGCTGTGGTATAGAGTACTAGTCCAGAATTATTATGGAACAAGCCTTTTTTTTTGCCAGCTCCAAAATGTGTTCGAAAATTTGCATACATTTTTTATTACTTCCCGTCCGTTACCGCAATATGAAAAATAGTAACGGAATGGAACAAAAAAAGCTTGTGACACATTTTTTCTCCTATCACCCGGACCCGGGTATGTCCTTAAACTACGTCCAACAATGAGAGGTAGGGCGCAGCGATGACCATCACGCTTGAATCTGGAGCAGCCCAACTGGGGAAGTACCTCCTCCTTACAGAAGACCACAGCCATAATAGCACTGCTACCTTTCAGGTATGTAGTGTTGTGTTCCTGATGGTGAGTAAGGTTCCCAGAGCTCCAACCCCCCTTAAAGGCCGGCAACGCGCTTGTGACTCCCCTGGTGTTGCGGGTGCCCATGGGCGACGGTATATGCGTACCACCAGGCAATCCGTCTGCACGTTTGCCGCCTATGTCAAAAAAAAAAAAAAAACCACCAACTCCAGTCTTATGGAGTTGCTACCCAGAATCACAAGTTCTTTCGAGCCTGATAGGAGAAATGTGCCCCAAAAATTTCATACATTTTATGTTACTTCCGTTCCGTTGCCGCCATAAGAAAGATATGAAAAATAGTAACGGAATGAAATAAAGTGAAAATCCCCTCCCGTACTCCCCTGTGATAGTTATTTTTAGGCTAGAGGCAAAAAATGGAGGATGCCCAAGGGTGTCGCATCAAAAAAAAAAGCTCTGAAAGTATAAAACACAGCAAAACATATAACTATGATTGCCGTGTGCTCTGGCTGTGAATAGCATCACCCCATCTCCTCCCGCGGGTGTCGTAAGAGACGACAAAGGGAAAAATCTGACGGATGGGCAGCAGCGTCCGTCGAAACCGAATCAACAGCTACTGTGGTCACCAACCCGCCTGCCAAGCGTGGCGACTGTGGTAAATCCCGCCAAAATTATACAGTCATACTTGAGGGAGGCTTATCTCCAACAGTAGCAAATGATGAAATGATGTTGTAACATACAAAAACCTTAATAGAAACCTTGAACATAATTATGTGAATTAGGTTAGTTTGTGAATTGCGTGCACACATGTGAAATATTATTTCGCATTAAAGTTTGACGTACCCAGCCCTCCAATATGCCACCCTGTATTATAATCCCACTGTACTTGAAGAATTTATGACCACTTGAAACTTGTTAATAGTGTGAAACAGTTAAAGGACCGTGGGGTGCTTACGACAGAGAGTGTCAAGTGTTACGTATCGCATCTGAAAATATGTATACATTGAATGTGTCCAAAATATGTGGCGTAGTCTTAGAAAATGAAAATACCTTCGCGTTAACGAGGAGAAAAGTAGTAAGTTAAAAATTAAAATAATATTTTGAGTGAGAGTGAGAGAACACCGTGGGGCACAGCTGGTACAAAATTATATAAACACCCACGACTCAGGAACCAATATCTGTGCTCATCACACAAATAAATGTCCTTACCGGGATTTGAACCCGGAACTGACGAAATCACGAAAAAAACTAGTTTCAAATAAAACTTAACTTATTGGTGTCATTTTCTACAAATAAAAGCAAAATTTGCCGTGTGATGCCGGCTGACTAGAATAGCACCACCCCATCTCCTCCCACGGGTGTCGTAAGAGGCGACAAAGGGAAAAATCCTACGGACGGGCAGCAGCGTCCGTCGAAACTCAATCTACAGCTACTGCGGTCGCCAACCCGCCTGCCAAGCGTAGCGACTATGGCAACTACCCCAAAGACAAGTCATATTTGTAGGAGGCCTATGTCCACCAGTAGACTGCATACGGCTGAAATGATGATGATGAAAAGCAATAAACCTAATCAGTCTTTTAAAAAATTAATATATCTTTGTACCAAAAAAAACAGTTTCTTTTTAGTTTTAAAACCGAGCCAAGGAGAAAGTATGTCAAGAACTCTTCCTCGTAACAGTTCTTGAAGTTTTAACTCAGGCGTTGAGACATAAAAAATATTTTCATCTTAGACATTTCTAGAAATATTACTCGCAACTTTATTCTATAGTTTGTATGTTACTTTGTGCTTATATTGTATTAACATTACATGTATTTACTGTATCAGGATAATTAGTTATTTGTTACACAAGGGAGCAAAGTGAGTGTTTACCTTCCCATGCTAATATTGAGACCCGAGCTAGCGAAAGATTCCATAATTAAATCATGAGCATAGCGAATTACTATTACTACCTACTAGTTGTAGGTTCTAGATGACGATCATCTGGTACCTACAACACAAGCCTTACTGAGCTTACCGTAGGACTAGGTCGATTTGTGTAAGATTGTCCTAAAATATTTTTTATTATTATTTATTTTTGTAATGGTATATATCTATAAAGAGTGTATGTGTATTATGTATTTGTTTTATGTTTGTGTATTATATGTATGCTAGTCTATTATATGAAGTATAATGTCTTCATAAAATTTGTATTTAATTCACCGCCTACAATCTTTTCTGTTTTGCCCTAAGATTGACTGGAGAATGCCTCATGGCATTAAGTCCGCCTTTATACGTTAAGGTTTTCTTATGTGCAATATAGATAAAACAAAATAAAACAACTAAAAGGATTATATACCACCTGCTTGGGATCCTGTGGTTCATTTAATAAAACGGCAGGCAAGACTGCGAGGCCATAGTGTTGGACAGTGTGGACATTTTACTTAGTGGTTTATATTTTTATGTATTATAAGCCCGTCTGGTGTGTGCAAACATCATGGGCAAGCAAAATATGTGGGTAGGTTTGCATATTTTAATTTTTGGGATGAAGGTATATTCATATTTTCTTCGATCCACCCGATGACCACGGACGCTGCTAAAGGGATCGAAACGTCAGGATGATACAGGCGATATAATCCATTTCATTTGTTATATTTCTTGAATAATTATCGCAGCAACCGAAGACAATATATTATTACCAATAAAAACTACTTTTGAAGCCTTTTTAAATTACGTCATTAGGGTTCAATACTCTTCGGTAGATGTCGCTACACGTCACCCGTAATGACGTATACCAGGAAGGATAGAATAGAAAACTTTGACAACTCCAAGCGGTACTCATATAGCACAATTGGTAGTGCACTGAGCTAGTGATCCAGTGGTTTTGGGTTCGAGTCCCGCTGCGAGTAATTTTTTTCTATTTTTCTTTCGATTTAAATATTTAAAAAGTTGTATTATGACGTAACCATATTAGTGTATGCAATGTTGATAGCTTAATTCCACCATTACAGAAATAGCTTTTGACTCTACTGATAGTGTTATGTCCTGCCGGTGATCGCCGGGTGATGACCAAAATAGTGGTGCAACACGTTTTGAAATCAATTCTTAATTAGTTGCACAATTCTGCGTTAGATCACTGCATAATACGCTATCAATATTACACACTAAACTACATTTGAACAAAAAACAAAAAATACATTTTCAAGACGACTTCGCCATTTTGAGGTTCAACCGTCAATTTCCATTCAATAGGCTATGATGACTTCTTACCATCAGGCGGGCCGTATGACTTTGTCGCTTTTAACACGTAGTAAAAAGTTAATATTACGGTCACTATAGTTACGTCGTATAAATCCAAATAGTATTGTGCTCCATTTTAATTGCTCGAGTGGACTCGCGCGAGCACTAAACGCATTGGGGTCAAGTATTCATGGACTGTTAAGTCGCGACTACTGAGTGTCGGTTTACGCGAGCTTGCGACCTTTAAATTATTTCGTTTAAATGTAGTTATAAAGATTTGAATTCATGTTTCATGTTTTTAATTGATAATTATATATTTATTTTGCAGTTAGTTGACATTTGTGAAAAAGTGTAAGTTGATATGTATGTATGGTATGACGTTGATTGATTTATACATATCTAAGTAATAGAGAAAATACGTAGATCATTTTCTATTACACAATTTGTGATTCAATTCGCGACCCATCACTAGTGACTGCATCACAGTTCTCCTCTTTCACTCGGATCAAAAACACATGGACTTATGTCCAAATCGATCAAAGTATAAGACAATAGATCGGCCATTATTATGTTATTTACTTACCGGACAGAGAAATCGATATGGATATTATATTAGAACTCGTATTTGCGTCTCACTTTCACCTACAAAAGGAAAGTAACTTCGAATATTTACCTGTACAACCCACTAGAGCGAGGACCAAGGCTCCAAACAGAAGAGCCATCTCTAGTTCGCGTGCCTTCGCATAATCTCACATCCAAGCTCGACCATCTGCAAACAAAAAACAACCTTAATACTGCGTGTTAAATGCTAAAACACAAAATGCTTCATATCCTAAGTCTATATGACAAACGATTGTGGCTTTTATTACGTGACCACACGGTCCAGTTTAAATTGGTGCCGATTTGCATAAGAGGTTCATATTGTGTTACAATATAACGCTTGTTTCGGTATATGTAAGGTTGTTAAGTCTCGTCGTATTATGAAGCGAGAGCGTTGTTGAAAACTCAATTTTGCGCCAATGACGAAGAGTTGATTTTCGCTTGTAATTGTGTTTGGGGTGCATTGAGCAGGGTTTTGTTAGTGATTTACAGGGTGATGTGTTTGGGTATAATAATGCTTGTATGGAACATGTAAGCGCTTGCGAAGTGAAGGTCAGGGTAAGATTAACCGTTAATGTTTGTTGACGAAGATAACAGGTTCTGACATGTTATGTTGTAAGTAAACCGATAAGATTACTGTCTTACATGTTTAACTTTCATGTTTAAGTTTCAATCAACATGAATATGAAATATGTTTTCATATTTACACAAACTTATTTGAGATTTCTTGAAACAGAGAATGTCTATTTAAATAATTAAATGGCAATTGGAGGGCACATTTCCAAAAAATAAACTGAAATTAAAAAAGTTACTAAGAAGGTGAATTTGAAAAAATCCACGCAAGCTAAGAATCATAATATTTTCCAACGAGATAATCTATATTCTGAAACTCTAAGTATTTGTAGCGATCAAAGAGTAACAGGTATAGATTAGTGTAGACTTAAACATGAGGTGTTGAATTATGGATGGGACGGGCAAGCGCTTAGTAGAGTAAACATATTGGTCTTATCCCGTGTAAATGAGCCACAATGCTATTTATAACTTAATACCACTGCGTAGTAGGTCAAATTTTGACAAGACTTATAGTAACGCTAGTAGACCTAGATATTGTCCTTCAACTTCGACCCTTGCCCCTATTTCACCACACCGTCAATTTCACGATTTGCTATTTCAATTTCTGACTTTGCTGGAGTCCATTGGTTCACATCCATTCACATTTGCCATGTGAGGCTGACTAGAATAGCACCACCCTATCTCCTCCCGCGGGTGAGGTAAGAGGCGACAAAGGGAAAAATCCTACGGCTGGACAGCAGCGTTCGTCGAAACCCAATCTACAGCTGACCGCCTGCCAAGCGTGGCGACTATGGCAACTACCCCCAAGATGATACTAGTCGTATTTGTGGGAAGCCTATGTGAACTGCATACGGCTGAAATGTATGTATTGGTTACATTGATCGCTTACCACCGGCATGTGAGCCTGTTTGTCAGGAACACGTTACTTTTCAAGACCACAAATAATGTGATCGATTTTATGGGGTCAGAAAAATATCACGATTGATCACGATGTGTACTTTTCACACATGAGAGGGTTGTCAGAAGAGGGCCAAAAAACGGTCACATGATTTTTGACAAGGCCATACTTGAAAATCGATACAGACATCTCGCAAGAGTTTTCCGACTGACTGATCTAACATCAAAAACTCATAATCGTTTCCAGATGACCCAGCCTGTTTTTTTCTAAACAGTTGATTAATCTTTAAAACCTACGACGGCTATAAAAGCCTTCCTTTTAAAGGCGAGCGAGGCCAATTTGATTAACTCGACTTAAACCAGACGCCAAATTAAAGTAACCAAGACTTAGCTCTAAGCAGCTTTCAAATGAGTAAAAAGTCTAAGAAAAATGTTGCGGAAAATGCGCTCCAGAATTTGTAACTGAACTGCGTAATTCACTTAACGCTTGAGACATGCATTGAAAAAAATGCACTTTTAACGCTTCGAATTTAAGAAGGAAGACGACTCATTTTATTTACAGATATTTTCAAGGGAAGAGTGAATAGGCTTTTACTGAACCAACGTGCTACACACTCAACCTCGTCGACACTTACCATCAGGTGTGACTGAGGTCAAACGCTGGTCAGTCTTTTTTTTATGACATAAGCGGCAAACGAGCAAATTGCCTGGTGGTAAGCAATTACCGTCGCCAACACCAGGGGAGTCACAAGCGCGTTGCCGGCCTTTAAGGGGGGTTGGAGCTCTGGGAACCTTACTCACCATCAGGAACACAACACTACATACCTAAAAGGTAGCAGTGCTATTATGGCTGTGGTCTTCTGTAAGGAGGAGGTACTTCCCCAGTTGGGCTGCCCCAGATTCAAGCGTGATGGTCATCGCTGTGCCCTACGTCTCATTGTTGGACGTAGTTTAAGGACATACCCGGGTCCAAAACTTGTACGCACTCAGCCCGACGCTTACATATAATTATGAAAAACTCGATTAACTTTACCTAAGTATGATTACATTCGCTCGGATGAACTTTTTCACTAACTTCCACCGTAAACACTTTGAAATACCGCCATATTGCGCATTAACTTTCAAACTCTCCTCAATTCTAATTTCTTTCAACTTTTCGCGAATCGTTCTACAAACAGATTAAAATAACCGTTGTAATGTAAATCTTAAATTCATATTAAGAAGGTTTCATATTGCTTTTGTTGGATATTAATTTTTTGCATGTTTACTTTCGCTTTTGAAAAAATATCCGAAGTGCGCGACAGCTTTGGGTAATAGTTTTAATTACGCCACAGGGTTTTTAGTGTGACTTAAAAATATTTAGCAATTTAATAACGATTTTGACAGTGTTAACTAACAAAATCCTGTCTCGGTCAACGGTGGAACAAGTCACTATTTCTTAAGTTCATATCTATTTGAACTTGAAAATTACTAGCCCAAGGCAAAAAAAGCTGATAAGATAATCAACTATACCAGGTGCGGCCTGTAATAGGTGCAAAAAATTTAGGAATCGCTTCTACACTACGAACGTAACAACATTTGTTCCACAACTTTAAATAATTGGGTAATTTATTACTTGTGATTTTTTCGAATTAAATAGTATTTTCAATGAACAGCAGCAATAGTCTAGTTGACGTTTACTGTCAGCCTACAAACTTCATAGTTTTCGCAATACATTTCTTGCTTGGGAAATCTTTATTTATTAGTATTTATGAAACTATAAATTATTTTCAAAAGTCGTAGAACAAATATTGCTACGTTTGTGGTGTAGAAACGATGCCTAAAGTTAATGCTCCTATTACAGGCCAGACCCGGTATAGCCTAAAAAGTTGACAAATGTCATTCTAATATTTGTCAACCTTTTAGGCTATATAGTTGATTAAAAAGTTATATAAGTCCTCAGTAGGCAGTTGAAACTTCTGAGTATTGAAATATACTAAAGTGGCAATTAAGTTATGGTATTGTGTGGACGAAATATGGTAATGGACGAATATAGGCTGATGATGATGAAACATTAGTTACTAAACTAATGTAAACGCGGCATTATTTGTAGGTACTCATTTAGTATTCTATACGCGTTCATTAGATCGCATTAGTGAACTAGCATGAACTATAATGATGCCGATGAATAAATAAGGCCGTTCAGAAACTATAAGCTGCCATCAAAGCCTGAATATCTAACTAACTAACTAATTATATCGTATAATGTTTAGAGAACTTAGTTAATAATATAAAAAGTATATTATTGATATTTGAAGTATAAACAGAGAATTAGCCGTCTGTAATATTATTATCTATTTAGTCTTTATTACATATAATATAAACTTATCTAGTATCTAGGTTAAATATGGAGTACAATTTTATCGTCTATAGTGTCTCACCCTCCGCGAGATGGTCGCCCACAAAAAGCAACATCAACGATGGCTCAAGGACAACACCGGTGAAAAGGGCTAAGAGTAAAGAGGTGTCACTGGACTAAACATATAGCCAACTCGCCACTTAGGTTTCCACATCTACCCTCGAGAACGCAGCTCTAGCGACCGCACTCTGGACGGCCAGTTAAGGCCAGAGGCAGGGGACCTGTCCCACCTGTCCGACAGGGGGCTCAGGTACGTGGAGTCACTATTCTCCAACAGCTCGCCACAAGCTACCAGTAGCGCCGCGTCAATTTTTTTCTTAGGCAACACGGAGACGATATGTCTTTTCTTCATGAGCCCAAGGCAAACCGTTGAATTGTAGTAAAGTTAGTCAAACCGGCGGGAATCGGCTTGTATAAACGCGCCGCCACTGCAAGCTATCCTATGTTTACTGCTTGCACTGGATCCCTACGCCTTATTTCTGTTATTATTGGGACTGCCATCTGACCTTCCAACCCAGAGGGTAAACTAGGCCTTATTTGGATCAATCCGGTTTCTTTATAATGTTTTGCTTCACCGAAAAGCGACTGGTAAATATCAGATATAATTTCGTACGTAAGTTCCGAAAAACTCGAGCCGGACTTAAAGGTCTTCAAAAACCTTCGACCTTTAAGCCCCATTTAGACCAGGCAAGAAGTTGCATACGATTCTCATTACATTGCGGGATATCAGCGTCCGGCGAATTCGGTCGCTTTAAATAACCCCGCAATGTAATGAAAATCGTATACAAGTTCTTGCATGGTCTAAATGGGGCTTTAGATTGCAAGTCGCACGCTCTTATCGCTAGACCACCAGCGCTTCGCTATTTTGTGCTTTCTGTCAGACTGTCAACTATGTAACTGTTTTATATATTTAGATTACTTTTAATACATTAAAAGGATCAAAGCCTTTACTTTATAAACTCCTCAAGGCTTATATACCCAGTCATAGGCCTAAATAAATACTTATCTTACCCAGTCGACCCTTTGAGTAAAAAGGGACCCTCGGCGTCCGCAATAGCCTGATTTCAAATTCAAAAATTATTTGGCACTAAGATACTTCTACGGTAATTATGATTTTATAATTGGAAAAACCCTAAATTCTTTTACGCTTTTCCTGTATATAAGACCAAAATTAATGATTTTAGTCGTAATATTTTGAATGGTAAAATCCCAATAGACAGCATTAATTGTTTTATCTTAAAGGGTGACAAAAAAGTGCACAAACTGTTAACTATTCACCAAAAGATAGACGAAAATCCTCGCACAGTATTTCAACTTGCAACCTGTTTGCCGTGTGATGCCGGCTGACTAGAATAGCACCACCCCATCTTCTCCCGCGGGTGTCGTAAGAGGCGACAAAGAGAAAAATCCTACGGACGGGCAGCAGCGTCCGTCAAAACCCAATCTACAGCTACTGCGGTCGCCTGTCAAGCGTGGCGACTATGGCAACTACCCCCAAGATGATACAAGTCATTTGTGGGAGGCCTATGTCCAGCAGTGGACTGCATACGGCTGAAATGTATGTATGTATGTAACTAAAATCATACAAAAATGTTAGTCATGTTATACACATTTGGACCCGGGTATGTCCTTAAACTACGTCCAACAATGAGAGGTAGGGCACAGTGAAGTACCATCACGCTTGAATCTAGAGCAGTCCAACTGGGGAAGTACCTCCTCCTTACAGAAGACCACAGCCATAATAGCACTGCTACCTTTCAGGTATGTAGTGTTGTGTTCCTGATGGTGAATAAGGTTCCCAGAGCTCCAACACACTTATAGGTCGGCAACGCGCTTGTGACTCCCTTGGTGTTGCGAGTGCCCATGGGCGACGGTAATTGCTTACCATCAGGCAATCCGTCTGCTCGTTTGCCACCTTTGTCATAAAAAAAAAAAAAACACATCCCTTCAATATAACATTCACAACTCAAACATAAAGGCGTAATTTACAACATGTAAAAAGAAGACCTAGAAAAACCGCCCGTTTACACGAAGCTGTTTATTTTCCTCGAACGCTTAATGATAATTACGCACTTTACCGGACGAGTATATTAACGAACGAAAGAAATATAAAAGCTGCCATTAAATTACTTTATCTACACACATGTCATAAACACTCTACAATGCTTTCAAAAACTGCAAATTACTAAAAGCATAATGTCAAAAACTTTCATTACAATAATTTTCTTATCTGTGAAAATGTAGCTCTATAATAAGCAAAACTTCGATGGTATTATGACTAAATACAATTAAAACTGTTGTGAGCCATGTTACTACTACTTAGTTACACACGGATAAACTCACGTGTAATTATATCGCACAAGGCAACATGTTTCGGGTAAGCTCTGGTACCCAATCTTATTATGACTCTTAAATTTCGAACGTCACTAAAAAACAAAATAATTGGTAACTTAATATAATTATGAGATCTGGCCTTGACTCTAGAATGTCTCTGAATTAAAAAAAAACTACGGTTGCTTGGGAAAAGTTTTCATTTGCTGCCATTGCTTTTCATTTGACTTTTCGTTTGCGGTTTTAGAAATTATTATTAAGAGCTTATTGTGTGTAGATAAAGCAATATTTGCTAAGCTAAGCGACGATTCCCCAAAACACTGTATAAACTGCTCAGTTAAAACAGACGAGTACAAAAAAAAATACTTTTTTGAACAGTAATCAAGGGCCCTACAGTTGACATGGTCCAGCCTTTCAGAATAATTGGCTATTTGACAATTTTTGGAATAGTATTTAGAAGTGTGTGCATATTCATTTCATAGCACTTACATATAGTTTTTTCTCGAATATACCTTATTTTTTTAATAAAAACTCATTTTATTGTAATGATTTTAAAATTACGCGCGTAAACGGGAGGTCACGTGACCGTTGACGTTGGTGACGTCACATTATAATAAATATACAATGACAGTGACAGTACAGTAAAGCAGTCCGGGTAATACGCAACCCAGCAAATGGCGACTCATCAACTGCGTACTACTTTTCGAGTCGAGCATTGTTGCCGTGTATAAAACGTGGCTTCGGATAGCTGCTCCATAATACGGACCGAGAAAGCGCAATCCGAGAATTGACGACCCAGCAATCCAAGTACATAATGGTCGCCAATTGATGGGCTGTATATTCTGGGGTCGAGCATTGTTGGGTTGCTTTTTGAAAGATATAAATGTGACGTCACTCGATGTTCAATCATGGCCGCCTGCGTTCGTGTTCTTATAACCCACAGATAAAAAATACAAAAGTTAATTTTCAAAAATAAAATACTTCTCATTATTTTTACTCAAATCCCACAAATCAACTACACACGTTACTCGACAGATGGCGCTTTGTCCATTACTACTAAAAATATACGTATATTGTCAAAACTTCCTTATTCATCCTTGGATTATATTTTATTTTAACCCTTTATAAGGCAGAGGCGAAATATCGACCACATATTATGCTCACTTGGAAATTCAACCATACTGTCCAATTTTATGGCACAATGTCGCTTGTACTTGTTGGTAATTTAACTTGCTCTTAAAATAGGATTTGAAGTGTAGGCTTCCGATAGCTGCAACGAATTCTGCGATACCATGTCTCAGGCAATGGGGTCTTATAAAGGTAATGAAAAAACGTGAAAGAAGTTGTAAATAAAAATTAAATATTTTTGGCGTGTCTTTTTGGGAGAAGTGGACGTTCTTAGTAGCTGAGAGGTAGATAAGTCAAATAACGATACCAAATTATCTAGAAATAAAGGATCAAATTTTCAAATGTGATACGGGGACTAAGATACCTTTTCAGTGTAGTTTTAGAGTCTAAGATGTATAAGTTGAAATGAGTATAATGTTTAGTTTTAGTCATAGTAGTTTAAAGTATGCATAATTATTATTTTATATTCATGTTTTTTTTTGGGTGTACCTACTGAAAATCATGTAACGATTCATGCTGACTGGCATCCTATTTGTTGTTCTATACACTACTGTATTTTTTTGTGTTTATTACGCTAAATAAAAAATTTCATCTTCTATACCTACCGATTAACAAGAATTAAAACAGCTAGGCGCATTCTGAAGGAAATGGTGAAAAACCCATGTCCCACCCGAGGCAGTAGATTTTACTATTCTTTCTGATTAAATATTATAATTTAATTTTAGTGTTATGCGAAGATTCGTTCTTACCATAACACTAAAATTAAATTATGTTTTAAACTAATAAACAATATTTTATTATCCGAAATGTCAAAGAAAAAACAATGATGTAACTAATATAATTAAAACTGTTGTGAGTCATCTTATTACTACTTAGTTACAAACGGATAAACTCACGTGTAATTATATCGCACTAGGCGACATGTTTCGGGTAAGCTCTGGTACACATTTTCAAATATTTTTTAAATTATAGGTACTGTCGACTACAAAGATATACACTTTTGCACCTTATTACAAAGGATTAAGGTGTACCAGGTAGTAATAAACTACTACTAAGTAAACTTAGTAGATCATAATTATAATGATATTCTAAAAAGAATATTTTATAATAACATATTTTCGTACTCCTATTTATAAAAACGTATATCAAGAATGTACTTCACGTGTATTTTTGCTAGTACATGGATTTTTGCTACTTTATCTGCCGGTCGACCATCCCAATCCGACTTCGGAATCCCTCAAGGCGAAAAATGCGAATATGAGAATAACCAGTATTTTCGATAAAAAAAGGAATATTGCGCAATCTTGCCCTATCGGATAGGCAACGGGCTAGGGGGTTCAATTTCCCATATTATTTCGTTTCCTTGCTATCGACATATTTCATGTCCAGAAAGGAAATGAATTCCTAGTTTTAACTAGTGAAGTTGCTTGAGTTATGCGGAATAGTCGTTTTATTATAAGTTGAAAGTATATTTCGAATGACTATCTGTCAAATATGACATTTCTGATATAAGCTTTTATTGCCTACTGTACTTTTTTGCACAATCTTTGAGAGGATTCTAACGCGTAACTTGTGTATTTTAAGAGCTGCTATAGCTATCTTCTGCCTCTACCATCAGATCAGTGGTACCATAATATAACATCGTCACCAAAAATACGTAAATGTGCTTAATTTCAGCTCAATCGTTTAAAGATTTCTTCATAACTGATTTGCGAGATTTCTGCTGAACATACGTACGTACTAAGACTGCAAGTTAAATGGAAACTTTTATAATGTAAATGAGAGGTAGGGCACAGCGATGACCATCACACTTGACTCTGGAGCAGCCCAACTGGGGAAGTAACTCCTCCTTACAGAAGACCACAGGCATAATAGAACTACTACGTTTCAGGTAGGGCTTCCAATCCCGCACCCTATCTCTGATCTCGGTATCTGCGGAATTTCACCTTTTCAATCCCGCGGGATCCCGGTATTTGCGGGATCCCGCATATCAATTTATGCAATCAATTAAACGGTAAATAAAACAACAAAATACTCGTAATCAACGTATTACAACTATTATTAAAGTTTAACTGGACACAGTTATTAATACACTGGAAAAAATTCAATTGCTCTTCTAATATTTCTAATGAGATGAAAATATCTTAAAATAATTGTATTTGTTAAACTTACTTTAACATTAAACACAAAAAATAACTTTCCTTTTCTATAAAGATCAAATATCACACTGCCTGAACCTATGGCACTCAAAATGAAGCTTTTATTTGAAAATAACTTTTAATTAAATTATAATTTTCTTGTTTCTTGTTGTTCCAATTTCAATTGAGATCTCAAATCTGAACTACACCCAAAAAGTACGGAAATAGCACGTTTTTTCGTAACGCACGTTAATAGTACGTACGCGTACGGGTTTCAAAAAAGCACGTAAAACCGTGCTAAAGTACTCGGGCTGGCCAGTACTCGAGCGATCGCGCTCGCGAAATGATCTATACATGCCACTCCCCAGTCCCGCAAATACCGCGGGATCCCGCGCTTGAAATCCCGCAACGAGCGGGATTGAAAAAAGGCGCGGGATCCCGGTATACCGAGATCTCGGAATACCGGGATTGGAAGCCCTAGTTTCAGGTGTGTAGTGTTGTGTTCCTGATGGTGAAGTAAGGTTCCCAGAGCTCAAACCCCCCCTTAAAGGCCGGCAATGCGCTTATGACTGTAGTGTTGTGGGTGCCCATGGGCGACGGTCGTTGCTTACCACCATACGTCTGCTCGTTTGCCGCGTATGTCATAAAAAATAACAAACTATAGGATATTCGCCGCCTTGTACGGCGTTCTACACGTCGCGCCCGCTGAGAAATTGCTTGCACTTTTAACGCGAGCGGTGTGTCCTGACTCTGCTTGAAAATGGTTACCAGAGGTTACCCGACACACGTCCTTAATGCGATCTATAGGATATTCTACAAGATCAACACAAAATTCCCAGTTTATTTTATTAAAATAAAGTGACCCAACATTTACGTGACGTGTTGGGAGTCTTAACATGAAAAAATTGTCGTGATTTTTAATACAAGAAGGGCATAACATTCTATAAATAGGAATCACGGAACACGAATTAGGATCATTTAAACACTTTCTCAAACCTCGTTTTTACTGTTTATCATGAATATATTATTAAGATTGGAATTTAAATACTGGCAGGACATCAACATAACATATCTATCGGCCATTACAATACATTCGTCAATATGTCATTATTGACGTTATGATTGTCAGCGTCTACGGTCTATGTATTTTTGTCCTCCGTTTTTAAAGATTAAAAAAAATACGTAAAATGTAACGTGAAACTACCACAAGAACATTAATTAAAATTCTCTTTTCAAATGTTTTAGAATAGATGTAATTAAATTTTCGTGAATCCAGATCAAACACTTGAAACTTAATGAAGTACTGAACAAACATCCCGATTCAACCAGCTCAGTCATAGTTAAAAATAAAATCACAAGTCCAACTTCAACATTACAAAGATAATCGCAAGATAGTAAAAATCGCATGAAGACTGGAACTAAATGGAAGAGCTGATTAAGTTCATCAATGTAATTAACCCAGTTTTCCAAGTTAAACCTACATCGAGAGTTTCTTTTTTATCAACTGCAGTTTTTTGGATTCTAGCCAGAAAAGTTTCTGTCAAAGACTGGATATTTGTTAGTTCATTATTGTTCACATTCATGGCTCATATGCCGTGTAGTTGACATAGCACTTGAGTTGTAAGTTCCGAATGGGTATTTTGCAAAACTATAGTATAGTATAGTATAGTATAGTCGTTATCGTACTATAGTGTAGTACGTAACTATAGTGTAGTATAGTATAGTAGTTATCGTAATACTAATAAGTAATCATATAGATAGACTTCCAAATGAAACAGGTTTGCAATGCAAAAATAATTTATTAATTAAAAACAAGCCCTCTTAAATAGGCAATAATGTTGAATATATTTCTCAATCCATAATTTTTCATACGAGTTTACAATCTATTTTACATATTTATAAAATACTACTTAAAAAGATTCTGTATAAAGAATTCAAGCTTTTGCAGGAGGAATTGGGATACAGTAACATCTATTGAGAATTTTTAAGACCAGACGTAACTCAAAAAGACATTTATAGCATCCACACATGTTTTCGAGAGAGAAAGAAAATTTCCCAGGAAAATGAGCTTTGTGCATTAAGGGAAAGAGTTGGAAATCAATTGAAGTGTAGTGAAGTTCAAAATCTACAAACCTTTTGTGACAGAAAAGTACTGTCGAGTTCGTGAGTCGGCGTTACTTTATAAATTCAAAAAGATGACAGATGACATATATTATACTTAAAAAAAAAGTGGCCGAAGCAGAATGTTAACCGCATCTCCAGTTTTTGCAGTTAACACCCTGAGCAATTCAGGCCACAGCGGGTGGAATTTGTCCAATCAATATTTGCAAAGTATCAGCAATACCTTTATATGTGTATACGGTTTAGTATTTACACTGTTTATTTATTCAGTTCCTATTAGTTTAAAACATTTTAGATATGAGTAAAAAATAAGATTTAAAAATAATATTTCAAATAATATTTGAATGATTATATTTGTTGAAACATGTACATTCATTTGAATTTATGTCTGTTACGTCTTTACCCCTTATTCGCTGATTTAGATCAAGTTTAGTATCAATAATTATGATTTCTGAACTGGAATTAAAGAAATTTTATCCGGTACTTAAAGGCCAATGATATTTTTATCGTCAAATGCTTTAATAGTTTTCTCTATATACGTCTGCCTGTCTATTTCTTTTTTTATAAAAATAGGGAACGAATAACATATTTCGACCTCAACTGTTCCAGTTTCAGAAAGCACTCTATCCTCTTCTGATTTATCCTTGCGGCTTGTTTGCACATCGGCTTTCCTCGGGTCATTCCTTGGTTTTAAGCAGCTTAACATGGACCAAGGCTTAGTGACTTCACTTTATTGAACACTGGAGCTACAATACACTTCTTAGCTAGACTTTGGTCTGCTAGGAACGGTTTGGGTCTTGTAGATAAAATAAAACTGAGATTTTTACTCTTATTATAGCTTAGGTGTAGTAAACACTGTAATTTTTGTTGGTTACAGTAAAATACCGTTGTCAAAATTTTACCAATGTATTTATCATCATGTGCAAATAAGTATTTTAAGTGTAGGTGTTCTTCCTCAAATTTACTTAGAAATTCATGATAATTGTACAATGTAACGTAATGGAAATGGATACACCGAGTTCGGTTTCAGATATGTACTTTATTACTATATTTTTTACAAAATATGTAATGAATAAGTGTGAAGTATATATATTATGTAGTAAGGGAAACTTTCTTACTCGGTTAAGTTGTCAGACTAGCCTTGTAAATTCTTTTAGATGGATGAGATACATCGTTGGATGTCAAAAATTTAATCCATCTAAAAGAATTTACAAGGCTAGTCTGACTACTTAACCGAGTAAGAAAGTTTCCCTTACTACATATATTATATACTTCACACTTATTCATTACATATTTTGTAAAAAATATAGTAATAAAGTACATATCTGAAACCGAACTCGGTGTGATAAAAATAAATATTGAGGCCGACCCACCCTCCAATATTGCAAGTTTAATGTGACTACATACGCTTGTAGGTATATTCCCTCATCTATACCTCAAACCATGACAATGTAATTTACAAGTGTGATATGATAAAAATAAGTCTTAATATTTAGTAATCCAATTTATTCAATATTCCTAATTCTTCTAAAATATTTTCAACTTTCTTCCGACAACTCATACGAAAAGGATACTTATACTCCCTCAATTATTTATATCTCAAACCATAAAAGGAGTAATAAGATAAAAACGTGTAACGAAGTCTAAACAATTAGATTAAATATCTACTCATCAGACTCCTAAACCTCACAATATTTCACAAATCTACTTCGACAGGTTACACGAGTATTCCTCACTCATACTCGTACCTCAAACGGTATTGTCACTAAGAACGAAATTGACTGCATGTCCTCATCTGTCCCACACAGAGATTGCGATAAAACTCGACTCGCAAAGCTACAAAGGCTATCGTTTCAGGTAGCTCAAGCGATTCCTCGACAGACTACATAAAGATTCTCTTTACTCTACTTTGAGTGAAAACTACGCTTCAAAGACGTAAAATTCTACTACACCTAATTCAATTTTTCGCTCCGTCACGCCGTACTCTAGAGCAGTTTGATATATAGTACTACTGTCGAGTAATACATAATAGTTAAGTATTTTCCCATAAAGATAGTAAACTAAAGTACAAACGCATTGTAACAGACAAAATCAGTAATTTTCGTGTTCGTTTTTACT
This sequence comes from Grapholita molesta, assembly GCA_022674325.2. Classification (NCBI taxonomy): domain Eukaryota; kingdom Metazoa; phylum Arthropoda; class Insecta; order Lepidoptera; family Tortricidae; genus Grapholita; species Grapholita molesta. Next base: position 2,584,411 of record CP053136.2, on the reverse strand, counting down.
TTTTAATAAATTAATAAACAACAGAGCCCTGAGGCTCTTGTGTTAGTTTCTTTTGACATAAAAAAAGTCTCTAACGCGTAAGTGATAATATTATTTATTTGGGAAATTCTCTCCTAGATTCTGGGCTCAGAATCTTTTTTAAATGGTTTTCTAGAATTATATTCTGTAGTGCTAAATATTTTCAAAAGTTTATGTGCCAATTCACAAAGTCTGTGTTCTGGCATAAACAAGAGACACTTAATGGCCAGGGTCGTGAAAAATCGTTATATCCGGGCAGCACCACACGGCCATCGTGGAAATCATAAGGGGAGGCCATAAACAGCAGTGGACGTCTTTCGATTGACGATAATGATGACAAAATAAGTTCATTGCATATATTTTGATAGTTTGGCTCTGGAAAAAAATATTAGAATAAAAAATCTGGGGTGTTTTTTATTACCAAGTCTGCAGTTGATTGAAATTCCAAGTAAACGTACAAAGGCAAATATTCTAGAAACGAGTGACCTAAAAATTAAGACCAATATAAATTAACCACACAAAATTATCTTGCAAACATGACTTCAAAGTGAAATTAGATTTTATGTAAAGTCTGGTGATTTTGAGAATTTCTGAGAATTTATTTTCCAATCTTATGTCACTTTGGGATTAGGACGTGACTGAGCTTCAAATGTGGATTTAGATTAAGCCTTATACGATTATTTAAGAAAAAGCTAATTTAAAAAAAAAAAAATATATATATAAAAGTATTGTCTAGAGACTGCTATGTGACGTACCACCATAAGTCCAAGTAGAGAATTTTAAAATGGAAAGTAAAACAACACTAACCTATGACAAAAATGTAAGTTTCATTAATGGGTGTATATAAAAATATATTTCCGTTTTAATTATAATTTAATTTACAGATATGTACAAACCATGCTCTGGTACGTACATAGATATATTACGAAACAACAAGATTTTCCTAATAAGATACAAAGTTAGCTTCACTAATTACATAAAATGTTACTAAATTAGTAACAAGAATCGGGAAGACGAAACGCTACGTTAAACTCAGTCTGCGAGTGCAAACGAAAATAAACTAAAATATATCCTATTCCGTTAACATGATGGCTCACTTTAGCTTCAACGTTAGCTTTAAAGTTCGTCATATATTTAATTAAGAAGTCGAGATACGGAAGGAAATTACTTCTAAAAAAGACGTTTCACGTGTATATAATAAAGTAACTAGATTTTATGTGAAGATAGAAGAACTGTTACCGTTTTGAGAAACCTTCTTGCCACCCACAACACAAGGCTTCTTGAGCTCTTAAAACTTTCTTCATGATCCTTATTAGGTGACGTTAATTTGTCGCTTTGGATTAAAGGTCATTCTAAAAATATATGCGAGTCAACCAGTCTTGTTATTTCTGATCATATGGCCTCGTCTGAAAATATGGCTACAATCAATGTGACAAATATTTTGTAATCATGATTTCACGTCATGGTGAGTCATGGCAATTTTGGCATATCAAATAGATTTACTTTTGTGGCCGCACCATTTTCCTATATCAGATTCCCGAAAGGAATTCTATAGGAGGCGCAAACATGTAGTGTTTCTCCTTAGAGCTGGTAAAATGGTGCCAAAATCCGTAAAAAATAAACAAGATTACATATAATTGATAAATTTCGATAGATTCCGCTGTGTTCGGGTGGCCCAATTGGTTAAGGCGTCAGCCACGATAGCTGGAAATGCGGGTTCAAATCCCGTCTCGAACGCCGGAGGTCCTCGTCACTTTTTTCTCAAGTATATGTTATTTATTAAAAAAAAATATGACTATATTTATTGTACAAAGTTCCGATAGTATTCTTAACAATTGTTTTGCTCCGTAGCGACTTTACTACAATGTTCGCTAGTTCTCATGCTTTTTGCTAAATAAAATATAGAAAAGAAGCATTTTCAAGTGAATAATGTTTTCAAGCTCCGGCTTCCGTTTTCAAATCTATTTCAACGATCTTTTTAATACAGACTAGTCTTGACAACTTGATCCCACAACAATGCAAAACTAATCTAGCGAATGCTCAGTCTATTGCAAAGACCGAGTCTATAGTCGGCGCAGAATCGAGTTCCAGATAGTCTGATTGCATTCGTTCTTGAGCAGCGGATAAATTAAATTCTATCGGATTCTAAAAAAAAAAAATTTCAAACACATTTTATAGAAGGCTAGAAAGAGAGAAAGTATCGTTTTGTAAGTTTTAAATACTGTGACGCAGAGTAGTTTCAATAATGTTTTTAAAAGTAGAACATACATTTTTAGGAAATATACCAGTATGTTTTAACAATAATCTGATACGAATAAGACAGATAAAAGTGTAATAGATACTAACCAAAAACCACTGCGGTCGTCAATCCTCATGCTAAACGTGACGTCTATTGCAACCTCCCCAAGACGATACAAGTCATATCTGGTCCAATTATGGAGACAACTCCACAATCAAGGATGAAGTTTGTATGGTAAACACATAAATAGATGCCCGTGCCAGGATTTGAACCCAGGATCATCGGCTTTATAGGTAGTAGAGTCTAGACACTAGACCAAACCTATCGTTAATACGAGTATGTAAGTATGTTTGGGTGAAATCTTGCAACTCAATTTTGAAGCAATGTTTTTAAACGTTTAACTGGTGACCGAAGAGCTGGCGGCTTCCACGCACAGCGTATCAACATTGCAATACATTGAGGAAATGCCGCCAGAATCCTTGGTGCTATGCCTCAAGAGTCTTTTTTAGATTTAATAATTAAATAGAAGTACGCGTATTGAAACGAATGTATGTATTGTAAATAAAGATTTATAGTAAATTATTTTTATTCTGCAGAAACGTCCGCTAGCGAATATATTCGATATTAAAATCGAAAGAAAAATATATTTTTTTTTAGAAAGGGGTAGCACATTTTTATTGATTAATTCCCAATATGAATTGAGACTTCGATGCCGTTAAGTGTTCAATACGCTGGCGGTAGATGTGTTTACACGTCACCCATGATGACGTACCTATACGGCGAGGGATAAATAGAAACCATTTGACAAGTCTAAGCAGTACTACGAATAGCACAATTGGTATTGCACTGGGCTAGTGATCCAGTGGTTATGGGTTCCAGTCCCGCTGCGAGTCAAAAAAATTATATTTATCTTCCGATTTAAATATCAAAGATTTATAGTTATCAAAAAAAGATTGAGCTGAAAAGCACACTTATGCACATTCGGTGATAATTACATTATTATGGTACCACTGATCTGATGCTGGAGCCAGAAGGTAGTCAGAGCAATTCCGGAAATACACAAGATAAACCCAAGGTGTTTGGACTTGATATATACCTCATGGTGAGTTTGATGATTGTGCAAAACAATTACAGTCAGCAATTAAAGCTTCTACCAAAAATAATATTTTTGTCAGAGACACATACATACATTTCAGCCGTATGCAGTCCACTGCTGGACATAGGCCTCCCACAAATATGACTTGTATCATCTTGGGGGTAGTTGACATAGTCGCCATGCTTGGCAGGCGGGATGGCGACCGTAGTAGCTGATGTAGACGGTGCTGCCCGTCCGTAGGATTTTTCCCTTTGTCGCCTCTTACAACGGCAAACATATTTAAGTAAATAACCAAAATAATCATTAAAATAATAGCTTTTGGTCCTAATAAGGAGTTAAAAGTATACAGTACATTGTTAATAACACTTTTTTAACCTATTTTTAAGCAGTTAGAGAACAAAGAAACAGATAATTGGAATAGCTTCCTCGGAACTGCAGATAGCAATCAAATAATTAGCCGAGTAGAAACTGTTTTGTCTGCAATTAAAGCGTTTTTGAAATAAATAGGTTTTCTATTGTACCTTTGGACTTGTAAATTCTGGGTACCTATTATTTCTCCAAATAGCTTTGATACATTTGATCTATATGAAACTTGAGAAATGGGTTTAAAGATAATGATAACCAAAAAAATACTTAGATACCCTAAGCTACAGTTGCTTTAAGATATATTAGAGCTGTAGATGTGTTCACAAATATCTGAGCAGTTAATCGCGTCGACAATAACCGCGTTGGTCAGATATTTGTGACTAGCTCCACAACTCTGATATATCTGATAGCCACTTTACTAGGTGCTTCAGTAACAACTGTACAACCCTTTTTTGTAGGGCAAGTTCAAAATCGCAATGCAAAAATGACCACCCAACAAAGTCTTTTTGTGTGTTTTTCTTAACAAGAATCATTAGGATAATCGAGCCGCGAGGAGGCTTGAACGCATATGTGACTTATGGGCGTTAAAGGTATAAATTGTATTCAAAGGTAACTTTTTTTTCAAATTAACATTCATGGTAACTATCCCGTTTTAAGTAATAGTTGTAAGATTCCTAAGTTTACAATATTATATTTAAAAAAAAAGTGAGGTCAGAGATGGCGGGTGGCGCAAAATCGGTAATTTTAGGAGGCTTATGCCGTGTGATGCCGGCTGACTAGAATAGCACCACCCTATGTCGTAAGGGAAAAATCCTACGGACGGGCATCAGCGTCCGTCGAAACCCAATCTACAGCTACTGCGGTCATCAACCCTCCTGCCAAGCGTAGCGACTATGACAACTACTCCTGATACAAGTCATATTTGTGGGATGCCTATGTCCAGCAGTGGACTGCATACGGCTGAAATGTATGTATGTATGTCTTATGGCTGAAATAATGAATCCCGTGCAAAAATACAAAAGTCTTCATAAAATTCCCGACTTCCTTTGGTTTCCGAACGACCTTACTTACGAGGTTTTCTATTAGCTCGGAGCAATCGTGAAAAAGGACGTCTTTTGTTCCATTTCACGTCTTTCATTTTTCATGTCTCCTCTTGATGGGATTTGTCACGAGTTACCGAGTTTTTACTGCCGGTCTTTTAAGGGTTTCAAGTTGGAAATGAGAAATTTTGCATTTAATAAGTTTTTATTAAAGTAGGTTTATAAATCCATTGGTAGTATTTTGCCTTATATACACACATAATTATCAGCTTTCCATGCTAATTTCAAATATCACATAATTATTACAACTTATTTATATTCAGCGACTAAATAATATTATAGATAGACTTTGTTTATTACAAAAAGGCGCCCAAAAATACCCCAATATTCTACTGATAATTATCCTTCCTCGGTTATATGATGTCATCTAATACTATATTATCCTTTACCGGATGTTATAAAAAACGTGATACAACAATTTTTACTATGGGGTAAACTTTGTTAATTGTATAGCATTCAAATTTTGAAAAAAAGAAGCTAAGCAATTTGGTACTTACTAAAGAAATGATATGAGAATTAGGTCTGATTCCGTATAAAAACAAATACGGTTGCTTGGTTGGAATTTTTTTTAATTTTTTTTTTCGTTCCTGAACTTATTATAAGAAATTGTTGATCACATGACAACCGACTACCATTTAGGGCGGTTTCAGTCTAGCGTTCTTTTCTGCGCGCTGCATACCTACGCTCGCTTATTCCTACGTCATAGCAAACATGAAATGGAGCGGTTACTCGCTGCCATTTATGCGAGCTTATATGCAAAGCAATGCCCGAAGAAAAGAAATCAGCACTTGTGCACCCGCGCACGCGCTTTAAAAAGCGCATACGCGCAGAAACGCTAGTCTAAAACAGCTTAAACATAGAAGGTGACGAGGCAGTTTAAATAATAAAGTGAAAGATAATAACCCCGACAACTACGGCATATTCTCATGTAGTCACTTTCTGGGTACACCGTATTCTTAATATATTGAATTTGGAGTACGTCAGTTTCTGAAAATTTCTCATAGTATATTCAGCAAATACGTGTTTAATCGTTTACAAGGTTTTATTTAACTTGCAATTTATGTAAGTAAGTATGTGTAGTGGAATCTTGCAACTGTGACTAGATGAGAATATGCCTAATATAGAATGCGATTTTTTTTTTTATGACTAAGGTGGCAAACGAGCAGACGGATTACCTGATAGTAAGCAATTACCGTCGCCCATGGGCACTCGCAACACCAAGGGAGTCACAAGCGCGTTGCCGACCTATAAGTGGGTTGGAGCTCTGGGAACTTTACTCACCAACAGGAACACAACACTACACAACTGAAAGGTAGCAGTGCTATTATGGCTGTGGTCTTCTGTAAGGAGGATTTCTCAGAATCTGATGTACTCCGCATTCATTCTAATAAGAACACGATCTACTCAGAAGCTGACTAAATAAGAATCTAGAACAGTGAGAACTAAACCTACTCCGAATTTGTTAACCGCCGCCCAAATCACAACTACCATTTCATTCGAGATTATGTCACTATCCACACGATATGATAGTTCTTGTTCTACTACCGTTCAAGGTTTACTTTAAATCACAATGTCGTTTTAATTATATTGCGAACTTTTACGAGTAGAAGGATGGATTCCTCGCGCAACGCATCTATATCTCGATACAGCGGGGGAATTCTGCCAGCATCTTCGGCATCGTGCCAAAAGGGCCCAATTTCAACGACATTTCATAAATTGTTCTAATATATTCACTGGATGTGGGTGGATTTAACCTGATCGCCATATATTTCAAAACACCCAAGGTCCAAACTAAGCTTCAGTATCGCAGTGGCGGTCAGTAAACAATTGCTTAAATGTCAGAATTCGAGGTCAACCCAAATGGGTGTGGAATAAATCTTAATCCTCCAGCAAATTCCCCATATCATCCATATGAAGAAAAGTTTCTGTGGCGGTTGGTATTATCGATAAATTTTATTTATATCTTCACTTCGCTCGCTTTGCCCTATTAGATACGGGTGGGGAACGAGTTTAAGCGATTTTTTTTCTCTGGAAGATATAAAATTTATTAAAACATTGGACTGCAAATATTAATTTGACATGAATAGATAATAAGCCTGGAACAGATGTATTGAGAGCACACATGCTTTTTATATAAAAACTCAATATTTTAGTGTAGTATCTATTGTGTTAACGAATTATCAATAATTAGGTCGTCCCGGTGACTGGTTATTGTATAGAAAATTTGCAATAAGGCACTTTGTTGTAAATCCGGATTTTGTTGTGCTTTTTGCTCTCTTATATCAACGTAATTTTAAGTATTATTAACTGATGTTCTCTGGTTTTGTACATAAATAATATATTAAAGTTTAAAATATCACAAAATTGTTTAATTGCATTCATAAAAAATACGGTTTTTAAGTTAGAAAAAAATGTGTGTCCTCAATAATTTGCCCATGGCTGTCGTTATTATGATAGTAGTTTAATTATTGAATCGATTTGTTAGGTCCAATCCAGAATTGTGAGACTAATTGATTTATTTCATTATCTTCTTCCTCGCGTTGTCCCAGCATCTTGCCACGGCATGGAAACCTGGAGTCCGCTTGGCCACTAATCTCAGAATTTGGCGCAGGCACAAGTTATACGAAAGCAGACTTTCCAACCCTGAGGATAAATTAGGTCTTGTTGGTATTAGGCCGAATTCCTAAATATATTTTACTTCACCGAAAAGCGACTGGTAAATATAAAATGATATTACGTACATAAGTTCCAAAAACTCATTGGCACAAGCCGAAGTAACGGACCTTAAAACTCACATTAAAGCTAATAAGCTGTTTTAAAAGGATCAGGCGGATTCATATGGCTACAATGAGATGACTAACCTAAGCCATGCCCGCTCGCATAGGCGCCGCACATCCATCGGCCCCGTTTGTCACACCACCATAATAAATACACCAAACAAAGGAAACTTGGGAATGTATTTCTGTTTACCTAACATCCAATTTCGAGATTAAGACTGTACTTTCTACTTTTTTTATCGGCAAAACGTGATCTACTCATTGGCGGTGCGAAGCGGAAAACATTGGTTTATATAACGGTGAATACGATGTTATACGAAAATTACGATAAACAAGAGAATTATGACATGAGAAGAAGGGATGTGGGTGGGGAACATTGTACGCAGAACCGAAGGCCGTTAGGGCGTAAAGGTTCCAGAGTGGCGACCTCGTACCGGAAGCGTGGGCAGACCCCTCACAAGGCGGACCGACGACCTGTTAAAGATCGCGGGAATAGGCTATATGCACTTGAAACAGATGAGAGTATTTTTTTGTACAGCCTTGAATCCTCATTACATCTGTATCAATATTTCCAAATTTTATTTCTTTTTCGATGTAAAAATAATTATTGAAAAGTGCAATAAAAAAGTGAGTAATTCAAAGCGATAGAAACGGAGCATTATTGGTCAGACTATTTGACTAATGGCGTCAGCCGAGTGTGACGTCAAAGTCTATGTGTATGTCAACTATGTCACTGTCAAAACGCTTGGTTCGTAATGAATGTGAACAGGTTACATTTTGAGATTGACGGTTGAACCTCAAAATGGCGAAGTCGTCTTGAAAACATATTTTTTGTTTTTTGTTCAAACGTAGTTTAGTGTGTAATATTGATAGCTTTGATCTAACGCAGAATTGTGCAGTTAATGAAGAATTGATTTCAAAACGCGTTTCACCACTGTTTTGGTCATCACCCGGTAGTCCCGGGTGCACGGCCGCCTCTTGGCTTTCTGTAAAGTCCAGTTACCACTTTACAAAACGCAAGGCCTACTACCGAACAACGTCATGCTCTAAGGGCAAACTTATATGTTATTATAATTATTTGTTATTCTACTTGACACTGGCGAAATCATGGATTGACTTATTGATGGAAGCCATATTTTTTTAAAAGAAGAAGAAGATTAGGTTACATTTGTTGTCATAGACTTTGACGTCACGTGCCAAGCGCGCCATATTGACTGGCGTTTTAAACGCCTGAAAACGTTAGAAACTTTTAGTAAATATATACTACATTTTACATTTTTGGTGATGAATATTATTTAACAGTAATAAAAGGATATAATAAAAAAACAGTGCATTTTCCTTATTAACTGCATGCGGTTGGCGCATAACTGGTCATTGTGGGTAACTTTGAGGGAGGCCTACATCCAGCAGTAGCTGTTCTTCGGCTGATATGATGACGATGATGATGAAGAAGGAAAGGGAGTATAAGCCACTAGTTCTGATATACTTATTGTCTAAAATTTTGTAAGTTTCAATGAGGATCAGTTTGTTACGATGTTACGGAATACATGTACAATGCAATTAGACTATACCTATGGGAGTATCGCGTGCACAGAATTCTAGAACATAACCGACCCAAGTAATACTAACTATCCTTAAAGACCAAGAGCTGGTCATGGAAAATAGTACGCTGTTTGGATAACAACTTTGTTGTTAGTTAGTGTCACATGCATGTGGGGAATTGTATAACAATGACAGTAAGGGCTAAACACGTATTGAGCAAATATAATGGCAACCAAATAAAAACAAATACAAAAATTGAATTGAAAATGTAGTAAAATAATATGTGTCATTATCTAGGAAAAGGGACATCGATGGCACTTACGTCGAATCGCGTTGCATTTGTATTGCATTGTCTCGAACAACGACATAAGCGCCATCGACAATAAGGTCCCTATTCGTAGATAATGTCACATATAAATACCTGTACACTAAACCTTGACAATGCATATTTTTAGAAGACTGCATTTAGAAGCTGTTCATTGGCGGATGTCAGAGAAACAGTGCAAGGCAAAAATATTGTAGCATGTGTCATAACGCCTAATCAATTGACAAAAAATCTTTGTCAAAGGTGTATTCATTTCAACGCTCCGGCTTCAAAATAATACTAATAATAAAATATATGCCCTGCTCTATTTTTTTTGCGTAAAATACATCAGATGCCCGTCAATAGTGAGGTAACAAACAATCAAAGATAAATCCATACTGCTTTCCAGAAATAGCTCTAAGTCTAGAAAACCAATCACGACATCCAATTTCCAACAAGTTCCTTCAATACTAACTGCCAAAGCAATAAGAACCTTGTACTTATTAGATTATGGGATAGAGTCGTTAAATCGAAGCGTGTGTACCGCGCAATCTAAGATGTATCTTCAGAGAAAATCTGTATGCAGAAGACAGACTATATCAAGAAAGCTAATTACTTGTTGAAGTTGGTCATGGATTCCTATTAGGTTCGAGTAGTTACGACTGAGATTTACAAATTAACTAGTAAACTTGGATTGTTACCAGATTCCTGCAAACCACGAATAATTTTATGAACTGATGATGTATGTCCTATGATGGCTTAATGGTAGTTTATGTTACTGTTACATAATGTAAGACATGAAAAAAGTTTGGTTTTATGAAACGAAGCGAAGCTGAGTTTCATAATAGCATCAAACGAATATTTTTATGCCTAATTATGTACAGTGACACACACTGTTTTATCTTTACACAATATAAGCTATCAATAATAATTTCTAAAAGCGAAAATGTAAAGTCAAATGAATATTTGTAATGGCGGGGAATGAAAACTTTCAAAGCAACCGTAGTTTTTTTTTAATTCAGAGACATTCTAGAGACAATCCCAATTCTCATATAGTTTGTATAGTAAGTAACCAATTGTTTTGTTTTAGAGACGTTCAAAATTTGAAAGTCAAAATAATGTCGAATTTTTGCTTATTATGGAGCTGTAATAACAATTTCACAGGTAAGAAAATTACTGTAATGAAGGAGTTTGACATTATGCTAGTCGTAATAATGATGTTTTTGAACGCATTAAAGAAGGTTTATCTACGTACATATCATAAGTGCTCTAAAATACGTCCAGAAACCATAGGCAATGACCAGCATTACCAACCATCAGAAATGAATGGAGATGTAATGTTCACATTACCTACTGAAATAAGTAGGTTATGAGTTTAAATTTGGAACAGCTGTGAAATTCATTTATTAAAACAGTCATTGATACGAAACAGCAATTCGTTATATTTTTAATGTAAATCGAACGACATTTGAACTCGAGTGACAATAGAATAGGGAGTTCATTCGCTGGTCTATGGTTTAAAAAAAAAATTGATTTGACTAAGATGCGAAATACGCAACGCCGCCATTCCAAGCAGTCATTTGTTTTGTTCGTTGACTTTTTAATGTTTACAAGTAGCACTAGTAATAATGCAGGTCATTTCCTACCGTTCCTGAACCCTAAAACACTTATGATATGTGTGTAGATAAAGGTTATTAGGTATTATCACCATCTCTTTCTATACTTCCTCTTGTAAATAACACAAGAGCGTCGTTTGGATCTTTAAAGATTTATTCATAATCATCATTTGACCCGTAAGGCGTCCGCTGGATAAAGGCTTCCCCAAATATGACTTGTGTTATTTTTGGGGTAGTTGCCAATGTCGCTACGTATAGCAGGCAGATTGGCTACCGCAGTAGCTATACTTTTTTTAAGTATTTTTTCATCTATTTCAAAATATATTTAGTAGTGTTACTACTACTTATAAATTAATGCAAATATCTAATACAAAAAAATTATATTTGATTCTTTTTTTTTTTACACTTATTTACAGAAATTACAATCGTATTATTATAACTACAAGTACTTAACAAGTTACAGTATAAAATCTAAAAAAGGTCCTTGAGGCATTGTACTAAGGATGCTGGCAGCATTTCCTCAATGTATCGCAATGCTGATTCTTAGTTACACGTGTTCACAGTACACTTTACTAATATTTCTGATAAAAGGAAATTCCACAAGTGCCAAATTCATTTGAGTATTTGGAAGATTATGATCGACATCGCCTTCATCGGATTAAAGCTGTTAGGAACTTAAATCCTCTATCAAGTGTCATTTGAAATAAGAAATTAATTTCTTTAGTCATTCAATCTTATAGCAAAATTGTAGCGAAATTAGCTCCATTTTCACTTAAGTCTTGGAAATGTATTTTTCATTTATTTAATGCTGCGAAAAAGCGAAACTCCACGCGTCGCGTTACCTAAACGCGTTTTCTAGTGACATAAGACTAGATTTTGTAAGTAGATGTTTTCGTTGTCTTGATTCAAAATTATAAATTGGACCCGGGTATGTCCTTAAACTACGTCCAACAATGAGAGGTAGGGCACAGCGATGACCATCACGCTCGAATCTGGGGCAGCCCAACTGGGGAAGTACCTCCTCCTTACAGAAGACCACAGCCATAATAGCACTGCTACCTTTCAGGTATGTAGTGTTGTGTTCCTGATGGTGAGTAAGGTTCCCAGAGCTCCAACCCCCCTTAAAGGCCGGCAACGCGCTTGTGACTCCCCTGGTGTTGCAGGTGCCCATGAGCGACGGTAATTGCTTACCATCAGGCAATCCGTCTGCTCGTTTGCCGCCTATGTCATAAAAAATAATAATAATAAATCTTGTTTGCATGTAAAATACATTAACCTTTATTGTACAATATAAATGAACAAAACAAAAACTATAATTAGATGGACGGAACCCCTTGACGCTGCTTCAATATTTCTGCCAGAAACCTTAAATTATAACCGCCTCAGAGACTACTGCGATCATCAAAGTTCGCTAATAATTAATAACTAAAAATTACTAGTACCTACAAACAAAAAATGGGACCCAACTCAGCGCCGCATGGAAGGGAGTCCTGAGGCTCGAGTGTAAGTTTCTTTTGAGGTAAAAAAACGTTTAAGAACGCGTAAGTCATAATGTTATTAATATGGGAAACGCAAACGCGTTCGTGACGTAAAGTTACGTTAAAAACTTACACTCAGGGCTCAGAAGGCTATCAGCATTCCCGCGCTGAATGGTGATACTTATCTTCTGGGCAAGAAATGAGCCAGCCCTCTGGTCACCTGTGGCATCCACAGCCCAAGGTCCCCATGGGCCAATAGTTTCAACTGCAAATGGCTCAATTATGCATTCAGGATCAATAACTGCATACTTGAACCGCTTGAGTTGTTCAGCTGTTGCCATTGCAACGTTGGGCAAGGCGTAGAAGTATCCATACATGTGTCGTAAGAAAAATATATAACTGCTAAACTCTCATCCTTAAATCCAGAACTTAGGGTTTTTCGGTTTCACTTCAACTCTTTAATTCTGGGTGCTACGTCGATTTCCAGTAGATGTTGCTATACGCCTCCCTAACGACCCGGCCACAACTATGCGCGACTTGCGGCGCGGCGAGCGTTTTATCTGTTCATTGCGTGTGATACCACCTAACCGCCGTGCGTTTCACGCCTTGACCGCGCAACTAACAGATAAAACGTTCGCCGCGCCGCAAGTCGCGCATAGTCGTGGCCGGGCCGTAAGTGTACTACTCGAAACGGAGCGTCAAAGATACTAGAGCAACGTCATCAGTTCTTACATTAAGGTTCTTTACGAAGATACAAATACAAAGAGCGATCGGCATATCCCAGTTTCGCCAGTTTCGTCCAAAGCTTTTTCCATTTATCCTTCATTTCTTAGCATTGGCGTCATATGCCGTGTGGTGCCGGCTGACTAGGATAACACCATCCCATCTCCTCTCGCGGCGTCGTAAGAGGCGACTAAGGAAATAACCTACGGATTGGCAGGAGCGTCCGTCGAGACCCAATCTGCAAGCTAATGCGGTCGCCAAGCGTGGCGACTATGGTAAGATACAAGTCTTATTTGGGGGATACTTTTGTTAAGCAGTGGACTTACGGCTGAAATTATTGATGGTTTCATTAACATACATTTCTGCTTAAAAGAAATAAATGTATGTTTTCATTACACGTCAACACATTATGGCCTTAACGTAGGAAAATAACTCAGGAACTAGCTAACGTAAGTTCGATTTGTAGTTGACAAGCACTGTACGTAAGCGTTACGCAACGGAGCTACACAGTACAAACACTACAGTACCCTTACCATGAGTTGTGACATTGAGGTTTTCGATAACGAGTTTCGAGTTTGCTATCTGTGCATCTCGTTCGCATTAAAATAGTACAAGCGAGATACACAGGTAGTAAACTCTATACTCGTTATCGAAAACCTCAACGTCACAACTCATAGTAAGGGTACAGTAATCATACCTATTGTTTTTTATATAGTCTCAGCTTATCTTCCTCGTGTTGGTTCGGTATTTAGCCACGGCTCATGGGAGCCTGGGGTCCGTTTGGCAGCTAATCCTAGGATTTGACGTAGGCACTAATTTTACGAAAGTGGTTGCCCTCTGACCTTCCAACCCAGGGTAAACTATACATTATTGGGATCAGTTCGGTTTCCTCAGTTGAAAAACTTCCGATTGAAAAACTTGCCTAGTTAAATGCAAAATTTACAAGCGCGTTGCCGGCCTTTAAGGGGGGTTGGAGCTCTGGGAATCTTACTCACCATCAGGAAAACAACACTAAATACCTGAAAGGTAGCAGCGCTATTATGGCTGTGGTCTTCTGTAAGGAGGAGGTACTTCCCCAGTTGGGCTTTTCCAGCCAGATTCAAGCGTGATGGTCATCGCTGTGCCCGACCTCTCATTGTTGGACGTAGTTTAAGGACATGCCCGGGTCCAATCAGAAATGATAACACATAAAACGTGAAAAGCCATGGAATATCCTACTGTTTTTAGTTTTACTTTGAAGATAAGTAGCTGTCTGGAAGTGGAATGGTAATGTCTTGCTGAAAAGTGCTTGTTGTTGAAGTTTGCGAGATTACACTCTGGGGCCATTTTGTTTTAAAAAAAAGTCTCGTGGGAAACGTTTACTAATACTTACCTGGAAGTTTTTACAAAAAAGTGTTTTCTAAGTCTCACAATTTTTAGGTTATTTCTTATCGGCATTACGGGGGCTGACACAAAAATATAGGGCAACTTTTTTTTTACAGTTTTATGACGCTTTTTAAATACTTTTTCTGACCTTCCCTGTATGTGGTTATATTTCTTATTATTATAATCCCCGTAATTTTTAGTAGAAAGAGTCCGAAATAATCTAATGGTAACAGTACTTTTTTATGACGACAAGTTTGGCCTAGTAGGTAGTAAAAATATATGCAGCCAATGGTCCCAGCCTGGTACCGCGAAAATCGAAGATCGTTTATTTCGGGCATCTTCCTCTTTTACTCCAATTAAGATGTGATGGGAGTGACAGAGACAATTGTCCGAAATTTATCGTTGTTTGCGGTAGCGTCGCTGAATCCCAGTAAGGGCATTTATTTGTGTGATGAGCACAGATTTATATAGATAGATTTATTCCTCAGTCATGGGTGTTTTATATAATACATTTCAGCCGTATGCAGTCCACTGCTGGACATAGGCCTCCCACAAATATGACTTGCAGACACGCTTGGCAGGCGGTTGGCGACCGCAGTAGCTGTAGATTGGATTTAGACGGACGCTGCTGCCCGTCCGTAGGATTTTTTCCTTTGCCGCCTCTTACGACACCCGTGGGAGGCATGGCAAATAATGTATGTAATGTATGTTATGTTTTATATAATGTATGTAAGTATTTGTATATTATATATATCGTTGGCTGAGTACTCACAACACAAGCCTTCTTCAGCTTATGATGGGGCGCAGTCAATTTGTGTAAGAATGTCCAGTAATATTTAATTTATTTATGAAAACTCCCTAGGTGTAAGTAAAATAGTTAGCTGTCAAGCATCATTCCCACACTTACAGACAACCTTGTATCACCATGCAAAAGAACCGTAAGTACAAAGGAAAGCCAATGTGATTTAGATCACATATTATTTCTTGGTAATACAATAATCATATAAATTTTAATATATTTCACAATGACAGTAATTGTTTTTAAGCTTGGTGAGTAGCCTAAAATAAGTTCATAATAACCGCTAACAAATCTTATTATTTTAAGACACTTACCTACTACACAGGCGATAGTGTTAGTAAATCTGTAACAAAAATTTATTAAATGAGTAAACATATATATAATAAAAAAAATTAAAATTATCGATGGTTTCGACCCCAAATGGGATAAAATTATATTCTGCGCCCAGACCACTGTATTTCTCAAGGGACTTTTTAGATTTACATATGTTAGATTTACTTAAGTGACCCTGAGATGATGGTTCTGGGTTCAAAACCCAGTTAGGCAATTTATTCTAATCTATTCATATACCAATTTCCGAGTCATGAGTGTTTTCTATGTATGTATGTATACCTTATGTATCTATCTATTATGTATGTCGTCGTCTAGTACCTGAAACACTAGTCTTAGAGCTTACCGCAGGACGAGTTCGATTTGTGTAAGATTGTCCCGAAATATTTAGTCCTTTAACTATATACATATAATAAAGTCCTCTATGGTAAAAAGAGTTGAAATATGTTTCTTAAAATAATCAAATATGATAGACAAAAAAAACTTCGTCTGAAATGATCATACATTTTTAGTTGACGGAATTTAGAGAATAGTTTGATGGAGACAACGAAGAATAATGGATACCTAAAACCCATCCTAAGCCTAATCCCGGGTATGGACCCGGGTATGTCCTTAAACTACGTCCAAGAATGAGAGGTAGGGCACAGCAATGACCATCACGCTTGAATCTGGGGCAGCCCAACTGGGGAAGTACCTCCTCCTTACAGAAGACCACAGCCATAATAGCACTGCTACCTTTTAGGTATGTAGTGCTGTATTCCTGATAGTTTGTTGATGTTTAAGTTCATGTTTAAGATTTTTTTTTGTATACTGTTTTGAAAAAATAAGTCCCGCCGAGTTTCTTGCCGGTCATAAAAGTCAAAATACTTCTCGGGTCAGGGGTGTAGGGTTAGAACCGGTGTAGTTTTTATTTTTCTTTTTTACTTTTGTATACTCGACGTGTAAAAGTGCCCTTGTGGCCTACTTACTGAATAAACGTTTGAGTTTGAGTTTGAGTTGAGTGAGTAAGGTTCCCAGAGCTCCAACCCCCCTTAAAGGCCGGCAACGCGCTTGTGACTCCCCTGGTGTTGCGGGTGCCCATGGGCGACGGTAATTACTTTCCACCAGGCAATCCGTCTGCTCGTTTCCCGCCTATGTCATAAAAAAATCAAAATAGCACCTTGTGACAAGCGATTCAAGTACAGATTTCAACGCTTGCTTACAAACAAGGCCAAATACTACAGGGAGTACACGTGCCCTTTAATTAGTATATGCGAAATCTAATTATGCAAAATCAATTAGGTAGTCTGGCGTGTACGATGATATCGAAAACGGCAGTATTATGCTAGCTGTATTATAATCGCTATTATAGCACTGGCGAGTAAGTGGACCAGTATGTCAGTAGGTAGTGAAAAAATAGTCTTGCTTTATTATCATTATTCTCTTTATTTATTTTTTTCTTATATTAGGTTTTTTACAATATTTTTATAAAAGTCAAATATAAAAATACATCTAAAACATATCAAAACAATAAAAACATTATGAAGAACCTAACCTAGCAACGGGGCAGGGCTCAGGCTGCCGGTGGTTAGGGCTGAAGAGAGAGGCACCGTCGGACTATGCGCACCGTGTCCAGAATTACAGCCTTCTGGATCTGACCCTTGATCGAACCACAACCACGTAGCGAGAGTCTCTCAAGATGTTGGTCGAGACTCTTCGCTATGAGACCGTTCGCGGAAACAACTATCAGTACAATGATCGCCGAATCAATTCCCCACATTATTATGACAAAGGCGGCAAACGAGCAGACAGATTGCCTGATCTGGCTTCTCCAGACTCTAGCGTGATGGTACTTCGCTGTGCCCTACCTCTCATATGTTTGTGATGATATTACTAGCGTAAAAGTAGGGGTTTGATTTTCTCTATATATTTATTCTATAATGAAAATATTTAAAATGGCGAATGTGATGTATATGTTGATGTTGGAGGAGAATTTAATGAAGAAAGGATGGTGTTACTAAAGCCATATTAAAAATAGACATTTATTTACAATACATAAATAAAGGTGTATACGAATATGGTCACATAATACTACTTATAAGTATAAGATAAATCAAAATTCTGCAGGGATTAGTCTGAGAACATTTAGAAAAATTCTATACTAACTTTACAATTTAGGTAATATTTTAACCGCGTGTATAATTTTTGTAATTAGCTTTAATAATTTCTGCTTGGGAAAGAAAAAGTCTTGGAAAAATATACTATTGTTTGGTTATATATGTATGTTTAGCATTTTTAAATATATTTACAACAGTAGTTTCTGTTCTGCGACTTTGTCTGCTTAAGTTCCCAAGGGAAAGCATTGCCAGAGTCAGGATCAAGTATTTTTATTTAGAGATTTGACTATATTTCCGCCACTTTCATGGAATGTTCAGCCGGTATCGCGTGATTGAATAACATCGAAACGTCTTCACAAACTTTGATGAGTATGATAAAAATATTGATTTATTTTGACTAGATTGGTACATGGCCGTGTAATGCCGGATGACTAGAATAGCATCACCCCATCTCCTCCCGCGGGTGTCATAAGAGGCGACAAAGGGGAAAATCCTACGGGCGGGTAGCAGCGTCCGTCGAAACCCAATCTACAGCTACTGCGGTCACCAACTCTCCTGCCAAGCGTGGCGACTATGACAACTACCCCCAAGATGATACAAGTCATATTTGTGGTAGGCCTACGAGTATGTCCAGCAGTGGACTGCATACGGCTGAAATGTATGTATGTATGTATGATTGGTACATCGCAATGTTAAACCCACGCTGTGCCTATACTCGTAAGAAATGTTAGTCACCCATTAGGATATATAAAAATGCAAATGCATTTTTTTTTATAAAAAAGACATGATTCGTGTACATTGGCACAGTTTTGGTGTCCATTTTCAAACACTTAAGAAACGACTGACAAAAACTTAAATACAAAAAGATGTTTATGCTAATTTCTGATGATTTATTAGAGCTGAAATCCCTTAATATATGTCATAGTATAGACATAAAAAAAATAGTTTTTGATTAAAAAGTGTGGGTAGCTTTGTCGCTAAAAGCACAACTCGGCATGCAATGGAAATAAGAGCCTCTAGGCTATTGAATGTCTCTAAACAAAGAGAAGACGAATGGGATGTTGGGTATAACCATAGCTTAACTGTTTTCGGAATGAAAATTGAATTTAATCCTTTGTGTTTACTAAGAGTTTGACAATGGACATGACCGTTTGTAGGTACAACTTTGCCGACGCTTTAGGACTTTTGAGCTAACATAGTCCTTTTAATGTCATACTAACTTTTCAGTGTGCACTTATCTAGACTTTTTTTTTGCTTTGTTTAGAAGCCTTCGCCTTTAAGAGTGAACGAAACGGTGTCGGCATAGGTAGGCCTCTATAGTATATGATCGTAATTAGGTATATATGTAGTTCGAAAATAAATAAAAAATATGAAATAACTTGTTAATTATTTGTCAAAAAAAACACAAATATTACCGATAGGTCTGGCCTATCGGCCTATGAAGCCGACGGTCTTGGGTTCAAATCCCAGTAAGGCTATTTGTTTATGTGATGAGCATAGGTATTACAACAATACTATAAAGAAAACATAAAGTAAAATTTTAAATAAAAAATATTCCCTAAATCGCTCGGGCAATGTACCCAGGAGGCTGGCCTCATTGCCTCGTTGGTGTCAATACTAATTCGCTAAGCAAAATATAGGCCAGCCTTTTGGTCACCTGTATAATCAATTAAAAGAGACGCCAAATTTTATGTTTTTTTTATGTTTATAATTATGAATTTGTAAGTATGTTTTGTGTAGGTAAATATGTGTGTTATCTGTCGTGGCATCACCTAATGGGCTCAGCGGAAGATCAGCGCTGGCTCTTGAGCTGGCAATATGCTGAGTTGAGTCCATTTTGTGATGCACACCAGGTGTATTATTTTTTCTTTCTTTGTTTGACATTGTTCTTGTATATGTGTTGTCACAAATAAATGTTTTTATCTTTTTATCTTTTATCAAATTACTTTTATGTAATATTTTATTTTGTTTATGGGATTGTATAAAAGGGAATTTAATGAGAAACTATTTGCATTCCACTAAAAATAACATGTTCATGAGACTTTACGATAAACGCACTATTAGGTAAAATAATGATCGCTAACAGAATCAAATACAATAAAATGAAATAATTTTATTCATATTTTTAAACGACTTTATAAATCTCAAACTAATCTGAATTACGTACAAAAGACGTTTAAAATTTTTCTCCTATATTCTTGGTAATATTTTATATTAAAATTACACACTTTGGTCATATTTCTGGAAAGTTCTTGAACAGCTTGCTTATATGCTATAATTCTCTCTCAAGTTACTTGCGGCATACTGTCGGTAAAACTGAGTATCTAACTTGGTAAAATTGCTTCGAAAGTATTCCTCAAAGTTATATTTGGAGAAAATAAGTGTTTTCAGTTTTTCTACTGATTATGTCTCAAGGGATAGTGGGGTTTACGTGTTGTGAATAATTTACGTAAATCTAATACATTAGAGTAAGAAGTGTTTTTATTTGATAACAATAATGAATACATTAGAGGTGAACTGTGTTGCATGTCAGTAAAAGCTATGTAAATTATGCTGATTTGATAGAAAAAAATATTAAGTATATTGTTTTCTCAAGCAGGTTTTGTTATTCATAAATCTAAGTACAATCTCAAGAAAATTGCTTGAATAATATATAAAGTAGGTAATAAAATGATTTAGCCCTGTTGCGTTTATAAAGTCATATTATTATAGCTCAAACCAACAATCCATGTACAGTTTCTGAAATTTCTTCAAGATAAATGAATCCAACGTAAATAGATAAAATTGCATTTCGTTAAATGAAGTATTTCATATCAAGCAAAAAACTGCCTACATTAAATAAAATAGAGACATTTTACACTTCCGACATGTAATATTTACTTGTCACCCTTATCTTTGCTCAAGCAAGCGAAAAAAGCCCTAATGCAAAATCAATACGCATAACCGAGAGACGTTACGTACGACACGATCAAAGCAAATAATATACCAAGGCGAAATTTCCATACGACTAATGTAAGTGATACATATAAGGGACCTAACATCGCTCCCTGAGGGACCCTTTTAGTGGTAGCAATAAATCAGGCAGTAATGGAGTGTGTCAGGCCCTGTAAGGGACTGGACGCATATTTCGGAGTTTTAGACTGACCAAGGGTTAGATCGGAGGTGAAATAGGGAAAATATTAACGGTTATACGATGTTGATGCTGTCAAAAGCTTTCGAATGATTTAAGAATTTGGGGTAATGGCGTATTTTTTCCTTTGATTATGAAAAAGTTTATATACGGAGACTTTGAAGAACGTTAAGGAAATTAATGTGGAAAATGTTTGGGTTATGCTCAAAATTTTATAAAAGAAGAAAAAAATAGGTGAAATCGTTTGACGTCATCGATTGACCTATAATGCTGGATTTATTTATTTATGATAATTTAGTTTTTATCACCACAAAAGCCTTTAAAATGATCTGGATCAGGATCCGTGAATTCTAAAATAATAAATAAATAAATAAACCTGGCATATATTATTAAAATTAAAAACCAAGTTATATTATTAAAACAAAAGTTATGTTCCTTTTAAAAAGACAGCATTTTATTTTTGTAAAAAGTCGATGAATTAAAAAAATTGTTTATAGTAATTATTATATAATTATATAAATCCAGCCAAATTTTGAAATCATATCGATTGTTTAACATTTTTACACTTTATAGGCTTAATGTTTTCAGAACTTCTTTCTGACTTGAATGTCTAATTTGCCTGCCTTGAAAGTTAGGAAGGTTCTGAAGTTAAACACGGAACTGACCTAGTTACCTGACAGACAAGGTAACAACTTAAACTTAATCAGTCGTACCTATCACAACATAGGATGGCAGTAAACGCGTGCCTCGGTCGTAACAACAAGAATTTTCATTAGCATAGTTTGCAATTCATACCGTAGGCTGACGGTTGGGTGATCGTACATACTACGGTTATATACGGTTCGTTAAAAGAACAGGTAGAGTATATAGGTATTGTGGATAATTTCCGGACGTGTTTTGAAACTTGAGTGAAATTATAGGTATAATTTTTATATTGATTTCAGAGGTATAGGGTTAGAACGGGTGTAGTTTTTATTTTTCTCTTTTTTTGTATAGTCGTGTAAAAGTGCCCTTGTGGCCTACTTACTGAATAAACGTTTGAATTTGAGTTTGACAAAATAATTTATTACAATGTTTATCAAAGGTATTCAATGCTTTGATTTGTCGGCAAATTTAATGATAATAGCAGCTTTTTCCCGATATCCTAGAATAATAATTCAAGATTCGGATAGAACAAATTAGTTTCAGGAAATTGGTTCAATTACCAGTATTTCAGATATGGCGACAGATGCGAACGACAGACGTAAAAGCTGCGCTGATCAAAATCCATCCCCGAGGCTCTAATGAAAGTTAGTTTTGAAGTGATCATGTTATTTATATGGAAAACGCAAACGCGTTCGTGACGTAAAGTTACGTTTAAAACTTATACTCAGGGCTCTGGTTACTAAATACATAATAAGTATTTAATATTTTTGGGAAAATATAACACAAACCGATGGAGTCCTACGGTAATTACCTAAACTCGATAAAATATGTGTTGTAAGTACTAGACGACAATATTTTAATAGATACATATTCCAATTCCAAATGCCTAGCCTACTGTGAGACTGTGTAAATGTTTCAATACTATATCTAATTGTTGTAGTTGTACAACTGTAATTGATGTAAACTGTACCGTTCTTATAAGGATAATAAATAAATAATATTATTAACACTGATATATACAGGCATAATTTCTGTATTTTGTTTTCCAAAATACAGCTAAGCTAAGCATTATAATAATTACCTGAAGCCCTCTAGATAAAATCTGAAAAAGGCCCTTGAGACATTGTACTAAGGAGCTGACGGCATTTTCTCGTTGTATCAAACCTTGATACATTGTGCGAGTAAGCGGCCGGCTTTTCGGTCACAAGTCACGTCAACCATTGATTTTAATTCGAATTTAATTGAATTCTGGAATCGGTAAATGAATATTGAGTATCGACTAGACCATGAGGCCGTAAAAATATAACTTACATAATAATCTTAATTTTACTTATTGATTTCGAGAGATCACAGAAAGAAATTAATTGAACGCCGTGTAAAGTTACAATGAAGACATAAAATCTGAAGAATTTTGACAGCATTAGAATTTTAAAGCTTTCCAAAAAGCAATTAAGAAGCATCTACGCTTTTCAAAGTTTAAAATACAAAATATAACTTTAACACAACTCCCTCATTTGACTTTTAAGTAAGGGCTTCTATTTAATATTGAATAACGATATAGCTCGAATGTTGACCTAGCATCAACATTTTTATTCGAAGGCTAAATTGATAAAATAAATTGCTACAGTTGGACGACTTTAGTGTCGGAACGATGATAGCATCAGACAATAAAGATAAGCGAAATAGTGAAGAAAAATAAACCGATGAAAGTAAATGCAATCAATAAAATGGGGCCGAGTAATTGTGTGACCTTGCGGTTCTTGTACTCACAATGTAATATAATATGTCTCATATTTTCTTGTAGAAATAAGGTTTAAGCCAAAAATAAAGACGCTTAGAATATCGAATTATAATAGAACTGAATCTGTACAAGTAGATTGATTTAAGTATAAGGATAAGTAAATATAATCAGTGGACAATAAGATTCGTCGAATGAATATTAAATAAGATTTTTGGAAAAAAACAAGAATAAGAGTGAGATTATATAAATACGAACTATTCTGTACCATATTTTTTGTATAAGCACATTACATAAGCATCAATAATAAATATGCCATTAATGAAAAAAAAAGTGATGTCAATCATCTTTACTTTACAAAATCTCATAACTCAATTAAGTGTTTATAATTATTTTAAATTAAAAACTAAGTGTCAAAGAAGTAGATAACGCTATAAAAAAAAAATACTGTTAGATAAATGAGATATTATTATTAAAAAAAAAACCTTATGGCTAATAATATATTAATGGCACTTCCGTCATCTTGAACAACGACATAAGCGCCATCGACGATGAGATTCCCGTTAATAGATAAAGTCACGAATATACACATAAGGTGCATTGTGAGTTTAGAGGAGTACTGTAAAATGCAAAATAAGAGTTGAATTTCATATTTCAACTTCACGTTAAAAACAAAAATTAGTTTATTCTCTCATTCTATGATATCATTCATCATCATCATCATCATTTTATGAGACTTATTGCAGTTATCAGCATCTCGCTTTCTTTTTTTAAATTACCTTATTTATATTATGTGCATTTACGAATAATTATATAAACTTTCCGATTCCAGACTATACCAGTAAAACAGTAGAAAGTCCCAAAATATCAACAAAACACCAATGTTGGATTAAAAACTTTTTAAATGCGAAAAATCCCAACATCCCAGACAAACGCAATAGCTCCAATCCCGCTAAACTATAATTCCTAATCATGTCCAATATTGCTGTAATGCTTGTAAAATCCCTTTTTACCGCCATTTCTTCTAAATTGCCAAAGTTCTGACATTACAGCACATCCACTTAACCCTCGCAAACGGGTGTCCCCAGAGGCTCAAGTTTTTGGCCATTATGCTTCGATTTTTAAACAACTGACGCAGCGAGTATCGGCCCAAAGTTCCGGGATCTCAAAGGCCTATTCATTACACGAAGAATCTCCCGCGGAGGGTTTAAAATAAATCATAAATGACAAAATGGACACACAAAAGAGTTTTCTGAAAGCAATTTAAGGAAAATATTTTGGTTAAATTGGAATTTTGTAATTGGCGCCGTGGGTGAAAGAAGTATTTTTTTAATCTTAACGTGAACTTAGAAGTGGAAATCTGTTTCTAACCTTTTTATATCTTTTATACTACAATCTTTTTATATTATGTTCTGCTACAGTCGCCATCAAATATATCAGAGCGATCAAGGTATTCATAAATATCGGAACATGAACTGCATCGACTAGGCAATACCAACCTTGGCCGTTTCAATATATCTGATGGCGACTGTTTATCCCTAATCTGCATTTGAACCCTGGTATGGTCGGTGGTTGGCTGCCCATCCCGCAGCTACAGTGTACTTTACTGCGACTGCCAACCCGCCTGATTGGAAGCTTTTGTCTAGCAGCTAACATTTAACAAATTTTATGTGAAACCTTCGTTCGCGTAAACGCGTCGCGTAAGTCATTAATAACTTTTAACTCACTTTCCACCACTTCGGGTTGAATTTATAGAAATATTATGATAAAGAGAAATTTGTAGCAATTGATTAAAAAGCCAGTATATCTACCTTGTTTATTTAGTATAAACATATTGCGAATTTAATATATCTAAATGGCAGCAATACATTCAGAAGCTTATCTAAATAACTCATTCAAACATTTGCATGATCAAATTAAAATAAATGAAAGGGCACTACGTGTTTGTTAATCGCTATTTAACATTCCTCTGTCTGCAGTTTAATTAAAACCTTTGTAAAACATTATTACAGCCAAATTGGAATTAATTAGACAAAAATGTTAATTTTGTTGAACAATTCTATTCTTCGATTTGGGCCAACAAACTTTACTTAAAATAATACCTCCTTTATACCCTTGGTCGCCACCACACAGACCGTAAACTCCCTGGCTATGTCGCTGACCTGCCTGATGAGCCACGGACGACGACTGTTGGAGATAGGTACCCATATACCGTCACAGGGAGCGAACTACAGCACACTATATCCACCAGCCATCTATATCCGTAAGCCAGCGTACGAGTCCATCTACTTTGTAGATGTCTGACTGTGGTCGCCACTCTAGAACTTTTCTGCCTCAACTTCCGTCAACTGGTAGCCTGCTTTACAGCCTACATAAAGTACATAATAAGAGCTAAGAAAATGGTGAAAATATTCGGTTACAAAAGTGGACACTCGTGTAATAAAAGAAGACATTAAGTTTAAATCCCGGGTCTGTCATCAGCTCGACGGCGGTACTTACTTTTTATTTTATTGTAGAAGGTAATTATGAGACTTTGTGTCAAACGATTGCTTTTTATAGGTTTGGACTTTTACTAACTGTTAGGTTGGAATGATGCTCATATTATGTTTAGTCATTCGAGTGAGTTAAAGTTATGCGACTTTTGTCATTTGAAGACATCAACTACAAGGATCACCAGGGTTGCGTTGCATTGCGTTTTTACGTAGGTACGATTAAATTCAACGCTACGCATCGCAGCAGTGGAGCCCTTCTCTTAGATTATAGACTTATGGTTGTTTACTGCAGTTTCTTTATTAAATAAATCGTGAGCTATGAAAATCATCGATTTGGTAAGTCTTACCCATTAAGATATTGTGATCTTCTGTAACGAAGTTCAAAGTGTTATGAGAATAAGGATAATTATCAATAACATCCACCTTATTGCCTCAACTTTTTGATGTACGTCTACATATTTTGGCACTTTGGTCGCATCGATATCTTAGACCTTTATTGAACATGTCCTATGTTGTCTATGTCGTCTATAACACTAAAGCGTTCTCGAGGTTTGATGTGGAAACCTAAGTGGTGAGTTGGTTATATGTTTAAAGTCCAGTGACACCTCTACTCTTAGCCCTATGCAACGGTATTGCCCTTTAGCCATCTCAGATGTCGCTTTTTATGGGGGCCCGTCTCGCATAGTTGAAGTTGTATACCATTTTACTAGACAGGCGTCCGGTTTTTTATCCAATAGCCCAGTAGCTAGTCCATCCTTTCCACCCAATAGCCTAGTACATTTTAGATCATATTAAAACTCAATAGTCTTTACACCATTGTGGGTGCTGTCTCATGCATCTCATGACAGAGGCAACATCTGCTTAGTTTGTGTATTTCATTAAATTGTCGAAAGGGCCTCTGCGCGTTGGCTTTATTCAGCTCCGCGTACGCCTCCCAAAATGTCCGGAACACCATTGTTCCGTGTACGGAAAAGAAATTTTTATGTCCGTTTTGGGATCTCGTCGTAATCCCCTTACAAATTCAAAATTCAAATTCTGTCACCGAACATTCCCCCATGTGTGCTAAGTTACATCGTTGGCAAAATTCTTTTTGCCTAAACACAAGGGGAGGAAGCCATAAAAAATGTAAGTAGATTACAGAAATTAAAAATAATGCTACGCTTGGAATATTTCCAAATACTCCATACCCCTTAAACCACTTCACTGACACACCACAGCGCTTAGCTTAAGCGACGGTCACATAGTTTCGTAAACTCAGCCATGTTCTTAGTAAGCGTTAGCTAAACTCGCAATTTGTAGCGGCGAAGAGCTGTACCCTTACCATGAGTTGCCACTTTGAGGTTTTCGATAACGAGTATTTTTTTATTTTTTTTTATGACAAAGGTGGCAAAGAGCAGATGGATTGCCTGATGGTAAGTAACGATGAGGCCGACGATGGAACATGCTTACCTAGCAAGTGCGCTTATTCACTCTCGACTTGAAGATACCCAGGTTGTATTGCTCCGGGAAAAGATCAGCTGGAAGAGAATTCCACTCCATAGCTGTGCGAATCAGAAAAGTAGAAGCAAAGCGCTTTGTTTTGGTTAAAGGAATATCCACAACATAGGGATGGAATCTCAACGCACGCCTCGTCCCATAATATTTAAATGAAGATGGTGGAATCAGTTCATGCAAACCACTCGCACACTCGCCGAAATGTATCCTATAAAAAACCGATAGGCATGTGACTTTCCTTCGGCGTTCCAGGCTTTGCAGCTTTTCCCCCACCAGATCAGGATCGTCAATGAGCTTCTTGGCACGTTTATCTATTGAATCTAAGGCAGCAAGTTGGTACTTCGCGGATCCATCCCAAAGGTGGCAGCAGTACTCCATACACGACCGGACCTGCGCTTGGTAAAGCTACAAAATAGTACAAGCGAGATGCACAGATAGTAAACTCGATACTCGTTATCGAAAACCTTAATGTCACAACTCATGGTAAGGGTACTGTTTAGTTTCCCGACGCTGTTTGTATACTTATTAAACTTGACCGAAGAAATCAAACACACAATACAGGCAACACACACACACACACAGTAAAGCACAGTCGGTTTTCCAGAGGGATTAAAGTATGAGGTTCTTAAAAAAAAAGAGAACAGAGATTTATAAAGGATTGGTGACGCGCTTGTAACACCTCTGGAGTTGCTCTGCGGTAACTGCTTAGCATACTTAGCATGACGACCGGTCTGGCCTAGAGGGTAGTGACCCTGCCTATGAAGCCGATGGTCCTGGGTTCGATTCCCAGTCAGGGCATTTATTTGTGTGATGAGCACAGATATTTGTTCCTGAATCATGGGTGTTTTCTATGTATTTAAGTATTTATATGTATCTATTTATTATATATATCGTCCTCTAGTACCTGCAACACAAGCCTTACTGAGCTTACTGTAGGACTAGGTCGATTTGTGTAAGAATGTCCCGAAAATATTTATTTATTATTTATTTATTTAGCATCTTGTTTGCCACTGACATAGTATAAAAAAAGGCAATGTACAAAATTGCTTACACATAATTCCTTTGAAATCATTTAAAACACACTATAGTGAGATTCAGCAGTATCAAATATTCTACTTATAAAACGTGAGTTGCCTGGTTCTAAAAAATTGATATTAGTTGAAATCATCAAATCAAAATAGGTGTTTTATTAATAACAATCATTACAAGTCAAAGTGCAGTGCTCAGTGCAATGTACAATTAATTAATTACTTTATAATATAACACACACAACATGACGAAAATTTCAATTTATAAAATTACATTTAGTAGATGTAATTATTGGTGTGCTAGAAACTTAGAAGCCACTTTTTTTTTTGTCAAGAAGTCTATAAAGAGACATACAAGTATAGTCTTAGTTTTATGTCAATAACCTATCTGCCATCCCCGCGACTGTATAATGTGCAATATACTGTGTGTAAGTCTAATACGGGCGAAGAATTAAACCAGACATAGGATTTACCAGTATAATCATTAAACTTTTGAAATTATCTGTCAACGAGTGTTCTCTCGACTCGAGTATATTGTATTACATTACGTACCGATTTTTTTTTTATATGAATAAAATTTTAATTGTACTTCTAAGCAAAAGTTAACTAAATATATTTCTTATGTCCTATTCTACCTCCCGTTAAGAGATTCGCCCGTATAAGATTTACACACTGTATTGTTCCAGAACTGCCACCAGAAACCATCGGAAGCAGCGTCTCTTTAGAGCAGTACTGCGGTCGCCAACCCGCCTATTGTGGCACTGAACCCATTATTTTTTTTTATTACCAAAGTGGCAAACGAGCAGTAGGATTGCGTGATGGTAAGCAATTACCGTCGCCCATGCAACACCAAAGGAGTTACAAGTGCGTTGCCGGCCTTTAAAGGCGGTTGGAGCTTTGGGAACCTGAGTTACCATTAGGAACAACACTACATACCTGAAAGGTGGTAGTGTTATTATGGCTGTGGTCTTCTGTAAGGAGGAGGTACTTCCCCAGTTGGGCTTCTCCGGACTCAAGCGTGATGGTACTTCGCTGTGCCCTACATCTCATTGTTGGACGTATTTTAAGGACCCGGGTCCAAAAATACTCTCAGAAATGGTGATCTATGGGAGAGCCCTATTATTTACACTGGAAGTCCGTTTGAAAGTATAAACACGTGGTTCAGTCCCGTTTGTAAAAATTGACAAAAAAAAAAGAATTAATCACAAATGTCTTCTGACAGCTCTATTCCTGAACACAAAATCAAATTAAAATTACGAGTAAACCAATAAGAGAAATATTATTTGAAAAGGCTATGTATATCAATTAACAAGCACATTCAATTTAATGAAGAGATCAAATGAAATCCAACTCAGAGATATTGTAGGAAGATCATTAAATTTTCAAAGCTGTTACGGTAAGTACGTACTGTCAAAGACATTACTTCTTTACCATTTTTCTTTACAAAAACGGTATAGATATAACTAAATAAATTACTTTATTCTTCAAAGAGTGAACCGTCTTTGTCTGGTTCTTGTCGTGGACTGTCGATTTTCTCCTGTCAATGTTTTTGCCTGTCAGTCTTTAAATTTAGTGTCGGTCATTCCAAAACATGTCAGTCAGCAAAACATGACTGTACAGCAGTCAGTCTGGTCAGTACAGAGGTTGGAAGCCCCGGCAAAGAGTATTAGAGTATTTTTCCTTGGCATTGTTGGATTGCAGATGTAAAAGAAAATATAACTTACATTCTTTACAAAACGGAATGGAACTAGGATGGTTGACACAGAACTCACGTCGGCAGAGGTAATTGTTCAAATTTATATACGCGGTTTAGTGCCTTTTGACTCGTAATAATAGGTTGATGTGATTCTATATACTAGGAAGTAAAAAAGGCGTAAAACGAGAGTGGGCAAAGTGATTGTTCACAGTTGGGTAGTGAAGGAAAGATTCCAAACAGTCCACATTCCAAACCGCTTATATCAGTATTACTTCTAAGTGATTTTACTACAGAAGATTTGAGGACTCATTTTGGGTAAGTCAGAATTTTCTTTTTAGAATAACTTGACAGATTTCTATAGGATTACAGATGTGCCGCCATAAATATAATATGCAATTTTTTTACTACTTAAAGAACACCTATGGATAAACTCAGGAATATATACTTGTACTCATCACAAGAATAAATGCCCCTACTGGGATTTGAACCCAGGATCGTCATATTCAAAGGTCACTTTATGTCTGTGCATACACTACATTGTGCACAGTGCATCTACATTGTTGCAGTGTGATGCTGGCTGACTTGAAAATATAGCGCCACCCCATCTCCTCCCTCGGGTGTCGTAAGTGGCGACAGAGGGGCAGCAGCGTCCGTCGAAACCCAATGTACAGTTACTGCGGTTGCCAACCCGCCTGAGAAGCGTGGCGACTATGGCAACTACCCTCAAGATGATACAAGTCATATTTGTGGGAGGCATATGTCCAGCAGTGGACTCCATACGGCTGAAATGTAATGCATGTGTATTTACTTGTGATGCCATAGAGTTATATTATGTTGTTCTTAAAAAGGTTCAACCTTCATTAATTTGTCGTTGTTGTCTTTGTTTCCTATATAAAACAAATAATGTTCCAGAACAACTCTTTAGCTTGTATGAGAACATAATTATATCAGCTTACTAAGTAAGCACCTCAGGATTCTTGACTAAGCTTGCTTTACTTAAGTAGCTGAAAGTGATAATCCATTACCCACTTTATTAGATATAAGAGAAAATGTGCAAAGCATGTTTTAAAAAATGCTAAGCACTGACACCGCTTATGCAGCTGAATATAAAACTCCATAACGAAGCTCTATCAGCTAGTTCGCGCTGGTTAGTTCACGTCCCGGACCCGGGTATGTCCTTAAACTACGTCCAACAATGAGAGGTAGGGCACAGCGTTGACCATCACGCTTGAATCTGGGGCAGCCCAACTGGGGAAGTACCTCCTCCTTACAGAAGACCACAGCCATAATAGCACTGCTACCTTTCAGGTATGTAGTGTTGTGTTCCTGATGGTGAGTAAGGTTCCCAGAGCTCCAACCTCCCTTAAAGGCCGGCAACGCGCTTGTGACTCCCCTGGTGTTGCGGGTGCCCATGGGCGACGGTAATTGCTTAACACCAGGCAATCCGTCTGTTCGTTTGCCGCCTATGTATAAAAAAAAAAATAAAAACGTCCAACTCTACAAGTGAACAGAAAACATTTTGCCCACACTCCGTCCGCTCATTAAGCCTGCCCTGAGACCGCCTTTGTGCCAGCCTCACCAAACATGTAAATGGAACGCCATTGTTTGTTCCCAAGAGTGTCGGCAACTAATTTGGAATGGGGCTCGCGACTTGATTAACATATAATGTGGGGTGTGGAGCAATTTGCGGAGGAAGCGGTTTCGTATGTGGAAATAATGTCTGAGGTAGACGATTGTGGAATAGTAATTGTCAGAGGAAATGTACTTTTTGCACACTTGTAAATAGTAATGTTGGTAAACAGTAGATGTTGTGGATGTTCCTTTAACCAGAACAAAGAGTTTTGCTTCTTTGCACTTGCACAGCCAGGCAGTGGAATTCTCTTCCAGTTGATCTTTTCCCGGAACAATACAACCTGGATGTCTTCAAGTCGAGAGTGAACAAGTACTTGCTAGGTAAGCATGTTCCATCTTCGGCCTTATCATCGCTTACCATCAGGTGAGATTGGGGCCAAATGCTAACCTATCACTTAAAAAAAAAAAAATTGTGTATTTATCAGCTACGGACAGATTCCATTCATTCGCACGAAGCGATTCGCTTCTGCCTAATGCGAACTGCTAAGGAATGGAATTCGCTCCCTTCTTCTGTATTCCCGGAATGATATAATTTGGGTCTTTTCAAGGCAAGAGTGAATAGGCAGTTATTGAAGCGTGCGTGCTACACCCTCGACCTTGTCGTTACCATCAGGTGCGACTGAAGTTAAACGCTGATCAATCTTGTATTTAAAAAAAAAACGGACCTCTACTGCTGAACATAGGCCTCTCTCATAGACCGTTACCAGAAGCAGTCTTCAGCATACCAGCCAGCGTCTCCCAGTTAACCGTACAAAGTCATCAGCCCATCTAGTTTGTGTGGTCGCCACTCCAAAACTTTTCAGCCCCAATAGCCATCGACTCCTTGGCTACGTAGCCTGCTCATTACCACTTCAGTGCAATGTTTTGAGCTACGTCGTTTACTTTGGTTCACAAAAATCTGACAGTGAAATGCCACGTCAAATTCATCAACTTTAAGGTAGGAATAATATAATCCTTTTTCCGAAACCATGATATGTCGAGATTCACCGACTATGAATGTACGAGTATTATTGTCTCATGTTGTTAATTTCAAATATAATTTTCGCCCCTAATTGTACCATAGACGAAAAGCCCGGACACTTAGGTGACATGCGATGTCCTAAAACAACAGTTACAAACTCCACAAACTACATAATTATATTCTATTTCTATCTACGTTCAGAGTAAAAGCATGGATATCGTTGATAAAACGTATGTATGAGGGCAGTTCTCCATAATGTCATTGTTAGATTGGTAAATATTTTGTTAAATAATGTAAAACTACACTCAAATGAAGAATTCTTGTAACTATACTTGTGCTTAGTCTTAATTAATCTTAATTTACGAAGTTTCTTCTTTATGTACGTAGATAATCTCAAGACGACAATGACGTTTGTGGTGAACTACCTATGAAATGTCGCTTAAATGTTTTGCTTTTCGTTTTTCATTTAACTAAAACATCCTGACTTTAATCAAAATTAAAAGTGTGGAGGGAAGGTATGTCCTTAAAAGTAAAAAAATGATCTTAGATATATGCAAGTTCAACTATGATTACCATTATGAATTTCCAATTTTGTGCCAGCTAGTATTAAGTATTTATAATACCATGAATAGTACAATACATAAATTAGACAACACAGAAAGAAAATAAAATTATTCGATGTATA
Source organism: Grapholita molesta (assembly GCA_022674325.2). NCBI lineage: Eukaryota > Metazoa > Arthropoda > Insecta > Lepidoptera > Tortricidae > Grapholita > Grapholita molesta. The sequence goes on along the minus strand of CP053136.2, from coordinate 2,551,061 downwards.
AATAGGTAGTTTCACGAGAGTTGAAGTCACGCACACAACAACATCTCATATAATGATAGGAAGATTTTGAAATTACTCATTCATTCCATTCATTCAATCAGTACTTCATATAGTTGTGTGCGTAATCCATTCGCCTCAACTCTCGTGGAACTACCTATAACGTTACTCAATTAAAAAAACATGTTTTCTCCTCGACTTACTATCTTCAAAACTCCAACGTTAATTCAATAAAATGAGCAAAAAATTAATGCTCGTAAATATTTCTTTCGCTGACACAAAGGCTTAACAAGCTACCGTCCAGAAAGTGCTAAATTACGTAAGCATTTTTTCCGACTTGTTTTAAGGTATTTTACAAAGGCCTGTCTTCTGTTGAAATGTAATTAAAATCAGAGTGTTTTATTGACTAAAACAAAAAACTATTGTATCTCATTTCGCTAAGTGAATTTTAAATTACTATGCAAGTCAAAAACATAAAGAAAACTTTTCATCTTACAGTTTACTTAAGATAAATTAACTTGTTACACAATTTTAAATTAATTCTTCAAAGACGTATTCAAAAAAAAAAAAGTAAACGTGTAGGTACTAAAAGTGGAGACCATTTCTTGGACAATGTAGTGTAGGACATATGTAGTTAGGACCTCTAGTTAGGTAGATTAGCTGGCAGCAGACACATACATTTCAGCCGTATGCAGTCCACTGTTGTACATAGGCCCCCCACAAATAATATGACTTGTATTATCTTGGGGGTAGTTGCCATAGTCGCCACGCTTGGCAGGCGGGTTGGCCACCGCAGTAGCTGTAGATTGGATTTCGAAGGACGCTGCTGCCCATCCGTAGGATTTTTCCCTTTGTCACCTTTTACGACACCCGCGGGAGGATACACAAAACTCAAGAACGAACTCAGTGGTATGCATTAGGAGAGGCCTATGTCCAGCGTTGGACGAGAGAAGGCTAATGATGACGTAGAAAACGAAGGTCAACAATTTGCTGTTTCAATTACTTAAAATCAACAAAGACTTGTATTGACTAAAAGTGTATTTTTCATCTTGATATAAGTTCTTTAACTTATTGCGTAAAATTTTATGCATAGCCCACAAGAGGGGGAAAATATCTGACAAAATTACATCGACATATCTTGGGGGCCCAGCGTACTCGGGGGTACTCAGATTGTGACATTTTAAACTCTGTCAGAAATGAATAAATGGTATTTTAGAAACATAAATTATATAAATTAATAATGATGGGATAAAAAAAAAAGATAAAAGATCATTATTTTTCAATTTAGGCACATTACATGTACTTTTGAACGTCAAAAAAAAAATGTACACCGGTTCAAACCCTACACCTCTGACCCGAGAAGATACCGGCAAGAAACTACGGCGGGACTTATTTTTTCATTACAGTGATACATCAAATCTTAAAGTACTTACATAATTATGCGTAGATCGATAAGAAAACATATGAAACAGTTTATTACAAGATATGAAAATACTAAAATATAAAAGTAAAAATAATAATGTATAAACAAATTCGACTTCACAAAATAGACATACTTTAATATGCTTTTTTATCTGAACTGTGTCATTTACATGATCTGGCAGTACATACAATTGTTGAATTAATTGCTAGGCGGTTGTGTTAGTTTCTGGTTTTGGCCATGCATGTTTGTCTGTCATATAATCCTCTACTCTGTAATAGCCCTTAGACATCAAAGACTTTTTTAATTACCTAATTCTTAAATACTAGGAAGGGTAATTTCAAGGCATGGGTATCGAACCTATACATTTTGAGCAAAAAGGTGACAAACTTTTGTGTGCGGTTAATTTTGTCCTCAAAGTTTTTTGAAATCCAATGCACAATAATCAAAACACGGCCTCCGGAATCTTCTGTGAATGAAATAAGGGTAAAACACGTGTCGATATTAATAATTATGATCAGCACTCCAGTGTATAACTTTGCGAATTTATTTTTGCGCCGAGAGGTTGTAATTATTCATGTATGCAAAATATACGCGACTCAGTTAAACAGGTGAGCGAAACACTAATTAATTGGATACTTGACATTTTTTAATGATGTCAACCGTTGTTGATGATCAAATGATCATTTTGTGAAGATTAAATTTTTGTATCGGACAAATTAAGTGCCTAAAAGTAACAAAAAAGTTTAAATATAAGAGTTAAAGTTAGCCATTTCACGATCAACACGACTCTAACTAAATCTTTGGGTAATGTCACAAAAAGTTCACACTTAAGGTATGAAAAATCAAGGAAATTGCTAATTTGATCATGTTCAAACCCAGCCCCCTTAAAGGCCTGCAACGTGCTTGTGACTCCCCTGGTGTTATGGGTGTCCATGGGCGACTGTAAATGCTTACCATCAGGCAATGCTTCTGCTGCGTTTGCCACCTTTGTCATAAAAAAAAATGTTGCGTTCATGTACAGGTCGATTCACGAGAGTTGGTACTAATGAATTGAACGAGTGAATGATAATGTCTATGTGTGCATGACATAATTAATGATTAAATACAGGTTGATGTAAAAAGTAATTATGACAATTGTTTTTATATTAAGCAGACACGTCTGCTAGCATATCAAAGATATTTAAGTCGAAAGAAAATAGAAAAATTTGACACGTCTAAGCGGCGCTCGTATAGCACAACTGGTAGTGCTATACGAGCTAGTGATCCAGTGGTTGTGGGTTCGAGTCCCGCTGCGAGTCAAATTTTTCTATTTTTCTTTCGACTTAAATATCTATGATAATTTTGTCTAAGAGAATCTAGCATAGGTAGTAGCAAATATGAAACCTTTGGAGGCCAAGAACACCTAACGCATACTGGCGTTTGTCAATTTATAGTTGCGGCGTCAGTGTGAAAACAGGATAAGACATGAGACAGTAATATTATAAATAAATTAAAAACTCTGTTGACGACGGACTCCCGGTCTGATCCTTTTTAGATTTCTTACAATTCGAATACGCCACTACTTTTCGAATCGTGACAATTTTTTTTTATACGTAGACAGTGGCAAACATGCCTATAGCCTGGTAATGATGAGCATGATGGTAAGCAGTTACCGCAGAATATCGACGCCTGCATCTCCAGAGGATTCACATGCGCGTTACTTACCCCAAAAGTTGTTGGAGCTCTCACCATCAGGAACACTACAATACATACATTAAAAATAAGTCAGAAAAATTAATGTACGTTTTATTCAAAAAGGACTTTGAATTACTAAAAGGATTAATATGATACTTGGTGCAGATAATATATTTTTTTTTTCTAAATAAAATAATGTGTTAGGTACATGTTTACAAAATATAAGGAGACTCCTGTATAAGAACGGCACTCATAGTGACAAGTGCCATTACTTGCGGTCAATTCATTCGTGCCAACTCTCGTGAATCGACCTGTACTACCCTAGTGGTTATAATTATTCCATGTAACTAGGTGTTGTTATAAAAATCAATATGTGTCAAAATCCAATTTGTAATAAAACAGAAGCATCATTTTCTATTATACTTACTAATAATTATTTAATAAACGTAATGCTAGCTTTAAAACAGTTTTGTCAAACACAAAAAAAGTATTATCTAATACAAAAATTACGAAGCCAGGTTCTGCCCAATTGAGCTTACAATAGACCTGGCCTTTTACAATTCATCATCATCACATTATCATCATCATCTCAGCCATAAGACGTCCTCTGCTGAACATAGGCCTGACCCTTGGACCTCCACATGTACCGGTTGGAGGCGACCTGTATCCAGCGTCATCCGGCGACCTTAATGAGGTCGTCTGTCCATCTTGTGGGTGGACCTCCTACGCTGCGCTTGCTAGTCCGTGGTCTCCACTCGAGCACTTTTCGACCCCATCTGCCGTCTTTTCTGCGTGCAATGTGGCCTGCCTATTGCCACTTCAGCTTGCTAACCTGGTGAACTATGTCGGTAACTTTAGTTCGACTACGGATGTCCTCGTTTTATCTTTTATAATTGTGTTACGAAAATTGACCAATAATAAAACGTAACAGAAATAATACAAGGAAAAAGAAAAGGAAAAGTCCATAAAAAGCGAAATAAACAATGACAAACATGTTGGTTTAAATCAGACGTTTATTTGCAATCAGAAGGCGAATTTTATGAAATGCCATGTTTCCAGAAAAAACTCATTTGAATTCATATTCTCTTAATAATCTCTGGACCAAATGTCACTTTTATTTCAATTCAGATATTTAGAAAAACTGACAGTAATTGGACAAATCTTGTTTGTTCGTTCTCATTTTTGAAAAAGTTGAGTACGAAAAATAAATGAACCTTTTCAAATGAAAACAGACTATTCAAGTGAAATTCATATCCACTTACAAATTAACAAACATGAATTTACGAAGTTCGCTCTAAACTACATTAAGAAAACTAAATTAAGTACATAGAAGGGTAAAAAGATTTACCGAGTTATGATTATTAGACACAGAATGGCCGATATTGACATTTTTCAAAATTTAATTTACTTTTCTTTGAATAAAATGAATGCTGTAATGCTGAAAATAAAACATGCTTCGACTAAATTTCATTCGAAATATAAAGGCCCAAAACGTCCACTTAATAAAGTTTTGGATAAAGACACAGAAGAAATTAATTTTGATTCGCTGTTTCGCGAAACGAATTGTTTTGATCTCGATTCTATTATGAACGATATCTTCTGAGACAATGCTTTGTGCTGACGAATTTTTAAATAATATTAAAATGTTGTTTTGATTATATTTGTTTTGCTTTGTACAGAAAGAATGAAAAAAACATTTATCCGAGACGGACAGTACATAATAACTAAGAACAGAGGACTTAAATAACATGACTGTCTCAGAATGGTCCCGACTCAGTATGCTGCTAACCTGGGGACCAGCGCTGGTCTTTCGTATGGGCTACATTAACACTTATTAACTAATGTAAAATGGGTGCAGCGGCGGAAAGCGCCGAAATTTTTAAGCGTAACAAATACAAGAGCCTGGGCAGAGTACCATTTTGTATCGTTTGGCGTAAACACGCTAGATCCATAGGGCCTCAGCGCGCACAAACTTTTGCAGAAATCGCGAAGCGTCTGATTGATGTTACTGGTGACCGAAGAGCTGGCGGCTTTCTCGCACAACGTATCAGCATTTCAATAACGAGGAAATTCCGCCAGCATCCTTGGTACAGTCACCGACTTTAATTGTTGAGCCACTTACGGTTCAAGCTATTATCTTTTAAAACTAAGAATAAATCAATTTTTTTTTGGAGGTTATCGTCGTTTTTTCTTAAGTATATGTTATCTATTTCAACTTCTATTATCATCTTTTGTTTAATACTCACTCTATGAAATTCCCAGTGTAAAGTGAACCCTAAATGGCTCAACAATTAAAGTCCCTGAACGTACAAGGCCTAGTACCGTACTAGTAAAGTACTCGTAGTTTTCATTTTATTGTAATTATTGTAAATAAAGATTTTTAAAAGCCATTATTTTAAGTCTGAAATGCACTGACTTTCTAATTTATGCGACCTCGATTTAAGCAATTTTCAAATATAGTGACATAACAAATAAATGCTCGGTTTTGCCAACGATGGGTCTTGTATAAAATATGACTGTGTATATTCTTTCTAGTTATTCAATAAAAATAAAAAAAAGATTTTCTGCTCGCGTCTTCATAAGGAATATCGGCACAGGTACCTACATAATGACCAATATAATCTATAAAAGGAAACTTTATGGATGTGATTTAAAGATATCGCAATGTCGAAATTGAAAAAGAACGGATTTTTAACAGATGGCACTCCAGATTTTAAAGCGCGTAATAGAAACGAGTGACGTCATAGGTTCGCATTATTTTGTAAGGAGCCTTAGCGCGGTGAAAGTCAGACTTTGACACCCCTTTCTGGCTTTTGTGTAGATTTAAAGCAATTATCCTATACAGAAATTTGATCCTATGAAAACGATTGATTAATAAGTAAAACATAAGTCAACTATCATATTTACACAATATCTTTATTTATGATAAACAGTAATCGGCACTAACGGTGCAAAACTTTAACAAAACTTGTTGAACCGAGGTATAGTAAAATTTACCATCAAGAAAAATACGAAAAACTATGACTGTCTAATTTAATTGTATATCGGAATCTCGATATGCATATATGTGGGTGTAAGCATATCATTGTTTTTGTAGCTCTAAACAGTCTTTTATGTCAGCTTAACAAGTTTTGTTAAAGTTTTGCACCCATAGTGCCGATCACTGATGATAAATAAAAATGTATCTATTTGTATTTAAACTTTCGTGAGATTTTGTAAAATTATATAAATGTTAACACGGCTCTACTCCAGTTTATTTGGTCATTCGCGCGACATGTTTCGGAGAACATAGGCCTCCATTTTTAAGCATGAAGAGTGCTGAGTGTTCTTTCAGTTCACTGCTCGCGTCGCCGGCCCGTCTTGCTACCTGTCGCGCAAGTGACTAAATAAACGTGAGTAGAATTGTGTTTATCATTTATATAAATATTGAACTAACTGTTTAATTTCCACAGCGCCATATCGAGCAAAAAATGAAGACTTAGTAAAACAAAACCTTAACTTTTTAAGTCTAACCCGAAATTGTTTGCTCACTGACGAATAAAAAAATAATTTAACAAGAAAAGGAATGATGAATGGCGAAAAACTTAAAACAGAGCAAAGTTAACGGGAATTCTAAAGGCTTGGGCAGATAGGCGCGTTTAGAGAGCGTGGCGCAGCGCGGCGTGACAGCGGTGTGGCTAATGTAACGAAATAAGGCACACATTCGGACGGCAGCGTCGCGCCCCGCTGCGCCACGCCACAAAACGCGCCCTATGTGACCAAGCCTTTATGCTGTGGCCACGAAAACAAAGAAAAAACAGCAACAACCAGCTCCGAGCGTTGACAGCGTCAAAACTCGGGCACTCAGTTGAACTTTACGCTATTTCAAAAGCGTCAAGCGTATTATTTATATACTCTAAAAATATTCTTAGGGCATAAGACTTACACATACATAGGTACATACATTTCAGCCGTATGCCGTCCATTGCTGGATATAGACCTCCCAGAAATATGACTAGAATCATCTTGGGGGTAGTTGCCATAGTCGCCACGCTTGGCAGGCAGGTTGGCGACCGCAGTAGCTGAAGGTTGGGTTTCGACGGACGCTGCTGCCCGTCCGTAGGATTTTTCCCTTTGTCGCCTCATACGACACCCGCGGGAGGAGATGGGGTGATGCTATTCTAGTCAGCCGGCATCACACGGCATAGGTACCCAAGATCATAAGTATTGGGTAGGTATAATAAATTTCAAAAACATTTTTATAAAAAAAATGCCAGATTTTAGTGAGAGTCGGAAATTATAGTTTGTTATGGCGTTAGCAAAACATACATACTGAAACGATAATCAACTTGTATAAATAGTTATAGAGAACCGGAAGCAGCATTGCTTTAGAACGCTGGAATATACTGCGATCGCCAACCCACCTGCCAAGCGTGGCGACTACGTCATTCTAAACTATTTACTTATTGGGTGAGGCATATATCATAATTATATTTTTTTTTAATTTAAAAAACATATTATGGAAGTTGAAAGAAATACACATGTAAAAGCATTTTTGTCGAAAATTATAGCACAGTTATTTTTTTTTTTTTGCCTCATTACTCAAGCTCTAATTATTTATTAATAATTATTAACCTCTTGTACTAAACATACTTACTTATATAGCAGAAAAAAACACAAAATATGTTCTTTATCAAGACAAAGAACACAAAAATAAACATAACATTTAAGACTTCTTCATTAACTATAAAGAAAATATATGGAAATTGTAATTTATACCTCGAGTATATTAGTATGCTCGTTGCTTGATACGTTTTTTATATAAAACACTAATTAATTTTAATTAAAGGCACCCAGGCGACATATACAGAGTGGCGATAACCTATTTGCATAAAATATTAAGGTCTATACCTACCGGCGGGGCGAAATTCTCTAGCTGCTATGTTTGTTTGCATAATATGACAAGCATCGCACCGCGAACATGGCAGTTCGTATATTTAGAGCAGCTTTCTCTTTTACTCTTATCAAGGCGTCATGAGAGTGACAGACACATACGTCCGAAATATACGATAGCTTTTTGCGATAGCCCCTGATTGCGGTATGCCCATACCGGGTGAGATCATTAAGCGAACAACTCCTTAGATAAGAAACGAGATAATAAAATCTGTAGGAAGGATTAGCAGCCCAGGTTTCTGAGTGGCGAAAGTTGGTGCAGGACGAAGTACAAGGTTTGCCGTGGTGAATGCTAAGTTACTGGGGTAACTTAGCATTCACCATTGCACCCCCCCTTAACGGCAAATAAGGAAACGCCGCAGGGTTTTTAGTGGGTATTCCCCTCCCATATGGAAGGGCGAGTGCCACATACCCCCTGTAAGACCCTTCCACAGGGCGGGAGGATGCATAAATGCATTTTCCCTGCGTCAAAAAAAAGGACGAAGTACACGGCTTCTAGAAGCAGAAGAAGGCTGACCTTCATCTTAAACACGACAAGCTGTAAACGCGCAAGTATTGCTGTGTTGGTGTCCTGTGTTTCACCATTGTATGTGAGAAATCACTTCGAAGATCGGCCTCGCCAGTCATCTTCGGGAGCAAGAGCGCTTGAAAATCACTAAATTGCCCAAAAATTTAGCGCAATCATAAAAGTTATATTATCATCTCATATATGTCAATGAATATTTTAGGTATATTTTATTTATTTATTAATATTTTTATTTATCAAAATAGAAAGTTACACGTTAATAGCAGTATATTTATAGCTTTAACTTTGTGACTGTTACATATTTGTAAACTATGACATAAATATCACATTTTCGTAACGTTTTGCTACTAACTCGTTCTGTGTTCATGTAATTTCACTTTCAGCTTATTAGGTGTAATAATTATACGGATTATTTATATTTCCATATATTTCGCTACTTATTCATTCTAATTCTTATTCATCATTCGGCTTAATTTACTATTTGCTCACTGAGTATTCTACTTTCATATCGTCCAACAAAATTGGCTTCATGCTGTCTGTGTGTTTCACTTGTATGTCTTCCAGCTAAATGATCGTTTAGCTATAAGATCAATTTAGATAGTAACTCACTAGGGGCACTAAGATAGTAAGAACTAACTTTTGCCATGTGGTAGGTGTGTTCGCGACTAATGCCATAGTAGAAAAATTCTAAGCTGAATTGCACAATTGGACCCTAGGTCCTCGTTACTCTCTTTATTTTGTTTTATGTGTATTTTAATTAGTAGTCTTTTCTTTCAATTTAGCGAGTGTTTTAAGTAGTAAGTATATTGTTTTGATTTGGAATTTTCATGCTTTACTGAGATTCAAGACTCTTTGTTGCTCTCGAAAATTGTTAAGTTATCCATTCCGTTACCGGTCTTTGAAGTGTGGAAAATGGTAACGGAGTGGACATACAATTTGGGTAACATTGTCATTTCTTAATCATATCTGGATCAAAAGAACATATTATTTTGCATAAAAACACTTATGTATTTTATTTGCATAATTACATTTTTTTTTAATTATATACAGAATTCGAGATATTACAAAATAAAAATTAAAGAAATTTGTATTAAATTTTTCATTTAAATAAAAAACTTAATTTGAACATAATATTTATTTAATGAGATGGGAGATACTGTTTTAAAAAATCTGTGTTCCATAGCCTTTTAATAAAAATAAGGAAAACATGATTCTCGTTATTCTTTGACATTAGATACATTTCATAATTTTATTATTTGATATAAATAGATTAATAGCATTCCTATCTCTTCCAGCGGGTGTCGTAAGAGGGAAAACCTGACGGATGAGTAACAGCTACTGCGGTTGCCCACCCGCCTGCCTGCGTGGCGATATTGGAAAGATCCCGTGATGATACAAGTCATATGTGGGGCAGGTCGTTGTCTACCAGTCAATGATTGACTGAAAAATAAATCAATTTCTTTTTTCTCTTATTTTCGTGGCTTGTTTTTCACCAAAAACTCTGTCAAATCATTCTCAATTATGGAACGACATTAGTATTTCACCCCAGCCCCTAACTTCACAGACTCCCTTTCAATCAGTCAAAACTTTTCCAACCTTTAAAGGTAATAAGGTGACGTTCAATTTAAAATCAATACGAAATCCCAAAAGTCAAAATTAGTTCTATAAATCAATCTAACTTTACACAAAAAGGTATGAAAAACAGGTGAAAACAGTATTATAAGTTACTGTTTTATGTAGTCACCCTGATTGGTTGTCGAAATGTTAAAGCTTATAGCTGACAGAAAATTAATTAGCAGTATTTTTTAAGATCACTGGTGGCCTAGCGGTGAAAGCGTACAATTTACAATCTGTACCGTTACCATGAGTTGTGACAATGACGTTTTCGATAATGAGTATCGAGTTTACTATCTCTGCATTTCGCTTGTACTATTTTAGTGCGAACGAGATGCACAGATAGTAAAGTCGATACTCGTTATAGAAAACGTCAATGTCACAACTCATGGTAAGGGTACTGTAGATACCAGGTTAAAACTCCGGCTCTTACCAATGAGTTTTTAGGAAGTTATGTACGAAGTTTTATTTGATTGTTACCAGTCGTTTTTTTGTGAAGGAAAACATCGTGAGGAAACCTGACTAATCCCAATAAGACCTAGTTTACCCTTTGGGTTGGAAGGTCAGATGGTAGTATTTACCTACCTACTAGCCATGAAAGTTAACTGCTAGGCATATGTCTAGCAGTTAACTTTCTATATTTATCTTTCTATATGTCTATCTGTGCTATAATTTTTTGTTTTAGCTTCGACAAAAATGTATAGCAATATGTATTTTAAATAAATAAAAATATAATTATCATAAGAATCTGATTGCTTATGCTAGGTGGTTTAATTATAGTTTCTGATAGACTACTACCATAAACAAAAAAAAAACATCTAGTCTATTGACTTAAGCGGTAAGTAAAGTCAGATGCTGACACAGGGCATGGCTTGTTAAACAATTTATTCCGACCGGGTGAGCGAGCAACCCTAGCCCACCATATTGTTTTGCCCCCAAGGCGGGCCCTTGAGTGACCTCAATAATATTTGCTAAGGCTCCCTCGATATTTGTGCGCTCATTCTAGCGCGAGTGCATATGAGTTTATACATTATTTGGACCCGGGTATGTCCTTAAACTACGTCCAACAATGAGAGGTAGGGCACAGCGAAGACCATCACGCTTGAATCTGGGGCAGCCCAACTGGGGAAGTACCTCCTCCTTACAGAAGACCACAGCCATAATAGCACTGCTACCTTTCAGGTATGCAGTGTTGTGTTCCTGATGGTGAGTAAGGTTCCCAGAGCTCCAACCCCAAAGGCCGGCAACGCGCTTGTGACTCCTGGTGTTGCGTTTGCCGCCTATGTCATAAAAAAATAAATAAAAAATTTAAATATCCCCATGTACTCTAATTTTACAAATATTAGAATGGGATTAATAGGACCTCATCTGTCAGTATGGAGTTCTTCAAAAAGTTTTTACGGGGTCGGCCCGCGTGAATGATGCCTCGGTATTGTATACGTCCATAGGCTGCGGTGACCGCCTACTATCAAGCGGGCCGCATGTTTGTTTTCTACCTTTGTGGTATTAAAAAACGGTTGCCCTGGCCTAATGAGTAGTGACCCTGCCTATGAAGCCGATGATCCTGGGTTCGAATCCAAGTCAGGGCATTTATTTGTGTGATGAGCACAGATATTTGTTGCTGAGTCATAGGTATTTTCTATGTATTCAAGTATCTATGTATTATATATATCGTCGTCTAGTACCTACAACACAAGCCTTACTGAGCTTACCGTAGGACTAGGTCGATTTGTGTAAGATTGTCCCGAAATATTTATTTGTTTATTATTATTTATGTCGGATGTCCACGATTTGCCTACCGATACGTGGTCACCACTGAGAACCTTTATGCCCCAACGACCATCAGTTCAGGTGCTATGTGCCCACTGCACTGCCACTTTAACGACCCGGAGAGCTTAATCAATTACTTTGCTTCTGCTGCGAATGACACCATTTCTGATGCGATACACTCCCAGCATAGCTCTCTCCATTGCTCTTTGGGTGACTTTCAGCCTTCTTATAAAGCCACGACCAACTAGGCGACGAGTAAGCCACCACGTTTCAGTACCATATGTCATAACTGGCAACACACACTGGTCAAAGATTTTTGTCTTTAGACGCTTGAATTGCTCTTACTGCTTGGACATAAAGGCTTCATTGATCGGCTTTAGATGATTTGACTTAGACTTGACGTACACTAATTTGTAGAAGCACAGACTCAACGTGGCAAAAGTTTATCTACATGGTAAAATCAGACATGAGGATATCCGTACCCAAATAACCAAAGTTTGCTTGCTTGCAGAATTGCTTTTTTACACTGTTTTATGTATTCTGGTCTGACTACGCATCCCGGACCCGGCTTGATACCCCAAAACTGTAACCAGATACCTAAGAGCCACTGGAGAACAGCAGCAGCCCTAAGAGCGGTGGATGTACTACGATCGCCAACTCGCCTGCCAAGATCACCCTGTAGCAGGCTATAGGGGAGCCCTATATAAAACAGTGACGTCTATCAACGTCTATCGCGTTAATCATCTTCTTATTCACTCCTATTTGCAAGCGATAGAAAGAGATTCCCATTTTGCGAGTTTCTACTTTGGCAGTTATAGAAGCTTCTAGCTTTTAATTCATACAAATGTTATAAATGCGAATGTAATTCTGTCTGTGTGTTTCTCTGTCTATCTGTGCTTCTTTACGTTTAAACCGCTGAACCAATTGGAATAAAATTTGGTATGGAGAGAGTTTGAGCTACGAGAAAGGACATCGGACTATTTTTATTCCGCAACCTCAAAACATGGGCATGGCTGACCGACGGAGTCGCGAGGAAAGCTACTTCGACATATATATCATACCTTAGATATTATACTGACCCTAAAAGTCCCTTGAGGGATTGCCCTCAATATATCAACTCTGAATGACATTCACGTATTTCAAAGACACGGAAAATAGTTTTGTTATATCGAGTTGGGTTAGTGGATAAGTTTTGAATGATATTTCAATTCCGTGGAGATACGTATGGATAAAATTGAATTATTGAAGCGGACAGAGAAATTCAAGTTCTGCGCCATTATTTTAGTTTTGTTTGAAGATGTTTTAGTTAGTTATTTTAGTTGGATGGACAAAAAATATTTTGGGACAAACCTTCTCAACAGAAATCGACAAATTTAATGTTGTAAAGTCACGTCTAATAATATGTATACATTTGATAACGTATTTCTGATGCATACGGTTCAAAATTGTTAACATATTTATGATTTTTATGCTTATGTGTAATTATTTAAAAAGTATGATTTGTGGGTCGTGATCCGGAGTCTTTTTCTCACTCCGAATCTAACACCGAATTTTCTGATTCTACGTCGGTGGCAAACAAGCATACCACCCGCCTGGTGGTAAGCAGTTACCGACGTCTGCAGCTCCAGAGGTGTCACCTACGCGTTGCCGACCGTTTATAAATCTATCTGTACACTCCTTTTTTGAAGAATTATGGGGATACTGTGAAAACCATACTTACTGTGTCCATTAAACTGTCACAAGTTAGGTTTTTGACCATAATTGGATGGGTTAGTAAACGTGAGTAAGCCGTCAGTTTCATAAGCTTCATAGCTTCGCACTGTGCGCGACGGGCCGGCGACGCGATCGGCGAACCGAACGGACACTCAGCACTATTAGTGTTTGAAAATGGAGGCCTATGTTCTCCGAAACATGTCGCGCGGGTGACTAAATAAACGTGAGTAGAATCGTTAATGAATTATTAAACCATTACGTGTTAATCGTTAATTGTTAATATATCTTACGAAAGTTTAAATACAACCAAATAATACATATTATTCGTAATACATACACAAAAACATTCTCATACCCGGATCGAACCCAGGCCTGGTACGACATTCATTAATATTTGCATTGACAAGAAGCAAACAACACTACAAATGCATTAAAAATAACTGTTATATACTTAAAAATTACCAAGAATTCAGCGTTTTCAGTCCTTGTCTGGTACCGCGAACGTCGAAGTTCGTATATATATATATATATATATATATTTTATGACATAGGCGGCAAACGTGCAGACGGATTGCCTGGTAGCAATTACCGTCGCCCATGGGCACCCGAAACACCAGGGGAGTCACAAGCGCGTTGCCGGCCTTTAAGGAGGGTTAGAACCTTACTCACCATCAGGAACACAACACTACATACTTGAAAGGTAGCAGTGCTATTATGGCTGTGGTCTTCTGTAAGGAGGAGGTACTTCCCCAGTTGGGCTGCCCCAGATTCAAGCGTGATGGTCATCGCTGTGCCCTACCTCTCATTGTTGGACGTAGTTTAAAGACATACCCGGGTCCAAAATTTCGAGCACTCTCTTTTACTCCTATTAAGGCGTCATAAGACTGACAGAGACAATCATTCAAAATTTACGAATATCGTTTTTTGCGGTAGCGCCGTTATAACTTATAACACAATAATACAATCTAGAACGTATTTAAGCTTGGCGTATGTCGGGTTGTTACATCATCGTTCTAGAACCTTCTATCGATCGAAGCTTCTCGAAAATTAGGACGTCGGCAGACTGAACGAGACCTGAGGCGCGAAAATTCTAAAACTTACGATCACCCTTTCTATTGCTCTTGAATATACGAGCGATGAAGAGGCAAATAGACCAACGAACGAATGTAGTGGCTGGAGTCAGGTCCTCTGGGATTTTAAGTAAGTTTTGGCAGTTTTGCTGTCATACTGTTGTAGTCTAGAAATGTGTTCAAATTATAGTAAGGATTTGATGTAGCTATGATTATGCTATGGTTTAACTTGTAGTCATTTTCACAAATTGGACTTGACTTAGGTATACGGGGTAATTTGATAACATGGACGAAAAAATATTATTTTTTAGTTTTAGTATGTTTATATGGGTCCCCTTGTTTACGCATAATTTGTTTTGTAATCATTTTATATAAGCAGCAACTGATTGCAGAATTATTTTTCTCGGGATTCTATTACGCAAAACTAAACTGAGTCGAATGGTTGGTACACATAATTTGGAAAGACCGAAAGTTTATTATTTTTTTCCAGGAGTCCATTTCAAATTCAAATTTAAAAAAAAAATATTTATTCGTAATAAACTACATTAAAATAACAAAAAATGTAACATAAAAACAATTACTATACAAAAAAAAAGTCAACTAAAAAGTTTACCACGAAATGGACCAGCCTCAGCATAAATTTCTATTGTGGCTAACATAACCTAACCTACCTTTTTTATGGCATGTAATCTAACTGACTTTCGGACATTGGGCCTCAATAATAGTATGCCAATAAATATTCAGACAAAGTAGTATTCGGCTAGTGAATAATAATTATTCGGCGTAAATAAATTATGCGAAACTAGGTATGCGTATTAAGAAGACAAAACATAGATATAGATAGGATACGTAAGGTGATGGCACCAATGATGGACATTTAGTTCTTAATTTAAAAACCATAACGTTATAAATTGAATATTTACCAATAAATGCACAACACTTGTCTCCTTTGAAATAAGAACTATTGTTCATAACTGCTTCCTTGTCCATTACTGGCACCATCACCCAAGAGCTGTACCAGAACTATGATTACCCGAATGTGTTCGCATGTTGAATGCTCTCAGTTTTGGAGTTTGGTTAGGTAATCAGAATCATCATGAAAATTATTCATTTCTCATTCTGGCCCATTGACAAAATTCACCCTGTATTCTTATAAAATACCGAGTCAGAAAGAGCTACCGGTGATTTTATTACTGCTTTGATCAAATATGCTTACGTCTGAAAAAGGAAATAGGAGCTTACTTCCTTAAATACGGGCTTACGAAGTTTCCTAAACCAATAAACCTCGTTCTCGTCCCTAGAGCGGAACGCACATCGCCAACCCGCCTGTCAAGTGTGGCGATTATGACATTAAACGTACTATGCTTATTGTAGTATATGGGGGAGGCCCATGTCCAGATGTCTGTGGCTAAAGTAATTAGATACCTACATATTTTTTAATACAGGTGCTCAAAAATGGGTACTTTACGTAGCTGTTTAACATGCGGAAAGTTGTATTTCGCGCACTAGTGCTTTTTACTTTACCTTTTGTTTTATTTACACTTGTTCTAATTCATGAAATGTCGCGGACATAACAATTTTTGAGTTCCGTAACCATATTGTAAATACAAGACCCTGTCAGTAAGACTCCACTGTCCGTCTGTCTGTTAAAAAAGTTAAAATTATCCAACATTAGATTTTTTTATACTACGATGATGGAAAACAAGCATACGGCCCGCCTGATGGTAAGCAGTTACCGTAGGCTATGGACGTGTCCATCAGTCACTAGGCTCTCATGAATCGTAGATGTGTTTCGTAATTAAACGAAACTCCTATTACATATATCTGATTTAGTTAATTTAATTATAAAGAACACGAAATTGAAATAATTATAGCAAGAATAACATTTATAACAACAAAGTTCAGTATTCTACGAATTGTTACTGTTTAATTAAATTGTGAAATATATTTTGATTGTATAGTCTGTTGAACTTCATATCGTAGTCTTAGAAGAAAATTTTACTTTATTCACTAGAGCAGAAACATCGATTTTACGTCGTCTACGCATGACTTAAAATGGAACTTTATGAGCATGAGAGGTGGAAACGTAATAAACGTTACGTAAAATTTGCAATTATAAAGGTATATAATTGTATATAGTAATTGAGATAATAGGCGAGGAGAGCGGTTTCATCCTTATAATAATAAGTAAATAAATATTTCGTGACAATCTTACACAAATCGACCTAGTCCTACGGTAAGCTCAGTAAGGCTTGTGTTGTAGGTACTAGACGACGATATATATAATAGATAGATACATATACATATGAATACTTAAATACAACTCCCATTGTAATCAGAGACGTTACACTCGAAGTTGTAGATGAGTATATATACCTAGGACAAACTATCCAGCTAGGAAGATCCAACTTCGAGAAAGAGGTCAATCGTCGAATCCGACTCGGCTGGGCAGCGTTCGGGAAGCTACAACACATCTTCCAATATCCCGCAGTGTCTCAAAACAAAGGTCTTCGACCAGTGTGTGTTGCCAGTGATGACTTATGGTGCTGAAACGTGGTCGCTTACTATGGGCCTCATAAGAAGGCTCAAAGTCACCCAAAGAGCAATGGAGAGGGTTATGTTGGGAGTGTCTCTGCATGATCGCATCAGGAATGATTTTATCCGCAGTAGAACCAAAGTCACCGATATAGCCTTCCGAATCGCCAAACTTAAGTGGCAGTGGGCAGGGCACATTGCACGCAGAACCGATGGCCGGTGGGGCGGAAAGGTTCTGGAGTGGCGACCACGAACTGGAAGACGCAGCGTAGGTAGGCCTCCCACAAGATGGACCGACGACCTAGTTAGAGTCGCGGGATACCGCTGGATGTGGAAGGCGCAGGATCGGTCTTCTTGGGTGGTTCTGGGGGAGGCCTATGTCCAGCAGTGGACGTCTTTCGACTGATGATGATGATGATGACTTAAATACATAGAAAACACCCATGACTCAGGAACAAATATCTGTGCTCATCACACGAATAAATGCCCTGACTGGTAATCGAATCTGCCAGACCGGTCGTTTTTGTTGTGAATATTCCCTCATTCGCACGAAGTGATTAGCTTCTACCTTCTAATGCGAACTGAACTGAACAGAATAGGCTGTTACTGAACCAGCGTGCTATACCCTCAACTCGCAACTTCAGGTATGACTGAGGTCAAACGCTAGTCAGTTTTGTAACAATAGAAACACAAATAACAATAACGATTCCTTATTACAAAATAAACGGGACTTAACCGCATATAATATGTTTAAAAATTACCTCCGATGTTACGAAAACACGCTTGCTTGCTTGAGATCGCAGGTGCAAACCCTAACTTGTACCAATGAGTTTCTCGGAATTTACGTACGAAATATCATCTGATATTTACTTGTCGCTTTTTTGTGAAACAAAACAATGCGAGGAACCGGGCTAATCCCAATAACGCTTCGTTTATCCTCTGGGTTGAAAGTTTAGATGGCAGTCGCATTCGTAAAACTAGTGGCTACGGCAATTCTTAGGATTCGTTTCCAAGTGGACCCCAGGCTCTCATGAGCCATGTCAGAATGCAGACAGCGCGAGGAAGATGATGATAACAATCAAATTCAATATTAAGAATAATCTCGCTATAGGGACAAATATTTTTTATGACAAAGTTGCAAACGAACAGACGGATTGCCTGATGGTAAGCAATTAGGTACCGTCGCCCATGGGCACCAAGCGAATCAAAAGCGCGTTGCTGGCCTTTGAGATAGGAGTACGCTCTTTTCTTGAAGGTATGAGGGTCGTATCGGTCCAGAAATACCGCTGACGGCAAATTCCACAGTTTTGATGTGCGAGGCAGGATGTTTCTAGAAAAAAACACAGTTGAAGACTGCCAACCATCTAAGTGGTGATGATGGAAGTGTTGTCGTGTAGACCACCTCACAAAAACCGCAACCATAATAACACTGCTACCTTTCAGGTATGTCGAGTTGTGTTTCTAATGGTGAGTAAGGTTCCTAGAGCTCCAACCCCCCTTAAAGGCCTGCAACGCGCTTGTGACTCTTTGATGTTGCCGGGGGCCATGGGCGACGGTAATTGCTTAGCATCAGGCAATCCGTCAGTTCGTTTGCCACCTTTGTCATAAAAAAATCTATGTCACAAATTAAATGACCGACATATTAGTTTAGGATTTATTACACTAGATATGACATGGTGCCCTGGTTTTGTTTGACATCTGTGTTAGTTGTTTGAGGTGTAATTGCTTTAGTTATGTTGGGTTGAGATGCAGGCACGTAGGGGTTACGTCTGTAATGAGTTCTGAGAGATTACTAAGTAGAAGAGAATATGTGGTAGTCCACTTGGAAAGGTACCTTATGGCGCTTGGTGCTTACGTTGCAAAGTGCAACATTAGTATTGTAGCGTCACTAACAATAGCGTAAGCGCCAAGCGCCATAAGGTACCTTTCCATGTGAACTACCACATATGTATAACTTGATTTTATTTTCATTTTAAACGTTGCCTGCGAAATGGGGACCCTACTTGAGGGTTTAAATTTAGGTTATTTGTAAGAGTTAATTTTAAGTGTAGTTCTAAGTTATTTTTACCGGATTCTATGTTATTTAAGCTTGTTACTTTTTGTTACATGTTTAATTATTATTATTTTTAAACAAATGGCTTACACCTAAAATCGTGTCATAGCACTATAGGTCAAACACTAAACTGAAACACCATGTATATAGTTGTGCAGATAATTTATTAATTATCTGCACAACTTATGTCAACATTTGAATATATATCGCCGACATGCGTGTACACACATTACTACTACAAAGGCCAGGTGTTAAGGTTTTCGCCTACAGCCTACAATTTATTCTTTAACTTGTGACAGGGGCCTCAAAACTTTGCTATAATCCTTCTGGTCTCATCTTGTCTCCTTTCACAAATTACGAAATTACAGATACTTTACGTTATGTGCGATCTATATCTCTCTTTAATATCAAAAATAGTTCACTGAATTAACTCTCTCTTTAACATTATTAATCCCATCTGATTGCGAGTTCTTCTCGTCTTTTATCTCCACTTTGATGACCGGTCTGGCCTAGTGGGTAGTGACCCTGCCTATGAAGCCGATGGTCCTGGGTGCGATTCCCAGTCAGGGCATTTATTTGTGTGACGAACACAGATATTTGTTCCTGAGACATGGGTGTTTTCTATGTATTTAAGTATTTATATGTATCTATCTATTATATATATCGTCGACTAGTACCTACAACACAAGCCTTACTGAGCTTACTGTAGGACTAGGTCGATTTGTGTAAGATTGCCTCGAAATATTTATTTATTTTATTATTTTATTTATACGGATTTGACAAGGTATATTAAATATACAATATTTTCACTTCTATTAGCTCTGCGTCTGTAACAATAGTTCGACTCTAAACTCGATTACGGCCTACATTTATCTGATTTTGAATGTTGGGTCCGTAGTTTAAATTAGTTTCGGGCATTTGAGTAAACTGTTGTATTGACTCGGCCTGCCTTGTGTAATCAGTAATATATACGTAAACAAGGACAATAAGTGTTAAATTAGCTTATTGCCTTTTTGTTTTTAATATTTTATAACTGTCAAATGGCTAATTAAATTTGTTGTGATTCATAGCGAATTGTCAATGTTATGTCAAATAAGGTTACATAAAATAAGTTTATGTTTTCAAAATCCATATGGTATTCTTATTTTAGTTATTTTGTAGTTATTATAATTGATTCAATATGGAACATATTACATATATTATTAACAACAATAATATTACATTAAGGGAAGGCCTATGTCCAGCAGTGGACGTCTTATGGCTGATACATTACATAAATAATTTAATAGTAGTTAATTTTCTATTTTTCCTTGCAAATTTTCTTACATTTTTCTTTCATAAAAACCTTCTGACAATAATAAACTTCAACAAAAGAATTAGCGAAATCGGTTCAGCCGTTTGCACGTGGTGCTGTGACCAAGAGAAATAGGTATTGATATAAAAAATACAACTTCTTACATACTACAATATTGCACCCAACCATATTTTCTCACTTTTCGTCTATAACATTTTAAATACATACATACATTTCAGCCCTATGCAGACCTCTGCTGGACATAGGCCCCCCACAAATATGACTTCTATCAATTTGGGGTAGTTGCCATAGTCGCCACCCTTGGCAGGCGGCTTGGCGACCGCAGTACGCGAAAGCTGGTGCCCATTCGTAGGATTTTTCTGTCGCCTCTTACGACACCCGCGGGAGGAGATGGGGTCGTGCTATTCTAGTCAGCCGGCATCACACGGCAAAGTCAGACATTTTAAATTACAAATGTTTACTACAAGTACATTCCTAGTAAATATTCTTGACGCGTTGAGCCTAAACGTGGCCTGATTCGCATTTAAATCACCCAAGAAAATAACCGCTAGAATAACCCTAGCTAATCTTGACATCCTCCAACAACCCTCAAAAGGGTACACTTGAACCTCCGCAGTACCACTTTACGTATTTTATGCCAATTATAAAAATATCGTTCGATAAGGGTTTTGAGTGTACTAGAAGAACGGGACTACATTTATCAGATTTAACCGAACTATTAAAGTTATTTAAAGGACTTTTTTTTCAACAGAAAATCATGTCACCTTTTTGAGAATGTCGGAGGTAAATCGTAAGTCATTAATGTAATGATTAATTCTAAAAAAAATGTTGTAATGCTTCTAATACTATGCCGTGTGATGTCGGTTGACTTTGCCGTGTGATGCCGGCTGACTAGAATAGCACCATCCCGCAGGTGTCGTAAGAGGCGACAAGGAGAAAAATGCAGCGGGCAGCAGTGTCCGTCGAAACCCAATCTACAGCTACTGCGGTTGCCAATCCGTCTGCCAAGCGTGGCGACTATGGCAACTACCCCCAAGATGATACAAGTCATATTTGTGGGAGGCCTATGGCCAGCAGTGGACTGCATACGCCTGAAATGTATGAACAATGTATGTCTAACTCAAACGTTTATTCAGTAAGTAGGCCACAAGGGGACTTTTACACGTCGAGTATACAAAAGAAGAAAAAGAAGAAGAATCTATTTTCAAAGATCTCAGAAAGAAGAAAGTCTATTTTCACTAATTGAAGTTTTCTGTTACTTGTTGAAGTTCGCTGACAGTGTGTTTATTTTTCTTGTCACTCAATGTTTCTTAGTATTTTTCTTTTGTTTTGTTTAATGTAAATCCCATAAGGAAACTATAGGTCTGTTTTGTATCTTTAAGTTTTTCTTTTTTGTATGAAACTGTTTGTTTCTAAATAAATATGAAATGTCTAATATCATTCACTTTTTCACATTTATTTACAGAAATTACATTCGTATTATGATAACTACAAGTACTTAACTAGTTACATTATAAAATCTAAAAGGCCCTTGAGGCATTCTACCAAGGATGCTGGCGGCATTTCCTCTTTATATCGCAATGCTGATACGTTGTGCGAGGAAGCCGCCAGCTCTTTGGTCACCAGTTACATCAACCAGACGCTACGCGATTTTGCAAAAACTTAGTGCGCGCTGGGACCCCATGGACCTAGCGTCTCTACGCCAAACGGTACAAAATGGTACTCTCTGCCCAGGCTTTTACATTTGTTACGTTTGGTCAAAATTTTACATTTTTTTTCATTTTACACTCAAAACCCTTATCGAACGATATTTTTATATTTATTTCATTCACATTTATAATTTTCGCTCAAAAATCGTACAGCACGCTCAACCTATCGTTTAACTCGATAAATCTCACATTATCATATCGTTCATCGAATAAATTAAGCGATAATCACCTTAACCCTTAATCTGGTACATAACATGAATAATTCAGTATCCATATGAGCTCGGAATTCAGGAAAAATCGGTTGAGACAATATTACTCTTCAATAACCACGGGATACGTGATCGGCATCGCGATTCCTTAATAATATACAGAAAAGGGAAAGTAGGTTAATTTTTTTGGTATTTTTACCTCGGTGAGTCATTATATTCATTTATTTATGTTTTTATTTAACCTTCATGGGCCATGAGCGGAATTCTTCATAGCAAAAATCATTCTTTTAACTTTGTCTCGTTAAGTGACAAATATATATCTATAAGTCGATAAAACAGTTAAGTCAATCCCTCTGACAGTTTGATTTTTGCTATGAAGAATTCCGCTCATTGTCATGGCATAAAACACAAAAGTACAAAAGGCGATTAAGTGATCAAAGCATTCTCAACCAGTCGCTTAAGCAAAGCAGATAAATTGAAGGCGGTTATAAACCTAATAATATTTATATAAACATAAATAACACATAATCATCTTCCCCGCGTTTCCGGCATTTTTGTCTCTTAGTCACGGGAGCCTGGGGTCCGCTTGGCAACTAATCCAAGGATTTGGCGTAGGCATTAGTTTAAACCAAAGCGACTGCCATCTGACCTTCCAACCCAGAAGCCTTATTGGGATTAGTCCGGTTTCCTCGCAATGTTTTCCTTTGCCGAAAGTGACTGATGAATAACAAACGACATTTCATACATAAATTCCGAAAAACTCCGGTACAAACCGCGGTTCGAACCTGCGACCTCCGGATTGCAAGTCGCACGCTATTACCGCTAGGCCACCAGCGTGAGTTATAAAAAATGACTCCACGCTCATTTATTTAGTCACTCACGCGACATGTTTCGGAGAGCACAGGTGTCAAGTTTCAAGCACTAAGAGTGCCGAGTATCTGTTCGTCTCGCCGCTCGCGTCGCGAGCCCGTCGCTGCTCGCCCGCTACTACGCACACTTAGTGCTTAAAAATGGACACTTATGGTATCCAAAACATGTCGCGCGACTGACTATATAAACTTGACTGAAGCCCCATTAGACTAGGCAAGAACTTGCATACGATTTTCATTACATTGCGGGCTATTGGCGTACGGCGAATTCGGTCGCTTTATATAACCCTGCAATGTAATGGGAATCGTATACAAGTTCTTGCATGGTCTAAATGGGGCTTAAAGCTGTTATGTTTCACAACTATAAATAACTTTAATTTAGTCCTAATTAGTCGCTTTTGATGGTAAAAGGTCTACTTGTTATGACCTTAGTCGCCTACGGATCTCTTTATTTCTGATTCGAGAATAGAGAAACTCCGAGCATAGCCCTCTCCATAGCGGACTTTGAGCAATGTGCCTATATTTAGCGACATTATTGGAATTCCGTGGTATTTACGTGAAAGTGTATGAAATAGCTTTACCTAATTAAAAACAGAATAATCTGATATAGAATTACTCACAGCACATGCTTAAAACCTGAAATGAATCTTCGTACATTAACTTAAGGTTCACTTTTGCTTGTTAATATGATAAAGCCGTAGCTATGAAAAGGTTGGGTAGGTTAGAGATTAATTAACAACAATATTATTGCTTTGCCAACCCGTTGAACTTATTAGCATAATTAATACATACATTAACGTTTCCTTGCAAAAATATGTTAATATTAAAACTAACGAGTCCTTTGGAGTTGTTGTCTGTCTGATGTCCTACCACGGATTGACGTATCTGGAACGGTCGGCCATATTTAATATCTAATAATGATAATAAATATTCAGGACAATCTTAAACAAATCGATCTAGTCCTACGGTAAGCTCAGTAAGGCTTGTGTTGCAGGTACTAGACGACGATATATATAATAGATAGATACATATAAATACTTAAATACATAGAAAACACCCATGACTCAGGAACAAATATCTGTGCTCATCACACAAATGACTGGGAATCAAACCCAGGACCATCGGCTTCATAGGCAGGTCCACTAGGACAGACCGGTCGGATATTTAAAACGTTACTACCCTCTACCGTGTACCGTAGTAAGTGAGACGCTTAAATTCAAAGCAACTAGAATTCAAAATAAGATCACATATAAATAGTACATTACTGCAGAGGCCGTGAAGTAAGGGATTTAAGAACGAGATTGTGGTAGACGGATAAATTGAGTCCTTTAATCCCTGTTCAGGCCGAAGCCTGTTAGTGCTTTTCTCAAACATTTCAAGAAAATCATAAAATTTTATTTTTTATACAAAAAAAAATCGACAAAGGTATTCGTACACCTTTTTAACTGCTTATAAAAATATAACTATCTATGGTTCATAGATTTCGTTTTTTTAATGAATTGACATTGGAAAAAGCTGTTCCAGCACCATGTTTAACCGATTATTACAACACCAATTATGCTTTCAAAGAGATTGTAACTTGGATTTATTTTTTCCTTCGTCAGTCTAATCTTAGTTGGCAAATTTTAAAAGTTAGAGCTGCGGACAATAATGTGCTTTTCATACTAACTCCATACATTTATTCACGGTCTAGTCCATAAATGTGCAACTTCTTGGCATCATTTCGTGCCATTAACGCATACATTTCGTGTTATGTTTGAGAAAACGTAAATTATCTATTTCGCCATCGTAATTTTACTCAAAAGGAACTGATAAGTCTTCCCCAAGGATTGCCAAAGCGGTCCCGTGTGATTTGTCTTCAAGAGAATCTTGTTGGAGGTCTCACCTCGTCTTCCAGTATGTTACGGTTCAATTTGCAGCTTGACAAAACTGGAATGGCTGGCTGCTTTCATGACTATACCTTTGGGAGTACATTTGGTTGAGTGGTATAAACATGTTTTAGGTATGTTATGTATGATACTATATTAATATGAGATGTATGTTAATCAAAACGCCAAATTAAATTTTAGCGATCAAACGCCGTATCAACATCATAAGCATATCTACATAAGATTACCTACCGCTAGATGCACCGGAATATGATATTTATGTACGTCGCCTTTGAATAAGATTTCGTTTATAATTTAAACAGTTATAATTTGATATAATCATTATGTATATTGAAATGGACAAGACATTTGCTTGACATTTTATACGTTTCCATTACTTTGACCAGATGCATATTTTAACTTATCCTTTTTTTATGATAAAGGTAGCAAACGAGCAGACGGATTGTCTGTTGGTAAGCAATAACCGACGCCCATGGGCAACACCAGGGGAGTCACAAGCGCGTTGCCGGCCTTTAAGGAGGGTTGGAGCTATGGGAACTTTACTCGCCATCAGGAAAACAACACTTCATACCTGAAAGGTAGCTGTGCTATTATGGCTGTGGTGTTCTGTAAGGAGGAGGTACTTCCCCGGTTGGGCTGCCCCAGATTCAAGCGTGATGGTACTCCGCTGTGCCTTACCTCTCATTGATGGACGTAATTTAAGGACATACCCCGGGTATGTCCTTAAACATCCTACTTCACTTTTAGTCGTTTATGTTATTTCATGATTTCATAATGTTTATGATTGGGCATATTTTGAAGTAGACATTTTGCACTTTAATCCAACCAAGGGCCAGATAACATTGACATGTAAGAATAAGGGTTTCTTAATAAAGTCAACCGTTTTGGGCACTAGAATAAATTGTTTTTTGCATTTTGTAAATACTAGAAGCTTACGGCCCGGCCACGACATTGCGCGAATTGCGGCGCGGCAAGTGTTATATCTGTTCATTGCGTGTGATCCTAACTAACCGCAGTGCATTGCGCGTCTGGACCGCGCAACGAACAGATAAAACGCTTACCGCGCCGCAAGTAGCGCATAATCGTGGCCGGGCCGTTATGTGTACGCTGTGGCAGTGCCATCTATCAGTGAAGTGATTAAGATCTTGGTATTCGATGAGTGATTTTTTTTTTGACGTTTATGTTTTAAAAAAAAAACAGGCCGCGATTTAATTCATCACAACAGATAGGCGGTGTTTCGGTCATACAAGTATGATGGCACAGTAATAGCATCCATGTTATACTGTGTTTTATAACGTTATAACTTAAGCAATGTTTTATTAACTTCATAATATACAAAAGTAATATTAATACCTAATAACAAAAACAAAAATAAATTATACTAAGTAAAATTAAAATAAAGTAAATAATTACTGCTAAAATAATTATAAAAAGAATACCCCATCCAGCAAGTCCCCCTGCGGCATGGACTCCATAACGCTGGGGCGTTACCTCTCTGTACCGCTAGGGCGATACGCTGGGAGAGGTAAGAGCCAGCTTTTGGGTCCCCTGCGGTGTTGACCAGCCGCGCCGACAGAGCCCTCACGAATTGTTTCATGTCGTCTGACCAGGGGCCCAGGGTCTCAACTGCGAGAGCCGCGAACTCATAATCGTTATATAACATGTATAACAGCCAGAGTAGCACCATTATTTAACTTATTAGCTACTTTAATTTGGATTAAAACAACACTATCTAGTGTGCACTGTTGATCCGTGATCCGTACTTACATGACATAATTTCCTGCCGCTTTGATATTCCGCGGGTATTAAAATAGCGCTAGAGGCCGATTCGAATATTAAAATCTGAATTTGATATGTAATTGTATACTACAGTTTTTGCTCAAGTTTTAAGAGCATAGGTGATTGATGAATGACTCGGGTTTTAAATAAATAAATAATTTGGGGACAATCTTACACAAATCAACCTAGTCCTACGGTAAGCTCAGTAAGGCTTGTGTAGTTGGTATTAGATGACGATATATATATATTAGATAGATACATAGAAATACTTAAATACATAGAAATCACCCATGACTCAGGAACAAATATTTGTGCTCACAAATAAATGCCCTGACTCTGATTTGAACCCAGGACCATCGGATTCATAGGCAGTATCATTATACACTAGGCCAGACTGGTTTTATGCGAATACCTCTTATGGATATGAATTATTTTTTATGCTATGTGTAATTCTACTAATGACAGTTTTTGACCTATGATTTTTTAATTTAATTTTTTTAATTTAGTAGTAATGTTGTTTATTAGATATGCATTGAAACCCAAAAAAAAACGAATCTAACTCTCATGTAAAAAAAAGAACAAAAAAACCTTTTGTGTAGCTGTGAAAAAGTGATACCTCCAATTTTTTGTTCTAATAATTAACCATACATTGGCCTATTTATTACTTGCATCAATATTTGACATAGAGTTTTCGTATCAGTTTGCCGTATTTAAAATAAAATTATATTATTTTGAGAACTCAAACGAATAATTCGTATACTATATTGAGAAAAGCCCTTTGTATAAAGAACTGGACCACACATTTTGCTGATGTTTTGGATAAAGTACCGCCTGGAAAATATTATCCAATATATGATGGTATTACGATTATGATATTATAATAGTATTATTAAGGTTACCTACTAACTTAGTTCCTAAGTGAATACTAACCACTCTATGGATATAATTTTATGTCTGAAATAAACGTTGAAATAAAAATTTTGAGCTACATATTTTAAGAAACTAAGAACAAATCAAATTATTTTTATGAAATATTTTTGATTTACTTTGATTTTTAAGTAGTAATACTACTATATACATTAGACCTTAGAGACAGAGAACCTTAGAGCTGGTAAAACGTTTAAAATAAACAAGATCACATATACTTGATTAATTTCGACGTGGTCCGCTGTGTACGGGTGGCAAAATTGGTGAAGGGGTCAGCCGCGATAGCTGGAGATGCAGGTTCGAATCCCGTCTCGAACACCGGAGGTCCTCGTCGTTTTTCTTAAGTATATGTTATCTATTTCAACTTTCTACATATTTTACTTACGATTATCTGTTAGTCGTGTATAATTAACAACAAATCTGGTTCAGATTTGAAACTCCAGATCTGCCAGCTGGTATTAAAATAGCCTCGGTTACATGTAACAGCTGCATCTGGTGAAATTCGACGATCGGGAATTTTGTACGAAATTTTACGGAAATTCCCGTAATTTGCGGTGCCATTAGTTACATCGTGGGTCGAGTTACATTATTAGATTATGTGTATATTTTCAATATCGCTTATGTTCATCAGAGATAATGAATGATTCTAAGGGTGAAAGAATTTTTGACAAAAACAACTAAAACGGGTTATATACATACGTCGGACTATAAGGGGCAGTTTGAGGGCAAGGTAAACTTTACAAAAAAATCTTAACTTACGAGTATTATAATGTACCTAGTATTTGTAACATAGTTAATTAAATTAGTTATCCGTTATCATTTATTCATCTTTAATGTGTAAATACTCTTTGAATTTGTGTTTTATTCCTTTCTCACAGCTGCTATTGTCTGAGTGACGGATAAAACCAAACGAACTTTTACGCCATTTTGACTTATGTGTAGTCCAAGTACGTTTATGAATAACGTAGTTATTTGCTATGATATTTGGAATTTCACATTATAAATACTAGGTACCAAATACTCGACAGTGAATTGATTGATTTGCTAACCTTACCTATCATTCTCACATACCACGAAAATGCCCGCTGGAGTCCGACGTATGGTTATACAATTTAAACTTCATCCCGACGTATCGAGCCCTTTAGCAGCGTTCGTGGTCATCGGGTGGACTCCCGGATCGCGGCAATCAAAGACAATATTATTATTTTTTTACAAACAAACAAACATTTTTTTTTCCTCCTTAATAATAGTAGTGTAGAAGTAAATGATGATAAGATAGATAAGAAAAAAAATGAAAATATTAAAATATGAATGTATTATGGTAAAGTACCCAGTAGAATATCCAGGGTGAGTGATTAGTTTACTAGTATCAGAATAATACAGCTAGGTATATTTAATAACACGAAGTTAATAACAAAAATAAGAAAAATAATTATTTTAAACAATTACAAAAAGAAAACAATAATATTATAGTTATAAAACTAAAAAATCAATAAAAAGACCAGTATACAAGCCCAGCGTTTTTCAGCGCGGTCCGAATCATATTACACCATTTTTTGCTTTCTTTTTTTTTAATGTTATGTTTAGGTTCACCATTAATACAAATATTATTGTTCGGAGCGCTGTACAGTGACACTGTACGAGTCTACAGATAATACGGAGACGTAAAATCTCGTAAACACAGTGCGTAAAATGAATGACTACTCTTAGTGCTCGAAGCGCTGTACTAAGCTGTAGACCCAAGTGGAGTCCTAGATTCTTCAAAATGTGTGGAGTGTCGAAACCAAATTTATGTGAATTAAACCATAAGCTTTATATTTATTTTGTACGATTAACTAAATTTGAACTTGAATCTAAAAAATGTATTTACGAAATGATGAGGTCCAAACAGCTGTGAAAATCTGTAACAAATATTACTTTGTTAAACTATAAGTTCCGATGAGTCCTGAGAACTATGAGGTCCGTAAGGACCAACTAAAAATTGAATTAAAACTTTATAACAAAAATCAATTTGATGACAATAATGTTTAGCACAAACACATTACAGCCATAACCAAAGGTATTCAGCCCAAAATAAAAAGCACCAAAAAATCGGATCCATAAAGAAATGACTTGTTGTTTTCTATGAAAAATTGTTCTTTGTTGCATAGAAAAATAGAACTTATGATTTCCATGTAGATAGCAAATCAGATGACCTTTCTTGAAAATGTATATTTCTAGAACCCGACTCTCGAAGAATTGTTTCGCTCAAATATTCTGTATTATGATTATGACAGATTGTTTCTCCCACAACGTCGGAGGTATCGAAATAATTTAATATAACAGACGTATTTCTAGAATTCTGTTCACGAGACAGTTATCAAAAATGAAAATTTTCTTGTTTGAGAATATTTCCGAAGACCAAGAAGCATTTTTTCTGATGACGTTGTTATCAATTAATTTAAACTGATTAGGTATTGGTCGTTGCGGTGACTGGTGATTGCATAGAAAATTTGCAATAAGTCTCTTCGTTGTGGATCCGAAATTTTGATGCCTTTGTTTTTCTTATTTAATACGAACTTTTAAGTATTTAGTTCTGATATTTAAATCGATAGAAAAATAGAAAAAAATGTCTCGCAGCGGGACTCGAACCCACAACCACTGGATCACTAACCCAGTGCACTACCAATTGTGCTATACGAGTACCGCTTAGAGGTGTCAAATTTTTCTATCTTATCTTTCCTGGTATACGTCATTACGGGTGACGGGTAGCGACATCTCCCGAAGAGTATTGAACCCGATTGGGTTCGAGTCCCGCTGGGAGTCATTTTTTCTATTTTTCTTTTGATTTAAATATCCTTGATATGCTAGCAGACGTTTCTGCTTAATATAAAAACAATTTTAGAAAGGGGTAGCACATTGTTAGTGATGAATTCTCAATCTAAATTTGAGACTTCGATGCCGTAAAAGGGATCAATACTCTAGGCTAGGACCCTGGGCTAGTGATCCAGTGCTTGTGGGTTGGAGTCCCGCTGCGAGTCATTTTTTCTATTTTTTTTTCGTTTTAAATATCTTTGATATGCTAGCAGACGTTTCTGCTTAATATAAAAACTATTTAGTTCTGCACATATATTAAGGTTTGAAATGAAAAAAATGTGTAACTACATTAAGAAACAGATGGTTTTAAGAAAACTGTGTACTGTATAATTTTGGATAATATTATTCGTTTGAACAGTATCTCTACCGCGATTTATCAAAATAGTCCTCGGCAGAAAGTTCGTAAAATTTTTGTCAATACACATGTTACAGAGTCTAATAAAAGGACGTAAAAACGAGACGTATGTCAACTGTAGTATCTCATGAGGTATTTGGAACGTGGATTGTCAAAATTAAAGTGAAGATTGGAGCCCATTGTCACACAGCCCTCAAACGGATATGACCTTGTCACGGAATTACACTTCCCTGCCTCAGTAAATCTTCAAGATACAGTAAGTGAAAAAATCGTTACTTTGTTATAACAAAATATTAAAAACAAATGAAATGTAATTGAAGAAAAATAAGAATAATTTTATTTAGCATCAAAATTACAGAACCAGTGAGCGACGAAATTTTACAAATACCTCGCTATAAGTACAGTCGCCATCAGACATATTGGAGCAGTGGAAATGGTAACAAATATCTGAACAACGCCTCTACTGCCAAGGTGATAAAGCTCATGGTCGGATATTTGTGACCACCTCCACAGCTCCGTAATATCTGATGGCGACTGTACTAACAGCAACACTCTTAGCTGTACATTGGTAAACCTTATTGTATAAGGTATAAGGTCCATCGATGTACAGCTAGAGCGTTGCTGTGTGTACATGTACATAATCGCAGTTAAGTTTCACCCACAATACCCACATGGCCTAGATATAGCACGAATTAAATTGAATTGAATTGACAAAATCTCTACACGCTTCTTCATCAAAATGATGATGATGGTGATGATTATGATTCTGATTTCTACGTGTTTTAGTTATTTATTCGACGATTGGATATTGTCAAAATAATTTATATTCAACAGATATTACATTTTTACAACTACAAAATTATTCATAAACGCTTTGAGTTCCGGTATTGAATGATCTAGGATTATGAAACTTGGTTCTAAAGCCAGCTCATCAAAGCCTATGTCTATTTTATCAGCCACAGAGGTACACATTGGAAAAGTTCTAGGAATCCTTAGTCTCTTCTCTAAGACTTTTCTGACCTTACAGCCACAAAGTATTTCACTTAAACCTGTGTGCTGTACCAGCATTATACACAGGTCTCTTAAAATAATAAGGTGCGAGAAAATTCCCGCGCGCGAGCGTTATTTGAATAATTCATGTTAATAAATTGTTAGTTGTGTAGCGAGGTTGATGTGGGGACCTTTGGAGTTACTTCAGTAGCAACCACGAGAACACATGGAAAGATAACCTATATAAATATTCCGTTGAGGAGTAAGTATGGTAGACTTGAACAAAATTGTTCTCAAATAAAAGAGCGTAAAAATTCAAAGTTTTGAACTGAAGACATTATCGGCAAAATTCGTGTTGTCGCGTATTTTACGTTTAAAAGTGTTAATTTAATGACAGTTCGGTCCGCCATATTTAATTTATTGATTGACAACTTGACAGTGTGCGCGGAGTGCGTTCAGAAATTTTTGTTGAAACGGCAGGTTGGTCCGTAAAGGTTAACTGCCCGAGCGAAGCAGAGTTCTCATGTAGTGTCTATACAATATCGCGTTCTGGTTATTTGACTGTTTTCAGTTTTATGTGGAGCAGCGCCATCTATGAGCTCATTACAAACGTATAGTTCTAATACAGAAAAGCCAACAGTTTTTAGAAATCTTAATCGAAACGAAAATAAATGTTACGGCATAACATTTTGGACCTGGGTATGTCCTTAAACTACGTCCAACGATGAGAGGTAGGGCACAGCGATGACCATCACGCTTGAATCTGTGGCGGCCCAACTGGGGAAGTGCCTCCTCCTTACAGAAGACCACAGCCATAATAGCACTGCTACCTTTCAGGTATGTAGTGTTGTGTTCCTGATGGTGAGTAAGGTTCCCAGAGCTCTAACCCCTTAAAGGCCGGCAACGCGCTTGTGACTTCTGGTGTTACGGGTGCCCATGGGCGACGGTACTTTCTTACCACCAGGCAATCCGTCTGCTCATTTGCCGCCTATGTCATAAAAAAAATAACATTTGTATTGGCAAAAAACCGTTTTCCCATAAATTATTTTGATTCCGATTGCATTTCTATCAAATGTCATCAGAATGCAATGATATGAAACGACAGTCAGATGTAGGCATCTCCGGGGTAGAACGAAGCTTACAACGTCTATCATAAAGGCATTGTGCGAAACCTCAGTGTATGTAATACATATTTTCGTCCACATTCCACAAGGAAGCGTGAAAGGTATGAATCCTTTCATGCAGTTCAACAATAGGACACGCTATTGAAAAGTGTACTAAGGATTTTTTTTAAGTCAGTTCCGACATTCCTTTTTCCGCGCGGATAGACAGGGAAGGGAAATCCCAACGAAATAAGTTCTTTCCTTGGGATTCACCTCGTGGATTCGGAGACAGACAAGCTGACATCAACCGCTTGGGTTTTTTAAGAAGTCGAAGAATTCAGTTAAGTCTATCAAAGTGTCACTAAATCGACTCTAAACATTTGCGACCAATGTTTCAAGCGAAAAAGATCTAGCAGGTTAAGCTAATAAGCGTGGCTCCCGCAGGGAGTCGATAGTGGCAGGACCTAAGAACACTGTAGGTGCAATATCAACCTTCGATCTTCGTTTGTTTCAGACTTATTCACGAAAATTACAACAAAACAAAGGTAATTTTTAAACTGTTAGTTTAGCTAAACCAAGCAAGCGAGAGTAACCAAATAAATTCTGAATTAAGGAACATAAAATGAGGTTAATAAAGCATATTGTAGGTGAGAAAACCTTCATGTATTTCTTCCTGTAGCCTTGTCTTGAGCTGATTAGTTAACATACTTCGCTTTCTCTGTCACTTTATTTCCTGTCTTACTTATTCCTTCTACTTTCCCTCTAATTAATACTGCTTCTCTAAACGACAAGTCTGGCCTAGTGGGTAGTGACCCTGCCTATAAGGCCGATGGTCCTGATTAGATCAAATTTCATTATATGTGTAATGAGCAGAAATATATGTTTCTGATTCATGACTGTTTTCTATTTATGGTTGAATAGCCACAATTCAAGGTTTCTTGAGTTTACCACGGGGATCAGACAATTTGTGAAAACATGTCCTTGTTTATAAACCTTTTGAATTTCCATAATCATAACACAATTTCCCTGTTATTACTTGTTCCAACAATAAGATAATAAAGAGCGGGCTCAGCTAAAACAAGCTACGTTTTCTTTAGAAGAGTTAAGAATCGATTAAACTTATAATTGGCTGTTCTAAGCTAACTTCCTTTATCCTTCAAATTTGAATCAATAGCACTGTTAATTTTGCTGTTAGTACGAGTTTGCTAACAAACATAATTAGAGAGGAATATAATCAATGAAATATTTTTGGGTAACAATATGAATGAACTGTAGCTTGCGATGTTTTTGGACGGATCCAATGTTAATAAAGTAAAATAGTACTTAAATTACGCTACTTCCATTACTTTTTTTTTGACCACCGTTTGACCAGCGTTTAGCCTCAGTCACACCTGATGGTAAGTGTCGACAAGGTCGAGGGTATAGTATGTAGTTAAGTAACAGCCTATTCACTCTTGTCCAAATTATAGCTTTCCGGGAATACAGACGAAGGGAGCGAAATAAATTCCCTGCATAGTATTAAATCGTTTAGGTTGTAGTATGAAAATCCTAAAGAAGAAATTTCGTTTTCGTTCCAGTGTATTAGCAGTAAATTCAAAGGAACTAGTTCCACGGAAATACGCCAGAGTAAATACCTATAAAGAAAAATTACTGACAAACTTTCTTCTCGAACTGTTTGCTCGTACATCGCTCACCACTCAGACTTAAGTGTCCACAGTTTTAATTATATATGCAGTTAAATAACTTTGTTACATCGCACAACATGTTTCGGGTCAATTCTGATACCCATTTTCAAGACCAGGACACACCGCTTTGGGGAGAGTATTTCACTCACTGAAAATTACGTTCTTCAACAAAAAGTGGAAGCAATTTTTTAGCAAACGTGGCGAGCTGAATTTGTGCAAGGCAGTGTTAAATTCATCCGATGGTACTGAATGGTATTATCATGACTCAACAGTTTTAATTATGATACCTTCACATAATGGGTATGGTAATTAGAACTGAGTTGGGCGGTGCTATCAGGCAGAGTGATGGTACGTGGATTAACATGTTAAAAGTCGATGTTAGATGATAGATCGGCTGGTCTACGCAGTAATCAAGTATTTCATAATTTCCCAAAAAATGTTTTTTTATATGATTCGATTTACTTTTTCAAAAGACATTTTATAATCTATTTTTTTCCTCTTTCAAATGTATAATTTTCTTCTTCTTCTTTTAAAAAAACATGGCTTCCATCAATAAATATAATTTTCAAAATACAGAACTTTACAAAAAAAATGTAACAGGATATTCTACGCTAAAGTCAAGTATGTACCATAATTATATCTTGAAATCGAGGATCTTGTTGTAGATACTTGCAATTCATATAAATTGCAAAGTTACTTGACTTTACCGTAGAAATATTGATATAGATTGCGAAGTTACTTGACTTCAGCGTAGAAATTATTATTTTATTACAATTTCAAAAACTAGACATTGTCTTTGACTTTTATTACCTACCACTTTAATTCAAGTAATGAACAGCTGTTTGTTTTTCTCATAAATGTTCATCAGTCATAGATCGTATACAAACGTGAAGTGTTATTTAAGTGCTAGTGACCATAACTGAAGTTTTTCCCTGAATGAATTTTATTTTGAACCAATTTGGTTTTTTAATTCGTTTACCATGAAGAGACTTAAAGAACATTCCAATAATTCAAATGCTCGCCATAGGGCAAAACAGATCGTTGATCTGTGTAACACGTTACATAACAAACCAAATTGGGCCCGGGTATGTCCTTAAACTACGTCCAACAATGAGAGGTAGGGCACAGCGAAGTACCATCACGCTTGAGTCCGGAGAAGCCCAACTGGGGAAGTACCTCCTCCTTACAGAAGACCACAGCCATAATAGCACTGCTACCTTTCAGGTATGTAGTGTTGTGTTCCTGATAGTGAGTAAGATTCCCAGAGCTCCAACCCCCCTTAAAGGCCGGCAACGCGCTTGTGACTCCCCTGGTGTTGCGGGTGCCCATGGGCGACGGTAATTGCTTACCATCAGGCAATCCGTCTGCTCGCTTGCCGCCTATGTCATAAAAAAAAAATTCTAATAATTGAAATGCTCTCCATACGGCAAAACAGATCGTTGATCTGTGTAACAGGTTACTTAACAAACCAAATGTACCACATCACAACTGTTTAGCTCAAGTAAAAATACTGTTAAGTTCATATATTCCTTGTACCGTGAACGGTGCAAAGGTTGTTTCCAGGGATGTTCCGTGAAATCATCCCTTTTCAAACGGGTTTATGTCTGTACACACATAGCAGGCAAGTCGGTTGTTGAATGAGGGTTAACTCTTTTGGGGTTTATGGTCATATTTGGGGAACCGACTTTTTTATTGTAATATTTTTTGTGGCTGGTGGAGTCTCAAGGTAACGTCATGGCAACATTTTGAAGACAACTATTGCTTAAAAGGGGATAGTTATCATGTGAGTGAATCAACTATTTGTTGTTGTTATTCTGTCCCATTAGCCAGGGGACAACTGAAGCATAGTTACAAGAAATGTGGCACCGCGTATTACTGACGCGCTTCGTAGGTGACCCATTATGGAAGGGACATATAGGTTCTACAAATATAGATCTTTGTTTGTGCATTTAGATGCAAATAAACTGTGGTTTGTTGTGTGTGACCTAGCGGAACGAAACCATGGTAACGATGGATAAAGAATAGTTGATTAAGCCATGCATGTTAATTTTAATGAGTTTCCGATATGTTGGAATTGTTGAAAGCACTCGAACACACTCAGTACCGATCTTGGAGACTCAATTTTGTACAAAAGCTACTGGTCTCTGAACTCACATCTCAAGAGAAAAATCCAAGCCTTATTAGGTTAGGTTAGGTTTTTTTCTTAACAATGTTTTCTTTAGCCGGAACAAAAGTTTATCAAATCGAATGATAATTCGTTACTATCAATCTTACTGTTTGAATTATACAGTATTTAAAAATCAGTCCACTGCTGGGCAAAGTTGATGCCATAAGTTTTTTGCCCCAGATTTAATTTTTAATGAAGATAGTTAAAGCTCCAAAACAGAGCTTGTATCATTTTTATCATTTGGCAAAAAATTCCATGATTGATACAACGCGTGTAAACTGTGAAATTAAATATTCGATATCCATTTTTTGTAATATAATTGTTTTTTTTTTTTACTTGGACGATTTTTGGCCAAAAACTTTGGCTTACACTACCAGGGCAGCAGCATCTCTGGAGTGTGGTGGAACACTGCAATCGCCAAACCGTTTGCCAATCACGGCGAATATGGCATTTACCCCCATCGATCCGCGGCCCAGATACCCTGGTTTTGGGGAGGTCTGAAATGATCATGATGATGATGATTTATCTTTTTTAAATATAAGCATTTTCCAATAAACTTTTCTCTTTCTGTCTGTCTGTTGTTTACAAAGTTTTACTACGTGGTAGACTAAGCACAAAGGGAATTTCTGTAGAACTTAAACAGTCCGCAAGGGTGCGTGAGGAAAAATGGACGTAAACATCGAACCACAGACATACAGCACCTTTAAAATAGAGGTATCATGTACACATCGTCAGTTAAAGTCGGAGACCTCTTAATAGCTCTGAGTAAAGCTAAGATGTTTGCAAAAGCCGCCGTCGATATGTATTTACTCAAATTACTTATGAGTGAAACAATTAATTACGTCCGCCTGCTCACGTATCTTTATACACAGTCATCAGCAAAGCTCTGAATAGCCTGACGTTCATTTAAGGATCGTAATATCTAATAATTTTCTAAATTACCGCCCGCCTGCGATAAAGTTAGATCGATAAACCGTAAACCATAGAAGTCGATAGACATTTGGTTTTATTTTTCGTTAATCTTAGAAATTATTTTTGTAAACATGGCACATTATGTCAAAATGGCAGAATTATGTCATAATAATTTTATCATTTGCAATCTTTTACACATACAAATATCTAATGTCTTCATTAATTTTTAGATAAAAGTGTACCTCGAAGATTGTTTTACAGCCCATTTATGCAGTAATGTATTTTGAAAATGTGTGTAATACATGCTTAACTTTTTTTTATGCTTAACTAAATAAATACTACAGTAAGTAACTGTCAAACCTAATTCGTCAGTAAAAGGCAGGCGTGGAAGGAATTTGTCTATTGCTTTTGAAGTACTGTATTTTGTATAAATAGTTCTTTTTTTGTCTGCTATACCTAAGATGCTATACCTATACAAATAAAATGATGCTCGTAATTGTAAATAAAATAAATTCATTTATTGCAAGCAACAAGGCTCATAAACAGTTCAGTTTTAAGAAGATGCTTAAAATCTAGACAAACATGGAATTAAAAAAAACTAGGTAGTTTAAAATTAACAAATACAAATAAATCATACGGCAATCATAAAAAAATACATAGAAAATTTTATCAAAATCGCTTTTCAATTAAAAATATTTAATGAAGTAAAATGTAATGTCAACGGCTTGAAGTATTTTAAATAGTAATAGGTTTA
Organism: Grapholita molesta; assembly: GCA_022674325.2. NCBI lineage: Eukaryota > Metazoa > Arthropoda > Insecta > Lepidoptera > Tortricidae > Grapholita > Grapholita molesta. The sequence continues at coordinate 2,512,235 of CP053136.2, read as the reverse complement.
TCGCAAGCGCGTTGAGTGGTCTACATACATGTCTGTGTGGTGACGTGAGGAATTTTTATAGAAATGGGCGAACGTTGTGCTGAATGCTACGTTTACGTTTTATTGTGTGTCGTGACATAATTTAACAAATACTTGGCGGAAAGGGTTCACCTACTAACACCGACTAACGTACTACCTTACATAGGTACGGTCAGCTCCAAAAATATGTCTACGATTCCGACCCTTATACCTTAGACATACGTTTTCAAATGTATACATATTAGTAGACGTGACTGTACAAGGCTCAATCAACTATTTTGTCACTAGTTGCCATGGTTACGTTCCCCTGGGTCACTCTTAAAGCCATAGTTTTTTTGGCATCTAAACACAAAACATGCATATTTGTGGTAGCGATATGTGTCTTCCAAGCGCGTTAGTAGCACGCGTTGCCACATTTCTTGTAACAAACTATGCTTCAGTGGCTGATGATGGGACAGAATAACAACAATAGTTAATTCACTCACAAACGGATAAACTCACGTGTAATTATATCGCACTAGGCGATATGTAGGGCTAGTGCGATATAATTACACGTGAGTTTATGTGTTTGTAACTAAGTAGTAGTAACATGGCTCACAACAGTTTTTATTATATATTAATTGCTAGTTGCGGGCCGCAGCTCTCCGCGACCGTGCACTCGACGCCGGCAACAGCTGAGGGCGGGGAGGCGAGAAACTACCCTCATTTTCAGCAATATTGTCAATAGTAGGGTTGCACACTACACTTACTACGTCCGTTGGTACGGACCAACGCGAATGGCTCATGATTATGCTCCTCGTTATGGAGTGAAACATGTCGAGCAATATTCGACTTATAAAACGTGAGTTACCCGCTTTTATACAATTAATATGTTTCAATCTCACGATAGTTTTGTGTTTAAAAGTTTTTATTATAACATACTATCTTAGTTTTAGTTCGTTTTTTATTGTATATATGTTTCCCACTGCTGGACAAAAGCTTCTCCCATGAACCCCCACAGACCCCTTCTAAGAATAGGTAGGGCAAATCATGACTTAACGGTGATACTTGAAAGCTATAATATCCATTATAAACAAGTTTTCCTTTATGCCACTTTGACGTTTTGTAATAATCTTTCCAAAATTTTGTATTTATATTGTAGTGTCAGCAAAATATTAAAGATGTCTTCAGTAAAAGTGGCACTTCTAAATGCTTTCAGCCCAGACGTAGAAGGATGCTCTAGATGTACACTCAATCAATAAAAAAAATATCTAAGACAAATGTTGTCCTGAAAATCTACAATTATATTACTAGTTCATTTTTTAATTAAAAATAACCTTTTTCCTTCCTCAGAGTGCAAACTATATCCATACCAAATTGAATAGCTTTATCGATTTAAGTTTTAAGGCGAAACAGACAAAAACATTAATAATATGTTAGCTTTTACCCGCGATTTCGTCTGTGCAGATTTCTCATACAAGTTTTCACCCCATTTTCAACCCCTTAAAGAATGATTTCCGGAATCAAAAATATTCTATATCCTTTCATAGGTTTCAGACCATCTTCATACCTAATTTCAGCTTCATCGGTTTAGCAGTTTAAACGTGAAGAGGTAACATACAGACATAAAAACAGGCACACGTAAATGAGAAAATGTAGAGAAAAATGCATGCAAAGAAGATGGCCGATGGGGTTGAAAAATGCTCGGGTGGAGACCACGGACTAGCAAGCGCAGCGTAGGACGTTGCCAGAAGGTTGCCAGAAGACCTGGATACAGGTCGCTTACAACCGGTATGTTCAGCAGTTGACGTCTTATGGCTAGATTATGATGAGATGATGATATAATAAATAAATAATAAAAAATATTTTTTTATTGACAATCTTACACAAATCGACCTAGTCCTACAGTAAGCTCAGTAAGGCTTGTTTTGTACGTACTAGACGACGATACGTATATAGATATATGTAATAAATATATACATATAAATACTTAAATTCATAGAAGACACACATGACTCAGGAACAAATTTCTGTGCTCATCACACAAATAAATGCCCTGACTGGAATTTGAGCCCGTAGCTTCATAGGCAGGGTCACTACCCACTAGGCCAGACCGGTTGTCAAGATAATAGAAGGACTTAAATAACAGAAGGATTTATGAGAGGTAGGGCACAGTGATGACCATCACGCTTGAATCTGGGGCAGTCCGACTGGGGAAGTACCTCCTCCTTACAGAAGACTACACCCATAATAGCACTGCTACCTTTCAGGTATGCAGTGTTGTGTTCCTGATGGTGAGTAAGGTTCCCAGAGCTCCAACCTCCTTAAAGGCCGGCAACGCGCTTGTGACTCCTCTGGTGTTACGGGTACCCATGGGCGACGGTAATTGCTTACCACCAGGCAATCCGTCTGCTCGTTTGCCGCCTATGACAGAAAAAAAAAAAGATTTCACCTCAATAAATCTTCAAGTCATAGTCCTCTTCAACAACAACCGTGATCTCTGACAAGACACAAAAAAGTAGATAATTCTTCGTGTAAGTCAGGAATTCGTAACTCGCCTAAACCGGCAAAGTTAATTTCGTGAGCAAACAGAAAAGTTTTCTCATCATTACCCAGAACAAGATAACATAGTGTAATGCCCTCGGTCGTAGGTAAATCACTAAAAACGTAGTAAAACATGGGTTTCTTTTGGGCCACGTAAGTAACGAGTTTCGTAACCAGGTACAAAACAAGTAAATTTTATTTTCACGGTTCGTCTGCGACATTGGCCGTCGTCTCAGACAAAAGGGAGAGGATCCCCGCTCAGAGTCCTTTCTGGTGCAAAAGTTGTCCATAATTATACAACGCGGCAATGCGTCTAGCATTATGGGCACTTTTGCATCAGAAATGAATGAATTTAGGTATGTATGTTATTTTTCTTTTATTTTGCCTCTTTTGTTTTTATAATATTTTTATTTATGTGCTAATTATTTGTAAAATGTTAATTGTAATTATAACGTAAATTAATAAAAAAATTTTTCGTTACTAACTAATAAAAAGGTTTGTTTAGACTTAAATCGCACAACACTAGGCAGGTCAGCTAAGTTTGAAGATTTCAGATGCCCGCAAGGCCAAGTCCAGAAAAAGAAGTCCGACCTTCGTCGAAATTGACAAATGACAATTAAAATTGTTGCAACTGGTTTTATAGGGAGAATTAATATCCATCGATCGTAACTAGTTTCGTTTGAGGATAAAAAAGAATTCGTGTGTTTATAAAATTATATTTAAAATGTAAGTATATGTTTAGTATATATTTTTGATGCTATTATTTAACTAGTTTTTTTCATAACATTTGATATGTATCTTTATTAAGGCAATTCCTTAAAGAAATCGCGAAGCGTCTGTTTGACGTAACCGGTGACCGAAGAGCTGGCGGCTTCCTCGCACAACGTACCAGCATTGCGATACAACGAGGAAATGCCACCAGCATCCTTGGTACAATGCCTAAAGGGCCTTTTTTTAGATTTAATGTAGTAAATAATTAAGTACTCTTAATATTGTAAATACAGATTGTATATTATTAAACATGAACGGGACTTAACCGCGTATATTAACTTTAAAATTTACCTCCGACGTTTCGAAGACGACGTTGTCCTCGTGGTCTCGGATTAAGACTGGCTGAAGTTGACATCAACATCTTCTAGCCGGTCGGTCTCGGTCGACGGTCGAGTGACATCCCTAGTGCGCAAAACGTTCAAGTTGATAAACAAGATCAAGTGCGGGTAGTTCGAAAAACTCGCGCGGCTAGAAGATGTTGATGTGAACTTCAGCCAGTCTTAATCCGAAACCACGAGGACAACGTCGTCTTCGAAACGTCGGAGGTAAATTTTAAAGTTAATATACGCGGTTAAGTCCCGTTCATGTTTAATAATGTGTACAAACCGTGAAAGTTTAAATCAGTATACAGATTGTATATATTTTACTTAATTAGATTTACTGAGCAATTCTCAAAAAAAATGTACATTTGGATCACGTCTTCAATTTTGATTAAAAGCGGTAGACTGGTAGTGCAATTGATGCTTAGCGAGATCTACCATATTTAGCAAAATGTCCCATAAAGTTTGTATGGAACTTTTCTTTTTTGTTACCGAAAGTCTATAGAAATTTGGTTCCCAGAGCTCCAACCCGCCTTAAAGGCCGGCAACGCGCTTGTGACTCCTCTGGTGTTACGGTTGCCCATGGGCGACGGTAATTGCTTACCACCAGGCAATCCGTCTGGTCGTTTGCCGCCTATATCATAAAAAAAAACAAAAAGGAAAGTTCCATACAAATTTGAGAATTGCTCTACTATGAATTTTATGTCAAGCCATGTTATCTTGCTCCACCAAGGATTTCAACAACGACAAGTGCCGCCAACAAAAGAAAATACAAAAATGTTATTACTCGAAAACACTACACTACATTTGACACTAACATGGCTAAAGCATAATATATTTCAGGTTTTCCCTCGATCTAGATTCTTTAGAAATCTAGTGCCGAGCTATTGGACAGAAAATGTCGACCATTGTGTAACCTAACCTAGACTTCAATGCAATTTTATTAAGCCGAAAACCGAATATGAGCCTTAAGCGATGGCAATATGATTCAAAATAAGTTGACCTGGTTATAAACTAAATATTCTTTAAATATTTTAGTACAAGTGTATACCTAAAGCCGGAAACCGAATTTGAGACTTAAAGCACTGCGATCAGTGTTAGTTGTGCCATGTGATGCCGGCTGACTAGAATAGCACCAACCCATCTCCTCCCGCGGGTGTCGTAAGGCGACAAAGGGAAAAATCCTACGGACGGGCAGCAGCGTCCGTCGAAACCGTTCTACACCTACTGCGGTCGCCAATTCGCCTGCCAAGCGTAGCGACTATGGCAACTACCCCCAATATGATACAAGTCATATTTTTGGGAGGCCTATGTCCAGCAGTGGACTGCATACGGCTGAAATGTATGTACAACGACGAAATGCCGCCGGCATCCTTCGTACAAAGATTCAAGGGTCTTTTTTAGATATAATAGGGCGTGTGCACATTAACGACGGCCACTTGACGTTTTCCTGACGATTCGCCAATCGATACGCCGCGTTAGACACGGCGTTTCCGCAGCGTGCATTTTTTTATGGCAACGCCGAAAAAACGCAGTACATAAACACTGGTGTGCCCACGTTCATATTATGTTACTTTAGTATTTGTACACTTATCTTCAATGCAATTCAATTTGAAGGTCAGTAATAGTTCTTACAACCTTAAGTTTCGCACATCGCAACGATTGTTGTAAGTGATTGACAAAATAAAAACATCGACAGTCCTTTTATCGATAAATTCCACTTCAACTTCATGTTCCTGCTAGCCTTACTGAGCTTATCGCAGGACTAGGTCGATTTTTGTAAGAATGTCCAGAATTTTTTTTTCTAGGTGTAGTCGTAACACAAAAAAAATCCATTTGCTTGATAATGGGAGTTTTCAAAATTTGGTACACCCAATTAGCGAAAGAAGTAAAAAAAAGTTAAATCACTGTCAGTTTCGTGACGACAATTAAGCATGAAATCTTTATGAAGATCGACTTTTTGTCTTGTATTATGTTGTAATATCGATTGAAGTTTATAAAACGAACATCAAAACCAAGCTTTTATCGATATTTAATGCTTAATTGTCGTCACGAAACTGACAGTGATGTAACTTTTCTTAACAACTTTCACTAATTGGGTGCACAATTTTTTGAAAATGCCCTAATATAACGTTACCTGGTGGACGTTTCCGTGGACAGAATACTGATATAGTGGACATCAAGAATTCAAATGAGATAGCTATCCCATCTTGTTGAAGGATCTTTTATCTCTTGCATGAATTTCTGCCTCCGGTTTACTACCCCCATTAACTAAGTAATTACTTGACCAAATAAACAACCCACAGACATATACCCAAATAATGGTCAGACGACGACAGAGGCCGTATGATGCCGGCTGACTAGAATAGCACCACCCCATCTCATCTGAGAGGCGACAAAGGGAAAAATCCTATGGGCAGCAGCGTTCGTGGAAACCCAAACTACAGCTACTGCGGCCGCCAACCCGCCTGCCAAGCGTGGCGACTATGGCAATTACCCCCCAAGATGATACAAGGTCATATTTGTGGAAGGCCTATGTCCAGCAGTGGACTGCATACGGCTGAAATGTATGTGCATGTATGACGACAGAGGTGTAGCGGAGTGACTAGACCCTGCCTATGAAGCCAATGGTCCTGGGTTCAAATACCAATGAGGGTATTTATTTGTGTGAAGAGCACAGATATTAGCAGTATTAACAGGTAAACTCGTATGTATTTGTTTCTGAAAAATGGGAGTTTTAAATGTAGAAAGTGGTCTATATATCATTGGCTGAGTACCCACAACACAAACCTTCTATAGCTTAACGTGGGGCTGAGTCAATTTGTGTAAGAACATTCTGTAATATTTAAATTTGTATGCGATATTTTTAATAAGCTGTAAAATTTTACTTGACAGCAAATACATGCAATTTTTTTTTTAACATTACATCATCCAATTTTACATTTTGTGGAAAATTCGCTGACACATCTTATATAGCGCATGTTTTCTACCTATATCTATCTACTTTTTAGACATCCTCAAATATAAAAAAAACCGCAAGGTGTGTAAGGTCATTCATAACGGGCACTGTACAGTATCATAAAAAAGTGCTTTAAAAAAATCGTTAATCAAAAAAGCTCGTTACTATCCCTAAAACGGTCCATTTAAAATGAAATTGCATAAAGTGATGTTAATTTTCCCAATAACTGCCCACCCATCACCTAGACAGCTTTGGACAAATTTGGTGTTGTTATATGCAAAAAAAAACACACTTAAACACGTTTGCGTGATCTACTTCTCTATACTTACCTATATATGTCCAGGCAGCGGAACTTTGGTGCGGATGACATCATTATGACGCAAAATAATAGGGATATAGGATGTTCTTATAAATTATACACAACATAACTATTACGCTCTACTTATTACTTTTATCACGCTTTGACAGATGCAACAGTTGTCACTAGCTAGCCGAATTAATAGCAATATCAAACTTGATATTCAACCTGACTCAAATAAACTAAAGCAAGTTTCGACTTGCGTGATTCGATGTACGTTTTTCTATGTTACTAGGTTTAGGTGTTATATTTTGCTGACAGCGAGACCAAAACATTTTTTTATCTTTAGCAACTAAGAAAGGAAATGTCTGCAAAAACGGCATGGCGACTGCGGTCAAGCGATATTAATAATTAGTTAATTATAAATGTTGTACCTTATCAATTCACATTTCTAAAATTCACGAACAAAAAATCATATAACGATGTACAATATTGTTTTCGATAATTTTCTGATGACAATGACAAAGACAGTTAAGTGATTATGTTTTTATAAGTACTGGCCGTCTCAAGTGTCAATAAAACATCCGTGAACTACAGAGGCCAATAGTGATTAATGATTATCTATCATCTAGATAAAAACACTCTGTGTACAGCCGCTACGTCATGCGTCTGTCATCGGCACCAAAGTTCCGCTGCCTGCATATTATATGTCTGTGAAAAAACTCCCCTATATGAATAAAACAAAAACCTGCCAATAAAGTCAGTGGGCAAACTTCTTATGGCCTTTATCTATTTTATTTGTACTAAAGGAGACGTATGAATATCATGATATATTACTAATCGAAAACAAAAGGACGTAACTGTATTAAGACTTGAATGGTACTTACACCTTTTTGATAAAAAACTTGTAAGTGGATTGTTTTTTGTTTGCTGGCACTTCCTATGCCTGATTTAAAGAGCCATTGTAGGCGTGGTATGTAAATCGAATGCTGGGGCTGAGAACAGCAAAATTCTGTCCCTGTCTTTTTGAACGCGAGTAAAAGAGAATCTATGCGCAGCAAAACTTGTGTTTGGTAATATATATTTTATTAAAAATGAGCATCTCCATTTTCTAGCACTTTGGACCCGGGTATGTCCTTAAACTACGAGTACGTCCAACAATGAGAGGTAGGGCACAGCGATGACCATCACGCTTGAATCTGGGGCAATCCAACTGGGGAAGTACCTCCTCCTTACAGAAGACCACAGCCATAATAGCACTGCTACCTTTCAGGTATGTAGTGCTGTGTTCCTAATGGTGAGTAAGGTTCCCAGAGCTCCAACCCCCCTTAAAGGCCGGCAAGCCGGCCGCTTCTGACTCCCCTGGTGTTGCGGGTGCCCATGGGCGACGGTAGTTGCTTACCATTAGGCAGTCCGTCTGCTCGTTTGCCATCTCTGTCATAAAAATAAAATAAAATAAATAATTCCCAGATTTATTGTCTTCAATTGTTCAATCTTTATTTCTTAACCCATAAATGCGCTTTGAAACATTAGATTTATTCTTAAGCTCTCTCATAAATTGATCATAATAAAACAAGCCTTCTTATATTAAGTATAACCTTATTTTCCTCTCCGTTTGACCATGTAGTTAACTGGCAGAGAATACGATTACGTATTTACTCTGTCGTTTGTGATATAATATAATTTATTATGCATTATAAGTATTACATGTCATTCTTACACAAATTGAGTAATTACCACGGTAAGCTCTAAGAAAGCTTGTGTTGTGGATACTCAACCAACAATACATATAATACCTATACAAGTACTTAAATACACAGAAATCTGTGCTCATCATACAAATAAATGCCCATACAGGTAGGTATTTGAACCCAGGACCATGGGCTTCATAGGCAACGTCACTATCCACTAGGCCAAACTTGTCGGCAAAATTATATTACTCAAATCAACCTTACTTTGCGTTTAGGTATTTCGAGGAATTCTATATTTATTTTCATAGCATTAATTCTTTTTTTTTTTCTTATATATTTATAATGGTCAGAGTGTAAACAGTTATTGGTGAACCAATAAATATAAAATAAAAATATTAACTTATAATAAATCTATAACAAATTAAATTTCCAATCATTTTAACTCTCTCTCTGTCTGCATGTCTGTTACCTCTTCACGCTTAAATCGCTGAACCAATTGGTACGAAATTTGGTATGGAGAGAGTTTGAGCTAGACCCAAATTTCTATAGACTTTCGGTAACAACAAAGGAAAGTTCCATACAAACTTTATGGGACATTTTGGGAAACATGGTAGATCTTGCTCAGCATCATTTACTCTATCAGTCTACCGCTTTTAATCAAAATTGAAGACGTGATCCAAATGTACAAACTTTTTGAGAAATGCTCAGAAAGGACAGATGATAATTTTTATCCCGCAACCATACTTTAAAGACGGACATAGCTGGCCGACAAAGTCACGAGGAAAAGCTTGTTTAAAATAAATGACTAATTTCTGATAAACACAAATAAATAAAAGCTACGAAATAGAAAAGTATTTTGTAATATATCATTATGACTTTTGACATAAACGTGTAAAAGACAAACTATGTCTAAGGATGTTTTCCTAAAGTTCTTCATTATGCCGGCGAACTTTTCTGATTAATATTAAGAATATCTGGCGAAAACTTCCCGACTTATCCTTAAATAGTTTGATCCGTACTTTCTGAGTGTGGCACAATATTTGTTTTTGCTTCTGGTCAATGGGGAACCAAAATCTACCTAATAACTTTTTTTTTTTCAAACGACAAACATTGAAGAAATTAACATTCTAAAACGAGCATCCCCGCTTGTAATGAAATTGAACCTGACTTACCTAAATTTAAACCTAATTTTATTCCGACAAAAGTGTAGATACCTATTCATACTTGGTCTTGCATACAAGAACTTTGCTATTTCAGCCAACCCTAGTTTCAAACTTTGTCAACGTAAATAGATCTTTAATTTGTCCAGATAAAGATTCTAAATACAGTTTCATAGAAGTCCTTTTTATAGGTCCCTGGGCTCGAGCTTAAAATCCAAGGCCAAGGTTTCTCATAGCCTTGCAACGCTTGATCCCAACGACGAAAACATAAAGGCGGGTGTTTAGGCAAATTGTGTAAGGAGATAAGCGTCTATGTAAATTTATATCAATTCGCCAAGACTGAGCAGCGACATGCGTAGAAAACAGTGTATGAACAGTATGGAAGACTAAACTAAAACACTTATGATTTTTTTAAGTAAGTGATGCATGAATTCTCTTTGTCATTAGCGGTGTCTTTGTCGTCTATTTTTGGACATAGGTCTCTCCTAGATATGACTTGTATCATCATAGTTGCCACGATTGGCAGGCGGATTGTCGACCACAGTAGCTGCAGAATAGGTTTCGACTGACGCTACTAGCTATCCGCTAGTTTTTTCTCCTTAGACGACATACGAATCCCGCTGAAGGAAATGGGATGGTGTTATTCTAGTCAGCCGGCACCACATGGCACTCAGTTTATATGAGCCATGAATCGTGCAATGCTTGTAATTAAGCTCCGACTGAGTGAGGAATGTAGAGATCTATCGTCGCACTAAGTAACAAGATGTGTCGTAAACTAAAATGGAGTTAGACATTGGTGATGGAATTCGGACCAAAACTTTAACGGATTGGTGGGTGATTTCATTTGAAAGGAACCTGTGAAGTCTGTTACCTCGATGGGTAGAAGGAATTAGTTAGTCGTTCTTTACATTCTTGGAACCTAAAAATGGCGTACAATATAGGGCGATATGATGCTGCAGATCATGATAATCATGAATGAATGTGTCTTTCGTTCGTTTGCTCAGATTATTTTTGCTACGCTCAATATGGAGTTTGGAGTTTATTAAACTGGAATTAATAATGACAATGTGTATACAAACCCGTGTCCCTCCGACAAACGGGCTGTTTCTTTTTTTTCTACACTAAGTAGCGCAGCGCCATCTAGGCATGATGAGTTATTTTGACAGCGAGACATCTCCATAGAACTACTGAGACGTACTGCTGTTAAACATGATAGATGTAGCTAATGTGTTTGCTAAGATACTGGAAATGGGGTTTTGTAGGTATATACATTGTTGTTTAGGTCTTGTAAAGAAAGAAAGAAATTGTATTTACTTTAAGATTTAATAAATTACTGTTTAAAAAAAAAATTGTCTCGCTGTTTCTTCTCGGTAATAATAATTTTCTCAGACTGCAGGCTTAAAACCGGCGGTAGTTTTTTTAAAAGTGGAATGTGTTTAATATTGAAATCTCTTAATATTCAAGAGACCTGTTAGGTACCTTAATTTTACTATGTAATTCAACTTTGACTAATGAACCAATTATATCAAATGTGTAGTTGTTGATGACAAAGCCTGCAGCGGATTTCAACTTATACAAGTTGATTGATGTCATGATATGTGACGGAACCAGTGGTTGACCTATTTTAAACTTTCACCGTTTGTACACATTATTAAACATGAACGGGACTTAATCCGAGACCACGAGGACAACGTCGTCTTCGAAACGTCGGAGGTAAATTTTAAAGTTAATATACGCGGTTAAGTCCCGTTCATGTTTAATACAGTGGTTGACCTGTTTTTGTATCCTCGTGACGAAAGCCTGCGGCGCGGATTATTAAATATTATGTTTTAGCTAATGTTTAACTTCATAAATAGTAAGTAACATCAAATTTTATGAGAGGTAGGGCGAAGTCCCATCACGCTTGAGTCTGGAGAAGCCCAACTGGGGAAGTACCTCCTCCTTACAGAAGACCACAGCCATAATAGCACTGCTACCTTTCAGGTATGTAGTGTTGTGTTCCTGATGGTGAGTAAGGTTCCCAGAGCTCCAACTGCCCTTAAAGGCCGGCAAGGCGCTTGTGACTCCCATGGTGTTGCGGGTGCCCATGGGCGACGGTAATTGCTTACCATCAATCCGTCTGCTCGTTTGCCACCTTTGTCATAAAAAAAATAAAATAAAAAAATTACTTATGTTTTTCATAACAAAACAAAATCTTATTTCAGAGTTGCACACAAGGTTTCCAAGGACTCCGCAACGTTCCCAGAAAATATTAACACACTTCCCTCTGAACTCTCAGGAACACATTACTGTTCTTAAACTGCCTCGCGAATTGTATGGGTTTGTTTTCGTAAGAGATGGCTCGGCCCGAGACAAACATGTCGCCATTTTCCACGATCCACTTTGCATGTTAATCCTATTTTAGATTTGCTGACGTCAGCATTACATTCTGCTATTTCCCTGTTTATTGTGAGTGACGTTTTGCCTTGGCTTTTGAAATCTTATTGTTGGGATTT